>CM060417.1:80945930-82281420 GCA_030545235.1 Helianthus tuberosus | reverse complement strand
TTATGGTAGTTTACGCTACTTTAACGTGTCATTTGCGTAAACGTGTGTTCGAATGGTTAAACATGTCCTATGATTAGTCTTAAATGCCCAAACATGTTTGAAAAGGTTATAACATCAGTTTATATGTCAAAAGTTTGATTACATATGCTTAAAATGAATTTATGCGCAAAAAGGGCATTTTGGTCATTTTCTAAGGGCATATAAACGACTTATCATATAACTAACCAAACTAAGTGACCATAAGGTTTAACCTTAGTAGGTTATTCCCTATACAACAATGGTCACAAATATGTGTTTGGTCGGATCCTAAGATTGTCCAAACGGGTCGGATTCGAAAGTCAAAGCGGTGGTCAAGACCGCTCGACTTACGACCCTAAATAAGCACTAAACTAGAAGTGACGAGTTAAACATGTCAAAACATGTTTAACTAAGTTGGAAAACTGATTTGGTATCAAAACCTAGTGTTTTGATACTCGAAAATAGTTCCATCGTAAAAGGCACAAAATGTGCATTTTTGACCGAAACTTTGACTCGTCACTTCGACTAGTAAACGTGGTAATCAGTAGGTATAAACGTAAGGGATTATAACCTTCGTGATTACGATCACGTTGCAAAGTTCAAATTGAACTTTGACTTGACCAATTATGGTCAAAACCGAAAGTTAAACGGTAAGTCAAACTGTTTGACTTTCAGCTTAAATAGCTAAAAGAATTGAAAAAGACTAGGATGAGAACTTACTTGTGTTGAATAGCACTATAAGATCTTAGGTAGGAGGCCTTAAAAGAATGAAAGCAAGCTCCAAACAAGTGGGAGATGAGAAAAGAATGGAATGAGCAAAGATGAATGAAATGGTAAGACTATTTATAGTAATTTAGGAAGTGTAGGATCATGAGATGTGGCTAGAGTGTTCTCCAAGGATTAACATAATCATAACATGTGTCAAGACCTGATTAATACTTGGTGAACACACATCTTGGGCTCCAAGTATAATAGAATAACAAAAAAAAAATCATATGGTTGGAAAGTTTGGCAGCTTTAGTCCCTGCACCTTATTTGATGTTTTTTAACGCTTTTAACCCCCGTTAATCCAAATTTTAGGCTTTATAAGGACGTTAAAGCATATGTGCCTTGAATTATGCCCGAAAATGTCATGGATGTCGGTTTGTTCGGTTGTATAGTCGTGTTTTTCGCTTAATTACGACGAACGCTTTAACGAACGCGAAAATAACCGAAATTACGCAACGAATGGTTTTTTTTGCATTCTTATCATTAAAATATAAGATTTTAATGATTACAAAATTTTTTTTGGATGTGCGTACATGTTCCGTTTTAAAAAATACGCGAATCGGTAGACTTTCGCATTTTGTCGCAAATAGTCCCTGAGATCGAATAAGCATGTTTTTACCATACTGAACCCCTTAAAACTTACTTCTGTCACACCCCCAAAATCCACCATGCGGAGCATCACCGCTTGGAGGCGTGACATGACCAGGATCGAGCCACCAATCATATTGAACAACACAATTAAGTAAATAAAACCAAACACAATACGATTGGTGACCAAAAGGAAGTAAACCGACTTTAGGTTAACAGCGGAAGCATAAAACGTAAGTTCAAAACATAAGTTTGTAGTTCATAAGTTTAAAGACCCCAAACATAAGTTTCATAAGTTCATAACGTTTATTTAATAAGTACGGGACATATTAGTTCGCATTCCACAACGACCACCTCCATGTGCAAGCTCCATAGCATCTAGCAACCTGCAAAGCATGTAGCAACGAGTCAACAACAAAGTTGAGTGAGTTCACGGTTGGTTGTCCATTTTAGAGTTGTTTCCAAAAAAACGTAGTTTAATCTTAATCAGCTATCTAGCCGTGGGGGTCACCCCATAGTTCGAAAAACGTTTATTAGTTAATCATCCCATGTTCACCTTCCCTGGCTATCCAGCCCGGCACTCCGGCCGTGGGGAGCTACCCCATTATTTTAAACTACCAGACTCGTTTATCATATCGACTACTAACAAAAATCAATTGTGCCCTAGTGTCGGTGTCTATCATCACCGACGTGCCATAGTCCATTAGTACACGCCCGTCCGACTGGCACGGTGTGAGGTTTGTTAAACCTAATAGCGCTATTAACTAATGACCCGCTCGCCATAGCCTCGGCGATTAAGTCGATACAAAAGGGAGGGACTTCGCTGATAGAGTTCTAGTCCAGTAAGTCTAATACGTCCCAACAGGACGAGGAATTTACATTCCTGAACACGTCTCAAGGACGAGGAATTCACATTCCTGAACGCGTCCCAAAGGACGAGGAATCCCTATTCCTGTACCCATTCCCATTCCCACCGGGAATTTACCATGCTTTGTAGAAAAGTGTGAACTCACCTCGGTTGCTCGGTTTGACTCTCACAAATAGCTAACAATCAAGGTTGGTCAATCACGTCCTAGTATGATTACCAGTTAGTCATTTAGTGGTTTCAAATAGAGCACAAAGTTCCTACACGTATCTATCACATAACATGCATCACTTTAACGGTTTATGCCCATATAAGTTTCCCATCCATTCCCCACTCATAAACAAACATACAATAATGCACATAACACACATAACACGTTATATCATTCACAGATAACCTACCCGACATTTAGACATGCAAATTACAACTTATGTCATTTCAGCATTAATATTCAAAACCGGGCTGTTTTCAGACATTTTAATAAAATAGTTAACTTATTCCAAAAATTCCCAAATTTTTACAGAATGTCTTAAACATTCCAAATTTTATTGTGTAAAAATATCTGGGTCCAGTTCATTACTAACATTTTATAAAAATTCATTTTCCGGACTGAACTCAGATTTATCTTTTTCTGACCACAGTCCACGGAATAATTTATTTAAAATTCATCGAGGGTCCGATTTACAAAATTCCAGTGAGAGAATTACAAATACATCGGTGGTCATCTACAGTACAAATTTCATGATTTAACCCTACACAGAATTCAAGTTATGACTGAAAACAGAACTCATATTTTCAGCAGCAAAAATGCAGCTCTAGCTGCTGTTACAAAATGACACTTTAAAAATAGTAAACGGAGTCCAAAAATTATGATTCCGGTGCCATTAGAACCGTATTTCATAATACATAAACCTAGACTTCAGAATATACATTTTTCGTTAAGTTACTGTCCTGTTACAGCCAACTAAAGTTGGCTGTAATCACTAAACAGCTTTCTGTTTTCAGTCTTTAACCTTCTAAAGCGCGTTCGATTGATTCCGTTAGCATGTTTAGTGATCACAACAACATCAAACATCAATATTAACCAGCAAATCATCAGGAAATCAATCAAGAATCATAACAACACAAGATCTACATGATTTACACACATAACTTCTCTTTATCCACCCTTTATCACTTTATGTTTAAGATTAATGTAAGTTCTTTAGTGTTTCTCAAATTTTCACCATTAAATCATCTATTAACCACCAAATACAAGAACAAGATGGTGATTAGAAGCACTTACTACTAGCACAAGGCTAGGGGAGAAACAAGATGTAAATGAGGTGGATAAAAGAAATCTAGAGAGGTCCTTGAGCTTCCGAGTGCACCGAGCCTTCTTGTATGATCCCTTGCTTCTATGTATGTATGTAAAATGGTTGCACAAGAACTTGATGGTGGCAGTATGGTGATGAGGGTGTTCGGCCGAAGACACAAAGAAGAAAGAGAGAGAGAGAGAGAGAGCTAGTTGGTGTGTTTTGGATGAAATGAAGGTTATAACCTCTTGAGTTTACTTATAGCCCAATTCTCCTATTATCCTCCATATAATGTGCCTACTAGATACTAAACAAGAGTGATTAAAATAATCAAAGTAGGACAAGGGTGTGTCCCACCCTTGGAACCGTCAAAGAGAGGGGGGGGGTAAGGGTTGGTTTGTAATGGTATAGTTAGGTTTAAGTTGAAATCTAAAGGTTTAGTTAGGAGGTTAAGTGTGTTTATTTAATATAAAGGGTGTTAGGGTGTTCGGGGACCCTAACTAGCTCAGAAAAGTGAGAACTATGTCTTTGGCAATATTTTTATGTTCCAGGTAAAGTCCGGTTGTTCGGTTGACACTGTTCCGTTAAAGTGCCTAATTAATCCGTAAAGTGTATTTTATATATATTTTTGCAACGTCTTTAATTTTTAACACTCAGGAAGGCATACCGGACTATTTAGTAACTTTTCTGTATACTATTAGTACGTTAACAAATACATGTAAGCATAACAGAGTAATCAGAGAGCAGTTAAATGATTCAGCACAGTCATCAAGTACTTTAATTAACATTAATAGATTGTACGGTTACATGTAAATTTGAGGGTTGTCACAACTTCTAAGTTATGTAAAGGATATTTAGGGTATGTGTAGCTTATGTCCTCATCCCGGTGTGCACGTTACGTTAAACGGATTACGTTTAGGTATTGGTTATCGAATTGCTTCCAAAAGAAAAAGTTTTTGAAAGCCCGAAATTTTGCACAATGGTTACAGTCTCCCCTAATTTAGGAAATTTCGTCCCGAAATTTATTCGAAGGAGACCTTAGAGTGTAATTTAATAATTGAAAGATAAGCAAAGTGCTAAATCCCAAAGATGCGGAGCACCATTTGGTGTTGGAAATTTTTGGGGAATTCAAAGTGTGAGTAGGGATATTCAAAGTATCTTAAGGTATTTAAACCTTTAGAACTTGTGAATCTTTAAAAGTGTCATCAAGTATATAAAAATTGTTTTATATGGCACTATGTTATACTATGCTCTTAGTGTAAATCCTAGCAAACAATGCGACCTGTCACATCCAAGCAGCCCCTACTCAAACACGCCCTCTCTATCCAGCTGGAGCATGTTTCAATTGTGGTGATCTAAATCATTTCAAGCGAAACTGGCCTAAGCTTGCTAACGCAAATGGACGAGTTTACAATGTCAATGAGGCTCAAGCTGATGATCAAGCACTTATGATAATTTGAACCTTTACATTTCTTGTTTATTATTCAAAAACAATAAACATATTTCAATTATATTTGTAATGACAATATAAATTTCAAGAAGTTTTTTTATGTGTGCAAAATGCAACATATAAATTACATCAAATGAGGCGTAAAACTAACCCTTTTTAGTACTAATGTTGGAAAAAACATGTTTCTTTCTTCATTTTGAATTTACAGGACCAAACGAGCTTAAAAGAACAAAAGGAGCAAATAAGCAGCCAAAACCAACATAAATACAAAAAGAAGGAATAAACGTGACATGCCTGACCTCTCAGCAGCATCCCCAAAGCAAAAACAAGGAAATAGAGCCTGACCACGGGGCCGTGCCCAGCTGGGCATGGGGCATGGTCAGGACCCTGCACAAAAGGACAAACCTGCAGAAGCTTCTACGCCCACCACGGGGCCGTGCCCAGCTCTACACGGGGCGTGGTAAACTCTAAGATACGCAGAATCTTGATAGTACAACAAAGAGTTGACCACGGAGCCGTGCCCGGGAGACACGGGGTCGTGTGGGGCCCTCTGCTGACAATTACAATTAATGAAGGAAGAGAAGATGCTGGCCACAGGCCGTACACGGGGCCGTGGCCAGGGCTCTGTTCTGGCTATAAAAGGTGGTGCTTGGTTCACTTGAAAGGCATCCCTTGGCAAACCACTACTCTCCCACTTTGCCACCACTCCACCACTACTACAACACCAACACACACCACCATCATCCATCTTTAGAGTGTGTAGTTATCTCGGGATCCAAGATTGATTGTAAGAGTTCTTGCCAATCAAAGGCCATGTTTGGCTAAGCCTCTTACATCACTTGGTGAAGACAAGTCTTTGATGTATTACTTTTGATTTTTAATCTTTTGGCACTTTTTATTTGGGTTTGTATTAATGACTTTAATAACTAGTTTCTTATGTGGAAGGTGAATTTTCTTTACCATTTCTTCATGATGTCTTGAGGTTGCTTTACTGTCTATATAAAGTAAAAGATGTCATCATTCGTGTCTTTACGGTCTATATAAAGCGTGTTAACTACCTGGAAGGGGGTTAGGGGGTGGTTTGGTAAAGTTCTTGTCTCGTTCAGTGTATAGATCCTGCAAGGACCTGGTTCAAGCTTACTAGGACCTCCTTCAATACCCAACGGTATTGGATGGCGGGGGTGCGAATAGATTGAAGCCCTCATATGTAAACTACTATTAATACTTGAAACCGGCTTCTTGGGATTGTATACTTGCTGACTCAAACCACTTAGCCGAGGGTAACGTCACCTTCAAAAGAGGGGCCAACCACTTTTTGCATTAATAACTTACTTAATTGTCTTTCAATATTCTGACCCTTTGGGATTGTATCCTTGCTGACTCAAACCACTGGGTTGAGGGTAATGTCACCTTCAAAAGAGGGGCCTACTACTATAACTAAGAGAATCTCTTAAAAAGTCCAAAAGTGTGAAAATCATCAAAGGATACATTAAAGACGAGTTGGATCTAAGTGATTCTATCTTGTCTATCTATTTTTATTTTTATTTATCTTTTCAGTTTTAGTTTTATTTTCATGTTTCAAAACTTTTCTCAAAAATTTAGATTGATTAGACGTTGAGGATAAACCGGTATTAGATTGATTATTGTCACACCCCGACCACGTAGAACATACAAAACGTGGCGGAAACGTCGGGGAGTGTTGTAACATAATTAATTATTTCAAATCCATGGCAATTAAAGTTTCGTTTTATTAATCAAACATGAAAGTTTACATTGTTTTAAACAAGAACCAAAGAGTACATAACATAAAGTAACTAGTTCTTGTCTCGTTTTAAGTCACTAAGGCACAAGTCCGCCTAAGTATGTCTTGATAAGTCCTATGCATCATCTCCTGAAAACACATGTGAAAATAGGTACGTCAGCATAAAAATGCCTGTGAGATACATAGGTTTTGTGAAAACAGAATTCATGACTTATGTTTGAGAAAATGTTTAGTCATGAACCTTGTAATTTGCTTTGTCTTGTAAATCATTTGAAAAACGATAAGATCAGATGATATGTATAAATAAGAGAATAATGTATGGTTAAATGAATAACCATGTAAAATGAGTTTGTATAAGATAAGTTGTTTGTAAATCAATGTCTTGTGAAAAGTATGTTATTTGTTTACAATGTTATATGTATCAAATTGAAATGATTCAAATAACGCTACAATATGTGATACCATACAAACACTTATATATAGGAAGTACCAGCGGCGTATCCACCATGCTTGTATCATATTACACACGCCTCGTTACTTAAATCACTTACTCCAACCAAACCACCAAGATGTAATGTTTAACGATTGTAGAAATGTTTATGTATAGTCAAATGTCTATTGTCAAATGTAAATCATGTCAACAGATACAAATGGTTCACACGGTTCAACATGTAGTATAATGTGTTCATATGCTGGATGAGCATATGCAACAGAAATGCAATGTAAAACAATGTACTAAGTATGCACACAATGGACATACATAGCATGAAATGTAACGTAGAACGATGTACTAAGTACACACACAATGGGCATACATAGCATGTAATGTAAAACGATGTACTAAGTACGCACACAATGGGCATACATAGCATGTAATGTAATGAAATCATGTACTATAATGTACTAACGAACATAACAGGTATATGATGTGAAAGCATGGAAAGCATGAAAGTAACAAGTAGGCACATGTGTTCCACCCCAAAACGTTTGGAAAACAGTAAAAGAGGGGTCTATGTACTCACTTGAGATTGCTCAGAAGTCCTAAGATAACCACCAAGCAATGCTAGAGATCACGGAATCAAACGGCACCTAATATAGGTAACTATGTTAATAAACCGGACCTAAATCGGAGGATCGGATGGAATGAGGGTTCGTAAACCAAACGAGTATGGAGACTCATGTAATATGGTTTAACAAAGCCTACATACTAAATGAAACCTAACATAAGTGCTTACGACCCATTACGACCCGTTTAGGTAGCTTATGCTACTTTAACGCGTCGTTCGCGTAAAACGCGTTCGGACCGCCTAACTAGTCCTATGACAAGTAACATATGCCTTAACATGTCTAATATTGTTGTCAAATCAGTTTAGATGTCAAAAATTATGTTACATATTTTTAAAATGAATTTTGGCATCAAAGGGGTATTTTGGTAATTTACCTAAGGCATATAAACTACCTATCATACAACTACTTAAACGAAGCGACCATAAGGTATAACCTCGGAAGGTTATTCCCTATATACTATGGTCACCTAATGTGTTTGGTCGGATCCTAATGATCGACCAAATGGGTCGGGTTCGAAGGTATAAGCGATTTATTAGATCGCTTACCCTTACGACCCTAGACAACGTGGTAATCAGTAGGCATAGTCACAAGGAACTATAACCATCGTGATTACAATCACGTTGCGAAGTTCAAACGAACTTCGCATTGACCATAAACTGGTCAACGCAGAAAGTCAAACAAAGTTTGACTTTCGGACTCGAAAAGCAATAAAAGAACGAAAGAATACTTACGAAGGGTCCCCGAATGCTAATCGTGATTCAAGTAGCTCAGGTATGAAACAAAGGTTTCAACTTAGAGATCCTCAAATCAGATTCTAGTGGGTTTAGAAGCAAATGGGGGTGGGGTATTTATAGGATTTCCCGAACCGTTAGGATCGTTTCTTGGAAAATGTGCTTCAATCTTGGCCATACACTTGCACCCATGGTATTGTAATACCATGTGCACATCAAACCAGCCCATAGTATTGCCCAAAACCATGTGCAAAGGTGGTATAGGCCAGATTCAATGTTTCTGCACAGAAAGTTTCAAAAATGGCAGATTTGGTCCCTCTAGTGTAATAAGGCCTTTTCCGACGCGTTTAAGGCCCGTTAACCCCATTTCAAAGCTCTAAAATGAAGTTAAAGTAAAGGGAACTTAAAATGTTCTCAAAAATATCTCGGATGTCGGTTCGTTTAGCCGTACGGTTGCGTTGTTCGGTTAATTACGACGAAATGCGCATAAGCGCGAAAAACGATTCAAATTGCGCTACGAATGGATTTTTCTTATGCCAAACACTAAAATAAAATATTTTAGTGCTTACATAAATTTTTGGGTGTTCGGATATATTCAGAACGTAAGTTATGCGCGAAAATGCAAACTTGTGCACTTTTTAACGCTTTTAGTCCCTGAATGACCCAAAAGTTTATTTTGGCACACCGAACCCCTCAAAGCCTATTTATAAGCTATGTAAGGGATATTTATGGTGTGTTTAACTTATGGTCATATTCCGGAATGTCTGTTCCAGTACGAATCGTCATACTTTCGCAGTTTGTCAAGTTTAGTCCCTGTAAGCGAATTAACTTGTTTTCGGCATACCAAACCTTCCAAAACTTATTTCTAAGTTATGTAAAGGTTATTTAAGGTATGTTAAGCCTATGTCACTATTCTGGAGTGTTTGTTGCATTAAACTGGTTATATTTACGCATTAGTGCGCGTATAACCTTCCAGAAAGCGATTTAGAGCTTGAAATCGAACAAGAGTTGATATGTGCAAAAGATACACATATTTATACAAGTCCAAAGTATGAAACAAAATATCTCATTGATTTGGTATTTGTTTGATGGTCACAGAGGCACAGTTGTCACAGTCTCCCCTACTTTAGGAAATTTCGTCCCGAAATTTATTTGTAGGAGCATGTCTGTGACTTTGTGTTAAATAACCATCAAGGATAAGGCATATCCTGATATTCCTACAGAAACGAAAATGAACGGAATGAGTCGTTTTCTACAATTTCTTCAGAAACGAAAATGAACGGAATGAGTCATTTTCCACAATTTCTTCAAAAACGAAAATGAACGGAATGAGTCATTTTCACAACTTCTTAAGAAACGAAAATGAACGGAATGAGTCATTTTCCACAATATCTTCAGAAACGAAAATGAACGGAATGAGTCATTTTCTACAATTTCTTCAGAAACGAAAATGAACGGAATGAGTCATTTTCCCACAATTTCTTCAGAAACGAAAATGAACGGAATGAGTCATTTTCACAACTTCTTAAGAAACGAAAATGAACGGAATGAGTCATTTTCCACGATTTCTTCAGGAACGAAAATGAACGGAATGAGTCATTTTCCACCATTTCTTCAGGAACGAAAATTAACGGAATGAGTCATTTTCTACAATTTCTTCAGGAATGAAAATGAACGGAATGAGTCATTTTCCATAATCTCTTCAGAAATGAAAATGCACGGAATGAGTCATTTCTAGACACACGACCAAACTTGTTGTGGTTTCTGTGCACTAAATCCCATAATTATGTATGCATCCATAATTACGTAATTCCTTGCACAGTCCGCACAGTTCGTTTTGGTAATGTTGTGAGGAAGGATATCAAACTTGTGATGACGGTGACTAGACTACCATAGGGTCCTTTTAATTAGATCAACAGAGGATCTTCTTCATTAGGCCACCAAGGAGTCCTTTCAACTATATCATCCAGTTTAACTAGACCACTCAAAGGGTCTAATTATGAAGCAGTACTTTATAATCCAAGGGACTTATCTACAACATAGAAGTCCATTAAGGATTTTAGATAGTGCCTTTTGGGTATCCTATTATGAATCTCTTGTACGAGGATATGTAAGATTCTACGAGGATTTGGATAACATAATCTGGATCACACGACACATAAAAGGGAACACATAAGCACATAACCACATAATTGTTTAATTGTTATTATCTTGTTATTGATTGCTATTATCTTGGCGCCTCGTGCTTCGTTTCTCTTGGAAGAAACGGGTACTTAGGATTTTCATGGAAAACGCAAGAGATCATACAATGGAAGAAATTTTGGGGGTAGTCTGTTCTTCAAGGAATACGCTTCCTTGATTGTCGGTATTGTAAAGGATATGTTTATACATGCAATCACCTAAACATATTAAAATGTAAAAAGATTTATTTATAAACAACGATAACAATTGTTTCTTGGACCTTGACAACAAAAGAAAATAATACATAAGACGTGATTATTTCTAAACGATGTTGTCTTCTAGTCAGTCAGATGCTCATCCCTGTGCTGGATTTGCATTAGCAAGCCTTGGGCAATTCCTACGAAAATGGCCCATCTCGCCACAGTTGTAGCAAGAACCTGGTGGAAAGCGAGCTTGAGCAGGATTGTTGTCAGCTTGATTTGGTGCAACTGCTGCTCGGCAAACTTTTGCTGTATGACCTTTACGTCCACAAATTTGGCATTCGCGACACTTCACACTAGCATGATGATGAAGGTTACATTGGTTGCACAAGGGTGAAGTTCCATTGTATGGCTTCCTAGCAGGGGGTTGAGCTGGTTGGTTGGGATGGCTTGACCATTGTGAGTTACCATGGCGAAGTTCTGAGAAGCCTTTCGCTTCTTTGACCTCTTAGGGGATCCAGTCTGTTCATCCATGGTCTTTGATTCCTCGATTGGGTTCGATTTCTCTACCGGTTTCTTGTCACCTTTTCGGAAAAGTTTACCTTTCCTGATCTTTGATTCAGTCAAGGTTGCAGATAGCTCAATGGCCTGTCTAACTGTAGTAGGGTTGCTACCAGTCACAATGTCTTGTATTGAGTCAGGGAGGCCATCAATGTACTTTTTGATTGCCTTATCCAAGGGTGTGACCATGTTTGGGCATAACAGACTTAACTCCGCATAACGGTCCGTGTAGGCTCGATGTTCACCGCTGTCTTGCTCAAGATTGTCGAATTCCCTTTCCAAGGCCCTGATCTCGTGACGAGGACAGAATTCCTTCATCATAAGGGCCCTAAGTTCAGCCCATGTCTGTGCTAGAGCAACTTCTGCACCACGATCTCTCATAACCCCGTTCCACCACGTAAGGGCCCTCTTCTGGAACACACTCGAAGAAAACTCGACCTTGCGATTGTCAGGACACTGCACGTGGCGGAAAGTATTCTCAATGCTCTCGAACCATTGAAGAAGCCCAGTCGCTCCCTCAGAACCACTAAACTTTAGTGGTTTAGCCGAATTGAAAATCTTGAAATTGCATGGACCATTGTTGTTGTTGGCTTGGTTCCATTGAGCAAAGAGGTTTGGGAATTGAGCAGCCATTTGCTGCGCAATGATTTCTGCCAGTTCGGCCGTCGCTATCTGGTTTTCGCGTCGAGGAGGCATTCTAAAAGAGGAAACATGAAATGAAACGAGTGAGAGAATTAGACGAAAAGAATGAGATGAACAAATCTGATGAAAGCAAGGATAGTGGTCATTTGTTTGTTACTACAAAGCAACAAACGACCCCGGTGATTAATCAAAGTAAAATAGGTCAAAAATAATGTATCGCGAAGACATGCTCGCCTATAAGTGAACACTCATCCCAAGAATTCCCAGGTAAGCACAACTGGTCTCGCGTCTGATGAGATATATACGACGTGCTTGCCTAGACAGAAAACCCAGAATACAGGCATTCACCCTTCCAGTTTGCACGTGTTCACATTATTTAAAACCCAAAACCTTGACGAGATTTTTTGAAAATTCAAAGGGGTTCAAAACCTAGTAATCAATCATCCTAGAACAGATGATTAGTTTTCAAAGCGGTTTTGAAATTTATGTTCTTGTTGTGGTCGTCGCCTAAGGATAGGTGACGGTATCGTTTTATGACTAAACGCAAGTAAACTCGCGTTAGGGTCCTAAGAAGGTTATAGACTAGGTCAAAGCATTACTAATAACCTAATTCCCTATAACCATATGCTCTGATACCATCTTTTCTGTCACACCCCGACCACGTAGAACATACAAAACGTGGCGGAAACGTCGGGGAGTGTTGTAACAGAATTAATTGTTTCAAATCCATGGCAATTAAAGTTTCGTTTTATTAATCAAACATGAAAGTTTACATTGTTTTAAACAAGAACCAAAGAGTACATAACATAAAGTAACTAGTTCTTGTCTCGTTTTAAGTCACTAAGGCACAAGTCCGCCTAAGTATGTCTTGATAAGTCCTATGCATCATCTCCTGAAAACACATGTGAAAATAGGTACGTCAGCATAAAAATGCCTGTGAGATACATAGGTTTTGTGAAAACAGAATTCATGACTTATGTTTGAGAAAATGTTTAGTCATGAACCTTGTAATTTGCTTTGTCTTGTAAATCATTTGAAAAACGATAAGATCAGATGATATGTATAAATAAGAGAATAATGTATGGTTAAATGAATAACCATGTAAAATGAGTTTGTATAAGATAAGTTGTTTGTAAATCAATGTCTTGTGAAAAGTATGTTATTTGTTTACAATGTTATATGTATCAAATTGAAATGATTCAAATAACGCTACAATATGTGATACCATACAAACACTTATATATAGGAAGTACCAGCGGCGTATCCACGATGCTTGTATCATATTACACACGCCTCGTTACTTAAATCACTTACTCCAACCAAACCACCAAGATGTAATGTTTAACGATTGTAGAAATGTTTATGTATAGTCAAATGTCTATTGTCAAATGTAAATCATGTCAACAGATACAAATGGTTCACACGGTTCAACATGTAGTATAATGTGTTCATATGCTGGATGAGCATATGCAACAGAAATGCAATGTAAAACAATGTACTAAGTATGCACACAATGGACATACATAGCATGAAATGTAATGTAGAACGATGTACTAAGTACACACACAATGGGTATACATAGCATGTAATGTAAAACGATGTACTAAGTACGCACACAATGGGCATACATAGCATGTAATGTAATGAAATCATGTACTATAATGTACTAACGAACATAGCAGGTATATGATGTGAAAGCATGGAAAGCATGAAAGTAACAAGTAGGCACATGTGTTCCACCCCAAAACGTTTGGAAAACAGTAAAAGAGGGGTCTATGTACTCACTTGAGATTGCTCAGAAGTCCTAAGATAACCACCAAGCAATGCTAGAGATCACGGAATCAAACGGCACCTAATATAGGTAACTATGTTAATAAACCAGACCTAAATCGGAGGATCGGATGGAATGAGGGTTCGTAAACCAAACGAGTATGGAGACTCGTGTAATATGGTTTAACAAAGCCTACATACTAAATGAAACCTAACATAAGTGCTTACGACCCATTACGACCCGTTTAGGTAGCTTATGCTACTTTAACGCGTCGTTCGCGTAAAACGCGTTCGGACCGCCTAACTAGTCCTATGACAAGTAACATATGCCTTAACATGTCTAATATTGTTGTCAAATCAGTTTAGATGTCAAAAATTATGTTACATATTTTTAAAATGAATTTTGGCATCAAAGGGGTATTTTGGTAATTTACCTAAGGCATATAAACTACCTATCATACAACTACTTAAACGAAGCGACCATAAGGTATAACCTCGGAAGGTTATTCCCTATATACTATGGTCACCTAATGTGTTTGGTCGGATCCTAATGATCGACCAAATGGGTCGGGTTCGAAGGTATAAGCGATTTATTAGATCGCTTACCCTTACGACCCTAGACAACGTGGTAATCAGTAGGCATAGTCACAAGGGACTATAACCATCGTGATTACAATCACGTTGCGAAGTTCAAACGAACTTCGCATTGACCATAAACTGGTCAACGCAGAAAGTCAAACAAAGTTTGACTTTCGGACTCGAAAAGCAATAAAAGAACGAAAGAATACTTACGAAGGGTCCCCGAATGCTAATCGTGATTCAAGTAGCTCAGGTATGAAACAAAGGTTTCAACTTAGAGCTCCTCAAATCAGATTCTAGTGGGTTTAGAAGCAAATGGGGGTGGGGTATTTATAGGATTTCCCGAACCGTTAGGATCGTTTCTTGGAAAATGTGCTTCAATCTTGGCCATACACTTGCACCCATGGTATTGTAATACCATGTGCACATCAAACCAGCCCATAGTATTGCCCAAAACCATGTGCAAAGGTGGTATAGGCCAGATTCAATGTTTCTGCACAGAAAGTTTCAAAAATGGCAGATTTGGTCCCTCTAGTGTAATAAGGCCTTTTCCGACGCGTTTAAGGCCCGTTAACCCCATTTCAAAGCTCTAAAATGAAGTTAAAGTAAAGGGAACTTAAAATGTTCTCAAAAATATCTCGGATGTCGGTTCGTTTAGCCGTACGGTTGCGTTGTTCGGTTAATTACGACGAAATGCGCATAAGCGCGAAAAACGATTCAAATTGCGCTACGAATGGATTTTTCTTATGCCAAACACTAAAATAAAATATTTTAGTGCTTACATAAATTTTTGGGTGTCCGGATATATTCAGAACGTAAGTTATGCGCGAAAATGCAAACTTGTGCACTTTTTAACGCTTTTAGTCCCTGAATGACCCAAAAGTTTATTTTGGCACACCGAACCCCTCAAAGCCTATTTATAAGCTATGTAAGGGATCTTTATGGTGTGTTTAACTTATGGTCATATTCCGGAATGTCTGTTCCAGTACGAATCGTCATACTTTCGCAGTTTGTCAAGTTTAGTCCCTGTAAGCGAATTAACTTGTTTTCGGCATACCAAACCTTCCAAAACTTATTTCTAAGTTATGTAAAGGTTATTTAAGGTATGTTAAGCCTATGTCACTATTCTGGAGTGTTTGTTGCATTAAACTGGTTATATTTACGCATTAGTGCGCGTATAACCTTCCAGAAAGCGATTTAGAGCTTGAAATCGAACAAGAGTTGATATGTGCAAAAGATACACATATTTATACAAGTCCAAAGTATGAAAAAAAATATCTCATTGATTTGGTATTTGTTTGATGGTCACAGAGGCACAGTTGTCACAGTCTCCCCTACTTTAGGAAATTTCGTCCCGAAATTTATTTGTAGGAGCATGTCTGTGACTTTGTGTTAAATAACCATCAAGGATAAGGCATATCCTGATATTCCTACAGAAACAAAAATGAACGGAATGAGTCATTTTCTACAATTTCTTCAGAAACGAAAATGAACGGAATGAGTCATTTTCCACAATTTCTTCAAAAACGAAAATGAACGGAATGAGTCATTTTCACAACTTCTTAAGAAACGAAAATGAACGGAATGAGTCATTTTCCACAATATCTTCAGAAACGAAAATGAACGGAATGAGTCATTTTCTACAATTTCTTCAGAAACGAAAATGAACGGAATGAGTCATTTTCCCACAATTTCTTCAGAAACGAAAATGAACGGAATGAGTCATTTTCACAACTTCTTAAGAAACGAAAATGAACGGAATGAGTCATTTTCCACGATTTCTTCAGGAACGAAAATGAACGGAATGAGTCATTTTCCACCATTTCTTCAGGAACGAAAATGAACGGAATGAGTCATTTTCTACAATTTCTTCAGGAATGAAAATGAACGGAATGAGTCATTTTCCATAATCTCTTCAGAAATGAAAATGCATGGAATGAGTCATTTCTAGACACACGGCCAAACTTGTTGTGGTTTCTGTGCACTAAATCCCATAATTATGTATGCATCCATAATTACGTAATTCCTTGCACAGTCCGCACAGTTCGTTTTGGTAATGTTGTGAGGAAGGATATCAAACTTGTGATGACGGTGACTAGACTACCATAGGGTCCTTTTAATTAGATCAACAGAGGATCTTCTTCATTAGGCCACCAAGGAGTCCTTTCAACTATATCATCCAGTTTAACTAGACCACTCAAAGGGTCTAATTATGAAGCAGTACTTTATAATCCAAGGGACTTATCTACAACATAGAAGTCCATTAAGGATTTTAGATAGTGCCTTTTGGGTATCCTATTATGAATCTCTTGTACGAGGATATGTAAGATTCTACGAGGATTTGGATAACATAATCTGGATCACACGACACATAAAAGGGAACACATAAGCACATAACCACATAATTGTTTAATTGTTATTATCTTGTTATTGATTGCTATTATCTTGGCGCCTCGTGCTTCGTTTCTCTTGGAAGAAACGGGTACTTAGGATTTTCATGGAAAACGCAAGAGATCATACAATGGAAGAAATTTTGGGGGTAGTCTGTTCTTCAAGGAATACGGTTCCTTGATTGTCGGTATTGTAAAGGATATGTTTATACATGCAATCACCTAAACATATTAAAATGTAAAAAGATTTATTTATAAACAACGATAACAATTGTTTCTTGGACCTTGACAACAAAAGAAAATAATACATAAGACGTGATTATTTCTAAACGATGTTGTCTTCTAGTCAGTCAGATGCTTATCCCTGTGCTGGATTTGCATTAGCAAGCCTTGGGCAATTCCTACGAAAATGGCCCATCTCGCCACAGTTGTAGCAAGAACCTGGTGGAAAGCGAGCTTGAGCAGGATTGTTGTCAGCTTGATTTGGTGCAACTGCTGCTCTGCAAACTTTTGCTGTATGACCTTTACGTCCACAAATTTGGCATTCGCGACACTTCACACTAGCATGATGATGAAGGTTACATTGGTTGCACAAGGGTGAAGTTCCATTGTATGGCTTCCTAGCAGGGGGTTGAGCTGGTTGGTTGGGGACGGCTTGACCATTGTGAGTAACCATGGCGAAGTTCTGAGAAGCCTTTCGCTTCTTTGACCTCTTAGGGGATCCAGTCTGTTCATCCATGGTCTTTGATTCCTCGATTGGGTTCGATTTCTCTACCGGTTTCTTGTCACCTTTTCGGAAAAGTTTACCTTTCCTGATCTTTGATTCAGTCAAGGTTGCAGATAGCTCAATGGCCTGTCTAACTGTAGTAGGGTTGCTACCAGTCACAATGTCTTGTATTGAGTCATGGAGGCCATCAATGTACTTTTTGATTGCCTTATCCAAGGGTGTGACCATGTTTGGGCATAACAGACTTAACTCCTCATAACGGTCCGTGTAGGCTCGATGTTCACCGCTGTCTTGCTCAAGATTGTCGAATTCCCTTTCCAAGGCCCTGATCTCGTGACGAGGACATAATTCCTTCATCATAAGGGCCCTAAGTTCAGCCCATGTCTGTGCTAGAGCAACTTCTGTACCACGATCTCTCATAACCCCGTTCCACCACGTAAGGGCCCTCTCCTGGAACACACTCGAAGAAAACTCGACCTTGCGATTGTCAGGACACTGCACGTGGCGGAAAGTATTCTCAATGCTCTCGAACCATTGAAGAAGCCCAGTCGCTCCCTCAGAACCACTAAACTTTAGTGGTTTAGCCGAATTGAAAATCTTGAAATTGCATGGACCATTGTTGTTGTTGGCTTGGTTCCATTGAGCAAAGAGGTTTGGGAATTGAGCAGCCATTTGCTGCGCAATGATTTCTGCCAGTTCGGCCGTCGCTATCTGGTTTTCGCGTCGAGGAGGCATTCTAAAAGAGGAAACATGAAATGAAACGAGTGAGAGAATTAGACGAAAAGAATGAGATGAACAAATCTGATGAAAGCAAGGATAGTGGTCATTTGTTTGTTACTACAAAGCAACAAACGACCCCGGTGATTAATCAAAGTAAAATAGGTCAAAAATAATGTATCGCGAAGACATGCTCGCCTATAAGTGAACACTCATCCCAAGAATTCCCAGGTAAGCACAACTGGTCTCGCGTCTGATGAGATATATACGACGTGCTTGCCTAGACAGAAAACCCAGAATACAGGCATTCACCCTTCCAGTTTGCACGTGTTCACATTATTTAAAACCCAAAACCTTGACGAGATTTTTTGAAAATTCAAAGGGGTTCAAAACCTAGTAATCAATCATCCTAGAACAGATGATTAGTTTTCAAAGCGGTTTTGAAATTTATGTTCTTGTTGTGGTCGTCGCCTAAGGATAGGTGACGGTATCGTTTTATGACTAAACGCAAGTAAACTCGCGTTAGGGTCCTAAGAAGGTTATAGACTAGGTCAAAGCATTACTAATAACCTAATTCCCTATAACCATATGCTCTGATACCATCTTTTCTGTCACACCCCGACCACGTAGAACATACAAAACGTGGCGGAAACGTCGGGGAGTGTTGTAACAGAATTAATTTTTTCAAATCCATGGCAATTAAAGTTTCGTTTTATTAATCAAACATGAAAGTTTACATTGTTTTAAACAAGAACCAAAGAGTACATAACATAAAGTAACTAGTTCTTGTCTCGTTTTAAGTCACTAAGGCACAAGTCCGCCTAAGTATGTCTTGATAAGTCCTATGCATCATCTCCTGAAAACACATGTGAAAATAGGTACGTCAGCATAAAAATGCCTGTGAGATACATAGGTTTTGTGAAAACAGAATTCATGACTTATGTTTGAGAAAATATTTAGTCATGAACCTTGTAATTTGCTTTGTCTTGTAAATCATTTGAAAAACGATAAGATCAGATGATATGTATAAATAAGAGAATAATGTATGGTTAAATGAATAACCATGTAAAATGAGTTTGTATAAGATAAGTTGTTTGTAAATCAATGTCTTGTGAAAAGTATGTTATTTGTTTACAATGTTATATGTATCAAATTGAAATGATTCAAATAACGCTACAATATGTGATACCATACAAACACTTATATATAGGAAGTACCAGCGGCGTATCCACCATGCTTGTATCATATTACACACGCCTCGTTACTTAAATCACTTACTCCAACCAAACCACCAAGATGTAATGTTTAACGATTGTAGAAATGTTTATGTATAGTCAAATGTCTATTGTCAAATGTAAATCATGTCAACAGATACAAATGGTTCACACGGTTCAACATGTAGTATAATGTGTTCATATGCTGGATGAGCATATGCAACAGAAATGCAATGTAAAACAATGTACTAAGTATGCACACAATGGACATACATAGCATGAAATGTAATGTAGAACGATGTACTAAGTACACACACAATGGGCATACATAGCATGTAATGTAAAACGATGTACTAAGTACGCACACAATGGGCATACATAGCATGTAATGTAATGAAATCATGTACTATAATGTACTAACGAACATAGCAGGTATATGATGTGAAAGCATGGAAAGCATGAAAGTAACAAGTAGGCACATGTGTTCCACCCCAAAACGTTTGGAAAACAGTAAAAGAGGGGTCTATGTACTCACTTGAGATTGCTCAGAAGTCCTAAGATAACCACCAAGCAATGCTAGAGATCACGGAATCAAACGGCACCTAATATAGGTAACTATGTTAATAAACCGGACCTAAATCGGAGGATCGGATGGAATGAGGGTTCGTAAACCAAACGAGTATGGAGACTCGTGTAATATGGTTTAACAAAGCCTACATACTAAATGAAACCTAACATAAGTGCTTACGACCCATTACGACCCGTTTAGGTAGCTTATGCTACTTTAACGCGTCGTTCGCGTAAAACGCGTTCGGACCGCCTAACTAGTCCTATGACAAGTAACATATGCCTTAACATGTCTAATATTGTTGTTAAATTAGTTTAGATGTCAAAAATTATGTTACATATTTTTAAAATGAATTTTGGCATCAAAGGGGTATTTTGGTAATTTACCTAAGGCATATAAACTACCTATCATACAACTACTTAAACGAAGCGACCATAAGGTATAACCTCAGAAGGTTATTCCCTATATACTATGGTCACCTAATGTGTTTGGTCGGATCCTAATGATCGACCAAATGGGTCGGGTTCGAAGGTATAAGCGATTTATTAGATCGCTTACCCTTACGACCCTAGACAACGTGGTAATCAGTAGGCATAGTCACAAGGGACTATAACCATCGTGATTACAATCACGTTGCGAAGTTCAAACGAACTTCGCATTGACCATAAACTGGTCAACGCAGAAAGTCAAACAAAGTTTGACTTTCGGACTCGAAAAGCAATAAAAGAACGAAAGAATACTTACGAAGGGTCCCCGAATGCTAATCGTGATTCAAGTAGCTCAGGTATGAAACAAAGGTTTCAACTTAGAGCTCCTCAAATCAGATTCTAGTGGGTTTAGAAGCAAATGGGGGTGGGGTATTTATAGGATTTCCCGAACCGTTAGGATCGTTTCTTGGAAAATGTGCTTCAATCTTGGCCATACACTTGCACCCATGGTATTGTAATACCATGTGCACATCAAACCAGCCCATAGTATTGCCCAAAAACATGTGCAAAGGTGGTATAGGCCAGATTCAATGTTTCTGCACAGAAAGTTTCAAAAATGGCAGATTTGGTCCCTCTAGTGTAATAAGGCCTTTTCCGACGCGTTTAAGGCCCGTTAACCCCATTTCAAAGCTCTAAAATGAAGTTAAAGTAAAGGGAACTTAAAATGTTCTCAAAAATATCTCAGATGTCGGTTCGTTTAGCCGTACGGTTGCGTTGTTCGGTTAATTACGACGAAATGCGCATAAGCGCGAAAAACGATTCAAATTGCGCTACGAATGGATTTTTCTTATGCCAAACACTAAAATAAAATATTTTAGTGCTTACATAAATTTTTGGGTGTCCGGATATATTCAGAACGTAAGTTATGCGCGAAAATGCAAACTTGTGCACTTTTTGACGCTTTTAGTCCCTGAATGACCCAAAAGTTTATTTTGGCACACCGAACCCCTCAAAGCCTATTTCTAAGATATGTAAGGGATATTTATGGTGTGTTTAACTTATGGTCATATTCCGGAATGTCTGTTCCAGTACGAATCGTCATACTTTCGCAGTTTGTCAAGTTTAGTCCATGTTAGCGAATTAACTTGTTTTCGGCATACCAAACCTTCCAAAACTTATTTCTAAGTTATGTAAAGGTTATTTAAGGTATGTTAAGCCTATGTCACTATTCCGGAGTGTTTTTTGCATTAAACTGGTTATATTTACGCATTAGTGCGCGTATAACCTTCCAGAAAGCGATTTAGAGCTTGAAATCGAACAAGAGTTGATATGTGCAAAAGATACACATATTTATACAAGTCCAAAGTATGAAACAAAATATCTCATTGATTTGGTATTTGTTTGATGGTCACGGAGGCACAGTTGTCACATTTTTTTCTTTTTAAACCCATTTGTTTTAGTAAAAAGCTCGGTTATCTTGTGACATGAAAAAAAAATATGAAAGTCTTGCAATAAACAAAAAAGTTCCTCAAAGAAATCTTGTTTGAATATGCTTAGTTTGAATAAATGTCACAAAAACAAAAAGTTTTACGACAACTGATGCTTTTTACGCTTTTCGCCATTTTTACTAACCACTAACCGAAAACCACCTACCCTTAGCCCAACCCTAACCCTTCCCCAAGTCCTCTTGATATTGACGAAGGTTTATAGTTAAAAAGGAGGAGGTTTGATCGCTTGGCAAGCATATGGTAGAAGTAAGTTCCACGCCGGTCCCGAGTGTTTCACAAAAATACACAAATCGGCCGAGTGTTGAGTGATCTCCCGTGAGGTATGTAAACTTGGATATAAATGGAATTTTAAAGAGGCATGTTATGCCCAAATAAATAATTCTTCTTATAAAATGTTCTAAATAAATCATGATGAATAGGATTGTAAATAAAATAAAAATAAAACTCAATAAAGATCTTGGATTCCCGACACTCAAGATAAGCCCAAAAACTTCTTCTCTACCTATTCCATTTGGGTGTGTAAGCCACATATTAAAGAGTTTTGCTTGAGGACAAGCAAAGATTCAAGTGTGGGGGTATTTGATGTGTGCAAAATGCAACATATAAACTACATCAAATGAGGCATAAAACTAACCCTTTTTTAGTACTAATGTTGGAAAAAGCACGTTTCTTTCTTCCTTTTGAATATACAGGACCAAACGAGCTTAAAAGAACAAAAGAAGCAAATAAGCAGTCAAAATCAACATAAATACAAAAAGAAGGAATAAACGTGACATTCCCGACCCCTCGGCAGCATCCCCAAAGCAAAAACAATGAAACAGAGCCTGACCACGGGGCCGTGCCCAGCTAGGCATGGGGCGTGGTCAGGACCCTGCACAAAAGGACAAACCTGCAGAAGCTTCTACGCCCACCACGGGGTCGTGCCCAGCTCTACACGGGGCGTGGTAAACACTAAGATATGCAGAATCTTGACTGTACAACAAAGAGTTGACCACGGAGTCGTGCCCAGGAGACACGGGGTCTTATGGGGCCCTCTGCTGATAATTGCAATTAATGAAGGAAGAGAAGATGATGGCCACGCGCCGTGTTGGCTGGACACGCGGCCAGGGCTCTGTTCTGGCTATAAAAGGGGGTGCTTGGTTCACTTGAAAGGAATCCCTTGGCAAACCACTACTCTCCCACTTTGCCACCATTCCACCACCACCACTACAACACCAACACCCACCACCATCATCCATCATCCATCATCCATCATCCATCATCCATCTTTAGAGTGTGTAGTAGTCTCGGGACCTAAGATTGATTGTAAGAGTTCTTGCCAAAAAAAATTCCATGTTTGGCTAAGCCTCTTACATCACTTGGTGAAGACAAGTGTTTTATGTATTAATTTTGATTTTTAATCTTTCGACACTTTTTATTTGGGTTTGTATTAATGACTTTAATAACTAGTTTCTTATGTTGAAAGTGAATTTTCTTTACCATTTATTCATGATGTCTTGAGGTTGCTTTACTGTCTATATAAAGTAAAAGATGTCATCATTCGTGTCTTTACGGTCTATATAAAGCGCGTTAACTACCTGGAAGGGGGTTAGGAGGATGGTTTGATAAAGTTCTTGTCTCGTTCAGTGTATAGATCCTGTGAGGACCTGGTTCAAGCTTACTAGGACCTCCTTCAATACCCAACGGTATTGGATGGCGAGGGTGCGAATAGCTTGAACCTCTCATATGTAAACTACTATTAATACTTTAAACCGGCTTCTTGGGATTTTATCCTTGCTGACTCAAACCACTTAGCCGATGGTAACGTCGCCTTCAAAAGAGGGGCCTACCACTTTTTGAATTAATAACTTACTTAATTGTCTTTCAATATTCCGACCCTTTGGGATTGTATCCCTGCTGACTCAAACCACTGGGTTGAGGGTAACGTCACCTTTAAAAGAGGGGCCTTCTACTATAACTAAGAGAATCTCTTAAAAAGTCTGAAAGTGCGAAAATCATCAAAGGATACATTAAAGACGAGTTGGATCCAAGTGATTCTATCTTGTCTATCTGTTTTTATTTTTATTTATCTTTTCAGTTTTAGTTTTATTTTCATGTTTCAAAACTTTTCTCAAAAATTTAGATTGATTAGACGTTGAGGATACACTTCGCACACACCATTTTTCTTCATTCTTGTTATTCGTATTCCAATGTAATTACACTATGTGTAATATACGACTACATGCCGACTTCGAGGATTATGTTCTTTAGGAACTAAATCTCATAATTTAGCATATTATGATTGCACAGTAGTGCGTTCATACGATTTCTGCAACACAATCTCTACAAATACTATGTGCCTATCACTACTACTTTTATTTTCATGACATTACATACATGGTTTGTTAATCTAGTATGTATAGTACATGATTACAAATACATTTTTGCTTAGTATGTTGACCTAGCATACCTAGCGCATGTTTTGAAAACAATTTTCACGATATGCTTACATTGTTTATGGCAATCCATGCTTAGTATATGATGCATACTACCCGTTTGGTTAGTGTCAAGCATATGTTAATATTTGCACTAGAATGAAATACCTGCTACTAATTTTGTTGTATGCAAAACAAGTAGTGCTATTATTGCTAGTATGAAACACGTTTTGATTCAATAGATGTCTTGTTATGACGATGCTTATTTGATTTAGATGTTAGTTCGAACTTATTTTTTTTCCCTCGCTTAACAAGAGGAGCTATGTGGACCATGCAACGAAACAAATAATTATGGGTGCACACTTAATTATGAGGTTCGACGCATGAGAATCATAGTAAGCCTTGTTAAGTATGGTGACATAAAATCTAGAGTGGTTAGGTAACGCGAGGGGTATGATGCGATAAGAACATGGTGGATACGCCGATGGTACTTCCAATATATAAGTGTTCTTATTGTGTTATTCTACAGAATGTTACTAGGATCACTTGAAGATTTTATGTTATCTTGGACCATTATGTGATTATGTGATTATTTGTTATTTGTTTATTGAATGCTCTGACCAAGACAAGTACATTCATTAACTCTATTCGAGCCGAAGGGAGTATATTATGGTGTTAAAGGTGACGATCTTGATGCCATAGGTATGTTGACCCGTCTCCTATGCATGAGATGCTCATGGTACTTGGGATGTACCTCGTGGGACGTTAGAAACCGTGTACGTATGGCCAGGCTTGAATGTACACCCATTTGTTTGCTAGGATTTACACTAAGAGCTTAGTATAACATAGTGCCGTACAAAACAGTTTTTATATACTTGAAGACACTTTTAAAGATTCACAAGTTCTAAAGGTTTAAATACCTTAAGATACTTTGAATATCCCTACTCAAACTTTGAATTCCCCAAAAATTTCCAACACCAAACGGTGCTCCGCATCTTTGGGATCTAGCACTTTGCTTATCTTTCAATCATTTCAATTACACTCTACGGTCTCCTTCGAATAAATTTCGGGATGAAATTTCCTAAAGTATGGGAGACTGTAACCCTTGTGCAAAATTTCGGGCTTTCAATTTTTTTTCTTTTGGAAGCGTTTCATTAACCGATACTTAAACGTAATCCATTTAACGCAACGTACACTCCAGAACGAGGACATAAGCTACACATACCCTAAATACCCTTTACATAACTTAGAAATAAGTTTCGAAGGGTTAGGGATGACGAAAACATGCTTATTCAAGTGCAAGGACTATTTCCGACAAACTACGAAAGTCTGCCAATTCTCGTATTTCTAAATACGGACCTCATATACGAATCTGAATATTTGGGTACTTAATAAAATCTTGTATTTTATTGATAAGATTGCAAAGATATCATTCGTTGCGTAATTTCGTCCGTTTTCGTGTTCGCTTAGACGTTTGACCTAATTTAATGAAAAACACGACCGTACAACCGAACGAACCGACATCCATGACACTTTTGGACAAAAACCAAGCTACATATGCTTTAACATCCTTATATAACCTAAATATTAGGTTAAAGGGGTTAAAAATGGTAAAGAAGTGAAAATACAAGTCCAAGGGCCAAAAATGTCAAAAAAATAAATAAATAAATAAAGATTTTGCTTCTTCACCAAGTTTTGATTATTTTAGTGATCTTGGGGACCAAGTTATGTGTTCTCCAAGCACTAAATCTGATCCTAACACTTATTGCAATCTTGTTAATCCTTGGAGAACACTCTAGCCACATGTGATGATCCTATGACTTCAAGACTAGTATAAATAACCACCTTCATTCACTTCAAAACTTGCTCATTTCACTTCTTTATTCTCCCTACTTCTTGGAGCTTGCTTAGATCATTTAGAGGCCTCCCACTTGAGATCATAAGTGTTTCCAAACACAAGTAAGTTCTCATCCTTCTCTATTTCATTTATTTTAGCTATTTTATGCTAAAAGTCAGACAGTTTGACTTACTGTTTGACTTTCGGTTTTGACCATAATTGGTCAAGTCAAAGTTCAATCAAACTTTGCAACGTGATCGTAATCATGAAGTTTATAATCTCTTTCGATTATACCTACTGATTACCACGTTTACTAGTCGAAGTGACGAGTCAAAATGCACAATTATGTGCATTTTACGACGAAATCATTTTTAGGTATCAAAACACTAAGTTTTGATACCAAATCAGTTTTGCAACTACGTTAAACATGTTTTGACATGTTTAACTCATCACTTATTTAGGGTCGTAAGTTAAGCGGTCTTGACCATCGCTTTGACTTTCGAATCCGACCCGTTTGGTCGATCTTAGGATCTGACCAAACACATATTTGTAACCATAGTTGTATAGGGAATAATCTAATGAGGTTATACCTTATCGTCATTTCGTTTGGTTAGTTATATGATAACTCGTTACTATGCCCTTGAAAATGACCAAAATGCCCTTTTTGCGCATAAATCAATTTTAAACATATGTAACCAAACTTTTGACATAGTTATCCGATTCTAGGTGCCACTTGATTCCTTGACCCTTCAAGCTTTGTTTGATCTTTTATACAAGACTTATGCGCAATCCCAAGTGAGTACATAGTCCCCCTCTTTTACACTTTTCAAATGTTTTAGGGTGATTCATATGTGCAACCGATTTATTTTCAAATGTATGGCATATATGTGTTTATTAAGTGCTTTTAAGTGTATTATTCCGATTATGCAAAATGCGACAATTTAGAACACGAACCAAATCCTTAAAAGATCTATCTATCTTCATAGTTAAATTCTTGTAGGATATTTGAAGTACAATCTTAGATCTTTCTATCTTCAGAGTGAGATTTTTAAGAAGTGCTTTGCATGACGATGGTTGTTTGTTTATGTGTAGAGATTGTTGGTGATTTAGATAACGAAACTAGAGTAATACAATAAGAACATGGTGGATACGCCACTGGTACTGCCTATATATAAGTGTGCTTATTGTATTACCCTTCGTAGCGTTATCCCGAATCACCGTTAGGATTTAGGATGTTATGATTCAATGTGACCAAAACCAAAGTATAGTTTGATATATTACCAAATCACAAACCAAAGTAAATTTTGATATACTACCAAAGCATAGTTTGATATGCTACAAATGTGATATTGTTTACCAAAGCATAGTTTGATATGCTATCAATATGATATTGTTTGCCAAAATATAGTTTGATATACTACCGATTGTTAACCAAACTAGGTCCTTATAGTATCTATCTATTTTCATAGATTGATTCTTGTAGGATGTTTAAAGTGCTAATTTGAAATCCTTGACTGGATTTAATTGTGTACTTTAATGCGTATATGACAAGACGATGTGACAAAACCGGGTCCTTGTAGCATCTATCTATCTTTATAGTTAGATACTCGTGGGATGTTTAAAGTACAATTGAAGTCCTTGATTGGATTCTTTGTGTACTTTAATGCATGTGTACAAGTTGATAACAAGTTGATGATTATGTGTTTATGTGGTTAGTAGTGATTTAGATAACGAAACGAGTGTAATACCATAAGAACATGGTGGATACGCCGCTGGTACTTCCTATATATAAGTGTTCTTATTGTATTACTCTTGTAGCGTTATCCAAATCACTTTAGGATTTATGTGTTAGTTGATTCAATGTACGATTATCCAAATCCTTGTAGAATCTTCCATATTTTCATATGTTAGATTCTTAGAAGGATACCTAAAGTATTATTATAAATCATTGACTTGATTTCTAATAATACCCACTCGAGTTATGACCGATTTCAATATTGTTATTGTTAATCCTTGATCGGATTTCTAATAACACACTCACAAGTTTTACGACCAATTTCAATGTTATTACAAAGATCAAAGTTCAATTTTCAATGGCATAAAAATGAGTAATAATCATATTGCCATATACAAAACTCTTTGTCACAAGTTTTCACAATCAAACTAA
This sequence comes from Helianthus tuberosus, assembly GCA_030545235.1. Lineage (NCBI taxonomy): Eukaryota > Viridiplantae > Streptophyta > Magnoliopsida > Asterales > Asteraceae > Helianthus > Helianthus tuberosus. Next base: position 82,252,972 of record CM060417.1, on the reverse strand, counting down.
TGTATTGGAATACTAAACCTTTTTGCCATTCCTTGGCTTCAAAGATTCCATTTTCAAATAACAACTTTCGTAGTTGTTAAAGTATTGCAATACCAAACTTTTTCCATTTATTTGGCTAACAAAACCTATACTCGCCAGCTTTTATGCTGACTCTCATTTTCACATATGTTTCAGGATTTCGATTATTCAAGCAAGCAACGCATAGGATTGCATCCGGGCCTTAGACTTCTTTAATCAAAAGTCAAATACATGTATTCTTTTTTTGTAAAACAATGTTAACAGTAATGAAACAATTTAGTACCAGTTGTTGTAAGCAATTTGTAACGTGACTCCCCAATATTTCTACCCCGTGTTTCGCGATTGGGGTGTTACAATAAATGGCACTACTTTCTTCGTTATTAGAAGCACCTTACTCGTCAAAACTAGGGCCTTCATCATATTGATTAACCGGGGAACTGGTTCCTACATCATTAATCTGAGTACTAGTTCCTTCACCAACATTATCTGAATCGGATGGTGTCAGGTTGACAATAATCGGTCTTTGAATTTGTTCTTGAGCTGAACACTGACGTTGTTGATATAACTTAACAAGCCCTTCATCGGTTGGCTCTGAAGCTAGATTGAATGATTTCAAGAGATTCTCATAATCGAACAACCACGGATCACCCGATTTTTGTGTCGAAGTAGTGTACTTCTGGCATTCAACATTTTGTGCACGAACTATACAATTTATACTCGGTAGATACACTCTCTTTTGATGACTAGTGACGTGAGCGAGGGTGTATTGATTTTTATTATAATTTTTATGTACTTTTTACTCTTTTATTAAGCTTTAAATTTATAAAACACGATATAACACTATCACTCTTTAAAACACGTTAGGACAAGTGCACCCATCGTTGAGCGTAGTATAGTGATGGTAAGATATCGAGGTCGTCCAAGGACACAAGATATTTTAATACTGGTTTATCGTCAACGTCTAATCGACCCAAATTTTGAGAAAAGGGTTTTAAACAAGTAAAAATAAAGAAGGAAACTAAAGTAATAAAAGAAACAAATAAACAAGAAAGAATCACTTGGTTCTGACTCGTCTTTTATGTATCCTTTGATGATTTCCGTAATTTGGGTTTTTAAGAGATTATCTTTGTTATAGTGGCATGTACCTCTTTAGGAGGTAATGCTACCCTTAGCCATATTGGTCTGAGTCAGCAGGGATACAGTCCTGCAAGGCCGGAATATTGAAACTTAATTAAGTAAGTTATTAATGCAAAATGTGGTATGTCCCACTTTTGGAGGCAATGCTACCCTTGGCCATATTGGTCTGAGTCAGCAGGGATACAGTCCCGCAAGGCTGATTTAAAGATTTAAAAGTAGTTTATTTATACGGGATTCAAGTCGTTCTTACTTCCCCTGATTTGATGCTATATGCCTCAAAGCAAGTCCTAATAAGCTTGAATCAAGTTCTCGCATGATCTAACTGAACAAGGCAAGAATTTTACCCAAACCACCCTTTTAACCCTCTTCCAGGCAGTTAACGCGCTTTATATAGACGTAAAGACACGAATTAGTGAATTAACAAAACATGAAGAGTTGATAGAATAAAATTCACTTTCAATATAAAAAACTAGTTATTAAAGTCATTAATACATACCCAATTAAAAAGTGACCAAAAGTTGGAAATCAAAAGTAATACATAAAAGATTTTGTCTTCACCAAGTGATGTAAGAGATTAGCCAAGCATGTCCATAGTTTGACGAAAGCTCTTACTATCAATCTGATTCCGAGACTACTACCCATTCTAACTCTAATGATTGTGGTGGAAGATGATGGTGTTGTGGTGGTGGAAGTGAGATAAATGGTTTGCCAAGGGATGATTTGCAAGTGAACCAAGCACCTCTATTTATAGCTGGAAACAGGCGATTCACACAGCCTTGTTCCTGGTAGGCACGGCCCCGTGCCCTTCTCCTTCTCTGTCTTCATTTAATGTACTTGTCAGTCTAGATGGGCACATGGCCCCGTGTGTCAACAACATGGCCACGTGGCCCTTGTACTTGTTGTACGATCCAAGATTTGCAAATCTCAGAGTTGACCACAGCCCATGTCCTTGAGACACGACCTCGTGTCCCTTGTCTGCTTCTGTTTGTCATTTTCTTCAGGGAATCTTGAGTGGGGCACGACCCCATGCCCGGTAGGCATGACCCATGCTTGGCTTCTGGTTTGTTGTTTTTGTTCTTAGGGTGAAGTTTGGAGGGTCGGTATAGTGTATCAACTTCCCTTCCTTTGTATTCATGCTGGTTTTCACCATTAATTGGTTCCTTTTGTACATTTAAGCTCTTTTAATTCTGAAAATCGAAAGTATACAAAGAAACGCACTTTTTCCAATATTAGTACTAAAAGGGTTGTTTTTATACCTTATTTGATACAATTTATATGTTGCATTTGGTGCATATCAACTAGCATAACCCACAAAGTATCCTTTGATAGTTTTTGCATCGAATTTGCTATCTGAATCAATAACAGTACACAGAGACCCGAATGGTTCTAACCATTGAAGATCGACTTTCCTCTGATTTAACAATTTAAAGCAAGTTTTCCCATACTTCTTGAATGTGAGAACTCTGTTGAGTGTGTAGCATGCCAAGGCGACTGCTACATTCCAAAATCTTACCAGAAGTTTCGAGTCTGCTAACATCGTACTGGCTGTCTCTATTAAGGTGAGATTCTTCCGTTCAGCAACTCCATTTTGTTGTGGTGTGTAAGGTGCATTAAACTCTACATTCCAAAATCTTCCCTTCATGTTTGAATCCATTTCTCGGATCCAAACATTTTCATCCATGCCTTTCTTTCTTTCATCGTATCATTTTCCATCTTACTTCTATCGTCATCAAACTCTACATTTCATCTGACCCGTTCATACGGGTCATTATTTAGACTTACTTCAATGCCTTTCATACTCTGCTAATTTGACCTATTAAAGTCAAAGATTAGCCATCACATCTTCTTTACATTTCCATCTTATTTGACAATTCAAAACGTTAAATACCGGGTTCAAATGGCGATTACCATTTGACCCGTATGACTCATTTGTCCATTCAACCATTCTTGCATACAACGTATTTGAATATGTATATATATATATATATATATATATATATATATATATATATATATATATATATATATATATATATATATATATATATATATACATAAAAGTTTAAAACATAACTTGGATAATATCCGCTTTAAAGAGTATTTATTTGTTTGGTTCGCACTTACTTACGAATTCGGACTTTTCATTCTTACTCGTTCGATCCGTACTTACTTACGGATTCAAACTTTTCATTCTACTTTTTCATTCCTTTCTATGTTTTGAATCCATCTCGCGGATTCAAACATATCATTCATACTTTTCTTTCGGATTCAGTACTCTCAATTCCTTGAGAGTCTTACTGCTCCTTTCACCCACACGTCCACCTAGTACCCAATTCTTCCGGACATACCTGCAACAATTATCACGGTCTCACGAACGTCGTATGTTTCTTGCGTACTGGCCAGGTACGCAATCCACATACTAGTTTCGTGCCTTCATGTAATAATCGCCTTATGTCTGAAGAGTTAGGTTTCAGCACGTGTAAAATTTTCAAAACTTCATTACTATATCAGCAATGTCCTTCATTTAAAATTTTCCTTCCCTTAACAAGTTTTACCATTACATATATCCACATATTGAATTTACATACCTGAATTCAATTTGTCTTATTACATGCCTTGGTGTCTCGGTCCTAGACCGCATTCGCAGATCATCCTCTCCAAACAATCATGCTTACCTTACACATAACATACTGTTAGTTTTCTCTATATGCATACTCAAGTACATACTTACATTCGCTTCTACCTTTAGATCTTGATCGAGTCTTGGATTGTACGGGTTCCTTGTCACAAGAGCACACGGGTTTGAGTTCAAGTATTTACCTCCTCATACTTGATTTCTCTCAAACCAGGGCTCTGATACCAACTTGTAACACCCTAACATGTAATATCTTAAAAACGACGCAGCGGAAATATGAGCTTAAAAATTTCTTTCTTTATTAACGACATTAATTATGTGAGGGCTAAATTACAAAATGCCATACGTTTTATAAAAGGAATTCACAACATTCATACTTAAATTAATACTTCAAGGCGATACATAATTCAAACTGTATGACTACTCTTCCGTACAATCCTTGTTCTTTGACTCGATCTACGCCTGCTTATATTCATTAATGGTAGAGGAAATCCGTGTGATACATGTGGACATCATATACAACGTAACCATTAGTCATTATCTCACCATACAACATTATACTATATAATAGAAATTCGCATAGCATTCCATAATGTAAACATGGAATTATTCAAGCATTCTCTTAAATACTCTTAATCCAAGTCCGGCTTCAATTCCTCATGAACCCGACGATTTCATACCTACATTTCATTCCAAACTCAAGGCACATCATTAGTAATCGTCAATACCCAGACATCTTGAAACCATTCCTACGTACATACTGTAGGACCGGTTTTGACTCCCGAACGATTGTGTATGACATGTAAGACGTGCGGAATCCGTGCACGTGTGTGGACCGAACGCAAGAACGTAATATAATCATGATTCTATAGAATGTATAACAACGTACAAATGCACCGTGAATCACCTTGCTACTTTCTCTCTCTACTTTCTCTCTCTAAGCCCCAAGCTCCAAATGTCACAAATGGCCAAAAGTCCCTAATGCCTAATATAAGGCTCCTATTTATAGGCCAAGGCATAAGGAATTTCTCCTTATTTACAAATTTGCCACCTTGCCTTTTTTCCCTACATATTTCACAATAAAATCACGTTTTCTTCTATTCTCTGCTACGAACTCGGTTGACAGAGGCGATAGACATTAGTGCACTCACAGACTCCTCCTTGGATATTGCCGCAGTCAATCTCGTAGCGTCTTATCTTTCTTTCTCTCTGAGTCTTCTTGAAGCTTTATCATCTTCAGCAATCACAGACTCCCTCTTTCTCAAACAGAATCCCCATGGATCTGTCTTCTGCTTTAGCTGCTCCCCCTTTCGGTAGACTCTATTCTTCAGGCTCCCCCTTTCGTTAAGCTTCCGTGCTTTTGGGATCGACACCTGCCTTTCCGGATACAAGCTCCCCCTTGCGTCGAGCTCGTCTTCAGACTCCCCCTTAGACTTGGCTATCGGGATCATAATCTGGTATAACATCTGCAAATCTCAAACATTTATAAGTGAATACATTTTGAACATCCAGGATTGAAAACCTGGTTCTCTCAGCATAAGCTGAAACATTTCAAATATACGACAGTTAAAGCGTTTTCGGTTGACCAGGAATGATGACCTGGCTCTCAAAAACTTTTAATCAAGAACCTGGCTCTATTTCACAAATATAACAATTTGGATATACCCAGGGTTAACTTGACTCTCTCCCCCTATCAAATTGCTTTATAGATTTGGCAGTATTAAGAATCCAAAACTGTAACCTGGCTATTTATAACAGATTTTAACAATTTAAGCATCCAAAACCTTCACTATTTATCATCCAAGTCCAAATTAATGACCTTGGAGATTTTACAAACTGTTTTTTTATTTTTGATTTTAAAACTACAAGTTTCAAATTAATGAACTTGTTTATTTTCAGAAACACGTTCAGCATACTTGGATTTTAAAACTCAGCATTCAGACATCGGTTATCGAAACTAAAGTAGAATAAAAAACCTTTTGTATTTTTCTGAAACATAAAGAAGTAAGTAAATATTTACAATCATAGTTACAGACAATATTTTTGTTTGAGTTCGCATCAGAGGATCATATTAGTTTATGACAAATCACTAGCACCGTTGAGCTTTTTAACACTTTAAGTTCTAAACGATTCACTTAGATTCTCAAAATTCCCTAGATTCAGTCTTACAGGTGAATATACTAATTTGATATCTGTATTCTGGGTTAGTGCGAGACCTTGAGAGCTCAGGTATGAACTACCGTTCAGTCAAAGTGAGGAAGGCTCGACTTGTGTGACACCTGTGCCTTCACGGCCATCAAACAAATACCGAACCAATGAAATATTGTATTTCATACTTGGGATTTGTATAAATATGTGTATCATTTGCACATATCAATTCTTGTTCGATTCCAAACTCTAAATCGCTTTCTGGAAGGTTATACGCGCACCGATGCGTAAATATAACCAGTTTAATGCAACGAACACTCCGGAATAGTGAAATAGGCTTAACATACCTTAAATAACCTTTACATAACTTAGAAATAAGTTTCGAAGGCTTTGGTATGGCAAAATCAAGTTAAATCGCTTACAGGGACTAAAGTTGACAAACTGCGAAAGTATGCCAATTTGAACTGTAACAAACATTCTGGAACATGGCCATAAGTTAAACATACCATAAATATCCTTTACATAGCTTAGAAATAGGATTTGAGGGGTTCGGTGTGCTAAAATAAACTTTTGGGTCATTCAGGGACTAAAAGCGTCAAAAAGTGCACAAGTTTGCATTTTCGCGCATAACTTACGTTCTGAATACATCCGGACATCCAAAAATTTATGTAAGTACTAAAACCTTTTATTTTAGTGTTTGGCATAAGAAAAATCCATTCGTCGCGCAATTTGGATCGTTTTTCGCGCTTATGCGCATTCCGTCGTAATTAAGCGAACATCGCGATCGTACGACCAAACGAACCGACATCTGAGATATTTTTGAGCATGTTTTGAGTTCCCTATACTTTAAATTCATTTTAGAGCCTTGAAATGAGGTTAACGGGGTTCAAACGCATCGAAAATAGCTTAAACGGGCTGCAGGGACCATTTCTGCCATTTTTGAAACTTTGCTGAAACTGGTAGGCAGTGGCGTAGCGCGAGCACCTCATGCCTAGGCAGTGGCGCTACGCGACTGCCTAACCTGGGCAGAAACATTGTATTTGGTCCATTTTCACTTTCGCACATGGTTTTGGCAATACCGTGGGCTCAAATGGTTTTAGAAAACCACTATCTTGATGTGTATGGTTGAGATCAAAGCACGGTTAACGAGGAACGATCTTAACGGCTCTACAAATCCTATAAATACCCCATGCCTTCATTTTCCAAAACCCACAAGAATCTTGATTTGAGAAGCTCTAAGTTGAAACCTTTGTTTCATACCTGAGCTACTTGGATCGAGGTTAGCATTCGGGGACCCTTCGTAAGTATTCCTTCGTACTTTTATTGCTTTTCGAGTCTGAAAGTCAAACTTTGTTTGACTTTCTGCGTTGACCAGTTTATGGTCAATGCGAAGTTCGTTTGAACTTCGCAACGTGATTGTAATCACGATGGTTATAGTCCCTTGGGACTATGCCTACTGATTACCACGTTGTCTAGGGTCGTAAGGGTAAGCGATCTAATAAATCACTTATACCTTCGAACCCGACCCATTTTGGTCAATCATTAGGATCCGACCAAATACATTAGGTGACCATAGCATATAGGGAATAACCTTCCGAGGTTATACCCTATGGTCACATCGTTTGAGTAGTTGTATGATAGGTAGTTTATATGCCTTAGGTAAATTACCAGAATACCCTTTTCATGTATAATTGGTAATTAAGCATATGTAACCTAAACTTTTGTCACATAACTGATTATGTAACATGTTTAGGCATATAACACTTGTCATAGGGCTAGTTAGACGTCTCGAGTGCGCTTTTGCGCGCACGACGCGTTAAAGTAGCATAAGCTACCTAAACGGGTCGTAATGGGTCGTAAGCATTTAGGTTAGGTTTCATTTAGTATGTAGGCTTTGTTAAACCATACTACATGAGTTTCCATACTCATTTGGTTTACGAGCCCTCATTCTATCCGATCTTCCGATTTAGGTCCGGTTTATTAATGTAGTTACCTATATTAGGTGCCGTTTGATTCCGAGATCTCTAGCATTGCTTGGTGGTTATCTTAGGACTTCTGAGCAATCTCAAGTGAGTACATAGACCCCTCTTTTACTGTTTTCCAAACTGTTTTGGGGTGAAACACATGTGCCTACTTGTTACTTTCATGCTTTCCTGTTTTCACATCATATATGTTCATTAGTACATTATAGTACATGATTTCATTACATTTTATGCTATGTATGTCCATTGTGTGCATACTTAGTACATGGTTCTACATTACATTTCTGCTATGTATGTTAACTGATAGCATGCTAGCACATTGATTTACATGACTTTTCTGCTTTGTATGTTAACTTAGCATACTTAGTACATTTCTTATTCATCATATGCTTACATTTTGGTATGACATTTGGTTTGTTTAAACTATACTATACATTCATTAACACCGATCATGCCGCTCGGTAGTAGGTAGTGGTACCATAGGACTTGACAAATCCCATTCCTGAAATCTCGGGTTTGTTTGGATGGAAGGAATGACCGAATCCGAATACATATTTTGATAACCTTTACTAAAAGGGTTATACGACTGTCGCAAGGCTTGGATGTATGAATTTTCACAATACCGCATAAATGTCTATATCAGTATAGCATGCATTTCCACAGAACATAACTTTGATTTAAACCAAGTTTTACTTCAATACTTTGTTTTGTGCATTTCACCTATGGTTTAGTTGATGCATTTCACTAGCCATACATATCATTTTGGTTACACATTACATGATTTACATTTGACACATAAACATTTTCGACATTGGTTATACATTACATGATTTACATTTGACACATAAACATTTTCAACAATGGTTATACGTTGCATGATTTACATCTTGACATAAACATTTTGGTATATTATTCAATACATTTGACAATTGGTTTAAACATAGACATCTTACATTGTTGGTTTGGTTTGAGTAAGTGATTTAAGTAACGAGGCGTGTGTAATATGATACAAGCATGGTGGATACGCCGCTGGTACTTCCTATATAATAAGTGATTGTATGGTATTACATATCGTGGCGTTATGTGAATCATTTCAATTTGGACATATAACATTTTATACAAATAACATACTTTTCACAATACATTGTTTTACAAACAACTTATCTTATACAAACTCATTTTTACATGGTTATTCATTTAACCTTACATTTATTTATACATATCATCTGATCTTATCGTTTTTCAAATGATTTACAAGACAAAGCAAATTACAAGGTTCATGACTAAACATTTTCTCAAACATAAGTCATGAATTCTATTTTCACAAAACCTATGTATCTCACAGGTATTTTTATGCTGACGTACCTATTTTCACATGTGTTTTCAGGATATGATGCATAGGACTTGTCAAGATACACTTAGGCGGACTTGGGCCTTAGCGACAATAAAAGATGCAAGATTAGTTATTTATGTTATGTTTCTTTGATTGTCAAGTCATTGTAACTATTATATTCAATAAAACAATATTTCAATTTCCATGTGTTATGAAACAATGATTCTATTACAACACTCCCCGACGTTTCCGCCACGTTTGGTTGTCCTACGTGGTCGGGGTGTGACAGAAAAGTTGGTATCAGAGCTCATGGTTATAGGGAATTAGGTTATTAGTAATACTTTGACCTAGTCTATAACCTTTCTAGGACCCTAACGCGAGTTTACTTGCGTTTAGTCATAAAACAATACTGTCACCTATCCTTAGGCGACAACCACAACAAGAACATAAAATTCAAAACCGCTTTGAAAACTAATCATCTGTTCTAGGATGATTGATTACTAGGTTTTGAACCCTCTATTGTAAGGTTTTGAACTCTCTATTATATGGTTTTGAACCCCTCTGAGTTTTCAAAACCTCGTCAAGGTTTTGGGTTTTAAATAATGTGAACACGTGCAAACTGGAAGGGTGAATGCCTGTATTCTGGGTTTTCTGTCTAGGCAAGCACTTCGTATACATCTCATCAGACGCGAGACCAGTTGTGCTTACCTGGGAATTCTTGGGATGAGTGTTCACTTATAGGCGAGCATGTCTTTGCGATACATTATTTTTGACCCATTTACTTTGATTTGTCACCATCTCATTTGTTTGCCTTAGGTAACAAACAAATGATCACAATTTTCATTCGTTACCATTCTGTATTGATTATCCAATAACCTTTCACTCGTTTCTTCCTATGTCTTTCATTTTCTTCTAGAATGTTTATTCCTCTCAGCACTGGTCAAATGTCCGAGCGAACAGCCAAATTTGCCCAGCAAATAGGTGAAGTGATTCAGAAGACTGTGGATTTAGGCATTGCCATGGCTTGTCTCAACAATGAAGCCTCTCGTCGCGACAATGAAGCCACTCAAGAGCCACCAAAGGAAGTAGAAGTCAAGCCAGCACCAAAATCAAGGAAGCGTAAGGCTTCAAGGAAACCCGCAGCGGTTACACCTAATCAAGCGGGACCTAGCCATGTGGCAAGGCCACCAGCTAGGAAGCCATACATAGGAACTGCCCCTTTGTGCAAACGATGCAACCGTCATCATTCAAACCTCATACCCTGCTCCAAATGTACCTACTGTGGACGGAGGGGACATTTGGTCAACACATGCCGCTTTGCTATCCAAAACAAAGCTGCTATAAACCTTGCTGCTACCCAACTCCAAGTCAACCCTACTCAAGCTCGTTTCCCGTCTGGTACTTACTACAACTGCGGCGAGACGAGCCATTTCAGGAACAACTGCCCAAAGCTTGCTAATGCAAATCCAACCCACGGATGAGCAGTTGGCTAACTAGAAGATGTTGCTGTCTTATGCTTTTATTCTCCTGTTTTCTTGTAATGTGAAACAATCTGTTTTGTTTATAAATAAATTATTGTTCACAATTCTGATATACAAGTGTAGTTACATGTGTGTATGACTTTTCCTATGATACCTACATCAAGAAACTATGTACCTTGCAAACTACTCTTGTGATTTCTCTCTTTCAAATGATCGCTCGTGATTCCCTCAAAAATTTTAAGTACTCGTTTCATTCTAAGGAACGAAGTACATGAAATTAAGTGAAATTATGAGTAATCGTGCTTGTTACACATCTGTGCCATTAAATCCTTGGTTAGATAACTAAGGGTAGTTTCAAATCTCATACCCATTACGTTTTGATTTTTTTTTCAACATACACAGTACAAGTATTTCAAAAACAATCTTCATGATCTCAAAACATTTCATATAGTTTGAAAACAATTTTTTTTCAAATGCATTGTCTATGTTATTTCAAAAACATTGGCTATGCTTTCAAAAACAACCTTCATAATTTCAAAATGTTTCATATAGTCTGAAAACAATATTAACACAGTACATTTTCTTATCAAGTGCATGATTTCGAAAAGCACCATTCATGTTTTCAAAAACCTTATACATAATTTCAAAATTTATTTTGCATGATTTTAAAACATTTTTGTACCTACCTAATACACCTACTTCATGATTTCAAAAGTATTATATATAAGGTTTCAAAAATGTTAAACACATTTTTCTTAAAAGAACCCCATGCATAGTTTTCCAAATATATTTTCCTCATACATTTACTTAACCTTCAAATTCTGCTTCATATGTTGCCTTGGCATATCTAGCATCTCAACTTCATAAGCATTTTTACTTCATGTTTGACATAAGCACGTCCAGTGCAAGGTTTCAAAACATCTTCAACTTCTAAAATCCATATGGGATCTTTTTATCTTCACATTTAGACCCTTGTGGATGATCATCATTCAAATCAGAGTCCTTAATTGGATTCCTTATGTACCTTAATTCGAACATTTCAGTTCCTAATAATCGAAATCGAATTTTCTTTTTGAATCTTTCTATCTTTATAGTTAGATTCTTGATAACGTTTAAAGTACCAAATGAAATCCACGGGATGGATTCCTAGTGTGCTTTAAATGCATGTACGCAATTAACGAGGCAAATTAACAAACAATTTTGTGGGTATATGACTATGTGTTATGTATCTTGTGTTTTCTTTTATACATTTTGTGTTTTTATACTCTGGGTATTAGTTATCCAAATCCTCGTAGAATCTTTCATATCTTTATATGAGGGATTTGTAGTAGGATATTCAAAAAGGTACTACCTTAAATCCTTAATGGGCTTCTATGTAATAGTTAAGACCCTTGGATTATATAGTACCACTCCATGATTCATAAGAGACCCTTTAGTGGTCTAGTCAAAAAGATTGATTCACAATTTGGTTAAAGAATGACATCTAGTGATGTAGCTGAACAGACTCCTTGATAGTCTATTTAGATCATATAATGATCTAATTAAAAGGACTCTATGGCGGTCTAGTCACACTCATCACAGGATTGTTCATTTGGTTTTACCCTACACATTATAAAATAGACTGTATGAACTATGCAAGGAATTGTCTAATTATGGACGCGTACATAATTATGAAATTTAGTGCACAGAAACCCAGTAAGATTTATTATGTGTAAGAACCGATAGTGACAACAATAACAAAATGAGAACGATGTAATGGAGGTACGGTGGACGCACCAATGACGCTTCATATACTTGTATATAAGTATCCCTCTTACATTGCAATCATGATGTTATTAAAGGTTACTAGAAGTTCAGAACCCTAACCAATGTTGTTCGATCTTTTCAACTTCATGTTTTCAAGCTCTCACAAGTTTCCTCTAAATAAATTTCGGGACGAAATTTCCTAAAGTAGGGGAGACTGTGACACCTGTGCCTTCACGGCCATCAAACAAATACCGAACCAATGAAATATTGTATTTCATACTTGGGATTTGTATAAATATGTGTATCATTTGCACATATCAATTCTTGTTCGATTCCAAACTCTAAATCGCTTTCTGGAAGGTTATACGCGCACCGATGCGTAAATATAACCAGTTTAATGCAATGAACACTCCAGAATAGTGAAATAGGCTTAACATACCTTAAATAACCTTTACATAACTTAGAAATAAGTTTCGAAGGCTTTGGTATGGCAAAATCAAGTTAAATCGCTTACAGGGACTAAAGTTGACAAACTGCGAAAGTATGCCAATTTGAACTGTAACAAACATTCTGGAACATGGCCATAAGTTAAACATACCATAAATATCCTTTACATAGCTTAGAAATAGGCTTTGAGGGGTTCGGTGTGCTAAAATAAACTTTTGGGTCATTCAGGGACTAAAAGCGTCAAAAAGTGCACAAGTTTGCATTTTCGCGCATAACTTACGTTCTGAATACATCCGGACATCCAAAAATTTATGTGAGCACTAAAACATTTTATTTTAGTGTTTGGCATAAGAAAAATCTATTCGTCGCGCAATTTGGATCGTTTTTCGCGCTTATGCGCATTCCGTCGTAATTAAGCGAACATCGCGATCGTACGACCAAACGAACCGACATCTGAGATATTTTTGAGCATGTTTTGAGTTCCCTATACTTTAACTACATTTTAGAGCCTTGAAATGAGGTTAACGGGGTTCAAACGCATCGAAAATAGCTTAAACGGGCTGCAGGGACCATTTCTGCCATTTTTGAAACTTTGCTGAAACTGGTAGGCAGTGGCGTAGCGCGAGCACCTCATGCCTAGGCATTGGCGCTACGCGACTGCCTAACCTGGGCAGAAACATTGTATTTGGTCCATTTTCACTTTCGCACATGGTTTTGGCAATACCGTGGGCTCAAATGGTTTTAGAAAACCATTATCTTGATGTCTATGGTTGAGGTCAAAGCACGGTTAACGAGGAACGATCTTAACGGCTCTACAAATCCTATAAATACCCCATGCCTTCATTTGCCAAAACCCACAAGAATCTTGATTTGAGAAGCTCTAAGTTGAAACCTTTGTTTCATACCTGAGCTACTTGGATCGAGGTTAGCATTCGGGGACCCTTCGTAAGTATTCCTTCGTTCTTTTATTGCTTTTCGAGTCTGAAAGTCAAACTTTGTTTGACTTTCTGCGTTGACCAGTTTATGGTCAATGCGAAGTTCGTTTGAACTTCGCAACGTGATTGTAATCACGATGGTTATAGTCCCTTGGGACTATGCCTACTGATTACCACGTTGTCTAGGGTCGTAAGGGTAAGCGATCCAATAAATCGCTTATACCTTCGAACCCGACCCATTTTGGTCGATCATTAGGATCCGACCAAATACATTAGGTGACCATAGCATATAGGGAATAACCTTCCGAGGTTATACCCTATGGTCACATCGTTTGAGTAGTTGTATGATAGGTAGTTTATATGCCTTAGGTAAATTACCAGAATACCCTTTTCATGTATAATTGGTAATTAAGCATATGTAACCTAAACTTTTATCACATAACCGATTATGTAACATGTTTAGGCATATAACACTTGTCATAGGGCTAGTTAGACGTCTCGAGTGCGCTTTTGCGCGCACGACGCGTTAAAGTAGCATAAGCTACCTAAACGGGTCGTAATGGGTCGTAAGCATTTAGGTTAGGTTTCATTTAGTATGTAGGCTTTGTTAAACCATACTACATGAGTTTCCATACTCATTTGGTTTACGAGCCCTCATTCTATCCGATCTTCCGATTTAGGTCCGGTTTATTAATGTAGTTACCTATATTAGGTGCCGTTTGATTCCGAGATCTCTAGCATTGCTTGGTGGTTATCTTAGGACTTCTGAGCAATCTCAAGTGAGTACATAGACCCCTCTTTTACTGTTTTCCAAACTGTTTTGGGGTGAAACACATGTGCCTACTTGTTACTTTCATGCTTTCCTGTTTTCACATCATCTATTCATTAGTACATTATAGTACATGATTTCATTACATTTTATGCTATGTATGTCCATTGTGTGCATACTTAGTACATGGTTCTACATTACATTTCTGCTATGTATGTTAACTGATAGCATGCTAGCACATTGATTTACATGACTTTTCTGCTTTGTATGTTAACTTAGCATACTTAGTGCATTTCTTATTCATCATATGCTTACATTTTGGTATGACATTTGGTTTGTTTAAACTATACTATACATTCATTAACACCGATCATGCCGCTCGGTAGTAGGTAGTGGTACCATAGGACTTGACAAATCCCATTCCTGAAATCTCGGGTTTGTTTGGATGGAAGGAATGACCGAATCCGAATACATATTTTGATAACCTTTACTAAAAGGGTTATCCGACTGTCGCAAGGCTTGGATGTATGAATTTTCACAATACCGCATAAATGTCTATATCAGTATAGCATGCATTTCCACAGAACATAACTTTGATTTAAACCAAGTTTTACTTCAATACTTTGTTTTGTGCATTTCACCTATGGTTTAGTTGATGCATTTCACTAGCCATACATATCATTTTGGTTACACATTACATGATTTACATTTGACACATAAACATTTTCGACATTGGTTATACATTACATGATTTACATTTGACACATAAACATTTTCAACATTGGTTATACGTTGCATGATTTACATATTGACATAAACATTTTGGTATATTATTCAATACATTTGACAATTGGTTTAAACATAGACATCTTACATTGTTGGTTTGGTTTGAGTAAGTGATTTAAGTAACGAGGCGTGTGTAATATGATACAAGCATGGTGGATACGCCGCTGGTACTTCCTATATAATAAGTGATTGTATGGTATTACATATCGTGGCGTTATTTGAATCATTTCAATTTGGACATATAACATTTTATACAAATAACATACTTTTCACAATACATTGTTTTACAAACAACTTATCTTATACAAACTCATTTTTACATGGTTATTCATTTAACCTTACATTTATTTATACATATCATCTGATCTTATCGTTTTTCAAATGATTTACAAGACAAAGCAAATTACAAGGTTCGTGACTAAACATTTTCTCAAACATAAGTCATGAATTCTATTTTCACAAAACCTATGTATCTCACAGGTATTTTTATGCTGACGTACCTATTTTCACATGTGTTTTCAGGATATGATGCATAGGACTTGTCAAGATACACTTAGGCGGACTTGGGCCTTAGCGACAATAAAAGATGCAAGATTAGTTATTTATGTTATGTTTCTTTGATTGTCAAGTCATTGTAACTATTATATTCAATAAAACAATATTTCAATTTCCATGTGTTATGAAACAATGATTCTATTACAACACTCCCCGACGTTTCCGCCACGTTTGGTTGTCCTACGTGGTCGGGGTGTGACAACTTGAGGTGCGTCCCCCTTGGAGATCTTCTTTACAACTGCACTTGAATTACATCTTTCGATATTTTTCAATTTTTTATGCAAAGGGTAAGCTTTTTAAAGCGCGAAAAGTATTATAGAGGTCTAGGCCATTGCTTCCGCAATATCAGAAGACCATGTATATTACCCCAGATATCAAACAGTATAGAGACCTAGTATCTCAGAATCAGACAATCTCTCAAACAAGATTTCGGGGGTTACCCATATATCCAAGAGATGTTCCCCACGAGATAAGCAAGTTATTGAAATTTAGGTTTATATCTCGAAAACAATCTACTAAGCATGTAAAAACCTACTGTCATATTATTAGTGAGACCGTTTATCACATTTGACTTTCAATTTCTTTAGCGTACTGTGATTGTCTACAGATGTACTATCATTTCCTCTTTTTACACACAACTCTTTTTTATTTTCTATTGTTTTTGGCTTTTTCAAATTTTCAAATGTTTTTGGATTTTCTGACAACGCTTACTCCCCTTAAAATTCAAAACTTTTAAAGAAAATTTGATAACCGATGTAGATAGCTTTGTCTCGCCATCCATTTTCTGCATCTCATGCTTTGACTTGCAGAAAATATAACATGTGAAGCAGTAAGTACCCCCATGATTTACAACACATTGATATTTTACAGTTTGAAAACTGTTTTTCAATCTTGTGAAATTAATCATGTTTGTTCCGCCGTGAGGGTTTCGGCATATTCACTCAACATATTTTTGTAATTTTTTATTTTTGTCAAAATAAAAACATATTTTTGGTTTTTAAAAATTTCAATTTTTTAGGGTTTTTGAAATATGGTTTATTTTATGTACAGAAACGAACAAACCCCCTGTTTTAGTTGCAGGGTTAAGCAGTCCCCTCTTCTCGTGCCAGGCTGCTCCGATACTCCTTTAGTTGACATTCAGTTTTCTTCAGGAGCACCTGCACATTTACACAACTCAATTACTTGAACAATTCAGCCCAGGCCTATTGACCTTAGGCATTTCGACACAATAAGTTTCATTCAATCTTAGAAAATTATCGTCGTTTGGTACAAACAACTTTTTATCTTTTACTTCATCCTTTTTTATTAAATCAGTTTTCTGTTCAGAAGTATGTTGTGTCTTAACCACCCAGTTTTGTCCTTTTGAAGCACTTCTTTTGTAAATCGTGACTCATTTTGATTATTTTGATTTTGAACAACAATTTTTGGTTTCCAAAACTGGTTTGGTTTTGTCATATCAACCGATGCTTGCCAACTTTGCGTTGTTCTGAATCTGGGTGTGTGAGAATTCCAAGTTTGTCTTGAATCAAATCTAGTCTGGTTTGATTTCCAAGTTTGATTCGAAGCAAACTTGTTTGTGTTATACCTCCAAGTTTGTGTTGAATCAAATATGGTTGTCTTTTGTTTCACATCCTCGGATTTATGTTTTTCAACATCAACAGGCTTTGGGTTTGGACACTTGCGTGCAAGATGTCCAGTTTGATCACATTTAAAACAAGTTTTCCTCGAAACATCTTTAGCCTGTTGTTGTTGCTTTTTCTGAGCATAGAACTTTTCATTAGACTGTCGTCTAAATTGGAGTTCTTTCTCTTCTTCCAAACTTTTCCCGTGAACAAAATTCATTTTATTTTGAAAATTTTGCTTTTCAAACTTTTTATTTTGATTTTGTTTCCTTTTATAACCCAACCCGGCCTTCATGTTCTTCTTTTTATAGCTTGGTTTGTTATAAAAAGTTTTGTTACTCTTACCAGCAAATTTGAAATTTCTGACTTTTCGATCTCTACCAGTTTAAACACTTTGTCAATTTTATCCGCAATCACATTCTGAATTGGGAACTCATTATCTGAGAATAATGTGTCCAATCCAATCAAGGTATAAGCCAATCCTTTTGGATCATCATTTGCATCTTTCTCAGATTTCAAAATTTTCAGATAATTTTTGTGAAAACTTTCCTCATCTTCATTCTGTGATTCGGACTTACCTTTGGTAGATTCATCTCTCAAAACGCTTTCAACTATCTTACTTACCACCTCTGAATCATCAGCATCATCAGATTTGGTCTAAGTCAGATCGATATTTTTAGGTAATTGGTCAACCATGTTCAGGCCTTTTGCCACCTTTTCTTCATCATAAAACGTGTAATTTCCTCTCAACGATGGTGGCACCTGATGATATTCTGAACCAATAACTTTTTTATTCTTTTCAGAATCTTTGTCTTTTGGTGTGATGTTGAAAATATGTTCGAGAATATACGAGGAACTATGATAACTTTGAAGTTTTGTAACAATCTTTTCTTTTTCAACCAAAACTTGTTTGAGTTTAGCAACTTCATCAATACATTTGTTTAACACTTGTTTCTTTTCTTCATACTTTTTCTCATAAAGTCTTGTTGTTTTTAAGTTTTCAGATAATCTTTCATCCATACATTTGACTTGTATTTTCAAAGTATCATAAGCTTCGTGTACTCTATGACTTGACCATTTCATTTTATCATACTCTTTCTGTAAATCTTGAATATTATTATCCTTTTGAACACAATCATAACATTTTGCTAAACACTTTTGTTTTAACACTTCATTTTCTTTTTCAAAATCTTGACATTTCAGTGTCAGCTTTTCAATTTTTTGTTTCAAAACTTCTTCATTTTCAAGCATTTCTTTACATTTTGTTTTGAAAACAGTTTCGATTTTATTTAATTCAATATCTCTTGATTTTAACTTTTTGTCTTTCTCAGTACAGGCATTGCACGTTTGTATGCAATTCCTGCACTTGTCTTCAATTTTATCAACATTTTCATTATTATTTAATGTCTCAAAAGATTCAGTTAGAATTTTTGCCTCAGTTTCATCTGATGCCTTTGACTCCTCTGTTTTCAACTTCTGATCTTCATCATTCTTTTGTTGGTTCTCATCAGCATTTCCTGCGGTTTTCTTTACTTCTTCAACCAGCTTCTCAATCTCTTCTTCTTTCTTCTTTTTCAACTCCATTACTTTTGGTAGACTTGCATTAAAAACTTCCTTTAAATGTTTAAACAATTTAGCTTCATAATCTTTCTCTGATAACCTCCTCGTATGAAACGTGTCACAATCTGGAAATACGTTTGTCGCTGCATTGAAATCCACCTTCTTAGGATCAACCACTGGATTACCTTGTGGATCCAAATAACATTCTCATTCAGCATCCCATCTTTTTGCTTTTTGTGCTTCCTTAAAAGGAGCATACAACTTTTTGATTTCAAATCGAGCATACTCTCTCTGCCATCGTTTATCATCTACAACTTCAGCTATGAAAGCGGATCCAGCATAATCTTCTTCTGGAAGAATTTTGCTCCAGTCATAACCCTCGTCGTCCTGAATAACTACTAGAGCCCTCGACTTTTCTTTTGATGAACCTTCATCGATTTTCTTTTGATTCACTTTTAATGACTCGCTGTTGCGATGGTAGATTGCTTTCTGATAATAATCATCTTTAAATGGATTGTGACATCTGTGTCACTACGACCATCAAACAAATACCAAACCAATGAAATATTGTGTTTCATACTTGTGATTTGTATAAATATGTGTATCATTTTCACATATCAATTCTTATTCGATTTCGAGCTTTAAATCGCTTTCTAGAAGGTTATACACAAACTGATACGTAAACGTGATCAGTTTAATGCAACAAACACTCCAGAATAGTGACATAGGCTTAACATACCTTAAATCACCTTTACATAACTTAGAAATAAGATTTGGAGGGTTTGGTGTGTCGAAATCAAGTTTATTCAACCGCAGGGACCAATTTGCGTCAAACTGCGAAAGTCTGCCGATTTGTATAGTAACGTACCTTCCGGAACATGATCATAAGTTAAACACACCATAAATATCCTTTAAATAGCTTAGGAATAGGCTTTGAGGGGTTCGGTATGATAAAATAAACTTATTTGGTCAAACAGGGACTAAAAGCGTCAAAAAGTGCATAAGTTTGCATTTACGCGCATATCTTACGTTCTGAGTATATCCGGATATCCAAAAATTTTTGTAATCACTAAAATATTTTATTTTAGTGATTGGCATGTTAAAATTCCTTTCGTCGCGTAATTTGGATTGTTTTTCGCATCTGTTCGAGTTTACGTCGTAATTAACCGAATAACGCAACCGTACGACCAAACGAACCGACATCCGAGATGTTTTTGAGCATATTTTAAGTTCCCTATACTTTAACTTCATTGTAGAGCCTTGAAATGGGGTTAACGGGGCTTAAACGTGTCAAAAATGCATCAAAAACCAAGGTTTACACCTTCAGGGACTAAAAGTGACAATCTGTCAAAGTTGTCTCTAGGAGGGGCGCGTAAGACTTAGTGAAAGTCTACGCAGCCCAAGAGAGACCCCCAGTTCTGCAAAACTCAGTTTTCTCAAACAACAGCTGGTTTCTGGGTTTTTGGGCATGGTATTCACACTCTATGAACTGGTTTTCAAGCTCCCATGGTATATAAAACCATGGGCAACACTTGTAAGGTCAAGATCAAAGCTCGTAATCCAAGAAACGATCCTAACAGTTGTCCAAAATCTATAAATACCCACCTTGATTCATTGCATTCCTCATATTTGTTCTCATTTCTGCTCTAAGTTGAAACTCTCAAGCTTCATACCTGAGCAAATTGAAAATCTTAAAGCTTGGACCTTTTGTAAGTTTCTTTCATGCTTTTTATGCTTTTCAAGCATAAAAGTCAAACGGTATTTGACTTTCTGCTTTGACCAGTCAATGGTCAACACGAAGTTCGTTTGAACTTTGCAACATGAGGGTAATCACGATGGTCATAGTCCTTTGTGACGAGTCATAGTTTCGGTCAAAATACGCGTTTATGCGTATTTTGCAACCAAACTATTCTTGGGTATCAAAACCCTTTGTTTTGATATCAAACTTTTTTTATAACTTAGTTAAACATGTTTTAACATGTTTAACTCGTCACTTTTAGTTTAGTGCTTATATAGGGTCGTAAGATAAGCGGTCTAAACAACCGCTTAGACTTTCGAACCCGACCCGTTTGGTCGATCATTAGGATCCGACCAAACATATTTTGTGACCATAGTTGTATAGGGAATAACCTTCTGAGGTTATACCTTATGGTCACTACGTTTAGTTAGTTGTATGATAGGTAGTTTATATGCCTTAGGAAAATGACCAAAATGCCCTTTTTACGCATAATTTCATTTTAAGCATATGTAACTTAAATTTTTTACATCTAAACTGATTAGGTAACATTATTAGATATGTTAAGGCATATAATACTTGTCATAGGACTAGTTAGGCGGTCCAAACGCGTTTTACGCGAACGACGCGTTAAAGTAGCGTAAACTACCTAAACGGGTCATAATAGGTCGTAAGCACTTAGGATAGGTTCCGATTTAGTATATAGGCTTTGTTAAACCATATCATAAGAGTACCAATACGAATTTGGTTTACGAAACCTCATCCTATCCGATCTTCCGATTTTAAGTCCGGTGATCCCTCTAGCATTGCTTGGTTGTTATTCAAGACTTCTAAGCATTCTCAAGTGAGTACATAGTCCCCTCATTTACTGTTTTCAAATATTTTGGGGTGAAACACATGTGCCTACTTGTTACTTTCGTGCTTTTCGTGCTTTCATAACATATACTTGCTATGTTCATTAGTACGCATATAGTACATGATTTCCATTATGTTTTGCTATGTTGTTCACTTAGCATGCTAGGACATTGATTTTCATAAACATTTTTGTTGCATATGTTCACTCAGCATATGGACACATTGATTTACTTTGCATTTCTGTTGCATATTGTCACACCCCCAAAATCCAAATGCGGAGTATCGCCGCTTGGAGGCGTGACTGACCAGGATCAAGCCACCAATCATATTGAACATAACAAGTAACAAGAAAAATTCAACCACACAATATGAAAGGTGTTTCAAATAAAAAACGTAGTTAAGTGTTTAGCGGAAGCATAATTGTAAAACCCAACGTAAGTATTAAGTACGAAATAAAGTAATGTTTTTAGCATGGCACACACTGCCATGTTCCACAACAACCGCGCCTCCCTGTGCAAGCTCCATGTGTACCTAACGACCTGCAAGGCATGTAACAACGAATCAACAACAAAGTTGAGCGAGTTCACAGTTGGTTGTTTAGCTATAGTATTCGTTTCGTAAATCATATGTTCGTTTTGTAAACCATGTATTGTATTAATTCGTATCGTGGTCTCCCAGACATGTTTGCGAAGATTAGTGGGGGCTTCCCATGTGTTACTAGACCGTGCATATCGACTACTACGAAAATGTAAGTGGTGCCCTAAGTCAATGTCTATCAGCATTGACCCTTTACCCATAGTCCATTAGTACACGCCCGTCCGACTGGCACGGTGTGAGGTTTGTTAAACCTAATAGCGCTATTAACTAATGACCCGCTCGCCATAGGCCTCGGCGATTAAGTCGATATAAATGAGGGACTTCATGATAGAGGTTTGGTCCAGTGTGTAATCTTGGCATCCTACCCACGGAGGATGGTTGTAGTTACCGTTTAAATCATTAACCCATTCCCAACCCTTGGGAATCCCATGCCTTGGAAAGAGTGTGAACTCACCTTGGTTTGCTCGGTATGCTAAACTATGTGCTCACAAGTAATCAGTCAAATCCTATAGTTATACACGTATACTCAATCAGTTAAGTTCGTAGAGATTCACATGCCATCTATGTCATGAAGTGTGTTTAAGCAATTATCACGTATCATATAAGCAGTTAATCAAATCCATGAAATTCATGCTTGACAGGATTAACAGGCAGTTAACATACTTTACAAAGTTAATACACTTAACAGGATTAACATATTTAACAGAGTTACATGTTTAACAAGGTTACATGCATAACTTAACAGAGTTAACATCTAACAAAATTAATAAACTAACTGAGTTAATAATTAACAGAGTTACAGACTTAACATGGTTAATAACTTAACAGAGTTTGCATGCTTAACTTAGCAGAGAACACATGATGAAATCATATATATGACGAAATCACTCGGGCGAAATCCCTTTTCTGGCGAAAACACCTAGGGACGAAATCACCTTGGACGAAAACCCAAGGGTTTTCGTCGGACTTAATGCTTGGCGAAAACACTTAGTGTTTTCGTCTGATTTTTGTGTTTTCGTCTGGGACCTCAACATCATCATTTACAGTTACTATACCGAAAGAACCCTACTGATCCGTCTAACAATTACATTATCATAACATCAATTCCACCACACAGTCATCATTCAGTTATCATTCGACATCCGCAATCATCATACAATCATGAATAACATTCAACCATTATTCAGCATTAGCAAGTTGTTGTGATTATCAGGAACCCTAGTTTACATGCACATCAAATCGATTCATCAAGAAACCATGTTCCAGTTAACATTTATCAATACTAACCCTAACAAGTCGCACAATAACATTTAATAATTACTGAGTTCTACGTATTAAAACATCATGGTTCTCATTCATCGAGCAACATACTCACATGATCACAATCAACAGTCGATCGCTCCCATATCATTACTAAATCAGGAATCACGAAACAGTTAAGTGCTTAACACGGAGTAATAACTTTAACAATCAAGACTATACATAAACATCATCATCAACTAGCAATTAACAATAGCTTTAACAATCAAGATTTACTAACCAATGATTAGATGGAACCAGATTATGTTTCGAGAAGTCTCTTCTGTCGTACTCAACTATGGAGATGTTTAGGGTTAGCGACCAGTGGAGATGTGAGGTCTAGTTTGATATTTACGTAAACATAAGCAGGGTATAATCAGATTTGGGCCACTAATTCGCTCAATGGGTTTGGGCCGAGAGATGCTAGGGCAATCGAGGGATTGGGCTGGGTGTTACAACACAATGGGTTTGGTAAAAGGGTTTGGTTTGGGCAATACAACAACAACCAACCCAGTCAACATCAACAACAACCGGCCCAGCCAACAGGCCCAAATCTAATTGTGGTCGGTAGCGTGGCCCAATACATGACGTATAACAGAGTTACCACAGCTTAGCGGAGTTATGGTCATAAGATTAAGATGTAACTGACCTTGAAAGTTCGGGTTGTCACATTATCCCCAACTTGAAAGAAATTTCGTCCCGAAATTTAGCACGCGGTTACTGAGGAAGCTAGTTGTGTTGTTGTTTACTGGTTTTCCTGGGGTGTCACATCATCCCCCCGTTGGTTTGGAATTTTGTCCCGAAATTCCGTAGTAGCTTCAGTCTCAGTAGTGGTTGCACTGTTTCCGAATAACTGGGGATACTTGAGTTTCATTTGATCTTCTCGTTCCCAGGTAAACTCTGGGCCACGACGGGAGTTCCAACGAACTCGAACAAGAGGTATTCTGGTGTGCTTGAGGACCTTAACGTCTCGGTCCGTGATTTCAACTGGTTCCTCGACGAATCGCAACTGATCGTCGATAGTGAGCTCCTTCAAAGGAACTATGAGGGTCTCATCTGACAGACACTTCTTCAGATTCGACACCTGAAAAACGTTGTGAACTGCACTGAGTTCTGCGGGTAGGTTTAGTTTGTAGGACACTTTGCCTATTTTCTCGATGATTTCGAAAGGTCCGACATAACGCGGATTAAGTTTGCCCCGTTTTCCAAAGCGAACCACACCTTTCCAGGGTGAGACTTTGAGTAGCACTCGATCCCCAACTTGAAACTCGAGTGGTTTCCGGCGCTTATCAGCGTAGCTTTTCTGACGGTCGCGAGCTGCCGCCATGCGTTGTCGTATCTGAGCAATTCTTTCCGTTGCGTCTACCACCAGTTCTGGACCCGTGATCTCACTGTCACCCACCTCTGCCCAACAAAGAGGTGATCGACATTTACGCCCGTACAATGCCTCAAATGGATCGGCTTGAATGCTTGTGTGGTAACTGTTGTTGTATGAAAACTCCACCAAAGGAAGATGTTTCTCCCAGCCGTTGCCAAAATCGATTACACATGCACGAAGCATGTCTTCTAAAGTTTGAATAGTGCGCTCAGACTGCCCATCCGTCTGAGGGTGATAAGTTGTGCTCATGTCTAATCGTGAGCCAAAGGATTTGTGCATTGCTTGCCACAGTTCAGAAGTAAAACGTGCATCACGATCGGAAATAATAGAGGTTGGCACCCCGTGCCTCGAAACCACTTCCTTAAGATAGACGTCTGCTAGAGTGGAGAACTTATTCGTTTCCTTGATAGCCAAGAAGTGTGCAGACTTTGTGAGTCGATCCACGATCACCCAAATAGTATCATTCCCACGTTGAGATCTAGGCAGGCCAGTAACAAAATCCATGGAAATTTGCTCCCATTTCCATTGTGGAATCTCTGGTTGTTGGAGTAGGCTTGATGGTTTCTGGTATTCGGTCTTGACTCTCGCACAAGTCAAACATTGGCTAACGTAAGTTGCTATATGAGCTTTCATGCTAGGCCACCAATACATAGTTCTGAGATCGTGGTACATCTTATCTGAACCAGGGTGTACTGAGTAACGTGACTTATGTGCTTCGTCCATCACAAGTTCTCGTAAATTGCCATAGAGTGGGACCCAGATGCGTCCTGTTACGTAATAGGCGCCGTCTTCCTTTTGTTCTAACCGTTTCCTTGAGTCGCGGAGAGCTTCAGCCCTGACGTTTTCTGGTTTCAATGCCTCTATCTGAGCATCTCGTATCTGTGAAGGAAGACTAGATTGGATGGTGAGTTGTAGTGCTCGCACACGCCTAGGTGTGGTATCTTTTCGACTGAGGGCATCAGCCACAACATTTGCCTTGCCCGGATGGTACTTGATGGAACATTCGTAATCATTCAACAACTCGACCCATCGACGTTGTCGCATGTTCAACTCCTTTTGCTTGAAGATATGCTCGAGACTCCTGTGATCGGTGTAAATGGTGCACTTGGTACCGTACAGGTAATGTCTCCATATCTTGAGCGCGAAGACAATAGCTCCCAGCTCCAAATCGTGTGTAGTGTAATTCCTTTCGTGAATCTTAAGTTGGCGCGAGGCGTAAGCAATGACCTTATCCCGTTGCATCAGTACGCAACCAAGACCCTGAATTGATGCGTCACAATAAACAACGAAATCGTCTGTGCCCTCTGGCAATGAAAGAATAGGTGCGCTACAAAGTCTATCCTTTAAGTGCTGAAATGCTGATTCCTGTGTACTACCCCAACGATAGATAACGCCTTTCTGAGTTAGTGAGGTGAGGGGTTGTGCAATCTTGGAGAAGTCTTTGATGAACCTTCTATAATAGCCCGCCAAAACCAAGAATTGGCGGATTTCTGTTGGTGTACGGGGTGCAGGCCAGTTCTTAATCGAGTCTACCTTGGATGGATCAACATGAATCCCATCCTTGTTTACCACATGGCCTAGGAAATGGACTTCTCAAAGCCAGAAATCGCATTTCGAAAACTTAGCATACAGTTGCTCTGTACGTAGAAGTTCCAAGATAAGTCGCAAATGCTGCTCGTGTTCCTCCTGACTCTTAGAGTAGATCAGAATGTCGTCGATGAATACAATCACAAACTTATCCAAGTAAGGCTTGCACACTCTGTTCATAAGATCCATGAAGATTGCAGGTGCATTTGTTAACCCGAATGGCATGACCAGAAACTCGTAATGGCCGTAGCGTGTTCTGAATGCCATTTTGGAGACGTCCTCGTCCCGGACTCTCAGTTGATGGTAACCTGACCTCAGATCAATCTTTGAATAGTAGCTCGACCCTTGCAGCTGATCGAACAAGTCATCAATACGTGGAAGAGGATAACGATTCTTTACAGTCACCTTGTTTAGTTCGCGGTAATCTATGCACATACGGAAGGTACCGTCTTTCTTCTTCACAAACAACACGGGAGCTCCCCAGGGAAAAGAGCTAGGACGAATGAAACCCTTATCCAAGAGTTCTTGCAATTGCTTGGACAGTTCTTCCAGTTCGGTTGGAGCTAAGCGATAAGGTGCTCGAGCTATGGGCGCTGCTCCAGGAGCTAGCTCGATTTGGAATTCGACCTGGCGATGAGGCGGTAGCCCAGGTAAATCTTTAGGAAACACCTGAGGGAAGTCGCGTACAACTGGAATATCCTCTATTCTCTTCTCTCTCGTTGATGCGTCAGTAACAAGTGCTAAGATGGCGGTGTGGCCCTTTCGCAAACACTTCTGGGCCTTAAGGAAGGAGATGATGTCTACTACAGCACCACTCTTGTCGTCTTGAATTTCGAGAGGTTCTTTACCAGAACGGGGAATACGAACAATCTTCTCTTTGCAAAGAATCTCTGCTTGCTGTTGGGATAACCAATCCATCCCAATGACGATGTCGAAACTACCCAGAACTATAGGAATGAGATCGATAGAGAAAGTCTGACCAGCTAAGACGAGATTACAACCCTTAACTATGTGTGTGGCTTCTACACTCTTACCGTTTGCTAACTCTACGACATGCTTGGTGTTTAAGGGAGTTGGGGTGCGTTTAAGCATTTGACTAACTTTTAGAGACACATAACTGGTATCGGCACCGAATCAAATAAAACAGTAACATAAAAGTCGTCGAGAAGAAACTTACCCATCACCACGTTAGGATCATTCCTAGCATCACCCTGACCAAGCACGAACACGCGGCCCTGGGCGCCATTGTTTCCTCCGTTGTTATCCCCATTGTTGTTCCCATTGCCCTGATTATTGTTGTTGTTGTTCTGATTCTGGTTTAACTGAGGGCAGTTCCACT
Organism: Helianthus tuberosus; assembly: GCA_030545235.1. Taxonomy (NCBI): domain Eukaryota; kingdom Viridiplantae; phylum Streptophyta; class Magnoliopsida; order Asterales; family Asteraceae; genus Helianthus; species Helianthus tuberosus. The sequence goes on along the minus strand of CM060417.1, from coordinate 82,225,028 downwards.
TGAAATGGCCTTCAGCACCACACTGAAAGCATCCCCGGTTGCCTCGCTGTTGCTGATGCTGGTTCTGTGGAGCTGGTGGTTGTTGTTGTTGGTTCTGATTCGCAGGTCGTGAGCTCCTGCAATCCTTAGCTTCATGACCCATCTTGAGACACCGCTGGCAACGACCCTTGTTGCACTGACCATTGTGGTGTCTGTTGCATTTGTTGCACTTCGGGAGGTTTCCTCGATATCCACCCTGCGCTTGACTACCAGAAGATTGCTGACCAGGACTCTAGTAGTCATCGATCTTTCGCTGTTGTGCCTGGGACTGAACCGAAGTCAAACCCTTGCTGGAGGCTCCATCCAATTTTCGCTTGTTATCACTGGGAGTAGCAGAAGTGGTAGCAGTAGTAGCACCGATGCGCTTAGGCAGCCTGTTCTGTTCCACTGCCTGGTCTGTGAGACGATGAGCAAGACGAGTAACATCCTGGATGGTAGCAAGGTTAGCCGAAGTCACATGGCTTTGAATTTCTGGTACAAGACCCCTGAGATACAGCTCGATACGCTTGATGGGAGGGTCCACCATAGTTGGACACAAGATGGCCAGCTCGTTTGACCTTTTCGTATACGCCTCTATTTCTGACCCTGTCATCTTCAGGTTAAAGAACTCCACTTCCAACTTGTGGATGTCATCATGACTACAGTATTCCCGCTTGATCAGTTCCTTAAAGTCGTCCCACGGGGTGGCATTGGCAGCTACCAGCCCCAACATTTGGACTTGTGCGTTCCACCAAGTCAACGCAACGCCTTCGAGAGTACCAGTGGCATACTTCACCCTACGAGCCTCAGGGCATTCACACATTTCGAAGACTGACTCGAGCTTCTCAAACCAATGGAGGAGTCCAACGGCCCCTTCAGTGCCACTGAAAGTACCAGGACGACAGTCCATGAAAGTTTTGAACGTGCACGCAGGCGGCTGAGCATGCTGGCCTGTTGTGTAAACAAGAATAGGACAAAGTTAAACACAAGAGTTGGTTTAGGAGCCTCAGGGCATTCACACATTTCGAAGACTGACTCGAGCTTCTCAAACCAATGGAGGAGTCCAACGGCCCCTTCAGTGCCACTGAAAGTACCAGGACGACAGTCCATGAAAGTTTTGAACGTGCACGCAGGCGGCTGAGCATGCTGGCCTGTTGTGTAAACAAGAATAGGACAAAGTTAAACACAAGAGTTGGTTTAGGAGTGTAGGATCTAAAGATCCTAGAGTGAGTTGCGACTGCAGGATATACCTCCTGCTTGGGCGGCTGCAAGTGCCGCAACAACTTGTTGGTTAATCAGAGCCGTCAACTGGGCTTGAGTCATGTTAACGCGTCCAGCCATGATCTTTATATCAAAGGAAACATGAGTGAGAGGGGTTCGCGAAAGTGCGATGACAGAAGAGAGTAAGCACACACGTGTTTTCAAACAATAGTTGTTACGTTTATCTAAGCATACCATGAGCAAAGTTCTATGATATCTAGCAAGTAGGCAATGTAAATATAAATCATATCACCTAGAATGTCGAGTCTTGCACGTGGAGCGAAGCATCGTTGTGGATCGTTGAGCACTGTTCAGGTTATAGTCTGGTTTTAACAAAAACTTTTTCCCTTATTAAAACCAAGTTCACTATAACCAATGGCTCTGATACCCAGGGGCGGAGACAACATAGAACCAGCCGTAGCACGGGCTACGGCTCAAAGTCGTGTTCGCAGTGTTTCGCAGTGTTAATTTTTTGTTTTTTTTCGATTTTATATAAAGGATACCCCTAAAAAAATACGAGGATACCCCTATAAAGGATTTTATATGAATACACCGTAATTTTTTTTTTGGGATACCCCTGGTGTTAAAGTCTAGCTCCGCCACTGCTGATACCAATCTGTCACACCCCCAAAATCCACATGCGGAGTATCGCCGCTTGGAGGCGTGACTGACCAGGATCAAGCCACCAATCATATTGAACATAACAAGTAATAAGAAAAATTCAACCACACAATATGAAAGGTGTTTCAAATAAAAAACATAGTTAAGTGTTTAGCGGAAGCATAATTGTAAAACTTAATGTAAGTATTAAGTACGAAATAAAGTAATGTTTTTAGCATGGCACACACTGCCATGTTCCATAACAACCGCGCCTCCCTGTGCAAGCTCCATGAGTACCTAACGACCTGCGAGGCATGTAACAACGAATCAACAACAAAGTTGAGCGAGTTCACAGTTGGTTGTTTAGCTATAGTATTCGTTTCATAAATCATATGTTCGTTTTGTAAACCATGTATCGTATTAATTCGTATCGCGGTCTCCCAGACATGTTTGCGAAGATTAGTGGGGGCTTCCCATGTGTTACTAGACCGTGCGTATCGACTACTACGAAAATGTAAGTGGTGCCCTAAGTCAATGTCTATCAGCATTGACCCTTTGCCCATAGTCCATTAGTACACGCCCGTCCGACTGGCACGGTGTGAGGTTTGTTAAACCTAATAGCGCTATTAACTAATGACCCGCTCGCCATAGGCCTCGGCGATTAAGTCGATATAAATGAGGGACTTCATGATAGAGGTTTGGTCCAGTGTGTAATCTTGGCATCCTACCCACGGAGGATGGTTGTAGTTACCGTTTAAATCATTAACCCATTCCCAACCCTTGGGAATCCCATGCCTTGGAAAGAGTGTGAACTCACCTTGGTTTGCTCGGTATGCTAAACTATGTGCTCACAAGTAATCAGTCAAATCCTATAGTTATACATGTATACTCAATCAGTTAAGTTCGTAGAGATTCACATGCCATCTATGTCATGAAGTGTGTTTAAGCAATTATCACGTATCATATAAGCAGTTAATCAAATCCATGAAATTCATGCTTGACAGGATTAACAGGCAGTTAACATACTTTACAAAGTTAACACACTTAACAGGATTAACATATTTAACAGAGTTACATGTTTAACAAGGTTACATGCATAACTTAACAGAGTTAACATCTAACAGAATTAATAAACTAACTGAGTTAATAATTAACAGAGTTACAGACTTAACATGGTTAATAACTTAACAGAGTTTGCATGCTTAACTTAGCAGAGAACACATGATGAAATCATATATATGACGAAATCACTCGGGCGAAATCCCTTTTCTGGCGAAAACACCTAGGGACGAAATCACCTTGGACGAAAACCCAAGGGTTTTCGTCGGACTTAATGCTTGGCGAAAACACTTAGTGTTTTCGTCTGATTTTTGTGTTTTCGTCTGGGACCTCAACATCATCATTTACAGTTACTATACCGGAAGAACCCTACTGATCCGTCTAACAATTACATTATCATAACATCAATTCCACCACACAGTCATAATTCAGTTATCATTCAACATCCGCAATCATCATACAATCATGAATAACATTCAACCATTATTCAGCATTAGCAAGTTGTTGTGATTATCAGGAACCCTAGTTTACATGCACATCAAATCGATTCATCAAGAAACCATGTTCCAGTTAACATTTATCAATACTAACCCTAACAAGTCGCACAATAACATTTAATAATTACTGAGTTCTACGTATTAAAACATCATGGTTCTCATTCATCGAGCAACATACTCACATGATCACAATCAACAGTCGATCGCTCCCATATCATTACTAAATCAGGAATCACGAAACAGTTAAGTGCTTAACACGGAGTAATAACTTTAACAATCAAGACTATACATAAACATCGTCATCAACTAGCAATTAACAATAGCTTTAACAATCAAGATTTACTAACCAATGATTAGATGGAACCAGATTATGTTTCGAGAAGTCTCTTCTGCCGTACTCAACTATGGAGATGTTTAGGGTTAGCGACCAGTGGAGATGTGAGGCCTAGTTTGATATTTACGTAAACATAAGCAGGGTATAATCAGATTTGGGCCACTAATTCGCTCAATGGGTTTGGGCCGAGAGATGCTAGGGCAATCAAGGGATTGGGCTGGGTGTTACAACACAATGGGTTTGGTAAAAGGGTTTGGTTTGGGCAATACAACAACAACCGGCCCAGTCAACATCAACAACAACCGGCCCAGCCAACAGGCCCAAATCTAATTGTGGTCGGTAGTGTGGCCCAATACATGACGTATAACAGAGTTACCACAGCTTAACGGAGTTATGGTCATAAGATTAAGACGTAACTGACCTTGAAAGTTCGGGTTGTCACACATATGTTCACTCAGCATATGGACACATTGTTTTACATTTCTACTTTGTATGTTCATTTAGCATACTAGGTACATTATTTTCACATAACATGCTTACATTTGGTATAACATTTGGTTTGTTTAACAGGTCATAAATACGTTCATTAACATCGATCATGCCGCTCGGTAGTAGTTAGTGGTACCATAGGAATTGACAACTCCCATTTCTGAAATCCTAGGTTTGTTTGGGTGGAAGGAATGACCGAATCAAAATACATAATTTTGATAAATCTTTAACTTGTTAAGGGTTTGTCTCCACAGTCTCAAGGCTTGAATGTATACGTTTTAACATTACCGCATAGATGTTTGTATCAATAAAGCATTAATTTTACAAAACATAACTTTTGATTTGAACTATGATTTATTCAAATACATTGTTTTGTACATTTTACATATGGTTAGAATAGATACTTTTATTTATTTTGCCATACATAACATTTGATTATACATGAACATTTTTACATTGGTTTAAACAATACATTTTGGTGGTTTGTTTGGGTAAGTGATTTAAATAACGAGGCATGTGTAATATGATAAAAGCATGGTGGATACGCCGCTGGTACTTCCTATATATAAATGCTTTTATGATATTACATGTCATAGCGTTATTTAAACCATTTCAATTTAAAAATATTACATTTTACACAAATAACATATCTTTACAAAACATTGTTTTACAAACAACATATTTTATACAAACTCATTTTTACTTGGTTATTTACTTATCTATGCATTATTCTTTTATATCATCTGATTTCCCATCGATTTTCGTGTGATTTCTAAAAGAAAATATTTTTAATAAGATTCATGACTAACTTTTTGTTAAACATTCTTTTAACCTACAAGTCATGAATCCTGCATCAATAAAACCTATGTATCTCACAGGCATTTTTATGCTAACGTACCTATTTTCACATGTGTTTTAAGGAGCTAATGCATAGGATTGATCAAGACACACGTAGGGAGACTTGGGCCTTAGTGACAATAAAAGATGTAAGACTAGTTAATTATGTTATGTTTCTTTGTTTTTAAGACGATGTAACCTCTTGAAATTTAATAAAACAAAATTTCAATTACCATGTGTTGTGAAACAATGATTCTGTTACTCCACTCTCCGACGATTCCGCCGCGGTTTGTTGTTTTACGTGGTCGGGGTGTGACAGAAGAGTTGGTATCAGAGCTCATGGTTATAGGGAATTAGGTTATTAGTAAAGCTTTGACCTAGTCTATAACCTTCCTAAGACCCTAACGCAGTTTACTTGCGTTTAGATTCTAAAACAATACCATCACCTATCTTTAGGCGACAACCATAACAAGAACACAAATTTCAAATCCGCTTTGAAAACCAATCATCAGTTCTAGGATGATTTATTATAAGGTTTTGAACCTTCAAAGTTTTCAAAATCTCGTCAAAGTTTGGGTCTTAAAATGTGAACACGTGCAATCTGGAAGGGTGGGTGCCTGTATCCCGAGTTTTCTGTCTAAGGCTAGAGTGTTCGTACAAATCCACATAATCAGACCAGTCACTCTTACCTGGGAACTCTTGGGGTGAGTGTCCACTTATAGGCTAAAGCATGTCTTCGCGATACATTAATATGACCCACTTACTTTGATTAGTCACCGTCTCATTTGTTTGCCTTAGGTAACAAACAAATGATCACAATGTTTATGCGTTATCATTCTGTTTTGATTATCCGATAACATTTCACTTGTTTCCTCCTATGTCTTCCATTTCCTTTAGGATGTCTCTTCATCGCAGCGACACTCAAATGCCCGAGCGGGCTACCAAAATTGCCCAACGAATAGGCGTAGTAATCCAGAAGACTGCTGAATTGGCTATCGCCATGTCTCGTCTCAAAGATAAAGCTACCCAAGAGACACCAAAGGAAACAGAAGCCAAGCCTTCATGAAGATCAAGAAAGCGTAAAGCTTCAAAGAATCTTCCAGCGAATGCACCAAATCAAGCGGGACCTAGCCAGGTGGCAACACCACCAGCCAAGAAGCCGTACAAGGGAACTGCTCCTTTGTGCAATCAATGCAATGGCCATCATCCGAATCAAATACCCTGTTTCAAATGTACCCAATGTGGACGATGGGGACATTTGGTTAAAACATGTCGGTTTGCTATCCAAAACAAAACTGTTGTAGATCCTACTGCTGCTCGAGCACCATACGAAGGAACAGCCCCTTTGTGCAATCAGTGTAACCTCCATCACCATGCCAGTGTCAAATGCCGAAAATGTTTCAACTGTGGACTTTTTGGTCATACGGAAAGAGTCTGTCGTTCAGTCACTGTGTTAAACCAAGCTATTCAAAACCCTGTTCAACTTCAAGCAGATCCAACACAAGCTCGTTTTCCTCCTGATACTTGCTACAACTATGGCGAGACGAGCCATTTCAGGAACAAATGCCTAAAGATTTTCAATGCAAATCTGACCCACGAATGAGCATTTGTCTGATTAGAAGATGCTGCTGCTTTGAAATAATTTAAATCTTATGCTTTTGTTTCTTTTGTTTTTCTTGTACTCTGAAACAATCTGTTTGGTTTATAAATAAATCGTTGTTCCCAATTCTGATGTACAAATGTAGTTACATGTGTGTATGGCATACCCCTACGATACCTACACCAAAGAACTATGTTCTTTACAAAACAAACTACTCTTGTAGTTCTCCCATTCATGTGATCGCTCACGATTTCCTCGAAAATTCTAAGTACTCGTTTCATTCTAAGAAACAAAGTACATAATATAAGTGACAATTTTAGACATTTACTCAAAATATCACTTTAAATCCTTGATTTGATAACTAATGGTATTTTCCATAAATCCTTCAATAATCTCATATATCTATGTACATACCATTATATCCTGGTTTTTTTTATATAACAACATACATAGTATCGGTTTTCAAAACATCCTCCATGATTTCAAAGACAATTCTTATGATTTAAAAACATTTTTAACTTAGTATATTTTCTTATACCAAGTGCATAATTTCAAAAACATTATCCATATTTTCAGAAACCTTATACATAATTTCAAAATTTGCCTCGCATGATTTTAAAACAATTTATAAACATATTTACCTAATACATCTACTGTATGATTTCAAAATTATTACGTAAGGTTTCAAAAACATTAAACACATTTCCAAAGAACCCCATGCATTACTTTCAAGAACACTCTGCTCGTATGTTGACTTAACATACGTAGTACCCACCCTCCGAATTCTGCTTCATAAGTCGCCTTGGCATATCTAGCGCCTCAACTTCATGAACATTCTACCTCGTGTATCGACTTAAGCACGTCTAGTGCAAGGTTTCAAAACATCTCCCACTATTCAAATTCCAAAAATCCATATAGGATCTTCTTATCTTCACAATTAGATCCTTGTGGATGATTATCGCTTAAATCGGAGCCCTTGATTGGATTCTTTGTATGCTTTAATACGTACATTATGATTCAATAAGGACAAGCCGAATTCCTATTAAGATCTTCCTATCTTTATAGTTAGATTCTTGAAAATGTTTAAAGGGCCAAATGAAATCCACGTAATGGATTCCTGGTGTGCTTTAAATACTCGTGTACAAATTAACAAACAAATTAACAAAATGATAACAAATTGTAAACCAAGTTAAACAATTTTGTGATTGCGTGATTATGTTTTATGTGCTGTGTTTTTGTGTAATCTGAATATTCGTTATCCAAATCCTCGTAGAATCTTCCATATCTTCATATGAGGGATTCATAGTAGGATATCCAAAGGTACTACCCTAAATCCTTAATGGGCTTATATGTAATAGTTAAGACCCTTGGATTATAAAGTACTATTCAATAATTCAAAAGAGACCCTTTGGGTGGTCTAGTTAAAAAGTTTGATTCGAAAATCTGGTTAGGAATGTCATGTGATGATATAGCTGAAAAGACTCCTAGGTGGTCTATTTAAAGAGATCATTTATTGATTTAATTAAAAGGACCTTACGGTGGTCTAGTCACAATCATCACAGGTTTGTTCATTTGATTTTCTTCCCCTACACATTATAAAATGCACTTCGCAGACTGTGCAAGGAATTACGTAATTATGGATGCATACATAATTATGGAATTCAGTGCACAGAAACCACAGTAAGATTTGTCATGTGTAAGAACCAATAGTGGCAAAAATAACGAAACGTGAACAATGTAATGGAGGTACGGTGGACGCACCAATGGCGCTTCATATATTTATATAAGTGTCCCTCTTACATTGCGAGCGTAACATTATTTAAATTACTAGAAGTTCAGAACCCTAACCAATGTCATTTTACCTTTCAATTTCAAGTCTCATGCTCTCTACATTTTATTGCATCAGGGACATCGTTTTGAGGTTTTGTACAACCATATACAAACTCATCAGGATGGAATTAGATCTTCAGATCTAAACCTTTCCTTATAATCAATAGACTGATTCAAATAACAAAAGCTTGCTGGAAATTCAAACGTAACCCAGAGGTTCTACTTAGGGAACTGGGGATTTATTCAAAAGCAAAGCATCCAAATCTACTCTCACGAGTTTCTTCTAAATAAATTTCGGGACGAAATTTCCTAAAGTAGGGGAGACTGTGAAATCTGTGTCACTACGACCATCAAACAAATACCAAACCAATGAAATATTGTGTTTCATACTTGTGATTTGTATAAATATGTGTATCATTTTCACATATCAATTCTTATTCGATTTCGAGCTTTAAATCGCTTTCTGGAAGGTTATACGCAAACTGATGCGTAAACGTGATCATTTTAATGCAACAAACACTCCGAAATAGTGAAATAGGCTTGACATACCTTAAATAACCTTTACATAACTTAGAAATAAGTTTTGGAGGGTTTGGTGTGTCGAAATCAAGTTTATTCAATCGCAGGGACCAATTTGCGTCAAACTGCGAAAGTCTGCCGATTCGTATAGTAACGTACTTTCCGGAACATGATCATAAGTTAAACATACCATAAATACCCTTTACATAGCTTAGGAATAGGCTTTGAGGGGTTCGGTATGCTAAAATAAACTTATTTGGTTAAACAGGGACTAAAAGCGTCAAAAAGTGCATAAGTTTGCATTTACGCGCATATCTTACGTTCTGAGTATATCCAAACATCCAAAAAATTTTGTAATCGTTAAAATATTTTATTTTAGTGATTGGAATGTTAAAATTCCATTCGTCGCGTAATTTGGATCTTTTGTCGCGTATGTTCGAGTTTCTGTCGTAATTAACCGAATAACGCAACCGTACGACCAAACGAACCGACATCCGAGATGTTTTTAAGCATATTTTAAGTTCCCTATACTTTAAATTCATTGTAAAGCCTTGAAATAGGGTTAACGGGGCTTAAACGTGTCAAAAATGTATCAAAAACCAAGTTTTACACCTTCAGGGACTAAAAGTGACAATCTGTCAAAGCTGTCTCTAGGAGGGGCGCGTAAGACTTAGTGAAAGTCTACGTGGCCCAAGAGAGACCCCCAATTCTGCAAAACTCAGTTTTCTCGAACAGCAGTTGGTTTCTGGGTTTTTGGGCATGGTATTCACACTCTATGGACTGGTTTTCAAGCTCCCATGGTATATAAAACCATGGGAAACACTTGTAAGGTCAAGATCAAAGCTCGTAATCCAAGAAACGATCCTAACGGTTGTCCAAAATCTATAAATACCCACCTTGATTCATTGCATTCCTCATATTTGTTCTCATTTTTGCTCTAAGTTGAAGCTCTCAAGCTTCATACCTGAGCAATTTGAGTTCAAATCTTCAAGCTTGGACCTTTTGTAAGTTTCTTTCATGCTTTTTATGCTTTTCAAGCATAAAAGTCAAACAATGTCTGACTTTCTGCTTTGACCAGTCAATGGTCAACACAAAGTTCGTTTGAACTTTGCAACGTGAGTGTAATCACGATGGTTATAGTCCTTTGTGACTATACCTACTGATTACCGCGTTATTTAGGCATAGTGACGAGTCATAGTTTCGGTCAAAATACGCGTTTATGCGTATTTTGCAACCAAACTATTCTTGGGTATCAAAACCCTTTGTTTTGATATCAAACTTGTTTTCTATCTTAGTTAAACTTGTTTTAATATGTTTAACTCGTCACTTTTAGTTTAGTGCTTATATAGGGTCGTAAGATAAGCGGTCTAAACAACCGCTTAGACTTTCGAACCTGACCCGTTTGGTCGATCATTAGGATCCGACCGAACATATTTTGTGACCATAGTTGTATAGGGAATAACCTTTTGAGGTTATACCTTATGGTCACTACGTTTAGTTAGTTGTATGATAGGTAGTTTATATGCCTTAGGAAAATGACCAAAATGCCCTTTTTACGCATAATTTCATTTTAAGCATATGTAACTTAAATTTTTACATCTAAACTGATTAGGTAACATTATTAGATATGTTAAGGCATATAATACTTGTCATAGGACTAGTTAGGCGGTCCGAACTTGTTTTACGCGAACCACGCGTTAAAGTAGCGTAAGCTACCTAAACGGGTCATAATGGGTCGTAAGCACTTAGGATAGGTTCCGATTTAGTATGTAGACTTTGTTAAACCATGTCATATGAGTTCCAATACTCATTTGGTTTACGAAACCTCATCCTATCCGATCTTCCGATTCTAGGTCCGGTTTATTAACATAGTTACCTATATTAGGTGCCGATTGATTCCGTGATCCCTCTAGCATTGCTTGGTTGTTATTCAAGACTTCTAAGCATTCTAAAGTGAGTACATAGTCCCCTCTTTTACTGTTTTCAAATATTTTGGGTGAAACACATGTGCCTACTTGTTACTTTCGTGCTTTTCGTGCTTTCATAACATATACTTGCTATGTTCATTAGTACGCATATAGTACATGATTTCCATTATGTTTTGCTATGTATGTTCACTTAGCATGCTAGCACATTGATTTTCATAAACATTTTTGTTGCATATGTTCACTCAGCATATGGACACATTGTTTTACATTTCTACTTTGTATGTTCATTTAGCATACTAGGTACATTATTTTCACATAACATGCTTACATTTTGTATGACATTTGGTTTGTTTAACGGGTCATAAATACGTTCATTAACACCGATCATGCCGCTCGGTAGTAGGTAGTGGTACCATAGGAATTGATAACTCCCATTTCTGAAATCCTAGGTTTGTTTGGGTGGAAGGAATGACCGAATCCGAATACATAATTTTGATAAATCTTTAACTTGTTAAGGGTTTGTCACCACAGTCTCAAGGCTTGAATGTATACGTTTTAACATTATCGCATAGATGTTTATATCAATAAAGCATTAGTTTTACAAAACATAACTTTTGATTTAAACTATGATTTATTCAAATACATTGTTTTGTACATTTTACATATGGTTAGAATAGATACTTTTATTTATTTTGCCATACATAACATTGGATTATACATGAACATTTTTACATTGGTTTAAACAATACATTTTGGTGGTTTGTTTGGGTAAGTGATTTAAATAATGAGGCATGTGTAATATGATAAAAGCATGGTGGATACGCCGCTGGTACTTCCTATATATAAGTGCTTTTATGATATTACATATCGTAGTGTTATTTAAACCATTTCAATTTAAACATATTACATTTTACACAAATAACATATCTTTACAAAACATTGTTTTACAAACAGCATATTTTATACAAACTCATTTTTACTTGGTTAATGGTTATTTACTTATCTATGCATTATTCTTTTATATCATCTAATTTCTTATCGATTTTCGTATGATTTCTAAAAGAAAATATTTTTAATAAGATTCATCACTAACTTTTTGTTAAACATTCTTTTAACCTACAAGTCATGAATCCTGCATCAATAAAACCTATGTATCTCACATGCATTTTTATGCTGACGTACCTATTTTCACATGTGTTTTCAGGAGCTAATGCATAGGATTGATCAAGATACACGTAGGCGGACTTGGGCCTTAGTGACAATAAAAGATGCAAGACTAGTTAATTATGTTATGTTTCTTTGTTTTTAAGACAATGTAACCTCTTTAAATTTAATAAAACAAAATTTCAATTACCATGTGTTGTGAAACAATGATTCTGTTACTCCACTCCCCGACGATTCCGCCGCGGTTTGTTGTTTTACGCGGTCTTGGTGTGACATGGATTCACAGCTTCATTAGTTTGCCTGTTTGTGCACTCTCTCTTGAAGTGCCCTTTCTGTTTGCAGTTGAAACAGGTAACTTTCGACTTGTCGAATCCCAATTTTGTATCAGCAGTTCCCAAACAAGATCTTCCGGTGATTTCCATAAACTATTGTGCTCACCTCATAGCACTAGCCATGCACCATTTTATATCTATCAGCTCCATCTCCTCTGGATCGATCTGGTCATAATCTTCCTTCGTCATATTCGGGTTTCCAACCTTACCCGTGACCAGGCTTTCGTACGATTCCAGGACAGATGCTAAAAACACTATTTGTTGCTTGGCAGCTTCTACATTCAGGCTTTGAGAATTTTTCAGATCTATGGCGATATTGCATTGAACTATGTTCGGATTTGACGAATTTGAAGCAAATGAATGATAACCCGAATCTTTTGAAAAACTGTGTTGAGATGAATCCTTTGAACTTCCAGCACTAAATGTCGTCTTTGACGCTTGATTAATCATGCTTCCTCTGTAGTATAGATCGACATTTTGCTATTATTGTTGATTTTCCATTTTGTTCTGCTTTTGTATTTCCAATTCATGGCCTTCAAGCTTCTCAATTAACCAATCAAGGGTCATTTTGTTCATATTATTGCTGTTTTTGAGTATCATGACATAGTTTGACCAATCGTTTTCATTTGGAAGAGCTTCGATCAACCTGTCAATGATCTCTTCATTATCTTTGGAAACACCAAACCTCTCCAGTTCGAGTTTAAGATGGCAAAATCTTTCAATCATTTGACGGACGGTTTCACCTTTCATGCATATAAACAAATCAAATTCTTTTTTCAATAACGATCGTTTGTTTTTGATAATTTCATCACCACCCGTACATTTTTTTCTCTAAGGCTTCCCATAAACCTTTTGAAGTGTTTTCATCATCAAGTAGTGAAATAATATCGTCTCAAATAGATTGATACAACAATGCAATCATCTTTTGTTCAGCACACATGTTTTTTTTACTTCTTTATCAGTGAATTCTTCAATTATTAATAAAATTCCACCTTGTTTTGTTGGTTTTTTATATCCTAACTTCAACATTAACCAACTATCATAAGAGAATTCTTTTACCCAACCCTCAAATCGTTTTTTCCACCAATTATAGTCCTCGATATTCATTAATCTCGGTGGTTTCTGTTGGTTTCCGCACACATTATCGTACTTCAGACTATCTGAAATCGTTTTTGAAATGCTGCTTGTCTCCGACTTTGTTTCAGAAGTGTAAGCGTTATAAAATGTGTTGTAAAACTCTTCAGCCATGATGGTTGATTCTTTGCTTTTTCCCTTCGTGTATTGAACTTTGATTTTTCACCTCGTTTTTCACCTGCAGACAAACAAACAAATGATCAGTTTAAACGAACAGTCAGTTGGATCGGATGAATAACCGGTCGGATGGGGTCAACGATAGTCAATCGGATGACTTTGATCGGATAACTTCGATCGGATGAAAATCCGAATGGATCACAATTCGTTCAATGTTTTCAACAATTGAACTTGTCGAATGGAATCAATAGCCATCACAAATAAACTTTGTTTGCATATTCATTAACCTCAATGCATGTGAACTCTAGGTCTCAAATACTTTGTCAGTTGAAACTTTGAGTAAAATCACATAATTGATGATCACACTAAATTGAATTGACTCAAACCACAACACCTGAATCTAATTGGGCCGCTAAGTATCTTGTTTTATTGGACCGTTGATATATATTCAATTAAATGGGCCGACCACCTTTTTATGCACATGGGCCGAAAAAAAAATTAAAACAATTTTATTGAACCTCTACAAGGTTCACTTGAGCCTTATAATAAGTTATTAATAACAAGCAATTGAATGAATTGATTAATTCTTGTGACAGTCTCAAATTTAAAGTGGCCGACAACGAATCACGTTTGTATTAAATGTTTGTTTGACCAAAAACGAGATAGTGGATCAGATGATGTATATGAATCAATACAAAATCACATGGGCTTCGTTAATGATCACATGAGCCGAGATAGTGAATCTGATATTTATGACCAATTGTATTTCTATTGGACCTCAAGAATTAGTGGACTGATAAAACTTGTTGCAACTTTGATTGTGATTGGGCCATTTGTATTGAAACTTGGACTAAGTAAATGGAACGGATACTCCTTCGGTTGGACTAAGTAAAAGGGTCGTTTGTATTGAAACTTGTTCCTTCGATCGGATGACTTTTTGGTCGTTCGATCGGATCACACTTATGAATAAATGGTTCGTCTGAATTATGTTGTCAACAATGTTCGTCGCAGAAGGTAATGTTCGTCACCAGAAAGGTTCCTCTTGTAGGTTCGTCAAGTCTCCAATGGTTCGTCGTTAATTGAAAGGTTCGTCAAGTCTGAAATGTTCATCAAACAACTGAAGGTTCGTCAAAAAAATGTTAAAAAGGTTCGTAGTCTTCAAGGTTCGTCGCGAAAATTCAATGTTCGTCGATGAAAATTCAATGTTCGTCGCGAAGAATTATCAAATCACCAAGGTTCGTCGATGAAAATTCAATGTTCGTCACGAAGCTTCAAGGTTCGTCAAGGTTTGAATATGCATCAGGATTGTCGTTCGGTCGGAGGACCGTCCGGGTGATGACACCTTAGCTAAAAGTCCTCCGATCGGATGACTTTCCCTTGATCGGATGACCCCCCGATTGCTGCAAAACAAACTATCAAATATGCTTATGTCCAGATGGTCATCCGATCGGATGGCCATCCGGGTGGATAACATGAACAGTAACAGTGACGAACAACATATTTTTTTCGAACAGAAAATCTTCAATTTCTCACAAACCACTTGGAATTTAGATCTGAAAATTTGTAGGCTTGTAAAACTATAATTTTCGCACAATATATCAAAAAATCAACAATTTTTAACCGTAAAAACCTTGTTAATTTTGCGTTTTTCTGTCGAAAAGAGAAGAAAAAGAGTAGAAGATGAAATTTGACAAATCTGAAGTGAAATCGACTCTGAAACTGATGAAATATCGTCGAATCTTGCGTGTTTGATCCGTGCAATCAAGCTCCTGCTCTGATACCACTTGTAGGACCGGTTTTGACTCCCGAACGATTGCGTATGACACGTACGACGTGCGGAATCCGTGTACGTGTGTGGACCGAAGGCAAGAACGTAATATAATCGTTATTCTATAGATGTATAACAACGTACAAATGCACCGTGAATCACCTTTCTACTTTCTCTCTCTAAGCCCCAAGCTCCAAATGTCACAAATGGCCAAAAGTCCCTAATGCTTAACATAAGGCTCCTATTTATAAGCCAAGGCATAAGGAATTTCTCCTTATTTACAAGTTTGCCACCTTGCCTTTTTTCCCTACATATTTCACAATAAAATCACGTTTTCTTCTATTCTCTGCTACGAAATCGATTGACGGAGGCGATAGACATTAATGCACTCACACATACATGGCATCTTACATTCATAGCATCTTGCATTCATACATACTTACCTTAATACCTACGTTTATGCAATCATATACACCTATATACATGCTTCATTCATACACGCATACATGCATACGAGTACTTTTTTATTTCTTTTATACACATAAACTTATACTAACATGTCATATTCACAACTCTCATAAAATAGGTGTTATACATATTAACATACATTCTTACTCGTTCCCAGACACATTTATAATCCAAAAACGTTAGTTATGAGGAGTTTATAACGTATCTATTTATGCCCGAAGGCCAAAATAACAAAACAATCAACATTTTGCAAAAGCTGCCCGTCGTAAGCCGTAGCTTACGATTCAGTTGTTCTGGTCCAAACAGCAGCTACGTTCCGTAGCCTACGGCTGAGCCGTAGCTTACGATTTGGCTGCTCTGCAGCTTTTCCAACTTTTTTTTTTACGAAAACGGCCGTAACTTTCAAACCGTTCACCTGTTTAACCTCCTGTTTCTTCCTACATGACCATATTTTGGTCCTCTATCAAACGGACTCAAAATCTAACATCCGAACTAAGGAAGTTCTTAACTTATATGCTTTCAGCTTAATATTCATTTACGAATTATTCGACCCGTTCATGTTTTTATCAAACAACTCTTTTGTTTAAACTCAAGACTAAGCCTTTTGACCGTTAACCCATGTCCTCGTTTCTCGGTTAGCACACTTGTAAGAAATTCTATCCATGACCCAGTTATAATACCTTCGTCATAACTTATGCAAATCATACCGTAATGAGTTAACTCTCATTTTGACCTGTTTGGTCGACTTAGCGGAAACCTTCACTTCTACATACTCAAACCTTTCTAAACTCCAATACCATACTTAAATAACTAGCACATAACCTTACTTTAATAAACTAAGAAGTGATTCCGAAAAATCATTCACTTAATACTAATACTTGATATCATTATCAAGTTCACGTTTTGACATAACTACTAACATTTATCA
Organism: Helianthus tuberosus; assembly: GCA_030545235.1. Classification (NCBI taxonomy): domain Eukaryota; kingdom Viridiplantae; phylum Streptophyta; class Magnoliopsida; order Asterales; family Asteraceae; genus Helianthus; species Helianthus tuberosus. Next base: position 82,208,146 of record CM060417.1, on the reverse strand, counting down.
TGCAAATAATCTCTTTACTACTAAGGAGGGAGTCCGGAAAATTACTTTCCTCGTGCGCCCGAGTTCGGGCATAGCTCCCATGTTTACCTCTGACTCGTTAGTCTTTCCGTGCTTGAGCTCTCCTTGACACGTTCCTGTTATCTCCTTCCATTACATCCATTCAATAGTAAGTGTGCATAATCATACGCATCTTTAATCACACTCTTATTCACGTGTCAATCGCTTAACGAGTCCAACATGTATCATAATACTATAATGCTAATCAATCGAGCAATTTATCATTCCATCTTCACAAAAGTCATACATAAGCTTCTAGCATGCATAATTATGTATTTACATCATGTTCGATTTGCACACAACATCACAACTAAGTACTTTTCATATTTATAATACATGATCATCTTCATTGCTACTTAATTAACATTCCAACCAAGTGATAACACATACTAACCTATACTAGGCATTTCTTCAAACACTTGGTGTGCGTACTACTTTCCAAGCATAGTGTACAAGTAACTTGTGCACAACCATACCAAATTCTTATCAAGATCATCATATTCATCAATTTTTCACATAACTTTCACTTAAATTCATATTCAAAATCAATAACCTATAACATTCATTGTCAAATATCAAGCATCACCAAATTAACACCAAAGTCCATCATCATCATCTTATATAAGAGCCACTACAAGTGGGTTTTCATAAATATATCATAACAATCAGAAATCTAAGCATAATTCAAGTTTCATAAGGTAATTCTATCACATATCCATCCTAACTTCACTTAGATTGACGAATTAATCGAAACCCACTTCACCCAACATCACCAAATCATAAAATTTAACTTACTTGATTGTGAAGAACACTTAGGAGATCGAAAATCTTGATACATGCATCATAAAAATCTTCAATTTCCTTTTCAATTGGGCTGATTCATGATGAACAATGGGAAAATGAATAAGGGTTTCCCCTTGTTCTTCTCTTGTTTGGTCGACACCCTCACACACATCAGTGTGTGAGTTTCGTGTTTTAATAAATTTTTGTTTTTTTCATCTTTCAAAATGCCCAATAATAGTCCCTCAAGTTTCCATTTGCTTATAAATGAGATTAAACTCATTATCTTGTCACTTAATGACCCATATACTAACTTGGTTACTTTCAATGATTTAATTGCCAATACTTCAATTACTAGCACCTTATTTATTTTCATATGGTAAAACTTACATTTACCATTTTCTTCTATAAAGCATTAACAATAAAATATTATATTATGACTTTTAAAATTTCGGGGTGTTACAGTTATGGCTAATCAGAAGTTTGATATAAGTCAACAGTGGTTTGAAGAACCGTGGTTTAGAACAATGTAATAGTGTTAGCTTAGAACAGATGTTTTATGTAATATATCTGATGATAGATTTCCGCAGATGTTTGCTAACATCTGAGGAATCTTTTATGTTAGGAATGTTAGGTGTCACTATCAGGGTGACGTCAGCTGATTGCAAACAGACCTTTCGTACTTGTATAAATAGATTTCATATGTTAGAGATCTATTTGATCAATTATCATTCCTTTTGTACAAACAGTAAAGTTGTGTGATCAAGGGGAAGTTTGTACAATCATTACTGTACTTTGTAATCCATTGATTATTAATGCAAAACAGTTTTGATAAAACTTTCCACTCTTGTATGCTCATATAATTCTGCATATCCATTTATACTTTGAATTTACATCCATATTTGTCAATCTAAAGCATACAAGTTAAACTTAGATCCTAACAACTGGTATGAGTGCCTGGTCACATGAAACTTGATTTCACAATCAGTTTAATATATAAAGATCAGCTCACAAAGGTATCCAATCTGTTAGTTATATCTGAAACCAGAGTTTAAAGTGTAAAATTCAAAATGTTTTTATACATACTCTGTTTTCGCAAAAGATCAAAAGGAATGTCACAAAACAATCATGTGTCACACCCCGACCGCGTTAAAACAACGAAACCGCGGCGGAAACGTCGGGGAGTGGAGCAACAGAATTATTGTTTCACAACCATGGTATTCAAAAGTTTCGTTTTATTGAATATTAAACATTATACATTGTCTTAAAATTTAAACAAACAAGTTCATATATCGACTATCATCATTATTAAGTCACTAAGGCCTTGTCCAGTCCTAAGTGAGCATGCATCCTAGTCACAGTCAACATCATTCAACACCACCTGAAACATATGTAAAAATAAAGTCAGCAAGAAATGCCGGCGAGCACATAGGTTTTGTGTGAGTGTCAGATTCATGGCTCGTTTACATGTTGAAATAACTCGTGTAAATTCCTTAATCGATATTAGAAAACCTTGTTTTGTAAAACATTTGTATTGTAAAATGAATAACCAATTCAAAACAAATTGGTTATAGTTTATGAAACATCGATGCCATGAATCTTAACTCAAAACATTTGTTTAAGTAAACCAATTCATAAATCGTTCTCGTAATAAAACTCGTATGGTTTATATTGTTTAGTAAACATCGTTGCATGTCTCGTTTGAAAATCGTTCGTCCAAGTGAACTAAATAACGCCACGAAATGTAATATGATAAAAACACTTATATATAAGAAGTACCAGCGGCGTATCTACCATGCTTTTATCACATTACACCCGTCCCGTTATTTAAACACTAACCCAAAAACCAATCGTTCGTTCAATTCGTTTAACTCGTTTAAATCGTTCTATCGTTCCATATCGTTCAATCGTTCAAATCGTGGAATACATTCAAACCTTCATAACTCATCCATCGTTCAACTCGTATTAACAAACCACCAAAGGGTAAGTTAACAATTAACAGGTTTAGTCGTTACCCACATAACCCCCATACATAACCATGGGTGCAGTCCGATAACGGGATTTGTCAGATCCTATGGTACCATAACCTAATTCTGGTCGGCTTAATCAATGTTAATGAATGTTATTCATTATGTAAATACGTCCAACAAGTTTGTTCACATTATCGAAATCGTTTTGTTAAATATAAACCATAGTATTCGTTTTTGAAATCATCGTTTAAAGCATCGAAATCGTTTAACACATATGAATCACCCCAAAACAATTGAAAACAGTAAAATAAGGGAACTATGTACTCACTTCGAAGTGCAAGTATCCTTGATTAGATGAACTAGCAAAGCTCGAGTAAACCAAGGAATTCAAGTAGCACCTAGTAATCAGATCGCTAGTTAATAAATCGACATCTAAATCAGAAGATCGGGTAGAATGAGGTCTTGTAAACCAAATGAGTATTGGAACTCATGTGATATTGTTTAACAAAGCCTACATTCTAAATCAGAACCTATCCTAAGTGTTTTCGACCCGTTACGACCCATTAAGGTAGCTTATGCTACTTTAACGCGTCGTTCACGCAAAAGCGCGTTCGAGGCGTCTAACTAGTCCTATGACAAGTATTATATGCCCTAACATGTTTAAATATGTTGCATAATTGGTTTAAGTGACAAAAGTTAGGTTACATATGCTTAAATACCAATTATGCATGAAAAGGGCATTTTGGTCATTTACCTAAGGCATATAAACTAACTATCATACAACTAATTAAACTAAGTGACCATAAGGTATAACCTCGAAAGGTTATTCCCTATACAACTATGGTTACTAAACATGCTTGGTTGGATCCTAACGATCGACCAAACAGGTCGGGTTCGAAAGTCTAAGCGGTGGTTTAGACCGCTCATCTTACGACCCTAAACAAGCACTAGACTAAAAGTGATGAGCTAAACATGTTAAAACATGTTTAACTAAGTTAGAAAACAAGTTTGGTATCAAAACAAAGTGTTTTGATACCTGAAAATAGCTTCAATGCAAAATACGCATAAACACGTATTTTGACCGAAACTTTGACTCGTCACTTCGACTAATCAACGTGGTAATCAGTAGGTATAGTCACAAGAGACTATAACCATCGTGATTACGCTCACGTTGCAAAGTTCAAACAAACTTTATGTTGACCATAACGTGGTCAAAGCAGAAAGTCAAACACTGTTTAACTTTCATGCTTGAAATACATGAACAAGCATGAAGGAGACTTACAAAAGGTCCAAGCCTTGAAGATTTGAACTCAAAATTTCTCAGGTATGAAGCTTCACAAGAAGAGCTTCAACTTAGAGAAGGAATTGAGATCAAATGTGAGGAAAATGAGTGAACTCAAGTGGGTTTATATAGATTTTCCACAACCGTTAGGATCGTTCCTCGATTTTTGAGCTTCAATCTGAACCATCCAAGTGTTACCCATTGATTTAGAATGCTATGGGTGTCCAAAACCAGCTCAAGGTATTGCAAATGTTACACAAAAGACCCTGAACTTCAAGTCGGTTGCTGAAAATAGGCCTGCTGTTGCTGAAACGGATTTTTCTGCCCAGATGAGGGTGTGACGTGCCGCCACAGCATAGCCACTAGGCTGTGGCATGACGCCACCAGTGCACAGATCCATAAAAGTTTGAAAAATGGCAGAAATGGTCCCTGCAGCTCGTTTAAGCCATTTTCGACGCGTTTAAACCCCGTTAACCCATTTTCAAAGCTCAATAAGGATGTTAAAGCATAGGGAACTTAAAATATGCTTGAAAACATCTCGGATGTCGGTTCGTTTGTGTAACACCCGTTCTTATAAATCAAGATTTAATGTATCTTTTACGAAAACAATCATGTAATTAAGAATACATGTACATCGGAAATACGGGGTTTTTAAAACCTTTTACAATTTAAAAGTTTAGAACATAATGTAATTAAGTTCGTCAATTAAAAGTAACAACGAAACGTCATGCGGAAGCTTATTTCTTGATCGTGTTCGGTTCTTCATTGTGCTTGATCGTCCTCCGGTGCTAAAATTTTACCTGAAACTCATAAAACATGAGTTGGATTAGTCATACGTAACTTAGAACGTATTTAAACGGGTTCGCAATGCATCAACGGTTAAAATAAACGATTTTCGCGAAACTGACACTCACTCGCGTCTCGCCACGGCCTGGGGCCTTCCCCGTCGCACGACGCCACGGCTTGTTTTCAACAGACTGTTGCAGCTGGTGCTGCATAATTCCCAGCATGACTCGATTTCACGGAAACGAGCATAACTCTCTCGTTTTTGATCCGTTTTACCCGATTCTTTTTCCTACGCGTCCGTAATTTAATTCTCCATCTTATGGAGTTAAAATCCAACATCCGACATAATAAATTTTGAGACTTCTAAGCCTTCGACTCGTTGCCTTTTTACCGAATTTTAACCCGTTTATGCATTTTATCAAACAAACATATTTGTTTGATCCTTATTTCACATGCACCTCTTCAAATTAATGTTATCTACCATGTTAGGTTCTAATCACAGGTTTCTTACACAAATTAAATCTGTTTTCGCTCGTATGCTTATTTTGACCCGTTAAGGGTGTTTAAGTATATTTTAAACATGATTCGCTTTCATTCGTACCTAGCTTTATATTTCCACATTCCTTACCAAGTAATCTTCCACCACAACTGTATTTGTGTTGTATTAAGTGTGTAAATTCCTAAACTCCGAGTTTTACCCTTCGAATCATTATTTTACGGCAAAGACTATTATAGAGTCAAATGACTAAGGATTCACATCTTTCGCTTTTGTATACTCATTCTAAGTGTTTAATTATGCATACTACTCTTTTCCAAACAACCTTTATAGGTCGTTCGCTCGATTTAGCTTACAAGGGCATTTTGGTCCATTTAGTCCTTTCATTAACATAAAGGACTTTTAAAAGCATTTTAAACCCAAAAGCCCTGTTTTAAACTATGCATTTGATTCAAAAGGTCATTATGTTTTCAAAACACAACGATCATCATATGAATCATTCGGTTGGCTTATTAAGGTAACCAAATGTCTATATGACTGCATTTAACTATCAAGGAACCTCTAGTTCTTATTGAGTGGTTAATCTATATTATACATACCTGGCTCGGATCAATATATATATTGACCCGTTTCGATACCTTGCCTTAGTAACCGCTAAGTAATAGCGATGTAAATATCCATTTGATATTTATTCCTGAAATCATACAACTCGACAAACCATTAGTCGATATTGTCAAAGGGTGATATCTTCACCCTTTGACCCGTTTGGTCTAAATATCCGTTTATCTTTGCAAAACGATATTTATTACCGTCTCATCTAATTGACTCCCTACGGTTTACACCGTATGGTCATTTACCTATAACCCATTTCTCAACTCCTTTGACCCATTATGGCTTATGCCATATGTGTCTTTCAAAAACTAATGTTTATTGTTAACGCATCACCAAATTACTGTTTTGCCCTTATTATTCGTTTTGGCTTACCTTATAAGGTAACCATAAAATTTTCATCTTTCTAATCATTATGGTATAAACGATTATTCAATTTAATCCTTTTTAACCATCAATGTGGTTTCTTATCATTTTCACTTATATTGTTCCATACAACTATATGTTGGAAACATCACTTTTCTAATGTTTGTCTATCTTATCTAAAATCAATACAACAAGATATTTTCTAGGAATTAACAAGAGTATAAGCTTTACTTACCTCGCATCCAAGCAATGTTTTCTTTTTCTTCACATCCGATTCGTTTGACTCGCTTCTTTCCCCAAGCCTCCACCTAGCTTGCAGAGCGTCAAACTATTATCATAATCCGTAAGACGATTAGATTAGTCATTATTACTTATGACTATTTCATTTTACGGATTTCATGCCGAAACTACTATTCGACTTCATCATTGGTTAGTTTGACTTTTAGGAGTCAACTACCCTTAATTATCCAATAGGCATAATTAAGTTAAATCATCGTTATGATTAGAATCTGTTTTAACCCATATTTCACGTAATTAGTCAAACTAGCCAATTATGCATTTCTTTCATAAAATCTTCTTTTCAATATTCATTCGGGCATTTTAACAAACATCTTGTAGGCGAGATTTTATACGCATATTTTATCTAATTATGGTCATCATTTTAACCAAGTTTTAGTATCAAAATCATGCCTCTATGTCTAGTGTACATGAACTACACCTAGAACTAGCATCACAACATCAATGTTCATCCATTTAACATCTTAATTCAAGTGTTCATCATATTATCATAAAACCCACTTAACTAAGTGTGGTAAATCATCCAAACACCCAATTCACAACAATCTATATAAAATTTTCACTTAGGGTTTGTTCCTAAGCAAGTTCACATCTCTTATCTTACTTGAATTTCTGAAATTCATACATGACTTGAAATCCATGAAATCTATCTACATTCATAATATCACCCAAATCAAGATTTTTAACATACCTTGCGATCCCCTAGTCTAGGTGATCGATAATCTATGTTCATGCACGAATTTGAGCCCCAAATACTCCTTCAATTTGGTGATCTTTGATGAACAAGGGTTTCCCCTTGTTTTCTCCAGCCGTAGTCGACACACACACACACATGGTGTATGTGTGTTGTGTTTTGTTTTATTAATAAACTCAATCTTTTAGTATTTCCCTTTTTGGTCCCTCAAGTTTAGTTAGTTATTAAGTAGGCCACAATCTAACTATTTCTAACACTATTCCCACTTATTAACTAGGTTAAATATTCCTAGTTAACTTAGTGGGTTCGGGGAAATTATGACTCAGTTTATTTTAAGTCCCGCTAATTCAGACTTCTTATAAACTTTATTTCCTTAAAAGCATTTATTCATGTTTTATTAAATATTATTATTTTAAATCCTAATATTTACCGGGTTACCTTTACCGCCAACGGTATTTTACCAGTGTATTAGTATTAACGGGGTTTGATTACCAAACTCGTTTTCGGGGTGTTACAGTTTGGTCGTACGGTTGCGTTATTCGGTTAATTACGACGAAAACTCGAACGGACGCAAAAACGATCCAAATTAAGCGACGAATGGTATTTTTGCATTCCAATCACTAAAATAAAATATTTTAATGACTACAAAAAGTTTTGGATGTCCGGATATGTTCAGAACGTAAGATATGCGCGAAAATGCAAACTTATGCACTTTTTGACGCTTTTAGTCCCAGTTGATCAAATAAGTTTATTTTCGCATACCGAACCCCTCAAAGCCTATTTCTAAGCTATGTAAAGGATATTTAAGGTATGTTTAGCTTATGATCAAGTTCCGGAATGTTCGTTACCATACAAATCGGCATAGTTTCGCAGTTTGACACAAACAGTCCCTGCGATCGAAAAATCTTGTTTTCGACACACCAAACCTTCCAAAACTTATTTCTAAGTTATGTTTAGATTATTTAAGGTATTTTAAGCCTATTTCACTATTTTGGAGTGTTTGTCGTGTTAAACTGACTGCGTTTACGCTCCAGTTTGCGTATAACTTTCCAGAAAGCGATTTAAAGCTTGAAATCGAGCTCGAATCAAATCGTAAAATCATCAAACACAAATACACACATAATAACACCAAAACACATTGTTTTATTGATAAATGACATTGTTTTACATCGTACATAGTTTACAGAGCACAGTTGTCACAGTCTCCCCTACTTTAGGAAATTTCGTCCCGAAATTTTAACTAGAGGAAACTTGTGAAAACAATTGTGGATATTTCGCTTTCATTTGGTCCTCACGTTCCCAAGTAAACTCTGGGCCACGTTTGGACTCCCAGCGAACCTTGACTAATCGTATTTGCTTGTTCTTCAACTGTTTGACTGCACGGTCCATTATCTCCACAGGTTTCTCGACAAAGTGCATCGTTTCATCAACTTGAATTTCGTCAAGTGGAATGTGAAGATCAGTATTGGCTAAACACTTTCGTAGATTGGACACGTGGAATGTTGGGTGAATATTCCCAAGTTCAGGAGGTAGCTCAAGTCGATAGGCAACCTTTCCGATTCTTTCAACAATCTTAAATGGTCCAACATATCGTGCTGCAAGTTTTCCTTTCTTTCCAAATCTCACCACTCCCTTCCAAGGGGATACCTTGAGTAGGACACGGTCTCCGACTTGAAATTCCAAGGGCTTCCGTCGCATATCCGCATAACTCTTTTGACGGCTTCTAGCTATCAGAAGGTTATCGTGAATCTTCTTGATTTTATCTGTTGTTTCCAGAACGAGCTCGGGTCCAGTAAGCTGAGCTTCACCGATCTCATTCCAACAGACTGGTGAACGACATTTTCGACCGTATAAAGCTTCGAATGGTGCCATATTAATGCTAGCATGATAACTATTGTTGTAAGAGAACTCGATCAACGGAAGATGAGAATCCCAATTACCACCAAAGTCTATCACGCATGCTCTAAGCATATCCTCCAATGTTTGAATCGTCCTCTCGGTTTGTCCATCTGTTTGGGGATGATAAGCTATGCTTAGATTTAGTTGAGTTCCCAAAGCAGATTGCATGGTCTTCCAAAAATGAGATGAAAATCGAGCATCACGATCGGATATGATTTCCAAAGGAACACCATGTGTAACATCCATCTCAATTAAACATGATTATAACCTTAATTACACATTTTATACTAAAAAATGACTTTCTAAAAACTTTGTCAAGTCAAAGTTCATACGTGTTTAAAGTAAACAAAATATAGTTCCAAGTGTTTACATAGTTCACTTAAAACAAAACTAAGTAAAGTCATTGCGGAAGCTTCATTTGACATGTGTTCGGTTCACTTGATTGCTTGATCGTCGTCCGGATGCATGCTATACTCACCTATGATCAAAACCAACTTAAAAGTTAGTTTTGACAGCTTATAAACATGTATAAATAAGTTCCAATATCAAATAATGATAATCAAAAATAAAATTTCCAAAATCATGCCTCCCGCGTGTCGCGGAAGGCAACCTTTAATCTGTCGCGAGTCGCGACACCTGTCGCGTGTCGCGCCCCAATTGAGAGACCCTGTCGCGTGTCGCGGAGGAGACTAATTTCCAGCAGGTCCGTTTCTGAATCCTGTATTTTCTGCCTAGCTCAATTATTCAACAAAAATGGAACTTTAAACGGGCATAACTTTTTATCTACTAGTTCGTTTTAGGCGATTCTTTTTCCTATGCTTTCGAAATTTAATTCTCCATCTTATGGAGTTAAAACCTGACATTCAACTAGTTCAAAAACTCAGATTTCAAGCTCTCGGCTTGAAATCCCTTTTTAACACTTTTGACCCGTTAGAGAGATTTACCATTTACTTTAAATTTCACTCTCCCTTCATCCATCATTTTACTACATCAAAGTATCTACTTTTATTTTGAAATCTTAATACTAATTCCTAAACAACCCATATGGGTCGTTTGCCCAATCTACCCATGAAGGACCTTTTGGTCAATTTTAGTTCCTCATTCTTACGACGAAGAACTCCTACCAATTATTTGACCAAAATACCATTTTTCTATAACCACAATTCTAATTACGCGTACCTGGCTCGGGTCATAGCATTGACCCGTTTACATAACTTTTGCTTTAAATCTTTCTAGTTAAAGCAACGAAAACATGTGTTATTTCCTGTGATCACAAAACTCAACAAGCGGTCGTAAGTTATATTATTGCCAAATGGTATTAACACACTATTTGACCCATTTAGTCGAAATGACCATTTATCAATATATGATGGTATTTTAATACCATCTTGCCCCTTAAACCTATTCCAATTTACACTGTGGGTTCTTATTGCTTAAAAGACATTCCTTAAATTATTTGACCCGTTAAGACTTACACCAAAAGGGTTGTCTTTTCAGCTCTTTTATCTATCCGTCGACTGATGTACAAATTATTAATTAGCCACTTCTACCCCTTACGGTTCACCCAATAACGTGATGTTCAATATTTCTTATTAGTTAGTCTCCACCCGACTAGTCTTCCATTTTTACCCTTTTTACCATAGTTTTTGGTTTCTTACCATTTTTCTTTATTCCGACTTACATTGTATTGTGCCGAAACATAGTATCTCAAATATTTAATCATAATTCAAAATCTTTACTTACAAATAAGTGTATTGTAATCTAAAGAGGGGGTGTAAGCTTAACTTACCTCGCATCCAAACTATGCCTTACTTTTCCTTATTGATTTGTTTGACCCGCTTCGTCCTCAAACTTCCACCTAGCTCGTTTAGCGTCAAACTAACATCATCATTCACAAGGTGGTTAGATTAGTCATTAACAAATACGACTATTCCACCTTACGTATTTTCTATGTCGAAATCATTATTCGACTTCGTCATTGGTTAATTTTAACTTTCTACTAGTTAACTACCTCTAATCATATGATACGTGAAATTAACTAAAATCTACATTATGATTAGATTCCGTATTATCACGTATCACCCCTAATTAAATTAATTAGGAAATTACGCGTTTCATTCATAGTTTCAACATATGAACATTGTGGGCATAATTTATAACATCAACAATCGAGTTTCGTATCACTGAAAATAGGCTGTTTTTGGTGACCTGTTTAACCTGTTTACAAGTCTTCAAAAATTATGATTTTTTTATGTGGTGTACCACTCGGAGGGTTAGACCTTGTGTTAAAATTTCAAGATCTAACTCTTTACCAAAAATTCGTAAAAATTCATTTACTAAGCTGCAATCAGATTCGTCACTTCTGACTGCAGCTTACGGAAAAATTCATTTAAAATTCCTCGTTTATCCGATTAACGAAATTCCAATTGGAGATTCTTTTAATCACTTAATAATTTCTACAGTAAGAATTTGAGATCATAACTCAATTCCTAAATTGAGTTATGACATTCGTAATGGGCTGCAAATTCTGCCAGAAAACGCAGCTTGAACCTTTGATACGGAAAAATTCATAAAACGCTCAATTTTCGTCGAAAAAAGGCGATTCCAGTGGGGTTTTAAAGATATTTCCTGGAATTACATTTTAGACTCAAGAAACACATGTTTTTGTCACGTTTTATCCACGTTACAGCCAATACAAGTGGGCTGTAAATTATGATCAGAAGCTGTTTGAATTCAGCTTTCAACTAAAACATGTTTATGACATTATAACACTATCTTTAGCAATCAAAAACCCTAACAACAATCACCTTCAATGGTGTTCATGGATTTCACTAGAATTAGGCACGATTTCAACATATACTTGTCTAGGGTTTACTCCTAAACACTACAATGTTCCTATTTCATCCATATAACAAGCATGCATCAACAATTTTTGAATTCTCTAGGTTTACTCAGAAATTCAACTAGAGATTTCTCATGAAATTTACATACCTTGTGACTCCTTTTTCAGTGGAGATCACTAATACGTGCTTGGATTTTGATTTGGAACTGATTTGGACCTTCAATTTGAGAGATTTAGCAAGAACTAGGGTTGGGCTCCCATGGAGCTTTCTTCTGGTCGATCATACGCACGCCCCTGTGTGTTGGTTTTATTTTTTTATTTTTATAATTAAGCTTTCATTTTATCCATCTTTGGCCCCTCGTGTTTGGTTAGTTATCAAGTAGATCACAACTCCTTTAGTTTAAACAATATTCCCTCTTATTTACTAGGTTAGACATTCCTAGTTAACATAATAGGTTCGGGGAAAATTATGACCCAGTCTGTTTTAAGTCCCGTTAATTCGGGCCATTTATTCACTTCATTTTCCTCAAAAGGATTTGCCCAACTTTTATTTAACATTAGGTTTATTTATTTAAATCCTAATATTTACCGGGTAAGTTTTACCACTAACCGTATTTTACCCGACCTTTAGTATTAACGTGGTTTGATTACCGAACCCGTTTTTGGGGTGTTACACCATGTCGAGATACAATCTCATCAACATAAATCTTTGCAAGTTTATCAGCAGATAGAACCTCGCGAATCGGTATAAAGTGAGCTGACTTCGTTAATTGATCGATAACAACCCAAATAGCATCGTGACATCTAGAGGTACGCGGTAACTTGGTAATGAGATCCATCGCAATGTTCTTTGTGACAACCCGAGATTTCGAGACTTTTCTTTTACATGTCACCTGTTTTATATTTAGTGTACATGTCATTATGTGTATTATGATTGGAATGTTTTTGGTTTAATAATTATTCATTTAATAAAACCCTTTTATGACTTCACATCATTGCCCGACGAAAAACGGTCCGACGAAACAATGAAGTGTTTCGTCATGGGCTTACACGACGAAAGATGAGATTCGTCGTTAAGGGCCTTCCGCCGGCCCAAGTGAGGCCCAGTAAAGTGGCTCGGCCCTATTCGCGATATATATAATCATATGCTTGTACATAAAACCCTAGAATACCCTCTCTTATGCGACGATAATTCTGAGTTCTTGAGGCTCTCCATATCGATCGAACCTATCGTTTCTTTCATCTCGGTTAGTTACTATTATCATTTTGTTATTTGATTTCCTGGTTTTATGTGATCGAATAGTTACCGGTTGCTGTGTAAATCAAATCTGTGCATGCTAGAAGCTAGGGTTTGATGTGTGGTGTGTGTGATGTTGAATGGATGATTACCGATTAGATCACTGCAAATATTAAAATAACTGTGCAAGATTGGTTCTTGAATAGCATGTGGATCTATAAATTCCATGATGACGATTGATGGTTTGAATACGTTGATTTCCAGGAAACTGATAATCTGATTTGTTTGTGAATGACATGTCATTAGTTGGATTAGAACCATGTAATTAAGACTTGTAAGGTTATAGGATTTTTAGTTGATGATTAAGCAATGGCTAGGGTATGTAGAACTTGGCAGAAACCAACGTTTGATCTGTAAACCTTGTTGAAAACGTGTTAGCAGTTACTGTGATGACCTTGACGAATCTCTAGGTGTTTCGTCACACCTTGTGTCGACGAAACCTAGTGGACTTTCGCCACATGTGGGCCGACGAAAGTTAGTGGACTTTCGCCACATATGGACCCGACGAAACAGGTGGTCTTTCACCACAGGGATGTTTCGTCGTGTAGGATTGTGAACTGAACAGTAGGTGCATGTGTTGTAGATTATGATAAATACTTGTGTGTAAACGATCTTTGTGATATACCAATGAGAATGAGGAACATAGTTTGATTAGTGGGTACAACAAACCAACCTGTTATATTCTGTGTAACTTGTGATAAACACATGAGATGTGAACGTGAATTGGAAAGGTGTACTGACTAACTGATATACTGTGAACTGGTGTGTGGGTGATGCAAACTGTGTGAAAACAATAACTTGTTTAATCGTGAAATAGATATTCTTTGGTAACCACGTTAGGGTTGGTTGATTAACTTGGAAACGGGTAACTAAACAAACCGAGCAAACCAAGGTGAGTTCACTGCTCTTTTTCCAAGCATGCATCGCGGGGAGGGATATCGGGTAACGTTCCGGGGAGGAATGTCAGGTTATTGGGATGTTTGTTATTACACTCATTTCTATCGATAAGACCCCTTACATCTACCGATTAGTTGCCGGGGAGGCAACGAGGTTATTAGTTGATAGCGCTATTAGGTTTGGCACCCTCACACCATACCGGGGAGGACGGGCTTGAACTAATTACCTTAACCACTTGACCAATGTTTTGATAGAGACATTAGGGTTGGGCAAATAAATCTTCTAGCCATCTGCGGTAATCGAGTTAATAACAACATCAAATCAAATCGTTGAACTGTTTTATACACATATCTGGTAACTAAACGCGTTAACAAAACTTTGGACTCACCAGTGTCGTCTGACACACTTGTCTGCATGCTTGCAGGTCGTTAGATTCTTGATATGGACTTGCTATCTGGGAGTGCTGGAGTGGTCATGGGTCGAGACTCTTGGATATTTGCTTCGTTGATTATGAACACATGTTTTGAAACATTTGATTTACAGTTTACATTATGCTTCCGCTGAACATTTACTTTGGTTTAACTTAAGACTTGGATTTATATTTTGAAATAAATGGAATGTTTTATTTAAATACTATGCGTAGTTCAATGTGATTGGTGGCTTGGATCCTGGTACGTCACAGGTCCCGCGGTGATTCCGCATGTGGTATTTTGGGGGTGTGACAGTTTGGTATCAGAGCCACAGGTTATAGTGAACTAGGTTTTAAAACGTTTTTATAAAACCAGACTATAACCGAACAACTTCGAAAATCGACCATGACACTCAGCTCTAGATTGCAAGGTTCGTCTTCTGTTTACTTTATGCATTACTTGTTTAGTAGACACACACTCACAGCTTGCGTGAAACGATATACTAGATACTGTGGTGATTTGATAGTGTGACACTACTCTCTGACTTTTGTGATTCGAAATCCTGTAATACCTTTCGTCTTGCTATTTGAATGCGGGGGAAACTTTTAGCGCAAGTTAAGAGGCACTGAGATAAGCATGCAAATTTCCTTATTATTATGGGTGCACACATAATAATAACGTGGGGTGCATGTAAGTCCCAGTGAGGCTTAACGAGTGTGAGAAGGGTTCTGCCCTATTGTGTGTAAACTTGGTAGTTTGTAGATTTCAACGTGAGACTTGACTCTTACCTTATCTCGACTCTTAAATTTGTTCCCTCTCTTTATATAGAATCATGAATGGACGAGGTCATGGACGTGGTCACATCGCGATGACCCAAGCTGAGCTGACAAACTTAATCAACACACGTGTGGCTGAGGCTTTGGAAGCCTACCAAGCTGGTATGAAATGTGCAAAATACCCTTTAATCTTGTGTCGCGTACACAACTCTTACCCTCTGTGTTGTATTTTCTTTCGTCCATTAGGTCAGCCAGCGCATCAGAACAATCCGCCTGCCTGCACATTCAAGACATTCATGGATTGTAAGCTACAGACGTTCAGTGGGACTGAAGGGGCTGTGAGGTTACTGCGTTGGTTTGAGAAGGCTGAATCAGTGTTCGCTATGTGTAACTGTCCCGTGGGGGACCGGGTGAAGTATGCTACTGGCACTTTGGAGGATGGTGCCTTAACTTGGTGGAATGCCCAGGTGCAGATGTTGGGGATCGAGATGGCTAATGCAATGACTTGGGATGATTTTAAGGAGTTGATGCGGGAAGAGTATTGTCCTCGTGACGAGATTCAGAAGCTCGAGAACGAGTTTTACGATTTGAAGATGGAAGGATCCGAGATCGAGGCTTACACGAAACGATCTCATGAACTAGCAATTTTGTGCCCTAACCTGTCTTGACCTCCACATCGACGAATTGAGTTGTATCTCAAGGGCCTAGCACCAGCTGTAAAGGGGTATGTCACTGCTGCAAACCATAACAATCTGCCCCAGATCATCCATTTGGCACATAAGACTACTGACCAAGAGGTCGAGCGTGGCTCATTGCCGCCTCGTAAATCTGCTACTACCTCTGCTGCTACAGCTACCACACCTGCTAGTGATAACAAGCGAAAATGGAACAACGCTGACAAGGCAACCAGTGCCATTCAATCTCAGAAAAGGCTTGACAATAGCAATAGCCGTAGTTTCAGTCAGTCATCCTCAGTTAACCAAGGCCAGGGCAGCAATCAGAATCAAGGCTCCTACGTTGGCAAGAAACCGCAGTGCAACAAGTGTGGTTATCATCATTATGGATAGTGTGTCCGGACTTGCCGTAGGTGCGAAAAGGTGGGCCATGAGGCCAAAGACTGTAGAGCCCCACAGCCAAAGCAGCAGCCGCAAAATCAGCAGCATCAGCGACATCAAAGGCAACAACCACATCAGAACCAGGGCTTTAAGAAGGGGTGTTTCCAGTGTGGGGATGAGGGCCACATCAAGCGGGATTGCCCTCAGCTGAATCAGAATGCCAACGAAAACAACCGCCGGAAAAACAACAATAATGTTGGGAACAACAACAATGGAAATAATGGGGGAAATGGTGATCGTGGAAGGGTATTTACGATCGGTGCTGGTGATGCTAGGAACGACAGAAATGTCGTGACTGGTACATTTTCTGTGAACAATCTTATTACTTCTGTGTTATTTGATTCCGGTACCGATTGGAGTTATGTGTCCCTAGAGTTTAGTCAGCAATTAAGGTTAACTCCAACACCTTTAGAAGTTAAGCATGTGGTAGAATTAGCTGATGACAAAATGATTGAAGCTTCGCATGTCCTATTTGGGTGTAAACTAGATCTTGTGTGTCAAGTGTTTGATATTGACCTCCTTCCTGTTACCCTCGGTAGTTTTGATATAGTGATTGGTATGGATTGGCTGTCTAAACACCAAGCTGAGATTCTGTGTAAGGAGAAGATTGTACGTATTCCTCTCCCTAGTGGAGAGTCATTATCAGTTCAAGTGCATCGTAGTGGGACAATGGTTGGTATTATCTCAGCTATGCAAGCGCAAAAGTATCTACGAAAGGGGTATCCTGCAATTCTAGCACTAGTTACTGATACTCCATCTGAAGAGAGAAAGATCGAGGATCTGCCAGTTGTACGCGAATTTGCCGATGTGTTTCCTGGGGAACTTCCTGGTTTACCTCCTCACCGTCAAGTGGAATTTCAGATTGATCTTGCGCCAGGAGCAGCCCCAATAGCTCGTGCTCCTTACCGTTTAGCACCTGGAGAGTTGCAGGAGTTGTCTAATCAACTGCAAGAGTTATTGGACAGAGGCTTTATTCGACCCAGTTCTTCGCCTTGGGGAGCCCCAGTTTTGTTTGTAAAGAAGAAGGACGGGTCCTTTCGTATGTGTATTGATTATCGGGAACTCAACAAGGTGACTGTCAAGAACCGTAATCCATTGCCACGCATCGACGACTTGTTTGACCAGTTGCAAGGGTCAAGTTTTTATTCGAATATCGACTTAAGATCAGGCTATCATCAGATGAGAGTCCGAGAGGAGGATGTTCCTAAAAAGGCTTTTCGAACGCGGTATGGACACTATGAGTTTTTAGTTATGCCGTTTGGGTTGACGAACGCGCCAGCGGTTTTCATGGATCTCATGAACCGTGTATGCAAACCGTATCTCGACGACTTTGTTATTGTATTTATCGACGATATTCTGATCTATTCAAAGAGCAAGGAAGATCATGAGCGACACCTACGTCTTATTTTGGAGCTTCTGAGGAAGGAGCAGCTCTACGCGAAATTCTCTAAGTGTGACTTCTGGATTCGAGAGGTACACTTCCTTGGTCACATAGTGAATGAATCAAGAATACATGTAGATCCTGCTAAGGTTGATGCTATCAAGAGTTGGGCGGCACCAAAGAATCCTTCGAAGGTGCGACAATTTCTTGGTCTCGCTGGGTATTATCGAAGATTTATTAAGGATTTCTCGAAGATCGCTCAACCTCTTACCTTGTTGACACAAAAAGGTGTTGTGTATTCTTGGGGAACGAAGCAAGAGGATGCTTTCCAGTTGCTGAAACAGAAACTCTGTAGTGCGCCGATTTTGTCTCTACCTGAAGGAACAGAAGATTTTGTGGTATACTGTGATGCTTCCATACAGGGTCTTGGTTGCGTGCTGATGCAACGCAACAATGTGATAGCTTACGCCTCTCGACAGTTGAAGGTTCACGAGAGGAATTATACGACACACGACTTGGAGTTGGGAGCCGTAGTTTTTGTGCTCAAAATCTGGAGGCATTACCTGTATGGTACTAAATGCACTATTTATACCGACCACAGGAGCCTTCAGCATATTTTCGACTAGAAGGATTTGAATATGTGACAGCGTCGCTGGGTAGAACTTTTAAACGATTATGATTGTGCAATCAAGTATCATCCGGGTAAGGCCAACGTGGTAGCTGACGCTCTCAGTCGAAAGGAATAGAAACCCAAACGTGTTCGCGCTTTGAAGCTCACCATTCATTCTAACCTACCTGACCAGATCCATTCTGCACAAGCTGAAGCGTTGAAGGAAGAAAACTATGAAGCGGAGTATTTACGGGGTATGGAGAAACGACTCGAGAAGAGATCAGATGGCATTTACTATTTTCTGGAGCGGATATGGATTCCGTTGTTTGGTAACCTTAGAGAACTTGTGATGTATGAAGCGCACAAGTCTCGATACTCTATTCACCCAGGTTCGGATAAGATGTATTAGGACCTCAAAGTCATGTATTGGTGGCCGAAGATGAAAGCTCACATCGCAACTTATGTGAGTAAATGTTTAACCTGCTCCAAAGTTAAAGTGGAATACCAGAAACCGTCTGGATTGCTGCAACAACCAGAAATACCCATGTGGAAATGGGAGCAAATCGCAATGGATTTGTCACTGGGCTACCTAGAACTCAAAATGGAAACGATACCATTTGGGTGATCGTTGATCGTCTCACGAAGTCAGCACACTTTCTAGCGATCAAGGAGACGGATAAGTTCTCACAATTAGCTGATGTATACCTTAAGGAGGTGGTTTCTAGGCACGGGGTGCCAACTTCTATTATCTCTAACAGTGATCCGCGTTTCATCTCAGATTTGTGGCAGTCGATGCACAAATCATTCGGCTCGCGTCTCGACATGAGTACTGCTTATCACCCGCAGACGGATGGTCAAAGTGAACGAACCATCCAGACACTTAAAGACATGTTGCGGGCGTGTGTGATTGATTTTGGTAAAGGCTGGGAGAAACATTTGTCGTTGATCGAGTTCTCCTACAACAACAGTTACCACACTAGCATTCAGGCAGCTCCGTTAGAAGCGTTGTATGGCCGGAAATGCCGTTCCCCTCTCTGTTGGGCTGAGGTGGGTGACAGCCAAGTCACCGGCCCAGAACTTGTTCTTGAAACTTCTGAAAAGATTGTGCAGATCAGGAACCATATGGCAGCAGCGCGTGATCGTCAGAAAAGCTACATTGACAAGTGTAGGAAGCCTTTGGAATTCGCAGTTGGTGATCATGTTATGTTGAAGGTCTCACCCTGGAAGGGTGTGGTGCGTTTTGGGAAACGCGGCAAGCTTAACCCTCGTTATGTTGGGCCATTTAAAATTCTGGAGCGAATTGCTAAAGTGGCCTACAAGTTGGAGTTACCTGCTGAGTTAGGTAACGTCCATGATGTGTTCCATGTGTCGCAATTAAAGAAGTGTTTGTCTGATGAAACACTGGTGGTACCGTTTCAAGAGCTGAAGATCGACGACAAGTTGCAGTTTGTCGAGGAACCAATAGAAATTATGGACCGGGAGGTCAAGGTCCGTAAGCACAGCTGTATTCCAATCGTGAGAGTTCGTTGGAACTCAAGACGTGGATCGGAGTTCACGTGGTAATGCGAGGATCAGATGAAGCTTAAGTACCCACATTTATTCCCAGAGGACAAGTCCAAGCCTGGCAAATCTAAATCTAATGCAACTAGTGAATTTCGTGATGAAATTCCCATTCAAGTTGGGGATGATGTGGTACCCACGGAAAATCCACAGTCATCCTGAGTTAACGTCTTGCTGTTTTGGAATGCTTATCAAATTTTGGGACGAAATTTCTTTCAAGTTGGGGATGATGTGACAACCCGAGATTTCGAAACCTTTCCTTTACATGTCACATGTTTTATATTTAGTGTACATGTCATTATGTGTATTATGATTGGAATGTTTTTGGTTTAATGATTATTCATTTAATAAAACCCTTTTATGACTTCACATCATTGCCCGACGAAAAACGGTCCGACGAAACAATGAAGTGTTTCGTCATGGGCTTACACGATGAAAGATGAGATTCATCGTCAAGGGCCTTTCGCCGGCCCAAGTGAGGCCCAGTAAAGTGGCTCGGCCCTATTCGCGATATATATAATCTGTAGGATCGTTGTGCGACCTGACTGAGTCGATCAGAAGAGTTTTATATCCGAATCAAAGGCGGAATCAATGAAACGGACGCTCGATACAATTATAATGTCTCTTGTATTGATTTAATAGTCTTACAGCACCTGGAGACAATTCGGCAGCACTTCGTTACCGAATCACAAGACCTAATTCCGTTTCAAATGACAAACCAAGTGCCCTATATATAGTAGTGGTGATTCCGTTTGAAATGGACAAAGCCACTTTCAAGCGAAATTAACTAAGTTAATTTCGTTTGAAATTGTCTTTGACAGTTTCAAGCGGAATTACCTTTAAACACCTAAAACTCAGTTTCTAGCAACCCGAGCACTGGTTATCCTATCCTATTACATGACTCGATACAAGACGAAGTCCACAGACATAGTGCACTAACAGACTCCCCCTTGGATGTTGACGAAGTCTTCAGTGTCGAGTCTTTATCATGACACATCTTCAGTCTTGATCAGTCTTCATGCTCTTTCCAAATTGTCTAACACTGTAAGCATCCTTCAATCTTTATCTTCTTTGATCAGCTTCTATCTTGAATGTTGTACCAGAATATGTCTCTGGCTTTAACATTAACAGCTTCTTCAGGCTCCCCCTTTCGTCAAGCTTCCGTGCTTTAGGGATCGACACCTTGCTTTCAGGTTACAAGCTCCCCCTTGCTTTGAGCTCGTCTTCAGACTCCCCCTTAGACTCTGCTATCAGGATCGTAGTCTGGTATCACATCTGCAATCACTCATACATTTATAAGTAACAACATTTCAAGCTTTCAAATATCCAGGAATTATGACCTGGCTTTTTCAAACTTTCTAAACTAACACTTTTTAACAAATTTCAAGATTTGGCAGTTTCAGCAAAACGAATCAGAATCTGACTCTTTTTCAAAGATTTTAACAATATAAGTATCCAACTCCCTCACAGTTAATCATCCAAGTCCAAACTAATGACCTTGGAGATATCACAAACTGTTTTTAATTTTTGTTAAAAACTTCAAGTCTCAAATTAATGAACTTTTTTTATTTTCAGAAACACAATCAGCTTACTTAGATTTTGACACTCAGCATTTCAGACATCGGTTGTCGAAAATAAAGCAGAATCAAAAATCTTTTTGTATTTTCTGAAATATAAAGCAATAAAGAAATATTTACAAACATATTTACAAACAATATTTTTGTTTGAGTTTGCGTCAGAGGATTATATCAATTTTTGACAAGTCACAAGTACCGTTGAGCTTAGTTACACATTAAAGAATTAAACAATTCACTTAGATTGTCGATATACTTATCCACTTAAATTTTCACACAAATTTCAACTGATTCAGGATACGAACTAGGTGTATTAAGAACTTAAACTCATTCATGTGTCCCACCTCTTGAATGTATACCCGTATCCAGATCCCAATATTCAGTCTTACAGGTGAGTATACCTAGATGATATCTGTAAGGGGTTAAATTGCGAAGGACCGTGAGAGCTCAGGTCAGAACTTCCGTTCAGCAGAGAGATGACGGCTTCGACTTTTGGTGTGTCACCTTTAGAGGATCTTTTCTTCAACAGCACATGATTAGCATTTTTCAATGTTTCATCATTTTTTATGGTGAGGGCGATGCTATGTTTCAAGCCAGCAGAAAGTATTATACGGGGACTAGGCCATTGCTTCCGCAAAATCAGAAGTCCCGGGATAATACCCCAGATATCACTAAGCATAAAGACCTAGTATCTCAGAAAGAGGGGTCCTTCAAACGAGATTTTAGGGCTTACCTATATATCCAAGTAGTGTTCCCCACGAAATAAGCAAGTTTGAATTTAAGTTTATATCCCGAAAAAGTTTACTAAATGTATAAAAACCTATCGGCATATCATCAGTGAGACTGTTTAATGCTATATAATCATTACATTTCTTTAGCATACTGTAACTATCACTGATGTACTATCATTTCCTCTTTTTACACAAAAACTCAATTTTTGAATTTTATCATGTTTTTTACTTTTTCAAATTTTCAAATGTTTTTGTATTTTCTAACAACAATACTCCCCCTAAAATGCAAAACCATTTTAAAGAAAATTTGACAACCTGATACTGATAGCTTTGTCTCGCCATCCATTTTCTGCTAATGTTTACTGATTTGCAAAAAATCTAACATATAAAGCAATAACTACCCCCGTGATTTACAACACATTGATATTTTACAGCTTGAAAACCGTTTTTCTATCGTGTGAAAGTAATCATGTTTGTTCAGCCGTGAGGGTTTCGGTGTATTTAATCAACATATTTTTGATTTTTTTTTCAAAATTTTAACAAAATAAAAACATATTTTTGGTTTTTAAATTTTTCAATTTTTAGGGTTTTTGAAATATTGTTTATTTATTTACAGAAAACAAACAAACTCCCTGTTTCAACCAACACAGGATTCAGTAGCCTCTTCCTCTTCCCGTGCCAGGCTACTCCAATTTCCATTCTCACAGTCTTCAATTTTCTTGAATACCTACACATTCAAATTACTCAATTATTTGAACAATTTAGCCCAGGTCTGTTGAACCTTAGGCATTTCTACACAATATGTATCATGCAGTTTCGGAAAATCTTTGTCATCAAAGACTTTTTCATCTTTGACTTCAACTTTCTCATCTTTTACCAAAGTCACTTGTTTCTTAACACTCCATGTTTGACCTTTCGGGGTACCTCTTTTGTAAAAATGTGACTCTTTTTGAACTTTTTGATTTTGAACAACAACTTTAGGTTTCCAAAACTCGTTTGGTTTTGTTGCATTGACAGTTGTTTTCCAACTTTGTGTTGTTCTTAATCTGGGTGTGTGAGAATTCCAGGTTTGTCTTGAATCGAACCTATTAGGGTTTGATTTCCAAGTTTGGTTCGAAACAAACTTGTTTGTGTTATGCCTCCAAGTTTGTTTTGAATCAAATCTGGTCGACCTTTGTTTCACATCCTCAGATTTTTGGTTCTCAACATTATCAGACTTCTTTTTGTCAACATCCACAGGTTTCAGATTTGGACACTTACGTGCAAGATGTCCAATTTGATCACATTTAAAACATGTTCTTTTTGAAACATCTTTGACCTGTGGTTGTTGCCTTTTCTTTTGAACATAGAACTCTTCATTAGACTGTCGTCTAAATTTTAGTTCTTTCTCTTCCTCTGAACTTGTTCCGTGAACAAAATTCATCTTTGTCTGAAAATTTGACGTTTCATTTTATTCCAGTTTCGTTTCTTTTTATAACCCAACCCAGCCTTCATGTTTTTCTTCTTGTAACCAGGTTTGTTATAAAAAGTTTTGTGGCCTTTTCCTGCAAACTTTGAAAACTTTATCAACCTTTTCTGAAATTACATTCTGAATAGGGAATACAACATCTAAGAATAATTTGTCTGATCCAATCATGGTATAAACCAATCCTTTTGAATCATCATTCAAATTTTTCTCGGATTTTGAGTTTTTCAGATATCCATCATGAAAATTACCTTCATTTTCATCCTGTGATTCAGATTTACCTGTGTCAACTGACTCTTCTTTCAACACACTTTCAACGACCTTACCTACCACCTCTGAATCACTAGAATCATCAGATTTGGAATAGGTTATGTCAATGTTATCTGGCAATTGATCTACCATGTTGAAAGCTTTTTCGACCTTTTCATCATCATAAAATGCAAACTTTTCCGATGGTGGAACTTGATGAAACTCTGAGCCAATACCTTTCTTGTTTTGCTCAAAATCTTTCCCATCCGGTTTTATGTTGAAAATTATTTCAAGCTCATATGACGATGCATGGTAACTTTTTAATTTGTTGTTATCTTGTTCTAAATCAGCAATCTGACGTTTTAGCTTAGCAACATCTTCAATATATGAATTTACAACATCTTGCTTTATTTCATACATTCGTTTTAGCTCCTTTGATGTTTCAGAACAGTAATTCAATCTTGATTGAACAAATTTCATTTCACTTTTCACCTTTTCATATGACTCTTTTGTAAGATGATATGCCAATTTTATTGAATCATATTCCTTTTTCATTTCTTGACAAACATTTTCTTTTTGATCACATTCTTCTGTCATTTTCAAAACATATTCTTTCAAAACTTCATTTTCTTTTTCTAATTTTTTACATTTTTCTAAAAGTTTTTCATCATTATCTTTCAAAACTTTTTCTTTTTCTAACATTTCTTTGTATTTATTTTTGAAAACTTCTTCTATTTTTGTGAATTCAAGATCTCTTGTTCTAAATTTTTCATCTTTTTCAGTACAAGCACTGCACTTTTCCATGCATTTCTTGCACTATTCAACGATTTTGATTTGAGTTTCAGAATCAGAATTTACCTCAGTGATTAACACTTCGGTGTTTGCTGCAACTTCTGTCTGATCAGCATCTTTCTGCTTTCCTTCAATACCAACCTCATCACCAGCATCACTAGCAACCTTCGAATTCTCATCCTTCACTTCAATCAAACCTTCAATTTTCTTCTTAGTTTCTTCAACCTGCAGTTTTTCAGTAACTGCTTCTTTCATAACTTCTTCTTCTACCTTCTCTTCCTCAGCAATCTTCACATTTTCCTCTTTAACAACTTCTACTTGGACTTCCTCAGCTACCTTCTTCAAATCATCAACCAAATTCTCAATATTCTTTTTCATTCTTTCTTCATCCCTCTTCCTCAAGCACGATGTCATGACATATCTTATGTCTTTTTCATGCCTTTTTGCATATGTGTCATCTTTTAATACATTTCTATAATATTCGGCAGATCGAGGAATTATGAGAAGAACATCTTCAAAAATTATGTCTTTCTTCGGAACAACAGGTTCACCTTCTCTGTTGAAATAGCACTCTCT
Source organism: Helianthus tuberosus (assembly GCA_030545235.1). NCBI lineage: Eukaryota > Viridiplantae > Streptophyta > Magnoliopsida > Asterales > Asteraceae > Helianthus > Helianthus tuberosus. The sequence continues at coordinate 82,182,635 of CM060417.1, read as the reverse complement.
CTTCTTATCCCATCTCTTATTGATGGCAGCACTCTCATATTCTTCTTGCATTTCATCCATTCTGTTCAAAATAATGTTTCTTTCTCTGTATGTTTTTTCACTCAGGATCTCTTCTCTGGTTTTCTCTTTGATTACAGCTGTGTCTTTTTCTTCTTTGTTTTCCTCTAGAATTTCAGCGACAAAAACATAATGTTGACTTTTTGATGTTTTTCTGCCATGAGCTGTAACTATATTTTCCAAACGATCTTCTTCTGGAAGAATCTGACTCCAATCATATCCTTCATCATCATGGAATACAGCAAGTGCTCTTGATTTTTCTCTTGGTTTATCTTCAATCATTTTCGGCTCTTCTTTGCTTCGGTGGTAGATTGCCTTTCGGTAATAATCATCATTGAATGGATGTTCATTTCCACCAACTGCAGAATTATTGCATTCTCTCTTGAAATGACCTTTTTGCTTACATTTGAAGCAGGTTACTTTGGACTTGTCAAATCCAAGTTTTGTTGACGGACCACCTAATGATTGCTTCCCGGTAATCTCCATGTATCTCTGAACTCTGCGGATGCAACTTGCTAAACACCAGCGAATATCTATGAGCCCCATTTCTTCTGGATCAATCTGGTCGTAGTCTTCTTTGGTCAATTCGGAATTTCCAATTTTGCCTGCAACTAGACCTTCATACGATTCCAGAACTGATGCAAGAAAGCTCATTTGCTGTTTAGCTGCATTGATGCTCATAGCCGGAGAATTTTTCAACTTAAAAGCAATGTTGCACAATATCTCCTCTGCTTCTTCAGAACTAGCTTTTGAGGCAGATGAATGATAACCCGGATTGTAGCTTGATGAGCTTGTCTGAGGTTCTTTTGTTCTTTCACCGCTAAATGCTGTCTTTGGTGAACTATCAGCTTTCACCGAAGCTAAATTACCTTTGTAATACAAACCAACATTCTGTTGATGTGAAGAACTGTTCATCTTGCTTTGTTTCTGCAATTCAAGCTCATGAGTTTCAATCTTTTCAATTAACGCATCAAGAGAAATTGTTTCATACAAAACATCATTTTTCAAAATGAACACAAACGTTTGCCACTGATCAGCTCGTGGTAACGCTTCTATGATTTTGTCTATTATTTCTTATCTTGTTTTTTCAATCTTAAATCTTTCCAGTTCGATTTTTAGATGACAAAAACGTTCAATCATTTGTCGAACTGATTCACCTTTAAGACTATCAAACAAATCAAATTCTTTTTTTAATAAAGCAATTTTGTTTTTCCTGATTTGTTTACCCCCCTCTGCCTTAACCCGTAAAGCTTCCCAAATAGATTTTGAAGATCCATCATGTTGTAATAAAGTAAACATGTCATTTCTGATGGATGATTGAATTAAGGCAATCATTCTTTGTTCAGCTGCAAACTCGGATTTGTCTTCTTTAGATAATTTCTTGAGTGGAAGATCTTCTCCTTTATCATCTTTTGGTTTTTCATATCCAAACTCCAGACAGAACCAGCTCTCGTGTGCATAGGCTTTTGCCCAGTTGATGAAACGCTCTTTCCACCATGTATAGTCTTCAATACTTTCAAGAGTTGGTGGCTTCGAGTGTGTTCCATAGAAGTTATCATGTTTAATATTTTCATTGATCGCTTTTGTAATGGTTTTTGGTGTGACAGTTGAGATTTCGGAAGACTCGGATGTAAATGCGTTGTAAAACGTATTGTAGAACTCTTCAGCCATGATGTGAAATTCTTGAATTACCTGGAGACAAAGACAATCAAACAAACATAATCAGTTTAAACAATATCAAACAACTTGAAATAAACTGACACTCGGTTGACGTGAAATGATCTTGACGCGAAAAATCCTCTTTCAAACGGAATAATGATTTTCAAACGAAATCACTTGGATGACACTTCAAACTAAATCACTTGGATGACCCTTCAAACGGAATCACTTGGATGACCCTTCAAACGAGATATGTTCAAACGAAATTACTTCTCAAACGGAATCACTTATTTCAAACGAAATCTTCAAGCGGAATAACACTTTGAAGCGGAATTAATTGATTCCATGTGAACCTTTCAAATGGAATTAACCTTTTCAAGCGGAATTAAACTGTTCGTTCAAACGGAATTAGCTTTTTATTCCATTTTTGTCATTTTTAAATCGAATTTTGGACTGATTCTCTCAAGGCTTTGTTAAAACACTGTTTCGCATGTAATGTGTGAAATTCAGTCCATTTTGTCCGTAAAATCTTGTGAATTTTGAAAAAGAAGGTGTAGAAGTCAGAAATCTGATGAAATCAAGCTAAACTCTTCCTCCTGAGCTCTGATACCACTTGTAGGATCGTTGTGCGACCTGACTGAATCGATCAGAAGAGTTTTATATCCGAATCAAAGGCGGAATCAATGAAACGGACGCTCGATACAATTATAATGTCTCTTGTATTGATTTAATAGTCTTACAGCACCTGGAGACAATTCGGCAGCACTTCGTTACCGAATCACAAGACCTAATTCCGTTTCAAATGACAAACCAAGTGCCCTATATATAGTAGTGGTGATTCCGTTTGAAATGGACAAAGCCACTTTCAAGCGAAATTAACTAAGTTAATTTCGTTTGAAATTGTCTTTGACAGTTCCAAGCGGAATTACCTTTAAACACCTAAAACTCAGTTTCTAGCAACCCGAGCACTGGTTATCCTATCCTATTACATGACTCGATACAAGACAAAGTCCACAGACATAGTGCACTAACATAATCATATGCTTGTACGTAAAACCCTAGAATACCCTCTCTTGTGCGGCGACAATTCTGAGTTCTTGAGGCTCTCCATATCGATTGAACCTATCGTTTCTTTCATCTCGGTTAGTTACTATTATCATTTTGTTATTTGATTTCCTGGTTTTATGTGATCGAATAGTTACCGGTTGCTATGTAAATCGAATCTGTGCATGCTAAAAGCTAGGGTTTGATGTGTGGTGTGTGTGATGTTGAATGGATGATTACCGATTAGATCACTGCAAATATTAAAATAACTGTGCAAGATTGGTTCTTGAATATCATGTGGATCTATAAATTCCATGATGACGATTGATGGTTTGAATACGTTGATTTCTAGGAAACTGATAATCTGATTTGTTTGTGAATGACATGTCATTAGTTGGATTAGAACCATGTAATTAAGACTTGTAAGGTTATGGGATTTTTAGTTGATGATTAAGCAATGGCTAGGGTATGTAGAACTTGGTAGAAACCAACGTTTGATCCGTAAACCTTGTTGAAAACGAGTTAGCAGTTACTGTGATGACCTTGACGAATCTCTAGGTGTTTCGTCACACCTGGTGTCGACGAAACCTAGTGGACTTTCACCACATGTGGGCCGACGAAAGTTAGTGGACTTTTGCCACATGTGGGCCGACGAAAGTTAGTGGACTTTCGCCACATATGGACCCGACGAAACAGGTGGTCTTTCACCACAGGGATGTTTTATCGTGTAGGGTTGTGAACTGAACAGTAGGTGCATGTGTTGTAGATTATGATAAATACTTGTGTGTAAACGATCTTTGTGATATGCCAATGAGAATGAGGAACATAGTTTGATTAGTGGGTACAACAAACCAACCTGTTATGTTCTGTGTAACTTGTGATAAACACATGAGATGTGAACGTGAATTGGAAAGGTGTACTGACTAACTGATATACTGTGAACTGGTGTGTGGGTGATGCAAACTGTGTGAAAATAATAACTTATTGAATCGTGAAACTGATATTCTTTGGTAACCACGTTAGGGTTGGTTGATTAACTTGGAAACGGGTAACTAAACAAACCGAGCAAACCAAGGTGAGTTCACTGCTCTTTTTCCAAGCATGCATCCCGGGGAGGGATATCGGGTAACGTTTCGGGGAGGAATGTCAGGTTATTGGGATGTTTGTTATTACACTCATTTATATCGATAAGACCCCTTACATCTACCGATTAGTTGTCGGGGAGGCAACGAGGTTATTAGTTGATAGCGCTATTAGGTTTGGCACCCTCACACCGTACCGGGGAGGACGAGCGTGAACTAATTACCTTAACCACTTGACCAATGTTTTGATAGAGACATTAGGGTTGGGCAAATAAATCTTGTAGCCATCTGCGGTAATCGAGTTAATAACAACATCAAATCAAATCGTTGAACTGTTTTATACACATATCTGGTAACTAAACGCGTTAACAAAACTTTGGACTCACCAGCGTCGTCTGACACACTTGTCTGCATGCTTGCAGGTCGTTAGATTCTTGATATGGACATGCTATCTGGGAGTGCTGGTGTGGTCATGGGTCGTGACTCTTGGATATTTGCTTCGTTGATTATGAACACATGTTTTGAAACATTTGATTTACAGTTTACATTATGCTTCCGCTGAACATTTACTTTGGTTTAACTTAAGACTTGGATTGATATTTTTAAATAAATGGAATGTTTTATTTAAATACTATGCGTAGTTCAATGTGATTGGTGGCTTGGATCCTGGTACGTCACACGTCCCGTGGTGATTCCGCATGTGGTATTTTAGGGGTGTGACATTCTCCCACTTCCAAACTGGTATCTCTGGTTGTACAAGCAAACCCGATGGTCGTTGATGTTCAGCCTTGACTTTGAGACAAGTTAGGCATTTTGCTACATACAAGGCAACATCCTTTTTCATACCTGACCACCAATACTGAGTACGAAGATCCTTGTACATTTTGTCAGCACCAGGATGGATAGAATATCGAGACTTATAAGATTCGTCCATCACTAATGTGCGAAGATCGTGTTGTTTCAGAGTCCACAAACGATCCTTGAAATTGAGTAACCCATCGTCTTTCGTTTCGAGTTTAAGCTCAAGTTGAAGTGGTAGCTCATATTTTAATAAGCCTTTGGTTACACAAGATCGTTGTGCTTGAAGGACATGAGATTGGATATCGGATAGAGTGCGAACAAAATGAAGCTTGGCTCGTTCCTTTCGACTTAGTGCATCGGCTGCGACATTCGCCTTACCAGGATGGTAGCGAATTTCGCAATCATAATCGTTCAATAACTCAACCCAGCGTCGTTGCCTCATGTTCAGCTCCTTCTGATTGAGAATGTGTTGGAGACTTTTGTGGTCTGTGAAAACCACACATTTCGTTCCATAAAGATAGTGTCTCCAGATTTTGAGAGCAAAAATCACAGCACCTAACTCAAGATCATGAGTCGCGTAGTTCTTCTCGTGAATTTTCAATTGTCTTGATGCATAAGCTATAACTTTGCCTCGTTGCATGAGAACACAACCAAGGCCTAGATTCGACGCGTCACAATAGACAACGAAATCATCGTTTCCATCGGGCAAAGATAGAACAGGAGCATCACAGAGTTTTCATTTCAAAGTTTGGAAAGCTTCCTCTTGTTTAGGTCCCCACACAAAAGGCTTATTCTTTTGAGTTAAAGCAGTGAGTGGAACCGCGATCTTCGAGAAGTTCGAAATAAATCGTCGATAATAACCAGCAAGACCAAGAAAAGATCGAACTTCTGTGGGTGTCGTAGGTGTATTCCAATCCTTAATTGCGGCAATTTTGGAAGGATCCACATGAATACCCTGCTTGTTAATAATATGACCCAAAAATTGAACTTCCTTAAGCCAGAATTCACACTTGGAGAATTTAGCAAAGAGTCGTTCCTTCTTCAGGAGTTCCAGTGTCAAACGAAGGTGTTGTTCGTGATCGGCTCGAGATTTCAAATAAATGAGAATGTCGTCAATGAACACAATGATGAACTTGTCTAAATAAGGTTTACAAACACTATTCATTAAATCCATGAAGATATCTGGGGCATTCGTCAAACCAAAAGGCATGACAGTAAACTCGTAGTGACCATATCTCGTACGGAAAGCAGTTTTGGGAATATCTTCTTCGTGTACACGAAGCTGATGATACCCAGAACACAGATCGATCTTCGAAAAACATGTAGCACCTTGCAGCTGATCAAAAAGATCATCTATTCATGGTAGGGGATATCAATTCTTGATGGTAAGCTTGTTCAGCTCATGATAATCGATACACATTCGAAAAGACCCATCTTTCTTTTTCACAAACAGGACTGGAGCACCCCAAGGTGAATAACTTGGTCGGATGAATCCTTTATCAGATAACTCTTGAAGCTGTTTCAATAACTCTTGCATCTCAGACGGTGCATGACAATAAGGTGCTTTCGCAATCGGGTTAGCATTGGGTACAAGATCAATATGGAACTCGACTTAACGAACTGGAGGCAAACCAGGCAGTTCATCAGGAAATACCTCGGGATAATCGCGAACAATCGGAATGTCTTGAATACACTTGCTCTTGCCTTTCTCCTCAGCGACATGTGCCAGAAAGGCGACATATCCTTTTCGTAAGTAACTTTGGGCTTTCATACACGACATGAGTTTCAAATCTCCAGATGGTTTCTCGCCACGAACTTCTAAGACTTCACCAGACTAAAGAGGAATACGAACAATCTTATCGAAACAAACCACCTCAGCATGATGTTTAGTTAACCAATCCATCCCTATGATAATGTCGAAACTTCCAAGTTGCATCGGCACGAGGTCAATAGGAAAAAGATGGTTATCGAGGTTCAATCGACAATCGCGAATAACAGAATCGAGTAAGAGAGGTTTACCAGTAGCAACTTTGACAGATAAGGGTTTCCTCAGTTTAGTTCTAGATATTGCAAGTAAATGCTCAAAAGATAATGAAACAAAACTTCTATCGGCACCAGAATCGAAAAGAACAGATGCAAGTCGATGGTTAACAAGGAACGTACCATTGACAGCCTCGTTCTCAGCTGGAGCCTCGTTGGCATTCAGATTGTATTCTCGCCTACGAGCGGGATTCACATTGGCATTTGCATTTACCAATCTCGGTCAGTTGTTGCGGAAATGACCCATTTCACCGCAGTTGTAACATGAACCAGGTGGGAATCTAGCAGCGTTTCCCTGTACTGGAGCTTGATTTTGAGTAGCTTGAATCTGACCCAAATGACAAATGTTGGCCAGATGCCCAAGTTTACCACAGGTAGTACACTGCTTGCAAGCCTGTTGGGTCGCATGATGACCATTGCACCGATTGCAATGAGGTGCGGTACCAGCATATTGTTTCTTTGCAAGAGGTTGCGCCGGTGGGTTCTGAGCATTCTGATTCGTAACTGCAAAATTTTGGGAAGCCTTGCGCTTCCTCGACCTCCTAGAAGACTCGCCTTTCTTACCCTTACCTTTACCCTTGTCTTGAGCTGCAACAACTGACTGCTTTTTATCACCCTTGCGGGTCAGTTTTCTTTTTCTGACTTGAGACTCAGTCAGAGTAGCAGCCAATTCAAACGCTTGACGAACAGTGGTAGGATTACTACCAGTTACAATATCTTGCACAGAATCGGGTAGGCCATCGATATACCTCTCAATCGCTTTTTCCAACGGGGTAACCATAGTAGGACACAACAAACTGAGCTCCTCATAACGATCCGTATACGCACGGTGTTCTCCCCCATCTTGTTTTAAATCGTAAAATTCTCGTTCCAAAGCCCTTATCTCATGACGAGGACAGAACTCTTTCATCATGAGAGCTCGAAGCTCTTCCCACGTTTGTGCCATCGCCACATCGGCACCCGTATCACGCATCACACCGTTCCACCATGTCAGAGCACGCTTCTCAAAAACACTTGACGCAAACTCAACCTTACGCTCATTCGGACACTGAACATGTCTAAATGTACTTTCGAGACTCTCGAACCATTGCAGGAGCACAATTGCTCCTTGAGACCCAGTAAACTTTAATGGTTTAGCCGAATTAAAATTCTTGAAACTACACTGAGCATTATTGTTATTGTTGTTCGCTTGATTAATTTGAGTTACTAGGTTCGGAAGCACAGCTGCGATTTCCTGAGCGACAAGGGCTGCGATTGCAGCATCCTGTTCGGGATCACGTCTAGGTGGCATATTCTAAAAAGAACAAGGAGACATGAGAAACGAGTGAGATCGACAATTGGATAAACAAAAGAGGCATTGAAAACATCGACAAAACATGAGGAAGGCGATCATTTGTTCGTTACCTCGAACAAACAAACGACACACAGTGACTAATCAAAGTAAATGGGTCAATATAATGTATCGCGAAGACATGCTTTAGCCTATAAGTGGACACTCACCCCAAGAGTTCCCAGGTAAGAGTGATTGGTCCGATTATGTGGATTTGTACGAACACTCTAGCCTTAGACAGAAAACTCAGGATACAGGCATCCACCCTGCCAATTATCTAGACCCAAACTTTGACGAGATTTTGAAAACTTAGAAGGCAATAAGCCAAAACGAATCATCCGAGGGTGGGTGATTATTTTCAAAATCGTTTTGGAAACTTTGAAGGTTCAAAACCTTATAATAAATCATCTACGAAGAGATGATTGGTTTTCAAAGCGGATTTGTTATTGTGTTCTCGTTGTGGTTATCACCTAAAGATAGGTGACGGTATTTGTTTTAAAAATCTAAACACAAGAAACTCGCGTTAGGGTCCTAGAAAAGTTATAGTCTAGGTCAAAGCATTACTAATAACCTAATTCCCCATAACCATTGGCTCTGATACCAACTCTTAAGTCACACCCCGACCGCGTTAAAACAACGAAACCGCGGCGGAAACGTCGGGGAGTGGAGCAACAGAATTATTGTTTCACAACCATGGTATTCAAAAGTTTCGTTTTATTGAATATTAAACATTATACATTGTCTTAAAATTTAAACAAACAAGTTCCTATCTCGACTATCATCGTTATTAAGTCACTAAGGCCTTGTCCAGTCCTAAGTGAGCATGCATCCTAGTCACAGTCAACATCATTCAACACCACCTGAAACATATGTAAAAATAAGAGTAAAATGCACGGATAGTCCCTGTGGTTTTGCAAAGTTTCACCTATAGTCCCCAGATTTTGGAAATTACACTCCTAGTCCCTGTGGTTTGACAGTTTGTTACGCTGATAGTCCCTGGAGTGGATGTGGGTTAGTTTTCTCAGTTAAGTTGGTGTGAAATGACTATAATACCCCTTACTTTTATTATAATATAAGAAAAAATCATACATACACTCTGACTCTCTCTCTACTCTCTCTCAGGAAACCCCCCACACCACCTGCCGCCACTAGCACCACCACTTGCCACCACCCTCCCCCACACCACCACCTAACCCACACCACCACCACCAACCCCACACCACCACCTTCATAACCATCATCGCTATCATCTTTATCATCGGTTGAATTTGTTTAACATCGGTTGAATTTGTTTAACAGGTTCTGTGTATGTCGAACCAATCACCACCTTCACAACCAACAACCACACAACCTAACATGGCTGACACTACCACCGCCTCCCACCCAATGCCCTCGTTTCCACCAACAACATCATTTTGAACTGTCAACGCACCTCTGGTCAAAATCAGACCAAATTCAAACCCTAAATCCAAACCCCCAAATTCAAACCTTAATCAGATTTTGTCGCCGGAGTCGTGGTGGTTATAGTTGGTCTAGTATCACTCCCACCATTATTAGAAAAGAAGCCAGATACAAAATCAAAATTCTAATCTAGTCATTAATTATGGTGTGTATCAGAATAGAAGCCCTCGTCCGTCGATGATCCTGTATCACTCCCACCACCATCTTTCCCATCCTTACCATTGTCGGGTACTTACCTTGTTTTAGATCTCATCTAGTGGTGGCAGCCGGAGGTGGCTACGGCTGGTGGTGGCAGCTGGAGGTGGTCGATAGGTGGTGGTGGCGGCAAGTTATTAGGGTTTGAGAGAGAAAGAAAGAAAGGAAGGAGAGAAAGAAAGCTGGGGGTGGCCACGGTTAAGGTTTTGTATTTTAAATGATTAATAATTAGTTTTTTCTTATTTTTTAATAAAGGTAAGGGGTAATTTTGTCATTTGACATGGACTTAACAGAGAAAACTAACCCACATCCACTCCAGGGACTATCAGCGTAACAAACTGTCAAACCACAGGGACTAGGAGTGTAATTTTCAAAATCTGGGGACTATAGGTGAAACTTTGCAAAACCACAGGGACTATCCGTGCATTTTACTCTAAAAATAAAGTCAGCAAGAAATGCCGGCGAGCACATAGGTTTTGTGTGAGTGTCAGATTCATGGCTCGTTTACATGTTGAAATAACTCGTGTAAATTCGTTAATCGATATTAGAAAACCTTGTTTTGTAAAACATTTGTATTGTAAAATGAATAACCAATTCAAAACAAATTGGTTATAGTTTATGAAACCTCGATGCCATGAATCTTAACTCAAAACATTTGTTTAAGTAAACCAATTCGTAAATCGTTCTCGTAATAAAACTCGTATGGTTTATATTATTTAGTAAACAGCGTTGCGTGTCTCGTTTGAAAATCGTTCGTCCAAGTGAACTAAATAACGCCACGGAATGTAATATGATAAAAACACTTATATAAGAAGTACCAGCGGCCTATCTACCATGCTTTTATCACATTACACCCGTCCCGTTATTTAAACACTAACCCAAAAACCAATCGTTTGTTCAATTCGTTTAACTCGTTTCAATCGTTTCAATCGTTTAAATCATTCAATCGATCCATATCGTTCAATCATTCAAATCGTTCTCGTTTTAATTGTGAAAACTACTTTTGGTCGTCTCGTGGAATACATTCAAAACTTTCATAACTCGTCCATCATTCAACTCGTATTAACAAACCACCAAAGGGTAAGTTAACAATTAACAGGTTCAGTCGTTACCCACATAACCCCCATACATAACCATGGGTGCAGTTCGATAACGGGATTTGTCAGATCCTATGGTACCATAACCTAATTCTGGTCGGCTTGATCAATGTTAATGAATGTTATTCATTATGTAAATACGTCCAATAAGTTTGCTCACATTATCGAAATCGTTTTGTTAAATATAAACCATAGTATTCGTTTTTGAAATCATCGTTTAAAGCATCGAAATCGTTTAACACATATGAATCACCCCAAAACAATTGAAAACAGTAAAATAGGGGAACTATGTACTCACTTCGAAGAGCAAGTATCCTTGATTAGATGAACTAGCAAAGCTCGAGTAAACCAAGGAATTCAAGTAGCACCTAGTAATCGGGTCTCTAGTTAATAAATCGACACCTAAATCAGAAGATCGGGTAGAATGAGGTCTTGTAAACCAAATGAGTATTGGAACATATGTGATATTGTTTAACAAAGCCTACATTCTAAATCAGAACCTATCCTAAGTGCTTTCGACCCGTTATGACCCATTAAGGTAGCTTATGCTACTTTAACGCGCCGTTCGCGCAAAAGCGCGTTCGAGGCGTCTAACTAGTCCTATGACAAGTATTATATGCCCTAACATGTTTAAATATGTTGCATAATTGGTTTAAGTGACAAAAGTTAGGTTACATATGCTTAAATACCAATTATGCATGAAAAGGGCATTTTGGTCATTTACCTAAGGCATATAAACTAACTATCATACAACTAATTAAACTAAGTGACCATAAGGTATAACCTCGGAAGGTTATTCCCTATACAACTATGGTCACTAAACATGCTTGGTCGGATCCTAACGATCGACCAAAACGGGTCAAGTTCGAAAGTCTAAGCGGTGGTTTAGACCGCTCATCTTACGACCCTAAACAAGAACTAGACTAAAAATGATGAGCTAAACATGTTAAAACATGTTTATAACTAAGTTAGAAAACAAGTTTGATATCAAAACAAAGTGTTTTGATACCCGAAAATAGCTTCGATGCAAAATACGCATAAACACGTATTTTGACCGAAACTTTGACTCGTCACTTCGACTAATCAACGTGGTAATCAGTGGGTATAGTCACAAGAGACTATAACCATCGTGATTACGCTCACGTTGCAGAGTTCAAACGTACTTTGTGTTGACCATAACTTGGTCAAAGCAGAAAGTCAAACACTGTTTGACTTTCATGCTTGAAATACATGAACAAGCATGAAGGAGACTAACAAAAGGTCCAAGCCTTGAAGATTTGAACTCAAAATTTCTCAGGTATGAAGCTTCACAAGGAGAGCTTCAACTTAGAGAAGTAATTGAGATCAAATGTGAGGAAAATGAGTGAACTCAAGTGGGTTTATATAGATTTTCCACAACCGTTAGGATCGTTCCTCGATTTTTGAGCTTCAATCTAAACCATTCAAGTGTTACCCATTGATTTACAATGCTATGGGTGTCCAAAACCAGCTCATGGTATTGCAAATGTTACACAAAAGACCCTGAACTTCAAGTCAATTGCTGAAAATAGGCCTGCTGTTGCTGAAATTGATTTTTCTGCCCAGATGAAGGTGTGGCGTGCCACCACAGCACAGCCACTAGGCTATGGCGTGACGCCACCAGTACACAGATCCAGAAAAGTTTGAAAAATGGCAGAAATGGTCCCTGCAGCTCGTTTAAGCCATTTTCGACGCGTTTAAACCTAACCCATTTTCAAAGCTCAATAAGGATGTTAAAGCATAGGGAACTTAAAATATGCTTGAAAACATCTCGTATGTCGGTTCGTTTGGTCGTACGGTTGCGTTATTCGGTTAATTACGATGAAAACTCGAACGGACGCAAAAACGATCCAAATTAAGCGACGAATGGTATTTTTGCATCCCAATCACTAAAATAAAATATTTTAATGATTACAAAAATTTTTGGATGTCCGGATATGTTCAGAACGTAAGATATGCGCGAAAATGCAAACTTATGCATTTTTTGACGCATTTAGTCCCTATTGATCAAATAAGTTTATTTTCGCATACTGAACCCCTCAAAGCCTATTTCTAAGCTATGTAAAGGATATTTAAGGTATGTTTAGCTTATGATCAAGTTCCGGAATGTTCATTACCATACGAATCGGCATAGTTTCACAGTTTGACACAATCAGTCCCTGCGATCGAAAAATCTTGTTTTCGACACACCAAACCTTCCAAAACTTATTTCTAAGTTATGTTTAAATTATTTAAGGTATGTTAAGCCTATGTCACTATTATGGAGTGTTTGTCGCATTAAACTGACTGCGTTTACGCACCAGTTTGCGTATAACTTTCCAGATAGCGATTTAAAGCTTGAAATCGAACTCGAATCAAATCGTAAATTCATCAAACACAAATACACACATATTAACACCAAAACACATCGTTTTATTGATAAATGACATTGTTTACAGAGCACAGTTGTCACATCATGATCCCTGCAAACCGGTTTAAACAACAAGCCTCCGATGCTTGTGTAGGATCGTTTTCAGACCCAAACGAGTCTATCAGAAGAGTTCTAATCAATTCAAGAGGCGGAAACTAATGAATTGACTTGAAAAACAGCTTGATTCACTCTTAATTGTCTTGTTTTATTGATATAACACGGTTTCAGATCAGTAGACACATCGGCAGCACTTCGGTACCGGAATCACGAACGTTACAAATGATTTCGCATCTAGGGTATTTATAGGGAAGCTAATTTCGCATGAACCTGCCAAGCGAAATTACACACAAACAAAATTACCCTATTACCCATTTCATGCGAAATTACCTAAAACCCCTAATTTCTCGAACTACGTGCCCTGATCTAACATTTCTAATACAAGACTCGATACAAGACGAAGTCGACAGACGTATGCACCAACAGACTCCCCCTTAGATGTTGACGAGTCTTCAGTGTTGAGTCTTATCAATCTTCAGTCTTTATCAGTCTTTGGGCTTCTTCCAAAATATCTGACAGTGAAAGCATCCTCAATCTTTTCTTCTTTTTCAGGATCTCGACCTGGCTATATCTTTTCTTGATCAGATCTCTTGATTCCTTAAGCTCTGCATCATCAGACTCCCCCTTAAAGAATGCTCGGGATCGTAATATGATTTTCACAATTTCTAGACTCGCAATCTGGCTCTCTCATAGCCATAACCTGCAAATTCTCTACCTCAAAGTAAATTTTCAAATTTAAAATTTGACAAATTTAAACTTTTGCAGAAATCAATCTGAAAGATTTAACATTTTTTAAATTCAGATGACCACTCGTAAAATAAAACTTTTCAAACACACTCTCCCAAACCTGTTCATCAAGTTTAGCACTCGGAATTTTGAAAATCAGCTTTTCAACAATAGTTGTCGAAAATCTTTTTGTATTTTTCAAAATTTATGCGAAAACACTCCGAAAATCTTTTTGGATTTTTGAATTTACAGAAATGCAGTAAAGAAATATTTACAAACAATATTTTTGTGAGTTCGTGTAAGAGGATCATATCAGTTTCTGAGACAAATCACCAACACCGTTAAGCTTTAAACATTTTAAGTTCTAAACGATTCACGTTGATTGACCATATAGTTGTCCTCTTAAACTCAATCTAAAAACTTTCGAAATGCTTACCGATACGGTAAGGTATATTTATTTTGCACTAAATTCTTATGGACCCCACGATCTCAGCATATCCCCTCATCATGAAATACACTGACTCAAGTAATGTCTTTAAACTTTCATCAACTGTGATTTGTGCGAAAATAAAGCAGAATGTTTAAACTTTAACAATCAGGTCGATACTTCCGTATACGCAGAGAAAGTCCAATGTTTAAAAAAAATAAGAAATAAAAACAAGTTGAAATTGTTTAGGCTTTAACCACCAGGTCGATACTTCCGTATACGCAGAGGTGATCCAAAAGCTTAAACGAAACACCAAAGAAAATAAAGCAGAACGTTTAGGCAATAACATCCAGGTCGATACTCACGTATACGCAGAGGATGTCCAATGCTTAAACAAAATAAAGAAATAAAAAAAGTTTAAATCTTTGCAAAATGAAATGCACAATCACAGTGATTTTTCATCAAAGTTGTGAAAGTTCACAAACTTAACCAGTTTTATGTCTTTTGACAATCAGCAATTACCGAGCAGGCACACAGTCAAGAAGGACAAAACTAAGTACTATGTTTTCAACCGTGTTTCCCACTAGAACTAGGCTTTTTCATTTAAGTTTGTATCGTTATCGCAAATCTACTAGTCTAGCTGAGCCTATCGTCACATCTTTAGTGAGACCGTTTATCACATTTTAACTTTCCAATTCTTTAGCATGCTGTGATAGTCCACTGATGTACTATCATTTCCTCTTTTTTACAACAAAACTCATTTTTGCTTTTATCATGTTTTTGCCTTTTTCAAATTTTCTAATGTTTTTGGATTTTCCAAAATTTCTTACTCCCCCTAAAATTCAAAATCATTTAAAGTAAATTTGAAAACAAACTGTACAAGGTAAATTGACAACTGATTTTCAAGCTTCAATTCACCATCCACTTGGCATAAACAATCAGAACTCCCCCTATCAATAAACCATTTTCCCATTATGATTTCAAAACACTTAAGTTTGTTTTAATCAAAAATGGTTTTTCCGAAAAATAAGTTTGATTGATTTTCATAAACCATTCGTAGGTTAGGGGTTAATTACATCACATTGTTTTTCTTCAATCACTTGTAAAAATTTTAACATTTTTAGATCCAATCAACACTGTCACTTGTAGTAAATCAAGTACAACTTAATGTCCCTGATTAACCACTTGAAGGTTTTTAACAAACACAGTTATCAAGAATGATGCCGATTCATGCTCCACTATTACCCACTTGGGAGCTCCGGCAATTCCACAACCTGTAGAATTTTAACAATTTTTAAATGTTTCACAAAAACAATGTTTCAAGAATGATGCCGATTCATGCTCCACGATTACCCACTTGGGAGCTCCGGCAAGTCAGGTGTTTAAGTAGAAAACGCTGTCACCCAAGACTGACCAGCTTTAGGTGATTTTGATTCATCTCTATCCCAACCTCCTTTGGATCTATAAAACTCTTTCGCGCCCTTTACCTTCCCATCCACCATTTTCCCAAAAATATGTTTAACTTTTCCATTGAAAGCCTTTTCAGCATCAAATTCTCCTTTACCAGGGAAGAATTGATCTGAAATTTCGATCTTTCCAACTTTCAACTTCAAACTTTCTTTTTTTAATGGCGGAAAGTTTTCATCGTTCAACTCTGGAACGGAATTCTCACTCTTTTTCTCAACAAATGACTCCTCTGATTTTATGGAATCAGATTCATTGTCAGAACTACTTTCTGATTTTACAATCCATTTTTGTTTGTTCATATCAACTTTTCTTTTGTAAAAACGTTTTGAACTTTCACCAAGTTTAAAAGTTGAATCATTGAACTGTTTAACATTTTCTGTCGATTGTTTTGTTTTATCAACAACCTTCTTTCTTGAATCAGAGTTAGAAGAAACTCCCTGTTCAGTGTAGTTGGACTTGGGACAATTCCAAGCAATATGACCAACTTCTTAGCATTTGAAACAGGTTCTTCGATCAACTCCCGAAACAAACTTCTTCATGTTCTTCTTCTTCTCAGCAAGAAACTCCTGATTTGACTGTTTCCAGAATGGTTTCCTCTGTTCTTCTTCAGAACTTCCACCTGCAACAAATTTTGTTTTTGGTTTATAATTTTTCTCATTTTTATAGTTTTCTGGGGAAATGAAACCCAATCCCTGCTTTTTGAAATTACCGTTATGGTTTGGTTTCTTTCGATAACCTGAACCAGAACTGTAACCTTTTTTTCTTGTTCAATCTCTGTTGAACTCTTGAAGTGTATTTCTTAGGTTTTTCGGAAAGATTTAAATCTTTTATTTCAGAAATATTAATTTCTGTCAATTTGAAAACATGTTTGATCATTTCAGTTTTGACACTTCTTATTGGGAATTCCTCATCAGAATATAATTTGTCTGAATCATTCAAAGTATATGCTACTTTGATTGGTCCGTCATTCAAATTAGATTTTGATAACAAGAATTCTTTATTATAAACCCGTTTGACTGGTGAACTCGGACTCTTTTCTGACGAACTCGAACTTTCAGATATAGACTCCGACTTTGACTCTTCATCCATATCCAACACCTGATCGACCACTTTCTTTAACAACTCAGACTCATGATCAGTGTCAGACGCTGTGAATGTGACATCAATATTATTTGGTTACTCATCAATGGTTTCAGACTTTAACTTGATGTTGAGAGCCTTATTTAAACGTTCCTCATTTGGCTTTCTGGGAGAATAACTATTCCAAATCGGGGGCGGACACTTGTTATACTTGACACTTTGTTTCTTACCAGTATTCGTATCTTCTGTCTTTTTATCTTGAAACGCTTCAAGACCTGCAACAGTAGGATAAACTCGATCAATCAAATAATCACACGTTGTATAACTCAACAACAAACGTTTGATTCTTTCACTCTCAATCTTTTCAAGTTCCAGATCTTGTTTCAGCTTTGCACAATCTTCAATGTATTCATTAATGACCTTCTGCTTCGTCATTAATGTTGAACTCATCATTATCATGGCAGCATCAACCTCTAAGTTTGTCTTGTTCAAACTATTAACTGTTTTGTTCAGGACATCATAAGATTCCTTCACATACTTCACATCAGACAACAAATTCTCTTTCATCTCTTCCAGTTCACAAATCTTTTTGTCTTTCTCCTCACACAGTTTACAAGACTCCAAACATTTCTCACAAGGTTTAATGACTTCAACTATCTTTACAACCTCGACAATATTTTCAACTTCAACAATTTTTTCTACCTCGACGACTTTCTCAATTTCGACGATTTTTTCAACTTCGACTATTTTTTCAATCTCAACAATTTTCTCTACCACTTTCTCCACTTCAACAATTTTTTCTATCACATTTTCAATCACTGATTCAACATTTTGTTCTTCAGCTTCCATTTTATCCTTTTCATCAGCTTTTCTTCTTACTTCCAGTTCTCTCTTTAATTTGGCAATCTTCTTCTCATACAGTATCTCAACTTTATCTGCAAAAAACAAATTAAAACTATCAGGATCTATACCTTTTCTAGTTTTATTAAGATATTCTTCTTCATCATTGGTATCAAGATCACTTCCAAAATCTGGAAAAATCGGTATTCTTTTCGGACTAGATTTGATTTCATCTTCTTCCATAACTCTAGCAACAAAACTTGAACCAGGTGGGATGTATTTGTCCCAGCTAAAACCCTCTGCAACTTTTTCATCATCTTGATGAATAAGAAAAGCTTTCTTCTTTCCATCATCAATGGCATGTGCATGTGCAGTTTGTGATTGTTGATCAATCTGATGAAAAATTGATTTTTGATAATAATCATTCTTTTCTGGTCTCCCTGTTGCTTCTTTGTTTTTACACTCCCGTTTAAAATGTCCCTTTCCTTTGCAATGGAAACAGGTAACCTTTGATTTGTCAAATCCTATCGGGGATTTAGACATTTCACTGAACTCATCTCTACCAGTGATTTGTTGAAAGTTTTCTGCCCTTCGAACAACACTGGCTAAACACCACTTGACGTCCATCAACTCAAGTTCTTCAGCATCTATCTGGTCATAATCTTCTTTGGTAAGCATCGGAATTCCAATTTTGCCAGCAATCAAACTTTCATATGATTCCAACATAGCAACGAGTGATGCCATGTGTTGCTTAGCTATTTCTGGAGACAGATTTTGACCATTTTGAATGTTCAAAGTGACATTGCATTGAAGATTTGTTGAATTCTGTTGTTGAGGACTTGGTGTTGTGTAATTTGGATCAAAGCTGGAATATGAAGACGAAGATCCACCACTTTGAGTCACATTACTACTCTTAGTTCCAGAAGAACTATTAGCACTGAAACCAGTTTGAATCTTTGGGCTGGGAGTAACTTCAAACTTGTTTCCTCTGTAGTATAAACTCACATCTTGTTGAGCATTTGGATTCTTCATGATTGCTGTTTTCTGGATATCCAACTCGTGCTCTTCAATTTTCTGAATAAATTGTGCCAGATTCATATTTTCAGATTTTCTCATGTGTTTTAGGATCAACAAATAAGTTCCCCATTTCTGTTGTGGTAATGCATCAGATAGTTTATCAACCCATTCATCATCGTCTTTCTTTATGTCCAATCTTCCCATTTCCAAAACCAGATGACAATATCTATCAATGGTCATTTTTGTTGTTTCATGATCAAAAGCTACAAACATGTCAAATGATTTCTTCAATAATGCCTTTTTGTTTTTGATCATATATGCGCTTCCTTTGAACTTTTGAATCAATGATGTCCAAATTGACCTAGCAGTACCCTCATGTTGGAGCAAAACAAAGATGTCTTCTTTAATTGCTTGTTGAAGAATACTGATCGTCATCTTTTCACTTGTATATTTCAATTTATCACTCTCTGAAAAGTCACAAAAAGCCTTTTCAAGTCCACGTTCATTTTTCGGTTTCTCATAATCTTTCTCTAATGAACACCATGCATCAAACTTATAAGCTTGCACCCAGTTCTCAAACCGATTCTGCCATCCTTTAAAATCTTCAATATACATGAGTTTTGGCGGTTTTTGGTAAGTTCCTGTCTCATTCTCATTGTACAATGTTTCGGCAGCTGTAACTGGTGTAGCAAACGCATTGTAGAATTCTTCTTCCATGATTCAGTAATCTGTATCACAAAGTTAACAAAGTTCAAACAACAATGAAGATTCACACGAAATATAAGTTCAAACGAAATAACACACTCATGCGAAATCAGTTTGGTGCGAACTAACGTTTTGGTGCGAAATAACCTTTCAAACGAAAATACCACTTTCAAACGAAATCACACTTTGAAGCGATATTAGGGCTAATTTCGTGCAAAATTATGTAATTTCGTGTGGAACTCTCAAACGAAATTACACTTTAATGCGAAATTATACTTTTCAAGCGAAATCAGGTAATTTCGTGTGAAATCAAGCTGGTAATTCCATACGAAATAGTGCTGATGTCATCAAATTCGATCTGATTTTCAAGCGAAATTACCAATTTTACCAATTTTAGATCAAATTTAAGTCCAATTCTCTCAAGGATTCATTAAAACACTGTTTCGCATGATATGTATGAAATTCAATCCATTTTGACCGTGAAATTTTGAGAATTTTGAAAAAGAAGGTGTAGAAGTCAGATTTTTGAAGAAAACAAGCTGATTTTGGTAAGAAATCTTCCTCCTGAGCTCTGATACCACTTGTAGGATCGTTTTCAGACCCAAACGAGTCTATCAGAAGAGTTCTAATCAATTCAAGAGGCGAAAACTAATGAATTGACTTGAAAAACAGCTTGATTCACTCTTAATTGTCTTGTTTTATTGATATAACACGGTTTCAGATCAGTAGACACATCGGCAGCACTTCGGTACCAGAATCACGAACGTTACAAATGATTTCGCATCTAGGGTATTTATAGGGAAGCTAATTTCGCATGAACCTGCCAAGCGAAATTACACACAAACAAAATTTAATTTCGTGCGAAATTACAATGTAATTTCGTACGAAATTACCCTATTATCCATTTCATGCGAAATTACCTAAAAACCCTAATTTCTCGAACTATGTGCCCTGATCTAACATTTCTAATACAAGACTCGATACAAGACGAAGTCGACAGACGTATGCACCAACAGCTTGCTAGATCTGAATATGTTAGAACTGAGTTTCTTGTTTGTAAACAAATATTGATCAACCATAATAAAATTCACAAACGGGAAGTCATCATCAATTAATGATTGTTTTTCTTTAAACTCAAAAGATTCAATGTTTTATAACTCTGTTGACTCTACAGACTCCCCCTTAGCTGATCACATAAACAAATCTGTTCATACAAGAGAAAAGGTGAAATGTGTGATAAATAGATCACTAACAAGTGCGATCTATTTATACTAAGTACGAAAGCTATGTTCAGTGATTAGCTGACATCACCCTGACGGTGACATCTAACATTCCTAACAGAAAAGATTCCAAAGATGTTACAAACATCTGTGCAACTCCTAACATCTAATCTAGGCTAATTCTAAACAATGATAAGATAAGTACTTTTACATTGAGAAACAATTATCTAAGCTATCCTCTATTGTAGTTATCCATACATATGTTTGGCCAAACAGATGTTTGGTCTTCTTCATCAGACCTTTGGCATGATCAGGGCTTTGGTCTTCAACAGACTTTAGCTTCAACAGATGATGTATCCTCTTGAACAATGGTTCTAAGTCTTGATCAGACATTTGTCATGCTCTTGAACATATGTTCTGATTAGGTGTTCAAGATTCACTATCTTTGGGGAAAGACTAGTTCAATCTTTTGCTTATTTCTTGATCAGTGGACCATGATTTGTCTATTGGATATCATCTGTTCTTTTATAGGTCCAACAATCATCCTCTAGAATAGATGATGCCAAAACAGATGTTTATTGGATCAACTTTTATTCCTCTTCTTCAACATATTCTTGATTTGTGCTTTGAATTGCTTTTCAAATCTTTCAGATAGTGAATCATTAACATCCCTTACGAGTGGAAGATTCAGTGAATCTTGCAGATCTTCAATTTTTAAGCTCATCACACTGTTCATTGAAGTCTTTTGCACTTCCCCATTTTCCTTAACAATTGTAAATTCGTGGCAAGCTTCGTCTGAGGACCACTTTTGAATTTTAGAGGCAACATGGGTTACTGGGAGTGATATTATTAGAAGAGGTTGAGGAATTTGCATTCCCATGACTTGCCCTAACAGATCTGCCGGATTGGTATCAGGATGTTCATACATGATCATATTCTTGATACCTTCCTTCATAATGTCTTCTTCAAATCTTTTCACAAATCCTCTGCAGATATATCCTTCTATCTTTTGAGATGGCTCCTTACCAAGGAAGAGGATTGTCTTGCAGAAAGAAGTTCAGATATGATGGCCTTTGAACTGATAGGTAAGTCTTCTTAGTTAGACTTTCTAGGGACTGAGGGATCTTTGTCTCTTAAAGCTTCTCGCTTCTTGTAAGTTGCCCTGATTGTTGACTCATCCCACTTAGCCATTGATTGCATAGAACCATATTTGGTTGCCACCATCTCTTCCTTTATTCTAGTAATTTCAACTGCTTTTGAGCCAACAGGTTTTCTTCCTACAGCCTAGTTGAGAAGAGTGGGCTTGATTTATCAAGTCTAGATGATCAAGAATTGAGGATCATGTACAAGGGAGTGTTGGATTTTCTTCCAACTTCACCATAAACTTGCTGGATTTGTTTGTTGAGTACTAGAGATGTTCTCTCCTTCTCCCCTTCCCTTTAATCTCGACACATACACACATATACCTACACTTTCATTTTTCTCCTTCTTTTAATTAATTAATTTTCTAACATGATCATTTTCAGCCCCTTCTGTTTTGTTAGTTATTTGTTTGACTACCACTTACTTCCTACTATTATATATATATATATATATATATATAGGATAATACTAGATAAAAAACCCTCAAATTCTTAGAAAACTCTGGAAACCCAAAAGGGAACCCATTTTTACCCAACCTCCCGACATTTTTTTTTTTTTTGAAAAAAATTACACATGTTATATACATGTTTTAGAGTGTTTTGGGCCAAAAAAAACAAAAAAAGCGCCGAATGGATATTTTAAAAAAAAATAAACAAAATTCTGTGCCTAACATGTGTTAGACAACGATGCTGAAAGTTGCTGGAATTTTTTTTTTTTTTTTAAAAGATCCCTTCGGCGCTTTTTTGATTTTTTTGGCCCAAAACTCTTAAAAACATGTATATTACATGTGTTAATTTTTTCAAAAAGAAAAAATGTCGGGAGGTTGGGTTTTCTAGGGTTTTTCATATAGATAGGGTTTCCTATGTAGTGTTGCCCTATATATATATATATATATATTATTGTTAGTGAAAGATGATGAATAGTACTTTTAATTTTATAATAATATATAGCTATTTTTTATTTTTTATTTTTAATAACATATTTTAAATTTTTTTCCTTTTTTAAAACCATATATTTCCTATACCGTTTTTTTTAATAATTCTCTTTTCTTTTTTTAGAACATATATTATCGATTAATTTGATACTTCTGTAATAATTTACGTTTATAAATTTTTCTAAAACCTGAAGTACGTAGTTATGATTGATTTTTCTCGGACATTCCGTTATAAGTTTTGTTAAAAACGAAGTACTTATAATAAAGTATTTATTTGGTATCATAAAACAGTACGATGATAAACTAAACTGTTCTAATGGTTTGACTTTCTAAACAACATACTATATTTTCAAATCACGTTTGTTTTAAATTATCATTTGCTCGGTTTTACCGCAACGCGCGATGACAAAAAAAAACTAGTTAGACATCAAATATTAACTAGGTTAGGTATTACTAGTTACAATGCTTCATGATAAGGCATCTAAATGCTTCATGCTAAGGCATCTCAAATACACAAAATAGTTAAATTTAGTATTTGGGGACGTTTATGATTTGTTGTTAAATTTATAATATTTATTTGTTTCAAATATATTATGCTGAGTTAAATGTTCACTCAATCTCATAGCATTATTAATTACTACATACACCTATTTAAAAAATGTAGGTAAATGTGGATGTATTGTTAAATCCTTTCCGGTTAATTACATTGTGAACTATACACATATCCTATTATTTTAAACTAGGTTATAGACCCGCGTATTACATGAGTTTAATGATAGAAAATAAAAGACCTTTAGATGATCATGGAGTTGATTGAGTTCTTCGAAAAAATTGTGTTTTCCATCTGTATAAACTTGAAGGATTTGTTTTTAAATAATTACGCTATTGTTGAGGTTGGTTGTGTTCGAGGAAAAGAATTGTTATAAATTTTGAATTATTTTTTATATTTCATATTGTTTCTTGTCTCACACATAATAAATATAAATTTTGATATAAATACATATAACCCTAATATGAACTACACATACAAAATTAACGAAAATATAACATTATTCATTTTAAATAATGCATTTAAGAATTTTATTTCAAAATTAACATTTTCATATTTTGGAAAAGTTTATCAAAGTAGATGTAATGGAATTTGTTCATGATCTATAACATTGTTTATATATATTTTTGTTATCCAATCTTCTTTCCATAAATTTGTTTTTTTATTTAAGTAGATGACTAATATTAATATTAATTATTAATAATATCAAAGTGATATAATCATGAATATAAGATTAATTTTAATATATATATATATATATATATATTATTTTTGAGAATGGAAGAGATATTGCCACATGACATTCTTAAAAATTTATTATAGTTGAAATAGTATAAGAAATTGTCACATTGCATTTAGTGGAATTCTTTATTAGAATTAGATTTCTTACTTAGTTGTGTGGATATAGACGAGGTGATCATAGAAAACAAATCAAACCAAACACATAATAAATATCTAAGACAACATACCTAACTAGTTAGCGTTGAGCTCGAGCTTTAGAAATAGAGTTTGAATGAGTCAAGCTTGAGTATTATATATAGAACTTGAAAAGAGCAAAGCTTTCGCTCTCATAAGTTAAACGACTAGAGTTTGAGCATAGTCGAGCTCAACTTGACACATTTACAGTTGCTCGGTTTCATCATTTTCCTCTTCGCAATAATTAAACTAAAACTAAAAACAAAGATTTACACCCCATAATAGCTTTATTTCATGTTTTCCTCTTTGACATTTCACAAACACCTTGTCTACAACTACAACGGCATTCCATCCATTCACTACTCCTAAGTCCTAAGGGGGCGTTTGGTTTGCGGAATGATTTGGAATTGAAATTGGAATTTGTATAGGAATTAGAATTTGAAGGAATTGGATTTGGAATTTAACATTCCAATTGGAATTGGAAATTGTTGGAATTGGAATCTCAATTCCATATTTGTTGTGTTTGGTTGTCAAATGAATTGGAATCCATCACCCCGGCACTCACAACCACCAATTCGGGTCGAAACGGTTGGCGTCGAAACGATTTGATTCGAAGCGGTACTGGTCGAAACGGTTTGCGTCAAAACGGTTTGGATCGAAACGGTATGCGTCGAAACGGTACAAGCCGAAACGGTACGGGTCGAAACGGTTCGGGTCGAAACGGTTCGCGTCGAAACAGTTTGATTCAAAACGGTACGGGTTGAAACGGTTCGATTCGAAACGGTACAGGTAGAAACGGTTCGATTCGAAATGGTACGGGTCGAAACGGTTCGGTTCGAAACGGTACTTGTCAAAACGGTACGGGTCCAAACGGTTCGATTTGAAACGGTACGGGACGAAACGGTCGAAGATTCCAATGAATTTACTTTAATTCCTTCACATATAGGAAGAATTTTGAATTCCTTTAGTTAATGGGATTTGAAGGAATTCAAGACTAATTCCAATTCTAATTCCATTGTCAACCAAACACATGAAGATTGGATTTGGGATTCCAATTCCATTAAATTCTCTTAACCAAACATCTTAAGAGATGGAATTCAAATTCTAATTCCCTTAAATTCCAATGAATTCCTGCGAACCAAACGCCCCCTAAAAATTTGCTCTCAAAAGGAAAATTATAGACACGTTCAATGAATTTCTTTTTATAGAATAGGTTATTAGGCACATTAGACCATAGAATAGGTGGTTATTAGGCACATTAGGCCGCTAATGAAGATAGTTATATGTATTATAAAGAGTTATATAAATTTATAATTTATTTATCTATATTTATATTATATATATATATTTATTGGATAATAATTTGATACTAACTAAGATTTCCCCATCACACGTTGCAGCAGGGAATCCGTGTACGAATCAAACAATAAAGATCAGCTTTTTAAGCTATTATAGCCAACTTGTAATAATTAATAATGACCGGTTTTAAAACATCAATTTTAGATAACGTGAAAGTAATTTATAATTTTTTTTATGGGTACCGGATTAGTTTGTTTTCTAAAAAATTATAACGCGAATTAGTTGTAAAAAAATAATGAAAGAAAGTTATAATAGGAAAATGAAATTATTGGGTTAAAGACCTCTATTATTTAAAGTCTAAGAGATTAATTTGAAACTTAAAAAAGATATTGTAGCATTGTATGTAAAACGGTTTAAAAGGGGTAATAATAACTTTATTAAAGTTCGGGGACGTTTAATAAGTTTATCAAAATTCAAGTGGTAAGAATGTAAGTTATTTAAAAAAAACTAACAAAAGTTGGAGGGGGGGGGGGGGGGGGGGGATAAAATGGTGAGAACCAAAACCTTAGTGGCCAAAAGATTTAAAAAAAAAAAGAATTATTGTGAGATGGTTACAAATGCCACTCAAAGAAGAGTAAACTACAAAAATGCTATAAAAATAAAAAAGTTAAGTATGTGAGTGGATGACGGTCTTATAGTTAAATTCAAAAGAATGAATATTGTATATAGTGTAACTAGAGCTCAATTTTAACATATAGTATAATTACAATTACGCCATCTCTTTTATCTTGTATTATCTTTTTTCTTTTTTTTTATTAATTGAACAACAATTTAATACTAACTAGTTACTTTCCGTCCGCGCGTTGCGGCGGGACCCAATGACTACAAAAGGCATGTCAGCAACGGCAAACAGATACCGAATATCAAATCATAAATAAAATGACGTGGTAAAGATAGTCACTCCGTCATAAAAAAAACGATTTTAAATAACCTAATATATAACAATAGGACCCACACGTCCTACACGTTGGAAATTCGGTTGTTTTCAGTTCAGTTATTACGGTACTAACACGTTAAAATATGGATGAGCTCGGTACTGGTAACGGCAGCGAAAGTACCGATCCGGAAAATCATCGAAATTAGGTACCGGCACCGAAAATGCTCGGTACAATAAGGTAAGGTATTTGATGGTAAAAATCAATAAATACAGGTATGGTGCTAGACCGGTGTCGAACCGAAAGTAACGATTCTGAAAACGCCAAAAGGTGGGTACCAAATTGGTACCGAAAATGATTTGGTATAGTAAATTTGGTACCGATACGATACCGGTTTGTTTACAGGATTTGATACGATTTGCTCATCAATATTCTAAATATCCAAGTTAATTTTACATACTACAATTCATTCATCACAAAAAAAGACAAAAAAAGAAAGCAAAATAAGTTGTTGTGTATATAAAACCTCATCCAAACGAAATGCAGTTTACTTACTGTGTGTATGAAAAGTAATCAAAACGATGCAATTACTTGCATTGCTGCGTTGCTACAGGATTTGATGAGCTCGGTACCAACCGGTACCGAAATCCCCAAAATTGGGTACCGGTACCGAATATACCTAGCATGGTACGGTTCGGTACCGGTCGGTACTGGTACGGCACCGGTATTTGAGGGTAAAAACCGGTGAATACCTGTGCAGAACCAGTACCGAAAATACACCGGTTTGGTAAATTTGAGACCGGTACCTATACCCGATACCATTTGATCATCTCTTAATGATGTTACTATTAATTCCATTCTAATTTTAATTTAAATAATAAATTACTGTTCATTGAGTTTGTTTTTTATCATATATATATATATAGATTATAATTATGCCATCTCGTATGTATTATATTATCTAATTCCCTTTTTGTGTTCAGATGTAACAAGGTGATATACTAGATTTTAAATCAAATTTGATTTATGAAATTTGTATTATTTATATTTATCTAACACTAAATCTCAAAGTTACTTTATCGAAATTTTATTAGGAAAGTTTTTAATATTTAGTTATAAGGGTGAGAGGGGCACTCCCAGGGGAGTCCCCTCTCTTACGCATAACAAATCCTTGTGTGCCACGTCAACTCTCCTCTTAAACTCCCCTAACACCCTAAATTGATGGCGGCACTCCCCTCTTAGGGGACTTGATTTTTTTTTATTTGTTGTAATTATGCATGTTTATAAAAAAATATTAATAAAAATTAAATAAAATTTAACAAAAGACATTTCAAAGTAGAAAATAAAAATAAAAATAAAAATTAAATTCAAACTAGAAAATTAAAATTACATTCAAACTAGAAAATAAAAATTACATTAAAACTAGAAAATAATAATTTTAGAAATCGCACGACACAATAAGTTGTTTGCTTATATTTAGTTGATAAGAATCGTATTTTAAGATAAAAAGACCTCATTCTACCCATCATCATCTTTTTTACCCTTTTAAAAATTTTGGTTTTCCTATACGATCATATGGAAGAAAGGGGCATAGATATTAAATCTTAATCATATCGTATGGATGGGGCAGAGATATAAAATCTTTAAATTGAAAAAAAGAAATCGTACATTGCTTATTGAACTTGGCTTTAAATCTTGATCATATCATATGGACGGGGCAGACAGGAGCACACTTAGGTGTTGTGGTTGGTGAACGGATGCACCCCTTAAACAAAAAATTGTAGTTTATTTTATAGGTAAAAATCTCGATCGCACCTCGTTGAAAGCTTGGTTGAAACCTTTGTTCGCACCCTCAGAAAATAATTCATGCATTCGCGCCACCGGGGGCAAAGATATTGACCAAAGAGATTAAATATTTAAGTTGGAAAAAAGAGAACGTATATTGCTAATTGAACTTGGCTGAGCTATATGATAACGAATAATATCAAACATTAGATATGATACAAATTATCAACATATATTTTTAATATAAAAAGGTATATTTGATTAGCTAATTAACTGATTAACATTTTTTATTTGTACCGATCTTTTACGGTATGTTATTAGATAGATTTTCTTGATTAGCATATTAACTTATTATTTTTTTTTACTAATCTTTTATGGTATATTATTAGATAAACTTTGTTTTAAAAAATAATAGTAATAATTTAAAATTTTAAAACTATTAATATAGATTTTCTTAAAGAATAATATGGTATTGACACGTGACATTTTTTGGAGTCTTTTATTAGAATTTAGATTTATTCTTATGATTCAAATTTAGTTCCGGGTTCTTTTTTCGATGAAAGTTTTTATATCTAGTTATAAGAATGTGTTTTTTTATTTATTTGTTTATTTGTTCTTTCGATCCAAAAAATACTTTAGCCTTGGGTTTTTTTTTCCGATGCCTTAAAGAAGCAAAACGATACTAACCGGATTCCCGTCGAGAAGCGCGTAATAGCTCTACTAGTAAATATATAGTTAGGGTAGGTTCTAATGAATAGTTCTTTGATTATTTTTCTTTTTTTTTTATTTTGTCTTTTTTTTTGTCTTATAGTGAGGTTCTTTTAAACTTTTAGAGTTAATTGCCATTTTCGCCCCTGATGTTTGGGCACATTTGCCATTTTCGTCCAAAATGACAGTTTGGTACCATTTTGCCCCTCGCGTTTGGCCATTTTTGCCATTTTCATCCAAATCTCTAACCTAGTTAAAAAGTTCTGTTAAATGAGAATTTTTTTAATTTAATTTTTTATATTTACTCTATAAAATATAATAAACAATTATGTTCTTTTTAAATAAATAAATAAAATATATGTATATATATAAAAATACACACAGATCACCATCTCCATCTCTCTCTCTTCTCTGTCTTCTCTCTCATCTCCTATCACCGCCACCACCGTTCCCCACCACCTCCACCACCATTCCCCACCGTTATAGCCTGCAAATATTATTCCCTCTCCCTTCCCCCATTCAGTTGCAACTTCCATTTCGTACTATTTCGCAACAGATTTCCCCTGCTGCTTCCATGATCATTCTTCTGATCCACCCATTTGACTAAAATTGGTTAGGTAAATGATGGTTTTGATGAAGATGCTAAGACCCCTTGTAGAAAACAACGCATGGGACTACTGCATTGTATGGAAGTTTGGTGATGATCCTTCAAGGTATTAACTATTACTCTGACACCCAATTTGATTAACACATCACTGAATAATGTATCTGGGTTTTTAGTTTTGGGAGTAATTGTTCAGGTGTATTGAATGGATGGGGTGCTGTTGTAGTGGTAGCCAAGGTGTTTGTAGAAATGTCAAAGAGGAAATGGAGCTGCTGCATGTTCCTTACCTTTGCAGAGATGTGTACGTTAAACACTCCATAAGGACCAGTGCTTGTGAAAAACTTGCCATGATTCCTTCTTCTTTGTCATTGTTTCATGGGTAACCAATCATCTTTGTTTTTGGTTTAATGTTCTGTCAGTTAAAAAAAAGTATATATGTTGTTAATGTTTGAATTTGCACTACCAGAATCCATGGAGAAGTAGCTGTGTCTAAACAGGGGCGAATTGTTTGAATGGATGGTCTCCGTATGCGATTTGATGGTGGTGGTGGGGTGCTGGTGGTGGTGGTCTCCGTATGCGATTTGATGGTGGTGGTGGGGTGATAGTGGTGGTGGTCTCCGAATTGTTTGACCAGCGATTTGATGGTGGTGGTGGTGGTGGTCTCCGTATGCGATTTGATGGTGGTGGTGGTGGGGGTAATGTTGAAGATGAAGTGGGTAACGGTGGGGAATGGTGGTGGAGGTGGTGGGGAACGGTGGTGGCGGTGATAGGAGATGAGAGAGAAGACAGAGAAGAGAGAGAGATGGAGATGGTGATCTGTGTGTATTTTTATATATATACATATATTTTATTTATTTATTTAAAAAGAACATAATTGTTTATTATATTTTATAGAGTAAATATAAAAAAATAAATTAAAAAAATTCTCATTTAACAGAACTTTTTAACTAGGTTAGAGATTTGGATGAAAATGGCAAAAATGGCCAAACGTGAGGGGCAAAATGGTACCAAACTGTCATTTTGGACGAAAATGGCAAATGTGCCCAAACCTCAGGGGCGAAAATGGCAATTAACTCAAACTTTTATCATTTTCGTCTTGCTGTAAATGTTGTTTACATTTTTAGTCCTCCAGCTTTGTATGTTTCACTTTTGCCCATTTAAGTTTTGTTTTTTTTTCTTTAAGTTAAAGTTTTTCTTGTTATAAGTTCGAGTTTGTTTACGTTTTACGTTATCTGGTGGTATAAATTCGTGTTTTTTGTTTTACAATTTTTTTTCGATTTGGTCGCCGTTTGCTTAATATTAAGCACGGTTTTATGATCCCACGCCGCAACGCGGGGTGAAACACTAATTAAATACAAATGTGTAATATTAAAGGAATATTACTTTATGTGTAATTGGGTTTGGTTTTATATTCAACATTCAAAAATGACATTTTTGTTACAACCACTCCATCACCACCAAATTCTCATGCTTTTTTCTTACACGCATATGTCATCCCATTTGGCATTTTATAAAATAATCGTACAATATTGACTCTATATATGAAAAAAGTTAGTGAGCCCCGCTTGCGGTCTGCTCATATAATGTAATATATGTGTGGGCGCTCGGGGGGGCAAAAGCAAAAGTGCACTAATTTTTAACGTTATTTTACTAATTTCGTGAAAATAACGTTAAAAAGAGGGGATCGTTAATCAGGCATCATGTGGTGGCGTTGATAGCCGAAAGACAAGGGGGTACATGCACCAATTGGCGTTTGTCTCAATTGCTGAGTGTTATGTGCCTTATGTCCAAGGCTTGATGCAAAACCACAATCGAGCCGGGGGTCTCATTGGAAGCAGCCTCTCTATTCCTATGGGGTAGAGGTAAGGCTGTCTACATCCCACCCTCCTCAGACCCTACCTTAGCTTTGCTATAGGTGGGATATACTGAGTACGATGATGATGATGATGATGATATGAAAAAAGTTAGTGTAATTATGTTAAAATATACAATCTTGTATTTCAAAGTAAAATTATATAATCTTAATTTAATAGTATATATTATGTTAAAATATACAAATGTAAAAAAGAAGTTATAAGTGTTAATAAAAGGGTTCTCGTATTACTAAATCTAGGGTTGTAGTTACTCGCGCGTTGCGCAAGGACGTGGTTGGAATTCAGAACGTTTACCACATCATGACAACCGATAAATAAATTTGTAAAATTAAATAAAATGAAATCTAAATGTGTTTTGCAATTTGCGTCGTAACTCGGCTCTAAACATCAAAATAATAAGAAAAGGTAAAACAATATAGTAAAATAACAAAGGTAAAGAAAAAAAACGATAGAAACTCGGCCAGTTTCAGTGCGCTCGTTAAAGCAAAGAAAAAGAAAAGTTAAAAAATATGTTTAAAAGAGTATCATATGCTCAAAAGAGTATCATTGCGTTCGTTAAAAAAAAACTAAAACCCTTCGCCACACTCGTTATAGCAAAGAAAAAAGTTAAAAAATATGTCTAAAACGGTATTAATGTGTTAGTTAAAAAAGTATTTAGAGGTAAAAATAAATGAAAAAAAATATTATAAATTAACTATTTTAATTGAAAATGAAAAAGTTTACACTAAATGACAAAATAGACTAAAAGACAAAAAGGAAACACTATTCATCTTCTTATAATTTATATAAAGATAATTTATATAAAGATAATGTAAAAAAAGTTATCACTATATATATATATATATATAGGGGATGGTTATATTGAGAACGCTAAATATTACGAGAACTGTGAGAACGAATAAAAAAACCAATCAAAACTAATTTTTTTTAATACATACCTCATTGTAATTAAAATACAACATCAAAAAGAGAATTTACAACATCAAGTAATTCATTTCTCCTCTCAAAATCACTTTTATTAGAATTTTTACACATGTGTAAATATAACAAATTTACACATGTGTAAATGGCAAACTTACACATTTGTAAATTTTCTTTATTTACGAATTCACGTAAATTTAAATGTATAAATGAAATTTATAACATTGTATTCGACTAATAATGATAAGTGTGAAAAGAAATTTTGGATTTGAATTGTTTTTGACAAAGTTCCCGTGGTTTTTTTATTCGTTCTCACGGTTCTCGCGATATTTAGTGTTCTCGTTTAAACCTTTCCCTATATATATATATATATATATAAGTTTAAATGAGAACGCTAAATATCGCGAGAACTTTGTCAAAAACAATTCAAATCCAAAATTTCTTTTTACACTTATCATTATTATTCAAATACAATGTTAAAAATTTAATTTACACGTTTAAATTTACATGTATTAATAAATCTTGAAAATTTACACATGTGTAAATTTTCTCATTTACACATGTGTAAATCTGTTGTATTTAACAAATTTACACATGTGTAAAAAAATCTAATAAGAGTGATTTTGAAATAATAAATTAATTATCTGATGTTGTAAATTCTTTTTTTAATGTTGTATCTTAATTACAAAGAGGTTTGTATTAAAAAAAATTGATTTTGATTGGTTTTCTCATTCGTTCTCACGGTTCTCGCAATATTTAGCGTTCTCAAGATAACCCTCCCCTATATATATATATATATATATAATAGTGTAGGACCGTGTGTATAATTTTCTCTTAAAATTTCTTTGGACAAACATCTATTGGTGGTTTTTTACAATGTTTTAAAAACCGGTTTTTAAATTGTACCAGATCAGGCTCAGAAATGGTACAACCAGTTGAACTGGGTTGACTAATTAACCCTATAAGTCCATAAAATACAATTTTTACTCAAAAAATAATCCAAAACAACATAATTTCATAATAAAAAATATTTCAAAAATTAATCCAAATAAAAAAATAATCCAAAAATTCACTATTGGTACCTTTTTGGCGCAAGGTTTTACTAAGAAGGTAAATCGTCACCTTTTTTGGCCCATAAAAGATTAAAAGTACAAATTTTAACCTTTGACCCGGTACCGGTATAACCCAATTTACCGCCGGTACAACTTCTTTGACGTTTACTCAGTTTACTGGTATAATTCGTACCATCTGAGCTTTTGGCATCCGGTTTAACCGGTTCAACCGCCCCGCCCGATATAAACCGGTTTTTAAAACACTCCTTTCTGCAGATATAATTGTAAAGGACCCGTTTTAACTAGTAACCCAACATGTTTACATCAATGCAATTATTATAACCCTCTATATATTTAACTAAACCACAACACACCATTCATCATATTGCAAAGTCATGAATGAGCCTAAATATCCTTATGCTTATCCTTACCCCGTTCAAGGTATTCGCTATATTTACTATTTCCGATCACTTCATTATATATTTAACTTGAGTAATATTCAGGCGGAGGAGGATACTATCAAGGGCCACCGGTGATGGCACCTCCGCAATACGTCGCCGCGCCTCCGCCCAGAAGAGAACCTGGCTTCCTTGAAGGCTGGTAGTGTCTCTTTTCCTAATTGTATTCATTTCTTCCAATTTATACTTGATGATTAAATTGTTTTTTTTTTTTTTTGAGAAAACTAAATTTTAAATGTTAAATGATGAATTGATTTCGCAAATATGGTGCAGTCTGGCTGCTCTGTGTTGCTGCTGCCTTCTTGACGAATGTTGCTGTGACCCAACCATAATTTTCTACTAAAGTATCATCCATATTAATAGAAACTTGTATGTTCTTCTTGTTTTAGATTTTAATTACATGAATTTATTTTAAAATTAATATAGAAACTTGTATGTTCGTCTTGTTTTAGATTTTAATTACATGAATTTATTTTAAAATTAATATAGAAACTTGTATGTTCTTGTTTTAGATTTTAATTACATGTATTTATTTTAAAATTAACAGAAACTTGTATGTTCTTCTTGTTTTAGATTTTAATTACATGTATTTATTTTTAAATTTCAAGTGTCAATCCATGTTCTAAGCCAACTACTACCGGTTTCTGTTTGTGTGCTTTTTTCACAATTAATGTTCCTTCATTCCTGTTCGCAAAGGCCATTTGGCTCGCGTCAACCCCCTTCCACTTCAGCAAAAAAAACATCAATAACGCCCTCTCCATACTAGGGACGCTATTGATGCCAAGCGATTACAATAGCGAGCAATAACGGATGGAATTGTGGCCACTTCAATTTTAAACCTTAAAACCAAAAAAAGTAAATAGGGGGCGCTATTGTGGGGCTTTAACCCATACTGTGGATTTTATTTGTAAAAGGCAATGAATCTTCTTATCCTACGTGGCGACTATGTGTCGATGATCTGTCACAATGAAGCCCTTAGGGGGCTTCAACCATACCTCGCAGAAAGAGACGTACTTGTTGGTTCGGTTCTGTTTATTCATGAGGGAAAACAGTAAAACATACCTGTTACAGCAGATAGTGCAGTGGAGAATCCAGTAATGGAGTTCGACATGCTTGTCATCTTGATCTGGTTCCTCCTTAGGATGCTGACTGATGATGGGGACTTAGAAAAAACCGAAAATGGTATCGGTTAGGTGAGGAGGTCGAAAATTGATGTTATGACTAATGGGGTTGTTTCTAATGTGTAACTGAGTAACCCTTTAACCTCCACATAATTCTCCTTATATAAGCACCCAGGAGGAAACCTAATTAGTTAATAAGGGTAATATGGTCCATCAACAATTACCAACTAATTATTTAATAGGTTATTATATATTTTGATCTATATTATGTAAATGATTATAATGGCTATAGATTAAATATTAATACATAATATATTTAATCTTACAGTACTTGGTAAAAAGCCTTTATTTGAAGTTATGCTTTAAAACAAAGAAAGAGACGTACCTGGTAAAAAGCCTACCGTATAAATCCTATAACAAAAAAAGTGTCATATGGGGAGGAAAGGATGAGAGCAAGACTTTCCTCTATCATATGAGATAGAACCTGCTCCTAGTCAAGTCCCGGCTCGCAAATTGTTGTTTTATTTAAATACAAAGTATAATAAGATATAACGTACCTTAGAAAAAACAAAACAATAATTACTAACGATACGAGTGACCTAATTAAAACACTTTTGAAACTTGGTTACTATAATGTGACATTTTCCCATGATATTAGACTACCAACGATAAAAAGTAGTTATAATACTAACAAGTGTAACATAGAAAAAATAGTAACACTAAGCACCTAAGAAGTAACTATAAGCTCTCTTAAAAATCTACATGCCAAGGCAAAACTAAAGCCAAAGGCTAAGACAAGGGAAAATGTTGGCAAAGACTTGACGGAACCCTAGAAAAGACCTGGCAAACGGGTCGGGTCGGTTCAGGTCATGGGTCAAAACGGGTTCGGGTCAAAATGGGTCAATTAAAAAAAGGGTTGTTTTGGTTCGGGTTGAAACGGGTTCGGGTCAGAACGGGTTTCGGGTCGGGTAGGGTCGGGTTGGTTACAAAAATGTTTTTTTTTAAGTGATTGTACATCAAGGGGCAATTTTGTCTATCATCGACATCATAAATTCAAAAGAGGGTGAAATGCCAAAAAAAAAAATCAAGTTTCAACAAAAACATGTGTTTTTTATGCATAGAGTGTCGATTGTCGAGGGCTATGTAACGCCGCTCTATTAGTGCGACCATGTTTTAAAAATTAAGGAGATGATATTAGGTTAAGCCTAATCTCTAAATAAATATAGTTGAATCACAACTTCTCAGAAGGAGACCTCATGAAAGTGAAGGTGAGCGATGAGAAACAGAGAACTTGTTTGATAGCTAAAAGAATCTTTAATGTTGTGAAATAAGCCATGAGGGTTCGATTCGAAAACGTTACTGGTCGAAACGGTACGGGTCGGAACGGTACAGGTCGAAACGGTTCACGTCGAAACGCTACGCGTCAAAACAGTTCGCGTCGAATCAGTACGGGTCGAAACGGTATCCAAAACATGCGTCGTGCCAAAACCCGTCTCGGCCCGAAACTCAATTTGAACTGAACCCATTCCGATCCGAAACCTGACCCGTTTCTTTAAGACACTAACCCACATCGACACATTTCTTTAATGTTGTCAACATGCTTTGACTCGAAAATAACAAGATGGAATTTCAAATGACCCATTGTGACCCATTTAGTTAAAATATCTTACCAAAACCAACCCATATAATTTTAAAAGCAACCCAAACTGACTCACTTGGAAGGCTTTGGGTCAAGATTACCCCTCTACTAGAAATCCTATCCATGATCATATACTAGAGAAACACAAGTCTAATAAATCGTGCCTAATATACTTATTTTGTGTTAGTTCAGAACCACCTCTGCTTCTCTTCCCATGCACTATGAGAATTCCCACGATTGTTACCGGTGTCGTTATCTATCTACTCCGTACATACCCAAACCATCTCTATCCCTAACATGACATCAACAAGCTTGCATTCGCATTTAATACTAAAAGCAACATTTTCATCTTTATATTTTATAATATATCATCTTTATCTTCACATTTAATCACTTTTTATCCTTACATTTCATTAGTTTGTTATCTTGATTTTTCTTTAATCTGTATCAAATCTCTAAACCATGTGAGGATAGTTCTCATTTCTCATGTTATAACCTACATGGTTAAACCATATGCATTCCATACATGCAGACTGTTTTGGTCAAAAATCACACAAGGATAATCCAACCAAATCCGATTTTGTGAGGTGTGATGCTTGAATAAATGGTCAATTGTATGAACGAATAGAAAATAAAATCAACGATGAACACCGAGATTTATACGAGGAAAAAACCCTTGATCTTTAGAAGATCTCCGGCATAAAAAACCTTGGGTGATGGAAACTATCGATCACCAAATGTATTGCAAAAAAAAAAAAAACAATAATGATCCTTGCACAACTTCGGAAGAAAACAAGCTCAATACAATGAATTGCTAGTGTAAGTGGGTGTATTTTGCTAAGTGTTTGCAGAGAGTTGTGTGTTTTTGTGTGTTGAACTCGAATTATGCCTAAAATGAGTTGTTTTCCCCTTTAAAGATAGAAAAATATCTAGTAACCAACTTTCCTAAAAAGGTGGAAGTCACCCATGTCCTCCAAAACGGTTATTTTTCATCAAGCACGTGCCTATGAAGCATATTCTACGAGATTCCAGCAAAAACTAAGTCCATGTCGTCCATTACCTGCATATAAATGTTAAAAACGTGACAATTGTTAGAAATCATAAGTTCTGTTAAGGATCCTGGATCCTCAGACTCTGGATCCTCAGACTCCCTGCATAATCCGTTAAGGATCCGTGATCCATGCTCAGTCTCAGGATAGATGATCCTTAGCATAAAATCCATTCCCTAACAATTGCCCCCAATATGACAGTTGTGATAAGGATTCACAGCTGTCATATTTCTGTTAGAAATGGACTAGTCGTTGCTGCTGGTAACTAGTCGTTACACTGTCTGTCGTCACTGATAAGGCCTGCTATAATCATCATTGCAAAATATAGAGTTAGAGATAACTCCTCAAGTGCCTTTATAGATCAGAAGATCCTTCTGTTTGTGGAGAATGAATCCTCTACACCGTTCGCTGTTAACCTTCCTGCACTTTAATTTCTGCATAGACACTTTAACTGTTAAATAGCCCTATCCGGCCTGGGTGGATGGTCCACGGTTTTGCTGGTGAAATCCAGGCCAAATGATTTTGATACATAATGAATGGGTAATAACATTAAACTATTTTAGCTACATCTGTTGTTTCTTCCCTCTTTATTTTTCATGTATGCTTTCTATTTTCAAAGATATCATCGCCAAAACAACTGGAGAGTTATTGGAGATTTGATGATAATGTTAAACTTTTAACGGAAAACTTAAAGTGTTCAGACAAATGTGGATCAATGATCCTTAACCAAAAAGGACAAGAGACAACTTGCAGCTTAGAAAAAGTTAGAATATAACATACCAGAGAATCCAAGTTAGGATTATATATCCTTGTAAATTAATACTGAATAAACAAACTGTGAAAAGTAAAGTTTCGAGGATCCAGGATCCTTATTGTCAGAACTTGTATAACTTTAGAGCTCCAAGATCATGTAAGAAAAACAAACTTGGGACCAAGCCAAATAATTGGAAATGAACCCATAATAACTGGGGACAAGCCCAAATAAACTGGGGACAAGCCCAACAAACTGGGGACAAGCCCAAATAAACTGGGGACAAGCCCAACAAACTGGGGACAAACCCAAATAACTAGGGACAAGCCCAAATAAAATTGTGTCAACTGGAGTATGGCCCAAACTGGCGACTATCCAAACGTGAGCGACATGAAAATGCCGAAACCTTAGCTAACGTGAAAACGTTAGAAACCTTAGGAACGGATGTATGGTACGTCTACCATTATACTTAGAATCCTGAATACAGCCAGTACAATGAAATTGTCAGCCCCTAAAGCGGGTACTGGTCCCATTGCCTTGAACTGCACCAGGATCATCGTGCGCTACTGGCGAAACTGGGGACAGGCCCAAAAACTGGGGACAAGCCCAACAAACTGGGGACAAGCCCAAATAACTGGGGA
Organism: Helianthus tuberosus; assembly: GCA_030545235.1. Classification (NCBI taxonomy): domain Eukaryota; kingdom Viridiplantae; phylum Streptophyta; class Magnoliopsida; order Asterales; family Asteraceae; genus Helianthus; species Helianthus tuberosus. The sequence continues at coordinate 82,143,523 of CM060417.1, read as the reverse complement.
CAAGCCCGAAAACTGGGGACAAGCCCAACAAACTGGGGACAAGCCCATAAAACTTAGGAGACTTCTGTGGATACTTGATCCTTTGTCAAGGATACATAAATCTTCTGCAAAACTCAGAACTAAGTGAAAGAAGGATAAAGGATCCAGGATCCTTCTCCTTGTAAACAAGTTAATGAAAGAATTAGATAAATTGAGATTATATCATTACCAGAGGGGGGATCATCTATCCTCTAAGGATCCTTCATGAGTATCGGGTACGAAGACAGCCAAGGATCCTAAATCCTTCTCTCATGAAATATCTCTTCAAATGGACAGCATTCCAAGCTCTTGGTAGCAAATCACCTTCCATTGTTAACAAACGATATGCCCCCTTTCCTGCTTCAGCTTCAATTAAGTAGGGACCTTTCATTTTGGTGCTAATTTGCCACAGCCGAATTCGTAGTGTTCTAGAATGCTTTCCTTAGCACAAAATCACCAAATTGAAATCTTCTGATCCTGACATTCTTGTTGTATGCTCCAGCCATTCTTTGTTGATAACTGGCCATCTGTCACAAAAGTTAGTAGTTCTACTCCCAATAAATTGGGATCCATTATCACAAACAATTTCAGATGGTATGCCAAATCTAGTAATGATGTTTCTTTTAATAAAGGATATCATTTCCTTTTCTCTGAATTGTGCAAAGGCTTCAGCTTCTATCCATTTGGAAAAGTAATCGGTCATAGCAAGCATAAACACTTTTCCTCCTGGTGCTTTGGGAAGTTTGCCAACTATATCCATTCCCCATCTCATAAATGGCCAAGAAGAGGATATAGGATGCAGGAGCTCCGCTGGTTGATGAAGGATATTGCTATGTATCTGACAAGCATCACATTTCTTAGCATAATCCACAGCATCCTTCTTCATAGTAGGCCAATAGTATCCTGTTCTAAGGATCCTTGAGAATAGTGCTCTGCCCCCAGTGTGGTTTCCACAGTTTCCTTCATGAAAATCCTTTAGAACTTCTTGGATTTCAGGATCCTCGATGTACCTTCGATATAGACCTGCAAGAGATCGTTTATATAACATGTTATTTAGTATGGTGAATTAAGATACCTTGACTTTGAAAGATCTAGGATTTTCTCCAGTAGGAATCTCTCCATGTTGTATATATCTCAGGATCGGAAGGATCCAGGATCCTGAACTTGACTGTGCACCATCACTAGGTATGATTGTTGAATCCTCCACTATCTTCCCTGGGTACCTGTGTTAGACTGAAAAAAGCAAAAGAATCTGCCAATTTCTTGACTATTTCTAAGTACTTGATTAGCTTTTCACCTTTGACAGCATAAGAACCGTTATAATGATTAGTAATTAATAGGGAATCTACGAATACTTGAAGATACCTGATCCTCATATTCTTAGCTAATTGCAAACCTGCTATCAAGGCCTCATACTCTGCCTCATTATTAGTGGTTTGGAATTCATATACAATGGATTGGGGTATAATGTCCCCCTGTGGCGATTTTAGTAGTGTGCTTTGTCTAGTTCCTTTAACATTTGAAGCTCCATTCGTGAAGTGTGTCCACGGATCCTTGGTCTTCGCAAGTTGTTGAACTTCTAATTCAGCTTCCCTTTGTAGATCACTACTGAAATCAGCCACAAAGTCAGCTAAAGCTTGGGACTTGATGGCAGTTCTTGGTTCATATTTGATATCATATGCACTAAACTTGACTGCCCCCTTTGCCATCCTTCCTGACATTTCAGGTTTCCAAAGAACATTCTTGATAGGAAAGTTAGTCTTGACAATAATAGGATGAGTCTCAAAATAATGACGTAATTTAGTAGATGCCATGATTAAAGAAAGAATAAGTTTCTCTAAATGAGAATACCTGGACTCAGCATCAAGTAGACTTTTACTTACATAGTATACCGGATGTTAAGAGCCTTCATGATGCTTAACTAGGATCGCACTTACTGTTTTAGCTAAAACAACTAAGTATAAGGATAATGATTCTCCATTTTCTGGTTTCATCAGGGCTGGTGCTGAGGATAGATAATCCTTAAGAGCCTTGAGTGCAGCTTCATGCTTATCAGTCCACTCAAACTTCTTATTCTTCCTCAATATGTCTTACCTTCCTTGAGCAATTTGTCTACCTCTTCTTGGATAATGACATTTCTTTCGGGTGCGAATTTCTCCTTTTTTGGTGTATTGGCTTGAAAGACCTGTCAATACCAAGTTTATGAGTAATAACATCCTTAGATATACCTGTCATGTCTTCATGTTTCCAAGCAAAGGTAGATTTTCTTCTTTTCAAGAAGGATACTAAATCCTGCTCAATACTGTCTAGGATCCCGGATCCTATAAGAATTTTGGATTCAGGATCCTCTGGGTTCAACAGAATATCCTTGACGTCTTGCTCTCTTGCCTCCATGACGTCTTGCTCCTTGGAGGCTGGTTTCATTGAAGAAGTGTAACAGTTCTTTGCCTCCTGCTGATCATTCTCTATCTTCACACCCCATAGAGTTGGGAGCTTGACACATTGATGATATGTTGAGGGGGACTGCCTTCATATCGTGTATCCATGGCCTGCCAAGGATAACATTACAGCAAGATAAGCAATCAATAACACATATTTTTTTTAACAGAATTCACTCCCTCTATATAGATAGGAAGTTTGATGTCCCCCAATGTATTCTTTGTCTCTCCACTGAATCCCACAAGGACATATGATCCTGGGACAATGTCAGATTCAGGAATATTCATTCTTTTGAGAACATCCAACTGGATTATGTTCACCAAGCTTCCCCCATCAATGAGAATCCTGTGAACAAAATGGTTAGATATAAATAATATAATAACAAGAACATCATGATGAGGATCCTGAATATCTGCACGGTCATCCTCATTAAAGGATATGACTTTTTCCTGTGTAAGGATGGAAGTTCGAATAGGTCTATCCTCATTCTCTATCTTTGTTTCCTTTGCATGTCTCTTAGCTGCTGAGAATGAAGTCCCACAGGTATCAGAACCTCCGGAGATGAAGTGGATGGTTTGAGCATCAACTGGTGGAGGAGGAGCTTTTTCAGGATCCTGGATCCTCGATTTCTTTCTTCCGAATAGCTCCTTCAAGTATCCTTTGCTTAAGAGGTAATCAATCTCTTTCCTGAGTGCTATGCATTCATCTGTGAGATGACCAAAATCCTCATGGTAAGCACACCATTTCGATTTGTCTTTGGTAGCAGGCAGTTTGTCTGTCACACCCCTTTCTAAGGCGGAAGCACGAGGTGTGATCATGAAAGGTTCTCATTGCATACGAATGGTAAACATACTACATGCTCGTAAAAATAACTTCAAATACCAAGACAGCATATTGTCTGAAAAGTCTACATCTTTATTCAACGATAAACATAAACAACATCCAAGAGCATGAGTAAGACCGCGCGCACATCCACTTTTGTTACCTGAAATACATGTGAGTTTTTGGAAAAACGTCAACATAATGTTGGTGTGAATTCATGCAGTTCTTGTATTGAACGTTTGTATACTTTGTATGAAAAACATGGTATGTATCTTGTATAAATCAAGTATTTATGTATGTATCAAGTTGTTAATGGGTTGCAAGGCCATTAACATGTGACACGACATAGGAAGCAAACCAAACCATAGGCATTTTTCTAGTTGTCGATTCACGACGGAGACACAAAAGCACTGCTCGGTACTAGTTTTCACCAAGAGTGTGGCTGCCCGAAAACCCATTAGATCTAACCTTTTGTTCTGCGGTCTTAGTATGTCACGATTAATGGTGCTTATGGTACCCTATTCGTGCCTCGATTTCTCGTATCATTCCTCAATTCTTGTATCCATCATACCATTTGTAAACATTGTAACATTTGTAACATGTATTTCACCCCCGAAGTTATAAAACTGAAAACAGTTAAAAGAAAAGGGGGAGCATGAACTCACAACTTTGCGTTTCTTGCGCCGTAAACTTCACCGGGTTTGCTTATATAGCGTCGTGACCTATACGTGTTTTATTTACGTTAGTCACTAGACTTGTATCGCACAAGTACACGTCACCATCTTTTATGTATGTGTTCTTGTTGTTAAAAATAATTTATATTTTTAACTATGTATCTTACTTATATTATTTTCTCAAAAATAAATATAAGTTTCTTGTATTTTTCACCCGAGTTATGTATTATGTCCAAAACTTCATTTCATGTTCATAACTTGTCTAAGTTATATAATCTATCAAGTAATATATTTTCATAAATATATTCTCTTGTATTTGTCTAAGCATGTTGTATGTGTATTTTGTATTTTTACTCCTTAGGAGTATTTAGTGTATTTTCAAGTCTTAACACACTATTACATATAATACATACTACATACACTTAGCACAAAATTTGGTGATCAATAAATATATATATTTTTCCTCAAAAATATACATACTTAATATCAATTTTTATCTTGAAGAAATCATCGTTTCTTAACTTGAAGTTTACATAAAAATTAGGAAAACCTTGGTAAATATTTTTGGGTACATTTTTAGGGAATAAGTTTCACCAAAACTTATATTTTCTAAGTGTCAAAATTTATAGAAATTTTGACAGAGTTTCCCCTAAAAATGGAGGTTTCCCGTGTTTTCAAAACATGTGTTTATTTTCTTTTTAAAATCATCACAACAATCATCAACTCATTTAACACTTACCGAGTGTCAAAATCAAGTAAATTATACTACATCATGAACTTGAAGTTTTTGTAAAAACTTGTAGTAATTTGGTAGGATGTTTAGTAGGTTTAGTTACCCCTTAAAGTGTGTTCATTACTTTATAAATCTCATTCTTCAAGAAACTAGGTGTTTACAACTTGCAAACATATTCTACAAAAATTATTCTTTTGAACTCTTCTTGTAAATAAAGTGTTCTTACACTTATTTCTTCGCCAAAAATAGTGTACATTTAAGTAAGAATCAAGTTCTACTAAAAATCATATTTTTGAACTTGGTTTTCTTGGAAAATCATTCATAAATCTTGAATCTATAAGTTTACTAGCTCACTTTATTTATTATTTTTCAAGAAATCAACTTATTATTCAAGTTCATGTTCATGCATGAGGATGATCTTCTTGTGTTAGCTCATAATCATCCTCTAACTTGCTAGATCATGTGTTTAATCACAATCTAGCAAGCTTCTTATGATGATCAACATCATAATCTCAAATAACAACAACAAGTATCATACATATACTTAACAACATTATTTCAACAAGACTTCATCATTTTTAAGCTTCATGTTCATGATTCTTGTTTAAGTTTTTTTTTTAGTGTTCTTGTGATAAACAATATACTACAACTTTTAAACAACAAAATGAGAAGTAAAAACTAGTAACAAAAGCTTACAACTAGCTCAAAAACTAGGGAAGATCACTTGAAGAAAAGATGATGAAAATGGTGTGTGAAAGCAATGGATGAAGGTTCTTCAAGTTCTTCAAGCACCAAGCTCCACAAGACACCTTCTAACACTTGAAATGAGCTTGAAATTGGATGAATGGTGGTTGAATATGGTGGTGGTGGTGGTGGCGGCGGCACTTCTAGGCCGAGAGGGAGAGAGAGAGTATGAGGGAGGTGGAGTGGTGAAGTAGGTTGAAGTGATCTTATGAAGATACATGCCATACTTATAGAGATCTTTCCAATATCCTAGAGAATCCAAGAAAGATCATAATATATTTTGTGAATCAAAGGAAATATTGGCAAGATCTTGGCAAATATTTGGTGGGGTCACCCCTTTGCAACCGTAAAATATAGGGGGGGTAATGTGTAACTTTCAATCTCCAATTCATGAATAAGTTAGTTTCAAGTGTAAAGTTTAGGGACTTGATGTGTTATTATGTTATAAGGGGTGTTATGGTGTTTGGGGACCATAACTAGTTTAGAAACATTAAAACAATGCTTCTAGTAATATTTTTATGTTCCGGGTAATGTCCGGTTGTTCGGTTAAATACCGGTTCGTTAAAGTGCTAAATCGCACCGTTTAGTGTCCTTTAAGTATCCTTTTGTAACCCTTTTAATTCCCAACACTTAGGAGGGTATTCTGGATAATAAAACATGAATTCTGCATAATATTTATGTTGTTAAAAGCTGATTATAGCTGATTTGTGCAGAATTCTGCATTTAAAGTGCGTTTCGGGTGCTTTTTAGTGCATATTCTAGCTTCCGGAAAGTCTATATGTTAACCCTTGTATATACCCTTGGGTTTTAATCTATTCTTGACATTGGACCTACACTTAGGCTCCAATTCTATTGTCTAACTGCTTTCTGCAGAATTGTTGACACAATGTGTCTTACCGGTGAGTTTACTAGTATTTCTGACGCAACGCTATCATTAATCCATAAAGCAATTTCTTGTAGTATAAAACGTGCATGAATTCACAAGTATATCATGTAATTTAGATAATGTTGACATTTAAGCACATAATTGCAGTCATTAAGTATTAATTAAATTGTACGGAAATTACTGGTTTTGTGCCAGTTGTCACATTGTCATTCTTCCTTGGCCACCTAGCCTTGTCACCTAAATTATGCATAGCAAGGATTAGTTCATTATTATCAGCAGAAAAACAATATTCAGAAATAGGAGGATAATCCCCATCATTTTCCTCTTGTTCTACATCATGCACATTCTGGTTGTCATGCTTGGAGTATTGCTTGGATCAGTTATTCTTGAAATGGGATCCTTGTTTGTCTTGCTTTGAGGATTCTGACAACCTCTCCTAGATCCTTTTGTCATCCTCTAAATGGATGAACCTAAGGGACCTGTTCCTTACCTCATCTAGGTTCCTGCAAGGCGTCATAACAAGATCATCATAGAACTGAGAATCCTTAAGTAAACCCATTTTAAAAGCTTCAACAGTAGTAGCAATATCTAAGTTAGGGATTTCTAAGGATTCTCTACTGAATCTAGTTATGTAATCCCTTAGTGGTTCATTATGACCTTGGGTGATCCTGTATAAGTCGCTAGTCAACCTTTCAAATGTTCTACTACATGAAAACTAATTATTGAACAAGTTAACTAGATTAGAAAATGAAGTAATAGAGTAAGGAGGAAGACTTAGCATGCATTTAAGAGCTGATCATGTCAGTGTGGATCCGAAACCCTTGCATAGACATGCTTCTTTTAACCTTTCAGGAATGGGTTGATATCCATTCTCTCCCTGTATTGAGCTACATGCTCTTCTGGATCAGTTGTGCCATCATAGAGCTTCATATTTGGTGTTTGGAACCTCTTTGGTATCTCTGCATCACATATAGGTGGTGCAAAGCGAGATATCCTGTGACTTCCATCTGGAATTTCAGGAATGGGCTTAACCACCCCTGGAACGCTGGATATTATATCCTTGAGTTTTTGCAATTCCCTAGCCATAGCTTGGTTGATTCTTGTATCCTACACAAAGCCATGGTTAGCATTATAAGAAGTATTCAAAGTGTTACCTCCTGATGGATTCAAGGTTGGGATTCCTGATGTGAATCCATATTGATGTGATTCTGGCATGATTGAGGGACCAGATGAAGTAATAGTCTGCATGGGAATGAAATCTCCCGCATGAATTTCAGAACTTCTGGGTTGTTGACTCCCCGAGGATCCTTGATCCTGAAAGATATTGGATCCAGGGTACATTGGAGCTGAAGGTCTTGGAGGATATTCCATGGATCCTTGAACCTACAATGAGGATCCTTGATGCTGAGGGTAGGATCCTTGAGTTGTTAGCGTCCCCATGTATCCTCTCGAACTAAATAAGGGTCCTTGATGCTGAGATGAGGATCCTTGAGGCTGAAAAGAGGATCCTTGAGGCTGGAAGTAGGATCCTTGAGGCTGCGCTGACTCCAGTGATCCTTGCCGAAGGATAGAGGATCCTTAAATCTGGACACTGGATCCTTTGGAAAACTGGATTGTTGATGATGGAGTAGTAAAATCCAACGACCTGGGCATCAATGGGGAGTGATCCTCTGCTGATTTTTTCAATTTCTTGATTTCATCAATTTCGCGAAGGATCCTGCCATTAGTTTCGTCCTGTTGTTGCATGTATCCTCTCATCTGCAAAATCAAAGTATAAAGATCACTGTTAGTAGGTGTAGAGGAAGAAACAACAGTTGGTTTTGTGAAAACAGGGGTTGTCTTCTTCGGAGCATTCTCAGCATTCGTCTAGAATGCAGGGGGGAGAGGATGCAAAGGCATAATGCCCTGTGATGAGGTAACCACCGACATGGAACTTGAAGTGGTTTTTCCTTGAGAAGCCATGTGGTTGAAGGTAATGAAGAGAAATGAATGAAATGAAAAAATTTCTCAAAATTAAAGCACCAATTGCCCCACGGTGGGCGCCAAACTATTTTGGTCAAAAATCACACAAGGATAATCCAACCAAATCCGATTTTGTGAGGTGTGATGCTTGAATAAATGGTCAATTGTATGAACGAATAGAAAATGAAATCAACGATGAACACCGAGATTTATACGAGGAAAAAGCCCTTGATCTTTAGAAGATCTCCGGCATAAAAAACCTCGGGTGATGGAAACTACCGATCACCAAATGTATTGCAAAAAAAAACAATAATGATCCTTGCACAACTTCGGAAGAAAACAAGCTCAATACAATGAATTGCTAGTGTAAGTGGGTGTATTTTGCTAAGTGTTTGCAGAGAGTTGTGTGTTTTTGTGTGTTGAACTCGAATTATGCCTAAAATGAGCTGTTTTCCCCTTTAAAGATAGAAAAATATCTAGTAACCAACTTTCCAAAAAAGGTGGAAGTCACCCATGTCCTCCAAAACAGTTATTTTTCATCAAGCACGTGCCTATGAAGCATATTCTACGAGATTCCAGTAAAAACTAAGTCCATGTCGTCCATTACCTGCATATAAATGTTAAAAACGTGACAATTGTTAGAAATCATAAGTTCTGTTAAGGATCCTGGATCCTCAGACTCTGGATCCTCAGACTCCCTGCATAATCCGTTAAGGATCCGTGATCCATGCCCAGTCTCGGGATAGATGATCCTTAGCATAAAATACATGCCCTAACATAGACCATACATGATACATGGGAAGATGGGAACATCCACTACAACACGTTATATAATCGATTTGACGAATATTTCTTAAATCTTTAGTGTTTATTGTGCACACAATTCATATTCATTTATATTTTGTTTTACTTTCGTTATCTTTATCTTCGTTTTTCTTAGGTTACGAAGAGACCGTAATGTGAATATTAGTTATAAGTTCAAAGTTTATTCTCGTCTAGATTATTCATCTATCTAGACTACATAACATATGCTCATCATGACAACACGGGCAATCGGGCATAATCATCACGTAAAAACAAAATTATAACTAGAAGATACTTATCTACAAACATTCCAATATAAATATTGTACAATAAAGGGCAAATCCTATAAAAAACCAACATATTTTCTTATTTTTCTTATAAAAGTCCCTTAACTTTTTTTTTTGTATGTTAAAGTCCCTTAACTTGATATCTTGGTACATAATTATGAAATGACCTAACAGCCTATCTGTTGTAGAATATTTGTTTTTTTTTTTTTTTACTTTTTTATGTTGGAGATTATTTTTCTTTTTTTATGTTCGATATTTTTTCCCTTCGTAAATATAAACATATTCTTACGACTAATTATAAGGCATCAAAAGTCATTTGCAATCAAAATAATTTTGTTCCGCTATTTAAGTAGCATTACAATTCTTGAACACGACTCAAAAATATAAAATGCACGTAAGACATTACTTTCCACCTCTCCCGCCTTTTCCAAAGATATCTTCCCTTGTCGTCTTTGTTCTCGGCCTACCCTTTTTCTTAGGTTCTTTGGGCGGAGCGATTTTTTTCTCATTTTTACTTGTTTTTATATTATGCCATTTCTCAAAGCAGTTGCTACAAGTCATGTATCTTCCACTAGCTAATATTGTTTTGTATTTCCCCTCTTTTTCAGTTTCGTGTCTCTTTCTCTTAATTGATGGCCTAACTGGCATCCTTTGCTCTTTTGGAGGAAGTGGTTTAGTGTAAGGTGTTGACTTCCACGTCTTGCTTCCATTTAACGGTTTCATGTAATGTTTGTAGGTTTCTTTGACCTTCTCAACCTTGAACCAATCACTACATATTCCTCCGGATCCTTGTTGATGTAATAGATAGAAGACATCGTATGCAAACAAGGCAATCCGGTTATTTGCCACAATCTACAGCTACATTCCATGTTATCAAGATCCACGGTGTAGGCATCATGTGCATCTCGTACTTCAAACACATTGCCGCCACTTGGGATAACGATCTATTTCCTGCAGCAAATAACAACATGAAAAAACATTAAAAAACTGCAAAAAAAAAAACATCTAAAAACAGCAACATAAAAAACATAAAAAATAGGAAAAATCTGCAAAAAAAAAAAATTAGAAAAAACTGCAAAAACAACATAAAAACAGACAAAATCAGAAAACTGTAGCAAAAAACAACAATAGAAAACAACATAAAAAACATTAAAAACTGCATAAACAACAAAAAAGGATTGAATTACCTTGAATCTTTTGACTGCTCTCTAATCTTCTTCCTTATATTTGGACAAACATTACCTTTCAATTTATGTGAATCTTTGCTCATTATGTAGTTCCTCTCCATAAGAAACATCCTAATATCTTCCAACATTGTAATAATTGGTTTTCTTCTTGCATTCCTCTACAGGTTCAAATGCTCTATCAGTTTGAAAGAAAGCCCTAAACCATATATTTGGGTCTCTTTCAATTAAGTGATTGTATGCATCGCTTATAGATTTAATTCTATCCAAAATAGAGACAAATTCATGCTCAAGAATTATTTTGGATGCTGGCCAAAATAAATTCCTAAACTCTACCCCGTTATATTTCTTCTTGAAATTTGCATGTATATGTCTTGCACATTGCCTATGTTCAACATAAGGAAGAAAATCTTTTATAGCTTCTACAAGCTCCTGATTACATAAGTTAAAAGAAAATAAGATATAGCTAAAAACAAGAAGGATTATAGAACTTTGAACAATGTATATTATGTTGATCAGATATAAAAGTAAGACCCCTTCTACCAGATATTCCAATATCATCTTTTAAGTATTCAATGAACCACTTCCAATTGTCTTTGTTCTCTACTTTCACAACAGCCCAAGCTATGGAGTACATCTGGTTATTTGCACCTCGACCTGTTGCTGTTAGAAGTTCTCCTTTACATAACCCTTTTAAAAATGTTCCATCTAAGTCTATTACCTTTCTACATGAAACGCAACCTTCTTTTAAAGCTTTGAAACATATATAAACTGATCCCGATCCGGAACCTCCACGTGACTCGTTGCATGCAACCGGGTTTGGCCATGCAAACGAGATTAATGAGTCATCGGGTTTAATGAGGGATCACGATAATTAACTTAATCTTTTATTAGTTTATCTATCTTTTTATTTCAAAGTTTGAGTAAGTCTTTTCCTTAAAAGTCTCATGCCTATCTTGTAGATAGGAGCAATTTCATTTAAACCTGTTTGCTTGGATTTTTGTTCGCTAGTTTTTGTTTTGCAATCGAATAAGTTTTTTTGGAGAATTCCGGCTTGGAATCTTGGCTTAACGTTACCGGAATTTGGTAACGAGTTTACTTTCAGTCGCTTTCGTATCAAGTGGTACGAGAGCTATGGCGGAATTTTGGAAGGATCAATGTGATAATCACCGTCGATACGCTGCAGGAGGAAATGGCGATTTTCACCAGGATCTAAGGGATGAAGAAGTCGAGCGTTTACAGCAGCGAATCCGAGACCTCGAGCTCCGTTACAAGAACAGAGATGAAGAATGGATGGAGTCTGATTTCCAGGGTTGGGACGATGATCGTCGAAACCTGTTTGGGGGACGGCGCCGTCGAAACCCATCACCACCACAGACTGATCACCTAAAATCCCTGGGCATTCGGGTTGAAATCCCTGAGTTTGAAGGGCAGCTCCAGCCGGATGATTTTATCGAGTGGATCCACATGGTTGAAAGGGTCTTTGATTTGCGAGACATTCCAGAAAACTTGAAGGTCAAGCTCATAGCAATCAAACTACGAAAACACGCATCGTTATGGTGGGAGCACGTTTGAAAGAAACGCCTTCAAGAGGGAAAATGAAAGGTCGAGACGTGGGAAAAGATGAAGAAACTCCTCAAAGCAAAGTCTCTTCCAGCCAATCATCGCCAAGATTCGTATCTCGAATACCATAATTTTAGGCAGGGGACTTTATCGGTTGAAGAGTTTATCATGGAGTTCGAGAAGTTACGTATGCGTTGCGGAATTGATGAGGAGGACGAGCATGTTATTGCCCGTTTCCTTGGAGGCCTTCGGGCTGATATTTCTGACATTGTGCAGCTACAACCATATTGGTCTTTTGACGACGTTTGCAGGTTAGCACATCGAGTAGAGAAATAACAAAGGAGCAAAGCAAAAACCACCCAGCCAAGGCCGATCACCAATCGGACCCCCAACCCGAACACTTCAGCGAACCGTCCGGGCCCGAAGCCGACGGTCCGCCCCCAGCAGCCCCGACCCTGGCCACAACATCCACATCGTCTGTCATGCGCTGTTACAAATGCTAGGGCATAGGTCACCTTCGCCGGGATTGTCCGAATCGGCAAGTCGTGGCTCTCACTAACGATACTCTACCCGTGTATGATACCGACACAGAACAGCAAGATGAACCTACTGAAATGTTGGGTCCTGATCGTGGGGAGGCACTCATAATCCAATGTATTCTTAGTTCGACAGTAGCCAAACCCAAGGATAACAATGCATGGCTCTGAAACAACATATTTCGTACAAAGTGTACGTCCGAAGGAAAGGTTTGCACGATGATTATTGACGGGGGAAGCTGTGAAAATATGGTGTCGACTGTTATGGTTGATAAGTTGGGTTTACCGAAACAAGATCATTCCGAACCGTACCAACTTACGTGGCTCAAAAAGTGTAACATCGTCAAAGTTACGCATCGGTGTCTAGTTCCGCTCTCGATTGGCAACAAGTATGTTGATGAGGTGTGGTGCGAAGTCATCCCAATGGACGCATGCCACATCCTTTTGGGCCGCCCCTGGCAATACGATCGACGAACAAGACACGACGGGTTCCATAATACGTACACATTTAAGAAGGATGGCATCAATATTACCCTCTTACCCATGGATCCTCGAGACTCACAACCCGCTGCCATGATCGTCTCCCGCACCGAATTTCTTTATTTTTCTCGGCTCACTGGTACCACCCTCATCCTCGGCCTCCTCATTGCCGAGGAGAACCCTGTCGCCAATAACCCACCAGCCGCGGTTCAACCTTTGCTAGGGGAATTCGGTGATATTTTCCCGGACAAGATGCCCAAAGGCCTTCCTTTAATGCGGGAAATCCAACATTGTATTAATTTTCTTTCGGGGGCAAGCATTCCGAACAAACCCGCATACCGTATGAACCCGAAAGAGTTCGAGGAGTTACAGCGCCAAGTCCGGGACCTTTTAGATAAAGGCCTTATTCGGGAGAGCATGAGTCCCTGTGATGTTCCCGCCCTTCTGGTTCCAAAGCCAAATGGGGCGTACCGTATGTGTATCGATAACAGGCCCGTTAACAAAATAACGGTAAAATACCGTTTTCCGATACCTCGTTTTGAGGACCTACTAGATCAGTTGTGTGGAGCATCGGTTTTTTCCAAGATAGATTTAAGGAGCTGCTATCATCAAATACGAATACGACTCGGGGATGAGTGGCAAACCGCGTTCAAAACAAAGGATGGGTTGTACGAGTGGATGGTCATGCCTTTCGGCCTTTCAAATGCGCCGAGCACTTTTATGCGCCTAATGACCCATGTTTTCAAACCTTTCATTGGCAAGTGTGTCGTCGTTTATTTCGACGACATCTTGATTTTTAGCAAAACCGTCCCACAGCATCTCCACCACCTTCGGGCCGTTTCTGACGTCCTACGTGCTCAAAAGTTATTCGCTAACCGGGTAAAGTGCCATTTTCTTACGTCCGAAGTCGTTTTTCTCGGTTACCTTATTTCGGGTAACGGTATTCGCATGGATTCCAATAAAGTTTCGGCGATCACTTCTTGGCCCACACCTACATCGCTTCACGATGTTCGCAGTTTTCATGCTTTGGCATCTTTTTATCGGCGTTTTATTCGGAATTTTAGTTACGTTGTTGGCCCGATTACTGATTGTTTGAAGTCCTCCAAGTTTACATGGACCACATCAGCCCAAAAGGCATTCGACACACTTAAACGGGCTGTTACCGAGGCACCCGTATTAGCCCTTCCGAATTTCGACGTTATTTTTTCGGTGAAATGTGACGCTCCAGGGGCTGGAATCGGAGGTGTTTTATCACAACAAAACCGGCCGGTGGCGTTTTTAGTGAAAAATTAAATGAGTACCGAAGAAAATACAGTACGTATGATAAGGAATTCTATTCGATCGTACGAAGCCTTGAGCATTGGCGCCACTATCTATTGCCAAATGAATTCATGCTTTATTCGGATCATCAGGCTTTACGATACATCCAGGGATAAACGAAACTTAATCCTCGGCACGCTAAATGGGTTGAATTTCTTCAAGAATACTCCTTTGTCATCAAGCACAAAGTCGGGCAAGCTAACTCTGCCGCCGATGCCCTTAGTTGGCGTCCATGCCTCGCTATTGTTCTCAAAACCCATGTCACTGGTTTAGACTCTCTTCGCCATCTTTACCAAGATGACCCCGACTTCAAAGCACAATGGTCATCTTATCAATCCGGGCCTTTCAAGGATTTTCGAGTGCAAGAGGGGTTTTTATATAAAGGTACGAAACTTTGTGTCCCGCAATCCTCCTATCGTGATGCTATTATTCTCGAGTGCCATACGGGAGCCCTAGCCGGTCACTTCGGCCGTGATAAAACAGTGTTGCTGGTGAAGGAGATTTTTTTTTTGCCAAAAGTCGATAAGGATGTCATGCGAGTTATCCGTTGATGTCGTACATGTCACTTGGCGAAGACCTATGGTACTAATCAGGGTCTTCAGACACCCCTTCCAACACCGACGGCACCTTGGGAGGACGTGAGTTTGGATTTTGTCTTGGGACTTCCACGTACACAAAAACAAAAAGATCCCATTATGGTCGTTGTTGACCGTTTCTCGAAGATGGCTCATTTTCTCCCATGCTCCAAAACTTTTGACGCATCCCAAGTCGCTCGGTTGTACTTCACCGAAATTGTCTGGCTCCATGGAATTCCTAAAACAATCACCTCTGACCGGGATGTCAAATTTGTTAGTCACTTTTGGAGAACCTTCTGGAAACTTTTGGGCTCGAAGCTCCAATTTAGTAGCTCACATCACCCACAAACTGGCGGCCAAACGGAGGTAACTAATCGTAGTCTTGGCAACTTACTGCACAGCTTAGTGGAAAAAATCTAAAACAGTGGGATACGGTCCTGCCTCAAGCGGAATTCGCGTATAACCACGCACGCTACAGCTCCACCGGGATGTCACCTTTTTTGGTCGTGTACGGCCGAAACCCGTTCACCCCAATTAACCTACTTCCCAAAGCAGATCCAATACCATTTAGTGTTGATGGTGCTGATAGAGCTCAACATATTCAAGCCATCCATCACCAAGTTCGGGACCAAATTATTAAGCACAACCTTCAATACCAAGCTCGTGCTAACAAACACCGTAAGAAGGTCGTGTTTAATTAAGGCGATCTTGTATGGATTCATCTTTAAAAGGAACGTTTTCCACCGGGTCGTTATGGCAAGCTTCAACCGAGGGCTGATGGACCGTTCTGGGTTCTCAAACGAATCAACGATAATGCATATCAAATTGATCTTCCGGGCCACTACAACGTCTCCGCCACCTTCAATGTAGCCGATCTCACCCCATACGAGGCCGACAGTGATGCTAGTGATGACTCGAGGACGAGTCCCTTTCAAGAGGGGGAGAATGATCCCGATCCGGAACCTCCACGTGACCCGTTGCATGCAACCGGGTTTGGCCATGCAAACGGGATTAATGAGCCGCCGGGTTTAATGAGGGATCATGATAATTAATTTAATCTTTTATTAGTTTATCTATCTTTTTATTTCAAAGTTTGAATAAGTCTTTTCCTTGAAAGTCTCATGCCAATCTTGTAGATAGGAGCAATTTCATTTAAACCTGTTTGCTTGGATTTTTGTTCGCTAGTTTTTTTTTTTTGCAATCGAATAAGTTTTCTTGGAGAATTCCGGCTTGGAATCTCGGCTTAACGTTACCGGAATTTAGTAACGGGTTTACTTTCAGTCGATTCCGTATCATAAATCCTACTAAACACATTACTTCCATATGGCATACCGTTCACTCCCACTTTCACAGAACTCCCGGGATTGGATCTCAAAATCTCATATGTATAATCCCATATCTTCGCATAGTGTTCATGTAACACCCCAAAAATGGATTTGTTAATTATACTAAATTAACCAAAAATAAACGGGTAAAAATACCGTTAGTGGTAAAGATTAACCCGGTAAATTATTAGGATTTAAAAAAATAAGCCTAATAATAAAATAAAAAGGAGAGCAAATGCCTTTGAGAAAATAAAGAGTATAAAAGGCCCGAGTTAACGGAACTTGAAATGAAACGGGTTATAATTTCCCCGAACCCATTAAGATAACTAGGAATAATTAACCTAGTTGGTTATGTGTTTTTATTACAATAAAGAAAATATGAATTAGATAAACCTTTTATAAAACCTTGGAACTAAAGGGACTAAAAGTGGTAAGTTTAGAAAGATGTTTAATTAAACAAATTAAAATCCAAAAAAATAAACACTTATGTGTGTGATGGTCGACGATTTCACAAGAGCAGGGAAGGGGTTCTTCCCTTCAAACCCTAGACTCACTAATTTGCTCAAAATCAAGGAGAATTCAAGACCCGAATTGAAGCACGAACGTATATAAACGATCACCAAGTCAAGGGGATCATAAGGTGTGTCATAAAACCTAGATTGGTTAAAGTTGAATTTTGAGACAAGTAGGTTACTTGCAAATAGATTGTTGGATTATGATCCAAAGTTGAAATTGAATGTTTATGTATGTTTAATTTCGTTAGTTATGATGAAATTATGAAGAACTTGGTGTAATGTTACTTGTAAGTGATTAACAAGTAAACTAGGAAGTGGGTTTTGACTAAATAGTGAAGAGAATGATATATTGGTGCTTAAAATCATCATAAATAATAGTTGAAGTGAGATATTTGAACAAATTATAAGTTCGGGTGAAAGCTCATGCATGACTTGAAATGGGTTTTAGTATGCCATGATGAAACTTGGTAATTTTGTTCATATAAATAGATGTATTAAATCGCGTCATATACTAGTTCATATGAAGAACTTTATTTTACTAGGCGTTCGGATGAATGCCTAATAACATGATGAAACGAGTTTCACTCATAAATGGAACCCGTAGATTTCGCGTAATGAAAGTATAAGTTTTATGTAATTAGATGATTATATGATGTATGTAGACTATGTTGATGAATGTGGTTAAATTAGTGGCCTAAAAATATCGCCTATCGAATAGTCGAAGAAATGCCTAAGTGAGTTCGTTGAACTCAACTGTGCATTTCATACATTAAAAAAGGGATAGTTGACCTTTGAAAGTCAAACTGACCATTTATATAGGATTGAATGATAATTTTTATATGAAATATGTAAGGTGGAATAGTCATAACTGATAATGACTAATCTAGCCGTCTTACGAATTATAATGATAGTTTGACGCTTAACATGCTAGATGGAAGCTTGGGAAGGAAGCGAGTCAAACGGATTGAGCACGCGGAAAAGAATAACCGGATGCAAGGTAAGTAAAGCTTACACCTTCTAGAATAGAATACTTACTTGTATAATGGATAAAATTGTGAATAATAAAATGGACATGGTTTTCGCGGACGTTTTGTCAACAAAATAGTTATTGACAGCAAGCAGGTCTGTATTTGCAGAAATTGTTTTGAGGCCTTAAACACTTAGTTTTGACTCAATATTTGGTTAGAAGTGGTATAACAATATGAATAATGATTGGTAATTTTTATAAACTTTTCGGAAGTTGTTTAACGTGGTTTTCGCGGACGTTTTGTCAACAAAATAGTTGTTGACAGCAAGCAGGTCCGTATTTACAGAAATTGTTTCGAGTCCTTAAACACTTAGTTTTGACTCAATATTTAGTTAGAAGTGGTATACCAATAGAAATAATTATTGGTAATTTTTATAAACTTTTAGGAAGTTGTTTAACGTGGTTTTCGCGGACGTTTTGTCAACAAAATAGTTGTTGACAGCAAGCAGGTCCGTATTTGCAGAAATTGTTTCGAGACCTTAAACACTTAGTTTTAACTCAATATTTGGTCAGAAGTGGTATAACAATATAAATGATGATTTGTAATTTTTACAAACTTTTTGGAAGTTGTTTAACGTGGTTATCGCGGACGTTTTGTCAACAAAATAGTTGTTGACAGCAAGCAGGTCCGTATTTGCAGAAATTGTTTCGAGACCTTAAACACTTAGTTTTGACTCAATATTTGGTCAGAAGTGGTATAACAATATAAATGTTGATTGGTAATTTTTATAAATTTTTCGGAAGTTGTTTAACGTGGTTTTCGCGGACGTTTTGTCAACAAAATAGTTGTTGACAGCAAGCAGGTCCGTACTTGCAGAAATTGTTTGGGGGTCTTAAACACTTAGTTTTGACTCAATACTTGGTCAGAAGTTGTATAATAAAATAAATGATGATTGGTAATATTATGTATTGTTAAGTGTTACAAATTCAAGTAAGCGGAAAGTATGAGCATGTTTTGCCAAGTTTGGCGAAAGGTAATGCAATGTATTAAAAACGAGTCAGTGTTGACCCGTGCCAGGTACACACAAGGAATGATACTCTCGTGAAGGGTACATGTACTAACCATAATATGGATTATGGTTGGAGGAAAATATGAGTTTTTTTAGAGTTGATAAAATTATAGTTTTTGATATAAATACCCATAACGGGTCAAATAATTCGGTTTAAGAACCGGAAATTTGAATTCGAAGGAAACAAGAATTTTGAATAATGGATAGAAATATGTTTATAACTTGTTGTGAAACTGTCAAAACTATTTTTTATGTTGGTTTTGATTTTAGGAATGTCTTATGGAACTCCGGATGAGGATCAAGCAAGAAAGGAGAACCGAACACATGTCTCGAAGCTTCCGCAACGATCTTATTTTGTTCTAGTTTAAAATGGGATATCATAAACACTTGAATTTATATTTTGGAATGTTTTTAGATTATGTAAGAAGTTTAACTTGGAAAAGTTTTTGTAAGCTTGCATTTTCGTATAAAATGCGTGTTTAATATTATAATATTGATTAATAGAGACGGGTCTTACAAGTTGGTAATCAGTGCTCATGGTTAAAGAGTAAAGTGTGTTCGGTTCGAGGCTTGATTGCAAATCCGGTAAGTACATGTATATTAATGGTTCAGTATGATTACAGTGTTGTGAACAACACATAGGGTTATCGTGTAATACACGTTACACCAATCAAATCAATAAGGATCGATATAGTCAATGAAATTACGTGTGTTGACACGTATAGTAGAAAAACCTTATATTATAATATGGGCGTTCATTAAAGTCGTAATTACTAACTTTTATAAATGTTTTAGTTGAAGGACACTCGCATCTGAAGATAGCGGGAGTGTAACAAATTGCGGATTTGACAAAGGAATGGTCCAAAGTATGAGCAGAGCATGCTCACCAAGGACCTAAATCGCGTAACGATCGCGAACAAGGTTAATGGCAAGGAAAGCCCGTTAGGGTAAGCATTACCAGGTGCACGTTTTAAATTTATTCGCACAAATAGCATTATGCAACAAACACGTAGAGAATGACTATTGCATACGTAGAATAAAACTTGGAAAACCTGAATAAGACACCTATTCAGGATGATGTTTCCAAGAGAAAATTTAGTAGAAAAATGCGTTATTCACGATTGTGAATAACGAAACAATAATAGAGTTAGTTTATGTGGAAACTTGGACGGGAGTAATTATCCAAGTAAATAATTCTCAATATTATACTAATGAGAAAAGTAGAGATCACATTAACGAATGTGATTACATAATAGTTTGATAGAAAGAAAACATTTTATATGTTCAAGGGTAAAACAAGTAAAACTAATAATTGTCGTTTAGCAATTAAATAAAGTTTTACGGAATGAAATCAAAGATATAGAAATAAACAGAGACGTTACTTACATAGGGCGTGATGTGAAAATTATGAAAAGATCATGTGTGTCATGTGTTGACCGCTTACTCTGGCCAAGTAAGTAGTGAACATATGATACCATGAACTTCTTATGATGGACACATTTACATCCGATGTAATAAGGACGGGGTGAATGGGACAATTTAAAAAAAGGTACCCAAATGAATCAAATAAGCAAAATGTTTGATAATAAACGTAGACACAAGTCGGATGACGGAAGCGTATTACGTTAGAATAACGAACCCGAGAGAAGGGACAATGATCAAAGTAAATGAAAATACAGACCGACTAATAGTAATGCTAAGGCATAGGGATAAAAGTTTGACTGTCACAAGTGATGAAATTCACACGGATAAGTCAAACAAATTATATAAAGAATAAAGGACTTGATTGAATAAAAGCGATGGATTTCGCTAAGACGACCAAATAAATTAAAACGAAGTCTTAATACATACCGGGACGGTTGCTTTGATAATGACTTTGGTAAAATACCCGATAGATGGGTAGGATTTTGAAAGTATGCGTAAACCAAGAGACGGGAACGCGAAATAGAAAGTTAAAGATTCGGATTGTGAGTTATGACTAAAGAATGACAAAACAAATAGAAAATTTGATAACTATAGGATGAACGGGTTGAATACAAATGAAGTTTGACATTCATAAGTGATGAAGTGCCACACGAACAAGTCAAACAAGATAAATAACGCTTAAAAAGGTAAGTAAGCGCAAACCGAATAAACGGGAGCGCAAAATATTAATGAACCTATGTGATGGGTCGTAAAGGAATATAGAAAGGAAAAATGCAAACTAGTGAAATAAGAATGTTAAAACATTAAGATGAAGAATCCGGGTAACGGGTCGTAAAGAATTATAAGTATGAACCGAGAAACGGTAAGTGTAGAACAAACCGATATGTAAATGACGTAAGGAGTCATAAAGTCGGATGATTAGTCCAAAAGTAAACATATATGTACATTAAATAAAGACACGAATAAAAGATGATTTACGGGATCATCATAACCTACGGGATTAAAAGTAGTGCTAAGGTCTACGGGACCAAGAAGACCCTTGGGTCACAAAAAGAAAGAAACGAGTTGTTGGGGTCTCACCTTAAAAAGGTGAAAATCTAAGGACATAGCCTATAAGGCTAAGTGAAAGATCCTATGGGTCAATAGCGTAAAGCGAGGGAACTGGTTACGATTCCCAGTGTGAAACGAAAACGGAAAAAAATAAATTATTGGTTGTCAATTTCCTTGATGTGAGTAATTGACGTAAATTAAAGAGAAAACATTAAAACTAAAAATTCAGTTTTTGGTAAGAAACAACGTTTTAACAAATATGAATATTATGAGAGGAAATTGGAAATGATTAATATTAAAGGATATAGGTCTTAACATCGATAGGTGCAAGACCATACACTCGAAAAGGAGAAATATGAGAAAGAAAAGTTGATATAAACTCAAACGCGACGTGACGCGTTCACGGTCAAGAAAAGTAATATAGGATAAGATCATGATGTAACGTGAGTTACGGGATATGAAATCCTAAACACACATAAGGCTGGGGATGGAGATATGGATATATACCCGAGCAAGAGGTATAAAGCAGCCGGTGACTAGTAAGTCTAGTCGTAAAGACTATTTAAGGTCAAATAGTAATTATAACTTAATAAAAGCGCTTAACATTTCAGGATTAACGTAGAATCTGTAGGAATTATGTAAGAAAGGTTTCGAGGACGAACCTCTTTAACGTAGACTTGTAACACCCCAAAAACGGATTTGTTAATTATACTAAATTAACAAAAAATAAACGGGTAAAAATACCGTTAGTGGTAAAGATTAACCCGGTAAATTATTAGGATTTAAAAAAAAATAAGCCTAATAATAAAATAAAAAGGAGAGCAAATGCCTTTGAGAAAATAAAGAGTATAAAAGGCCCGAGTTAACGGAACTTGAAATGAAACGGGTTATAATTTCCCCGAACCCATTAAGATAACTAGGAATAATTAACCTAGTTGGTTATGTGTTTTTATTACAATAAAGAAAATATGAATTAGTTAAATCTTTTATAAAACCTTGGAACTAAAGGGACTAAAAGGGGTAAGTTTAGAAAGATGTTTAATTAAACAAATTAAAAACAAAAAAAACAAACACTTATGTGTGTGATGGTCGACGATTTCACAAGAGCAGGGAAGGGGTTCTTCCCTTCAAACCCTAGACTCACTAATTTGCTCAAAATCAAGGAGAATTCAAGACCCGAATTGAAGCACGAACGTATATAAACGATCACCAAGTCAAGGGGATCATAAGGTATGTCATAAAACCAAGATTGGTTAAAGTTGAATTTTGAGACAAGTAGGTTACTTGCAAATAGATTGTTGGATTATGATCCAAAGTTAAAATTGAATGTTTATGTATGTTTAATTTCGTTAGTTATGATGAAATTATGAAGAACTTGGTGTAATGTTACTTGTAAGTGATTATAGGGATGTTCAGGATTCGTTTCGAATTCGAAAAATTCGAAATTCGTTTAAATTCGATTCGATTATCAAGAATTCATTTCGATTATAAGAATTCGAATTCGAATTCGATTCAATTCAAGTCAAGTCAAGTAAATCGAATACGAATTTATAATTTCAAATTCGATTCGATTCGAAATTCGAATAAAAATTATACATTTTTATTTATTATTTTTATATATAATACATATATAACTTTTATTAAGCTATACTATAAATTATTTTTAAATTTTTTCCCAAGTATTAAAATTACCCATTACCATACCCACTACATTACCCATAAGTAAAACCTAAGTATCTTTCAATAGATTTCTAACCATAAAAATATTAACTTGTAATGTGGAGTGATTATTCCCGAGTTCTCGTTTTGAATTTTAGACTTGTGGTACTTTATTTGAAACCTTTTAATGTGATATCGTGCTTTATGGCTGTTTTAAAATTTATGTTTCATTTTGATAGTTTTTACATGTTTTAAAGAATCTGAATTAAATCGAATTTATTCGAATTCGATTCGAATTCGAAACCTTAATCGAATACGAATCGAATACGAATTGGGTTTTTTATTCGAATACGAATACGAATTCGAATCGAATTCGATAGGTTTTAATCGAATTCGAATCGAATACGAATTCAAGGAAAAATAAAAATTATTCGAACAATTCGATTCGAATAATTCGAAAATTCGATATTCGATTCGATGAACACCCCTAAGTGATTAACAAGTAAACTAGGAAGTGGGTTTTGACTAAATAGTGAAGAGAATGATATATTGGTGCTTAAAATCATCATAAATAATAGTTGAAGTGAGATATTTGAACAAATTATAAGTTCGGGTGAAAGCTCATGCATGACTTGAAATGGGTTTTAGTATGCTATGATGAAACTTGGTAATTTTGTTCATATAAATAGATGTATTAAATCGCGTCATATACTAGTTCATATGAAGAACTTTATTTTACTAGGCGTTCGGATGAATGCCTAATAACATGATGAAACGAGTTTCACTCATAAATGGAACCCGTAGATTTCGCGTAATGAAAGTATAAGTTTTATGTAATTAGATGATTATATGATGTATGTAGACTATGTTGATGAATGTGGTTAAATTAGTGGCCTAAAAATATCGCCTATTGAATAGTCGAAGAAATGCCTAAGTGAGTTCGTTGAACTCAACTGTGCATTTCATACATTAAAAATGGATAGTTGACCTTTGAAAGTCAAACTGACCATTTATATAGGATTGATTGATAATTTTTATATGAAATATGTAAGGTGGAATAGTCATAACTGATAATGACTAATCTAGCCGTCTTACGAATTATAATGATAGTTTGACACTTAACAAGCTAGATGGAAGCTTGGGAAGGAAGCGAGTCAAACGGATTGAGCACGCGGAAAAGAATAACCGGATGCAAGGTAAGTAAAGCTTACACCTTCTAGAATAGAATACTTACTTGTATAATGGATAAAATTGTGAATAATAAAATGGACATGGTTTTCGCGGACGTTTTGTCAACAAAATAGTTATTGACAGCAAGCAGGTCTGTATTTGCAGAAATTGTTTTGAGGCCTTAAACACTTAGTTTTGACTCAATATTTGGTTAGAAGTGGTATAACAATATGAATAATGATTGGTAATTTTTATAAACTTTTCGGAAGTTGTTTAACGTGGTTTTCGCGGACGTTTTGTCAACAAAATAGTTGTTGACAGCAAGCAGGTCCGTATTTGCAGAAATTGTTTCGAGTCCTTAAACACTTATTTTTGACTCAATATTTGATCAGAAGTGGTACAACAATATAAATAATGATTGGTAATTTTTACAAACTTTTCGGAAGTTGTTTAACGTGGTTTTCGCGAACGTTTTGTCAACAAAATAGTTGTTGACAGCAAGCAGGTCCGTATTTGCAGAAATTGTTTCGAGGCCTTAAACACTTAGTTTTGACTCAATATTTGGTCAGAAGTGGTATAACAATATAAATGATGAATAGTAATTTTTACAAACTTTTCGGAAGTTGTTTAATGTGGTTATCGCGGACGTTTTGTCAACAAAATAGTTGTTGACAGCAAGCAGGTCCGTATTTGCAGAAATTGTTTCGAGGCCTTAAACACTTAATTTTGACTCAATATTTGGTTAGAAGTGGTATAACAATATAAATGTTGATTGGTAATTTTTATAAATTTTTCGGAAGTTGTTTAACGTGGTTTTCGCAGACGTTTTGTCAACAAAATAGTTGTTGACAGCAAGCAGGTCCGTACTTGCATAAATTGTTTGGGGGTCTTAAACACTTAGTTTTGACTCAATATTTGGTTAGAAGTTGTATAATAAAATAAATGATGATTGGTAATATTATGTATTGTTAAGTGTTACAAATTCAAGTAAGCGGAAAGTATGAGCATGTTTTGCCAAGGTTGGCGAAAGGTAATGCAATGTATTAAAAACGAGTCAATGTTGACCCGTGCCAGGTACACACAAGGAATGAAACTCTCGTGAAGGGTACATGTACCAACCATAATATGGATTATGGTTGGAGGAAAATATGAGTTTTTTTTAGAGTTGATAAAATTATAGTTTTGACATAAATACCCATAACGGGTCAAATAATTCGGTTTAAGAACTAGAAATTTGAATTCGAAGGAAACAAGAATTTTGAATAATGGATAGATGAATTGGATAGAAATATGTTTATAACTTGTTGTGAAACTGTCAAAACTAATTTTTATGTTGGTTTTGATTTTAGGAGTGTCTTATGGAACTCCGGATGAGGATCAAGCAAGAAAGGAGAACCGAACACATGTCTCGAAGCTTCCGCAACGATCTTATTTTGTTCTAGTTTAAAATGTGGATATCATAAACACTTGAATTTATATTTTGGAATGTTTTTAGATTATGTAAGAAGTTTAACTTGGAAAAGTTTTTGTAAGCTTGCATTTTCGTATAAAATGCGTGTTTACTATTATAATATTGATTAATAGAGACGGGTCTTACAGTTCTTTCAAACCACCATCTATTTCAAGCATTGCCAAAGTCTTTGCTTGATAACGTTGACCTATGCTCACTTTAACCATGTAGTCACATAACATATCAGCTTACATTTCACTTATTTTAACAAAAGGCCTTGCAATTAGTTGTCCAAAGTACATCTTTGCAATCCATGAGGCTGTCACTAAGGAGCCTAGACTCTAATTCTTACTACATTTGTGATTATCATTAAGAGCCTTAATTTGGAAAGATTTCTTACCTTGCATCCAAGATGCCCATAATCTAAACAGACATGAATAACCTACAGCTTTGTTTCCACATTGAAGAAACACTGGTTTAATTGATCGAAATCAACTGAACCAGGGGGTTTGAATCTGCATAAAGGGGTTAAATCTTCTCGTCCGATTCGTGGGTGACTGATCTTCTTCCTCTAACAATCTTTGCAAAACAACAGCCGTTAAACTCGTCACGGGGAGAATGGGGGTTCTCTCCGTGACCACCCTCCGGCGTGAGAATAAGTACAGGGTTTGATGAAGAAGAAGAAGAAGTGAATTTGAAGTGAATGTAACTTGAGCATTATACCTGAATTATCCTTCTATTTATAGCCGAAGTTTGGGCGGGAAAACTTGTTGGTGAAAAGTTGACGGAAGATACTTTTCCGTATCACTAACGAGTGTGTGTGAGCACACGGATCGTGATCTTGATCAACGGTTGGGGTGTTACCACATGGAAAGTGGGCAAGTGCATATTTCTCTTCAATTCTGTGCCATCATCGTGACTTCGAGAGAGCCTGGGCTGATGCCACGTGGCCATTCGGTTATAACCGACTGGCGGTGCACGATGGGTCTTTCTAGAAGAAAACAGTTGTAGTCCTGTGTGGCTCTTCTTTATGTATATTGTATGGTATCAAAGAAGTTATTTTTATCCAAGTCTGGATCTTGTTCATGCGGGAGTACTAGCTAGGATTTTTATCCTGTCTGCTATGGAGATAAGCGCAAGGAGTTGTTAGTCTCCTTTTGGCGCGCAGGTGTTGATCACCATTTTCCTTCTAAGTTCTCTTTGTAGGACCAGTGCGCGGCCACGCAAGGTCTAAAGAGGGCTTTTTATCGAGGTTGCGGTATGGTCCCAAGTACTTGAAGCAAGGTTTTTGGGACCTTACCCCTTCAAGTCCCCCCAGTCTAGTGTTGCTCTTATGCAAATAAGTGGAGCACTGGATTATGGGAAATGGGTGCTTTTGGTGTAGGGTTTTGGCGCGAAAATGGAGAATCTTTCTGGGGAAGATACTTTTGCTTATGATTTTAATTTTTTGAAAAAATGGAAATCTTCTTGAAGAAGATTTTTGCGTTTTTTACTTTATTCTGAACTGTTCACTTGGCGAGAAGCTTGTTAATCATGATCTGACAGTCGTGACATCACCCAAATAAAACTGTATTTTATTATTAGCTCTTCGTCTACCCATTGAACTGTAGCTTTGGGAATACGTGCGGATTTTGTCAGAAAGTATTTAATGTGATATGACGATTGCAGTAGCAGCGCCGTTTCTAAAGGAAGTGATTTGACACTTAATCATCATGAGCTCTCTTTTTGACGTTAACCCTTCCCAGCTTAAATATTTATATTGAGTGTGTGGATGTTTTTCCTAATTTGGAAAAAATGAAGACTAGGCGACGACTCCGGTGTCGGCGGATTTCCAAAATCCTCTAGGTTTTTGAAGCTGCTGACGGTCTGCTTCTTCTTTCCGGCTTGTCAACTGGAACTGTTTCCGAAGACGGAGGTGTTCATGGAGCAGTTCTTCCTGAGCCTTCAAGGAATCTTGCCCTCCCTCAATCTGCAGATGATAAAGACGAGGGGGTTACTAGGCTGTCGGCATATGCCATGACTCAAGCATTTTCGGCTGTCTGGAGAAGCCGCTGTTCGATCGTGTATCGACGGCGTCGCCGTGATTCCTGTTCAGCCCCTCCGGCTGAGATTCCGACCAGTGTTCATGTGGTTGCTCCTGCTACGGATGATGGGGGGAGTGTAAATCCTTGGATTGTTGAACCTTCTCCTATTACCTGGTATGGTGAAGTACTGCACACCCCGTTGGGTGTTTCGGATATGATCCCTGATGTGTAGTTTGTTTATTTTGTTCCTAATATTTTGATACACTCCTATGTTTTGTAAATTTTGTTAATGTGCTTTGTTGCACAAGTAACTTTTTGATGCACTGTTGTGCATATATGTTTTTATTGCGCGTGGCGCATCAGTGGCTAAATATAAATTATGTTTGAATTACAATATGTTGCATGTGTATAATTACGTTGTTTGGGTAAAGCGAATAAGGATGGTATTGTACTTATGTGTGAACGTATGTCTGGACCGTGCGCGGAATTTGTGTCCGTTAGACCGTTCATGAGATTTACAATGTTTTCGCATTTTGTAATAAACAATAAAACATATAAGGATAAGCTTTGTATTGATAAGACGCGGGGCCGATGGATACAAAGTGAATAATTAGAATAATTACGTTACTTGCGCAAGTGGCTGGCTTTTGCTCCGGATGGCTTGACTGGTCACATGTAACACCTGCGCAGCTGTTGCGCGTTCCAGGTGCGAGACATGTCTGTTCCATCAAGTCTTTTTACGGTCTACGCTCCTTTGCCCAGGACTTCATGGATGATGTATGGTCCTTCCCATTTGGGTGCTAGTTTCCCTGGTTTTTCTGCATTAGACGCTTCGTTGTCGCGCAGGACGAAATCTCCTGGGACGAAGGTGCATACGCGGACGCGCGCGTTGTAATATTTCTCTAATTTTGATTTATACCTGGCTTCTGCGATGGCTGCGTTCTCGCGCCTTTCTTCGAGAAGGTCCAGATCAATTCTTCACTCCCGTTCATTATCTTGTTTTTCCATGGCGATCATGCGTGGTGATGGGAGACCGATTTCCGCCGGTATTACTGCCTCTGAACCATATACAAGGCTGAACGGTGTTTCGCCTGTACTGGTTTTCGGCATGGTTCGATGGGCCCATAAGATGCTAGGAAGTTCGTCTACCCATCCCCTACGCGCAGTTCCTAGCCTTGCCTTGATGTCGTCCACTATTTGTTTATTCACGCTTTCAACCTGTCGGTTCGCTTGTGGGTGTGCCACAGAGGCGAAGCTGTGCTCGATGTTCATTTCCCTAAACCATTTCTGGAGGTCTTCTGAAGCGAAGTTCGTGCCGTTATCAGAAATAATGCGTAATGGCAACCCAAATCGACAGATAATATGTTCCCATATGAACTTGCGGATTACCATTTCTATAGTTGATGCTAATGCCTTAGCCTCCACCCACTTGGTGAAGTAGTCCACTGCTACTACGATGAATTTGACTGCGCCTGGCGCGTCGGGAAATGGTCCGACCAGGTCAATACCCCACTGTTGAAAAGGCCAGGCCGAGGTGACCGGAACTAGGGGATTTTTTGGACGGAGAGTCTTTGGCGTGTGGCGCTGACATGCTGCACATTTGCGTAATAATTCTACTGCATCCACATGCATTCCTGGCCAATAATAGCCTGTATTCATGATCTTCACCACTACCATGCGTGGTCCGGCGTGAATCCCACATAATCCTTCGTGAATTTCTCTAACTAAATATTGCGCATCCGTCTTATCGACACAGCGTAGAAGTGGACCCATGAATGATTTCCGGTATAAGATACCATCTGCCATTTCATAGTTTAACGCTTTGTGCTGGATTTTTCTAGCCTCCGCTTTCCCTTCTGGCAGTTTGCCATGCTGCAAGTATGTAATAATAGGGGACATCCAGGATGGATCCCCGATCTCGATGATGTTCACTTGCCTTAGGGGGACGGATGGGTTAGATAATACCTCAATACGGACTTCCTTTGCGAGATGTTTGAAACTGGTGGCGACCAGTTTGCTCAATGCGTCTGCATGTTTATTTTCACTTCTATTGATATGGACCATCTTGAATGTTTGGAACTGGTTGATAAGCATTCGTGCTTGCTCCAAATATAAAGCCATTGCTTCGCCTTTAGCATCGTAGTGACCATTAACTTGCTCCGCCACTAGCTTGGAATCGACGTGTGCTTCGAGGTTCTTTGCTCCCATTTTAAGTGCCAGACGGAGGCTCGCAAGAAATGCTTCGTCTTCTGCCTCATTGTTTGTACTTTTGAAATCTAAGCGTATCGCATATGTGAGCTCGTGGTTGTCCGGGCTAACCAGTCGAAGGCCTGCGCCTGCACCATCATCGTTGGAGGCACCATCTGTGTGTAGCGTCCAAACCCTATCTTCAAAAACTGGAGTAGGGTTTTGGATTGCCTCGCATTCTTGTATTTTGTCGACAGGAACTTCGGTGGCGAAGTCTGCCAATACTTGTCCTTTAATTGTTGGTCGGGGTCTGTATAGGATGTTGTATCCTCCTAGCTCGATGGCCCATTTAGCCAAACGCCCCGCTACATCGGGTTTAGACAGGATTTGACCCAGATGATAATTAGTGAGTACTGTAATAACATGGCCAGAGAAATGCCGGCGCAGTTTTCGTGACGCGTGTACCAGTGCGAGGACGAGTTTTTCTATCATAGAGTAGCGTGTCTCTGGGCCAGTTAGCATCTTACTAATGTAGTATATTGGAGTTTGAATGCCATCTCTTTCTACCATTAATACTGCGCCAACTGCTACTTCCGCTGCGGACAGATATAGGATTAGCGGTTCTTCCTCTCGTGGCGCTGTTAAAGTTGGTAACTGGATCAGACATTCCTTCATTTGTTTGAAGGCTTTCTCCGCCTCTGGTGTCCATTGAAAATGGCTCTTCTTGGCGCAATTGCGTAACGTGCTAATGAACGGATAAGATTTTGCAGCGTGGTTTGCCAAGAATCTGTTTAATGCCGCTAATCGACCCGCGAGTCGCTGCATTTCTTTAACTGTTGCTGGCGATGGCATTAGTTGGATGGCCCCTACTTTCTCCGGATTGACCTTGAAACCATCTCTGGTCACTATGAACCCTATAAATTTGCCTTCCTCCATTCCGAAGGAGCACTTTGTTGGGTTCAGTTTTAGATTGACGCTGCGCAAAGAGTCAAACGTGCGCTGAATGTTCGAGAGCATGGTCTCTTCTTCTTGGCTCATGATGACGAGGTTATCCATGTAAACTTCCACTGTTTTCCCGATGTCCTCCCCGAAGACCTTATCCATCAAGCGTTGGTAAGTAGCCCCCGCGTTGCGGAGACCAAAAGGCGTTTTTTGTATAGCAAAAGATACCTTTATCTGTACGGAAAGCCGTTTTGTCTTCATCTTCCTCTTTCATCTGTACTTGATGGTAGCCTTTATAACAATCTAGAAAACACTTCCAGTGGAAGGATGCTAGAGAGTCGACTTTCTTGTCTATTTCCGGGAGTGCATAACAGTCTTTCGGGCAGGCTTTGTTGAGGTCTTTGAAGTTGACACACATGCGCCACCCGCCATTGTGTTTTTGTACCATTACTGGGTTTGCAACCCAGGTTTGGTACTGGACTTTGCGCAGGATCCCAGCGTTAAGCAATTCTGTTACTTGCTCGTTCATTGCTTCTACTTTTTCTGTGCTGAGACTGCGCCTTCCTTGCATGACGGGTTATGCGGAAGGTCGGACATTTAAACAGTGTTGCGCTATGTCTCGTGGTACTCCAGTCATGTCCGCTGGGGACCAGGCGAAGATGTCCATATTGTTGGAAAGTAATTCCTTCAACTTTATTCGGATTGCCGAGGAGATGGTGTGCTCTAACAAGATAGTTTGTTCTAGATGCTCTTCGTTGAGAAATCATTTTTTCTGGTTCACTTGATGTTGAGGGTTTAACAACTTTTGCTGTTGGTTCATCGTCCACATACATAACTTCCTTGCTGGAGTATAAATTGCTACCCCGGTCTCCGTCGGAAAACCACACGTAGCGTGCGGTATTGAGGTAATCATGTTGAATTCTCTCTGAGATCGTCTCCCCAGGAGTACATCACCATGCGACGTTGCTGGCATAACCACAAAATTAAATGTGACAGTGCGCGAGTGTTCGCCATCGGAGAGAGTCACGGGAAAAGCGATTTGACCCAGCGGAAAGACAGCTTCGTTGCAGAAACAAGTGAGAGGAAAATCGACTGGTTTTAAGCGTGCCTTATCTTCTAGGTCGAGTTGTTTGAAACATTGTTCATAGATTATATCCATTGAACTTCCTGGATCTATGAACATATAATCAGTTCGGTAATGGCCGAAGATACCGGTGATAATTACTGGACGTTCTTCCTGAGGACCTCCGGGGACAACAGGGAAGACTACTTGTTGCTCTCGCCAATGCTGATTATGGCTCCATTTGTTCAGCCTTCGTGAGGGACCTCCTTGTACCATATTTATCTGCCTTGGTTTGACTCCCTGGTGCTTGGTATCTTCTGGATTTTATGCTGTATCCTTTTGGCTACTGAATTGGCTGTCCCACTGACGGGCTGACTGTGGGTCCAATGTTGCAGTGCCGGATTTCTCCTTGCTTATTTTTTAAGTATCAGATCTGCTGTATAATAACTCAGATCTGTCGTTTTGTGCAAAAATTTGGTTCATGGCGTTTTGGAACCTGGTGAACCAGTACTCTGGAGTTTCCTCCGGGAGTAGATCTGGGCGATTATGAACTCCTGTTTGTACCATGGAGCTTTTTTCCTCCAGATAACTTCTGTTGCTTTCTTCGTTGCCCATGATTCCGTCAATCTGGATACCTTGGGTCATAGTACACTTGACTTCAGATCGAGGACCTGATGTGTGAATTGACGAGTTCTCTGCCATATGAAACAGAGAATGAAGAGCAAACGAATTGAAACGAGAAGAAATGAATAAAACTGAGAAAGCGGTGGGCGCCAATGAAGAAACACTGGTTTAATTGATCGAAATCAACTGAACCAGGGGGTTTGAATCTGCATAAAGGGGTTAAATCTTCTCGTCCGATTTGTGGGTGACTGATCTTCTTCCTCTAACAATCTCTGCAAAACAACAGCCGTTAGACTCGTCACGGGGAGAATGGGGGTTCTCTCCGTGACCACCCTCTGGCATGAGAATAAGTACAGGGTTTGATGAAGAAGAAGAAGTGAATTTGAAGTGAATGTAACTTAACCATTATACCTGAAATATCCTTCTATTTATAGCCGAAGTTTGAGCGGGAAAACCTGTTGGTGAAAAGTTGACGGAAGATGCTTTTCCGTAAGCGGTTATTCTTTCTTTCCGTTAATCACTAAAGAGTGTGTGTGAGCACACGGATCGTGATCTTGATCAACGGTTGGGGTGTTACCACGTGGAAAGTGGGCAAGTGCAGATTTCTCTTCAATTCTGTGCCATCATCGTGACTTCGAGAGAGCCTGGGATGATGCCACGTGGCCATTCGGTTATAACTGACTGGTGGTGCACGATGGGTCTTTCTAGAAGAATACAGCTGTAGTCTTATGTGGCTCTTCTTTATGTATATTGTATGGTATCAAAGAAGTTATTTTTATCCAAGTCTGGATCTTGTTCATGCGGGAGTACTAGCTAGGATTTTTATCCTGTCTGCTATGGAGATAACCGCAAGGAGTTGTTAGTCTCCTTTTGGCATGCAGGTGTTGATCACCATTTTCCTTCTAAGTTCTCTTTGTAGGACCAGTGCGCGGCCGCGCAAGGTCTAAAGAGGGATTTTTAACGAGGTTGTGGTATGGTCCCAAGTACTTGAAGCAAGGTTTTTGGGACCTTACCCCTTCACACATACAACTAAGAGCCTTTTTGTTTCATTTTTTATAACTCAATAAATACTACTCCATAACAGCATATAGCAAACTTTAGTTGTGCGGAATTTTCATACCATTCCCCAAGAATTGGTTTCATCTCTTTCCAGTTCATGTTTGGATCATGAATTGGATATGCATCTTCATCTTCAAGGTCAATAGAAAACGAGACTGAAAATTCGTCCTCTTTGGTACTTACTTCATAGATGACGCATTGAGGGGGAGTATTTTACAGCAATTTTTAGGAAGCATGTTCTAGATCAACTTGAACATTAACTAAATCTTTTTCATTAACGTTGTATTCTACTAAGTTTTCCTCATCAGTAAGATCAAAGTCTACAACAACCATAAATTCATCCATATCTACTTTATAGTCTTCTACTAAATTTTCCTCATCAACTATAAAATCAGGATCAGAAACATCATAACCTCCCTTAACAATTCTCTCAATACTGTCGTGATCAGCCATGTCATCACCTTCTTCATAACTACCCTCACTACCCTCATCACTTCCCTCATCATTTGAACCATCATGTTAGGAAACTTTATTAGTAAGTATTGAAGAAAATCAAATTCAGCTTGATCTATGAAGAAGATAAAAGTCCTGAAGATCAAAACAACAAGAAGAAGACCGGATAGGACAACTAAAAAGAAAAACATCTACTTCAAAGAATCATAAGTTGATCAAAGACATAAGAAGATTATCAGAAAAGGCTTTCCTGATGGATCTGATGAAATATCATCAGTTTCTGGCAATTCTGATCATCAAATTTTCTGATGATTTGTTCACCAGAATTTCTAATGAAGTGGTTATCAGAAATTCTAATAAACCCCACTTGTCTAAAAATCAGTTCTACCCTGCTACAATAACCGAAGTAACTTGACATTATTGGATATCATGATAACAAAGGCAACTTGATTGTTGGATTCAATGAATATGTCAAGAAGCTACTTTTTGCAGGACATATACATGAATAAACAAATGTTTATTCATGTATTCAAGCCATCTATAAATAGAAGGCTCGTCAAGCAAAGAACAAATGAGTTAAGCTTAGCATTCAATACATACTACAAACTCCATTGTCCTTTCACCACAGAATTACACAAGTATTCGTTTGTAATAGATAATAATCTCACAATCACCTTGTAAACCATTTTGTTTCAAAGTGATATAAACTTGAAAATTCTGTAGGTCTTGTTTCTTGAAAGTCTGATTTCTATTTCCGCACACTATTTTCACATTTGTTGAAATCACTTGCCATATTACGTGAAAAGAAGTTTTTAAGTCCAAGTCTGGGACCAACAATTGGTATCAGAGCAGATTGAATAAATCATTTTCAAACGATCAATCACTCATCTTCTTTTCTCTAAACATGGCAAACTTTCAAATATGGAATAATGCTTTCAACATTGGTTCAATGTCTAAACCTCCGACCTTGGTCAGAGAGGAATACCCACAATGGAAAATCAGGATGGTCAATTTCCTTAATGGACATGGCCGAGCTCTGTTTCAATCCATTGAAAGGGGTCCACATGTACCAACGACTGAAATACCAGCTATTCCAACAACTGATCAATCACCAGGAATTCCTGCCTCCCGGGCTCCCAAAAGTGAAACACTTTGGAGCCCAGAAGACAAAGATCTGGTGGCTGCAGATGAAAGGGCCAAATCACTTTTAATTATGGCTCTCCCTAATGACATATTCTCTTAGGTTGATGCATGTGCATCTGCCAAAAAGATATGGGATCAGTTGGAAAATCTTTGTGAAGTAGGGGAAAGGATGAAAAGAAACAAAAGAACTAATTATGTCTCCTCATATGAGAGATTCAAAAGTTTACCAAATAAAAAACTATATGAAACATATCACAGATTTGCAAAACTTTTGAATGGGCTAAAGAAATTTGGTATTATAAAATCAAATGATGAAAGGAATATAAAATTTATGGATGCTTTACCTAGAGAATGGAGAAGTCTAACCATGACTTTGTCCTCCACCTTAGAACTAGGTAATATGAGTCTTCATGACTTATTTAGCATTCTGGTCCCCAAAGAAGAAGAAATATTTGAAGAATCTGTTCAGAGAGGGGGATCTTTAGCTTTAATCTCTAACTCACAAAGAACACCTCCCAATGATCCACAACCTTCAAACAGTCAAAATATTGAAATTTCTGATACATCAGCAGATTTTTCAGCTTTTGTTGAAGCAATTGCACTGCTCACTAAAACTTTTTAGCAGAGGTTGAGGGGAGGAGGCCAAAGATACCAGAAAAGTGATAGAGGGGGGATGAAAGGAAGATCTAGGGAAGAAGTTAGATCAAAGGATAAGGAAAAGGCTGAAGTTGTTTGTTAAAAATGTAAACAAAAGGGTGGGTCACTATGCCTCAGAATGCAAAACCAAGAAACTGAAAGATGTTGCATACTATGAGAAAAAGTTGGAAGAAGCAAAGAAGCAACAACAAGTTAGTTTGATTACAGGGACAGATACATGGCTGTCTGATGAATCTTCTGATGAAGAAGAAGAAGAGGTGGCTAATTTCTGCCTCATGGCACTTTCTGATGACCTACCTGAAACATCAGAACATAAGGTAAATTTAGACAATCTTGATCTTGAACACAAATTGAATAAACTCATGTCAGATTTTCTAAATCTGCAAGATAAACAGAAATCAGATAGTAAAAAATCTGATGAGTTGCAAAGAACCATGAATAAAGTTATACTTGAAAACCAATTACTAATAGAAGAAAGCTTAGATCATCGAGCTAAAATTGAATTTTATGAAAAGGAAAGAAAAGATCTTTACAAGAAAGTTCATGTTAAGGAAATAAATGTAAAAGGTTTTCAACAAGCTAAAGAATTCATTAACTTTATTGAATCTACACCAAAGAACAAAAGTGAGGGTTTAGGGTATGTAAAATCAAGTGAAATTAAACCCACCATCTTTGTGAAAGCAACACATCAGATTTCTGATAAATTTTCATCAGAATCTGATTCAGAATCATGCAGATCAACCAGTTCTGAGGACTCTTTTAAAATCTCAAAACTCAACTTAAAAGCAACAATGAGTGAATACAAACAGAAATCTTTAAATACTCCAGAAGCAGTTCACTCAAAATTTCAAAATTATCCAATCATTCCATCACAAGAAAAGAAATCAGAAATTTCTGATAAAGAATCTTGTATGTGTGTTGACATACTGAAGCTGGTTCAACACCATCTCCAAACAAAAGTTAAAACATCTGTTCAGGGCTCAGCATGTAACATATATTCTGATGAAACATCATCAAAAGAAAACAATCTGATTAAAATCTCATCAGAAAAAGTACCCAAGCAAGTCTGGGTACCAAAAACCCTCTAATTTTTCTATTTCAGGACCATCATGTGCAGCAGATCTGGTACTACGATTCTGGAAGCTCCAAGCACATGACTGGGGACAGGAGCTTACTCAGTAACTTTGTTTCAAAACTGGGTAAAATGGTTAATTTTGGGAATTGAGTAAAAGGGAGGATTTTGGGGTATGGATGCATAAAGTATGGATGTTTGACCATAGAAAAAGTAGCCTATGTAGAAGGCTTAAAGTACAATCTGCTAAGTTGTGGTCAATTCTGTGATAAAGGTTTTCAGGTAACCTTTTTACCAGAAAAATGCTTGTTAATTGGCATGGATGATAATAAGATTTATTTAAGTGGGAAAAGAATAAGACAATCAATCTACTATTTTGATTTCAAAGAGGAAAATAAACATCCAAAATTGTGTTTATTTTCAAAAATTAACAAAGGTAGTAGTTGGTTGTGGCACAAAAGGTTAGCCCACTTAAACTTTAAAAATTTAAGCAAATTGGCAAGCAAAGGACTGGTAAAAGGATTACCTCTCATATCCTCAAAGAAGGATAAAATTTGTGAAGCTTGTGAAATGGGTAAATCTAAAAGAAGCTCACACAAAACAATTTCTGAATCTTCAATAACACAAAATTTAGAACTTTTGCATATGGATCTTTGTGGACCCATAAGCACTGAAAGCTTTTCTGGAAAGAAGTATATACTTGTAATTGTAGATGATTTTTCCAAATACACATGGGTAGAGTTTTTAAGAAAGAAAAGTGAAACTCCTGATCTGATCATAAATTTTGTCAGAAAAATTGAAAATCTGTTAAAACTGACAGTCAGAATATCAGAACGGACAATGGAACAGAATTTAAGAATTCAAAAGTTGAGAGCTTCCTTGTAAGCAAAGGAATCTCTCATGAATTTTCTGCTCCAAGATCACCCCAACAAAATGGAGTGGTAGAAAGGAGAAATGGAACCTTAGTGGAATCAGCCAGAACAATGCTTGCTTATGCAAAGTTGCCCACTCATTTTTGGGCAGAAGCAATAGCAAATGCTTATTTTACCCAAAACAGGTCCATAATCAACAAAAGACACAATAAAACACCCTACAACATTATCAATGGGAGAATTCCAAGTGTAAAATTTTTTCACACATTTGGTTGTAGATGTTTTGTTTTTAATGATTTTGAAAGTCTTGAAAATTTTGACAGAAAAGCAGAAAAGGGTATTTTTTTTGGTTATTCAATGTTCTCAAAAGCATATAGAATTTTTATACTTAACACATGGACAATCAGAGAAAGTTTATATGTATCTTTTGATGATTCATCAGAGACAGAAGTTTCTGATAAATATATGAAGGAAATAAACTTTTCTGACAAACAAGAAAATTATGAACATTTCTTTGAAATGATAACATAAAATTTCCTAGAACATGATCAATCTTTTACAACTAAATCAACAGATAATTCATGTGCTAACCCTGCAGAACAAATGGAAAATGTATCAGAAATCTTGAATCAAAACAATGAAAATATCTCTGACAATCAAAATTCTGATACATTCCATACAAATGAGGCACCTGTTCAGGGGGAAACTTCAAATCCGTCAGAACCAACAACTTTTCACAACAAGTTAAGATGGATAAAAGGACATGTTCATTCTGACATCATTGGAAATCCAGAAGATGGTGTAAGAACAAGATCTGCAACAGCACATGAGTGTGCATTTGCTGGGTTCTTAAGCAAAATAGAACCTAAGACTGTTAAAGAAGCTCTTAATGATTCAGAATGGATTCAAGCAATGCAAGAAGAGTTTGATCAGTTTGAAAAGAGTAAGGTATGGGATCTGGTGCCTAAGCCAAATGACAAATCTGTCATAGGCTCAAAATGGGTATTTAGAAACAAATCAGATGAAAATGGCATAATAACCAGGAATAAGGCAAGGTTAGTGGTCAAAGGTTATTGTCAACAAGAAGGTATTGACTATGATGAAACCTTTGCACCAGTGGCCAGATTAGAAGCAGTAAGAATCTTTCTTGCTTATGCTACATCCAAAGACTTCAAAGTATATCAAATGGATGTGAAATCTTCATTCCTGAATGGTAAGATTGAGGAAGAAGTTTATGTGCATCAACCTGAAGGCTTTGTTGATCCTAAATTTCAAAACCATGTTTACAAATTAAACAAAGCCTTGTATGGTTTAAAGCAAGCTCCAAGAGCATGGTATGAAACACTTTCAAACTTCTTACTCAATTCTGGCTTCACAAAAGGTACTATAGACACAACTCTTTTTCTTAGAATACACAAGGGTCACACTTTGTTAGTCCAAATGTATGTTGATGACATTATTTTTGGATCAACAAATGAAAAGTTTGGCAAAAAGTTTCAAAAATTGATGACCAGCCACTTTGAAATGAGTATGATGGGTGAGTTAACCTTTTTCTTAGGTTTACAAGTCAAACAAAGAAATGATGGGATATTTCTGAGTCAAACTAAGTATGTAAAAACAATTTTACAAAAATACTCACTTGAAAATTGCTCAATTTCAAAAACTCCCATGGCTACAGGGAATAAACTTGATTCTAATAAAGAAGGAACATGTGTAGATATTAAAACCTATAGGGGAATGATAGGATCATTGCTATACTTAACTGCAAGCAGACCAGATATTATGTTTGCAACATGTTTTCTGGCAAGATATCAATACAATCATAAAGAGTCTCACTTGAAAGCAGTAAAAAGGGTTTTTAAATATCTAAAAGGCACATCAGAACTTGGTCTCTGGTATCCAAAAGATACAAATCTTGAACTAATTGCATACACAGATGCAGATTATGCAGGGTGCAAGATTGACAGAAAAGCACATCTGGTGCATGTCAAATTCTGGGAGAAAAGTTGGTTTGTTGGGCAAGCAAGAAACAAAACTGTGTTGCTACATCAACAGCTGAATCTGAATATGTAGCAGCAGCAAGTTGCTGTTCACAAGTACTATGGATGCAAACTCAGCTGAAGGATTATGGAGTAATTCTTACAAAGATACCCATTCTATGTGATTCAAAGAGTGCAATTGCAATTACATAAAATCCAGTTCATCACTCTAGAACCAAACACATAGATGTCAGATATCACTTCATAAAGGATCATGTGGAAAAAGGTAACATGGAGATGTATTTTGTTCCAACAGAAAACCAAATTGCTGACATTTTTACATAACCTCTTGATGAAAAGAGACACAATTTTCTAATCAGCAAACTTGGCATGGTTAACATAAAAGGTGAAGATTTTTCAGAAAACAATAAAACTGAAAACCAAATTGATGATAATCAATGAACAGGCAAGAATTTTGATGATCAAAGAATGAAACAATAGGTTTCTAATAAAGAAATCCATCAATCTGATGGAATATCAGAAAATCTCATAAATTATCAATGAATCTGATAATTTATCAGAAAATATGAAGAATTATCAGAAAATCTGAAGAATTATCAGAAAATCTGAAGAATTGTCAGAAAATCTGATGAATCATCAGAAATTATGATAAAACATCAGAAACTTTGTTAA
This sequence comes from Helianthus tuberosus, assembly GCA_030545235.1. NCBI lineage: Eukaryota > Viridiplantae > Streptophyta > Magnoliopsida > Asterales > Asteraceae > Helianthus > Helianthus tuberosus. The sequence goes on along the minus strand of CM060417.1, from coordinate 82,103,097 downwards.
AACATCAGAATGATCCCTGATTATCAGAACAAATTCATGCATGTCACCATCTTTATTCATATCTCATATTTGTATAAACTCATAACTATAGATAGTCTTTTTTTTATTTAAAAAAAAAAACAAAAAGGGAGATAGGATAAATTCAATGTCACAGCAAGGAAAATCAACCGTCACAGGGAAAATTTTTGCAGAAAATTGAATCTTACTTATACTTCCAATGCATGCAACATCATACTTCATAAGGAAATAGAGAGACACAGGGGCATAAAATGATTAGGGGCTATGAGAGTAGCCGCCTAGTTATTCAATGCTTACTCACAAACGGGAGCTTAAAATTCTGCCATATACCCACTGCACCAGATATCGTCTTAAATGAAGAGATAGAAATGGAAAAGAAAATCTTTGGTTGTTAATGACATTTATAGTTTAACTATCACTTCCGTCTATAAATATAAACAACACTTGAAGACCTTCTTCATACCAAACAACCTTTTCTTCAAACCATTTTCTCAAAAAATTTATTCAAAAAAATGGCTTCTGCAAAAGAAATGAAATCTGTTCACTTTCCTCTACCTCTTCACAACCTTAGACTTAGGTCAAATCAGAAAGATCTTGAATGGGAAGATTGCAAGTATGTGTACAATATGATTAAGCAAAGTCCTTTTGGATATGCTGTATCTACATACGTCACCATCTACTCGGAACTCCTTCAAGAATTTTGGTGGAATGCTGAAACTGTCTTCAGTGGCACCACCATGTGGATAGAAAGCAAAGTGATGGGATTCAGAATCATCTTAAAGGAGGAAACTCTCAGGGATGTTCTCCAGCTGGTTGATCATCCAAGTAGCACCTTCTTCAGGAAGGAAATTATTGAAGAAACTCTGAGGAACATGGGTTACGAAACACCCAATGTCTCAAGGCAGATCAACAAGTCTGGGTTCATACCTCCATTCCAGTACTTGGTGACACAGCTCAGTGCCTGCTTCTCAAAGAAGATAGGGCACTTCAATGAGCTGTCTTACAGGATGATGGAGGTGGTGCATGCAGTTGTACAAGAGAAACCGTACAACTTTTCTAAGTTTCTCATGGGAGACTTAGAATCAAACTTGCACACCCGTCAACCTTTTCTGATCTACCCTCGCTTTGTGACCAAAGTGATAACCAGACAGCTGGGATTTGGAGGGGTAACAAGCTGGTACCCAAGGGCCCAGGTAGCTTTGCAAGAGAACATTTATGCTCCCTCCCTTGTTCCATCAAACAATCACATTGGTCATAAAACCTACCTTTGGCTGTATGTTAAGGGCATGTACAATGAGTAGTTTTTTTTTTTGTTTGTTGTAACTTTTTTAAATAGTAAAGTTTTTGCTTTATTTTCAAAAACATCACAATAAATCTAGGGGGAAGTAAAACAACATTTCTGATAAAAAACAAGAAAAATCTAATGAATTTCAAAAGAAATCTGATGAATCTGGTAAAAATCAGAGATTCTGATAAAACATCAGAAAATCTGATGATTCATCATAAACTCTGATAAATTATCAGTATGTGTGTTAATACAACATAAAAGTGTTAAGATAACCAGAAGAACTGATAAATCAACTGAAAAATGAGAGATATATCAAGTAACATTGTGTTAAAACCAGATTCAAAGAAATAAAAAAAGGGGTTTCTGTCCGATTTAAAATTTTTCTGGAAATCTATCTTCAAAAAGTAATGAGAAAATTTTTCAACAACACTCCTTGGAGATCAGAATAAAGATGTGAAGTTCAGAAATGCTATGTATGTGAAATCTTCAAAACTCTAATTATTCCTTCTCATCTAAAAAAAACGAGTGATTCAATTTCTAGATATGAATCAAATGTATTCTGATGAAGTATGAAGAAAATCTAACTCTCAAAGGTTTTATTCAAAAATTTTCTGATATACATCATCAAAAGGACAACTTGGGAACATACACAGTTTCAAAAAGGTTTTTATTGGACCTTTTTACATCGAAAGGGTCTCACATGAAGAAAAGGTGCAAGTTGGACATTAGTGTTTATCTACAAAATTCTTGGAATCTCTGATTTTCAGTAAAAGATTTATATTAAATTAGAGATAAACCAAAGGATTTTTAAACGATTGTTTCCTGAACGGATTAAAACATCATTAAAGGTGTCATAAACCACCTTAAATACAAACAACTCACGAAAAACACTCAAAGATCTCTGTTTCAAAACACTATAAATACATCCGTCAAAACAGAGACTTCCTTCTTAAACCTTCCTCTTCAAAAGCAAAACCCTAAAAACCCTTTTTCCAAGCAAAACCTCAATTCTCCATGGCTGCTATCAACATCAACATACCACCGGTTGAACACTCTGTTCAACTCATCACTGAAGCTGAATTCCTACCATTAAAGAGCAACAATGAAGCCTTGAACAATAACATAGATGAATATGATACAAAGTGCCAGATATTTATCGAATTTCTGACCAGATGTCCCATAGCTCAAGCTCTTACGAACACCAGAGAGGTACCAGAAAAACTTATACAACAAGTTGTAAAGACACTCAATCTCTCAAATCCAAATGAGCTCACAGCACATGTATGGGGAGATATCTTCATTACAATCACACCAGAAAAGATAAGGGAATGTTTGAAATTACCCTTAAGCCAAAATTATGAAGAAGCCCTAGAAAAAGAAGATATGTTTGCACAGCTTGATGCTGTAATGGGTTATAAGTCAAAAATCTCAAAGATCCGTGAATTCAAGAGAAATCAGTTGCCTGCCTTCTGGCAAGTATTGATGGAAATTCTGAACAAGTGTTTATCATCAAAGATTGGGGGTATAGATCAGATAAATAAAAATGTTCTAACAATCATGTTTAGCCTCATCACTGGGTTAAATATTGATTATGGAACAGAGATATTTAATATGATCAGAAGATCAATTATGACCAACACTGGAAGGATAGATTCACATCTACCTTTTCCCAGATTTCTGTCAGTCATAATTTCTGATGCTTTTTCTGAAAGGAATATGGAAATTCCTGCTTCAGAAAATATGTGGAGAACCGAAATCATGAGACCTTGGATTGTTGTGGGGTCTTGGAAGTCAGATTATGATGTTCCTGTTCTGTCAGAAAGTGTGATGAATCTGATACAAGAGGATTCACCTTACAGAGCAGAGTATCTAAAGATGTTAAGCAAAAAGACAGAGAATAAAGAAGTTTTTGATAGTGTGTCCCCTATGGAGCATGATGCACAAGAATCAAGTGCACCAAGAATAGAGCAGCAGGGTGAATCAGAACCTCATCAAGCTGATGAAGATGTGTACATGAGTCCAGTGGCAGAAGAACATCATGCAGAAATCTCGCATATGGGAGAAACAGGTGCACAACACTCTAAACTTAATATTGTCCATGATTCTGAAAGTGATTCTGATGAATCAATTCATGAAAATTATGAAATTTCACATGGAGGTACTGTTTCTGAAAAACAATATGTGAGTAAATCAAGAGACCCATTTTCTGAATCAGATTCTGAGGAGGAAAATGTGGTGGCAACAGGTAGAGATCAGTCTACTGATCACGGAAACCTGGATGAGAAAAATATGAGTTTCTCAACAACTCATGGAGAATCTAAAAGATTAAAGGATATGAGGAAAACCAGAATTTCAATGAATTTCAATTTTCTGGTAAGGGTATAGAGAATATGGAATATTTTATTACTCTTAACCTTAGAACAGCAGAGAATGTGTTTTCTGCTGGTGTTAGAGGTGGAACATCTGTTGTTCCTCCTGTTACCCAAGAACATCAATCTATGTCAGCAGAGCAACTACACAAGGAACTTGATGACATAACAGTTGTTTGTACTGGCAAGACAGCAACAGAAAAAAAGCTTGATCTGATACTGGAAGAGATCATAAATCAAAAGTCAGACATCAAAGCATTATCAGAAACTGTCAAAGCTGTACAGAAACAAACAGAAAATAATACTGCGGCTCTCAACAAACTACAGCAGCCATCAGAAAACTCATCAGAATTTGAGAAAGCTCTCAAAGAATTGCAAGAAATCAAGACAAAGATGGCAGAGGTTGCAAGTGCAGGGGAAAGCTCAATTTCTGGAAGAATCCTTGAAGAAATTCAGTTCCTTAGAGCCAATAACAGCAGCATAGCTGATGCTCTTGAAAAACTGATGTTGGAATGGTCCACCCAAAAGAATCAAGATCAACTGGAGTTTCAAAAGATGAAGAAACAAGAAGAATTAAATGTTCAAACTCTTGCTAATGTTCAATTGTTAGTAATGAGGTTGCAGTACAATGTTGCCAGACTGGCAAATGTTGATTTACATGAACTAAAAGCCCCAATCCCACAAGGTGAACCAGCAGGAGATTCGGAAACTCCTCAACAACAATTCAAACAACCAGAAGTCACTCAACAAGATTCGACCAAACAATCAGAAGCTTTAGCAACACAAAAACAGAAGCAATTCATGGGTCCTCCTCCTAGTAGGCCAAAATTGCTTATGGGTCCTCCAACAAAAATACTAAAGCCAGACACATCAAAGGTACCAACACATGAAGCTGTTCCAGTTAAATCATATTCCATGGCTCTCACATGTGAAACAGAATTCAGCAAACAACTTAATGTAAAAGAAAAGAGAAGAATGGAAGATGAAGTAACATCCTCAAAAAGACCTAGAACAGTTATTGGAGAAGATCCAGAAGGAAAACTCAAAGAATTCACAATGCTGAAAGGTGATTTACATACAATTATGTACCCTGAAGAACACTTGAAGCATTACTACTGGAACAAACAAGAAGATAAACTAGAAAGGCCACTCTCTCCATTAAGCAATAATATTGTTGAACTCAGAAATGAAGGAAACTTGGAAATGTTGCACAAACCAGTTACAAATCCAATAGTTTCCATTGAAAGAATTATCACTATTAATACTCAAGGAGGTGTATTAGGTACTTATGGACAGAACAAATACACCTTGATCAGAGAAGATAGAAGTGAAACAAATGTTACTGATGGAGACCTGGCTGATGATATTCACCCAATGAGCTTAGTAAAGTTGAAGCAGCTCATTGGTAAAGACAAAAGCACCTCAGCTGTGATCAGAAGAGCTCTTGACAGCATCAAGAAAGCAGGAGAAAATTATATCAAAGGGCTGCACTGACAGACTTTGACTTGTGTATCAACTTTGAGTATAGCAGAAAGGTACTAACACCTCCTCCTAACAACACCATTCCAGCTGAAATTCCTCTCAACAAAGTAAGAACTGGAGCTATCTTTGACAAACCAGAAATGTGTGTGGTTTTCAAAGATGCCTATGATGAGAAAGCTCTGTTCAGAGTCAGTGAAATAAATAGGTATTCCAATCAAACTTTGAAATATATAAAGAATTGCATGAATGAAAAACAAGAGCAGCTCAAGAAGAAGGGGAAGAACAATGAACAGCTGAGGAAGGCAATTGAAGATAGCATTGAAAAATGGATGCAAGCTAGAGGTTGGTACAAAGAACTTTAAAAAACAACTCAAAAGGCAATTGACTACAAAAAAAGGTTGAAACCAGGAGACAAGTTCAGAGGTGGGTGAAGATCAACTAATGAATTCATGAGTTTAAAATTTGTGTTTTTGAAACAATATTTTATTTTTCTGTCTGTTTTAAACACTGGTTGATTTGATTCTGTTTCATGTTTCTGAATTTAGTTGTTTGAACTTTCTTTTTAAGGATTAGTTGAAGTTTGTTTACGTTTGATATAGATAGTTGTTTTTCTTACAATACTTAGGGGGAAACTATTAGGAAACTTTATTTGTAAGTATTGAAGAAAATCAAATTCAGCTTGATCTATGAAGAAGATAAAAGTCCTGAAGATCAAAACAACTAGAAGAAGACTGGATAGGACAACTGAAAAGAACAACATCTACTTCAAAGAATCATAAGTTGATCAAAGACAGAAGAAGATTATCAGAAAAGGCTTTTCTGATGGATCTGATGATATTTCTGATAAAATATCATCAGTTTCTGGCAATTCTGATCATTAGATTTTCTGATGATTTGTTCACCAGAATTTCTGATGAAGTGGTTATCAGAAATTCTGATAAACCCCATTTGTCTAAAAATCAGTTCTACTCTGCTACAATAACCGAAGCAACTTGACATTATTGGATATCATGATGACAAAGGCAACTTGATTGTTGTATTCAATGAATATGTCAAGAAGCTACTTTTTGCAGGACATATACATGAATAAACAAATGTTTATTCATGTATTCAAGCCGTCTATAAATAGAAGGCTCATCAAGCAAAGAACAAATGAGTTAAGCTTAGCATTCAATACATACTACAAACTCCATTGTCCTTTCACCACAGAATTACACAAGTAATCGTTTGTAATAGATAATAATCTCACAATCACCTTGTAAACCATTTTGTTTCAAAGTGATATAAACTTGAAAATTCTGTAGGTCTTTTTTCTTGAAAGTCTGATTTCTATTTCCGCACACTATTTTCACATTTATTGAAATCACTTGCCATATTACGTGAAAAAGAAGTTTTTAAGTCCAAGTCTGGGACCAACACATCATAACTTCCACCATCAGCATTCTGTACATGTTCAACATTCTAGACAACTAAAGCATTGTGGTCATGCGTCAACTCTCCTAAATCAGAATCAGGTTCCAAGTATGGATGTTTTTGAACTTTCTTAACATATATTTCTACAACATTTGTGACTAGAGCATGCTTTATCAATCTAAGAGCATGAGCATGAGTGCCAACTGGTCTTAACCCAAAATCCATGTCTTCTCCCAGAACCCTAAAATGGTATTTGAGATAATCTAAATCGTTTTCCTCATAACCAAGTCATATCATCATATCATTAATTATTACGATAGAGAAGTAGTCTGCGTTAACCTTGTCTACATATGTGATTGTTCCACTATGGTAGCTTACTTCTGGAAAGGTATTGAATTCACCTCCATGGTGAAATTCCAATGTGAATAAATCAGGATCATTTGCTGAAAAGTGTAAATTTCACATTAGTACATAATCATGTTTCAACAAAATATGATTGATCGATGAAAGATGTAAAATCCGCATATCGTATACAATTTTAGAATCAAGTCATTCACCAGGAGCTCGAACATTCCACGTTGTATAATTATCTTTTTCACCATCCTTTGAATGAACGAAGATTGAGAGGATTTTGGGTTTATGATCAGTTCGATTGGTCTTGGGTTGATTCTGATGGAAACGACGTGATTATGGGGATTAGGGTTTAGAAGAGGGAAAATTGGAATATAAAAGAGATGGATTAAAATAAATAAATAAATAAAATAAAAATGTGTTGTGACATTATTCCCCTTATTTAAACAACCTGTTAAAAGTTCTATTAAGTTATTGGACTAAAATGGCAAGTTTAAGAAAACTTGGGGATGAAAATGGCATGAAATTTTTTTTTGGATGAAAGTGTCAATTTTAGACAAACACAAGGACAAAAACGACAGTATACTCTTAAATTAAATTAAATATAATATAATATAATATAATATAATGTAGTACAGTATATAATGAACAAAAACAAATAGACTTTACAACTAGGAGCATGCATAAAGGCATGAACTCACAAAAAAAAAACATGATCAACATCCATGTAAATCGGGGAAAAATGCAAGAATATAATGATTATAGTTTAAACCATGGATGGCTCGTAAACCATGTGTTGTTGGGTTTGATATTAACCGGGTTGTTGATTTATTAATTGTATTAATACATTTATGAGTTCGTCACAAACTAGAATGACAGTAGATGTTTTTTATCGTTCTTACTAGTGTTAGAATCATGTCATTATCGTAAAAACCAATATGCTTGACATTGTTCTCTTGATAAGCAAGAAACACGGTCATTGTATCTTGTAAATTGACCAAGCTAAGGTCACAATTAGGGGTGCAAATGAGCCGAGTCGAGCCCGAGCTCGACCAGGCTCCTGGTCGAGCTCGGGCTCGATTAACTTATGAGAGCTCGGACTCGAGCTCGGCTCGATTCGAGCTTTGTTTTCAAAGCTCGAGCTCGGTTCGTTTGTATTTTCTCAAGCTCGAGCTCGGCTTGGACTCGGCTCGTTTATTATCTATTAATTAGTATATTAAATAAAAATAATATAAATAATAGACTTTTTAAGCTCGCGAGCTCGATAAGTGAAGCTCAGGCTCGGGCACGTTTACTAAATAAGCTTATTTTTAGGTTCGAGGTCGACTTGTAAACAAGTTTAAATAAGCTCAGCTCGACTCGGCTCGTTTACACTAAGGCTCGATAAGGCTTGACGAGCCTAACGAGCTTCAGATGCGAGTCTCTAGCTCGGGCTCGATAAACAAATGAGCTTTGTTTTTAGGCTCAAGCTCGGCTCGGGCTCGATAAGGCTCGACTCGTTTCGAGCTTTTTCTTGAGCCGATCTCAAGTAGCTCGCGAGCCGCTAGGCTCGTTTGCACCCCTTATCACAATTCACAAAACATAGGTAGTGTTTGGTATGCAGGAATGAGAGGTGAAATGGAATGGACCATTGTGAGGGAATGAAGAAAAGAGTGTTTGGTTGGTCGATGGAATGGAATCATCCATTCCAAAATGCATTTCATTCCCTCAAAATCATTTCATCATTCCCCCCTGTTTTTTTTTCCCATTCCATTCCTTCCCCCTTCATTAACAACATCACAACCCACCACCGTTGCTACCACACACCACCACCGCCATCGTCATCCGCCGCCGTCACCCAACTCCGCCGCCACCCACCTCCGCCGCCACCCGCCACCACCTACTACCACCGCCACCCACCTCCGTCCTCGCCACCGCCGTCGCCGCCACCCACCGTCGTTACTGCCACCTCCGACCATCGTCGCCACCCACCTTCAATCATCGCCGCCACCATTGCCACTACCACCTCCGATCACCGCCGCCACCCACCGCCGTCACCACTATCAACCACCACCACCCACCGCCACCACCGCTACCATCTGTAGGTCCCGAAATCTGAGGATCGATAACGAACCGAATCACTTGTTTATAGCAAACACGGTCACGTGTGCGGAATCCACGTAACTATGCCAAATCAAACATATAAAACAGTAACGACACAGTATTAATCAATGAAACACACTCGATTGATTAAACGGGATGAGAACCGATAACAAACTGATACAAACACAGTTTAGACAGAATTTTGACAGAGTTTCTTTAAGGGTATGCTCTCATCTACCTTCACAGTGAAAGCAGGATGTGTTTATATACTCCCTGGGCCCAAGTCTCGGCGAAACACAAGGTGATACGGCGAAACAGCATATGGGCCAGTGATTGGGCCTGAAGCAGCCCATTACACGACGAAACAGATGTGTTTCGTCGTTTATGTCGACGTAACAGATCCATTTGGTAACCATTCTGTTTCGTCGTGATGAGTTCGACGAAACAGCCTGTTTCGTCGAGGTCTGCAACAGATGTTCTGTTTGCTGTAAACAGATAGCAAACAGATAGAACATATAAACATCATAATGACCATTCTACCCTTAACATGCAACATGCATTGTTCATTATACATTACATACCAAACGAAGACAAATAAGTCAGACACAAGCGGATAGGAGGATATCCGACTTGGTCGACGTCAAATACATACTCGATAATTCATAAAGACCGTACAAAATACATCGTTAAGTACAAGACTAGTTACAGACACTAAAAATGCATCAACAAACTCCCCCTTGTCTGTTACTCGTCTTCGGTCTTCTAATCTTCCACCTCAGTGTTGTTCGGACCACGAACTGCCCGAATGTATTCCCCGGTAGTAGCAAAAACACGCTACGCGCTGAAACTTCAAAGCTTGACGTGCATCCTGATCTTCATAAAAAATGTCGTGACGATATAATCTGTTAATGTCAGCCTCGGACATGTTGACGATCCACATCGGATCCAACATCCGGTAATTTGCACGATTATCTCTAAACACAATCACGGCTTCATGAGTGTCGGAGTCGTAGCACCATAATGCCATATCTTCAAGAAAATCCTGCTGCATCGGCATTAATGGGATTTTATCTACGACTCGCGGTGGTTGATATACAAGCTTGTAGCGCCCTGTGTTCGTTTCCGGATCAAGAGTAAACTTGATCGGTTGATAGATGGGAAACTGTGGCTTGTATGATTCATCCTTCCATCCCGACTTCTTGTTTATTTTTATCAGTCGCTCAAATAAAGTAGCGCCGTCGAAGTTTGAACGATTAACAAGCTCAAGCCTCGTCAACGCTGCAACATCATAAAATGGCAACGTAAAATGCTCAACAATGACCGGAAGTATTGTATACCGTATTCACGTTTAACGGCTACGCAGTGTATATCCTTAACAAACATCCAGCATAGAATTCTTCCACTTGGCTTCGCCTTTTCAAACTGCAAGTAGTCAACTTGAACACTTTCCATTTTGTTTTAGTTTCCAAATGCAAGAACGTTTTATGAAGTAGGTTTCAGGGTTCCGGCAGAAAACACCAAGCAACAACTTCGGCTTAATCAAAAACGAACTTTACAAATAACACTAAAAACGAATTTAAAGCGCGGTAAACTAAACGAAAAGGCAATAAACTGTGAAAAACAGTAAGCAACTGTACAAATGCAATCTTTTTGCGAATCTCAAGGATAAGGAATCATACCAGCTTACGGTCTTAGTCAACATGATTGTGATTTCTGTTTAAAGCTCTGGATAAGTATACTACCTCGATTATCGGTATTGTGGTCCACATAAGCTCAAACTGATCAGACGTAATCATAATTTAAGAGATACGATTAACGGTAAGGATTATACTTACTTGTCGATGTGAATCCACTCATGACACATTCCCGTATCAAGGTATGCACGAGAATTCATCTTACCGGTGAGTATACCGTTTATCATCCGTTTGACCGTATAAAAATGTGAGAAACTCACTTATTTTGATTGAAAACAAGCCCTATGTGATAGAATCACTTATTGATGAGGAACTTGATTTTCAGATGCATGAGGGCACAGGAGCAAGTCCGTGAACAGGTCAGTACTTTCGTACAGCAGAGAGACGAACTTGACTCCCGCAAAGAATCTGTGATATATTATCACTTATTTTGTTTGAACATGTGATTGTTGATCACTTATTGAGGTCGAATGCAATATGTACACGTATGTATAGTATCATGGAAGATTTTAGACTTCGTCTCCGTTATTTGTACGGTTTGATACAACCATGATACCCAGATGATAAGACAGCATAAAGACCGAATATTTCAGATCTCGGCAATCAATCAAACGAAATTTCGGTACTAAGACCATATGCCAATGAATGGTTCCCACCTGACTTGAAGTATGTTAGGTTTGTATCATCCTGCACATTTTAGTCTGATTGTGAGCCTACCGATACATCGTTAGTAGAGATACTTATCATTTCTCAGTTTTTGTTTTACATTTTGAGCACGTTGACCGACCACACCAGTGAACTTCATCATTTTCCTTTATCCAAGAAACTCATTTTTGGTTTTTCTATATTTTTTTTTTTTGAATTTTTTTTTTTTTTACAAACGAAACGACAGAAAGTAAAGACATCTTTTTGGATTTTGAAATTTTGCAATGTTTTTGTATTTTCTTGAAATTTCTCCCCCAAAAAAACTAAAAGGTTATGAAAACGAAAATCTTTTTGAATTTTTAACGTTTTTAAAGAAAATAATTACAAAAAACGATCAGCCAAAGAAGTTTACTCGGGTATCACCTTAATGCCATTGACCAAAAGTAGATAATCAAAACGTGATTTATCAAAAGCTTTTGTAAACAGGTCGGCACGTTGGTGATCGGTGGGGACATGAACAACATCGATTAATCTCTTGTCAAAACAATCACGTATGAAGTGATATTTAATGTCGATGTGTTTAGTCTTGGAATGCTGCACAGGATTTCTAGTGATCTGTAAGGCAGCATTATTATCAACAAAAATATGAGTAGATAGGAATTCAAAACCGTAGTCGCGCATTTGTTGTTGTATCCAAAGAACTTGGGAGCAACAACTCGAGGCAGCAATATATTCTGCTTCACATGTTGATGTAGCAACACACGTTTGTTTCTTGCACTGCCACGTGACCAGGCGATTTCCTAAGAACTGACATCCTGCTGTTGTTGATTTGCCATCGATTTTGCAACCACCAAAGTCAGAATCACTGTATGCAATTAATTCAAAACTATCATCCCTAGGGTACCAAAGACCAAGGTCCGGGCATCCCTTCAAATAGCGAAAAATCCTTTTGACAGCTGACAGATGAGAGGCCTTCGGGTTTGCTTGATATCTTGCAAGCAGGCATGTTGGATACATTATGTCAGGCCTCGAAGCGGTGAGATACATGAGAGATCCGATCATGGCGCGATAATAAGAAGAGTTGACACTTTCTCCTTTCAAATCCGGAGTAATCCCGTGATTCTGCGGAAGTGGAGTACCAATGGGCGTTGAATCTGACATTTGGAATCGGCTCAAAATGTCACCAACATATTTAGTCTGATGGATGAATATCCCAGACTCTGTTTGTTGAACTTGTAGGCCCAAGAAGAAATTCATCTCCCCCATAGCGCTCATTTCGAACTTTTCCTGCATAACACGTTCGAATTGCCTGCACAAAGATTCATTAGTAGAACCAAATATTATATCATCAACGTATACCTGCACCAGCAGAAGATCTCCATCTAGTTCCTTGATAAAGAGTGTGCAATCAATAAGACCTCGTCGAAATCCATTCTCCAGAAGATAGTTGGATAAGGTTGCGTACCAAGCCCTAGGTGCTTGATGTAAACCATAAAGAGCTTTGTTGAGCAACCAAACTCGATCGGGGTGAATAGGATCTTCAAAACCTGGAGGTTGTTCGACGTGCACCTCTTCTTGAACTATACCATGAAGAAAAGCACTTTTGACATCCATCTGGTAAACTTTGAATCCTTTGAAAGAAGCATAAGCTAAGAAGATCCGTATAGCTTCCAGACGTGCAACGGGTGCATAAACTTCATTGTAGTCAATGCCTTCTATCTGGCGAAAACCCTGAACAACCAATCTCGCCTTGTTGCGAATAACCACTCCACGGTCGTCCTTCTTGCATTTATAAACCCATCGTGTGCCAATTTTCTAGTAGTTATCCGGCTTTTCAACAAGCTTCCAAACACCAAGCTTTTGAAATTGTTGCAGTTCGTCCTGCATGGCTTCAACCCAAGAATTATCTTTTAAAGCATCCTTCCAAGACTTCGGTTCTTCTTGTGAAACGTAACACGCAAAGGACCAATCGTTTTGAAGACCAAATTCTCTAATGGCTGAATATAAACCAGCATTCTGGTTATTTCTCAGCTGATTACGCATCTGCACACCGCTTTGGACATCTCCTATAATGTTCTGCTGTGGATGGGTATTGTGAATCCTCAATTCAGGATTTTCAGGAACACTAGCATTAATACCCAAATTGTTAAGATTAAGATCAGCAACCAACTCCGCACCGGGAATATGAGTGGAAGTGGATGCATTTCCTTCAGCAGTATCATCATTCTGCTCTTGAGGAATTTCTAAAGAAGTGCCATGAACAGGAACAACCGGGGCAGAAGTGCCTTCAGTCGCATCAAGATGTTCATCATCTTCCGATGACTCATTGTAGTCAGTAGCATCTTCAAATACCTCATTTTGAACAGTATTGTTTACTGAATTAGAACCTTGTGGGTTAACAATAATTGGTCTTACCAAAGACGAGCCGGCAGCGTTGTCACTATCAAATAACATTTGAACAGCTGCAGATTCTTCATCAAAAGTTGGCAGATTAAAGGAGTCAAATATCCCATCGTAATCGAACATCCAAGGATCACCCGGAGATCTAACAGGATTTGTGTACCTTTGAACCCTTACTTCATTCCAAAGCTCAATCTTTTTGGTGGTCAGATTCCATACACGAAAATTTGGAGTTGCATATCCGAGGAAGAAACCTTCGATAGCTTTTGCGCCAAACTTTCCATCTGGGTCAATCATGGTACATGGACCGCCAAAAGGTTCAAGGAAAGAAAGATCCGGTTTCCCTTTCTGTAGAAGTTCGAAACAAGTTTTGCCATGCCTCTTAACTGTAAGAACTCTGTTCAAAGTGTAGCAAGCAGTCGACACAGCTTCTGCCCAGAATTGAACAGGAAGCTCCGACTCTACCAACATCGTTCTTGCAGTCTCAATAATCATGCGATTCTTCCTCTCAGCGACACCGTTTTGTTGTGGAGTATAGCGAGAACTGTATTCATGAAGAATGCCTTTAGAAGTACAGAACTCATCCATCACACGGTTCTTGAATTCAGTTCCATTGTCGCTTCGGATCCTCTTCACTTTCAACGTGTATAAATTTTCCAACATTGTAAGAAGATCCTTGAGGATTCCAGGAGTATCACTCTTGTGTGCCATAAAAGCTACCCAAGAAAATCTAGAATAATCATCAGTAACAACCAGACAGTAAGCATCTCCGAATGTTGTCTTGTGCTTCATAGGTCCAAAAAGGTCCATATGAAGACGTTCGAGAGGCATGCTAACAGTGTTGATTTTCTTCAGAGGGTGAGATTTCTTTGTTTGTTTCCCTTTTTGGCACGAAACACAGATATCCTGTAGATGAAAGCTTCTCACAGGCACACCATTCACAAGGTTATTTTTCACCAAATGGTTCATTTTCCTCAAGTGAATGTGCCCCATTCTTCTGTGCCAAGAAATAGACTCCTTCTCTGTGGCTTTTGAGACAAAACATGTTACTTGCGCAGATGACGTAATGGCTTGGCTCATATCAAGAATATAAAGGTCATTAATTCTTGGAGCCGATAAGAGAATCCATTCATCAGGAATCTTGAATCCGGGTTTAAGCACATAACAACCGGCATCATCAAAATGCACGGTGAACTTCTTATCTCAGATTTGCGACACACTGAGAAGATTATGATCAAGTTGACGAACATAATTGATCTTTTCGAAACATACCACACCGTTTGAGATCATTCCTTCTCCGGTGATATATCCGCCTTTGTCTCCTGCGAACACGACATAGCCTCCTTTAATATTTCTCACATCGTACAGAAGCCGTAAGTCGCCTGTCATGTGCCTGGATGCCCCACTATCAACAATCTAATGACTACTGATAGTTCCTCCTGGAACACCCTGCACATATCATCCAATGATTAGTTAAGGATGGGGACCCAAGCCATAGTGGTCTTGGGTCGTCCCTGAGCATCACGAATAGTGATCTCGATCTGTTGATGATTTTCCAAACTAACAGCTCCCCCTGAACTTTCACTCATCTTAGGTTTCCAAGTTTGTTTTTGTTTACCAGATTGAGTTTTGTAAACAGATTTTGAAACTTCTGGTTTTAAAGGTGAACTTGGTTCCCTTGGAACAGATTTGACCTCAGTTTTTAAGGCCTTTTCTATTTTCTTGACATTCTGACGTCGTTGTTTCGTTTCCTGTTCTTTAACAGTTTTGTTATCATGTTTTTGGGAAACGGGACGACATTGAGTGTGAATCTTTTCAGGTGGTGCTTTCTCAACAAATTTATCTCTTGGAGTGTTTACACAATCTTTGATGATGTGCCCAAACTCTCCACATTTAAAACACGTTCTCCTCTCAACAAACTTAGGAGAAACGGATCGACGCTCATATGTCAAACCTGTAGAGCCTGAGGTACTTGCCTTTTCATCACACCCGTTTGAATGTTGAGTGTAATTATTTTGACTGTTACGCTTTAAAATCTTGACTTGTTGTACAAAATCAGTGTTTGATTTGTTAGCAAAAATCTCAATTTTATCAGTACCCTCAGATGCCACAAATCTGACATCATTGTTTTTCTTTTGATAACGAGCTCCATTTGTTTCAAATTTTGATTTAGAAACATTTGGCCTTTGAGCTCGTTGAAATGGTTGTTTACCCTTAGGAGCAAAAGGTTGTTGCTTTGTTGGGGAGTTTTGATTTCCAAATTGCTTTTTGATTTCAGCTTTAGGAATTGGATCACATTGAGTCACAATAACTCCCGGGATCGTCTTTCCCAAAAACTTGCTTGTGTTATCTTTAAAAACTTTATCAATCAATGATGGATTGACGTTTTTAATTGGAAAATCATTATCCGAATAAATTTTAGAATCACCAACCAAAGTATACAACACATTGTTACTCTTAATGGTAGACACAGGGTTCTTGTCGTCCTTGACAGGATTAATCACTTGTTTGGCAACTTGTTGCACATCAGGAATAGGAGGATCACAAAGAATATGATTCTCAATTGGAATATCTATTCCCTTTTTCTTGTCAAGTGATTCATCCTGGTCATTAGCATCTGTTTCATCATCAGATGAATCATAATCCTCAACAGTTGGAGGACTTTGACTCACTGTAGTTGAAGTTTCTGTTTCAACAGATGAGGTTCCCGAGGAATTGTTCGGTTTGAACCCTAATCCAGTAGTAAATTCCTCATAATTAAGAGGCACACTGGGTTCAAAACGAGGCATATCCTCTTCATCAGGTGGTGGAGCATAATTGTGTCTCAAAGGGGGCGGACATTTCTTATACCCAACACCACTCTTGTTTTTCTTCAGTTGTTGAACATCAATTATGTGATCGAGCACAAATCGGGAGTTAGAATAACTCTCCAATTTTTGCTTGATAGCATCATGCTCGCACTTGGCAATGGCTAATTCCTTTTTGGTTTCCTCAACAATATTAATGTAATTGTTAATACTAATTTGTTTATGATAAACAACTTTGGTAGTTTCGGAAACACTTTTCTTTAAATTTTCAATTAAAGATTTAAAGTCCTTTTCGTTTCTTGTTAAAGCCATATTTGCCTCTTTGCACTTTGACATCTCAACAACCAAACTTTGATTGTGACCATGAATTGTGTCACATTCAAGTTTCACTCTATCACATTCCTGTTTCATATAAGCACAATCAGTACATATTCTAGGAGTTTCAGATGTTACCTAACTCGAAGAGGCTGAAACATTTGCCATAAATGCAGTTTGAAAAGAAAAAGATCCGTCTTCAGAGAAGAACTTCTCCATTTCCTTAGATGCTATCCCAGCCTTCTTGATAAGAACAGATTTCTGAGACTTCAACTCCTCTGCTTCATTCAACAAGTCATCAATAGAAGTCGCTTCTTCTTTCACATCTCCCGAAATAGAACTTTCTTCATCCGAACTCCCGGTATAACCCGAACTGTCGTCACTTTCAGAAAATTCTTCTTTATGAACGTGCTTGATGTGATTGATGATCTTTGCATAGCACGCTGTTCCTCCTCCTTCATTATCACCTCCCCCTAATTGTAAAGACCAATTACACCCTTCATCTGTTTGAACAGTCAATGCACGAGTGTTGTTTGGTGGTCCAGATTGGTTCTGGTTGGTGGTATTGTTCACAGCTACTATCCCTTTCCCACGATTGTCTTGAGTGCCTTGAGTGGCATTTGAAGTACTTGTCTGATTTCTGAAAGGGTTCTGATTGCCTTGCTTGGATGGTCGGGTGCACTCACGTTTGAAGTGACCCTTTTCGCCATAATTAAAACATGTAACCGCTTCTTTATCAAACTCGTACTTCGTATCCTGCTTACTATCCAAAGAACTTCTTCCTGTTCGACTCATGAAATCCCTTGCCCTTCTAACTGCACTTGCAAACGCCCACTTTATATCCATCAACTCCATTTCATCACGATCGATTTGTTGATAATCTTCGTTGGTCATACTGATGTTCCCAATTTGACCTGCGACCAAACCGCAGTATGCACTGACCATTGTATTAATGAGTTCCATGTGCTCCTTTGCTACTTCAATGCTAACTTTTCAGAGGTTCGAAGTATCAACTTTAACAGTGTTCGTGTTTTGGGGTGGAGGATTGTTGGTATAATGTGCTTGTTGTGGTGATGGTTGGGCTTGAGATTGCGGTATTGATTGTGAAAGATAAGCACCTAAATCGAACTGTGGTTGAGTACTTTGAGATTGGGCTTGAGATTGGGGTATTGTTTGTGAAAGATAAGTGCCTAAATCGAACTGTGGTTGAGTACTTGTGTTGGACACAAACGCCGTTTGAAGCTTCGGTTGTTGAACAGAACTAGAACTAGCTGAAGGAGCAAAACCAGGCAAATATATTTCTGTGTTTTGAGGAGCTCCAATCCTTTTAGCTTTCTGAGTTTCCTCTTCATTCTTGTGCTCCAACTTCTGAACGAATCCATAGATAGTGACATTTTCCCCATCCAGAGCACCCGTATGCTTTAGAAGTTCAATGAATGGACTCCACTTAGGAGGTAGAGCATCAGCTAAACGTGCAATCATTTCCACATGATTTGCAACAACCTTATAAGAACTCATTTCACTTATCAAATGATAGAAACGAGAAGTCATATCATTTAGGGTTTCATTTTCCAAAGATTGAAATGATTCAAATTCTTTCTTCAAAAGATCATGGCGTATTTTTCTAGAAGCTGCATTTCCTTCTCCTCTTGTTTCCAATGCATCCCATAAAGCTTTCGTGTTCTTACTATAAGAGAATTGATGATAGATGTCTTTATGAAGAGCTTGTGTTAGCAAAGCAAACGCCTTCTTCTCTAAATCATAGGCTTTCTTGTCATCTTCAAGCATATGAGAAATACCAGCGGCAGTTGATGCTGCTGCTTCGAGTTCCGGGTTACATGCAGTAGTGAAACACGTCCAAAGTTCAACGTTTTGCCCTTGAATGTATGTGTGAAAACGACCCTTCCAAGATGGATAGTCGTTCATGTGATTTAGCTTTGGCGGGCGATTGTTGCTTCCCGTCTCACTCTCACTGAGCAATAGATTTTGAATGTTTTGATTTTGATTAGAAACCATTGCCCATTGACCTGCATTTATTGATTGTTGTCATTGAGGCAATGAATTCATTAACAATTCGGCAAGCGAAGGCTGATTTTGAGCTGGCTGTGGTTCCGAACTCCAATCCCACAGACCTTTGTTACTCATGTTTGATATATGAATGATAATACCTGTTAACACACTTGAAAACACAAAGTTAGAACACTTTTGTAAGTCCTCTGTGTAAAATTGACAACACACGACGAAACACTTTCCACGAAACAAACTTGTTTCGTTGATATGGATGATGACGAAACAGACTTGTTTAGTTAAATATATTATGACGAAACGGATTTTATTTCGTCGAAGATATTTTGACGAAACGCTTTTGTTTCGTCGCCTGCTTGTTTCGCCGAGGATTAGTCTCAGACAGCTGGTTAGATATTTATCTGACACAAGACAAGTTGGTGATACAAAGCAAGTTGGTAAACACAATTTCAACACCCCATGCTTTCAGGTTTATAGTTTCAAAGCACCTTTATCTATATCCCATAAACTAATGATCACACATGTACACAAAAGTCCACTTAATGTATTCTATTTAACAAACACTTTGATTCATGCAATAGAAAGATCAAATGCACAGATATGAATGAACCGTTTGAAGGTTTGAAGAACACACTCAAGAACAATGAGTTTTCCGGTAATTTATAATTTTCCGAAACACGTAAATGCACAAGACTTTCACTAAAAACCCAGTTTAAAGCATAAACAAAAAATCTAACAAGGTTTTTTATAAAACTCTTTAGCATACAACAAGAAACCAACAGATTTTATGAATATTTTTCCAGAAATTATGATTTTTCAAGAACAAATTTTCAGAAAAACCAATCACAAATACTTGATAAAAACCGAACTATGTTTGATTTTAAACAAGGATAAGAGCCAAATGCTCTGATACCAATTGTAGGTCCCGAAATCTGAGGATCGATAACGAACCGAATCACTTGTTTATAGCAAACACGGTCACGTGTGCGGAATCCACGTAACTATGCCAAATCAAACATATAAAACAGTAACGACACAGTATTAATCAATGAAACACACTCGATTGATTAAACGGGATGAGAACCGATAACAAACTGATACAAACACAGTTTAGACAGAATTTTGACAGAGTTTCTTTAAGGGAATGCTCTCATCTACCTTCACAGTGAAAGCAGGATGTGTTTATATACTCCCTGGGCCCAAGTCTCGGCGAAACACAAGGTGATACGGCGAAACAGCATATGGGCCAGTGATTGGGCCTGAAGCAGCCCATTACACGACGAAACAGATGTGTTTCGTCGTTTATATCGACGTAACAGATCCATTTGGTAACCATTCTGTTTCGTCGTGATGAGTTCGACGAAACAGCCTGTTTCGTCGAGGTCTGCAACAAATGTTCTGTTTGCTGTAAACAGATAGAACATATAAACATCATAATGACCATTCTACCCTTAACATGCAACATGCATTGTTCGTTATACATTACATACCAAACGAAGACAAATAAGTCAGACACAAGCGGATAGGAGGATATCCGACTTGGTCGACGTCAAATACATACTCGATAATTCATAAAGACCATACAAAATACATCGTTAAGTACAAGACTAGTTACAGACACTAAAAATGCATCAACACCATCTCCGACCACCGTCGCCGCTACCACCTCCGACTACCCCTGCCACCACCATCGCCACCACTGCCACCTACCTCCACCACCACCGTTGTCACCATCCGCCGTCGTCTCCACCCACCACCGCCAACCACCGCCGCCGCTACAACTGACACCTAGCACCACACCCCATCATTGCCCATCACTAACCACCGCCATCTGATTTTATTCCTTCGTCTTTTTTCGCATACCAAACAACAAAAAGTAATTGTTCAGTCCATTCCACATGGTAACCAAACAAGATATGGAATGGTAATGATCAATTCCATTACCTTATCTATTCCATTACCTCGTCCATTCCATTCCCGCATCTATTCCATTACCCCATACCAAACAGACCCATAGACATTTCATGTCTAGCAATGCATGCCTACATGATAATTTGTTATTAATAATAATTAAACATCACCTTAGTGTAGCAAGTTATAAGAGTACATAAATTTTATTTTAAAAAAGGATAGAAAGAAATACAAATAAAAACTAAATAAAATATATTAAAAAGAAAGTAATACAAATAAAAGGTAAATCTAACTACTATAAGACTAAAGGGTATGGTGAGGGATGAGCCTCCACGTAGGCGCCACGTAGGCGGCTCATGGGGGATGAGCCTCCATGCTTTTTGAGGGGGGGTGGAGGATGAGCCTACCCCACGTAATTTTTTATTGTTTAACTTTTATTTGTTTAAATTTTATTGTTTATTTTTTATTTGTTTAACTTTATTAAAACTATTCAACATTTAAATAAAAATAAAACATAAAGGAAGATAATAAAATCCATTACATAACATAAATAAAAATTACATAACCTAAAAAAAAATTTACGCTACCTAAAATTTGTAAAAAAAGACTAGATTTAAAAATTTAAAAAATTACACTACTCGTCTTCGTCTTCGTCACCGTGCGCTACGTTAACGTTGTTCCAAATATGTTCTACCAAATCCTGTTGAAGGTTTGCATGCGTGAAGTCGTTGGTTAGCGAGAACGAGTTTAAATCCTGTTGTGGCTGATCTACCGGGACAGTATTCCCGATAGATGCATTCTCATCATACTCACAAATTGCCCGACCTTCGTCTTCAATAATCATGTTATGGAGCAAAATGCAAGCGTACATACAAAGGCGCAACCTCTTCGGTGTAGTTCTTGCCACAAATATTTTGGTTTACACGTTTGGTTTACGCAAATATTTTTTGCTATAGAGTTTCACCACATCACGGCAAAACCCATACAAACATTCCCGCGTAGTTCTTGCCGACATTTGTAAGTACTCGTCCAAAGCGTCGCCCACTGTCCCGTACGCCAGTTGGCGAATGGCCGCAGTACACTTTTGTAACGTGGTGAACCCTTCATAATTTCGAGCATCGGGTCGTTGCGTGAAAAACGGGTCTAGCCCCGCCAAATCATCAGCAATCCGTGTGAATAACCGACAACTCATTCGGAATCTGCGTCTGAATATCTCGGCATTGTAAAGGGGTGCATCCGAAAAATAATCGTTCATCAATTTCTCGTGCGCTCCTGTCGTAAAAAATATATAAATACGAGGAAATAAGGATAATAAAATTTATTAATGATAAACCTTGGCGGTCTCTGTTAATCCCTATTCGTCTGGTAATAACGCTTTCAGACGAGACGTCTTCCTCTTCCTCCTCGATAAGAATCTTCGCCGCCCGTAGCACAGCGTTCGCCAAAAACATCTCCTCTTCCTCATCCGAAGACGAGGACCACCAAGAATTAGATGGCATTGTGGATGAAAAGGTAATTTTTTTTTATAAAAGTGGAGAGAAAATGGTATAAAAATGAGAGGGTTGTGGGTTGAAAGTGGGGGAAAATGGTGAAAATGGGAGTGTTTTTATAGAAAAATAGAATTTTTTTTTATTAAAAAGTAGCCGTTAATCAACGGCACAATTTTGAAAATGGTGAAACTTGGCCCGGCTAGCCCGGCTGTGCCGAGCCGAACCGGAGGGGGGCGGTGTGGGGGACCGGCGCCGGTCCTAGCCGGGGCTAGCCGGCCCCCATACCCTTTAGTCTAATAAAAGAAACCAATTTTTGAACACGTGTCATTTATTGAAGGTATTCTCAAATCTATATTTATCTTATATTAACTTAATAAATAATAAATTAATATTAAATCTTATCATACTTTAATAAAATATTATCCTCAAATCTAAATTGTTAATTTAATATATTTTTAAAACAAATACCTCTCTTATCTACTTATCTTATATTAAATATATAAATAATAAATTAATATTAAATGTTATCCTAATTTATTAGAAATATAATTTTTTTTATTTGGTATACAAAATTATATTTATTCAACCCGTGTAAAACGCGGGGTTTTTAAGGATATAATTTTTTTATTATTTTGTAGATTTTTCAACCAGACTATACACGGGTTTTTTAAAGATACAACGTTTTTAGTATTAAATATACAAAATTACATTTATTTAATCTGTGTAATACACATGGTTTTTAAAGATATAACTGTTTTTTAGATCTATTCAACACGTGTAATATACGGGGTTTTTAAGGGTGTATTTTTTTATTATTTGGTAGATTTATTCATCCCGATTATACACAGGTTTTTTTAAAGATACGACGTTTTTAGTATTTAGTATACAAAATTACATTTATTTAATCTGTGTAATACACATGTTTTTTAAAGATATAACTTTTTTATTATTTGATATATAAAATTACATTTATTTAACGTGTACAATATATATGGTTCATAAAGATATAATTTTTTTATTATTTAATATATAAAATTACATTTATTTAACCCGTGTAATACACGGGGTTGTAACATAGTAAATTATATAAAAAATTGGTAAATAACAAAATACACTATCTTGTGAGGAAATTTGTAGTGTACTCAAAACAATATTCATAGCAAGTCGTTCACGGATGGAATTTTCCACAAACAGAAACCCTTACATGCAACAAATCAGACCGTCCACGTGTCAATCAAAAAACAATCTAAGCCATTCATTTCCAATTCCTGCACAAGTCAGTTGCGGGCAGCCGAACAAACCACATCCATCCGTCAAAACCAAAATCCACGGCTCACAACCTGCCCAAACAATAAATCGGGCAGCCCCCTGCCTATAAATTTAACCCAATTCCAACCTCATTTACCCACTCGCTTTATTCTAGCGTGAGAAACACGCTCTCAAACCCCAAACCCGAACTTTATCTTCTCCGGTGGAAACTCTGGCCGGCGGCCACTTTCCGTCTAAATCAACATGGATTCCGGCGACTTCTTCGCTGGCGATTAGTTGCCGGAACCTAAATCAACATTTTGATTCGTCAAACTTCCATTAAACCTTGTTAATTCCGTTCATACACACTGTCATTGTGATTTCTATGGCGTCTGCAGTTTTAACAAGCAGAAATGATCATCGATCGAGTGATTACATCACTAACTTCACGAGTTTACAAAATTTTCCAAACCGAAACCCTAACCCTAACTGTAACAATTTCTTCGTCGGAAACACCAGCAGAAACGTGATTTGTAAACCTAATCAACAGCAAACCGCATTCATCCGTTCATCGATCAATCCACCGGCCAATTCCGTTCCGGCTAGCTCGTACGGCAACGGCTACAGGTACATTACGTTCCGAATCAGCTCGTACTCTAAAACAGAGCTTCAAAACCTCAAAAAACGGTTAGTTTCAGATCTACAACGTGTACGGATCCTCCAGCAATGGATCTGCTTAACAACGACGGAGAAATTGTTGAAATATCATCCGCCGGAGCTGAACATACCGGCAGTTACAGCACCTAACCGTTCTGTTGGCCGGAAACGTTCGAATCCGGCACCGCCGGTGATGAAGATGAAGATGAAGAAACAGTGTGGTGGCAGTGGTGGCAGGATGACGTCAGCGCAGAGGAGGAAGATGTTGATGAAGAAATGTGAACAGATTTTAGGTAAATTGATGATGCATAAGCACGGTTGGGTGTTTAATACTCCGGTGGATGCGGCTGCGTTAAAGTTGTATGATTATCATAGTATTATTGGTAATCCGATGGATTTAGGGACTATTAAGTGTAAACTTGCTAGAAATGTGTATGAATCTGCACTTGCATTTGCGTATGATGTTAGATTGACGTTTCAGAATGCCATGGTGTATAATGGTAAAGGTTCTGCTGTTTATATCATGGCAGAGCGTTTGCTTTTGATGTTTGAAGGTTTGTTTGAATCAATGCATCAGAAACATTTTGTTAATCAAGTGAATAGAGTGAAGAAGCAGAATCAGTCCGCTGGTGTACCCGTTTCAATCGAAAAGGTTTCTCAAGGTGCGGTGGTTGGGGTATCGAAGAGGCCGGAGATGACGGATGAGGAGAAAGCGGATCTGGCGGAGAGTTTTTGTAACTTGCAGTTAGGGCCCGAGGGGATGAATCAGATAATCTCCATTATGAAGAAGGGGGTTAGGGGTTTGGAACACCAAGGGGATGAAATCGAGCTTGATCTCGCGGTTCTTGATAACGATACGCTCTGGGCGCTGCACGGTTTCATTGCCCGGGCGCGTGCGGGGCTTGTTGCGAATTTGGTTTCTTCGGTACAGGCTGATCAACCATCTGGAGAGGAGTATGTTGATATAGGAGAGGAGTATGTTGATATAGGAGAGGAGATGCAATTGACGGTTTTCCCTTCGGTTGAGATCGAGAAGGATGATGTGAATGTGAATGTGAATGTTAGTAGCATTGAGTCGAGCTCGGACAGTGATTCGTCGTCAAGTGGTAGTAAACGATTAATTGATGATTATCTGTGTGAATATGTCAATTGTTGCTTTGAATGTTTTGTTAATGGTGTGATTTGTGTGCAGATTCTGGTTCTGGGAATAGCTCTAATGAGCAGGAGGTGAACTCAACACCAAAGGTGGGTCCATGATTGAGGTTTTGAAGGCAGGAGATATGAGTTTTTTTGCGGATGTAGAGGATAGATGTAAAGGAATTAACAAGATTGACTGATGAAAGGAAGAAATTGTAGTTAATTAGGAAGCTTATGGGGGGAGGTTAATGTAATGACAGTTTAGGAGGAATATGGTAAAAGATGCAGGAAGTAGGCATAGATATGTAAATAGGAGAAGCATCTTGCAGTAAATGAAAAATATTTTGTGGGTTCATGATTTCTTTTCCCCTTGTGTTTTTCTTAGCATCTAGTTCCATATTGTGCATAAATGTTGGAGAATTTGTATCAGCTGGATTAAAGGTTTGATTGCTAGTGGCAGCCTCAAGTGTAAGATGTCTCTGGATAGGACTGAAATGAACCCAAGATTGATCAAGAGAACCTTTGGCCTGTGTGCCGGAGCTGTATTTCCCCACGCGCGAGGCGCAGCAATGCAACAAACATGTGGCACCAAATGAGTGCAAGCTAAAATGCTAAAAACTAAACCCTCAAAAAACCTAAAAAAAATCTAAAAAAACACGCAAATTTTTTTTTTTAACATTTTTTATTAAAAAATCGCTACTTTTAATAGCAGCAAAATTTTTTTTTTCTAACAAACTGTAGCGATTTTTTTATAAAAAATATTAAATTTTTTTTTGTGTTTTTTAGGTATTTTTGGTTGAGTTCACATTTGTATAGTAACTTTGATAGTTGGTGGTAATTACAAAAATGTCACCTTGTCTTTTTGAGTTTTCCTTCAATTTGTATGTTTAGTATGTTAAGATTATTTGTATTTGATCTTTTGCCTAAACTTGTATAGCCGAATTTATAGTTTGTATAGTCACATAGACAAGACAAAGGAAAGTAAGTGATTCTTCTTTATAGAGTATTTATTTTGTAGTTTCTTTTTATGTTCGTTTTGTAGTATATGTTGAAAGTGCCTTGAAACAAGTATGCATTCCATATGCGATTTGTTCACTTAGTTTCACCTCTTGCTTCGGCTGTGGAGACCTAACCGGGGGTTCACATTATTTAAAACATAGATCACGCAATATTTGTTGATGATCATATTAATTAGGCTTAATCCCTAGGTAAAGAGACAACATGTATAAGCTTTGGTCAAGCACCTTGGCTAATCTGTAAGATTATTATCATGTTTTTTAGATATCCATAAAACCTCTTATAAGATTATTTGGGTTATGCTAGTCTTCCGTTTCTCTCGTCACATCCTCCATGTATATGCGGAGAAGGGACTCAAGGGGTTTGTGGTGATTATTTGGCCTAGACCACCTCAATACTTTGGCTCGTGGACAAATTCAAATAATGTGGGGCTCCATTTGGGGCCGAAAGTTCCATTTGACGCTCAGTTGGCTAATTTTGTTCTTACCGATATCAACCCTTTTTTCAAAACTTTATTTATTAATTGAACATCACAATTCAAATAACCAACTATATATATATATAACTAGGTAAGAGAAATAAGGGATGCGATTATCGATTTTGGTGTGTAACACCACCTAGAAAAGTCATGATTTCATAGCGTTATGCCATTTCTATAGCTTGGATTCGCGAGTATGAAGTTACGTATCTCTTGGTTATAGGAGATATTTGTTTCTAACATGGCTATAAAGATATAATACATCATGATTTTCTCATGGATGAATAATGTTGGAAAAAAAATAACCAAAGTTGAACTTGCATAAAATGATAAAACAGAATGCACTAGTTTGTTTCTCAATGAAGAAGACACCTGAACCTTTTGGCTCCTTTCAGCAAGTTCAAATCTACTATGTGCAGTATACTACTGGATGCTCAAGCCGTTGTCTGTAACAAGCCATTGTGCCTCAACAGGGGCTCGGGAGAGGGTTCACGCCCTCGGAATTCGATAAAAACCTGCATTTCAAATCACAGAATCATGAGTAAAATGACATAATATTCTATAATGTCTAGAGAAATATTATATTAAGTTCCATTCATAACCTCTAATGGATCTTTTCCACCTCCAAGAGCAAGAACAGTATCTCGGAACCTGTATCCTGTGTCTCTTAATGCCTGTATACAAACAAATTTCATTACAAGACCATAAGAATCGCGAATGATTAACGCTTGAAAGGGTGAGTTTTTAACATGACAAGAAATCCGCAAGCTTGGGTTTAGTTTAAACGGGTTCGGGTCAGTTTAAGGTCAAACCAGTTCGACTTCCTTAATTGAGTTACTTACAAGAAGAGTAGGAATGAAACGGTTGATAAAATTTTCACAACACGATCATACCTTATCATCATTTAACCCAGCATCCTCAAATGCCGAAAAAGCATCGGCAGATAACACTTCTGCCCACTGCAAAATTTTGAATATCGACCATCAGAACTAGCCGGAAAAAAATCAACGAAAAATGAGTTAAAAGAACACGGAATAATACCTTGTAACTGTAGTAACCAGCAGCATATCCACCTAATATTGACCATCACGGCAGAGAATTAAGGAGAGAAAATAACAACCATCACTGATATTCGACCAAAAAAAGCAATTTTTTTGTAAAAAAAAAAAAAAAAAAAACTAACCTGCAAAAATATGGCTGAAACCACAAAGGAACCGATCCTCTGGAAGTGGAGGAAGCAGTTGAGTTCTTTTAGCGACCCTTTGGTCAACATCGTAGATAGATTCGGGTCCACCAGGAACATACTTGCTATGCAGCTCTAAGTCAAGGGTAGCAAACTTGAGCTACAAAATATAACATGTATGAAAACGGAACGTTACATCATTTTTTTATGCGACCCTTTGGTCAACATCGTAGATAGATTCGGGTCCACCAGGAACATACTTGCTATGCAGCTCTAAGTCAAGGGTAGCAAACTTGAGCTACAAAATATAACATGTATGAAAACGGAACGTTACATCATTTTTTTATGCTGGCCCGTCATTAGGATATGCATCCAAATGGTTAGTAATGACTGTTAGGCTAACCTGACGAAGACTCATAGAACCCGCACGAAAAGTTCTAGCGGCAAGAAGCTTCTGATATATATCTTCAGGGAGACACTCTCCAGTTTCGTAGTGTTTGGCTATACTCATCAGGGTATCCCTGTGACGGTTATTTAAGGATTTAAATTAATACTCATATAGGTTAGAGTGTATTAAGAGTATTCAAATTCTTACTATATTACAGTATTATTATTTATTAATACCTATGATAACACCAATTTTCCATGAATTGTGAAGGCAATTCCACAGCATCCCACTCTATGCCGCGAATACCAGCAACAAGTCCCTCGTCTTGTTTCGTTAGCATATGTTGAAGTGCATGACCAAACTCATGAAACACAGTCTCCACCTGAGTAACCGAAGAGGATTTAAAAAAACGTAACATATGTTGCATTATGTAATAATTGTTTCTTAATGAAATGCATACGGCATACCTCGCGGAAAGTCATTAGGCTTGGCTTGTCACCGACCGGTGGCATTTGATTGCAGACCATATGAGCAACAGGTAGCCTAACAGAGGTTTTATCGTGTGAAAATACACGGGTTCGCGCAAAAACTTCACCCATCCATGCACCGCCTCGTTTTTCAGACGGTCGAGAATATGGATCGAAGTAAAAATATGAAATGGGTGACCCGGTTGAATCTTTGATGCAGTAAAATTTTACGTCACTGTTCCAAACCTACAAAATAACCGGATCTATGAAGCAAGTTGTTAGATCAAAAAAAGTTGAATAAAAAATTAGTTAGCTGTTATCTTACGGGTGCTAAACCGTCAGCTGGTACGACGTCAATGTCAAATAGCATCTTCACAAGGTTAAAAAGACCATCCATAACTTTAGGCAACGAAAAGTAAGGTCGTAATTCTTCCTGTAAAATCCAAAATACATGTCTAAAGAAAATTCAAATGTGAGATATCATACGACAGATACTAAAGAAAAAGAACCTCGTTTATCTCATATTTTGATTCTCTTAGTCTTTCACTCCAGAAGGTAATATCCCAGTGTGCCAACTCATCAGCTTCGGGAGCACCTTGACTTCTGGCAAATTGCTTGAGCTCCTCCATATCTAGAATACGCAAAAGCAAGAAAAGGGGATCGATAATTTTATAAAGATTAAAATAGTAACAAGAGTAAAAGGCCATTTTCGTCCCTGAGGTTTGGCAGTTTTGCGACTTTCATCCAAAGGTTTGTTTTTCTGCGTCTGAATCTAAAAGGTTTGAAATCTTACCATTTTCATCCGTCTCGTTAACTCTATCCATTTTTCTCCATTAAGTCAGGGGTATTTTCGTCTTTTTTTATTTAGTAAGGGTATTTTGAATATTTGTACATTATGCTAAATCATTGTACATAAAGTGAAAGAGACTGAATTGCCCTTTAAGTTAACAAAAAAAGACGAAAATACCCCTGACTATACGGAGAAAAAATGGATGGAGTTAACGAGCCGGATGAAAATGGCAAGACTTCAAACCTTTTGGATCCAGATGTGGAAAAACAAACCTTTGGACGAAAGTCGCAAAACTGACCAAACCACAGGGACGAAAATGGCATTTTACTCTAGTAACAATAACGGTAAACTTCAAGAAACCGAAGAAATCACCTTGAACCGCAGCATCCCAAGAAGCACTCCTTAGCTTTTCGAGCAGCTCTTCTGCTTTATCAACAGTGGCCATCTTTGTAGCCATGCTTAACTAATGATTAAAGCTTCATAATAAGTAACAATATAGATAAACAAAACTGAAGTTCATTTAGATAGCAACTAAATTGTTAAAAACAAATATTTAAAGTTTAAACCTCTGCGTAGTTATTATATCCAAGAAGCTTAGCCTTTGCTAACCTAAGCTTCAAAATTTGTTCAATAACCGGAGTATTATCTAAATCTCCACTTGAAGCACGTGTTACATAAGCACGGTAAATTTCCTCCCGCAAAGCCCGATTCTTAGCATGTTGCATAACAGACATGAAACTTGGCCCGTCTAGTGTTATCATCCATGGCCCACTTTCAGCAGTGGCATTTTCATGACCCTAAATCGGTAGAAAGAGTAAACTAAGTAAAAGATTAATGCTTTTGTGCTAATCAGGATCGAAAGGTAACAACTAATTAGTTGTGCTCGGGAACCTTTGATGTGGCTATTTGTGCGGCCAATCCAAGAGCGGTAGCTGGCAACCCATCGATTTCGTTCTTATCGGTTATTAATTTTTCAAATTTCTTTGTGGCGTCCAGAACGTTTTCCCCGAATGTTTTAGAAAGCTTTGCTAACTCCTGGAATCAAGTCATAATAAATTTCACGCAGTTAGCAATAATGTTTATGATTAAACATCATAGAATTGATGTACACAACAATATCCAAATGCTTAAAGTAATAAACATACCTGTTGAATTTTATTGAACTCTTCTCTTTCATCATTTTCAAGTGAAATGCCACTGAGAACAGCATCCTTTATCGATGCTGCATGTGTAATTGTGTATACAAGTTAAGCAATATTTATCAGAATATAACAAGTTTTTATTTATCAAACAGAAACTATTGATGATGCTTACATTCAACTATTCGTTTACGAGCATCACTTAGTGTTGCCCAGTCTGGTGAATCCTTTGTAGGTCCCTCTCGGATGAGGTCAAACCTTATCCTTGTTATATTAACACACTAGCAAGTGCGGAATCCAAGCTAGAGTGCAACCGAGTTGAGACAAGTATAAACACAAAACACACAAGGTTCAACGATTAACACCACTTGTATTAATGCGTATGAAAGGTTCCGGTTACAAGCACAAGGTTTACAAATCTGTATTGCAAACTCTCTAATGTGTGTGTGTTCTTGACAGAATGCTCTCCCTATCTCTCGAGTGTATCTATCTGTCTCTTGTGTCTCACCACAACACACAACATGGGTATATATACCCGACATAGCAGGTCTGGTCGAAGGATCAGACAGACTGATCGAAAGATCATCTGTCGACCAGAATCCCATCGAAGGATCCATATACACTTCGAAGGATGGCATCTTTCGAGGTCCATCAATCGAAGGTTCATCTTTCGAGCACATCGAAGGATATGAACAATCCTTCGATGTCTCATCCTTCGACACAGACAAATAACAAACAATGTGCTAACTGTTTGGCCAAGTCAAACCGGAGGATGGTTGACTTGGTCAAACTTACATCGAACGCACATATCAAACCTAAGACATAACTCAGACTAACACGAGACATCGTTTTGTATCATGACAAATTACAGACAAAGTACAGACACAAGTCTTCGTCTTGATCTGCGTGTCTTCGAGTCGAAACCAATTCGAACTGAGCTGAGTTGAACCGAGCCGAGTCGTGTCCACAAAATATGCATCAACAAACTCCCCCTTGGACGTTACTCGTGAGGTTCAACTTTCATGTCTTCCACGTCGGAGGATCTTCAAAGTCTTCACGCGTCGTAAGTAGAAAGTGTATCAACAAACTCCCTTTTTCATTTAGGTAGTGTGTCAATAAACTCCCCCTTAGATTGAACTCTCCATTGAGTCATGCTCGTGAATCTTTTGACTTGTCAATTCTTCAGATCCTTGTGGTGTTGATGAAGGGTCAGCGGCAACTCGATCACTTTATCCTTTGAGTGCCTCCACTTCGTGTCTTCATTCCAAAGCTTTTCATCGAACATGTTCTCCTCGCCTTTAGCATCTGCACATGCAAGAAAGCTAAACGCATAATGAGAACACCGCTTGGAATATAGTTAACATTTAAACAAAAGACACATATGAGATCAAATCTCGATCAAACACCAACCGAAAACAGTTTGAAAGTTTAGAAAAATATTCAATTTTAATCCTTTAACTTTCAAAACTTGTTAACTTCGACAGATTATGAAGATGCAATTGTTTTCCGGCTTACGATCAGGATTTTGGGTAGGATAGACTCGAGTTCCAACATCAGTCAATCAAAAATAAACTAGAAGCAAAATCTTTTTGGATTTTATAAATTTTATATTAAAACACACCTAAAATCTTTTTGGAATTTTTCATTTTTCAAACGTAAAGACGGAAAACAATAAATAAATATATACAAAGATACATAAACTGAAAATAGTAAATAAATATCTACAGACATTCTTTTTGCGAGTTTCGAGGGTAAGAGAATCATATCAGTGTACGGTCATGTCAAAACGCTCTTGTTGTTCTTTTAGTTAACATTAAGATAAGCATCCTATAACAATTATCGGTATTGTTGTCCACATAAACTCAACTTATCATTTGTAATCATGGCGAGGGGATACGTTAAGGTATGATTTATACTTACCGACCGGTGTTCATCCACATCACGACACATTCCCGTATCAAGGTATGCACGAGGGTTCATCTTACCGGTGAGTATACCGATTATCATCTGTTTGACCGTATATGATGTGAGATTCTCACTTATTTTGATTGAAAACAAGCCCTATGTGATATAATCACTTATTGATGAGGAACTTGATTTTCATATGCATGAGGGCACAGGAGCAAGTCCGTGAACAGGTCAGTACTTTCGTACAACAGAGAGACGAACTTGACTCCCGGATAAATGTGATATTTTATCACTTATTTTGTTTGGACATGTGATTGTTGATCACTTATTGAGGTCGAATGCAATATGTACACGTATGTATAGTATCATGGAAGATCTAGACTTGCGTCCCCGTTATTTTTCGGTAAAAGATACAACCATGATACCCAGATGATAAGCAGCATAAAGACCGAATATTTCAGAACCTCGGCAATCTCTCAAACGAAATTTCGGTACTAAGACCATATGCCAATGAATGGTTCCAACCCAGTCTTCAGTCAATTTAAGTTTATATCACCCTGCACACTTTAAAATGATTGTGAGCCTACCGATACATCTTATATAGAGCTGCTTATCGTTTTTCATTTAAGGTTTAAAGAGGTTTAGACAGACCACTGATGTACTATCACTTTCTCTTTTTCTCGCCAGGAAACTCATTTTTGATTTTCTATTGTTTTTGTGCTTTTGAAATTTTTAGATGTTTTTGGATTTTTTTTTCAAATTTTGGATTTACTCCCCCTAAAAACAACAAACTAAGATAAAATTTAAAACACAAAGGTATTTACAAAAATGACTTTCCGATGTTGATTAACTCATGTTTTACCTCAATGCCGTTTACCAAAATTAAGTTTTAATCTGAAAAGATTTATCGAATTTTGGAAAAATCAGTTGGCATGTCGGTTTGCGGTGCGGACCATGACAACATTGTCTGGCCAAAGAGTGCTGTACGAGATGATAATAATTCATAAAGTAGCTTAAATAACGACAAGTATAGGAGAGATTAGAATTTTAAAAACCGTATCCTGCAACTGCTTCGTGCATTGCAAGGAATTTGAGTGCTCTCCCAAACTGGATATCCACCCGGTGTGGATTTCAAAGTCGATTCTTTGGAGCTACTGAGACATCTCTTGACAGCAACAAGATCATAAACCTTTGGGTCCGGCTGGTCTTCCATGTTTCACCAGCGAAGGTTTTTGTCTTTCTCTTTCATAAGTAGTGTGCGGTTGTTCAATCCATGCCAAGGCATCCGCACACCCGGTTGGTTTGTTCAACAAACACATTTTCTTCAATCACACCGCGAAGAAATGTACACTGCACGTTCATCTTGTTGATTTTGAACCTCAAACGTGCTGCAGGTGCGTACATTTTGATTGAATCTATCCTGGGGACCCGATCAAAGCTTGATTGTAAAAGGCTTTGCATTTTTGTCGAAGCTTTTCAAACTCTTTCAACAGACAATTCTGTTTCTCTTTTCCTTTTCTTTTCTTCTCTCCATCAAAGGCAACAATTTCTTCTGTCGCCTATTTTGTGCATGGACACTCCACTATCAACAATCTTACGACTATTGAAAGTTCCTCCTGGAATATCCTACACACTCATTCAAAGATTAGACGGAGAGGGGGACCCAAGCCTTTGTGGACTTGGGTCGTCCTTGATCATCAAGGAAAGTGATCTCAATCACTTGATGATTAGGAAACAGAACCTGTGGTGCTCCCCCCGACTGAATTACCTGTTTTGGTTTCCAAGCTGTTTGTCCTTTACCAGTATTTGTATTAATTGTTTTTGCATTTACTGGTTTTACCGTTTTAGGTTTTGCTTGAACAGGTTTTTCTTCTTTGACCTCTGATTTTAAGGCCTTTTCAATTACCTTTTGATTCTTTTGTTTTAACTTCTTTTCCCTTTCTTTCAAGACACGGGGGTCTTGTTTCGGGGAAACAGGTCGTTTTTGGTAATTGGTTTCTTGGGGAGCCTTCAACTTTTGCAGGTATGGGCAGTATCTTACAATATGCCCAATTGTGCCACACTCAAAACACATTCTCCGCTCTACAAACCTCGGAGAAACATGTTGATGACCAGACGGAGAACCAGACCATGAACTTTGTGATCTAGATGTACTTGAACCTATATCACATCCGTTGGTGTGTTGGGTGTAATTATTCTGATCATTTCGTTTTAAAATTCTAACTTGTTTTATAAAATCAATGTTAGATTTATCCTGAAATGTTTCCAGTTTATCTGTACCCTTGGATCCAACAAAGTTCACTTTCTGTTCTCTTTTCTTAACAGGAGCTCTTTTGTTTTGCACCTTTTGCTGTTGAACCTTAGGTGCTTGAACATTCTTGTTCTGAGCCTTCTTTCCCTGTACCTTACCTTTTCTGGAGTTCACTTGTTGTTTTCGCTCAATTGGTTGTTTTTGGTTTCCGTATTGTTTTCTAACTTGTTCACACGGAATTGGATCACATTGAGTGACGGTGACTTTGCCACTTTTGTTTCCCAAAAACTTATCAATACATCCTTCGAAAATTTGCTCAATTAAATCTTGATTTACATTTTTAATTGGAAAATCTTTGTTAGAGTAGATTTTGTCATCTCCTTTGAGCGTGTACAACAAGTTATTCCCTTCACTGCTCGAAACAAGGGACTCCACTGCTTTTGACATTTCAGTCTTACTCGGTTCCACTGGTGGATCACATAAGATGTGATTCTCAATTGGAATATCTGTTGTAACCGAGTTAGACTGTTGATTCACAATTTCTACAGACTCATCATCCGATGAATCAGATTCATCATCCGAAGAATCAGTATCCTCAACAGTGGGAGGACTCTGTTCCTTAACACATGATGAATCCGTCACATTCTCAGACTCAGATTCAGATTGACCCGAGGATGATGTACCAGTTGTGAACCCGAGGCCTGCTGCAAAAACATCTAGATTGAGTGGCACAGTAGGTTCAAAACGGGGCATATCCTCGTCATCAGGCAATTTGGAGTAATTGTGATTCATTGGGGGAGGACATGATTTGAATCCATTACACTTCCTATCCCCCTTCTTCTTTTGAACATCAATAATGTGATCCAAAACATAGCGGGAATTGGAATAGCTTTCCAATTTCTGCTTAATTGTCTCACATTCACATCTAGCTGTTGCTAACTCTACCATTTGCTTTTCAATTGTGTCAATTAAATCATTGTTAGCATGTTGTTTTCTCAAAACAGCCTTTTGTAATTCAGAAACATCATGTTTTAATGACGCAATTGTTGCTTTAAACTCCTTTTCATTTCTGGTTAAAAACAAGTTAGCTTCAGTTGCTTTAGAAAGATCAACAATCAATTCTTAATTGTGTTTGTGTGTGATTTCAAACTGACTATCCTTTTCTGCATATTCTAAACACTTAGCACATTCAACAGGAACAGAATTAGAGTCAGAATTAGTATCACATACCTGACTTGATGAACTGTCGACATTAGCCGTAAAGGCTGAATGGAAAGAAAAAGATCCATCTTCAGAGAAAAATTTAGAAAGCTTCTCGGAAGCTCCAGCAGATTTCTGGCAGAGAATAGATCTCCTCTTGCATAATACTTCAGCTTCAGCCAAAAGTTCATCAACCTTCAAATCTAAAGCATCACCTGATAAATCACCAGCATCAAGTGATTCTCCATCCATGCTCCCACTATAACCCGAACTATCTTCATCTTCTGAAGATTCACCAGCAGACACGGGTTCTACTACCTTCTCAGTCACTTTAGCATAACATGTTGTTCCACCATTTCCTCCTTCTCCAAGCTGAAGCGACCAATCACAACCTTCATCCATTTGAACCACAAGTGCCCGGTTGGCATTTGACGACCCTGCTTGGCCTTGGTTGTTGACAGGTATCAACGTACGAACATTGTTCCTGTTTTGGTTCTGCTGGTTGCCTTGATTTCTGAAGGGATTTTGGTTTCCATGCTGAGCTGGTCTTGTGCATTCCCTTTTGAAATGACCTCGTTCACCACAGTTAAAACATGTTACAGCTTGCTTGTCGAACCCATACTTGGTGTCTTTCTTGCTTTCCAAGTTGGTTCTCCCCGTTCTTTCCATAAACTCTTTTGCTCTTCGAATGGCACTAGCAAGAGCCCATTTGATATCCATCATTTCAAACTCATCTCTATCCACTTGCTGATAATCTTCATTGGTTAGATTGATATTCCCAATCTGACCTGCGATCAATCCACAATAAGCACTAACCAAGGTATTCAACATCTCCATATGCTCCTTGGCTATTTCGACACTGACTTTGGAAAAGTTGGAAGTGTCTAATCTGACAGTGTTTGGATTGGAAGTGGCTTGAAAGTTTGAAGAGTTTCCATAAAACCCTTGCTGTTGCGGTTGTTGCTTCTGAGCTGTCGGTTGTTGTTGAGAAGAAGGATTTTGTCTTGGATACATCGAGTATGCTGAAGGATCAAACTGATCTGTTGTGGAAGGTCCGGTGTTTGAGACGAAAGCTGTCTGAAGCTTCGCGTGTTGAGAAGCTGGTTTTTCTCCACTGATGCCCCCTGCAATCCCAAAGTACATCTCAGGACTTTGAGGAGTTAGTGTTCTCTTTGCCTTAAGCTTTTCTTCCACATCCTTGTTCTCCAATTTTTGAATTAAATCATAAACGGTGATTGTGTCTAAAACACCATTTTCTTTGAGAATTTCAAGGTAACTGCTCCACTTTGCTGGTAAGCTATCAGCAAATCTCTTCGTTATTTCTTGTGGAGTGGCAGTGACTTTAAAAGCAAACATCTCGCTCAACAAGTGATGGAACCTTGTAGATAAATCTGCCAAAGTCTCATTCTCCACACACGTGAATCCTTCAAACTCTTTCTTCAGTAAATCTTGCTTGATCTTTCTCGATTGAGCATTTCCTTCACATCGTAACGTGAGCATATCCCACAAGCTTTTAGTAGTCGTGCAGTAAACAAACTGGTGGTAAATATCTCTGTTAAGAGCTTGTGTGAGAATCATGAATGCTTTCTTTTCTAACTCAAATTTCTTCTTATCTTCATCAGACAAAGTGCTGTAAGTTTGTGGATTAGATCCTGCAACTTCCAACTCACTGTCAAATGGAGTGAAGAAACACATCCATAGATCTTGACCTTGCCCCTGAACATAAGTTCTCAACCTTTCTTTCCACCATCCCCAATCATTGATGTGATTTAGCTTTGGCGGTTTTGTGCTTGTACCAGTTTCACTGTCGTTCTGCATCATAGATTGAATGCTGCTGCTTTGATTTGTGACCAATGCCCATTGATTTGCAGTTATCATTGCAGCTTGAGTTGGGGCAATAGCTCGCAAGAATGCATTTTTGTCAAACTCTGGCTCAGGTTGTGTAGCTGATGATTGTGGAGTCGAAGTTAATTGAGTCCACCACTCACCGTTTGTTCCCATTTTATAAAAATTAATATATTAAGTGAAAATTAATTAAAAAAAAATTAATTTTCACAAACTATATTAAAATGTTGAAGAGAAACAAACAGCCGAAAGATCTCTGATCGAAAGACCTGAAAAGCACAAACTGTTAAACTCAAACAGACAAGGATCGAAAGATAAACACCTGTTCGAAAGATAGACACTTGTTCGAAGGATCAACAGTGTTCGAAAGATCACTGTTGAGTTTCGAACGATGACTTCGAAAGATTCTCCAAGACGAAGGATCCTTATCTTTCGAAATGTAACAGAAGCTCGAACAATATATCCTTCGAAAAGATTCCTTGGCTCGAAAGATAACTCACTGACTTCGAAAGATGTTCGAAGGATGGGTATCTGTCGAACCTCCTTGATCGAAAGATGATCTTTCGACTCCGAAGGATATCTTTCGATGAGCTCTGACACAGTTGACAAATGTTGACAGGTTGGTGAAAAGGTGACGGGTTGGTAGAAGCTTTCGGCAGAAGGCAGAAGACAGAAAGTATGGTCAGACCCTGCTTTTTCACCAACTTAGATTTGGGTCCCTTCCCAACACAAACAACTTTCGAAAATAATTAACCAAGATCAAAATATATAAAACTTTGAAAAGCACTTGAATATATGTTGAAGAAATGAAGAACAAACCCAGAAAAATTTGAATTTTCTGGTAAACCGACACTGCCGAACACGAGTTTTGGCCGAAACTTCAATAAAAACCAACTTTTAACAATAGACAATGAAAAATAACAAGGTTTTTATAAGAACTTCTAGCAAAACATGCAGATTTTCGAAGTTTTAAAGCTGATTTTTCAGAAAAATATGAACTCCAAAAATCCGAAACACACTCTAAAACACTCGGTTTTAACAAGGAGAAGAGCCAAGGCTCTGATACCACTTGTAGGTCCCTCTCGGATGAGGTCAAACCTTATCCTTGTTATATTAACACACTAGCAAGTGCGGAATCCAAGCTAGAGTGCAACCGAGTTGAGACAAGTATAAACACAAAACACACAAGGTTCAACGATTAACACCACTTGTATTAATGCGTATGAAAGGTTCCGGTTACAAGCACAAGGTTTACAAATCTGTATTGCAAACTCTCTAATGTGTGTGTGTTCTTGACAGAATGCTCTCCCTATCTCTCGAGTGTATCTATCTGTCTCTTGTGTCTCACCACAACACACAACATGGGTATATATACCCGACACAGCAGGTCTGGTCGAAGGATCAGACAGACTGATCGAAAGATCATCTGTCGACCAGAATCCCATCGAAGGATCCATATACACTTAGAAGGATGGCATCTTTCGAGGTCCATCAATCGAAGGTTCATCTTTCGAGCACATCGAAGGATATGAACAATCCTTCGATGTCTCATCCTTCGACACAGAAAAATAACAAACAATGTGCTAACTGTTTGGCCAAGTCAAACCGGAGGATGGTTGACTTGGTCAAACTTACATCGAACGCACATATCAAACCTAAGACATAACTCAGACTAACACGAGACATCGTTTTGTATCATGACAAATTACAGACAAAGTACAGACACAAGTCTTCGTCTTGATCTGCGTGTCTTCGAGTCGAAACCAATTCGAACTGAGCTGAGTTGAACCGAGCCGAGTCGTGTCCACAAAATATGCATCAACATCCTTCATAGCCTTGAAAGCATTATAAATTGGTTTACTTTGATCAACCTTTAGGCCAAATGTGATTCTCTCAGGCTGCACACGTATTCGAATAAGATCACAAGGTCAAAACTTCAAGTTAATATGTCATAGTAAACGAGGTAATGAACCATCAATCATACAACCATATGCTCTTACAATCACACAATGACCACATAAACGAATACATTTAAGTTACGAAACTGTGAAATCAATCAAGCAGAAAGCAATGTAGAAATACCTGAATCTCTTCAATGGCGGAACGAAGCTCAGGAGTATCTTGAACCGCTTTCAGATGATTAATAGCTCCCCAAACAACACTCAACCTATCAACTATCCTCTCCAACGGCTCCACTAGCTTTGACCACGATGGCTCAACCGTCTTCTCCAATTCCGCCAAATCATCGTCCTGCAAGAAATATTCTACTACCATTAAAAACGAAAAAAAAAATGCTCGGTCCGATTTCGGCTCGTTTCAGTCCAGTTCGGTTTGTAAACGAGCCAAGCATGAGCAGAGCATAGGCACTCTCACTGGACTATCTAAAACACATTTTAAAAGCTCGATCGAAATTAGTCTCATTCGATTTCAGCTAGGTTCAGTTTGTAAACGAGTATATAGACAATTAGACTTACTAGCTTGTTGAGCAAGGCACGCATTCCAGGACGCACATGTGAAGCATCAATAACATCAAACGGAGGAAACTGGAAGTCCTGAAGTAGCGGATTATCTTCGATTGTTATTGACGACGGAGATTGTGGTTGATCGGAAAAGGCAGCGATGGAAGAGCGGCGGAGGAGTGGCGTGCGCGGTAGAGATGGACGGAAGCGGAAGTGGAAGTGGAAGGGAGAAGGGCGGAGGGGAGGGAAATGAGAAGTGAGAAGAGGTTTAGGGTTTGAAGAACGAATAACAGGCATCAGAGAGGCCATAGCGACGGCCATGGCGACGGAGTTGGATGCCGTGTGTGTATTAGATTTTCGAAAGAAATATTATCTGCGTTTTTTGTGATTGTGGTATGGGATACGTAATACGTTGAATGCCGTATGGAACTAAATTAAAATTAGAATAACTAACACCAAATTGCATGTTATACTAAAAGTGTACTTCGTATCTTTCATTTTCATTATGAAATTGATAAAAACCAATTTTATGTTCATGTTTTGCTATAGATTCAACTTTTACCACTAACTTCGTTCAAAAACTCAGTTAACTTACCTCACATGCTTTACATTGGAGGGTATTATGGTCTTTTTCCAAACCTTTTATTTTATATATTATTTTAAATCAAACAAAAAAAAAATTATCTCTATACAGTTCATCTTCATCGCCGACCACCAATTTGCCTATCCCTGAACTCAACTGCCCATGACCCATCCTACTCTCTACAGCCCAGTTGTCATAAATCATAATCTTCCACCAAAGGACCACCACCACCTGCCCCATAGCCGGCGACTTACCACATGAACCACCACCACCCAAAATCCAAACGACCTTGCGACCCAACAACAAAAAAACCATCACTGTGAATTCAAATCAAAATGTTAAAACCACAAACAGAAGCACTATTTGCAGAGGTGTGGCAAACAGAGGTTTGGCAAAAATGATGTCGGGTTGCATTTGATTTAAAATAATATGTTAAATAAAAGGTTTGGGAAAAGACCATAATACCCTCACATGCAAAGCATGTGAGGTAAGTTAACTGAGTTTTTGAACGAGCTTAGTGGTAAAGGTTGAACATGTAGCAAAACATGAACATAAAGGTTGGTTTTTGCCGATTTCATAGTGAAAGGTACGAAGTACAGTTTAAGTATAACATAAAGGTTGATTTCTGCAATTTTGGAGGTTGGCGAGTTTAACCCGGCCTAAACTCGAAAACTTTAGATGAATCCGAACACGACCTAAACCTGAAAATTGTGTCATACATATGAAACCGAACACGACTGATTTAACCCGGATTTTTTTAATTTTAATTTTTTTTTCCTGCAAATCATTATATTAAAAATAAAATTTACTATAAAACATTAATGTATATAATACAATTATAAATACATACCCAATTTAATTTATGACATAAAACATGTTGTAAAAAATATATAATATAATATTAATGGGTTGGCCCGCCAACCCGACCGGGTTGACCCAAACCTGACCAGCTTAGCTATACGGGTTCACGAGTTCAACCTGAAACTGGCCTGAACCTATTTAGACTAAATCCAATCCCGTGAATTTCGTGTTAGGTTCGTGCTGTGTTTTCGGATTGTGTCAGAAATTCACACCCCTACATGTGACCTCTGTTTAAGAGAATAAGAGTCATGTGTCTCTACCAAATAGATTACCCCAGATTGGCAAGTTTGGGTTTTTTTTTTATTGTTACGAGTTTTGTAAGACTAGTTACCCAAATTATGATTTTTAAGTTAGCAAGTGTTGTGTTGTGTTGTGAATTGTGATTTATAGGACTTACCTTTGTTGTGTTAAAAGTCCTCTACCACCAACACGAGGATATTGTGCAATGTTTTAAAATCCGGTTTTTATACCGTACCAGAATGGGCTCAGAAACGGTTTAAGTAGGTGAATTAGACGGTCTAACCAGGTGTGCTGGACGGTTCAACCGGGTGTACCGGGTAATTTAACTGGTTTTACCGGACGTTTCAACCGGTACTATCGACCGGTTTGAATTGTTTTTTAAAACATTGATATTGTGCGTTGTTGATGTGGTAAGTGGGACTACAAAACATTATTACATTAGTGTGAAGTATATCAGATTGGATTTCATGTTATTGATTGAAAATATTATAAGGCTCATGCTAATGTCTTAATTGATGAAATTGTGAGGAAAGGGATTGATGAGCTATTGAGTTATCTTTGTAATTGGATCAAAAGCTCAATCATAGATAGGTCTAAGTGGGCTTTATTTTAAAAGGACTAGTGATAGGTTGACCCAATGAAACCCCTGTATAGATAGAAGGGTAACTCTAACAAGTGAGACATGTAGTTTTTCTTTTTAAACTATCCCCTTACATAATATTACATATCTTGCAAATATAATAGATGCATATATAAAATATATGATTTCACAATGTGGACCTGATCGACTTGAGTATTGATATGTTGCAAAACACACCACTTTTCTCTTGTATTTTGTATATTATTTTAATAGTTTTTGAGTCGTTTTTAGTTTTTATAGGTTTGTATTTTATTATTTTATATTATTACAGCTCCCTCCCGGTGGAAAAAAGGAATCGAAAACGAGTCAAAACGGTTAATAAACGAGCACTCGAGAGTTAAACATGAGTTTGTATGTTCGGGTGTGTCATTTGTTGGAAATTTTAGTGAAAATGAGTTTTTCACTAAATATTTTGGACATAAATAATATTTATATATGTGTTGTATAAATAATTATTTATGGGTTTGTGTTCAAACTATGTCCAAATAGAGCTAAGATGAATGAGATATCGAAGCTTAAAGTTGTATGTTTGGAAAAACAAAGATGAGAAAAATGGATTGAGATTTGTCATCTTGTCCCACATAGGTGGAATGACAAACTTAAAGTGGTATATAAGGAGGAACACTCCTTGAAGACAAATACTAGTAGGGACACTAAAGGGTGCGGAGCACCCTTACTCGTGCACATATGCGCGCGTGCCGTGGGCTATAGGCCCTATGTAGTGCGCTTTGAACTTCGCGCACCGCCTTTGTATTTTTGTCCATGAGCGCGTGGTCAGATACATGGCGGGTCCGCTTATGGCGCACCCTTGAGTGGCGTAGGCGGATGCCATGGCGAAGACTGCAAATGGCACATGAGTTTGGATGGCGCATGACCAGGTGGCGTCCTGGTATGCGCAATGGCATATGTGTGGCGCGCGGGTCTATATGGCGTGGTGTAAGGTCCATGTAGAGTGTTGCATGGATTTGCGGATCAGTTATGGCGCGCGCGCAGGTTACAGTAGTAACTAGGAGCACTGGTATGCACACCATGCGCATGCGCGAGTTCCATACAATGTGGCACACGGACTGAA
The DNA here is from genome assembly GCA_030545235.1 of Helianthus tuberosus. NCBI lineage: Eukaryota > Viridiplantae > Streptophyta > Magnoliopsida > Asterales > Asteraceae > Helianthus > Helianthus tuberosus. The sequence goes on along the minus strand of CM060417.1, from coordinate 82,059,244 downwards.
GCCACTTCAGGCGCGCGTACATGTCTGCAACGGTAACAGAGCAATTGGTAGGACCTGGTCAAGCTAGCTGTTACAACCCGTTAATTGCGTGTCATGATGAATATGACCGTTTTTTTGTCTAACCACTTAAGTCCATTAAAGTCATATTCATTATCTTGTTTATTACAAGATTAATGTTATAATTATGACAAGATTAATGTCTGTTTTATTACTAGTTTTAATGAGCTTAAAACTATAAGTGTATATATATGAATTTGGTGGTTCATAGTAGAGACACCAACAAAATTAGACATTCTCTTGACTCTCGTTTTTCCTTTGAGAGGAGTACTCTCATATTTACATACTTCATCCTTTTCCTAAATTTATAAACACCAATTTATACCCGGTGTAATCTCGGGCGCGAGAGCCATCTCCGGCAGTACACATACTGTTCCGGTTGTTGTACCCTGGGAGACAGACCGTCTGAGAGGAGGCGCGGAATCTGTTTTAAGGGAAGCGTGTTGAACACGTGCCTCAACCAAAAACCGTCAACAACTTTTGCTTGTCTTGCAGCGCAGTTTCGATCTCGTAGATGCGGTTGAAGTTTTCAAAGACATCGGCTTTGAATCAAGATTGGTACAATTTAGTTGTATTTTATATTCATTTATTTAGTTTTTGTAACTGGTATTGTACTAATCGAATTTCCCACAAATAACGAGAGTCTCGTTATTATTTATTATTTATTTTGTAATATATTTTAATAAAAAGTGAACCTAGTTCCTATAATCTTAAAACAGACTTTCGTGAAGATTGTTGCTACAATCTTAAATCCCTTCTCTACGAGGATTTAGGTTCACGAAAGTTAAAATATTTAATGAGATTTTTGTTAAAATCTTGAAAATATTTTTTGGGAAATATTTATTTAGTACAATGAGTCGGATTAATTTTATGATTGGAGTACAATCTTTAATCCGAATACCGGGTTGCAAAACGACTTTTTGATTCAAGTTTTGGAGTTCATGGTTTTTGTTCGTGTTTAGATAAAACCGAACATATACAAAATAATATGTATTTCAATAGGTTTTTGAAATACTAAATTTTCTAATGAGCGTATTAGAAAATTTTATTTTGTAACCCCTTACAAATTAAATGTTTGTAACGTTTAATTTATTTTTTAATAAGCTTTTAGTAACCATAATTGTGAGATTAATGTTGGTTTTAAAAGTCTTAAATTTTTATATTTTCTAATTAGCATTTTAGAAAGTTATCATTTTATAAAATAACTAGTTTTAATATTTTCTAACGAGCGTGTTAGAAACGTTGTTGAAAGAATAACAAGATTAAAACTTTTTATATCTCTAACGAGCGTGTTAGAATTTTATTGAATAATAAGTTTTAATATCATCCTTTATATCTAATGAGCGTGTTAGATACAATGATTGTGTAAAACTAACTTGTTAAAAGACGATTAGATTTTCTAACGAGCGTGCTAGAAAATATACGTCTAGATTTTCTAACGAGCATGTTAGAAAAAATTATTATTTCAAATAATTACCGACGAGCGTGTTGGAGACAATTATTTTGGATAATAAACATTGTAACGGTTTCGTCTAAACTATTAAATTTCTAACGAGCGAGTTAGAAACGGATTTTATTCCACATACATTTAAACGAATTTTATTTGTTTATTTCTAATGAGCGTATTAGAAATAGTTTATATTTTTTTTATAAACTTCGAAACAAATTTTGTAATCGATTATTTCTAACGAGCGTGTTAGAAACGATTTAACGACTTTGTTAATTGTTTATTTCTAACAAGCGGGTTAGAAAACGTTTATTTTATACCAAAAACGGCTTATGGAAATAAATAATCGTTTAATTTTCTAATGGGCGTATTAGAATTAGTTTATCTTATAACCAACTATTTAACGATTTGCAATCGTTAATTTCTAACAAGCGGGTTAGAACCGAGTTAACTATGATAACGATGTGTATTCGTTTTATTTTCAAACGAGCGAGTTTGAAATTGTTTATTTATTAAACTATTATAAGGTTTATTGTCTTGATTTGTAATCAAAACATAAATATATAGTTTAATATTAAAACACTTGCAAAAACGAGAAATGTTTTGAACGAATAAAACATGTCTTTGCGAATTACAAGTGATTCGATACTTCCACGAGAAGTATAACGTCTTGAACCATATAATAATCTTGGAAAGACTATTTTGTGAAAAACAACTCGATGTTGTTATAGACAAAATAAGTTTGCTGGACTACTTGCGAGTAGTTAATTGTAAACAACTTTATATTTTGGACAACTTGTGATTATTCAAGTTTAGAGTTCCAAGATGAGGGAGTACCTCAAAACATGACACCGAACGAAATAATTGCGTTTATTTCGGTAAAAAGTGTTGAAGATAATAACACTTTGGCTTTTGATGTTTAGATATCATTGGTGTATTCGTTATTTTGGACTACTAATAAGTTGTCAAAAGGATACACATTTTGATACAAAGTGTAAAAAGTAATTTACACAAACACAACGAGCGGGTTGTGATCATGACTTATGTAATAAGTCACAAATCAAACATCAAATGCATAACGGCGTCGTGAGAAACGTGGTGTATGGTTTGAGATGGAATACACGAAAACAAGATATGTCATCTAATGTTGAGAGCATCAACATGGAAATGCACATGTAAGTTTTCAAAGAATATAACATATGAAAGAAATATATGTTATTATTGTAAATGATTTTAATAAATTTAGCAAATTTATTAACGGAAATTTACAATAGTGATGGACTTGTAGATGCTTCTACCACCATCAAATGTTGTTTAAACTATGTGGAGGCTTGGTCCTCAATTTGGGAGAGTATCCCAATACATGGTATTAATGAAACAACAACGTAAATGTATATATCACTATCGTCATACGTGAATGCTTTGGTTGAGAGTCAATCTAATTGACTATATCTCAAGACTCAAGTGATTTTATACAAAGATGTTCATCAAAGTGAGTTGGATTAAGACTTATGTTTAAGTCTTTAGGAAGTCAATAATGAAGCCTTGGAGATAAAAAGGCAAACGACTTATGATCCTAATGGATGGAGTTAACTATGGTTTTGAGGCCTTCCTAAAAACCAATTGTTTTGGAATGGTGAAATAAAAATTTCTTAATTGTGTCTAAACTAAGAAACGAATGTTCGGAAGAGATAGTGCGTTACCTCTTAAGGCTGTGAAGAATCGGAATGATGCATCTTCTGTTCACATGCTAGAGTATTGTGGTCTAAAGCATGCTAGACTAATACTTGTTAATTTATATGCTCGACGGAGATTAAATTAACTTTAAACATTCAAAATATGTGATGACACAAGAACGAATTTTTTGCTAAACAAAACTATAAATATAACTTCATTAAAATGCAAGCAATGTGGGGGGAAGAACCATTTAAGAAACAAACCCTTTAGGGTATGAAGAAATGGTAGTTGAGAAGTTTTCTCAAACTCGAAATGAAAGGGGAACCTTTCATCACCCCATTTGGATGTTATCCAATTACACTTAAATGTGGGGGTGACTTGCATTTGAATGTGGAAATGGTAGTTGAGAAGTTTTCTCAAACTCGAAATGAAAGGGAGAACCTTTCATCACCCCATTTGGATGATATCCAATTACACTTAAATGTGGGGGTAACTTGCATATATTGCTAACGTATGACCAAGTGGATTGGACTCGAATGCCAATTGGTTAGATTCAAAATCTAGTAAGATGTCAATCGAGTAGATTGGACTCGAATGCCAATTGGTTAGATTCAAAATCTAGTAAGATGTCAGTCATGACACACCAAAGGCATGGTGAAAACGTGTCTAGCCATGAATTGAGTTTCATGTCATTCTAAAGACAAGGTACATAACTGGATCCAGGTTGAGATCACGAGTTATAAGTCTTATGAATCGACTAAAAGGCAAAAGTGACTAGCGAGTCAAGAACACGTTAGAACAACTGATCTAAACTGAAAATTATTGTTGTTGACTTAGCGAAGTCAACAAATAATTTTGGATCCAACAACCAGTGGGTTGATAACAGATCAGGTTGTGGAATGGGACTAAAGCCATGGAAAAAGGGACATGAGGGAAACCTAACCTAGTTGACTGGAGATCCCAAGATCTAGGTTCAATATGCCAACTTAATCATGAACCGAAGGGTAGTCACTGTGGGGGCATGGCTAATATATATGTTCATGTATAAGCTAGTGTATGTGTTTATATATCCCCCTAAACTATAAAAGGGTGTTTAATTACATCCTAGTCCATTCCTATAATATTCAGTGACATTGTTGCGAGGTTAAGCGTAATATGTGGGTTAATGATTTGTGTAAATCATAGTAAACCATAATGCTTTTAATGATTTAAAGGGAAATCACCTATGTTGGAGAGAAGTGTGGTCGCTTCGAATGGAATTAGGGCATAATTCCTAGAGCTCCCGCAGAACCAGGAAAGTGCTCCATGACCATTATAGGACACGATAGTGAGGGGATGGCCCGGCTAGGGAAAGTATTGTGTGAATGTATATTGTCGTTTACACAAATGGGGGGTTGTTCAAGGACATCACGTCTACAAAACCCTAGTAGACTAAGTATGCTTCACATAGGAAGGTTCAAAGGCAAAACCTACCTATCCTGCAATACTCGACTGTCGAGTTTTCATCGGGGAATTTTGTGTGTTTTAATCGATCTCCATTCATGTGGGGGATTGTTGGAAATTTTAGTGAAAATGAGTTTTTCACTAAATATTTTGGACATAAATAATATTTATATATGTGTTGTATAAATAATTATTTATGGGTTTGTGTTCAAACTATGTCCAAATAGAGCTGAGATGAATGAGATATCGAAGCTTGAAGTTGTATGTTTGGAAAAACAAAGATGAGAAAAATGGATTGAGATTTGTCATCTTGTCCCACATAGGTGGAATGACAAACTTAAAGTGGTATATAAGGAGGAACACTCCTTGAAGACAAATACCAGTAGGGACACTAAAGGGTGCGGAGCACCCTTACTCGTGCACATATGCGCGCGTGCCGTGGGCTATAGGCCCTATGTAGTGCGCTTTGAACTTCGCACACCGCCTTTGTATTTTTGTCCATGAGCGCGTGGTCAGATACATGGCGGGTCCGCTTATGGCGCACCCTTGAGTGGCGTAGGCGGATGCCATGGCGAAGACTGCAAATGACACATGAGTTTGGATGACGCATGACCAGGTGGCGTCCTAGTATGCGCAATGGCATATGTGTGGCGCGCGGGTCTATATGGCGTGGTGTAAGGTCCATGTAGAGTGTTGCATGGATTTGCGGATCAATTATGGCGCGCGCGCAGGTTACAGTAGTAACTAGGAGCACTGGTATGCACACCATGCGCATGCGCGAGTTCCATACAATGTGGCGCACGGACTGAAGAGCCACTTCAGGCGAGCGTACATGTCTGCAACGGTAACAGAGCAATTGGCAGGACCTGGTCAAGCTAGCTGTTACAACCCGTTAATTGCGTGTCATGATGAATATGACCGTTTTTTTTTGTCTAACCACTTAAGTCCATTAAAGTCATATTCATTATCTTGTTTATTACAAGATTAATGTTATAATTATGACAAGATTAATGTTTGTTTTATTACTAGTTTTAATGAGCTTAAAACTATAAGTGTATATATATGAATTTGGTGGTTCATAGTAGAGACACCAACAAAATTAGACATTCTCTTGACTCTCGTTTTTCCTTTGAGAGGAGTACTCTCATATTTACATACTTCATCATTTTCCTAAATTTATAAACACCAATTTATACCCGGTGTAATCTCGGGCGCGAGAGCCATCTCCGGCAGTACACATACTGTTCCGGTTGTTGTACCCTGTGAGACAGACCGTCTGAGAGGAGGCGCGAAATCTGTTTTAAGGGAAGCGTGTTGAACACGTGCCTCAACCAAAAACCGTCAACAATTTTTGCTTGTCTTGCAGCGGAGTTTCGATCTCGTAGATGCGGTTGAAGTTTTCAAAGACATTGGCTTTGAATCAAGATTGGTACAATTTAGTTGTATTTTATATTCATTTATTTAGTTTTTTGTAACTGGTATTGTACTAATCGAATTTCCCACAAATAACGAGAGTCTCGGTATTATTTATTATTTATTTTGTAATATATTTTAATAAAAAGTGAACCTAGTTCCTATATCCTTTGTCTTAGCTTCTGGCTAAGATAGAGTTTGTATGTTTTTTTATATAATGATGTTCTCCTTTACCTTACCGGGGCAAAAAGAAAAAGAAAAAATCTTGACTTTTGTGAAAAAGTCAACCTGAAAACACATGCAGCTGAGTTATAGCTCTGGTTATGCATACAAATGACAAAAATACAGTTTGACTCTTACCAAAAAAGTCAACCACAAACCACATGAAGCTGTTATTTACTTTCCAAATAACTTTCAATAGGGGAAATCACATATAAGAACATGGGACATTGCAAATGGTTGAATATCATACAAAGTAAAAGTAATAATTATAACAAACAGATCTTCGTAGATAGCGCGTAATTACCCACTATTTTAGATCAAGAAACAAAAAAAAAATGTTTAAAAAAGACAAGAATACAAACGTGTAATATCAGTTCCAAATGATTCTTCTTCTTCTTCACTTGCGATTCCTGCTTTAAAGGTGAGTTGGCACCATTTATCTGATCACACCCCTCGGCGCCTTCTTTTTTCCAAAACACATGTAGTGCACCCTATGGTGATGTTACAATGAACCATAAGTAACATGCGGATACACATGTCTTTGCAGATTTTAACAACGTATAAAACCATACATGTGTAAACGGTGGTCAAAGTTCTAGATATTGGACTGATACAGTGTCCTCTTTTTCAAGCATGTTCCTCCTCAAAACTATGGGATGATCAAGTATAATTATGAGTTGACAATAAACATTTAGGGGAAAGTTCTTGTAAAAATAATCTTAACATACTAAACATACAAATTGAAGGAAAAGTAAAAAAGACAAGGTGGCATTTTTGTAATTATCTATAACTATCAAAGTTACTCTACAAATGTATATAAAAAACCTAAAAAAAAAAAAAAAAAAAATAAAACACACACAAAATAATTTTTTTTATAATATTTTTTATAAAAAATCGCTACTTTTAGTAGCAAAAAAAAAAATTTGTTTTTTTTTTTGTAACAAAATGTAGCAATTTTTTTATAAAAAATTGTGTTTTTTAGGTATTTTTGGTTGAGTTCACATTTGTATGGTAACTTTGATAGTTTGTGGTAATTACAAAAATGCCACCTTGTCTTTTTGACTTTTCCTTCAATTTGTATGTTTAGTATGTTAAGTTTATTTGTATTTGATCTTTTGCCTAAACATTTAATGGGGTCGACTAAAGAACTCTTAATATTTTGTGTGCAAATCTTAACATACTTAACTATATCCTTTGTCGTTTTTCTTGGTCATATTTGTAGTGCAAATCTTAGGGTACAGGGTATAGTAGCGGGGAGTTGGGTGTTTGACTTGAGGTCACTGATCGGTGACTATACCGAGTGGATGAGAGTGTTCGGTGAGTTGGAGAGAGAGTGTGGAAATCGGTGAGTGTTTACCGAAATGGGTGAGAGAGAGTGATTGAGAAAATGGTGGGTCCCAACCCCTTTTAACCAATCACAATTTTTTTATTTTTTAACCTACTCAAACACCCTAGGGTGATTGACTATACCCCCTGATTTAGTGCAAAATGGGGAGTGGAATGGGAAGTTGACATGCCATAATATTATTGGGTAGGATTTCACTCAAACACCCTAGGGTGATTGACCATACCCTCCACCCTTAGTATTTGATTGTGGATATATATTTATATCTCTTTTCAACGTCAAATTTCTTTTAATCCTGTAGTCTGTGGGACTTGAACCCAAGACATCCTCCTTCCAAACCTAGGTATTTAAAGGGTTTTGCCTTAACCAATCGACTACTACCCCATTTATATTTATATCTTTTACTTTGAAAAGATACATAAAAGTATTCACGTCTTTAATATGAGTGCCAATACTATATCATGACTTTTATATGAATGTCGGTGTCGGCCAACTGAGGTTACCATATCATGGTTTACCGCGTCAACAGGTTATACAACCTAGTTGATTTAAAACACAAAATATGAGAAGTTTGAAGTGTTACCTAGCATATTAAAATGTGGAAATAAGGGAGAGGTGGGTGTTTGTCTTGGGTAACCAATTGCAAAAGAAAAATCCAGCAACTTGAGAGGGAGCGAGTCAATTGTGGTAACAATGGTAAAATAAGTAATGAGCACCATATAAATTATTTAAAAAGATGATTATGCATAGTGATGAGGTAACGTCCTCGCTACCAAATCACACAAGGTTGGGCGAGCTATCCGTGTCTTGACCCGACCACTCCGCACTCAAGATCACACTCATAAGTAACCCCCCCGCATCTCTCTATAACTAACTAGGGTCCTACACCATGAAAGCGACTGGTTCGACCTAGACCACTTTTCCACAAAGGCCAATCCTAAAGGTATAAATACCCTCTCACACTTCAGAGAACCCAACCACAAACCGAATCACCATTTCCCCTATCTCTTATTGTACCCTTACAAACACTTATCCTCACGCCGGAGATTGGTCACAGAAAGACCCCCCATCTCTGTGGTGAGGCTGACGATGGTTTTTCTTTGGTTCTGTCCGGCTCATAACAGGCTAGAATTTGAGTCTGCACATACAATTGACCCGCTTTCTCAAATTGATAACATGTTAATTAAATTAATCAACCCTCATTTTAGTAGCTTTAAGAACACGTTCACAGTACCTTTTAATCAAAACTAGTGGTTTTCCCCGCACTATGCGGCGGGAACTCAGGATAGGTATCGGTTGTGTTTGTTATAGTACTGGCACTCGCTATATATAGCAATTGAAAGAGAAAACTAAAACAATAAAGTCGTGATATGCCCAAAATGAAATCAACATGTGTTTTACATCCATCGAAAACCATAAAAACGAATATCGGTTCCTATACTACCGGTATCGGTACCGATGTTGTTCGGTCGAAATCGGTTCGTCACGTATCGATACTCGTATAGTTTACGAAACAAAAAAAATACGTTTTCTTTTTAATATTGTTATCGGCACTCGTATAGTTTACGATAAAAAAAATACATTGTTTTGAATACAAAAAATAAATCAATTTTCAAGGTCGGGTTTTTTTTCCGATTTTGTACGATAGCGGCACGGTATTCATTTTCAATAAAATTTATATCGCAATGTTCGACAAAAAATAAACATACTGCAGAGTTAGATTTTAAAAAGATTAACGTACGCAGTTTATTAAAAATATCAAACTAAATGATAAATAATATATTATAAATTTTTTAGATCAAAAATTAAAATAGATATTTAAATATTTTAATCACTATTCATGGTGACTTCAAATTGATATGTACTAGTGAACTTCCCCCGCGCGTTGCGGCGGGAAGTTAGTTGGTAGCGGTTTGATTCAATAAGTACCGATACCATAATCGACACTTTGTATAGCGACCAAAAGATAAACCCCAAACAATAAAGTCATGATATGCCCAAAATCATATCGACACATGTTTTACATCGATTAAAAAATATAAATATAAAAATAAATATTGATAAAGGTTTCAAATGTATAATTATTGGTACTGATGTTCATTTAAAATTGACGTTGTACCAATGTTGTTCAGATGGTATCAGTTTTGTTCGTCACCGACACTCGTTATAGCTTATGATATAAAAAGGTACCCTATACTGCCACCAAAGGTGTTGAGATAGTTTCTATTCGGTTTGTCACGGTGATAAGCAAAAGAATCAATTATAATTTACTCGATCAATTTTGAACAAAGCTTTTATCAAAACACGGATAAAATAAGCATGTCGCAACGGTATATTCATGGAATTACAAAGCATTATACTATATTATTAGAATAACGAAAGAAGGTAAACGACATTAATTCATAAAATATTGTATCTTAAATGTTAAAAAAACAAAATATGTCTAAAATTAGAAATAAAAAATACTTAATAAATATATATCAAATAAACATAGTTGCAGAGTTAGATTTTTAAATAAGTTAACAAACACAACTTATTTAAAAAAGTCAAATTAAATAATGAATACAATTTCATTAAAAAGGATTATTAAAAATAAAATAAAAAAATAAAAAATAAATATATGCTCAAATCTAGAATAAAAATAAGAAAAAATAACTACTTAAAAACCCTATATCACTGTTCATGATAACTTTCTATTAATATATAAATATAGGCTAATTATAATGAGAAAACTCACCCCAGTTAAGAAAACCCAGAAAACTCAATTGTGTGGACTAGAAGCATCCACACCATTTATGTAAAATATGAGATAAAGGGTAATTTGGGAATTTTGCACTAGACATAACTCTACATCATCTCATTTTTCTTTCCTCATAACCATTTTGCAGCTTTTTTGTGCAGACATCTCTTCTTAAATCACACACACTTCTCTCTATCTCTCTTAAATCACACACACTTCCAGATCTAAATCAACCACCAAAACTCTAGATCTACAAGCGTAACAACCCGGTGACGGTGTAGTTCAAGATCCGGTTTCTTGGCGAACGAAATATTCATCGATCCACCATAAATCATCACCAAAACCACTGTTTTTCTTGGCGGATTTAGTGCTTTTAGTGGTTCAATAGATTTGTAAGGTGGGTTAGGGTAGTTCCTCGACAAGGGTTTCAAGATCCGATGGTGGTTTCAAGATCCGGCGGTGGTCAACAAATCCGATATTGAAGATGATGTTTCAGTGACGGTTCGATGTTGAAGATGATCCAAAAGATGTTTGATGTTGAACATGATGTCCCAGATCTAAAAGGTCCTCCAGATTCTTAAGTATGTTTGTGTTTTTGTAGATCTTCATTTTTTTGTGTTTTGTAGATATCCAACTTTTTTGTAATTTTTAGATTTGCAATTTTTTTGTGTTCCAGATCTAAAAGGTCCTCCAGATTTGCAATTTTTTGTGTTTTGTAGATCTTCATTTTTTGTGTTTTGTAGATCTGCAACTTTTTTTATTTTGTTTTGTTTAAGAAGATGAATGTTATTAAGTTCTTGTTTTTTGGATATGTTGTTACACTTTTTTAGATTGTTGTAAAAATAAAGTGTGTTGTTATATTTTTTTTTTTCAGATTATTGTTATTTGGTTATGTTACACTTTTTTTGTGTAACATCTTTATGTAACCAAACATAGCTGGGTTTTAGTAATGTAAAAATTCTAATATGTTTTGTTAGTTACATATTTAAAAATTATAAAAAAAACATAAATAGATGATATATGTAACACCTTTTTTTGCTTTTTATTATTGATTTTATCAATTTTTTTGTGTAAAATTTGTTTCAGATCTGGGTCATAATAATGTAGTAGAAAATAAATTGTTCTTTGGTTATGTTACACTTCTTTTTGCGTAACATCTTTATGTAACCCAACATAACTGGGTTTTAGTAATGTAACAGTTCTAATATGTTTTTGATTGTTAGATGAAACAAATTTGCTAGTTGACAAAAGTCAGGGGGATTCGTGTGAGTGTAACAACTGGGTGATAATAATGAAACAAAAAAATAATTTGTTCTTTGGTTATGTTACACTTTTTTTGTGTAACATCTCTATGTAACAACATAGCTGGGTTTTAGTGATTCTTGTGAGTGTAACAACTGGGTGATAATAATGTAACAAAAAATAAATTGTTCTTTGGTTATGTTACACTTTTTTTGTGTAACATCTTTATGTAACAACATAGCTGGGTTTTAGTAATGTAACAATTCTAATATGTTTTGTCAGTTACATATTTAAAAATTCTAAAAAAATAAAAATAGATGATATTTGTAACACATTTTTTTGTAGTGTACATATACAAAAGTAAACAAAAAAGATCAAAATTATAGAGAGAGAGGAGAGAGGAAAGTAGACAAATTCACACTTTCTGTCAAGAGAGAGAGGAAAGTTGACAGATGTTACACTTTCTGTCAGGAGAGAGAAATTGTAACATTTACAAATATACCCTTCTTGTACCTCTCATTAATATTATATTAAAAAGTAAAAAGGGGGCAAGACCAAAATGATCTCATCCATCAATCTGATTAATCAATGGCTATTATTGGGTTTCTAGGGTTTCTTCAACTCAAGGGGGTTTTCAATTTATTATTTCCCTATATATATATAATCAGTTGATAGGGGTTTGGTTTATAGGGGTTTGGTTCGTTTTGGTACCGGCAATCACTATAGTCGCTGAAAGAGAAAACTAAAAAAATAAAGTTGTGATATGCACAAAATGATATATATTAATTTCAATCAAAAACCATAAAAAGAATACCGGTTCCGATACAATCGATGTTGGCACCAAGGTTGTTCGACTAAAATCGGTTCGTTAGTCACGTATCAATACTCAAATACAAAAATATATGTTTTTATATTTTTATCGGCACACGTATAGTTTCCAATAATAAAAATAAGTTACTATTTATTTTCAATATAAATCAAATCAAATCAAAATATAATATAATATATAATTAGCTATAATAAATATAATTAAATTAAATATAATATTAAAATTTATATTTACTGTTCATCAACAGTTTATATATATATATATATATATATATATATATATATATATAGGGGAAGGTTCATTTGAGAATAAAATTTTATTAAGAATAAAAAGAACAAAATGGTACAATTGTAAAACATTAAATAGTTTTTTTCTCATCTCATTTATTATTATGTTTGACTAATTAATTAGTCATTAATACTATCATCCTCCACACTAAAAAAATTTGCCTACACACATCAAAAGTTATCCTACACATTTCGAAATTTATCCTACACATATTGAAATTTATCCTACACAACTCGTAATTTATCCTACACGCCTCGTATTTATCCTACACTATAAATGAATTTTTATTTTTATTTTTTGAGAAAAATATATATCTTAAAAATAAGTTACAAATTTAATATAGTTAGTTATTAAAGATGAAACTACCAATTAATGATGTATTTAAGTTTACCAATATACCCTTATAGTTACATTAAGTACAAATATTAAATGAAGTCTAATGAAGCATTCCTATTGGTTGAAATTTCTTCTTTTTTCTTCTTACAATGATTTTCTTCTCATTTGAACTCTCCACCATATATATATATATAGGGTAATGATAGTGTAAAAAGGGCCTAAAGTGTGAGAAGTGTATTATAACACTATATATAATACTATATAACACCATATAAACACCGTATAACAATATGTAACACCATATAATACCATATAACACTATGTAACACTATATATCATTATATAACAAATATAACACTATACATCTATCATAGACATGCTATCAGACAACCTATAGTGTTATATTTGTTATATAATGATATATAGTGTTACATAGTGTTATATGGTATTATATGGTGTTACATATTGTTATACGGTGTTTATATAGTGTTATATAGTATTATATATAGTGTTATAATACACTTCTCACACTTCTCACACTTTGAGCACTTTTTACAGGATCCTCTACCTATATATATATATAGGGCAATGATAAATTGAAAACCCACTTGAGTTGAATAAACCCTGAAAATCCAATAACAACCATTGATCATACTTGATGGATGGCTAGGATTCATTTTTTTCCATCAGTTCCTTTTGTGTCATTTTATCTCATTTTTTTAATATATTTCATGTACTGAAGGGTAATATTGGAACATTTATACAATTTCTCTTACAAACAGACAAAAGTCTGCATGTTGTAAGAAACCCCCACATCAATTCATCACTACACTTCAACCAACTACTTTTCAATATTATTTTTTGCTCGTATATTTTGTTTGGTTTTGTTACATGTGTATATGACAATCTATTTTTGTAACATATTTTTTTTGGTTTTGTTACATGTGTTACATAGAAACGTAACATATAATTTTTCTATGATCAAATGTTACATAGAAACGTAACATATAATTTTTACGTGATCAATTTTATGTCACATATGTAACAACCACTTTTTTGTAACACAAAAAAATGTAACAACACACTTTGTTTCCGTAACGGTTACTTTATTTTTACAATAACCTGGAAAAAATGTAACAACACACTTTATTTTTACAGTAATTTAAAAAAGTGTAACAATGCACTTTATTTTCTGTAACGGGCATTATTTCTGTAACACAAAAAATGTAACAGACATTTTTTTCTTTGATTGTTACATTTTTTATGTAACAAAAAAAAATGTAACAGACATTTTTTCTTTGATTGTTACATTTTTTATGTAACACAAAAAAAATGTAACAGACATTTTCGCTTTGATTGTTACAAAAAATGTAACGGACATTATTTATGTAACACAAAAAAAACGTAACTGGCATTATTTATGTAACACAAAAAAATGTAACATGCTTTTTTTCTTCGCTTGTTACATTTCTAACACCCGGTTACATAGTGTTACATAAAAAATGCCTAGATCTTGGAGTTTCATAACTAAGACGCAAAGAATTGTTATGAGAATTGTTACATAAAAAATATAACATGTATATAAAAATATAACTTTATTAACAAGAATCCAACAACAGGGTTTTTTAGATTCAATCATCATAACAATAAACAAGAAAGTAACTTAGATTTGAATCCAATACATAAGAACTTAAATCAAATTGTTTCCATTTGTTCAGATCTGAAAACAAATTTTACACAAAAAAATAAAAAAATCAGTAGTAAAAAACAACATATCCAGAAAACAAGAACTAAAAAACATTCATCTTCTTGAACAAAAAAATAAAAAAAGTTGCAGATCTACAAAACACAAAAAATGAAGATCTACAAAACAAAAAAAAAAAATGCAAATCTGAAAAAAACCCCCCCTGAAAACACAAACATACTTATGGATCTGGAGGATCTTTTAGATCTGGAACATCATGTTCAACATAAAACATCTTTTAGATCATCTTCAACATCGAACCGTCATCTGAAACATCATCTTCAACATCAGATTTGTTGACCACCGCCGGATCTTGAAACCACCATCGGATCTTGAAACCTTTGTCGAGGAACTACCCGAGCCCACCTTACAAATCTATTGAACCACTCAAAGCACTAAATCCGCCAAGAAAATAAGTGGTTTTGGCGATGATTTGTGGTGGATCGATGGATATTTCGTTCGCCAAGAAACCGAATCTTGAACTACACCGTCACCGGGTTGTTACGCTTGTAGATCTAGAGTTTTGGTGGTTGATTATGAATGATTTTGATAAGAAGAAGAATTTTGATGGTTGATTATGAATGATCTTAGATTTGGAAAAATGGTTATCTAGAGAGAGAGAAAGAAAGAGAGAAGTGTGTGTGATTTTGTGGTTATGATGAGAGAAGAATCAGATGAGGTAGAGTTAAATGTCTGCATAAAAAAGCTTTTCATGTCTAGTACAAAATTCCCAAATTACCCTTGATCTCATATTTTACATAAAACGGCGTGGATGCTTCTAGTCCACACAATTGGGTTTTCTGGGTTTTCTTAACTGGGGTGAGTTTTCTCATTATAATTAGCCTATATATATATAGGGAAATGCTCCATAGAAAACCTTGGATTTTGAGAAAACCTTGCAAACTCAACATGTGGCCTACATTGTAACACCCATGTTAATATTTTAAGGTTTTCGTATAGTTTACGAAATCCAACATGTAATTATGATTACATGTACTTTGAAAAATACGGTTAATTTAAAACTTTTACAAATGAAGGTTTATATACATCGTAATGAATTTGAGTTCGTCGTTTAAGAGTTAGGACGAAAAGCCGTGCGGAAGCTTTTAACTTTTTCATGTTCGGTTTTTCTTCGAGCTTGATCTTCATCCGGGCACTCTTGGCGATCACCTATGATCAAAACCAACTTAAAAGTTAGTTTTGATAGTTAAATAACAAGTTTAAACAAGTTATATGGGTCAAACAAACAAAATTAAACAATTTTTGGATTCAGGGGGGGCTAGACGCTACACCTAGCCCCTTTTTTGACAGCAAGTTCCTTTATTTGTTGCTGCATTTGCCAAGCTCCATTTTTGATCAAAATTTTAACTTTAAAGCTTCATAACTTTTGATCTAGATGTCCGTTTTGCGCGATTCTTTTTCCTACGTGACCGTAATTTAATTCTCCATCTCATGGAGTTAAAATCCAACATCCGGATTAACAAAATTTCAGACTTTTAAGTCTCCGGCTTATTACCCTTTTCACCAAATTTTGACCCGTTCGTGATATTATCAAACAAACATGCTTATTTGATCTTTAAACCCATGAACTTCATAATTTCAATACCTCCTATTATATTAGGCTCAAAATCACGGGTTTATATACCTTCTTTAACCCGTTTTGACTTAGAAGCTTATTTTGACCCGTTAAGGGTATTTAAGCACTTTTACCGCATAATTCATACTCGTTTATTTCTAGCATCTTATTTCCGCAATATTTATCAAATGATCTTCCACCACAACTATATGTGTGGAGGATTTAATATGGAGATATATTTATTCCGAGTTTTACTCCTCGGATTATCATTTTACGGCAAAGACTCATATAGGGTCATTTGACCAAAGAATTACTTCTTTCGCTTTTTATACTTATTCTAAGTATCTATTTGCTTGTAAAACTCATTTCCAAACAATCTTTAAGGGTCGTTAGCTCTATTTGGCTACAAGGGCGTTTTGGTCAATTTTAGTCCTTCTTTTACGACGAAGGACTTTTAAATACTTGTTGACCTAAAATTCGACCCCCCTTTAACTATGATTTTGTTTAGAAACCATTATGTTTCTAAAACACCATGTCTATAACTCAAATTATTCGGTTTACCTAAAAGATAACCGAATATTCATTTTGACCTTGTTTAACTCTTATAGAACTTCAAGTTCTAAACAATGAGCTGAATCATTATACATACCTGATTCGGATCAATATATTGACCCGTTTCAATACCTTGCATCCAAAATATGCTAATTCGTAGCATTTTAAATCCATAAACCATTATTATCCTGTAAGCATAAGACTTGGCAAGTACTTATTAGTCGTCATTTGTCAATTGGCGCTGAAATGTCACCCTTTGACCCATTTGGTCTAAACGGCCAAACAACTTGCGTTTGTATTTAGAATGGCACACACACACACACACACACACATATATATATATATATATATATATATATACCATTTCGTTATTTAACCCATTTCGGCTTATACCGTAGGGTGTCTTATAGCTTTAACTTATGTTTGTCGACACGCGACTAAATCACCATTTGCCCATGTTTACCATTCTTCATGGTTTTTATCAATTTTGTATATGTTCCGACTCATATCAATCGCGTCGGAATCCATGTTTCCAATATTATCCTTATCGAGTTTATTACTTATAGAATAAATAAGTATTCTACAAAAAGGTTTAAGTTTCACTTACCTTGCATCCATGCCACGCTTTTTCCTTCCGTTCTTGATTCGTTTGACCCGCTTCATCCACAAGCCTCCATCTAGCTTGTCAAGAGCCAAACTATCATTTTCATTCACGAGGTGGTTAAATTAGTCATTCAAGATCATGACCTTCACACCTTATGAATCTTTTACCACTATTCTTAATGAACCTTATCATAGGTCGGTTTGACTTTTAAAAGTCAAACCACCAATTTACAAATATGGATGCACTAACAAGTTCACATGATTCAATTTAGGCACATTATTAACCTCTTAGTGAGCATCATCTTTTGAGATGCCATATCAACTAACATGTTATCTAATTCATACCTCAAGTAATCATAAATCAACATGTAATTTTTTTTGTCATTGTATGCACATATACACTTTGACCATCATAACCATGGGTATAACTCTTGTGTCAAAAACCCACTTCTAATCACTTATGAACTCTTAACAAAATCTCTAATTTGTTCAAGTAGTTCATTCATACTAGTTAATATGATGTTTATAAACACCAATACAACATCAATTTCATCAAATCAACCAAAACCCACTTAGCTCATATTTGATAGGTTGATTAATCACTAGTTTATGGCACAATTCTACAAGTTTGCATCTAGGGTTTGTTCCTAGACTTGTACTCACATCAATATCACTATAACATTCAACATTCAAACAAGAATTTCGTTCATGCATGTTTATCACAATTTCAAAATATCACTAAACATCAAGATTCAACATACCTTGTGATCCCCTAAGCTTGGTGATCATGATTTTATTAAAAACCCCAATTTTTTTGCTTGATTCATCTTCGATTTTGCTAGATTCTTGTGAGTTTTAGGGCTTTTGTAAGAGCCCCTTTTTTTTTGCTCCTGATGATCGACATATACACACACTAAGTGTGTGATATGTGTTGATTTTATGTTTTAATAAAACAAGTTTCCTTTTTGGCAGCTTTGGTCCCTCACGTTTAGTTTATTATTAATTAGGTCACAACCTAATTATTTTCAACAATATTCCCACTAATTAGTTAGGTTAAATATTCCTAGTCAATTTAGTGGGTTCGGGGAATTTATGACTAGGCTTATTTTAAGTCCCGTTAACTCGGGCTCTTATAAACTTAACTCCTTAAAACTTGGATTCGCTTGTATTTAATATTAGGATTTCTTATATAAATCCAAATATTTGCCGGGTTATTTTTACTACTAACGGTACTTTACCCGTCTTTTAGTATTAACGGAGTTTGATTACCAAACCCGATTTCAGGGTGTTACAGGTCTACCCCCTTAAAGAGGTTTCGTCCTTGAAACCTTTTCTTACATAATTCATTGAGTTTAAACTCAATGTATTTGAGCCGAGAAATCTTTTAAACATTACTTATACTTTTAACCAATTGTTAGTATTACAAGAAAAGTATGGTAATGATGCGTGTGAAGTGTTATATATATTAGGTGTATATTTTAAGCCCCTTAACACTTTTTTAGTCAAGTTTTAAATTTATAAAACACGATATTTACTAACACTAAACACACATATGGGCAAGTGCACCCATCGTGAGCGTAGTATAGTGTTGGTAAGATACCGAGGTCGTCCAAGGACACAAGAGCTTTTAGTACCGGTTTATCCTCAACGTCTAATCAAATCAAAAAGTTTTAGAAAAAATGTTTTAAGCTAAGAAAAATAAAAACTAACTAAAATGCTGAAAATAAAAATAAAAATAAAAAACAGATAGACAAGATGAATCACTTGGTTCCGACTCGTGTATAGTGTAACCTTTGATTATTTCCGCACTTTTGCACTTATTTAAGAGATTATCTTAGTTATTGTAGTAGGCCCCTCTTTTGAAGGTGATGTTACCCTCAACCCAGTAGTTTGAGTCAGCAAGGATACAATCCTAAAGGGTCGGATTATTGAAAGATAATTAATTAAGTTATTAATGCAAATTATGGTAGGCCCCTCTTTTGGAGGTGACGTTACCCTCGACTAAGTAGTCTGAGTCAGCAGGGATACAGTCCTAAATAGCCGGGTTATAGTATTAATAGTAGTTAACTTATGAGGGGATTAAAGAGTTTGGACCCCCGCCATCCAATACCGTGAAGTATTGAAGGAGGTCCTACTAAATTTGACCCAGGTCCATTGCAGGACCTCTAAACGCTGAACAATGGCAAGACTCTTACCAAACCGTTCCCTTAACCCCCGACCAGGTAGCCAACATACCTCCATATAGACCGTGGAGATATGAATGGTGAAAATCTTTTATTTTATATAGACAGTAAAATAATGTCAAGACACCACAGACAAACGATAAGGAAGAATCACCTTCAACATAAGAAACTAGTTATTAAAGTCATTAATACAAAACCAAGTAAAAAGTGCGAAAAGATTAGAAATAAAAAAGTATTACACTAGACACTTGTCTTCACCAAGTGATGTAAGAGACTTAGGCAAACATGGCCTTGATTGTCAAGAACTCTTACGATCAATCTTGGATCCCGAGACGACTCACACACTCTACGATGGACAATGGATGATGGTGTTATGGTGGTGGTGGGTGGTGGGTGAAGTGTGAGAGAGGTGGTGTGCCAAGGGATGGTTTGAGCTTGAGCCAAGCACTCCTATTTATAGGCTGAACAGAAGCTCGGGCACGGCCCCGTGTCCACATCCTTCTCTTTCTTCATTTAATGCAGCTTGTCTTATTAGTTGACCACGCCCCCGTGTCCGCTGAGCACGACCCCGTGTGCAGAAGAATCTTTGTACTATGAAGATTTGCCTGGATTGTGCGAATCTTATAGTTGACCACGGCCCCGTGTCCGCTGAGCACGGCCCCGTGGTGGGCAATAGAAGCTTCTACCACTTTGTCTTTTCTGCTGACACTTGGGCACGCCCCCGTGCTGGCTGAGCACGGGGCGTGTTCAGTCTCCTGTCTTCTTGTTTTGCTTGGGAAGATGCTGTCGTGGGGTCGGGCATGTCACGTTTGTTCCTTTTCTTGTATTTATGTTAGATTTTGCTGTCTTTTTGCTTCTTTTGTTAATTTGAGCTCATTTAATCCTGAAAATACAAAAGGAAGACAAAAGCACACTTTTTCCAACATTAGTATTAAAAAAGGGTTAGTTTTATGCCACAATTGATGTAATTTATATGTTGCATTTTGCACACATCAATTACCCCCACACTTGAATCTTTGCTTGTCCTCAAGCAAAACTCTTTATAATGTGGCTTTACACACCCAAATGGAATGGGTAGAGAAGAATGTTTTTGCGCTTGTCATAGAGTGTCGGGATTTCCAAGATTCTTTATTTAGTTTTATTTTTATTTATTTACAATCCTATTCGTCATGATTTATTTAAAACTTTTCATAAGATAAATTACTTATTAGGGCATAACATGCCTCTTTAAAATTCTATTTATATACAAGTTCACATACCTCACGGGGATCACTCAACACTCGGCCGAAAATGTATTTTTGTGGATCACTCGAGAGCGGCATGGAACTTACTCCTACCATATGCTTGCCAAGCAATCAATCCTCCTCCTTTTTAACTATGTACCTTTGTAAATATCAAGAGGACTTTTTGGGTGAAGGGTTAGGCTTGGGTTAAAGGTAGGTGGTTGGGTTAGTGGTTAGTAGAAAAAGGGCGAAAAGCGTAACAAGTGTCGGTTTTCGTAAGACTTTATTTTTGCAACTTTTATTTTGATGAAGCTATTATTCAAACAAAGTCATTTTTGATAAACTTGTTTGTTTATTTGTTTTTGCTTCATCATCATCATTTTTTTTTTATTTTAGGAAATGTCATACGAAAAGCCGAGCTAGTTACTAAAACAAAAGGGTTAAAAATGAAAAAGGTTTTGGTGGGTAAAAGGGTGTTTGGTTTGGGTTATGAAATGAAAAGATTTAGGCTCAAAGGTGCTAACTAGGGGGATTTTGGGTAGGTGGTAAAAAAAAATAATGGTGTAGAAATAAAAAGGGTTAGTCCTAATGCCTCCATCATTTACTTACTCGGGTTTAAGTTGGTAAGGACCGGGAATGAATCGTCGTGGCAAGTTCTAGAGTCGTAAGAACCAAGCGGCTATTCACACAAGAAACGAAAAATGAGCATTTAGTTTAATGATATGTAATTGTATGCTCAATAAAGGCTCAAAACTCACTTTTGTGGGAATGGGTTTTTTATGTGATCAAGTATATATAATCAAATTTTAACTAAGTTTGTCATGCCTTTTCATAATTTTCTTATGTTGGTTCTTTTTATCACGACGCTATTGGTTGTAAATTCGTAAAAATATAACCTTTTTAGAACTTGAAATTCCCAAGTTAAACCTAGACAAGTAAAAAAATGAAAAATTTTTGAAAAAATTTGGGGTGATTAGCGTTCCAATAGAGTTTTGTGTAAGGCTTGTATTTAGGACTTGCAAGATTCAAGGTTTTAGCATCCCCCCACACTTAAATTACACATTATCCTCAATGTGTCCCAAAAATAAGTTTTTAGGTTGATTGAATGTGTAAAAAGGTGTGAAAAAGCAAAAAAAAATTGTTACTGGGCACTGGACACGGCCCCGTGCCTGGTGGGCACGACCCCGTGTTCAGGTGCCAGTAACGAAAACTTACAGAAGGTGGACATGGGGGCGTGTCGGCTGGACACGACCCCGTGTTTGTCAAGGTCTGCAGAAATAAAACAAACAGCAGGTCTGGGGAGTGGGCACGGGGGCGTGTCGGCTGGACACGGCCCCGTGTGGACAATCTGCAAGGTTGAAAAACAGGTTTCTTTCTTCGGTTTTCATGTCCCGGCTTTAGTAGTACTAATGCTTAGTACTCTAAGCCTCGTATGTACCTGCTTAATCAACAAACACTATACCACACCATAGCAAACATCCTAATTTTACCAAGTTCAACATCCATGTCAACAAAGTTAAAAGAAAAATAAATGCAGAAAATAAAAGAAGTTAGGGAAAGTAAATTGTTCAACACTTGGCACGCAGGCCTTAAATTGTTCAAGATTAGAAAAGGTTAACCTGGGGAATCACCAACCAACCGCTTCTTCCTCCGCTCCACCCGCCTAGTCCATGTCTTCATCCTCATCATCATCATCTCCATCATGCCCGGCAATGTACTCCCGGATATTGCTGATGTCATCTTGGATATCGGATATGTTTCTCTCGATCGCCCCAACCCGGTTGTACGTGTTGCTTGCCATATTGTAGGTGTTCCTGGTGCACATGAGGTTTTCCTACAACAAATCATGCAAACTTTGAAAGTTAGGAAAACCGCCTCCTGGGGAGGAGGATTGGCCCGGATCACCATGGGGCTGGTATTGGTACTGATGATGTTGTGGAGTGTGGAGGACAAGTGCTTCTTGCGGGTTCCATGCATGACCTTACATCCTTTGAAAGCTTACTATCCCGTCTTCAGCCTCATAAATTAGGTTCATTGAGCGGCAAATGTTTATATCTACCCTTCCCGACCATAGGCTCCTTTCGAATGACCTAGGTATGCGGGTGAAGTGCCTGAAGAGACGGTACACCCATCCCCCAAAGAAGATAGGGGTTGGTGCAGTAGCAAGGCGGTTATGATGCATGTTTCGGAGCATGAGGAACGGAACATCAAGGGGCCTGCGGTTATGGATGCAGTGGAGGACAACCAAATCTCTTAACCCAACGACGCCACTGCTATCGTGTCTTTGACTAAGAGAGTAGCCAAGGAGCCTATGGATGTATCTGTAGAGCGGATCCCTCAACTTCGTGCTCTTAGTGCTGCTCGGATTGTAGTATCCTTCACCAATCTGAGCCCACGTGGCTTGGCGATCGTTTTCACCTATCTCTCGCATCCCTCCAGTATTTTCCTCGTTTCCCGCATCTTCTTCCGCGTACAACCCGACAATCGACCCAAATTGTGCCATAGAGATCGAATACCTAGTTCCGCCACATCGGAACGCTACCCCATCATTGTCGAATGGGTCACACCTTGAGTTGAATGTGAAGGTGCTATAGAATTCCAAAGTGCATTCGTGGACGGAACGGAGTCGAGTTGTTAAAGCGACTCTTAGTGGTCCCGTGACAAGGTTGTTGAAGCGGTCGAGTTGGTTCACCAATGTTAACAAATCCGTACATGCTTGCCTTGGGTATTCCTCCGACCTTGTTTGAAGAACTTCGTATCTAGCCCTTGCATCGAGCTCATTTGCATTAAACCTTGTGAACTTCCATGCCATCTGAAAGAATACACCAAAAGTTAGCACGAAACATTAGGATTTTCGGACAAAACTGCAAACAGTGGGCTGGACACGACCCCGTGTTCAGCGGACACGGCCCCGTGTCCAGGCGTCTGTTACACAAAAATTCCATTTTTCGACCCGGTTTCGAAAACTTGAAAATTTTTGGTCCAATAGGTGCGGTTTCCCCCGAAAATGAAACCCCAAGTGCCGTTTTTCCCAAAATAACCCGTTTACCCTATCAATTTTATCTTTTTCGGTTCAAAAACAAAGGTTTGGGGTTTTTATGAGAAATCGGGCGAATCTATGAACAATACAAGTGGATTTACTTCCCATAACACTAATCTAACTAAATGCTAACAGATCTAAACAAAAATTTGAGGTTCGATCCGGATGAAGTCCAAGAACCCTAGATTTTTCCCCAAATTTTTGGTGTTTTAACTACATGCAAGTAACTAATCTAACTACTAATGATGTAAGAATCATACCGTGACGTTGTTAGAACAAAAGGAGACGTCGAAAATCTGCGGAAAATCGCCTGGAACCAGAGTGTTTTCGGGGAAACGGGGCGTGTGGAATGAAGTAACTGTTATGAAAAAGGGGTTTTATCCCGACTGCAGCGCGGACACGACCCCGTGTCCAGCGGACACGGCCTCGTGCCGAGCAAGGTTTTGATTTTTCTTTCTTTTTCTTTTTTTTGTGCTCGTGCGAGTGCCCGTTGTTTCCCAAAAAGTTTGGTTAGAAGACTTACCGATTTAGATGTCGTCCTTATCGTTCATAACTTACCAGGTATGATGATGATGTTTTAATTCTTCAATTGTTTGAAGCGAGATCTCCTCCTCTTCATCCTCAATGAATCCTTGATAGAGTTTCAGCCGTTGGCCATTGACTTTGAATGGGGGTCCATTCCGATATTTAATTTCTATTGCACCGTGTGGGAAAATATGGGTGATGGAAAAAGGTCCTGACCACCTAGACTTTAATTTACCAGGAAACAATCGAAGTCGTGAATTAAACAAAAGAACTAGATCTCCTACTCGAAATTCATTAGGTTTAATATGTTTGTCATGCAAATTTTTCATTCTTTCCTTATAAATTTCGGAGTTTGAGTATGCATAATTCCTAAGTTCGTCTAATTCATTTAATTGACAAAATCGATTTTTACCAGCAAATTCTAAATCTAAGTTTACATTTTTAATTGCCCAGTAGGCTTTGTGTGCAATTTCTACTGGCAAGTGACAACTTTTTCCATAGACTAGCTTATATGGGGTTGTACCTATTGTTGTTTTATAAGCAGTTCGAAAAGCCCATAAAGCATCATCTAATTTATCTGCCCATTCCTTTTTATTTAACCCTACGGTTTTTTCAAGTATTCGTTTTAAACCTCTATTAGTCACTTCGGCTTGCCCGTTTGTTTGAGGGTAATATGCTGTTGAGACCCGGTGATAGACCCCATATCTTGTTAAAAAAATTTCAAGTTGATGGTTGCAAAAATGGGTACCTCTATCACTTATTAATGCTTTAGGTGTGCCAAAACGAGAGAATAGTTTTTTCAGAAATCTTACCACGACTCTTCCATCATTTGTTGGAAGTGCCTCGGCCTCGGCCCATTTAGACAAGTAGTCTACTGCCACAAGTATATATTTGTTTCCTTTCGACGGTGGGAAAGGTCCCATAAAGTCGAGTCCCCACACATCAAAAATTTCACAAACAAGAATGCCACTTTGTGGCATTTCGTTTTTGGAAGAAATATTACCTGTTCTTTGGCAAGCATCACATGTTTTGACAAGACTTTGGGCGTCTTTGTAAATGGTTGGCCAATAAAATCCTGAATCAAATACCTTTCGTGCGGTACTAGCGGCACCATGATGCCCTCCGTATGGACCTTCATGACAATGGCGGAGAATTCTTCATGCTTCGCTACCATGGACACATCGTCGGATGAGTTGGTCGGCACACATTTTGAAAAGATATGGATCTTCCCAAAAATAGTGTTTCACATTGGCAAAGAATTTTTTTCTTTGATGGTGTGGCCAACCTTTTGCGACTATACCGCTAGCTAGGTAGTTAGCATAGTCGGCGTACCATGGTTCTTCTTTATATTCCACCATTTCTAGGGACTCAGTTGGAAATTTTTCGTTGATTTGCTCCTCCCTGGTTGCCTCCAAAGCTGGGTCTTCTAAGCGCGAAAGATGCGTCGCAGTAGACCACGAAGTCGTCTGTGCCCTCTGGCAAGGAAAGGATAGGTGCGCTGCAAAGTCTATCATTTAAATGCTGAAATGCTAACTCCTGTGCATTTCCCCATCGATAAACAACGCCTTTCTGCGTTAGTGAGGTGAGAGGCTGTGCAATCTTGGAAAAATCCTTAATGAACCTCCTGTAGTAACCTGCCAAGCCCAAGAATTGGCGAATTTCCGTTGGTGTGCGAGGCGCAGGCCAGTTCTTAATCGAGTCTACCTTGGATGGATCAACGTGAATCCCATCCTTGTTCACCACGTGGCCTAGGAAGTGGACTTCACGAAGCCAGAAGTCGCATTTTGAGAACTTTGCGTAAAGTTGTTCCGTTCGAAGGAGTTCCAAAATAAGTCGTAGATGTTGCTCGTGTTCCTCCTGACTCTTGGAATAGATCAGGATGTCGTCGATGAAGACTATAACGAACTTGTCTAGGTAAGGCTTGCACACTCGATTCATCAAGTCCATGAAAATCGCAGGTGCGTTTGTCAGCCCAAAAGGCATGACCAAAAACTCATAGTGTCCATAACGCGTTCGAAAAGTTGTCTTGGAGACGTCCTCCTCTCGGACTCTCAGCTGGTGATATCCCGATCTCAAATCAATCTTTGAATAGTAGCTCGACCCTTGCGGCTGGTCGAACAAGTCGTCAATACGTGGTAGAGGATAACGATTCTTCACGGTCACTTTGTTGAGTTCCCGGTAGTCGATGCACATTCTGAAGGTACCGTCTTTCTTCTTCACAAATAATACTAGAGCTCCCCAGGGCGATAAGCTAGGACGAATAAAACCCTTATCCAAGAGTTCTTGTAGTTGCGTAGAGAGTTCTTCCAATTCTGATGGAGCTAAACGATAAGGTGCACGAGCTATAGGCGCAGCTCCAGGAGCTAGTTCAATCTGAAACTCGACCTGGCGATGAGGCGGAAGGCCAGGTAATTCCTCAGGAAATACCTCAGGATTGTCGCGTACGATTGGAAAATCTTCTATCTTCCTCTCTTTCTCCGAGGTGTCAGTAACGAGCGCCAAAATGGCAGTGTGGCCCTTTCGTAAGCACTTCTGGGCCTTAAGGAAAGAGATGATGTTCTCAACAGCACCCTTCTTGTTGCCATGAACCATGAGAGGTTCATTACCGGAACCAGGAATGCGAACAATCTTCTCGTTGCAAAGAATCTCTGCTCGGTGTTGGGATAACCAATCCATCCCAATGACAACGTTGAAACTACCCAAGACGATAGGAATAAGGTCGATAGAGAAGGTCTGGTTAGCAAGAACAAGTTTACAACCCTGGACTACTTGAGTGGCCTCTAAACTCTTACCATTTGCTAGCTCTACAGTGTGCTTGTTGTTCAAGGGTGTTGGAATACGCTTAAGCATTCGACTAACCTCTAGTGACATGTAGCTAGTATCGGCACCCGAATCAAACAAAACTGTAACATAAAAGTCGTCGAGAAGGAACTTACCCGCCACAACATTGGGGTCATTCCTTGCTTCACCTTGACCAATCACGAACGCCCGCCCCCTGGCACCATTGTTGTTGTTGTTCCCATTGTTACCATTCCCCTGATTGTTGTTATTGTTGTTGTTGTTGTTCTGGTTCCTGTTCAGTTGGGGGCAATCCCTCTTGAAATGGCCTTCAGCTCCACACTGAAAGCACCCTTTGTTATCACCTTGCTCCTGCTGCTGGCGTTGGTTCTGTTGAGCTTGCTGACGATTCTGATTGGCGGGATATAAGCTCCTGCAATCCTTTGCAGCGTGACCTGGCTTGTTGCACCGATGACGGTTACCCCTGGTGCATGGCCCGCTGTGGTGTAGGCTGCAGCGATTGCATTTGGGGTGATTCCCTTTGTACCCACCATGACTTTGACCTCCAGATGATTGCTGACTAGGGCTCTTGTAGTCTTCAGTCTTTCTCTGGTGAGACTGAGACTGAACAGAAGTCGACCCCTTACTTGAAGCTCCATCCCATTTCCGTTTGTTGTCATTAAGAGCACCTGAAGTAGTTGCCGCACCTATGCGCTTTGGTAACTTGTTCTGCTCCACCGCCTGATCCGTGAGACGGTGAGCCAATTGTACAACTTGCTGGATGGTGGCGAGGTTTGCTGAAGTCACATGACTTTGGATTTCTGGTACTAAGCCCTTGAGAAATAGTTCGATGCGTTTGATGGGAGGATCTACCATGGTAGGACACAATAATGCAAGCTCATTCGATCTCTTAGTATACGCCTCAATTTCTGACCCCGTCATTTTGAGGTTGAAGAACTCGACTTCCATCTTATGAATGTCATCCCGACTGCAGTATTCTTCCCTGATCATCTCTTTAAAATTTTCCCATGGGGTGGCATTGGCAGCAACCAACCCCAGCATTTGGACCTGAGCGTTCCACCATGTGAGGGCTAAACCCTCGAGAGTACCGGTAGCATACTTCACCCTGCGCGCCTCAGGGCATTCACACATTTCGAAAACTGACTCGAGCTTCTCAAACCAGTGGAGGAGACCTACGGCTCCTTCAGTACCGCTAAAAGTAGTTGGTCGGCAGTCCATAAAAGTTTTAAAGGTGCACACAGGTGGCTGAGCATGTTGACCTCCTGCGTGTGCAGCTGCAAGTGCCGCAGCAACTTGTTCGTTAATTAGAGCCGTCAACTGGGCTTGTGTCATGTTAATGCGTCCAGACATGGTCTTCATATCAAGGGAAACATGAGTGAGAGAGGTTCGTGAAAGTGCAATGACAGAAGGGTGTAAGCACACATGTGTTCAAGCAACAGTAGTTATACTAACCAAGCATACCATGAGCAACGTACTATGTAACTATCAAGTAGGCAATATATACATAGATCATATCACCTAGAATATCGAGCCTTGCATGTGGAGTGAAGCGTCGTTGTGGATCGTAGAGCACTGTACAGGTTATAGTCTGATTTTAATAAAACCTTTTTCCTTTATTAAAACCAAGTTCCCTATAACCAATGGCTCTGACACCAATCTGTCACACCCCCAAAATCCGCCTGCGGAATACCACCGCTTGGAGGCGTGACTGACCAGGATCCAGCCACCAATCATATTGAACAAGCATGTAAGTGATTATAAAAATCTAACCAATACAATTGGTGTTCAAACAAGACATAGTTTAAGTTGCAAGCGGAAGCATATTGTTTAAAACCAAAACATAAGTTCAATTGTTTCAAAGTTTAACATGGCACACAGCTGTCCATGTCCCACAACGACTCTCTTCCATGCAAGCTCCAGCTAAGTACCTATTGACCTACAAAGCATGTAGTAACGAGTCAACAACAAGTTGAGTGAGTTCACAGTTGGGTGTTCGTTTTAAGTTGTTTCGAAAACAGTTTTCCTTTATCTGGCATCCTGCCGTGGGGGCTACCCCATAGATGAAAAACGTGACTTGTTTATTCCCGGTTACTCTGGCAATCCAGCCGTGGGGGCTACCCCTTGTTAGTTATCTGGCATTTCGGCCGTGGGGGCTACCCCATGTATACACTAGACTCGTTACCATATCGACTGCTGACTGTAGTCATGTTTATGTGCCCTGAACTGTCAGTGTCTATCATCATTGACGTGCCCAGATCCATTAGTTCACGCCCGTCCTCTGCGGCACGGTGTGAGGCTTGTCAGACCTAAATAACGCTATCTAACTAATGACCCGCTCGCCATTGGCCCGGCGATTAAGTCGATATAAAAAGGAGGGACTTCGTGATAGAGTTTTGGTCTAGTACGAGTTATCTGTCCATGAGGACGAGGAATTATATTCCTGAGCCATCGCTGTCCTACCCAATAAAGGACGAGGAATCCATGTTCCTTAACCCCATTCCCAACCCCTGGGAATCCCATGCTTTGTAGAGGGTGTGAACTCACCTTGGTTTGCTCGGCAGATATACAGAAAGGTCAATCAAGCTATATTGTGGTCAACCACGTCCTAACATAGTTGTACCATACAAGTCAGGTTCGTATTCAGGTAGTGCACGTATGTTTTCTACACACATTTG
Source organism: Helianthus tuberosus (assembly GCA_030545235.1). Lineage (NCBI taxonomy): Eukaryota > Viridiplantae > Streptophyta > Magnoliopsida > Asterales > Asteraceae > Helianthus > Helianthus tuberosus. The sequence continues at coordinate 82,029,285 of CM060417.1, read as the reverse complement.
CATACACGTATTGATCATGGCACACACGTATAAATACTTCAGTTAATCAACAGGGCTCAAACACATCCAATAGCCTCATCTACGTAAATAAGCAAAGTCCAAGTATGCGGCCCAAATAGTTGGGCTCGTAATGGCATGCAAGTCCAAGACAGTGTGCACGTGTATATGGTCTCGAGTCGAGACTAGAGGTCCCGAGTCGAGACTGTGCGGTCTCGAGTTGTAGCCTACAAGTTCTCGAGTCGCAACTGAGGAGGTCTCGGGTCATACGTTCATCACTCGAAGCTAGGCGGTCTCGAGTCATGTCTCGAGTCGCAACAAGACTCGCAACCATGATCTCGAGTCATGCTGTTTATGCTGGTAATGTGTGGTCTCGAGTCGAGACTAGGGGTTCTCGACTCGCAACCTATGTTGTAACCGCGGTCTCGAGTTGTCCTGGGTTGGTCTCGAGTCGAGACCGGGGGTCTCGACTGGCACATATGCTGATTGCCAGCATTTGTACTAACCAATAGCATTTCGATTTCATGATATGGTGTACTATCCAATGATAAGGCACAAACATGTTCCCTTGTCTAACAATTAACCGAAATGGATCAAACAACAAGTTTTTCAAATATTCAAGGCACATTCATAGCATATTCATGTTGTTCATCATACATTCAAATAGTTCATCATTTTAGGGTTTTTATTATAATCAACATGTTTCATCAAGAAAATCTATCCTAGCATGAACTCAAGTTAGTAACATCATCGGCTCCTACATCTAGCATATTCAATCAATACAATAGCATACTTATATAGGATTTATCATCAACATATGCTAATCCGATTTCATTGAACACAAACCTCCTCATTCATACCTAAACATAACCAAACCATTCGGATTCAAACCCATATAGAGCCGATTACAACCATTCATGATCAATCACATATTATATATACCAAGACAACATTTCATCATCATATATCACATCATCATCCGAAATAAAACACATAACATGCATCACTAACCTATATCATCACACATCAACACCTTTAATCATGTATACACATGTGTTTGCAAAGAAATCACTAACCGGTTCAAGTATGGGTTCAAAGGTGTGAAGTAGTAATGAATGAAGCTTCCAAATGGGTGTGTACGAGCTGATCCGAGAGTCCCTTGTGGTCGCCGGTTTGATCCGAGAGAAAAGGAGAGGAGAGGTGGTGCTTGATCTCTAGGGTTTAAGGTTTTTCTAGAGAGAGAGTGTAGAGGAGGGTGTGTGTGAGAGTGAGTGTTGGTTTGGGGTTTTTATACTTGGATTCGGGTTTCGAGAGGAGCATGGCCCAACCGGCCCAACTGTTACTGTTTACTCGAGACCGAGTGGTCTCGAGTCGAGTCCTTGTGTCTTGGTTCCGACTCACTACATACCTACTTGTATAAAACTATATTTTATACGTACACATTGATAACACATAGCACATCAAGGTAATCATGGACTTTTATTTACTAATATATAAACACATAACGTTCAACCATGATACATCGAGATACAAGAAAGGGTTTTAAATTACGAGTTGTCACAATGACAAAGTCGGTCGGAACTACCATTTGATTTGTTTGAACCAATACATCCTCAACTACACCGATTGACTTTATTACTTTCCGACTGGATAGAAAAATGGGTATTTGAAGTGGAGAAAAATCACTAATACTTAATTTTTCGAAAATGTAGTTAGGCATTATGTTAACACAAAGATCTTTATCAATTGTGACATTACTAATAAACGAATTTTGAAAGAAACATGGAACCGGTGTAATGTTAATTTCAAATGGGTCTTCTTTTATTAGCGAGGTTTGATCATTAGTTAACTTAACACTTACCGTTTCGTCAATTTTAGTGTTAGTGTTTAACTCTTTTAAAAACTTAGCATGAGTGGGTACTAAACAATGATTTTCGAAAGAAGGTGACAAGAGATTAATTTCTTCAAAATTAGACTCTTCTTGAATTTTAACGTTGTCGGACTCACCTTTTTCGTTGTTTAACTCATGTGTCGGTTTTTTACTTATTTGTTCTTCCATTTTTACACTTTCGGTTATCTCTTCTTTTTTTAATTCTTCTCTTGCGCGGGACTCCTCTTCCCTTGCGCGAGATTCTTTTATATAGCGATCGATAACTCTAATGTGTTCTAATATCCTATCGGTTACTTCGGTTATAGAAAAAGAATCGGGATTTTCAAAGCTTGAACCGAGTGCGGATTACTACAATTAGTGCAATAGTTACTCCTATAATCATCCTCCTCATAGGTGTAGTTGTAACCTCCTGAGTATTGATCCATAAGAATCACTCAGCAGACCACAACCAAGTCTCAAGATCAGAAAACAAAAATAAAAACGGAAACAGAGGCTGGACACGGCCCCGTGTTCAGTGGACACGGCCCCGTGTACAGAATCTGTATCTGGGCGTTTTAATTAAAGTTACTGATTTCGTTGAGCACGGGGCGTCTTCAGTGAGCACGTCCCATGTTCAAGCTACTGTTACTGGGTGTTTTATGAAAATGTGCAGCACGGCCCCGTGTTCAGTGAGCACGGCCCGTGTTCAGGTTACTGTAAATGCAAAACTAAACTAAAATGCAGAAAAATGTGCGCGCGTTTTGAAAAGGTTTTGAAAAATTGATTAGGCCGTCGATTTTAAGCTTTCTTAAAATCCTTGTGTCCCCGGCAGCGGCGCCAAAAACTTGATGCGTGTGAAGTGTTATATATATTAGGTGTATATTTTAAGCCCCTTAACACTTTTTTAGTCAAGTTTTAAATTTATAAAACACGATATTTACTAACACTAAACACACTGTGCACCCATCGTGAGCGTAGTATAGTGTTGGTAAGATACCGAGGTCGTCCAAGGACACAAGAGCTTTTAGTACCGGTTTATCCTCAACGTCTAATCAAATCAAAAAGTTTTAGAAAAATGTTTTAAGCTAAGAAAAATAAAAACTAACTAAAATGCTGAAAATAAAAAACAGATAGACAAGATGAATCACTTGGTTCCGACTCGTGTATAGTGTAACCTTTGATTATTTCCGCACTTTTGCACTTATTTAAGAGATTATCTTAGTTATTGTAGTAGGCCCCTCTTTTGAAGGTGACGTTACCCTCAACCCAGTAGTTTGAGTCAGCAAGGATACAATCCTAAAGGGTCGGATTATTGAAAGATAATTAATTAAGTTATTAATGCAAATTATGGTAGGCCCCTCTTTTGGAGGTGACGTTACCCGCGACTAAGTAGTCTGAGTCAGCAGGGATACAGTCCTAAATAGCCGGGTTATAGTATTAATAGTAGTTAACTTATGAGGGGATAAAAGAGTTTGGACCCCCGCCATCCAATACCGTGAAGTATTGAAGGAGGTCCTACTAAATTTGACCCAGGTCCATTGCAGGACCTCTAAACGCTGAACAATGACAAGACTCTTACCAAACCGTTCCCTTAACCCCCGACCAGGTAGCCAACATACCTCCATATAGACCGTGGAGATATGAATGGTGAAAATCTTTTATTTTATATAGACAGTAAAATAATGTCAAGACACCACGGACAAACGATAAGGAAGAATCACCTTCAACATAAGAAACTAGTTATTAAAGTCATTAATACAAAACCAAGTAAAAAGTGCGAAAAGATTAGAAATAAAAAGTATTACACTAGACACTTGTCTTCACCAAGTGATGTAAGAGACTTAGGCAAACATGGCCTTGATTGTCAAGAACTCTTACGATCAATCTTGGATCCCGAGACGACTCACACACTCTACGATGGACAATGGATGATGGTGGTGGATGATGGTGTTATGGTGGTGGTGGGTGGTGGGTGAAGTGTGAGAGAGGTGGTGTGCCAAGGGATGGTTTGAGCTTGAGCCAAGCACTCCTATTTATAGGCTGAACAGAAGCTCGGGCACGGCCCCGTGTCCACATCCTTCTCTTTCTTCATTTAATGCAGCTTGTCTTATTAGTTGACCACGCCCCCGTGTCCGCTGAGCACGACCCCGTGTGCAGAAGAATCTTTGTACTATGAAGATTTGCCTGGATTGTGCGAATCTTATAGTTGACCACGGCCCCGTGTCCGCTGAGCACGGCCCCGTGGTAGGCAATAGAAGCTTCTACCACTTTGTCTTTTCTGCTGACACTTGGGCACGCCCCCGTGCTGGCTGAGCACGGGGCGTGTTCAGTCTTCTGTCTTCTTGTTTTGCTTGGGAAGATGCTGTCGTGGGGTCGGGCATGTCACGTTTGTTCCTTTTCTTGTATTTATGTTAGATTTTGCTGTCTTTTTGCTTCTTTTGTTAATTTGAGCTCATTTAATCCTGAAAATACAAAAGGAAGACAAAAGCACACTTTTTCCAACATTAGTACTAAAAAAGGGTTAGTTTTATGCCACAATTGATGTAATTTATATGTTGCATTTTGCACACATCAGTAACATCTTTTTGGTTACTAATTGTCTACGTATCTCATACGACATAGTGTAACTCGAAATAACGTAATCTCGTTATTTCCACTAGTTTAGTTAACTTAACGATATTCATCACTTTCATATACTATCGAATTCTTTATGAATCCATTACTTTGACCCGTTTAAAGGTCTTTAGTGAAATCTTTCACTTTTAGCAACAAATTCTTTTGTTTTCAAATTTATTTATTTGGTTCAGTTATACCGAATCCACCGCTTTCAAGCAAACCAAATTTCTTGATTTGAATTGCTGACCTTAACCGGTCTCATTAACTAGACTTATTAGTCCAGTTACTTTTTACCGCTCGCTTGGTTATAATGTGATTCTACTTCACATTGCATTTCTTGACCGTGATCGTGTCACATCATGTTTAATTTATATCAACCTTTCCTTTTCGAAAATATCACTTTTCGAATATATCGTCTTGTGCCTATTAGTGTCAAGACTTGTATCTTTCATGCTTACTAGTTAAATTCCTATCAGAATTTATGTTTGTAAAAACGTTATTTCTAACTAAAACCGAAGTTTTAGTTTTAGGATCTTCTCTTTAACTTTTGTCAATTATCCATACCAGGATATTGACAGTCCATAATTTATTCTTTTACAGTCTTAGTTTTTATGCGGGGATTCTCAACCGATTCCCTCGCTTTATCTAATTAACCCATAGGTTTTTTTTCCTTTAGCCTTATGGGCTATTTTGATTAGACTTTCACCTCTTTAGGGCGAAGTCCTTATAACTTCTTTCTAATCATGACCCGTGGGTCGTTTTAGTCTCGTAGACCTTTCATTTGTTTATAACCCTAAAGGTTATGTTGATCCCGTAGATCACTCCTTACTCATGTCATTCTTAAAATACATGTTTGGTGTCAAGGCACCCTGTTTTTGTTTGAATAATCATTTGGTTTCAAGCTTAAGTTCCGTTAACCTTAATTGTAGTTTCGTGGCTACAATTGTTTTCTTTCGGACAATTTTCCGATTTTATGACTTCTCACGTCATTTATGCGTCAGTTCTTCTTATGCTTACTGTTATTTGATTTGCATATATTCTTATTTGGTTATGTCCCATTACCGGGCTCATTACTCTTTTGCTTTTAACGTTACCATTATCCTGCTTGCGTTTACTCATGCCGTCCGGCATGATATTATATTCGACCCGTTCAACTTAAAAATAGTTGAACATAATTTATTCAAAATTTCTAATTACATTATCTTGTCGTCTTTTAGTTATGACTCAAAACCCGAGTCTTTTAACCTTCCATCCGAGTTCCCGTTTCTCGGTCTACGCATGTGTTAAATTCTTACCCATCAACCGGGTGTTTTACCGAAGTCGTTATTATTGCAACCCTCCCGGTATGCATTAAGACCTTGCTTCATTTTATATTCCGACTTTATCCTCGAGTTTGACGTTTTACAACAACGGCCCGTTAAGAGGCATATTTGCATTTTCCGGGTTCGAGTGTAAGTACACTCCCTCCCAATGCATATCCTAATCATTTTACATGTTTGCATTCTCCGGGTTCGAGTGTAAGTACACCCCCTCCCAGTGCATACCTTATTCGTTTTACATGTTTACATTCTCTGGGTTCGAGTGTAAGTACACCCCCTCCCAGTGCATATCTTAATCGTTTTACATGTTTACATTCTCTGGGTTCGAGTGTAAGTACACCCCCTCCCAGTGCATATCTTAATCGTTTTACATGTTTGCATTCTCTGGGTTCGAGTGTAAGTACACCCCCTCCCAGTGCATATCTTAATCGTTTTACATGTTTGCATTCTCTGGGTTCGAGTGTAAGTACACCCCCTCCCAGTGCATATCTTAATCGTTTTACATGTTTCTTTGTCCCTTCTCTCGGGCTCATTATCCTAATATAATACGCTTCCGTCACTCGGCTGTGCGTTTACATTAATATCAAATATTTTGCTTATCTGGTTCATTTGGGTACTTTTTAATTTGTCCCGCTCACCTCGTCCTTACTACATTGGTTGTAAGCATGTCCATCATAAAAGTTCATGGTACCACGTGCTCACCACTTACTTGGCCAGAGTAAGCGATCAACACCTGGTATACATGACCTTTTTATAATTTTCACATTACACCCCATGTAAGTAATGCCTCTATTTGTTTCTCTTGGAAACAATATCCCGGATAGGTTTTCTATTCGGGTTTTTCCAAGTTTTCAATCTACATATGCAACTTTCAATCTCTACGTATTTGTTGCATATTACTATCTATGCAATTAATTTAAAATGTGCACCTGGTAATGCTTGCTCTAACAGGATTTTCTTGCCATTAGCCTTGTTCGCGATCGCTACGCGATTTAGGTCCTTGGTGAGCATGTTCTACTTGTCGTACTTTGGACCGTTCCTCCGTCAAGTTCGTAATTTGTTAGACTCCCGCTATCTTTAGATGCGAGTGTCCTTCAACTAAATCATTTACAAGAGTTAATAATATCAACTTCAATAATCGCCCGTATTATAATACAAGGCTTTTTCTACTATACGTGTCAACACGCGTATTTTCGTCAACTATATCAATCATTTTAATTAGGGTAACGTGTATCACACGATAGCCCTATGTGTTGTTTACAACACTTTAGCATGCTAAACTATTAACATATATGTACTTACCGGATTTGCGATCAAGCCTCGAACCGAACACACTTTACTCTTTAACCATGAGCTCTGATTACCAACTTGTAACACCCATGTTATTATTTTAAGGTTTTCGTATAGTTTACGAAATCCAACATGTAATTATGATTACATGTACTTTGAAAAATACGGTTAATTTAAAACTTTTACAAATGAAGGTTTATATACATCGTAATGAATTTGAGTTCGTCGTTTAAGAGTTAGGACGAAACGCCATGCGGAAGCTTTTAACTTTTTCATGTTCGGTTTTTCTTCGAGCTTGATCTTCATCCGGACACTCTTGGCGATCACCTATGATCAAAACCAACTTAAAAGTTAGTTTTGATAGTTAAATAACAAGTTTAAACAAGTTATATGGGTCAAACAAACAAAATTAAACAATTTTTGGATTTAGGGGGGCTAGACGCCCCACCTAGGGGCTAGACGCTACACCTAGCCCCTTTTTTGACAGCAAGTTCCTTTATTTGTTGCTGCATTTGCCCAGCTCCATTTTTTATCAAAATTTTAACTTCAAAGCTTCATAACTTTTGATCTAGATGTCCGTTTTGCGCGATTCATTTTCCTACGTGACCGTAATTTAATTCTCCATCTCATGGAGTTAAAATCCAACATCCGGATTAACAAAATTTCAGACTTTTAACTCTCCGGCTTATTACCCTTTTCACCAAATTTTGACCCGTTCGTGATATTATCAAACAAACATGCTTATTTGATCTTTAAACCCATGAACTTCATAATTTCAATATCTCCTATTATATTAGGCTCAAAATCATGAGTTTATATACCTTCTTTAACCCATTTTGACTTAGAAGCTTATTTTGACCCGTTAAGGGTATTTAAGCACTTTTACCGCATAATTCATACTCGTTTATTTCTAGCATCTTATTTCCGCAATATTTATCAAATGATCTTCCACCACAACTATATATGTGGAGGATTTAATGTGGAGATATATTTATTCCGAGTTTTACTCCTCGGATTATCATTTTACGGCAAAGACTCATATAGGGTCATTTGACCAAAGAATGACTTCTTTCGCTTTTTATACTTATTCTAAGTATCTATTTGCTTGTAAACCTCATTTCCAAACAATCTTTAAGGGTCGTTAGCTCTATTTGGCTACAAGGGCATTTTGGTCAATTTTAGTCCTTCTTTTACGACGAAGGACTTTTAAATACTTGTTGACCTAAAATTCGACCCCCCGTTAACTTTGATTTTGTTTAGAAACCATTATGTTTCTAAAACACCATGTCTATAACTCAAATTATTCGGTTTACCTAAAAGATAACCGAATATTCATTTTGACCTTGTTTAACTCTTATAGAACTTCAAGTTCTAAACGATGAGCTGAATTATTATACATATCTGATTCGGATCAATATATTGACCCGTTTCAATACCTTGCATCCAAAATATGCTAATTCGTAGCATTTTAAATCCATAAACCATTATTATCCTGTAAGCATAAGACTTGGCAAGTACTTATTAGTCGTCATTTGTCAATTGGCGCTGAAATTTCACCCTTTGACCCATTTGGTCTAAATGGCCAAACAACTTGCGTTTGTATTTAGAATGGCATATATATATATATATATATATATATATATCTACCATTTCGTTATTTAACCCATTTCGGCTTATACCGTAGGGTGTCTTATAGCTTTAACTTATGTTTGTCGACACGCGACTAAATCACCATTTACCCATGTTTACCATTCTTCATGGTTTTTATCAATTTTGTATATGTTCCGACTCGTATCAATCGCGTCGGAATCCATGTTTCCAATATTATCCTTATCGAGTTTATTACTTATAGAATAAATAAGTATTCTACAAAAAGCTGTAAGTTTCACTTACCTTGCATCCATGCCACGCTTTTTCCTTCCGTTCTTGATTCGTTTGACCCGCTTCATCCACAAGCCTCCATCTAGCTTGTCAAGAGCCAAACTATCATTTTCATTCACGAGGTGGTTAAATTAGTCATTCAAGATCATGACCTTCACACCTTATGAATCTTTTACCACTATTCTTAATGAACCTTATCATAGGTCGGTTTGACTTTTAAAAGTCAAACCACCAATTTACAAATATGGATGCACTAACAAGTTCACATGATTCAATTTAGGCACATTATCAACCTCTTAGTGAGCATCATCTTTTGAGATGCCATATCAACTAACATGTTATCTAATTCATACCTCAAGTAATCATAAATCAACATGTAATTTTTTTTTTGTCATTGTATGCACATATACACGTTGACCATCATAACCATGGGTATAACTCTTGTGTCAAAAACCCACTTCTAATCACTTATGAACTCTTAACACAATCTCTAATTTGTTCAAGTAGTTCATTCATACTAGTTAATATGATGTTTATAAACACCAATACAACATCAATTTCATCAAATCAACCAAAACCCACTTAGCTCATACTTTATAGGTTGCTTAATCACTAGTTTATGGCACAATTCTACAAGTTTGCATCTAGGGTTTGTTCCTAGACTTGTACTCACATCAATATCACTATAACATTCAACATTCAAACAAGAATTTCGTTCATGCATGTTTATCACAATTTCAAAATATCACTAAACATCAAGATTCAACATACCTTGTGATCCCCTAAGCTTGGTGATCATGATTTTATTAAAAGCCCCAAATTTTTTGCTTGATTCATCTTCGATTTTGCTAGATTCTTGTGAGTTTTAGGGCTTTTGTAAGAGCCCTTTTTTTTTTGCTCCTGATGATCGACATATACACACACTAAGTGTGTGATATGTGTTGATTTTATGTTTTAATAAAACAAGTTTCCTTTTTGGCAGCTTTGGTCCCTCAAGTTTAGTTTATTATTAATTAGGTCACAACCTAATTATTTTCAACAATATTCCCACTAATTAACTAGGTTAAATATTCCTAGTTAATTTAGTGGGTTCGGGGAATTTATGACTAGGCTTATTTTAAGTCCCGTTAACTCGGGCTCTTATAAACTCAACTCCTTAAAACTTGGATTCTCTTGTATTTAATATTAGGATTTCTTATATAAATCCAAATATTTGCCGGGTTATTTTTACTACTAACGGTACTTTGCCCATCTTTTTGTATTAACGGAGTTTGATTACCAAACCCGATTTCGGGGTGTTACATACATCCTTCCACGTATCCATAGTCAACCTGATTATCCTTTTTGCTTCTAAGGGTATATATGTAATTATACATCTATCCACCCAACCCAAGATCTCTTCCCATTTGATTTGAAACTATCATTAATGCCCATCACATCATTGTACAAATCACCAAACCCCCATTTCTTTTAGATTATTTCAATTTTAAAAGGAAAATTTTCAATTTCGAATTCATCTTCCTCAACAAGAACTTTAATTCGCCATCCTCCATTAACGTACAACGGAGCGTCCACCAACTTTAATTCGTCTGATCCAAAGCAAGAACTTTACTACGTGTTCCTCCATTAACGAGATTGACATCCAAAATGAAGAAAATGTTCCAGGTTTGTTTTTAATGTTTATTAATGGTTATGTTTTTCTCTTGCTTGTATCTTCAGCCGTTTATAGAATATGGTTTGTGTAACACAAACAGCAAATATAATAGTTATGTTCGAATTTACACCGTTATTGTGTCCAACATGTGTTTTTTTTTATGCAGAAACAACGCAACCATCCTTTGTTATTAAGACGCATCAAGGTACCCGGTACTGGATTATTTTTGCATATGAACTGATTTCTGGCTATGTTGTGATGTTATTTGAGAAAAAGATTGTATTTAGCTAAAAAGTTTCAATTTTTTTAAAATCTTGTTAATCTTTGAGTCATATGCATGTTTAGGGGGAGAAGTTTAAAATGTACAGGGTGCAAATTTGTGTTTTTGGCATATGTTTTAAGTGTGATTTTGGGGATTTAATTTGGAAAATTATTTTGCATATGAACTGATTTTTGGCTGTGTTGTGATGTTATTTGAGAAAAAGATTGCAATTTAGCTAAAAAGTTGTGATGTTGTTTGAGAAAAAGATTTTCTGGCTATGAATGTGTTAATAGTTATGTCTGGTTAACAACTTAACGGTTATCTTATCTTTTTGTTATTAGGATGGTGATGGATACAAGGGAAACAAGATCCAATTCTCGGGACTGTTGGTTTCGTCAAACGCGGATCAGATGCTCAAGGATCATGACCATGTTTATGTTACAGCACAACACGTGTTATAGTTTGAACTTCTGGACATGCATGTGTTACATGTGACATGAAACCCATGTACAACGTAACACGTGTTACGTGTGACATGAAAACACATTTTTATAACTTCCCTGGCATACGCACACCCACATGTTTACAAACTGTTTCAAGACCGACCCAAACAATAAAGCAAGGGTAGCCGCTGAAAAGCTAAGGCAGCAAAGGTAGCCACTGAAAAGCTAAGGCAGACTGTCAAAGGAAGCTCCACCATTTTCTTAGTGCTATGTATTTTCATTTACTAGTAATATGTAATGTGAGACTCTTATTGTTTTGTCTAGTACATGATGTTAAAACGGTATGGACTTAACACATTTTGTGTTGAAGTCGCCCGTGTTTGTACTTCTGTTATTACTAAGTTACTATTGGAGTTTATGCATCCATTCTGAAGTCTTAACACATGTTATAATAGATGCTTAACACACGTTATATCAGGTTTACTCTGTTGTTATTATGTTACTATTGGAGTTTATGCATCCATTATGGAAGCCTTAACACACGTTATAATAGATGCTTAACACACGTTATACATTTCAGTCGCTTAACACATGTTACAGTATGTATATACACATCATGGTGTTTTGGAAACCACTAGCTTATACATGACACCATGTTAGGTTAAACCAAGATTATAACAGAGGCTTAACACATTTTATCCCATGTATACGGTGTTACGATATTAACTTGTATGTTCCATATTAACTTGTTCACGTGTTACGATCAGTATATGCACATCATAGTGTTTTGCAAACCACTTTCATATACATGAATACAAGTCGGGTTACAACAAGATTATAATGGATGCTTAACACATGTTATCATATGTATACAAGTGGGGTTACAACAACATTACAATATTACTAAACTCACCATTAAACCCATCGCCTCCGTCAACTGTTTCCACCCTTATCACATGTTAAGCAACTACATGTTCCAAACAGACAGATTGTAACACATGTTAGATCAGTATATACACATCATGGTGTTTTGTAAACCACTAGCTTATACATGAATACATGTCAGGTTACAAAAATATTATAACAGAGGCTTAACACATGTTATAAATTCCAAAATGTGCACAACAAATGACCCGTTTCATATTATATATTCCAAAATTACCGGTACATGAGTTACCATAAATGGCTCGTTTCATATAACACGTTACATACTAACTTGTACATTTATTACTTGTACAATTGTTATGCTCAGTATCCACATTATCGGATATTTTAAACATCAACAAAAATAAATAGATATTACTTGTTTTTTTTAAATTAACAAAGGTTAACACACGTTATATGTCATTCTAACGGGGGCTTAACACATGTTATACATGAACACATGTCAGGTTACATCATGGTGTTCTGTTACAGCACGAACCACTAACACATGTTATAAATGAACGAGAGTTCTTTCCAAAAAAATGTGACTTATTCAAGGTTCCCGCATTAACGTCGCCTACATCCATCCAGCTTGTCAATTGAATATCTTTATGGGGACCGTTTCTGTAAATCAAGCAACCCATTCGGTGATATAGACATTCTTTCGATGTCTCCAACAAAGCAACTTTCTTTTTCCTGAAACACATCCCAAATAATTACAAACCCAAAAAAATGATAAACATATAATGATTTTAACAATTAAATTTTCAAGATCCCAAAAGAAAACATACATAAAAAGCGGTGACAACTCCGGCAGAATCACCTCCGACCAACTTAAGCTTCATACTAAACCACCCGAATCTGTACTTTTGTTTTGTCTTAAACCCACAACCTATTCAGTTTCATAAGTCAAACTTTGACTGTAACACCTCGAAAATTCATGCCCTATAATGTATTGACACGTGTCATAAGCTTGAACGTGTGAAAGAATACTCTAGAGGGACTAAAGTTGACAAACATGGAAAGTATGTGAATATAAGGGTTCAAAATGTCAACAATGGATAAATATACTTTACAATAACCCTACATGATGCTTATACCCTTAAACGAACGAATCATGGATCATACGAAGCTAATTGTGAAAGAAAGTGAGAGATTACAAACTACAGGGGTTAAATGTGTCAACATGTTTAAGGTATACCTCTGAGTGACCTTTTAGCAAACCCGAAGCTTTGTAACGATTAATTATGCTCACTAGAATGCACGATAAAAATTTCACCAAGTTTCATTATCGTATGAGAGAGTTATGATAAAATTCGCACACGAGGGGTTAAAGCGTCAACGTTGAAAATTATGACTTTTCGGGTAAACATAAAGTGACCAAGGACTTAACAAATTGGGTATAAGTCTTGAAGCCCTTATAAGTCAATTTGAAAGGCTCATAATGCAAGAAATAAAGGTGGAATGACCTTTCGAAGGACCAAGAGCCAAAGATGCAATAACTGAAAAGTTTTTAACCTGACTTCAGGCCTCAGGCGGGCCGCGTAAGGCTTACCAGAACCTTACGCGGGCCGCGTGCGACTCCCAGATAAAGAAAATGCTGACAGCTGCCTGTTCAGCCTTGTAACCGACTTAGAAAGACATTTTCCACTTCCATGCGCGACCCCTACTGATTTTTAGGCTTAGGGGCACTTGTGAATGATCTGGGAACAATGCTAGACTTGTGTGGCATGATCATGAGCAACCTAAAGCACTATATAAGTCCCACAATGTTTGCAACATTCTTGCATTCATTCCATCTGCATTTTTGAAGACTTCTGGAGTTCAAAAGCAGACCCAAGTCATCCCTAGTCGAAATTAGTACCTTGGTAAGTATCCTCAACCTTCCTTAATTGAGTTTTACTTAGTTATTAGCTTAAAAGTCAAACCGTCATAATTAACGTTTGACTTAGCGATTAATCATTAATGGCCCAGTGATTAGTCGAATTGAAGGTAGTTATAAGTTGGTAATTATATGGGCAATAAACCCTTAAAAGGGCACCCTCTGATTCCCACTATAACTAGGACTTTTGTCGGGTCAAAGTTGTTTATAAAAAGTCAACAGAAGCTTAATTTTTGAATTAACGCATAATTAGCAATGTAGAAGGCATGTAACCTATTTTATCACTCATATAACTTGGTAATAAGTATAAGAACTGGTCTAAGCTTGTTTGATCCGACAATTTTCTGTTTAGACCCGGTTCGGAACCGAAAGTCGCAAAACTTTGACTTTTGCTTTGACTTCAGTTCTGACCGGATTTAGATGGGTTTAGAAATGCCTTAGGGCTTCCTTAGGACCAGGTTACATGTTGGTATAACCCTCTGTGATTGGTTCGTTGTTTGCCCCATTCGTCTACACGTTTCCGTTAATTGCTTAATGTTGACCATAATGCCCTTTTGACCATAAAACGAGAATTTTGGAAATGTGAAAGGACAATAATCTTTATTACTGATTTATAAACATGTCCCTAAATTTTCACATCAGTTGGAGGTCTAGATTAGGAGTTATGCTCAATGACGTAATTAGAACGTTTTTTAGTAATTAAACGGCGTCATTAGCATAAAGCCTATCTAAACCCAATTTTTGACACCAAACCTTTTACCCACTGATGTAATATAATATTTTGGGATTTTTGAAGATTTTTAATTATTTTTAACCTGCTCATAACCTAAGGTTATGGCCTTGATTCGGTAAATACCGATTATACCCTTTTTGTGTATAAAATGAGTTTTACATAATATTTTGACACCAATTCAATTGCTACTGATTTTATATAATAAATGAAGTATTTTGAAATTTATAACCTGATCAGAAAACTCAGATTTCCTGTATAACCCAGAAATCGCTTAAAACGGCTTTTTACGCGTATTAAACACCTAGTATGGGTTTAAAACCATTTTGTCACATAAGACTTATCACCAACTGATATAACCTGATAAATTAAGTTATTTTACTGATTTATTCAGACCCGAATCACAGAATTTCATTAATCTCTTTTATAATCTTAAAAATGACCAAAATACCCCTACGGGGCTTAATTTGAGATTAAACTCGTTTTGGGCATAATGGAAGGTATCCTACTGATATCACAACATATTTAAAGCATATTGACTTAGGAAACCTGTATATGACTCTTACGGTTACCCGTTACGCCTCTTGCGCGTTCGGTTCGGTTTATGTAACTAGTTTGCATAAATTAGCCGAAACGGGTCAAACCTTATCGTTTTTATCTCAAAATCCAGAATGTGTTAAGATTACCCATATAATACAAGTCTTCAAACTTGTCGGGTCTAAATCACATTCTATTCCGGTCTTCGCTTAATCATGCGTTTGAACTGTATCTTTCTTTAAAACTAACCGGTCTAAGTTTAGGCTTAATTAAAGACCCGTTAGGATTCTAATAGGTTATCATAAACCTTCGTTCCAGAATAGGAGACCCGGTAAAAGCTACACGCACTTGCTATTTGTGATAGATACTTGCAAATGTAAATACTTTTAACTTATTTTCCCTATACGGGCTTGGGGTATGGTATATAAAATACCGCTTGGTCGGGCATTGAATCTTTAATCGAATAGAGGTTAAACCATTGATATGCTCCGTTTTGAAATGTTTTGTTTGCTTAAAGCCTTTGGGGGGTTAATGACCATGTCCCGGATATCCTTGGCATCATTTTACGAAATGGCCACGACCTAAGCACGGGGTGTAGGCGTACACCCGTCAGTGTCTAAATAAATAATGTGGTGTGTCTATTGATCTTTAACCCGGTCTACGGATTGGGCTCCTGAACGCATAAGGAACATGTAATTCTTTTACAAGATTATATTCAAATAATTATTCCAAGTTATAAAAAGTTTGTGCTACGTGCATTCAAATCAATTTTATTAAACCTTTTCTAAATGAGTCAGTTAATTGTATTTACCAGTGTAAACTGACGTATTTTCCCAAAAAGGTTAAGTGCAGGTACTACGCGAACTAGGCTGGCTTTCTCCTAGCTGTAGGTCCCCTTGACGTATGGATCTTTCACATAATTGTCAATCTAATCAAGAGTGCGGAATCCTCTTGATCAGAATATAGCAGAAAACGTGTAGAAACATCAATTCACTTTCAAACCGGGTTTCTATTGATTATCAATCACAAGAATTACAATCAATCAAACCCTAACCACACTAATTTCGTCCAAGCCTGTCTAGCTCTCACGAAATCTCACACACAAATGTTTTGGCTGATTAACCTAAACCCTAAAGCCTAACCTTGTTTATATAACACAAGGTTGCTACTTGGGCTAGAGTTTCCTACATGGGCAAGGCCCATTTCGTCCACCCTTGTCCCAACTGGGTTTTGTTTAGCCCAAACTCTATAACCAAACTATTACAAAGCTAAACCCGCTAACTGTTTATCGTTTAACTAATTACAAGATATCCAAATACCAAATCTAAGCTGTTGTCACAAACATGCACCAACAAACTCCCCCTTGACAATAGCTTCATCAAATAACTTTGTCTTCAGTCTTCTTGCAATCTTCATGTAATCTTGCACTGTCTTTGGATAGCTTCAGCTTCAATAGCTTCTGTCGGCAACAGAGACTCCCCCTAAGCTGATGCATCCAATCAGCAAATCTTCAACACGTTAGCACTTGAGTAAACTCCAGTTCAGCATTTGCACAACAATCTTCAAACTCATCAACTTTGTCTGCAATGTAGAAAGGAGGTTCTACCATGCATCCAATCAAACTCTCATCTTCACAGCAACTTCTCAGCAACATACTGCTTCAATCTGTATACTATAAAACAAACATCTCGAGAAACCATAAGAATTTTTCAACACAGTTAAATAAATTATTATTATTATTCAAGAGATAGTTAAACTGTATCACAGATTAAGCATTTTCAATTTATCACCAACACGCAAAACTTTTTAATCACACACCCTATAACCCGCATGATTTAAAATTTTGAACTCACTTTCCAACACCGTCTCCCCCTATCAGTAACAATTCCTCCAAGAATAACAGTTTTTCGTACATTAAGAATTTTAAACAGAAAAAGACACTATTTTTTGATTTTTTTTATATTTTCTGAAAGCAAGTAAATAACAAAAGCAATAAACACTCTATTTTTGTGAGAATCACTGGTAAGAAGATCATATCAGCACAATCAAACTGTTTTCACACTATTAGATAATTCTTTATTTAATTTTTCGTGAAAAGCAGTCCAAGACGATTACCAGTATGTTTGTCCACTTAAACAAAATGCATGAACATTTCAAGTTCTATTACCGTATGATACGTTAAGGTAATATTATTATACTGAAATACGAGCGTGTCCCACTTCAGGATATACCCCCGCGATCAAGGTATGCACAAAGATTCATCGTAGTAGGTGAGTATACTGAATTCATCCATTTTGTTTTTCAACGTTTAGATAATTGGTGAACAGGTCAGTACTTCCGTACAGCAAAGAGACCAAAATATCTAACGAGGGCTATGACAAATACCATTTTTGGTACGATTTATGCATTTTGCAATTTTTGAATGACTCTCTAGGAGAGCTTCTTCATTTATGGGATTTGGCATTTTTTGCTCTTTTAAGATATCCTGGTTGTGCCTAGGTCAGCATGTATCTGGATGCAGCAGAAGGACAACCCTGATATCCCCAGATGAAATAACAGTATAAAGACCCAAAACCTCAGACTTTGGCAATCTATCAACGCAAGATTTAAGGTCATTAAACCATACACCACTGATGTGTTCCCCACTCATACACAGTTAATTTAGGTTTATATCACATTGGTAAGTTGATTATTTCATGCTTTTTGCCTACTGGTACATCACATGATGAAGCTGCTATCACACTTAAGCAATTTAATTCATTTAGAGTGTGACAGTCTAACTTGCTGATGTACTATCATTTCTTCTTTTTCACACAGTGATAACTCATTTTTGATTTTCTATTTTTTTTATGTTTTTGATTTTTCAATGTTTTTTGTATTTTTGATTTTTAAGAAAACAGTAAACTATTTACAAAATTCTTATGAAAAACCAGTTATTCAGGATTCCTCATCCCGTTGAGTTCGACTAAATGTTCAAAGCGAGCCCTGTCAAATGCTTTAGTATAAAGATCTACCAGGTTATCTTCTGTGTCGACTCAGCACTTTGAACTTCAATTTAAATCATTTAATATATATATATATATATATATCAACAATCTCACATCCCCTGTCATGTGCCTGAAGCAGCCACTATCAACATAAGTTGATAATCCTCCTTAGCAGCTCCTGCACACACCAACTAAGAAATTAGTTAGATTGGGGGACCCAAGCCTTAATGGTCTTGGGTCGTCCAAATTCACCAACTACTGGAACATCCATCCAATATCCATTACTCCTAACTGGAGTCTTGGATCTCAGACCTGTTGATGGAATTTGATTTTGATTTCCACTAGGTCTTTGGTCCTGAGGGTTCCTATATGTGTTTGGACTATTTGACCTTTGAAAATTTTGATTTCTAGAAGCTTGATTGTTATAATTTCTAAAGCCATTGTTATAAAAAGTTCGACCACCATTATTTTGGTATCGATTTTGATATTGACCTTGACTTCTAAAATTATTAGCATTATAATAGTTCATTCTTGGTGAAGTGCTTCTAGGTCTCTCATATCTGCCTGGTGGAGATCTAGGCTGAAATCTTGGTTGATTTCTTTGAAAACGTGGAACTTGTGGAGTTCTTGTTCCAGCCTTATCTACACCAACAGCAACATTCTCTGGTTGCTTAGGAGCAGATTTCTTTGGAGAATTTGAGCCTTTATCCTCACTATCACCTTTTTTCTCTGGTGATTTCCCTCTCTGTTTTAACTAATTTGTGCTTCACTCTTTTTGTTAGGACAGCAGCTAGCTACATGTCCTTTGATGTGACACTTGAAGCATGATCTCCTTTTCAAAGACTTCTTAGCTGGAGTCTCTGAGGTAGATCCCTTATCAGATGGTGATGATCCCTTGGATGAACCTTGTTTAGTTTGCTTGGATTCAGATATTTCTTTGTGTTTATTTTTAGCAAACTCTACATTCGATTCGTTTTCAATAACAGTGGTTTCGTTTTTCATATCACTGCCTTGAACAAAATTAATCTTTTTAACAAAAGCTTGATTTTTACTCTTAGGCGGTGAATTTTTCCTTTTCAAAGGTTCCCTGTTATTGTTCTTCTTAGCATCATCACTCTCAGACCCCTCACTTTGACTTGATGTGGATGCGAAACTACTTGGTGCAGTTGACATAAAGTCTGTTAGCTCATCTTCATCAGGTAGGAAAGAATAGTCATGACTAAGAGGAGGTGGGACTTCATTAAAGCCCTGGAAGCCCACACTGGTCTTGTCATTACTCTTCTTTAACCCACCCATCATGTGTTTCATTACAAAAGACGAATCTCTGAATTGACTTAATTTCTTTTCAAGTTCAACAATTTTGAGTTGTGCATCTGACAACTCTTTGCATTTTTCAGAAATCTCTTTTGTTTTCTCAGCCATCATGTCATGAGCTAAATCTATTACTTGAAGTTTTTCATTTAACTTGCATGTTAAAGCTTCAATTTCACTTTCATAACCTCTTATCTTCTTCAAGTATACAGATTCGTTTCTTTTAGCAAAAAAGTTTGACTCCTTTATGTTCGACATCTCGCTTACCAGACTTTGGTTTTGTGTTGACAACCTGTCAACCTCACCCTGTAATTCACGACACCTCAAACACACAGAATTAGATTGTACCTCTTTCTCATGAACTTCTGTAGTTTGATCAGCAATAACCTGTTCAGCTTCACTCTCTTTCTCTACTTCAGCATCCACTTTTGCTTCAGCATTCTCCACTTGAGCTTCAGCATCACTCACAGTAGTTTCAGCCTCATCAACTTGCACTATCTCTGCCATGAATTCCTGAGTGGCACTCTCATTATCTTCCAGATGAACACTACAATCATTTAAACCTTCACATGCTGTAGAGATCGCAACTTTATTCCTTTTGACGTCTTCATTTCCTTGATACCTCTTTTCTAATGCATCCCACATATCCTTTGAATTTGTGTACTTTTTGAAGGTATGCCTGATGCTATCAGGTAAGGACATCTTTATTGCTGCTAAAGCTTTCTTCTCAGCATCAACCACCCGTTTCTCAGATTCATCCATCGTATCATAAGAAATCACTATAATTCTTCCATCAACATGACGTGTAGGAGCAATGTATCCATCAATCATACAACACCACATTCTGGTATCTTCACTTTTCACAAATCCCTCAAACTCCTTTTTCCAGACAGAATATTCTTTGACGTTTCTCAGCTTTGGCCAATTCTTAACATTCTCACTGACCTTATCCATTTTGGCCATCACGCAGCGTAAAAGTTTAAATGGACTTTGGTAACCTGTGTCAAAATCCAAAACTAACTTGACTGCTTGTCCTTGTCGAGCTTTGACCATAACCGTATTGATAATATCGTACAAAAAATTTTCTAACTCAAACACCTAGTACCACGCACGAACCAGCTTCCGAACCGCACCTCAAAACTTGTCAAATCTTAACCACAAACCAAACAAACAAACCCCCTTTTTTATTTTAATTTTAATTATTTTTTTAATAAAAGAAAACGTATTATTATTATTATTATTATAATAATAATAATAATAATAATAATAATAATTATTATTATTATTATTATTATTATTATTATAAAAAAAATACGTAATGATTGTTTAATGATTAGTTATATTATAAATATTATATCAATAGAATATACTAAATGTCAATATCAAATTACTTGTCTGGTCGTCTTCTTCGTTCAAAACAGCCACCGAAACCCTAATTTCAAAATATAAACAGCCGCCAAGACATTCAATCTGGTCGCTGCTATTATGAAGATGGCGGAGGTGATGGACGAGGACGGAGGAGGTGACGATGAACTGTGTTGGTGATCGGAAAACTCGAACCAGTGAGTTTCAGGTTGAACGGTGATGGTCGCCGGAAGTGTTAAATGATGATGAATAGTGACGACGGGAGACGAAGATGATGATGATGTTGAACGATGAAAACAGTGACTCGAAACAATGATGAATAAGATGAATGGCGTTTGTGAACTCGAAACCGGCACTCGAAAACTTCAAGATAGATGAGACTCAAAACCTCACTTCTGTTCTTTGATGATGATTTCGACTCGATATCGGAGTTTGGTAACTCGAAACAGCTTACTCGAGACCTTAACAGTGAACGAACTCGTAATCGAAAACTCGAAAACTTGACTCGGAACCGTTATGACTCAAGACAGTGAAGATGGTTACTCAGAATTGTTGTTGCAGGTAATATGGTTGTTTTGACGAAACCACAGACTCGCAACCTCAACTCGAAATCGGTGATAACTCGAGACCTCGATCGCACAAGATCACTTCGATCACACAAGGTTACGATCGCACAAGATTACGATCGCACAAGATTGATTCTGGATCGCACAAGATGCCTTTGGTCGCACAAGATTAATTCAAACGCACAAGATTGCTTTCTGGTCGCACAAGGATAACTTGCTCCTTTTTCTTTTGAGTCCAGCTGTCCACAATCAGCCGAAAAATCAGCTATTTTAAATAACGAATCTTTTGACCAAGGAAACACTTTCGACAATTTTATTCCTATAAAGAACTTTCCAACTATAGTTACTAAATTTCAGCAAACAGTCAACAACAACCACCAATTTAGATCAAAACACTAAATTTCGAACTTTTCTTCCCTGTTTTTGCTGTTCTTCATGAAAATTATGAATGAGACACCAAAAATTCTTCAACCGAAAAACAACTTGAATCCTGTCGATCAGTCTTGAACCACGCACAAGAGCAAAAGCTCTGATACCAATTGTAGGTCCCGGTAATCCCGTATGGATCGTAACAAGACTGTTAATCTAACAAGGGTGCGGAATCCCCTTGATAAACCTTCGAACACAGAAACAAGATTATGTAGATGAACAAGAACTCGAACACACAAACTTTCAAACTGATCTTCTGTGATTATCAAACCTTAGAAAACGTTTTACAATCACTAAGATCTCAAAGAACCTAACAGCCGATTTCTGTTTGTTCTAAACTCTCTCACAATTCGAATGCTCTCAATAATCTCAAAAAGTCTAACCCTAAAACTCTAGACTAAGGCTGTTTATATACACACAGCCAATGACTCGAATTGGGCTTTGCCCATATTACATTTGTCACATAAACTTGGGCCTAATAGACTTAATACAAACTTGGACTTGATTGGGCTTCGTAGAACTCGTTTTTCTTCAAGTCTTCATGATCCAATCTTCTGTTTAATATCCAAAGACCAATCCACAGCTGTTGTCACAAACATGCACCAACACTAGCGTCCACAATAAGTCTCGCAAGCTTGGATGTCAAAACTGTTGAACAATGTTTCCATTTTATTTTGACCCACCTGTGGATTACTTTCAACTATTTGTGATACTTGATATTACAATTTATTAAAGTTGAAATATAGCTATCTTTTGCTTCCGCTGTGCATTTAAATATTGTGTTGTTTGACTATAACGATATCAACTACGTCACGATACTCCCCTACCGGGCCCACCGGTAAAACGTGGAAATATCGGGGTGTGACAGGTTGGTATCAGAGCCAACATTGAGTGAATTAAACACTAGCCTTTTGTGTTTAATCTCAATGACACAATTGCACATACTCGAGTCTAGACAAGAACTTAGGACGATTCCTAATTTTGCTTTAATTTATCCTTTATTGTTTGTTGTTTATTTCAATTGTATTGACAGGAAATATGCCACCAAGATTCAGAAGAGGAGGAAGAGGCAAGGGGCCAATCACCGCCCCCAATGATCACGAGGCCGGGCCTTCTCATCGGCGAGCTCCTTCTACTACAATGAGTGCCGATCCTCAGGGAAACTGGAGGAACCATTTGGAGCCCGCTAGACGGTTTGTCTCGCACAGCTCAACGCCTCCTTACCGTCATTCCTTTGGGCCGCATTCAGAAAACGAGCCCGATAACCCACAACCTTAATATATACCTCTCCAGCGATCTCTTTCGCACCATTCCTTCGGCGACCCCACTCCTGTCTTTCAGGGCCGGTTCAACCCGGTGAACTATATCGAAGAACCAGTGGGTTTTAACCCACTAGGACCTGAAGACCATTTGTCGGGAGACCAAGTAATGGACATGGACGAGGACACGGATCCTGTCGAGCCTGCATCAGGGACCCCCAACCATCCCATCGAGATCTCTGATGGATCATCCTTCCACGGATCACCCTACGGTGGTCCAGACAGTTACCAAGCGAGGTTTAACCAGTATGAATGGTACTTTACACCTTCTCACCATTCATCGCCTCACCAACATCAGCAGCAGGATCCCTCCAGGGATTCGCATTTCGTGGCAGTCACGCCACCGCCTCCACCGCCGCCAGTTCATCAAGCACTCCAGAACCACCAAGGCGTAGGAGAACAGGCGCACAAATATCCGCGCGAGGAGGGGATTTCCACTTTAGCACCCCTCGACACTCCAGTGGCAGTCACTACCCGCCACTGCATGAAGACCCACAAATGGGTGGGCCCTCAAACCCAATTCCAGAGGTGAATTCTGCACCGGTTGCACCACCACCGCCACCATTGGGTTTTGATAACCCGATTCCTATGTACGCCGGTTCAATGGCGTACAATCCATTTGAGCAGCCGGCCCACACTCATTATAACTATGCTGAAGCCGACTCGTACCTAGTAGCGGCAAACTACAACGCCCTTCATCCCGAAGGACCATATGGAGCCCCTTGGGGAGTGGGATATCCAACTCATGGATATCAAGTACCTGGTCGACCACCGATTCGGCAACAGTCGCAGCCACCATGATTTTCCCCTCCGGAACAGGAGGAGATCCTCCAAAGACTAAGTCGGGTGGAGCATGAATTTCAAGAAGAACGTAGGAACAACATAGGATTCCTCAAGGGCCTAGCAAGCTTGTTAAAGGGGAAGAAGAAGAGGGATCATTAAACCCCTATATGTATTGTTGTATTTCCTATTTCAATCAAGTCCCTGCGTGGACATTTATCTGTGTATTTAGTCCCTGCGTGGACTTGTCTTTTTAGTCCCTGCGTGGACATCTATTTTAGTATTTGGTCCCTGTGTGGACTTGTTTTATCAGTTTAGCCCCTGTGTGGGCAAGTTGTTTCTGTTAAAAGTCCCGTTTAGGGCAATGTGTAATCCTGTTTATAATTAATGGAATGTTAAGTTTATAAATTTCACTTTTGTCATTATAGGCATAAATATATGAAATAAATAAATCAAAATCATCCCTTTTTAAAATAATCTGCCTATTAAATATTAAATGAGAATCTTAAAGGTATAACCTAGCCAGCATGTCATTATAAGACTTGGCCAAGATGGTAAGACCTGTTTAAACGATTCGGATCCCTGTTAACATTTGAAAACATGTTAACACTTTTGGCAGATGTGATTCGTTAAAAATCACACACGTCATTCTTATATAAGGATTCTTCAAAAGATTCCTAACCTAACTTAATGATCTATAAATCATGGGTTTAAATCATCAATTAAGATGATCACATATTAAACATCCATTAGTGATGTAGTGCCTACGGGCCATACTTATTGTCATATAAGACAAAAGACAGTAGTAGTCTACGACTCCCTGTCAGAAAAAGGTAAAGAACTATGTTCAAACCTTAATGCCTTGATTCTCTGAAATCATGGCTTATAATTTAGGATGTCCCTGTGACTAGGCCTTTTGTGCCACTAATAAAACTGTTATTTGTTTTATAATTATGATAAATTATAATAAAAATCCTAAATAATTATAATTAACAAATTAACCAAATATGGTCTATGTTTACCATGGTTAATGAATTGCCATAAAAGACAATTCCGTAATAAACCATTGTCAATATCTTATGTAACAGTTCTAACTACATGGCTGACTCGGATGAGATCAACAGTCACCCACGGGAGGATCATGATAATACCCGAATTAACATCGCGGGTGCAGAACTGCAAACATTGATAGACAACGCTGTTACAAAAGCAATAGAGCAGCAGTATTAGGAATATAGCGGGACTCGGAGTAGGACCCTATCCGCACCGCATTCCAAGCCTAAGACTCATTATGGGGCTTACAGCAAGCCACCACCCTCTAAGAAGGACGGGCTAAAGAAAGGTGATGACGATCGTCATTCTTCAAATCAGCAAAGTGTTCCATCTCAAAGGATCGTATTGAATCAAGGACCCCGTGATAAGGGTTGCTCCTACAAGTATTTTGTTTCATGTAAACCCAGGGATTTCACTGGGGAGAAAGGAGCTATAGACTGCATGACATGGTTGGATGAGATGGACACCGTGGTTGATATCAGCGGGTGCGCTGATAAGGATGTGGTAAAGTTCGTGTCTCAGTCATTCAAGGGGGAGGCGCTAGCCGGGTGGAGATCTTTGATCCAGGCTACGGGGAAAATCCCATTGTACAATCTGACATGGGATCAGTTCATGGCATTGATTAGAGAAAACTACTGCCCTCAGCATGAGGTTGAAAAGATTGAGTCGGATTTTCTGTCATTGGTAATGAAAAATCTGGATTGCCAAGCTTACCTTACGAGCTTTAATCAATGTCAAGGTTGGTTCCTTACCTAGTGACCCCGGAACCCAAAAGAATAGCTCGTTTCATTGGGGGTTTAGCCCCAGAAATTAAGGCAAGTGTAAAAGCCTCTCGGCCAGCTACATTCAGGTCTGCAGCTGATATATCTTTGTCCCTTACACTGGACGCGGTCAGGAAGAGATCGCTGAGGAACACGGATGCCGAGAAAAGGAAGCGTGAAGATGACAATTCACGACGGTCAGATAAGAAGCACAAGGGAAACAATGACCACAAGAAGGGGTCTGGTTCTAAGAAGGATGGGCATCAATCTGGAGATAAGCCCAAGTGTAAGATTTGTCAGAAGCACCACTTTGGGAGGTGCAGACTTGACTCAAAATCCCAATCTCAGCTGAGGCCTTGTGGGATTTGCAAATCTTCGGAACATAAGACCCTAGAGTGCAAGAAACTGAAGGACGCAACGTGCTACAGTTGCAATGAAAAAGGGCACATTAAGACAAATTGCCCAAAATCTGCAAGGAAAGCTGAGGAAGGGAAGAAGACCAATGCAAGGGTCTTCCGCATGGATGTAAAGGAAGCTGTTCAGGACGATAATGTGATCACAGGTACTTTCCTTATAAATGATGTTTATGTGAGAGTGCTATTTGATTCAGGAGCTGATAAATCATTTATAGATAATAAGTTTTGTAAGTTACTGAATTTACCTGTTAAAACCCTAAGTGTGAAGTATGAGGTGGAATTAGTAGATGGCACCTTGGAAACCGCCTCAACCATATTAGATGGATGTTTCATATCCATTAAGAACTACTCTTTTCCTTTGTCCCTACT
Organism: Helianthus tuberosus; assembly: GCA_030545235.1. Classification (NCBI taxonomy): domain Eukaryota; kingdom Viridiplantae; phylum Streptophyta; class Magnoliopsida; order Asterales; family Asteraceae; genus Helianthus; species Helianthus tuberosus. Next base: position 82,002,524 of record CM060417.1, on the reverse strand, counting down.
TCCTTTGAAATTAGCCGGTTTCGACATAGTTTTAGGCATGGACTGGTTATCTCAAAACCAGGCCCAGATTGTCTGCAATAGAAAGCAGGTGGTAATCAAGCCTCCATCTGGTGAATCACTTACCATTCAGGGAGATACCCTGTATAGACTGCCTGAGCAAGTGACTATGCTCAAGGCCTCTAGGTGTTTAAAGAAGGGTTGTGTCATCTACATGGCACAAGTGACTATTGATGAGCCGAAGCCTAAGATTGAGGATATCCCGGTCATTTCTGAATACCCTGAAGTTTTTCCTGAAGAACTACCTGGTTTACCACCAGATAGGCAAGTAGAATTCAGAATTGACATCATCCCTGGAGCAGCACCAGTTGCTTGAGCACCTTATAGGTTGGCACCAACAGAGATGAAGGAATTGAGAACACAACTAGATGAATTGCTAGCCAAAGGTTTCATTAGACCTAGTTAGTCTCCTTGGGGAGCACCAATCTTATTTGTCAAGAAGAAGGATGGATCGATGCGTCTGTGCATCGATTACCGTGAGCTTAATAAAGTCACTATCAAGAATAGGTATCCATTGCCCAGGATCGACGATCTGTTCGATCAGCTTCAAGGGGCAAGTTACTTCTCTAAGATTGACTTAAGGTCGGGTTATCACCAACTGAAGGTTAGAGATGAAGACGTACACAAGACTGCATTTAGGACTCGTTACGGTCACTACGAGTTCCTAGTGATGCCTTTTGGGCTCACTAATGCACCAGCGGCATTCATGGATCTCATGAACCGTGTATGCAAACCATACTTGGACAAATTTGTTATCGTCTTCATTGACGACATTCTGATTTATTCAAAGAATCAGGCCGACCATGAGAAACATCTTCGATGTATTCTTTCACTACTTCAGCAGGAGAAGCTCTATGCCAAATTCTCTAAATGTGAATTTTGGCTTCGGGAAGTCCAATTTCTTGGACATGTGGTTAGTGAACGCGGAATCCAAGTAGATCCCGCTAAGGTTGAAGCTGTCATGAATTGGCAAGAGCCGAAGACGCCCATAGAAATTCGCAGTTTCCTGGGATTGGCAGGATACTACAGGCGCTTTATTGAAAATTTTTCAAGGATTGCTGCACCCCTAACTTCTTTGACTAGGAAGGATATTAAGTTCAAATGGGGACCCAAGCAACAAGAATCTTTCCATATTTTGAAGCAGAAGTTGAGCAACGCTCCTGTACTGACATTGCCTGAAGGTACCGAAGAATTCGTGGTTTACTGCGACGCATCACACACTGGCATGGGGTGTGTGCTTATGCAGAAAGGCAAGGTTATTGCCTATGCTTCACGTCAGTTAAAGGTGCATGAAAAGAATTACACCACCCATGACTTGGAGTTGGGTGCCGTTGTATTTGCACTGAAGCTATGGAGGCACTATTTATACGGTATCAAGTGTGTGATCTATTCTGATCACAAGAGCCTCCAGCACCTATTTAACCAAAAGGACTTAAACATGAGGCAACGACGTTGAATGGAAACTTTGAATGATTATGATTGTGAAATAAGATACCATCCTGGCAAGGCGAATGTAGTCGCCGATGCCTTGAGTCGAAAGGAAAGGGTGAAGCCTATAAGAATCAATGCCAAGAGCATTGAGATAAAGAATGGTTTGAATGAAAGGTTGTTAGCCGCGCAGAAGGAATCTGTGCTGGAAGCTAACTATCCTAATGAAAAGCTAGGAGTAACCAAAGAACAGTTATCCTATGGCAAGGACGGAATGCTAAGGTTGAATAGACGAATATGGGTTCCAGTTTATGGAGGACTTCGAGATGTTATCCTCCAGGAGGCCCACAGTTCTAAATACTCCGTTCATCCTGGAGCTGACAAGATGTACCAGGATTTGAAAGCAAACTTTTGGTGGATAGGCTTGAAGAAGTCTACAGCTACCTATGTAGCTAAATGTTTGACGTGTGCGCAGGTCAAAGCTGAACATCAGAAGCCGTCAGGTTTACTACAACAGCCTGAACTTCCCACATGGAAGTGGGAAATGGTGACGATGGATTTCATCACCAAGTTGCCAAAGACAAGGAAAGGAAATGATACTATATGGGTGATAGTAGATAGACTAACTAAGTCAGCACATTTCCTACCCATTAAGGAGACCTATAGCTCCGACATGTTAGCCCAATTGTACGTAGATAAGATTGTATCTCTACATGGCGTACCAGTGTCTATTATCTCTGACAGAGATACTAGATACACATCATATTTTTGGAAACGTTTCCAACAGTCTTTGGGCACGCGCATAAATTTTAGTACGGCTTACCATCCTCAGACGGACGGTCAGAGTGAGCGTACTATCCAAACGTTGGAAGACATGCTTCGTGCATGTGTGATTGACTTAGGTGGTAGTTGGGATAACCACCTGCCACTAATCGAGTTCTCATATAACAATAGCTACCATTCGAGCATTAAAGCCGCGCCTTTCGAGGCCTTGTACGGTAGAAAGTGCAGAACTCCCGTTTGTTGGGCGGAAGTTGGAGATGTCCAAATGACAGGACCTGAAATAGTCTTTGAAACGACAGACAAGATTGTCCAGATTCGTGATCGCCTGAAAGCTGCCAGGGATAGGCAGAAAAGCTACGCAGATTTAAAGCGTAAACCTCTGAAATTCGAGGTAGGTGACAAAGTGTTGCTTAAAGTATCACCCTGGAAGGGAGTGATGCGATTTGGTAAGAAAGGCAAGTTAAGCCCGAGATACATAGGACCATTCGAGATCATCGAATGTGCCGGATCAGTTACTTATAAGTTAAAATTACCTGAAGAGCTCAGTGGGATTCACAATGTATTCCACATCTGCAATCTGAAGAAGTGTTTCGCTGATGAATCACTAGTCATGCCACATACAGATGTGCACATAGAAGAGAGCTTGAAGTTTGTTGAAAAACCTGTGTCGATCGAGGATCGACAGGTTAAGAAGTTTCGAAGGAAGCATGTACCGATCGTAAAGGTTAAATGGGATGCCCGTAGAGGTCCCGAGTACACGTGGGAGGTAGAGTCCACAATGAAAGAAAAGTACCCTCATTTGTTTCAGTAAATCTCGAGGTCGAGATTTCTTTTAAGGGGGTGAGGATGTAACACCTCGAAAATTCACGCCCTATAATGTATGGACACGTGTCATAAGCTTGAACGTGTGAAAGAATACTCTAGAGGGACTAAAGTTGACAAACATGGAAAGTATGTGAATATAAGGGTTCAAAATGTCAACAATGGATAAATATACTTTACAATAACCCTACATGATGCTTATACCCTTAAATGAATGAATCATGGATCATACGAAGCTAATTGTGAAAGAAAGTGAGAGATTACAAACTACAGGGGTTAAATGTGTCAACATGTTTAAGGTATACCTCTGAGTGACCTTTTAGCAAACCCGAAGCTTTGTAACGATTAATTATGCTCACTAGAATGCACGATAAAAATTTCACCAAGTTTCATTATCGTATGAGAAAGTTATGATAAAATTCGCACACGAGGGGTTAAAGCGTCAACGTTGAAAATTATGACTTTTCGGGTAAACATAAAGTGACAAAGGACTTAACAAAGTGGGCATTTTGGCACCACTTTTGTTTTTTAAAAAATACAACAAAAAAATTCTAGTACAAAAAAATCTAACACAAAAAATCAAGTACAAAAAAATATAGCACAAAAAATGTAGTACAAAAAAATATAGCACAAAAAAATATAGTACAAAAAAATATAGCACGAAAAAATTCAGTAAAAAATTCAGTACAAAAAAATCCAGCACAAAAAATTGAGAAAAAAAAATTTAAGACAAAAAAATTCAGCACAAAAAATTTAGCAAAAAAAAAAAATTAGTACAAAAATATAGTACAAAAATCCAGCACATAAAATGTTATACAATATAGAAATATAATACAAATTAGTGGGTTTTTTTAGTCTTCATATTTTATATAGCAATATGGTACTCAAATTAAAGATAAATAGACGCTTGATTTTACTATGAAATTTTTATGAAAAAATAATGTCGTATAAAAAAGTTATGAATGTTTATAAAATGGGGGTGAAATATGCATGTGCCTTGCATGTGGAGAGAGAAAGTCAATAAATATGATTTTCCCAAGATACCCTTGTACTCCTCCTTTCTCCTACACTTTCATCTTAACCATTGATTTGAAAAATGAATAGTTAATATTGCTTCTTATCCTACTTAGGCAAAATAAACTTTTTATTTGATATTACCTCTATTAGGCTATTACCCTATATCTTAAAATCAATGGTCGGTGCTCAATCCATGAGCCCGACTTTATCCTTTAACTTTTTCGTTTTAACATATTTGGTCCTTTCTTCACGTGTCTCTACAGCTGTCTCTTTTTTTACTGTTTTGTTTTGCTACAAATGTACCTGGACATTCTCTCTCTTTCAACACAAACACAAACAGATGCTCATCTCTCTTTCTCTACAAACCCAAAATCACTCCTCCTGTATCTCTCATCTCTCTTTCTCTGCAAATCCAAAATCAGAACCAAGAGAATTTTTTCTATTGTTATCATTTGAATATTCATCATCTTCAAGGAGAGCACAACGTACCGATGGTGATTTCGTTGTGATTGTGCTGGTGAGTCGTCGGTGGTGATGAGGCGGAGGGGGAAGAGGATGTCGTCGGAGAACAATTCATAGTCAGAGTCGAGGGTGGTTTGTTGAATTGTTGGGAAGATGTGTTTCTGAACTAGAATGTGGAGGAGTGGTAAGACGTGGTTTCTCTTGTAAAGAAAAAGAGAAATGTTGAGTGGTTGTCTGGTTGGAAGGGAATACGGAAACAGATAGTTAAGTAAAATTATACTATTTACTAAATAAAAGAATAATTATATTATTTGTTGAAAACCGATGAGATGTATGATATAATCATATAAGTTTTAATATTGTTCGCCAGAAGTGGATATAGTCTATATAAATTGTGATTCTTATTACTTCGTATTATTCTTTAAGAGAAGTAAATTTATAACAAGATTGGACTGACACTCCTAAATTGTGTACCTCTAAATTGTCTAATGCTTATATTAATGAAATATGATTTTAGTTTCTATTGTTTTTCCGGTATTACTCGAAAAAAGCTTATGTATGTTCCCGTTTCTATTAACAACTTTTTTCATGTAAAAATCGCATTTCTTGGAACATGGTAAAAATTTGTACGGTGACACATTCACTGTTATTATTAACCCTTAAATTTTGACATAAGACACATTCACTACTAACCTTGAAACTTTTGACATGAAACACCATTAACCCTCATCATTAAATAAACTACATATTCACTTCTAACTTTTGATAATTGATAATTTGACCCTCTCACATTTTCTACTTAATAACTTGAACCTCTAACATTTTCTACTTGATAACTTGACATATTTTTTATTTAAAATACTTTTAAGAACCTCATCTCATCTTTAAGTAAGTTAAACATTCGCTTCTAACTTTTAGTAATTGACAAATTTGACCCTTCAACCTTTTTTACTTAATAACTTGACGCCTCCTTTTGATTGAATTACTTTTACGACTTTACACTGCAATATATTATTATACTTTTTTTTTTTATCAATGCCTAACAACGTTAATATCTAAATTACTTTTACAATTTTATAGCACTATCTAAATTACTTTCACGACTTTGTCTAATGACGTTCGAAACACCCTTTATTTTTATCTATGTCTAATGACGCTAACGTCACGAATATAACGTGTCTAACTAGGTAAAAAAATACGTAATGTCATGTGCGCACACCATATTATGTGTGTAACAAAGTCACAAACGCGACGTTACCGCCGCAACGCACGGTAGGGTCAAAATTCTAGCATAAACTTAAAATGAAAGTTCGGTGGCTGTCAATTCACAGCCACCACCTTATTTTTTATATATTAAATTGTTTGGCAAATAAGAAATCAAATGTTAATCTGTTCAAGTGGTTAATTGCATGTGCTCTTGAACAAGAGATCACGCTTTCGAGGCGTTTTCCTTTCTTTTTTGTTTGTAAGTTAGTTTGTAACTTCCAGTGGTAAATTACTTAACCTTCTATTTCACCCTGCACTTTTCTAAATTTCCATTTTTTCCTGCTTAAAAGAAATTAGTTATTATTATTCATATTTAACATACTAACTTTATTATTATTCAACTTAACTTGATAACTAATGCTTTTAACAATAACTATTACACCAAAATTAGACATAGCTTTGAACTCACATCAATGTGGTCGCGAACTAAACACCATAACACTATACCACTAGATTATTAATGTTTCTTAATGCGAAGAGTCATTTAATTCGTTTAGTTAAATAATAACAAAACCAATGATTCGAACACGTGTCGATAAGTTTTGGCATATAGCGATTGATGATACCGTACCGTGCCGGTACCTTACCAATCCCGTAACAAACCAAACCAATATCGACTAAGTAAAAGACAAAAAAAACCACCCTTATCTTTCTAAATTGACAAAAACAACCCCTTGACTTTAGAAACCTTTCTATAAACTCTATAAATTGTCATTTTCACCCTCTTGGATTCTAACTTTCAAATTTACCCCTATATTTTCATTTTTTAGCTTAAAATTACAACAAAAACCAGTTTGTACTTTTTTATTGGTCTACGTTTCGACATTTTAATATACATGTTGGTATAAATTCACGTTTCTACGTAAACGAGTCGGTATAAATTCATGTTTCCGATAACGAGTCTGGTAAAATATAATACATTTTCATGCTTATTTTTTACTACATTATCGGTTGGTCTACGTTTTTACGTAAACTGTGTTCGCAAACGAGTCGGGTCAAATATAATACGTTTTCATTCGACGCTACAAATTCAAGTTACTGTACGTTTTGACACTACTAAGTCTTGATGCAAAGGTAAGGGTGGTGTAGTTGTTAGGTGGAACCCTCATTAAACGAACCAACTCGGGTTCAATTATGTTTCTTTTTTAAACACAATGACTTAGATCGGATACGTCGAAAGACGCGTTTTCGTAAGGTTAACGCATCATATAACATGTTGCCATCTATAGACAACTAAGACGTCGCCGCCGCAACGCGCGGCGAGTAAAAAAACTAGTATATATATATATATAATAATAATAATAACTAGTGGTTTTCCCCCGCGCTACGCGGTGGGAACTCAATTGGTATCCGTTGTGTTTGTTTTGGTACCGACACTCGCAGCTAAAAGAAAAACTAAAACAATAAAGTCGTAATATGCCCAAAAGAACACGTGTTTTAAATCAATCGAAAACCATAGAAAAGAATACCGATTCCAATACTACCGATATTGTTCCGTTGAAATCGGTTCAGTTAGTCCCGTATCAACACTCATATAGTTTACGATAAAAAGATTTTTTTTTCTATATTTTTATTGGTACTCGTATATATAGTTTACAGTTTACGAATCGAAAACCATAAAAAGAATATCGGTTCCGTTACTACTGATATTTGTACTGATGTTATTCGATTGAAATTGGTTCGCTAAGTCCCATATCAATATTCGTATTGTTTACGATACAAAAAATGTTCTTTTATGTTTTTATTGGCACTTGTATAGTTTACGATAGAAAAAAAAACAAACTAAATCTCATTGTCGGTTTCGGTTCGATTTGGTACAATAGTGTCACGGTATCCATTTTAAATATCATTGTCGGTTTCGGTTCGATTTGGTACAATAACAGCACGGTATCCAATTTCAGAAAAAAAAAAAAAACAAAATAAATATAATATTAAAACTTTAGTTTTACTATTCATCACCACTTTAAATTAATATATATAAAATATATATAAAATTGGATAGGAAAGTTGTAAAATTCAAATTGTGTAATTGAGGTCAAGACTCACTCTTAGGGTATACGGGGCACCAGCGGAGAGTGCCTTCGGTGACCCAATTCCCCGAGCGGGAACACCGCCGCCATCCCTGTGGTGACCCAATTCGGTGAATGGGATCGGTGGGATGTTACCGCATGAAGGGAGAGAGGGAGAGGGTGGCCCACAAGCTTTTCAACCAATCAAATTATTTTCTTTTTTTTTTCTTTTTTTTCTTTTTGAATAAAAAAACAAGTCCCCCTAGAGAGGAGTGCCGCCATTAAATTGAGGGTGTGAGGGGAGTTAAGAGGGGAGTTGATGTGGCGCGTGCTGATTGGCCGTGCGTAAGAGAGGGGACTCCCCTAAGAGAAGAGTGCCCCTCTCACCCTTATGGTTTAATAAGGTTTTTCGTAATTAAAATTAAGGGAACTGGCTATGCATTGACTAGGGGCGGCTTGACATTGGTAACAACCCAAACTAGGGTTTGGGGCCTCAAAAATAGGGCCCGATTTTTATTTATTAAAAATTGATATATGATAACTAATGTTTTTTTAAAAGATAACTTATGTATATTTTTCTTTATTTGAGAGCAGCAAAGGCAAATCAGAGTCAACAAGGTATTCCATTAATCTGCAAACAACTCATTAACTGGCCAATATAGTAACTACTGATAAGTTATTATTATCATTGTAAGAAATATGCCAATTAGGTAGTGGTAGAGTGGTTGGGGAAAAATTTGGTGTTTCTTGTGACCCAGGTTTGACTCTCACTCTCCCCATTATTTTATGCGGCATCAGGTGAAGGGCGAATACGGGTGGAGGTCGGGTTTCTGCGCATCTGGAAGAGCCAAATAGTGTTTTCGGAAAACAGAATATACATCAACTTACTTCTTAAATGCTAGCATTTACGTAAACTTTTTTTGGGTAAAACTATGCTTATGTAGATTATGTATTTACATGTACTTTGCTTAAATTGTATGTTTGGCATGAAGTTTTAGGAGCTTCTAGTTTTAATCTTTTAAGAAAAAACTCTTACTCAATAAAAAGACTTGTTTGGTTGAATGAGCATGAAACTTTTAGGTTAGGAGCTTGAATCTTTTGGTTGAACGCTCGTACTAGTAGCGTTTAGAAGGAGCTACAAGCTTTTAGGAAAAAAATGACTATTTTAACCTCTAAAGATAAATTTTTAGTTATGTCCATTTTGGTCATTTTATATATTTTATTAAAAACTCCAGCTATTTTGCCAAAAACCAAATATATCTAAAAAACTACAGCTACTAGCTACCAGCTTCTAGCCACTAGCTACCAATTACCAGCTTACAGTCACCACCTACTTTTACCAAATATACCAATATGTAGATTATGTGATTTCATAACTAGTGGTAATACCTTACTTTTACTAGTTACTACCAAGCCTGGCTAGAGTAAACCGAAATGAATACAATTTCTGTGGCCTGTGGGCATTGGTTCTAAATTAAAATGAGTCACATGACATGAGTCATACGCCTTAAAACAACTAATCCACGTGTTAATAACCGCCTATAGGGTATTTATCATATTTTTTTTTTTGAACGGCAAAAAACACTTTGAACGGTATTTATCATATTCATGATCGGTTTTAGTAACGGATCAATTAATCATTTCCTATGAATGAAGTAATTATGAGAAAAAATATGGATTTTAAATTTTTAGTTTAATACATACAAGCAAACAATAATTAAAAGTTTTAAATTTCCATAAACCCAGCATGCCCAATATACTTTTGACAGCCCAGGACTAATAACATGCAAGAAAAGTATCAACTCTTCCAACTGCCAAAATTACCAAACTACCCTCCATAAAAACATAAAAAACTTCTCATTTTTGAAACTTTCATAAAGAATCATAGGCACAACAGAAAGAAGCTATCTCTCCCCCCTAAAAATATGGGCAACACTCCTCACCGGAGATCCTCTTACTTTTCCGGCTGTATGTCTCCATCATGTGTTCCGGTTCACGAGCAGTACACGCGCGTGAACCGGAGCACACGCACCAAGTGGAGCCAGAAGTGGCGGAATTTAATCAACAAGGTGATTAGAGAAAGCAAGAAGAGCATTCATGTATCACCAAAACCTCTCACATTTCGGTATGACGCCGTTAGCTACTCGCAGAATTTCGACGATGGTACTCATCGACGCGAGTGTTACAATCCGAATGCGCATAGGTAAGGTGTGCACAAGTGTTGCCGGAATGCACGTAAGGATTATGGAGATATGGTTTTGTATATATGTGTTATGTTTTGGTGGTTTAGGTAAGTTTAACTGTGAGTTTTTGTGCTATTAAATTAGAGCCTACATCAATATTAAGGAGTTTTGCAATTACTTGTATTTTTTCATTTAAGATTTTGGCTTGTAACCAATTAGAAATTTACTAGATTGTCATCTATCAAATATATAAAAATATAACTGTGGGTGCGTTTTTTTGGCTAAAAAACCCCTATCTGGTGGTACCATGTGTCATCTCTTAATTGGCTAAAGTGTTCGATTTGTGCTGCCGCGAGTCATCTCAAGTGTGTGCCACGTTATTTCTTTGAGTTATATGATTTATGAGTACATATAATTATTAGAATTTGGTTGAATAATCTATATCAAAAACAAAGTTTACTCAATTTCTTTTATTAACTTTATAGAAGGTGTATATAAAATTTATATGGAGACATGTAGGTATGGGTTTCATCTGTGAATGTTATGGCCATTTTACAAGAAATATAACTTTATAGTGAAAACAATCAAACATAGCACATGAGTATGGCCCACAATGATCGTGTCTGACTCCAGTTTAGCAATTTCAGCGGCGAGTGATGATTTAAATCATCACAAATAGACTAAAATTGAAGAAAAGGAATGCTGTGTTATGATTATAATTATTAACTTTTGGTAGCTTAGTGACATGTTTAACTTTTGTTAGTGAGGTGGGTAAACGAGTTGAGTTAACCTCTACATGGTTTGAGTTATATGTATATATTATTAGTTATTTTTATCATAAATTTGTAGATAGTTAGACTTGTTATGTAATTATATGTTTCTTAACTAAGTTTAAAGTTATTATATTCATTTAAATAAGGACTCGTTTAGCCTCATGAATCTGGTCAAAATTGGTATGCGAAGCTTGGTTATTGAATGAGCTCGAGCTCATTTATGCGTGATTCATTTCGAGTATAAGTAACTCATGAGCGATAAAGACTCATTCACACATTAACTAGGTGTAGAGTTTATTTAAAATGGAAATTTATTATTTTTTTTAAATGGAAATTTATGTGTAAATTTAGTTTTAGTAAATAAAATGAAAAAAATATTTTACTAGATATGATTCTTGTTGTAAATGAAATGGAGATGTGATAAAGATTTCCAGAGATTTAGATCGGGTAATTTAATAGTCTAATATATGTAAAACCCGGTCCAGACCGGTCAAACCATAGCAATAACCCGAAACGGACCAACCATATGGTTTGGTCTTCGGTCTAGTATTTTGTGTAAAATTAAACTTATATGAAATGTATATAAAATAGCCACGCACAAAAGCAGATAAAGCATCGTTGCGCAAATTGCTCCTTGTATCATTCACCAAGAAGGGCTCACCTTTTCACACTTTTTGGGAGATATAAATGGCCTAAATGGGCCTTCCTTGGAATCTAAAGCCCAATATTATATAAGATTATAGAGTCCTATAAATAATTCCCTTATCGTTCTTTGGGCTAGGAGTTTGTTATTGGGCCGATTGGCCATAAGCTCATAACCATAGTTCTAACATTTGATAATTGGTCTCGGCTCACTCTTAGGCCATCCGTAGTCATAAAGCCCCTTGTGGGGCATTATGCGACACGTGTCGTGCCACGTCACACGGGGGCTTTATGGGGCGTTATATCACTAGAGCCCGTAGTCATAAAGCCCCTACCCATCATTACCTATTTAATAATTTTCAATTTTATTAATTAATATAAAAAAGATTGCTTAAATTTGATTGGTGGAAAGTTAAAAGAAAGAATGCATAGCGCCGCGAAATTTCTCGCGCCCTGACCCAATTTTTGAAACATAGCGCCCCTTGTGGCGGTGTGCCGGCGCTATACCGGCGCTATGAGGGCATACCGCCCAATTATGCCGCCCCACTACGTTCGGACTTAGAGAGAGTTTAATAGTGTACCAAACAGATTGCTGAATTGGAAGACTTGTTGAGAATGTTAGGCCTAATGGACGGGCCATGTATCTGGCCCTAGGCTTGTAAAACAGAACCCTCTCAGTTTATAGGCTTTTAAACATGGTTATAAAAATCCTGACCAGTCTCCGATTAATGGCCGATTAATCGTTAGGCGGTCAATGACGGTCTTATTCCGGCTAAATTTTGTCCAGATTTCGGCCAAATTTTGACCAAACCTTATAAATCTTGCCAATTACTTAAAAATGGGCTAATAAAGGGTGAAAACATCTCTACTTTAAAAAACTATATATAAAAATGTGTGCGTATATATAACTAATTATAACACATAAAAATCTCAATCCGATTAATTCCGATTAATCGGATTCACTCCATCGCCCGACTAGCGCCTAACGATTCCTACAACACTGCTTTTAAAATGTCTGATGCCAATGGCCAATGGGTCACCAAGGGCCAAGGGGTTTATGGAAAGAGAAGTCTTTAATCTAGTGTCAAATAATTGTTATTAAAAAATTATTAGATCTGTTAGTTAGGTGGTGTTTGCGTTGCAGATATTGATTATGAACATCTTTGGTATTACTATATGAGATACAAAATTGTTACCTTAAATAATTTAGTCATACATATCTTCAAATCGTTTTTTTATTAAGTTTTAGTTACATAATAAAAAAGCTAAAAAACATTTTCAAAAGCAAATAAAGCTATTTATTTTCAAGTTAAATCAATTAAATTAAATAGTAATAATATGGTAAACGAACTTTAATATTTAAAATTTTGTGAACCCTAAGATTCTAAACTATCAGATTTAGAGAACAATTATATAATTCTCAGAACAATGTAATTTCACATTTGTCTTTACACCTGATATTAGAAGAATGGTGGATAATACTTATTATCTTTATATATCACTAAATTATACATCACTAAGTTCTAAACTATCACATTTCAAGAACAATTACATAATTATAAGAACAATGTAATTTCACATTTGTCTTTACATCTGATATTAGAAGAACGGTGTGTAATATATAGTTATTATCTTTATATATCACTACGGGCGTTTTCATTATTTGTATACGGGAAGAAATATAAAATTCAATCATATATGATGAAATGTGCTCTTAAGTTATATTATGTCAACTACAAATCAAATTGTACATGTTTAAAGATTTACTCATATAAAAAGCTAAGCAATTGAACATTTTTGAATTTAAGAAGCAGCAAATACATGTATGGATAGAACAAACTACCCACAATCAGAATTACTAAACTCTCCTTAACGACAACTAAACTCTTCCTCTTGTTTGCGGTGACCAAGAAGATATTTTGTAAATGTTCAGTCTGGTGATAACATGGCCAGAATCATAGCCCAATTTATATATGTGTTGTGTTGATTTTGCTTTGTATTCTTTTTTTTCTAGTTTATGTTTATGAATGGTATTGAGCCGAGGGTCTCTCTGGAAGCAGCCTCTCTATCCCTATGGATAGAGGCAATGTCTGTCTACATCCCACCCTCCCCAGACCCTATAAGTAGCTTTGCTATTTGTGGGATTTTACTGGGTATGGTTGTTGTTGTTGTTGTTGTTTATGAATGGTATTATATATTATATATAGTTATTAAATTATAACTGGATATTGAATGTATTCATTGCATATAATATCTGGGAAATATGCCCCGCTTGCGGTGTGTACATATAATGTATATATGTGTGGACGCTCGGGGGCAAAAGTGAAATGGTGCCAACTTTAACGTTATTTTACTACTTTCTTGAAAATAACGTTAAAAGTAGTAGATGGTTAATCATGCATCATGTGGTGGCGTTGATAACCGAAAGACACGGGAGTACACACACTAATCGGTCTTTGTCCCAATTGTTTGAGTGTTATGTGCCTTAGCTCCAAGGCTTGATACAAAACTACAATCGAGCCGGGGGTCTCATTGAAAGCAGCTTCTCTATCCCTACGGGTTAGAGGTAAGGCTGTCTACATCTACCATCCTCAAACCCTATCTTAGTTTTGCTATTAGTGGGATTCAATGAATATGATGATGATAATATCTTGGAAAATTAGTAAAACAATGTGTTCAAATAACATCAGACACGTACCATCCAATTTCCACTATTCAAAGTCAAAACAAACACCATTACTATTCAGACTTCCCATTTTCTTTTGCACACACATGCAACACACACATACGCCATAATTTTTCATCGGAAGCATAGGAGAAGAAACCCGTACCACGTCGTTGCTATTACAACACAACCACATCACCATCACTGAACCGCCACCACCACATCACCATCACTGAACCGCCACTACCGCCGCCAATTTTTGTAACATATCTGTCAAAAATATGGTATCAAAGGAAAAACAACACTGGACACCTAAACCATGATGTTATTCACACAGAATATCGATACAACGATTACAACGAAACAATACACAATCTGAAATACTCACAACTCTCACAACAAAGATTATCAATGAGATAATCTTATTACTAACAACACAAGGATCTAAACTCAGAGATCTCTGATTCAAGATCAATATATGAAAACCCTAATTGTCTAAGAGAGATCGAGAAACAAGAGTAAAACTGGACAAAATATCTTCGCGAATGAATGATTATGACCGGGTAACAAGCTTAAATATGCTACCTAAATAATACTTGAACCAATATACGAAACATCCGGGTTGTTGAGATATTATAACAACCCGACCTTCTTTAACCGCACCGATCCACCAACTTTATTCAGATACAAGCCCAACAATTCTCCAAGCCCAACTCTATCAGCTACAAGCCCAGTAGAACCAGCCCAGCTCCAATTAATGTTTTAACAAAAACAACCAAACTTAATTAGTGAAATATTAAACAAAAAAAACATTAAATAATTAAATTTGATATTAAACTGAACATGTGATGTAATATTTAAACACCCCTCATCTCAGTTTAATATCCAAAAGGGTCATACAAGTTTAAACCACAACATAACTCATTATGCTGCTGAATTAACAACCCTTTAGTTAGAAGATCTGCAAGTTGATTTTTAGAACCAACCCTAAGGTTTTTAAAACACCTTTTGAAATCAAATCTCTTAAAAAGAAAAGATCAAGCTCGAAATGTTTAGTCTAGTCATGTAATACAAGATTTGCAGCTAGGGGTGTGCATGGGTCGGTTTGGTTCGGTTTTTACCATTAACCATAACCATAACCACTAGCTTTGGTTATGAAATTTCCTTAACCATAACCAAATTTTGGTTACGGTTAATCGGTTATGGTTTGATTTCGGTTAATTAACCAAGAAAGGATTTAAATAAATAGGGGTGTTATTAGGGACATGCACTACTTGGATTTAGCTTGGGTCTTTTTTCACAAAATAACCAAGACTACACTTTTTGGTTAAACAACAGATGTGGGATTCCCTTTAATAAGTTAAATTCTCACAAAAAAAAAATTATGATCCTCAGTTCTTCATTAAAATAAAGGGCATCTACATCAAGATCATTTTGTTACTTACATCTTTTTATCTTAATAAAAAATCTCTACATGGTTAATCTAAAACACAAATCCATTATATAGATTTATAACTACATGTTTACTTCGGTTTCGGTTATATCGGTTAACCAAAGCTTCATAATCGTAACCATAACCGATCACTCAGTTATACAAAGTTTCATAACCATAACCATCTGTTATGTCGGTTATCGGTTAATTTGGTTCGGTTATCGGTTATGGCGGCTATTCTGCTCACCCCTATTTGTAGCAATAGAAATAGTTGCAGTACTATCACATTACAGAGAGACAAGCATATCAACAACATTCCCAACTCATGCAACATGTTTTTAACCGTATTATCTCACCTATACTCAGCTTCAAGCTGACGACCTAGAAATTGTGGCATGTTTCTTACTTTTCCAGAAAACTAAATTGTTTCTAAGAAACACAAGAAACCTTGTTACAAAGTTTCTTGATACCAGGCACTTTGCCCAATCAGAATCTACATAACCAACCAATTTAAACTCACAACCTTTGCTAAACAAAACACCTTCGCCAGGTGATTGCTTCAAATATCTAAGTAACCGAAAAGCCACCTTCAACTGACCTTGAGATGGGCAATGCATAAACTGACATAGGAAATGAACACTGTATGATATATCAGGTCTGGTATGTGCAATATTAATTAACTTACCTACCAATTTTTGGTATAGTGTGACATTATCAACACCATCACAACTTTCTTTACACAAATTTGACACTACATTATTCTGCTCCATAGGATTACTTACTTGTTTGCATCCACTCATGCCATACTCAGTAAGTAATTTTAAGCAGTACTTCCTTAACAACTTCTATTCCAAGAAAATATTTTAACTCACCCAAATATTTTTTTTTAAAAACTTTGATCTGAAATTAGTTTTAATGTTTTCGATTTCATCAAAGTTATTTCTGGTAATGACAATATCATCAACATATAAAAGCAAATACACAACTATACTTTCAGAATTTTTATAAAACAAAGAATAGTCACATTTACTTTGATTAAATCCTAAATCAAACAATACATTTACCAACTTCTCATTCCATATTCTAGGTGCCCGTTTTAGGCCATACAAAGATTTCTTTAACCTTTTTTTGAACAGTGAACTCCATGGATAAGGTTACCACACTCTCCAAATCGGGGAGCCCTGTATTGCACACTTTGGCAAGACTATGTTGTCTTAACCGGGCCCACGTTGGCTTCAAAGTTTGGCTTTTTTGGGCGTTCCCTCGGGAAACCATACCACCGCCGGCTGCCACTTGACAGTCGTTGTGCTACCACAATAGTAGAACTCTTTGGTGTAACAGACGGTGGGACGAAAACCCGGTTGGGCTCGGGAATCGAACTGACAACCTCACACAAGACCTAGTCCAAATCCTCCATTGCCTATATCCACCCCAATATGACACAAGTAGGAATTGAACTTGAGTCTCCATTGGAAAACCCAAGTCTCCTACCACTACGC
Source organism: Helianthus tuberosus (assembly GCA_030545235.1). Lineage (NCBI taxonomy): Eukaryota > Viridiplantae > Streptophyta > Magnoliopsida > Asterales > Asteraceae > Helianthus > Helianthus tuberosus. The sequence continues at coordinate 81,985,486 of CM060417.1, read as the reverse complement.
CACAAGTGGGGGGGATAAAGATTTCTTTAACTTGCACACTCTATTTTCATCTTTGGAATAACAACCATCACGAAGGGACATGCATACATCTTCATTCAAGTTTCCATATATAAATGCATTATTGACATCTAACTGATACAAATTACAACCATTTTCCAAAACAATAGCAATTATTCATCTTATAATAAAAAGTTTAACAACCGGAGAAAATGTTTCTTCAAAATCAACACCATATTTTTTACTATAACCTTTAGCAACTAACCTAGCCTTAAACCTTTCAATTTCCCCTGCTGATTTATATTTTACTTTATATATCCATTTACAACCAACAATACTTCTACTGGGAGGTAACTCGACAAGGTCACATGTATCATTTGTATGAAGAGCTTCAATCCCTTCATTCATTGTAGATACCTAGTTAGGATCCTTGGAAGCCTCACAGAAGTTTTTTGGCTCACAACTTTTATCAAGCTCATAAGTAAAACATCTATGTTCAACAGACAAGTTTGAGTAATTTATAACCCTTTCTAGCCCTTATTTAACCTTTCCTTCAACAATAAAGTCACTAAGACTTCAGGGTAATCATGGGCGAAACTTTTAAGGGGCGGGAGGGGGCGGCCGACCCCCCAAACTTTTCGCTCAGTAGTGGAGAGTATATAGTTTTCGTATAGAAATTTTTGGGTATATACGTTTTCGACCCCCCGGTTTTTTTGGAAATATTTAGGTCCGGTGACTTCCGCCACCGCCCCCTGGTCGGAAATCTCACGCTTCGCCACTAGATTTCCTAGGTGTAGCTAGAACCTCTATTTGATCCTCATTAATTCCCTCTTAACTATGATCTTCTACATTATCAATCATCACATGCTCAACCCTATCATTATTGCTACTACTTATCCTAGGCTGCTCAGTTTGAGCCATGCCTAAAGTCTTAGTAGTGCCTAATACAGATTACTGAGACCTATGTGTCCCTGAATCAATAATGATTTGATCCCTTTCTTCATTATTGGGATCTCTAGGTGTTTGGTTTTCAGAATTCTCATATCCATCAAAATTTTTTTAACTATTAACATCTTGATCAGTGTATTCATTAAAATTTTTAAGAATGTTTTTATCCTTAAAAGGGGATCATAGACTAAAAAATTATAACGTCTCTTGAATAAAATTAAGTGTTGGTATCCAAACTGTACATTTTATAACATTTTTTCTCATTAGAGTACCCAATGAAAACACATTTCTCAGCTCTACTACTAAGTTTACTAGATTCATTTAAAATAGTAAAAAAATCCCAAACAACCAAGCACTCTTAAATGATCAATAAAAGGTTTGAAGCCATACACCTACTCATACGGAGTTCTACCATCTAGCATTGTTGAAGGAGTCCTATTAATCAAATAAGAAACAGTTAAAACACAACCAGACCAGAATCTCACATACAAATTACTTTGAAAGAAAACAACCCTAGTTACATTCAATAAATGCCCATGTTTTCTTTCAAAAACCCCATTCTATTGTGGGGTATAGATACATGAAGTTTGGTGAATAATACCTTTTTTCTACAAAATGAATTTATTTGATTATTCACAAACTCAGTGCCAGTATCATTTCTAAAACATTTCATAACCTTTTTAAACTGAGTGTTAAGTATATTAACAAAACAAGTGTATGTCAAAAACTTCTCGTTTAAACTTCATGAGACATACCCACACAACCTTTGAATAATCATCAACAATGGTAAAAAAATACTTAAACCCTTCTTTACTTCGAACTTTATAAGGACCCAACATCTAAGTGCACTAGTTCCCCTAGTTCCTTTATTTTATTATTACTCAAAGGGAATGGCTCCCTATGTTGTTTAGCCCTTTGACACACCTCACAAGGTAGTTGATTATCAATTTTAACATTAAGTTTCTGTTTAACAACACTTAGAGCTTTATCAGAATGGTGACCAAATCTAGCATGCCACAAATTAGACACACAATTAGTACTACAACACACCGTATAAAAAAAAAACAAGGATTGCCATAGAAATACAGCCCATCCACTTGATTACCCGTCACCAGGACTTTCCTGCTTAACAAGTCCTGAGTAAAACAAATATGTTTGTCAAAGCCTATATATAATTTATTGTCCTTAGTTAACTTGTGCACAAAGATTAGATTGACATTGTACTTAGGAACAACAAACACATCTTTTAGAACAACATTAGTAGCCAACTTTAGATTTCCTATTTTAGTGACCAAAACATTTGTTCCACTAGGATGCTCTATTTGAATATTAAATTTAGAAACTTCCATGACATTAATTAACCCTTATTCTATTTTAACCATGTGTTGATTGGCTCATGAGTCAACAATCCAACCAGTTTTATTAACATTATTTAAACCATTTGTAAAACAAAACACAGGTTTACAAAATGTGTTGGCACAAAACAAATTGTAACTACTACCTAACACATTACAACTTTGATGACTCTCACTAGATTTATCATTCAACAATCCTAATAATCTGGTAATTTGATCACATGTTATAGTTGTGACAACCGGCAAAATAATTGGTAATTCCGTACAACTTAACCACTGTTTACATATTTAATCATGTACATTAGACTTAATTTTTGAATGATTGAGTCTTATAAAGTCTAGCAATCTCAGGACATACATTTACATTACAATTCATATCGTCATATTCGTCGTATAAAGAAAAGAAAGAAACTATGTCCAAATACGTTACGCGAACACACTATTCATGCCAGGAGAGTTCTGGTACTCACTGAAACGACTAAAACATGATATGGAAGCATATCCAAGAAAACATTTACACAAAACCCTAGTTGGAGAATAACTTTTAATATGATATACTTTCCGGAAAAATGCTTAAAACACCTAAATTGTTCGATCCAAACTATGAAACAACAAATTTAGCATTCCGCAGCAAAATTCAGCATCTTATGGTAATAACAAGATCCGTTAATGATGTTAATTATCATAAACAATATCAGTGATATTGAAAAGATCTTAAGGATGCATATATTTATATTACCATTCAAGCTACACAATTTATCCGGTAGCATCCGATAACAAAACTAGCGCCGAATTTATAATCTAAACATCAAAATAACTAGTCTAGTGAACTAGTTAAGCTTGTTTTAACATCCTAAACTACAATTAGCATCTTAATCATTCAAGGTTAACATAAGAACATAAGTATCTCCATGCAAGAATTAAGAACATGTCCATTTATTTTTAAAAACCAAAACCCCATAACCTACCCCCCACCTTACGGTCATGAAAAGGGGCCCACAAGCCCCTTACCTAGTTGATGGATGATGATCAAGTATGACTAGTAGAGATCTTGTTAATTAGAAGAAGATTGAGAGAATCATAAGACAACATAACCTCACAACTCACCACATCTTCACTTCATTCTCACATTTGAAAAGTTCACAACACAACTCCCCCTCTCTCTCTAATAACTTACGGCCCAACACCCTCTTCCTCTTCTCTTCATATTTCAATCATAAATCACATAATACAAGACTCCAATATGCATAAGATGATGATCTAAGGAAGCCTCAAGTGTTGGAACCTTGCAAGAAGCATTGTTCTCTAGTTTGGAGCTTCAAAATCTTCTCACCATCTTCATCTTCATAATCTAAGATCATCCCTAGCCTTAGAGCTAGTAGTAAGCTTCTAAACTTGTTTTTATGCTTCTTATTACATGAGGATTAAGGAAGTACAAGTTGTTCATCTTGAAGCTTACAAATAAAATACATGAAACCCTAACTAAAACAAGATAAACTAACTTATTTATGTCACATCCTGACTTTTGCGGAAGCGTGTGCGTTTGACTTGATCAGTTTCATTGCATTCGATCATAACAACAACTACATGCATAAAATTAAGAGATGTTCATCCATACATAGTTTTAAACATTACAAACACAAATTGTCCAAATTCCCAACCAACACGAGTATTAAGCTAAGATTACAACCCAACATGAGTTTTAAAGTTCCATAAAAGGACTTGTTCTAACAAAAGTTAAACTTCACGAGGCTTTGCGTTCTATATCTCATCGAAGATGGGATATACAAACCAAACCCTCCAAAAATATGGATGACATCTAGACTTGAAAACCCAAAAACTTGTAGATAATGCCGCACCAAGATCCCTTCATCTTCCTGAAATGCATGTAAGTTGAAAAATCAACAAAAGTTGAGCGAGTTCATGCGTTTTATGTGTATGCGCATCAAATGAGTCTCAAAAACATTTGAAAGTTTAGTTGTAAGTAGGTATGTAAAGCATCTATGAACAGATCATTAATGTTTTGCAAGGACATTAATATGTGTGACGACATAGGAAGTACTCAACCCGAGTAGACGATTTTTGGTGTCGAATCACCTCGACTAGGACACAACAACACTCTAAGTGGTCACCCATGGACCGTGAGTGGGGCTCGCCCGTACCCATTAGATCTAACCTTTGTTCCGTGGTCCTTAAAAGGATTAATGGCACTTCAGTTTCAGCCTATGCTCACATGATCTAATATTTCATTCCTTAGCTAAATCATACCCAAGTTGACATGTATTTCACCCCGAAAGTTATAAATCCGAAAACAGTTAAGAGAAAAAGGGGGACATGAACTCACAAATTTGCGTCCGTAACCTCGTGTACCCAAAGTAGATATCCTCAAGCCGTACCACTACCTACACACGTGCTAAGTTTTATTAGACGCTTAGGTCGTGTAACGACTCTTAGCCTTAGTTATTTATTATGACTTATTTTAGAATTCTGGTATACTTTGAGTTACATGCTTGGTGTATGCTGTATATATAATTTTATAATTATATATATAATTCCAAATTTGCATATATATATATATATATTAGTTAAAATAAGGATATTTTAACTTAAATTATTTCCATACAATTATTCGGAATATTGTTAAAAATAATATATTTTAACTGGTTTGTCATACAGTTCATATATGTATTTCCAAGTATAGGTATACTTGTATGTTATTTTGTATTCTCATACTTGTGTATAATACTTGTATATGGGTATTTTACCAAGTGTTGGTAGTGTATATCGGTTTGTATTTATACGTATAGGAATACGTATTTTCTTTGTATTTATTAAGTATTCCATACTTAATTTATTTATAATTTTCCGGAATATTGTTTTTGCATAATTTTAAAATTACCAACTTTATATTCTCAAAATATATATATTTTAAGAGAACTTTATAGAAAAATATCTATAAATTTTATTTGGTAAAAATATGTATACATCCACATATATCTTAAAAATAATATATTTTTAAGATTAAAGCTAGAAAAATATATATTTTAGTTTTCACGAAAATAATATATTTTTGAGTTGTTTATAAAAGTATATATTTTCTTCCACTCCAAAAATAATATATTTTCAATTTTGACAAATTATGATATATTTTATAATAGTTGGTAAAAATTCATACTTTGTCGTGGGTTTCAAAGTACCGTTTCCCAAAATTGTCAAGATACGAATTTACTTCTGGAATATATATATATAGTCCAAAGTGCCCATTGTCCGAATCGTCCAATATTTGTGTGTAAGTTATATATTTATTTTCTTGTGATTTTTGTAATATTCCAAATTACAATTTTTAGTATTTTGGTGTGGTGTATTATTTTTCAAGTTCCTAATTTTTAGTATAACTAATACAAGTAATATACGTGTAGCACATAATTCTTGTGACTTCTAATATATATTTTCCCAAATATATACTTAGTCCTTTTTATTCTTGAAAATCAACCTCCAATACTTGTAATTTTTAAACAACATTTATGGCAAATTTTTATATTTAAAACCATGATCAAAATTTGTATACTTGAAAATCAACCTCCAATACTTGTAATATATATTTTCCCAAACTCATACTGCTCTTTATAGTCTGCTTCAGAATTTGTCAGGGAGTCCACAAGCGCCTTAAGATTTGAAATTTCTGTGCGCGCGGAGAACATTCGCTTGTTTTCATTTTCACAGGCCACCTGCCATTTTCGGCGCTCTTCAGCGAGCGTGTCCTCGCTCGCCTGAAGTTTTTTCTTTAAGCCTTGGAGGCCCCACTCCTCTGATCTCTTCTCTTGCTCAAAAGCCTCATTCTCCTTAGCAAACTGAGCCATGGCCTGCTCAAATAATTTGGCTTCTGCAGCCAATCGTTCTCTATGCTTCTCCCAACTGGCGCGCTCCAGGTACATCGTGCGCCATTCACGAGTAATTTGGTGACTTGTAGAAGCACAGTTGGCTTGGGAAAACATGTGATCTGTACAAAGCATCGTGCCCATGGTCCCTTTGATGGCGCACTTTATCCGAGGGGAAGACCCCCATAAACCACTCCCTGCAAGGCTGGAAGTCAGCAAAGGTGTCACCTTGTCATACCTTCCACACAGGGGCGTGGATTTCAATGGCGCGACTTTCATCATATGACTTGTAGTAGATGTTGCCCAATGTGTCTTCAGGCCGGATCGGCGAAGGATCACTTGTACGAGTCTTGGGTGGGCTATCCTTTCTGCCGCCCGCGCCAGATCCACCCGCACCTTCACCCTCTTCATAAATATCGTCAACAAACTCCCCAGCAGTCGGTGTAATTTTTTCTATCTAGATGGCGGAGGTCTACTGAACGATGGGTTTTTCAACCCGCGCTTTAGTTTCCACGCGCTCAAAGATCGGCTTTTTAACATCTGCAGCCTTCATAACCTCCGGAGTCTTCTCAACCTCCAGAGTCTTCTCAACCTCCGGAGTTATATCAATAGGCTTCTTCCCAGCCTTAGAAGTTTCAACCTTTTTCTCACCAACCTTCTTCACTTCTCCAATGGTAGCAGTAGCCTTGGGAGGTATAACGGTTATCTTTGGCCGCACAACCACTTTTTCTGGTAGTTTCTCTACAACATTGAAAATTTTTAACAAATAACAAAGGCAAAAGGAGGTAATGAAATACACAGTGTGAGAACACTTACCCGGCGAGACTTCAGTATATAAAGTCCTTAGGCTCTCCTTCTTCCCAATAGCAGGCTTGCTACCGGCAACTTTCTTAGCAGCATGGGAAGCCTCAGACTTTGTCTCATCACGAGACCTCTTAGAAGCATTCTTCCAGATCAATTTCTCAGGGTCTGGATCCTCTTCGGTTTCTTTAGCATGAGCAGACGTCGGGGCCGCGCCGGATTAGTGGCCTTTAGAACCCACACTCCCTGAGCCCCGCGCACCTGCCACCACGCTGCCTTGTGGCTTTCCACCTATAGCGTACAATTCTTCAAAGGAATCGGCTACATATACAAAGTCTTCTAGACTACTTTGACGGAGGAAAGCAGTACCTTTACGAGAAGCAACGTCAGATGTTGAGCCAACAGTCTCGGCTTCTTGCTAGCCACTCCTCCGGCAACAATTGTTTTTTTCTTGCTTACACACTTCGGTCTCTTCTCTTTCGGGTCCAAGCCCAAGTTACGCAACACACCTGCAAACAATTCAATAGGGGGATTTAACTCATGTTCCGATGAGGCTACTGACTCCTTGCTGGAAAGCTACACAACTTCTTTCTAAGCAGGAGTTATAGCTCTACAAGGCCTAGGGTTAGGAATGTGCACACCTTCAACAGCAACCGGGGGGGGGGAGCAAATACTTCAGTCGGCGCGTACATGAAATTCGGTCGGATATGTTCCAACTAGAATTCTTCTCCCTCGCGCAGGGGCCTTACGCACATAACACTAGCATGGGATGGGAACGCACGGTGGTACAACAGAACTTCTACATTCAGAAACGAGGAGTTAACAACAGATTAAGTAACATTCAAGAGCATACTGCGAAAGGAAGTAAACAAACGAACTTACCTTCATCTTCAAGCAAAAGAACATGCACGTTCTCGCTGTCTTCCAGCCATTTATCACTCATACCGGCCGCGACTAACACTTGCTCGCCGAATACTTGGTTCGACAGCACCAGCATTTTTTCATACAATGCCACGCCACGTGGAATTTTCAACTCTTCATCAGAATCACTTCAGCATGGATATAGAAAAACTTCATCTTCCAATCATGGAAGCTCTTCGGAGGGTTGATCAGAATCTTCTTTGTAGCGCGTAAAGCAAAAGAGAAGAACCCCATATTGCTCTGAAGTTGGTAAAAAACCCTAAATTTATCTACTGTCGGCTCTTCCCCTTGGGATCGACATACAAATTCAAAATGTCGGATCCGGACCATGCCCATAGGGCTTAACTGAGAAATATGGAAGTCGTAATACTGAAGAATATTACCCAAGAAATGGGTGGCCGGTAACCGAAAATTACCTTTGTTGAAGAAGTCGACAAACAAGGTTATATATCCCGGCGGCGCATCGGCGGCAGTCTGCCCTTGTCCCGAATATCTCGCATCCCATTCTTCAGCAAGCTGGTTTCCCCGAACCACCTGATTGAAGAGTCCTTGGTCCCACTTCAGTGGTGGTAAATCACCGCCGGTCTCCTCCACCATAACTACGTCCTCACCGGTCGACATATGAATATAACAGATTCAAGAATCCTAAGAGAAGATCTGCTAAAATACTTCGAAGTTTTGAAGAAAACTTTGAAGATGGGAAGAAAACTTTGAAGATCTTAAGAAAAACTTTGAAGATTTTCAATGGATATTTGTTGATAAGAAGAGAGAAGGAGGAGAGATTCGAAGAAACAATGTTCTCAAATCCTTCCTCGTTTCCTATTTATACCCATCACATTTAATGTGATGGGTAACTGTTCCGAAGTAGTCGCGCACGTGTCCAACCAGGAGTCGGCACGTTAGGCGGGAAATACGGAACGACAGTTACCATGCGTGCGTGGATCTCACTCGCCAGACATCAGATGAAACGACGTGACTGACACAGTGACATCATGATCGTCACTGTGTCAGCGGTCAACTCAAACATCGTTGTCACCAATAACTTGGACCAACCTGTCAGCTTGTGTTTTTCAAATTCCAAGAAATTTACCATGCAAAAACACAAATTACTTCAACAACAAGCTAGGAAGTTGGTGGCAATTCATTTACACGTGCGCCAACTTTTCTAGCCAAGAAGATTTTTTTCAGAGTAACAGAGAAACCGCAGACTTCGCTATTCCAAATTTCAAGAATTTTCCTGCGCGAAGTAGCATGCCACTTCAACAACAAGCTAGATAGCTGCGCCGCATGAATTGTGACATATTACACGCGCGCCAGCTCTCCTTGCTTAGAAGATGCTTTTTGAAAACCCGGACGGGAGCAGGCTTAACTTCTTATTTTTTCTAGTCTAGAGATCCAACCACTATCTAGTCCAGAGATCCAACCACTTGCCTCGCGCATGGAAGTAGCACTGGACTGGGGGACTTGAAGAGGTATGGTCCCAAATCCCGCGCCAGCCAATCAGGCCGTGCGCGAGACCATACCCTTAACAAACTAATTTAGTATCTTTCCCAACCTCGCGTCGGCTAATCAGGTGTAACCTAGGGTTTTCACGGGGTCAGAATAAACACAAGACCAGATTTCACACTTGGCTCCTTGGATGAAAACCCTTACTTCCTAGACCCTGCGTCAGCTACACGGGATATCCCCGATGGTCGCGCGGAGGATAGAAGCGCATGTAATCCAAGGACAAGTACCAAGGGTAAAAGTGGCAGAGCAGTGGACCAATGAGCGTCCAACAAGCTGTATCCTATCATGCTCCACGGTTAATAATCGTACAGGAGACAAGAAGGTACACAAGGACACATATGTGGCACCAATCAGCGTGCACTGACATCTGCTCCACGATCTCCACTTGGCCGCTGATGACAAACGAGACAATAAAGACAACGATCAGGCCACGTGGATCCATTCAGCATGCGCCAGCTTCCCTCTCTCCTAGAAGCTCCAACGGCCGTGGCAGAGGGGACAAAACATATATTCCTTATTGTCGACTACAAGCCCAAGGCCCATCAGCCCATATCTTTCTACACCACTCTAGCTATGTGTTCCAACAAATCATGCAACACATATGATATGATATGGCGTTTTGTTCTTTATGCTTGTTTCAATGTCATTTTTTTAAAGTAATATTTGACAAAGCGTTTAAGTTTCAATTACGTTCTTCATATATCCAATATTTGGCGTTTTCATTATTAATGTTAATTGTCGTTTGGGATCTAATATATGCTTATTGTTTACGATCAATGGCGTTTTACACCTGGTTAGTTTTGAATGTTTTTGAGTAATATTTGTAAACATCAGTTCTTACTATTTGTTAATTTGTAAACATCAGTTTGGTTAATTATGACGTTTTCATTATCACGTTATATTTGTTAATTGTTCATATTGTTAATTAATATTAATTATTTAACTTGTTGGATCGTTGTTTGACCCGATTGAGTCGATCAGAAGAGTTTAAGTCCAGTTCAAAGGCGGAATCAGAGAATTAGACATGAACACAGCTTGTTAATCTAATCTGTCACTTATATTTCGTTTAACAATGATTACAACCTGACAGAAAACCAGCAGCACTTCGTTACACTTTCAGAAGTTGCGTACTGAATGAACTAACATGTGCCCTATATATACTAACATGATTTCGCTCCAAGGGACATGACATATGAGCGAAATCACCTTGTGATCATATCAGCGAAATCACCAAGTGACCTAATAAGCGAAATCACTTTTAACTTTGTACATAAAAGCGAAATCAGACTTGTAATATCTAAACTGTTTTGTCTTCTAGTTGATATCTAGTTCTTTATCACGTGCATTTGTTTTAATAATAATGTAGGATGATATCACTTGGATGATGTCATCATCAAGAATGATGACATCATTCTTGTTCCGAACCGCAACGAACTGAGACTCGATCTAAGACGAAGTTGACAGATGAATGCACTAACAGACTCCCCCTCAGATGTTGACGAGTCTTAAGTGTCGAGTCTTCTCAGTCTTCAGTTCTATATCAGCTTCAGGCTCCCCCTTTTATCAAGCTTCTGTGCTTTGGGATCGACACCTAGCTTTCCATCTACAAGCTTCTCTTTGCTTCAAGCTTGTCTTCAGACTCCCCCTTAGACTCTGCTCTCGGGATCGTAGTATGGTACATCTGCAATCACTCAAACATCTATAAATACAATGTTTTTGTATTATCAATCAAATTCTCTAATTCACTCCCCCTATCAACAAACTTTACAGATTTAGCAGTATTAAAGAATCCAACTCCCTCACAGTTAATCATCCAAGTTCAAGCTAATGACCTTGGAGATATCACAAACTGTTTTTGAAATTTTTGATTTTAAATCAAGTTTCAAATTAATGAACTTGTTTTATTTTCAGAAACACAATCAGCTTACTTAGATTTTGAAACTCAGCATTTCAGATATCGATTGTCGAAAATAAAGCAGAAATCAAAATCTTTTTTTATTTTCTGAAAATATAAAGCAGTAAAGAAATAAGTACAAACATATTTACACACAATATTTTTTGTTTGAGTATGCGTTAGAGGATCATATCAGTTTATGACAAATCACAAGTACCGTTGAGCTTTAAAACACTTTATGTTCTAAACGATTCACTTAGATTGTCGATATACTGATCCACTTAAATTTTCACACAAATTTCAACTGATTCAGGATACGAATTAGGTGAATTAAGAACTTAAACTCATTCATGTGTCCCACCTCTTGAATATACTCTCGTATCCAGATCCCAATATTCAGTCTTACAGGTAATTATAACCCAAATGATATCTGTAAGGGGTTAATAATTTATGAAGAATCATGAGAGCTCAGGTCAGAACCATCGTTCAGCAGAGAGATCATGACTCAACTTGTGGGTGTGTCCCCTTTAGAGGATCTTTTTTACAACAGCATTGCTAAGCAATTTTATTGTCTTATCATATATGCTGAGGGTTTATGCTATGTTTCAAGCATTTGCGGAAAGTATTATTCGAGGACTAGGTCAGAACTACCGTTCAGCAGAAGTCCCGGAATAATACCCCAGATATCACTTAAGCATAAAGACCTAGTATATCAGAAAAAGGAACCTTTCAAACGAGATTTCAGGGGTTACCTATATATCCAAGTAGTGTTCCCCACAAAATAAGTAAGTTTGAATTTAGGTTTATATCCCGAAAAAGTTTACTAAATGTGCAAAAACCTACCGACACATCCACAGTGAGATCGTTTAACACATTTTAACTTTCCAATTCTTTAGCATACTGTGATAGTCTACTGATGTACTATCATTTCCTCTTTTTACACAAAACTCAATTTTTGAATTTTATCATGTTTTTGACTGTTTCAAATTTTTAGGGTTTTTGAAATATTGTTTATTTATGTACATAAAGAAAATAAACTTCCTGTTTCAACCAACACAGGATCCAGCAGCCTCCTCTCCTCGTTGTGCCAGGCTGCTCCAACTTCCAATCTCACAATCTTTGGTATTCTTGAGCACCTGCACATTCAGCTAAGTGAATTACTTGAACAATTTAGCCCAGGTCTGTTGAACCTTAGGCATTTCAACACAATAATTTTCATTCAATGCTGGAAATTCTTTGTCATTTTTCACAAAAACTTTCTCAATTTTAACTTCAATTTTCTCATCTTTTGCCAAAGACACTTGTTTCTTAATAGACCATGTTTGACCTTTAGGCGTTCCTCGTTTGTAAAAATGTGAATCTTTTTGAACACTTTGATTTTGAACAACTTTTGGTTTCCAAAACTCTTGTGGTTTTGTCATATCAACAGTTGTTTTCCAACTTTGTGTTGTTCTGAATCTGGGTGTGTAAGAATTCCAGGTCTGTCTTGAATCAAACCTGTTCGGGTTTAATTTCCAATTTTGATTTGACGCAAACTTGTTTGTATTGTACCTCCAAGTTTGTTTCGAATCAAATTTGGTTGATCTTTGTCTCACATTCTCAGATTTTTGTTTCTCAGCATCAATTTTCTTTTTGTCAACATCCACAGATTTTAGATTTGGACATTTGCGTGCAAGATGTCCTTTTTTATCACATTTGAAACATGTTCTCATGGACACATCTTTGACCTGTGGTTGTTGCTTTCTCTTTTTAGCAAAGAACTCATCATTACACTGTTTCATTTTAAGTTCTTTTTCTTCTGTTAAACTATTTCCTTAAACAAAACTCATTTTAGCCTGATAATTTGTCGTTTCATTTTTGTTTCGATGTTGTTTCTTTTTATAACCCAACCCAGCCTTCATGTTCTTCTTTTTGAAACCAGGTTTGTTATACGAACCTTTATGACTCTTACCAGCAAACTTTGAAATCTCAGACTTTTCAATCTCAACCATTTTGAAAACTTTATCAACCTTTTCTGAAATCACATTCTGAATCGGGAATACAACATCTAAGAATAATTTGTCTGATCCAATCATGGTATAAACCAATCTCTTTGAATCATCATTCAAATTTTTCTCGGATTTTGTGTTTTTCAGATATCCATCATGAAGATTTCCTTCATCTTCATCATGTGATTCAGATTTACCTGTAACAATCGACTCTTCTTTCAACACACTTTCAACGACTTTACCTACCACCTATGAATCATGAGTATCATCAGATTTGGAATAGGTTATGTCAATGTTATCTGGCAATTGATCTACCATGTTGAAAGCTTTTTCGACCTTTTCCTCATCATAAAATGCAAATTTTCCCGGTGGTGGCACTTGATGAAACTCTGAGCCAATTCCTTTCTTGTTCTGCTCAGACTCACCATCACCCGGTTTTATATTGAAAATACGTTCAAGCACATATGACGACACGTGGTAACTTTTTAACTTGTTGTTATCCTGTTCTAAATCAGCAATCTGTCGCTTTAGCTTAGCAACATCCTCAATATAGGAATTAACAACATCTTGTTTTATAGCATACATTCGTTTAAGCTCTTTAGTTGTTTCAGACATATAATTCATTCTTGATTGAGCATATTTCATTTCATCTTTTATTTTATCATATGACTCTTTTGTAATGTGATATGATAATTTCATTGAGTCATATTCCTTTTTCATTTCTTGACAAGCAATATCTTTTTGTTCACATTCATTTGTCATTTTCAAAACATTTTCTTTCAAAACTTCATTTTCCTTTTCTAATTTGTTGCATTTTTCTGAAATTTTTTCATCATTTTCTTTAAAAACTTTTTCTTTTTCTAGCATTTCTTTGCATTTCTCTTTGAAAATGTTTTCAATTTTTTTTGAATTCAAGATCTCTTGTTTTGAATTGCTCATCTTTTTCAGTACAAGCTCTGCACGGTTCCATGCATTTCTTGCACTGATCAATCAATTTCAAGTTTTCAGAATCAGAATTTACCTCAGTGATTGGCACTTCGGTGTTTTCAGCAACCTCTGTCTGCTCAGCAACATTCTGCTTTTCTTCAACACCGACTTCATCACCAACATTATCAGCTTCCTCATTCTCATTCTTTTCTTCTTTTTCTTCTTTCTTCACCTCTTCTTCAATCTGTTGTTCTTCAGAAACAGCTTTCTCAACCTCTTCATTCACAACAACTTCTTCACTTTTGATTTCCTTCACAGCTTCAACTTCAACAGTTTCTGCTTTAACCTCTTCAGCAGCTTTCTTCAGATTGTTCACCATTTCTTCAACATTCTTCTTCATTCTTTCTTCATCCCTTTTTCTTAGACATGATAACATGGCATATCTGATATCCTTTTCATATCTCTTAGCGTATGTGTCATCTTTCAATACTCTTCTATAATATTCAGCTCTCAACGGGACTGCAAGAAGAACATCATCAAAGATTATGTCTTTCTTGGGAACAACCGGTTCTCCTTCTCTGTTATAGTAGCATTCTCTCTTTTTATCCCATCTTTTGCTACCGACAGCCATCTCATACTCCTCTTGCATATCATCCATTCTGTTGTAGACCACATTTCTTTCTCTATAAGTCTTTTCACTCAAGATTTCTTCTCGAGTTCTCTCTTTGATCTCAACTTTTTCTTCATGGATTTCAGAAGTGTTTTTATCTTTGTTTTCATCTTGAATCTTAGCAACAAAAGCATAATGTTTATTTAATTCTTCCTGTTTGGCTTTAGCTTTGAACCGTTCATCAACAATGTCATCTATTGGAAGAACCTCACTCCAGTCATATCCTTCATCCTCGTAAATTACAGCATAAGCTCTTGATTTTTCTTTCGGTTTATCTTCAATCAACTTTGGCTCTTCTCTGCTTCGATGGTAGATCGCCTTTCGATAATAGTCATCGTTGAAAGGACGTTCATTTCCTTCAGCAACTTCAGAATTTCTGCATTCTCTTTTGAAATGACCCTTTTGCCTACATCTGAAACAGGTCACTTTGGATTTGTCAAATCCAAGTTTTGTTGAAGCAACTCCAAGCGATTGTTTTCCGGTAATCTCCATATACCTCTGAGCTCTTCGAATACAACTAGCTAAACACCAACGGATGTCAATGAGCTCCATCTCTTCCGGATCAATCTGGTCGTAGTCTTCTTTGGTCAATTCAGAATTTCCAATTTTTCCAGCTACTAGACCTTCATATGACTCCAGAACAGATGCAAGGAAACTCATTTGCTGCTTCGCTGCATTTATGCTAATTGCAGGAGAATTCTTTAGTTTAAGAGCAATGTTGCACAGAATTTCTTCAGAATCATCAGAATTTGTCCTTGAAGAAGAATGATATCCAGAATGATGACTTGTTGACATTGTTGGTGGTTCTTTCATCTTTTCACCACTAAATGCTGTTTTTGGTGAACCAACGCCTTTATCAGAAATCACACTGCTTTTGTAGTACAAGCCAACGTTCTGTTGATGTGAAGAATCAGTCATCTTGTTTTGCTTTTGTAGCTCCAGATCATGACTTTCAATCTTTTCAAACAAAACATCAAGAGTAATTTTATCATATGAAGCATCATTTTTTAAGATAAAAACAAACGTTTGCCACTGATCTGCTCGTGGTAACGCTTCAATCACTTTATCAACAAGTTCCTCTCTTGTTTTCACTATCTCAAGTCTCTCGAGTTCAAGTTTTAAATGACAAAACCTCTCAATCATTTGCCTCACTGACTCTCCTTTTATGTTATCAAACAGATCAAATTCTTTCTTTAATAAAGCTATTTTGTTCTTTTTAATCTGTTTACCCCCCTCAGCTTTAACACGTAAAGCTTCCCAGACAGATTTAGATGACCCGTCATGTGTAAGCAGTGCAAAGATATCATTTCTGATTGATGACTGAATCAACGCTATCATTCTCTGTTCAGCTCCGAATTCAGCTTTATCTTCTCTGGTAAACTTCTTGAATACAAGATCTTCGCCTTTATCATCTTTTGGTTTTTCATATCCATACTCCAGACAAAACCAGCTTTCATGAGCATACGCCTTCGCCCAGTTGATAAAACGTTCTTTCCACCAGGTATAATCTTCAATGCTATCCAAAGTTGGAGGCTTTGAATTTGTTCCGTAGAAGTTATCATGCTTGATGTTTTCGTTGAGCGCCTTCGTGATGGTTTTTGGTGTAACATTTGTAGCCTCAGATGATTCGGTTGTTGTGAATGCGTTGTAAAACGTATTGAAGAATTCCTCACCGTTACTTGACATCTTTAATCACCTGACAGAAACAAACAAACAATCAGTTTAAACGAAATGAATATGTAAAAATGTATGTAATGATTGAATCAATCTAGGACTCATGTCGAAGACTCGCGGATTCGTTCCAAAGTTGTAGAAGTGAGAACACTGAATGAATGAGACTTGATAATAAACCGACAATCAACACTTGATCTTTGAGATTGAGCCGATGTAAACACTGAACTGACACAATTTTATAATGAATGGGATTGAAGATGGACTAATAAACCTTCCAAACAAATTGAATTACTTGGGCCAGAACAAATGCTGATTGGGCCGAGGACTTTATAATGTAGAAACTTGGACTTGGGCTGAATATTGATATGAATTGAATTTTGGCGTGAACTGACTTAAACCTTGGGCCGTTGAAATACTTGGACTGACAACAGTCAATAGACCAAACACGATTTCAAAGACACAAAATGGAACACTTTACAATATCAATTTTGATTAATTCTGATTGGACCGCAACTTGATATGGACTACACTTTAGCTAGTTTAATGATCTGATAGAATCACGTGGACTGATAACACAATCTATTTGACCGATCACTCCACTAAACCAACCATGTTAAGTATTCATGAAACTGATTGGGCCACTAATGATATTAAACCTTGGGCTGACAATACTTTGACTTATCACATGAACACCTTTAATTGGACCTCTACTTCAAAGTGGCCGACATCTTTTTCTTTAATAGTTTTATAAGCAGCTTTGACAAACACAACTTTAATGAGTTGATGGCTGACAACTTTATCACATGCAAACTCACAAAAATCAATGCTCTATCAATTCACATGCAAACCTTGAACGACACAAACATGTGACCAACTGACACAAGAGCGAAATTAGCTGTTGTCTGAAAGAGCGAAATCTCAATGAATTATGTGTGACACAAGAGCGGAATCAAACTTGTTCACAAGAGCGGAATTAGAATTTTATGTTGACACAAAAGCGGAATCAAGTATTCTGAGTTGACACAAAAGCGAAACCACTGAAGTGTCACAAGAGCGGAATCAAGCTGTTCAAATAAGCGGAATCACACTTGTACAAATGAGCGAAACCTGCTGATGTCACTTTTTGCACGAGTCCGTAAAAGCGAAATCACTATTTTGACAAGTTTTACTTTGAATTAACTGTTGAAACTTTCACGGATTTGTTAGACACTAATTTCGAGCAAGATGTATAAAAATCAGACCAATCTGATCATTTTTCCTCAATCAAATTGCAAACATCAGTGAAGAAAGGGTAGAAAATTAGAAATTTTCGACTGAAATCGTATAGAACTCTTCTTTCCTAGCTCTGATACTACTTGTTGGATCGTTGTTTGACCCGATTGAGTCGATCAGAAGAGTTTAAGTCCAGTTCAAAGGCGGAATCAGAGAACTAGACATGAACACAGCTTGTTAATCTAATCTGTCACTTATATTTCGTTTAACAATGATTACAACCTGACAGAAAACCAGCAGCACTTCGTTACACTTTCAGAAGTTGCGTACTGAATGAACTAACATGTGCCCTATATATACTAACATGATTTCGCTCCAAGGGACATGACATATGAGCGAAATCACCTTGTGATCATATCAGCGAAATCACCAAGTGACCTAATAAGCGAAATCACTTTTAACTTTGTACATAAAAGCGAAATCAGACTTGTAATATCTAAACTGTTTCGTCTTCTAGTTGATATCTAGTTCTTTATCACGTGCATTTGTTTTAATAATAATGTAGGATGATATCACTTGGATGATGTCATCATCAAGAATGATGACATCATTCTTGTTCCGAACCGCAACGAACTGAGACTCGATCTAAGACGAAGTTGACAGATGAATGCACTAACACAACTTATGGCGTTTTCATTAACACATTTTATTTAATATTGTTAATTCATCATATAGTTAATTAATCAACTAATGGTGTTTTCATTATAGCGTTTTCAATTATATGTTTATTAGGTCTTGTTTATTATTCAATTAATGGCGTTTCCATCGATAATGTTATAAGCAGCCAATTTCTATTTTAATGATGTTTTTCTTAAATTGTTTCTTACTGTGTTTTCTTAGGCAAAGGTGTTTCTTCGAATGAAAGGTTTTGCCCCAAAAATGGTTTACCATTTATCATTCCTGACATTAGTGAAGATATAAAGCCCAAAATGGACATGATATTCTCAAGCCTCGATGATTGTTATTCAATGTATGTTAGGTATGCTACGGCTTGTGGTTTTTCTGTCAGGAAAGGGACTGAAAAGATAAACGCCAAAGGAGAAAAACATATTAAGTATTACATGTGTACGAGATCTGGGGTATATAAGGACAAGAAGGTTGATACGTTGGACCCGAATCAAAAGGAACGGATTGTGCGATCCAACTTTTCAAAGAGGACTAGTTGTGGAGCACTTTTATGTGTAATATTTGAAGTTGGATCATGGAAGGTCTATAAGTTTGTTGAGGAGCACAACCATGATTTTTTTAAACAGCCTGATAAGCATTTTCTTCCATCTGAATGATACCTCTCTCAGCTCTAGAAGCATGTTATACATAGCATGTCTAAGTTGAATTTGGGCCCGGTTAAGGCGTTTAATGTCATGAAGACTTGTTTTGGCAGTTTTGAAGACCTGGGTGCAAGTAAAGTTGATTTTAAGAACTACAAGAGGCAAATTAACTTGTTTATAGGCGAATACGATGCTACGATGGTTGTGAGACATTTGGATGAAACAAAACAGTCCCAGCCTAATTTCTCGTACGATTACTCACAGACGGAGCGAATCGTTTGAAGGGACTTTTTTTTTGGTGTGATGATCAATCCAAACGTAATTACCACGTGTTTGGTGATGTAATTTCGTTTGACGCCACCTATCGTTCCAACAAGTAATATTTATAATTCTATTTTTTCAGTTTTTTGGCGTTTTCACTGTTTACATGCATTTGCGTTTTGTTCTTGTTTCATTTTCTCAATGGCGTTTTCATATGTAGATACTTTATGGTGTTTGTACCATTCACTGGTATAGACAATCACCACTGCAATGTTACATTTGGTGCTGCATTATTGGCTTCAGAAACTGCTAATACGTATATATGGTTGTTGAGAATTTTTCTAAAAGTTGTTGGTTCTCAACCAAAAGTTGTTGTCACTGACCAAGATCCAGCAATGAAGAAGGCTATTTATGTTGCATTTGTTAAAACGAGGCATCGATTATGCATGTGGCACGTGATGCATAAACTTTCTTTGAAGGTTGATTTTCTTATTTTTCTGTTTGGTGTTTTAAGATATATGGAGTTCTAAGATATATGGCGTTTTTTCCTTCATAAACTTTTTTCATGTTAATTTGTTGTTTCTAATATATATATATATATTTGCATGGCATTTTCATGTTATATATAGGTTGGTGTTAGGCTATGCAATTCCACCAATTTCAAAGAACATATTTGTGGTGTTGTGTGGATGGATATTCTTACCCCCAAAGAGTTTGAATCAGGACATGAAGAGGTTATTGGAGAGTTCAATTTAGATGATAATGACTTGCTTTCTGATATTTTTGCACTTAGGGAATCTTGGATCCCTGCATACTATAGAATAGAGGAACTATCGGGCCTTATGCGTACGACATCAAGGTCGGAGAGTGAGAACCATTTTTTTGGTCAAGTACGCAATTCAAAATCTACTCTTGTTAGGTTCATGACTCATTACGAAACTGCAATAGAAGCACAACGTCACACACACTGGAAAAATGATCATGAATCTTGATACAAACACCGCCAGTTGAAAAGTAATTATCAAGTGTTGGAGGGCCAAGCTGCTGTCATATACACAAAAAATATTTTTTGTGACGTTCAAACTGAGCTAATCGGGTTTGGGGATTGCTTAAATCAACGTTATAGAAATCAGCCTGAAGGGGTAAGGTCCAAAAAACCTCATATCAAGTATTTAGGATCATACCACAACCCCATCTTTAGCCCTCTTTAGACCTTGCGCGGCAGCTCACTGGTCCTACAAAGAGTTTAGAAGAAAAACAGCAAGTAACACCTGCGCGCCAAAAGGAAGTTAATAAATCCTTACGCCTTCCTCCGTAACAAACAAAGGATGAGAATCCTAGTTTAACACTTCCGCTTAAATAATACCCAGACTTGGATATTATTTACTGCACTGATACCACACAATAAGGAGTCACACTGGATTATGGCAATAATCTTCTAGAAGACTCAATCGTGCACCACCCGACGGTTATAACCGTCTGGGACACGTGTCATCACCCCAGACCATCCTGTAATCACGAGGATGGTATGGAATTGGAGAGAAACCTCAATTGCTCACTTTCCACGTGGCAACACCCCAGCTGTCGATGAAAATCACGATCCGTGTGTGATCTCACAATCCGATCAAGAGAATTAACGGAGGGAAATAACCGCTTACGGAGTTAGCATCTTCCGTTAATATTTCAACAACGAGTTTTCCTGCCCAAACTCCCGGCTATAAATATGAGAGTAATTCAGGTATGAACTTCAAGTTACACTCACTTTGTCAATACTTCTTCTTCTTCATAAACACATACTTATTCTCACGCCGGAATCGGGTTACGGAGAGAACCTCCCTTCTCCCCGTAACGAGGCTAACAATGTTCTGGTTTGCAGTATTCACCGGAGAAGGAGACTTGTCCCTTCGAATCAAACGAGAGAGAACCACCCTTTTATGCAGAACCTAACCCCCTGGATAATTTGATTCCGGTCATTTATCCAGTGTTTCTTCATTCGCGCCCACTGATTTCTCTGTTTCACCTGTTTTTTTCTCGTTTTGATTCATAATTTCTTCACTCTCTGCTTCATATGGCAGAGAATTCACCACTTCACCCATCAAGTCCTCAATCTGAATTCCAGGGTTCTGTAACCCGAGATGACCAGATTGACGGAATCATGGGAATTAAAAGAAGCAACGATAGTCATTCAGAAGAGAATGACCCATTAGGAGTCTGTAATCATTCCGATCCACTCCTAGAAAGAGCTCCAGAATACTGGTATAACAGATTCCAGATCGCCATGAACCAGATCTTCACACAAAGCATCAGATCTGAGTCACCAAATGCCAGATCTGATACCTCGGCAGAAAGAGGAAGTACAATTGACACTACGGTATTGGACCCACAGACACCTAGTCAGTGGTACATCCAATCCAGTAGTTATGATGGAATTACTCAAAAATCAGAAGATACCAACTGTCAGAAGGCCGAACAAAAGCAGATACATATGGTGCAAGGAGGTCCCTCTCAAAGGACAAACAAACGTAGCCATAACCAACATTGGAGAGAGCAACAAGTCATATTTCCTGTCGTCCCTGGAGGTCCTCAGGAGGAGCGACCAGTAATCATTACCGGCATCTTCGGCCACTATAGAACGGATTATATGTTCATAGATCCAGGAAGCTCAATGGATATAATATATGAACAGTGTTTCAAACAACTTGATCCAGAAGACAAAGCCCGTTTAGAGCCGGTTGATTTCCCTCTCACCGGTTTCTGCAACGAAGCAGTGTTCCCTTTAGGACAAATTGCATTTCCTGTGACTCTATCAGATGGCGAGCACTCACGCACAGTCACAGTAAATTTTAGGGGTGAGCAAACTAACCACCATAACCGATAACCGAACCATAACCGACATAACCGAACTACTAATAACCGATAACCAATATAACCAATGGTTATGAAACTTTGTATAACCGCTCAATCATATAACCAAAACCGAACCGAACTTGTGATGTTAACTTTATATAATGGATTTATATTTTACAAAATCATATAGAGGGGTTTTACTAAGATAAAAGTATGTTAGTAACAAAATGATCTTGATGTATATGCCATTTATTTTGATAAAGAACTAAGGTGTTATGGTCATAATTGTTTTTGTTTGAGAATTACCTTATTAAAAAGAACCCTAAAGTTTAACCAAAAATTTTAGTCTCCATTATCTTATAAAATAGGCTCAAGCTAAGTTGAAATCGTGCACAACCCTATTTATTTCAAACCTTTCTTGGTTACTTAACCGAAATTAACCAAAACCGAACCATAACCGACTTCATAACCGATTAACCGTAACCGAAGTTTGGTTATGGTTATGGTTACCAAAACTCCATAACCGAACTAGCGGTTATGGTTAATAGTGAAAACCGAACCAAACCGACCCATGCACACCCCTAGTAAATTTCATGGTCATGCCAGCAACATCGCGCCACGATGTCTGGCTAGGAAGAAGATCACAAAGAGAATTCAGTATGATCACTTCTATCCCACATACTGCTTGCGGGTTTCCAACGGAAACCGGAGTAGCAATTCTGTACTCAAGTAAAGAAGTTATGTACGTGGATGATGAGCCACCAGCAAAAGTGGCCAAACCATCAGCACCAAATGAGCCGGAAAAATGGGTCCTCAACGAAGAGTATCCAGAGCAGACCATCTTACTAGGGTACACCATTTCACCGGCAATACGAGTACAATTAAAGGAATTACTTTCCAATAATAAAGACATATTCGCCTGGTGCCCGGCGGACATGACTGGGGTTCCACGAGATATAGCGCAACACTGTTTGAACGTCCGACCCTCAGCAGAACCTGTCGCGCAGGGAAGGCGCAGTCTCAGCGCAGAAAAAACGGAAGCCATGAATGAACAAGTAACAGAGTTACTCAACGCCGGAATCTTGCACGAAGTTCAGTACCATACCTGGGTTGCTAACCCAGTAATGGTCCAAAAACACAATGGCGGATGGCGAATGTGCATCGACTTTAAAGACCTACATAGAGCCTGCCCGAAAGATTGCTATGCGCTTCCTGAGATAGACAAAAAAATGGACTCTCTAGCATCTTTTCACTGGAAGTGCTTTCTTGACTGTTATAAAGGCTACCATCAGGTCCAAATGAAAGAGGAGGACGAGGACAAGACTGCCTTTCGCATAGACAAGGGCATCTTCTGCTATACAAAAATGCCCTTTGGTCTCCGTAACGCAGGAGCTACTTACCAGCGCTTAATGGATACAGTCTTCGGGGAAGACATTGGTAAAACAGTCGAGGTATATATGGATGACCTCGTCATCATGAGCCACGAAGAGGAAACAATGCTCTTAAATATCCAGCACACGTTCGATTCTTTGCGCAGCGTAAACTTAAAGCTCAACCCAACGAAGTGTTCCTTTGGGATGGAAGAAGGAAAATTTATGGGTTTTATAGTAACAAGAGATGGTTTTAAAGTAAACCCAGAGAAAGTGCAAGCCATCCAGCTGATGCCGTCACCTGCAACAATAAAAGATTTCCATAATGATTTCCAGCAGCCTTGTATATCCTTATTTGAGGTAAACAATGGCGTTTTTGTTTTTTTTATTTTGGCGTTTTCTGAATATGGCGTTTATTATATTTTTAAACATTGTTTTTGCATAGAGTTTTTGTGTTTGTTGTTTGATGGTCTTTTATACAAATATTGCCTGCATGGCGTTTTATACATACATTGTTTTTGGCGTTTTTCAGGTAATGTACCGTAAGTCTGATTGCACCAGCACTTGCTCATGTAAGCGTTTTGAACAGTTTGGTTTGTTATGTAAACATATATTTTATGTTTTGAGAAGTTTGGATATTAGATAATTTCCAAAACAGTACATTTTGAATAGATGACGTAAAGAGGCTTCGCCAAATTGCTCTTCCGATTACTCAATGAGTTGTGAATTTATGACCGAGCTTGATCCCGATGTGCAAAGTATGATGCGAGAAATTATTTTTGCAACAGAGTATAGTTTGAACCGTTTATCTGGTAATAAGGAGGAGCTATCCTTATACAAGGATCATTTTCAATCTTATATGAAGAAGGTTCAAGGCATGCAGATTTTTTGCTCCCCCTCCTAGTACTAGGGATAGATTTGTGGAGATAACATGTCAATATCAAAACGACAAGAATCTGATAAGTCCCTGTTGGGTATAAGTTGAAAGGTTCTGGATCTCGCAAGCGTTTGAAATCTAAACAGGAGGAAGCAATCGAAAAAACAAAAACAAAAGGGAAGCCTGGGGGGAAAGAAAGACAGTGTAAGAATTGTAAAGCTTACGGACACTACGCATCGACATGCAAGAAGCCCGTAGTTAAAAGAAAATCGACACCGTCTTCGAGAGCAAGTGAAGAGTAGTTTGGCGTTTTTTGTATTTTTTTTTTCAGAACACACAAATATTGGCATTTAGCGTTTTATATTTTTATATACCATTTTTTATTTTTTTCCAACATTGTTTCCACTTTTTGTGCATAACATGTGATTTGAAAGTTACATAACAAACAATATAAGATCGGACACGCACATAAACGTCAAAAGAAAAGAATACCTTTCAGTAAATAAAAATACCTTAAACCTCTAATTTAGTGATGATTAACTCAATAAAAATACCTTAAGAATGTTGTCCACCCCATTCAGTGAAACTTTATTGAGAACAAAACTGAATCTCCAAGAAACGACGTTTGCAATATGTGGTTTTTTAACATTTTGGCGTTTATAAATTGAATGGTATTTAGTAAAATATGACGTTTATTTTTTTGTGTGTTCAATGGAAGGTCTGCGACGTTTATATAAGATGTTTTTGGCGCGTATTTTAAGCGGGAATTTATCATAATAAATGTTAGTAATGAAGCTTCCATCAATTCAGTTACTGTTTGTTCAGCTTTATCGGTTAAACACAAAGCTTGGCGTTTTATATTAATGGCGTTTAATGAAGATGACGTATATGGCTTGTAGTTTAAGGCGGGGATTTTTAATGGTGTTTTACCCATGAGTTTGACGTTTTATATAGAGCAGTATAAAGACCCTTTTACCCTTAATGAATCGCGTCCATTTAATAAAATTGATGTTATTTACGAAAATGCAACCGCGGCAATCTAATCCACAGATTGTTTTGATCTAACGGATGAGAGGCGTTCTCACCGTGTTCACACTTTTAGGCGTTTTACCTAAATCCTGCCCCTATATATATATATATATATATATATATATATAAGATAAAAAAAATCGAGACGAACCTAACTGAGCGGACCTTTGCTCGTGCTCGGTTCGTTTACAAATCGAATCAATCTGGACCGATCGTCTTTTTCAATCGAGTTGAATCGAACAAGCAAATTCTGAGCATTTTTCCAGCGAGCATCGAACGAGTTTCGAGCGTCGAGCAATTTGAACAACCGTAATTCAAACAACAAAAACCTTATCTCTTTTCTAAAACCATAGACACCTCCCAAACCTGCAAATATGGAATCAATCTATTATACTACAATGGCTGACACTCAAATACACAAACCACACCGCCGATTATACACATATCAAACCATAAATCTCCCCAAAACCAGTTTTCCTATTCTTCTTTCCAAACGCTACAAACTATAATTCTAAATCAAAATTGTCCATATTATAATAGATAATCACAACTGTCATCCTGAACGGAAACCCGCAACTAAGTTTTTCAAATAGCCAGATAACAAGTACGCCTAACCACGAGAGCAACAATTACACCGGATGCAAGCTCAAGATCAAGATCTGGATGATGCAAACTCAAGATCCTATTTAACCTAGAAAAACGAGTCGTCTGGACTATTAACAAGCTAGAACAAATCCAATTCAAAGCTTTGCTTGTGGGTCTGAGTCTTCTACGGGGGTCAGGTCACCGGGTCGTGGGTCTTAACATAACCGGTGCAGGTAATCTTAGATATTTGTCATACGCAATTTCAAAGCTTGATGAAATTAGGGTTTTATCTCTCCCGTTTAATGATTAAGAGGGTGACATTGGAAGTGTAATTTGGGGTTGAAGAAATCATAAGTGGTAAATCGTGAAGGGGATATGATTAGTGGGAGTTTGCAGTTTTATTATGGAGATTTGAATAATCTACAGGTTTTGCATGTTGGGGTAGGAGGTGGTGGTGTGGGTATTGGTGGTAGTAGGTGGTGGTGGTGTCTGCCGTAGGTGGTGGTGAGGGCGGGAGTTTGCCCTAGAGAGAGAAAGAGAGGGGGGAGAGAATGTGTTTAGATATATATAAAATATATAAATCATTTTGTTTTAATTATTAGAATTATTAAAATAATTTTGTTAAATAAATAGGTAAAAAGACCATATTAACCTTCACTTAATGAGTAAAATTAACTGGGTTATGGTTAAATGACATAACGTGTAAGGTTTTTAAACATCAATTATAAAACTCATGAATTTTAAAGATAAAGGTTATCGTCTGAATTTTGGTATAAAGTTAAAGGAAAAAATTTGTAATTCACCGATATAACTATTTGTGATTCTTGGAGAAAAAGAAAACAATAATCATGGTATAAAGTTAAAGGACAAAATTTGTAATTCACTTGTCTCTTAGTGGGATGCGTTGGGTTCAATCCCAAGCAAAAAGTAAATTATTATTTATTTGGTGTTATTTAAGAGTATGTAAGCATTATCATTAAAAAAGAAATTTATCTTTACACTTGATCAATACAATATGACATTATGAGCTTATTAAAAGGATCGATTAATCAAGCTGCATATCGAAGTCTTATAAACAATGAAAAAGTTGCCATGAGAGGCCGGAACAAATGAAATATAAATAGTTTGGTTTCATGAGAGTATTATAAACATATAAGTTAAATTTTAGTGTAGTTGTTCTAATCTGGTTATTTATTATATAGATGGACTTTTTCTCAATGTATCAATGTATATAATTTTCATTGTAACGACACATAATATATAATGGTTTTTAGTAATGATCCGGCTCTCATGGATTATCGTTTTTAATCTAAAACACCATACGAGGCCCCTGAAATTGTTATAAGCAATTAAAATAAACTGTGCAATTCATTTCTTTTTATTTATTAGGGCCAGTCTAGGCCATGTGCAGAGGTGGGTGACTACACAGAGCCTACCCTCTCGCAAGTCCAAAATTTTAAAATTATATACACACACGTTTTTGTGTTCTATGTAAACCGTAAACAACGGCTTTGTGTTGTATCAAAACATTGTATTCCTTTCAACTGCATCATATGGTAAAATAACACATATCATAACCCTTGTTTTTTTTCTCTAATCTTGAAAGGTGATATAGTTCAAGAGTCCTTGATCCTCAAGATGCTCAGCTTGACACACCAGCAGATTGCTGGGGCTATGAGCTTCACCAGTGTTTAATGCAGTACACCCATTGTTCTCATCACATGTAGCTGCATATGCTCTTGCTTCATAAAGCTTTTGATAAAAATAAGAACATAGTGCTTAATTTCTTCATGTAAAAAGAAATTGGATTTGTGATCATCTAAAGGAATTATGAACTGATTACCTTCTTGTAGAGATTTATGTTTTCTTGATGCATCAGGCTCCCCTAAACATGGAAAAATCCCCATACCTTTTAGTCGCTAATTAAATACATATAAAATATAATATACCAACACTTTGTGTTTTGGGTTGTGAAAAAAATGCAAAATCTTATTTTAGTAAGAGTAGAATCCAAATTTATATCCCCCTCATAATTATATTTTTTTGATAACTATGAGTATTGTTACTATGGGACCAGCCAATACTCTGCTAACCAACGGGATCAGGTAAACCGCAGTGCTTGCACTGGGAGGTGGCCTTCTATAGATTATGATAGTAAACCAATGTAAGCAAGAGATGAATTCAAGACCTCTACTAGAGGGAATTATGTGTGCACCTATTTAATTTATTAGTGATCTGGATATTAGTCTATAAATTCCTTATTTTTGTTTTATGAAAGCTAAATATAGATTTTCATAAAAAAATCGAATGACCAAGAAGAACGATAAATAATAAGTTAATGAGTTGCTATCAAAATGTGCAACTTTAAGCAGCACATAGCAATGCAATTCGAATTATGTGTCAAAAAACAAAAAGAATTTTGTTGTGGTAGGAAGTATTATATAATGTTGACCAAGTCAGACTTGACTCAGCAAACGTAATGGACCGGGTAAAAGGGATGTTTAAGTGATGGGTAGTTAACCCATTAGCTAATCGTGGGAGTGTTTTCCTTATTTTCAGTACTTGCAATTTCTTTTGTTTTTTAATAAAGCTAGAGATAGGCAGTAGAAGCTAAGAGAGTAGCCTTGAACTTTGTTCCAGTTTTTCCTTTCTGTAAGTTTTGTTTGTTTCGAAGTTCCTTTCAGTTTATCAATATAAACCCAGAAAATTGCCCCAAAAGTTTGTTTATCATTTTCCTGTTTTACATTGCTGTGACATTTTGAATACCAACACTTGGTATCAGAGCCTGGTTTGTGTATGCCCAAGTATCCCAAATTCAACAAAATGTCAATCGTTGCTTCAGGTTCACCACCCCCGAAAGATGTCAGTTCCGTGTCACTTCAAATCCCGACTCTAACCGCGACGAATTATACCACATGGGCCATCAAGATGGAGGCTGTGATGGATGCTCAAGGTTTATGGGAATCTGTCGAACCGGTAGACGGAAGTGCAGTCGACGAGAAGAAGAACAAAACTACAAGAGCATTTATCTTTCAAGCGATTCCGGAGGACGTCTTGTTGCAGGTGGCAAAGAAAAAGACGGCTAAGGAGATCTGGGAATCGTTGAAGACGAGATATGTTGGTGCTGCTCGCGTGAAAAAGGCACGGTTACATACTCTTACAAGTGAGTTCGAAATGATGAAAATGAAAGATGGTGAGTCGATTGACGAGTTCGCGGGAAGATTGAGTGGGTTGGCTTCGAAGTATAACAGTGTTGGTTCTACACTTGAAGATGAAAAATTGGTGAGAAAGTTGCTGGATGGGGTCCCAGATATGTATCTTCAACTTGTTGCCTCTATGGAGCAATATTCGGATGTGGAGATGATGTCGTTTGAAGAGGCCGTTGGGCGGTTGAAAGCGTATGAGGACAGGTTGAAGTTAAGGCAAGGGGGTGCCGGTGGTGAAAGCGGGTTGCTACTCACCAAGTATGATTTTCATATGAATCAGAAATCACCGGGAAAAATTCACTCGACAGGAGGTCATAGCCGAGGTTGGAACGGTGATAGAGGAGGAAGAAATGGTGGTAGGGGTAGAGGCTTGAGTAGAGGAATAGGTGGACGCTGGGGTGGCGGTTCACACCAGGAGACTCAAAACAGCTACAGGAAACCAAAAGACAAGAAACACATAAAGTGTTTCAAATGTGATCAAACCGGTCACTACGCTTCGAAATGTGAAACAGGGAAAAAACAAGGTGAAGAAATTCATTTAACACAAGGTGGAGAAGAGGAGTCTTTACTGTTGACAGTCGGAGGAGAAGAAGTTCCCACGGTAATGTTGTTAAATGAGGAAAAGGTGTTTCCGCATCAATATGATGAAGCGGACAAACAGAATCGGGATACATGGTATTTAGACAACGGGGCCAGCAATCATATGACTGGGATTAAAGAAATGTTTGCTGAATTAGATGAAAATGTTACGGGTTTTGTGCGGTTTGGTGACGGTTCAAGAGTGCAGATAAGAGGAAAGGGTATTGTTTTATTCAATTGTAAAAACGGTGATCAGTTCATGGTTCGTGGAGTCTACTACATCCCTGCCTTGAACAGTAACATCATCAGTCTCGGTCAAATGACGGAGGAAGGTTATGAGGCGCTCATGCGACGAGAATTTCTTAGGATGTATGATGAGCAGGGGAAGCTTATCATGAAGGTGCAAAGGTCAAGTAACAAGTTGTACAAGATCATCCTACGTGTCTCAAAACCAGTATGTCTTGTTGCTAAACTTGATGACGAAGGCTGGATGTGGCACGCAAGATTGGGACACGTAAATTTTCAAACTTTGGAGTCTATGACCCGGAAAGAACTTGCGCAAGGAGTACCAGTAATCAGTCATCCAAAGCAAGTTTGTGAGGGGTGCATGGTAGCCAAGCAAACAAGACAACCATTCCCTCATGAAGCTAGCTGGCGAGCAAGTAGACCACTCGAACTCGTGCATGCCGACTTGTGCGGGCCAACAACACCACAAACTAAAGGAGGTAATCGGTATTTCTTTTTTACTGTGGACGATTTTTGTCGATACATGTGGGTTTATTTGCTTAAAAGCAAGGATGAAGCACTTTCAAAATTCAAGAATTTCACAACTGAAGTGAAGAAGCATAACAGTTGGAAGATCGGTACGATAAGAACGGACCGAGGAGGGGAATTTACATCGAAAGCATTCGATCAGTTCTGTGACGATGAGGGAATCAAGCACCAGTTAACAGCACCTTACACTCCACAACAGAACGGTGTTGTGGAGCGGCGCAATCGAACAGTTATGGAGGTGGCCCGGTCTATCTTGAAGACCATGGCGCTACCTGAATATCTTTGGGGTGAGGCTGTCAGGCAAGCAGTGTATCTTCTTAACAGAGTTCTAACTAAAGGTTTCAAATGTAAAGTTCCCTATGAAGGGTGGAAAGGTATGAAACCAAAGTTACAACATGTGAAAATATTTGGTTGTGTAGGCTATGTGAAGAAGACAGGGAAATATCTTGGTAAGCTATGTGATCGGAGTTTGCCAATGGTGTATTTGGGTGCTGAAGCTGGTATAAACTTTTGTCGCATGTATAACCCTAGTGAAGATCGTGTTTGTGTGGTCAGATATGGGGACATAGAGTTTGATGAGAAGAAGAAGTGGGCTTGGAAGGAGACCATAATTAGGGAGCCCACATCTCACTCAAACTGGGCTAATGTACCTGTGCAAGAGACAAATGGGCCTACCCAATCAGCTCAATCTCAATTGAGTGGTGGAGAAAGGAGTCAAAATCCCTTGACTCCAGCTAACTCTGTTTTATCCCCTTCTTTATTTGGTTCAGCAGGTACGCAACAAGAAAGGGGGAATTCAACCAATTCGGTATCGATCTCATCAGAAAATTCCAGTTCCGGTGGTTCGATTTCAAACTCAGCGTATGATGACACTCCACCTCAAGGTCTCAGGACTCTCAATGATGTTTACGAGAGAACAGAGCCAATCGAAGCAGATGAATTATTGTTGGTTAATAATGAACCAACGACCTATATTGAAGCAGCCAATTATAATGATTGGAGGGAGGCGATGAAATCTGAGGTAAGATCAATTGAAAAAAACCAAACATGGTTGTTGGTTGACCTACCTGTAGGTCACAAAGCCATAGGCTTGAAGTGGGTTTATAAGTTGAAGAAAGATCCAAGTGGACAGGTCACAAAGTGTAAGGCTCATCTAGTTGCAAAGGGGTATGTGCAACGGAAGGGGATCGATTTCGATGAAGTGTTTGCGCCGGTGGCGAGATTGGAGACGATAAGATTTTTGTTGGCGTTAGCTGCAAAAGAAGGGTGGTTTGTACATCATCTCGATGTCAAATCTGCCTTTCTAAATGGCGAATTAGCAGAGGAAGTTTACGTCACACAACCAGAGGGTTTTATTGTGAAAGGAGAGGAGCAGAAGGTGTACAAGCTCAAGAAAGCACTGTATGGGCTTAGACAAGCTCCGAGGGCATGGAATGCACAGCTCGACAAAGCTCTAAAGGATCTGGGTTTTAGCAAGTGTGCTCAGGAACAAGCCGTGTATAAAAGTAAGCAATCCAATTCTTTACTCATTGTTGGTGTTTATGTAGATGACTTGATTGTGACTGGGTCATGTGAGAAGATGATTCAAAACTTTAAAGATCGTATGATGAAGGTGTTTGAGATGACCGATTTGGGATTGTTGTCCTATTATCTTGGCATCGAAGTAGAGCAAAAGAAAGAAGGGATCACTCTGAAACAGTCCGGTTATGCGAAAAAAATATTAAAGTCAGCTGGCATGTTCAATTGCAATCCATCAAAGTGGCCGATGGAACCGAAACTAAAGTTCACAAAGGACGAGAGTGGCGAAGATGTAAACCCAACGGAGTACCGTCGTCTTATTGGTAGTCTCCGCTATTTGATTCACACACGACCCGATTTGGGTTATTCAACTGGGGTTCTAAGCAGGTTCATGGAAAAACCAAAACAAAGTCATTTTTCAGCACTGAAGCAGGTGTTAAGGTATGTTAAAGGGTGTATCGATTATGGTCTGCAATACCGGAAGGGTGGTAAAGGAGAATTATTGGGTTATAGCGATAGTAGCCAGGGGTTAAATGTCGAAGACGGAAGAGCAACCACAGGTATTGTGTTTTATTACTCTAACAATCTGATTACATGGGCTTCACAGAAACAGCAAACTGTAGCTTTGAGCTCTTGTGAAGCTGAATTTATGGCAACAACATCAGCTGCGTGCCAAGCCTTGTGGTTACAAAATTTGATTTGTGATTTAACTGGTGAAAAGGCTCAACAAGTGAAATTGTTGGTGGATAATGAGTCAGCTATAGCCTTGATGAGGAACCCTGTATTTCACGGCCGAAGTAAACATATTGACACCAAATATCATTTCATACGGGAATGTATAGAGCGTGGCCAGATTCAAGTGCAACATGTTAGTGGGGAGCTGCAGAAAGCTGATATCTTGACTAAAGCGCTGCCACGAATAAAGTTTGGGGAAATGAGAGCACTGATGGGTGTTGAAGACCTTGGAGACCCGAGTCAACATTAAGGGGGAAAGTATTATATAATGTTGACCAAGTCAGACTTGACTCAGCAAACGTAATGGACCGGGTAAAAGGGATGTTTAAGTGATGGGTAGTTAACCCATTAGCTAATCGTGGGAGTGTTTTCCTTATTTTCAGTACTTGCAATTTATTTTGTTTTTTAATAAAGCTAGAGATAGGCAGTAGAAGCTAAGAGAGTAGCCTTGAACTTTGTTTCAGTTTTTCCTTTCTGCAAGTTTTGTTTGTTTCGAAGTTCCTTTCAGTTTATCAATATAAACCCAGAAAATTGCCCCAAAAGTTTGTTTATCATTTTCCTGTTTTACATTGCTGTGACATTTTGAATACCAACAGGAAGAACCTAAAATGAAAATGTTAAGGAATAGGAAAACAAGAACAAATACCTTTTTGATGAGCTCTTGTATCTCATTGTTTAAAGTCTCTTCCTGCAAACAACATTAATGATAATATTTTTAGAACTACAAAAAACAGATACCAGAAAAAACGTGAAAATGACTAAACAAACATTGCTTAAAGTGTTTAAACTTATTTGAGACTATATAAATGTCTTGAATTTGAAAAGTTGTACATTGTCTTGCCGAATAACCGTGGTTTCTTCATTACCTTTTTCATTCGGATACCTTGTAGGCTTATTGTTAACTTGTTCTCTAGTGTTTGCAGGTCTTCAACTAGCATACCACAGAGTTCTTCCCCCATCAGTTGCCTAATAGATATTACAACAGCCAATCAAGCATAAAAAAGCAAATATTCCAATATAACATTAAGTCCTTTGTTTATAATTAGTTAGATGTGACTAACCGATGAGCTTCATGCAAGTTCTTCAACTATTGCTTCAGTTTTGCAACCTCCATTTGCCAAAGCTAGCAATCGTGTGTTAAATCACCGGTCGATCAATCGTATATGCAAAACAAGATGAGCACACTTACAATAATTAAATGCTCACTCAATATATGAAAAAACAAATAGTGAACTCCTTAATTAATTAATTTTAAAGTTATTGTAACATACTTTTGGTATTACATGCATGATTTATTTAGTTTAAGTTTTATGTGGTTCATAATGAGAATATTGACATTATAAAGTTATTATTTTTTTTATCAGAGTTTCTGGATATACTCAATGAATGCTACCGAAACAAGACAAACGAACTACCATCCAATGGAACTATATGTCTTAATGAGAAATGTTCGGTCTCAAGAATCTCCACAAATTCACATGTGTCGTTTACAAGCTTATGTACATATATACTTTCGCAAGTGCGGAGATCAGGAAGTAGTTCGTTTCCTTATCTATGAGATGCATATTAGAGGGTATGTTGTGATCAAATAATTGAGTCAACATACATGTTTGTAAATGTGATAGACATTTTATTATTAGGAAATATTTGATGATTATACAATAGCCAAAGAAACTATTAGATTCTTACTCTCCATAATTCACTCCTCATGGAGTTTATAATTGGTCTTCTCTAAATAATATAGTGTATAAGGTCTTTATTAATTAGTTTAATAAAGCCTAGAATGTTTTATAAAAGTTACATGGTGTTGCGAAGATCAGAGATCGTATATGCTCATAACTTGAAGATCATATAATTCCATTGAAAAATAGTTCGTTTTTCTTGCATCCGAAGAAAATTCAAGAGTATATTGTGGTGTTTATGCATGTTTGGTGTTTGTCTCTACTAGAGTTGTCTTACCAAGATTAGGGTTTTATAAACATTCATCTTTGTACATCCCTTTCCATCTGATGATTCACACATCCAGTTTCATAATATGGAAATGAAACATAATAGATAACAATAAATAATACCTTAGTAAAGGTTTATTGTAATGATATCTATCACAATTAGGAAATATGATTAGGTTAGGTTTTCGTTGTAGTTATTCTCATTGTATTTTTATTAAGTTTCTGTTGCAATTATCCTAATTGTATCCAATATATAGTTTATTAACGATACATAATACGTCAGGGAATTTTATTGTTCTATTAAACATAAGGAATTATTACACATACCTTTACATCTGAAGCAGAAATAACCAGTTGATTGTTTTCTTCTTTGGACCTATTGTAGCGTTGAATCACTGATTTCATTCTGAATTAACATAAAGAATGAATAAGATTCTTAATCAGCAAGGACAAAACATGAATACCAAGTGTTTTTTTCTTTTTGCAACTTAAGAAAAAATGACTAGCTAGGTTCAATAATTATATTTCAGATATTGTTCAATAACTATATTTCAATTTTGAGCAAAGAAAATGTAATGGTATTTAACATACATATATATAGTTTGCGATTGCATGTGTATACATTTCAAACTGTTTCACTAGTTAAAAACTTTAAAAATCATTCTTTATGGGTTATCACATGTTAATGCTCATAAGTTTTTGGGATATGTATATGATCAAATTTTTCAATCAGAAAAACACTTGGAAATCTTGTTGATGAGTTTGATTTACTAATCACCATGTCCTAGTTATCTATCTGTAAATATGCTTACAATTACAAATTGGTTTATACTTGCAGTAGAGTGTACAGCTAAAATTAGGACATTTTAGAACAAAATC
The DNA here is from genome assembly GCA_030545235.1 of Helianthus tuberosus. NCBI lineage: Eukaryota > Viridiplantae > Streptophyta > Magnoliopsida > Asterales > Asteraceae > Helianthus > Helianthus tuberosus. The sequence continues at coordinate 81,949,775 of CM060417.1, read as the reverse complement.
ACTAATTTCGTGAAAATAACGTTAAAAAGAGGGGATCGTTAATCAGGCATCATGTGGTGGCGTTGATAGCCGAAAGACAAGGGGGTACATGCACCAATTGGCGTTTGTCTCAATTGCTGAGTGTTATGTGCCTTATGTCCAAGGCTTGATGCAAAACCACAATCGAGCCGGGGGTCTCATTGGAAGCAGCCTCTCTATTCCTACGGGGTAGAGGTAAGGCTGTCTACATCCCACCCTCCTCAGACCCTACCTTAGCTTTGCTATAGGTGGGATATACTGAGTACGATGATGATGATGATGATGAGAACAAAATCACTTAAGATAGCTAATTCTTTTGCCACATAACCTGCTGTTTGAGAATCCATAGAGCTTGTTAGTACTGGAGAAGATGATGACACCAACTTGAGCATCACATAAAATGGCTAATTCTTTTGCTTTCTTGAGATAATTACTGTTTTCATCCCTGAGGTTTGTCAAAAATAACCGTTTCAGTCCATTAGTTTAAAAATTGCGATTTCAGTCCATTAGTTTCATTTTCGTAACCATTTCAGTCCACTAACTTAACTCCATCCATTTATTTTGTTAACTTTGGGTGAAATTACCAAATTACCCCTGCTAACTTAAAAAATTGTAATAAAAAAATTCTAAAAAATCTAAAAATCAAAAAAATTCCAAAAAATTCAAAAAAATCAAAAAAATTCCAAAAAATCTAAAAATCAAAAAAATTTTAAAAAATCAAAAAAATTCTAAAAAATCCAAAATGTTTCATTAAATGTTTCGAACCCGAACCGTTTCGAGCAGAACTGTTTCGACGCGAACCGTTTCGACCCGTACCGTTTCGAGCCGAACCGTTTCGACGCGAACCGTTTCGACCCGTACCGTTTCGAGCCGAACCGTTTCGACGCGAACCGTTTCAAGCCGTACCGTTTCGAACCGAACCGTTCCGTTTCGAACCGAACCCTTTCGAGCTGAACCGTTTCGAACCGAACCGTGCCGTATCGAACCGAACCGGTTCGAAAATGAAACTAATGGACTGAAATCGCAATTTTTAAACTAATGGACTGAAACCGTTATTTTTGACAAACCTCAGGGACGAAAACAGTAATTAACTCTGCTTTCTTTAACAACCCGTTCGTTCGCTTTGAGAAAGTTACTTGTCTGCTAGTTGAGTTGTCTATTCTCTTGATTGTAATATTCCCTCTTCCCATCTTCTTCCCTTTGCAACTTCTAGTTTTGATTTTAAGCAACGTTTCTTGAGTGTGTGTGTGAGAGAGAGAGAGAGATAGATTTAGATCTTAATGAATGGTTAAGCAAAGGTCTAAAAGCTACTTAAAGGCATACACATGTACATGGAAATATTTATAATATTAAAACATAATTGTACATCCATAGGTAACTTATCTACATATCTCTGTAATATTGTTAATAGGAGTTTGTTAGAGCTTTTATGTAATTGTTGATCAAATTAAATTTGTGATAGTGTATCGTGTATCGATATCGCGTCACAATGTTTGAAATAAGAGTTCACGTAAAAAAAAATTCAAAGTCTTTTAATTTTTTTTTTCAAGATACATATCTGTTTCTATGGATTTTCCATCTGCTTTATGCTTTAACTTACGATTTACCCGTCATGAATTTACCCGTCATCTATAGAGTTTCATTAGGAAATTTATGGGCATTGTATTACTTATATGCTAATATGTGTCTTGCATGCGTGTTTGCTTCTATTTCAATCAACGCTTTCATTGTCTCCTAGTAGTTACTTATAATGATGGCCAGTCAAGATTCAATTGTCGTGACCCATCAAGCGCATTAGAGTTTCACCGATGGATGGTATCATCACTGAAGGCTAGACGATGAACCTTGCTGTCAATAAAAACACTATAATTTATGGTGTTTGGCTCGCTTTATTTTTTGTTAAAAAAATATGTCATATAGCTTTTTTGTATATGTTTTATTAAAAACATGTTTGGTATAATTATAGACATCGGCCTAGTACATGGCTGATACGTGCACAAGACACATCAGCTATCAAATCCACTTTCACTTGCAACACATCCATGTTTCCTTTTTTTAGTTCCATGTTCTTATTATTGTTTGCAATATCTGTTAGAAAAAGAAAAAAAATAATTTAGAAAAATAATGGATCCTCAAGATCATCTCCATATTTGTCAAAAGTCTTTCCTTTTTTATTCCATCTTGTAAAGCCTATAAATAAAGGCTCGTTCTTCCTGTTTTGTATACAAGAAATAAAATCAATAAAGTTCAGTTCTTTTCGATTATCTTTTTATCTCTGATTATCATTTCCAACATGGTATTAGAGCGGAGTTTCTGATCCGTGAAACACCTTGGTGATCTTCTACAATCAATCACAACAAAATCAAAATCAAACCAGAAAAAACCAAAATCAAACATCAAACCTGCCGTTTCCTTTTCCTCCAATCCGTATAAAAAAACAACAACAGCAGCCGCCAACATCAGCAGTTGCCGTCACCATCACCGGAAACTCCATCTCCGGCCAGTCACCAGTAGTTGTCGTCACATCCATCGCCGCTGCCGCCGCTGAAAACACTAGTTGTCGCCGCCGCTAAAAACCCTAAAAACCCTAAAAAGAAAAAAAGAAAGAAAATATGGGAGGCAAAGGGAAGAAGAAAAGAGAAAAGAACTACAAAGAAGCACATGGAGTGGGCAAGCACAGGTTACCTCCGCCCCGGGTTCGTTCATCTCTCGATGTTATTCCCTTTAAGCTTCGCAAACTCATGTCATATACCTCAGGGTCTGGAAAGTTATCAGTGGACGACGCTCAAGAGAATAAAAGCCCTGCTGCCTCAGATGTTGCAAAATTATTACTTGATAATAATAAACTTTCTACGAAGAAAAAAACGGATTCTGTTTCTTCTGAGTCCAAGATTGAAGATACTTATGAAATGGATAACTTTTCTACAGAAAAGAAAAAGAAGAAAAAGGAAAAGGAAGCAGGTAGACGATCTTCGGTTTGTGGCTGAAGTAGGTGCAGTTGGTTCAAAAAAGAAGGAACGAAAGAAAAAAACTTCTAGAAGAAAGGAAAAAGAAACACAAGGAGGCGAAGGGCTCCCTTTGTTTTTTAAATAAAAGAGAATATTTAAAAAAACAAGCATCAACGCTTCCGCTCAAAAAAATCAAAGCTCAAAAAAAAAAAATCGAAGCTCAAAAAAATAAAAAAATCAAATCTCAAAAATCATAGCTCAAAAAAAAAAATAAATAAATAAAAAAGGGGAAACCAAAACCCAAAATAGGCTGCCATGTCAAGAAGGTGGTGGCCTCAATCAAACCAAAAGTTACCATGTCAAAAAGGCGGTAGCTCAAATCAAACCAAAAGTTACCATGTCTAAAGACGGTAACTCAATAGCTCAAACTACAATGTCAAGAAGACGGTAGCCAAACCAAAAACCAAACAACCCAAAATCAAAACCAATTCAAGTTGAATCGTGGATATCCCACAATTCAACTTGAGGGAGAGTGTTAGAAAAAGAAAAAAAAAATTTAGAAAAATAATAGATCCTCAGGATCATCTCCATATTTGTCAAAAGTCTTTCCTTTTTTATTCCATCTTGTAAAGCCTATAAATAAAGGCTCGTTCTTCCTGTTTTGTATACAAGAAATAACATCAATAAAGTTCAGTTCTTTTCGATTATCTTTTTATCTCTGACGATCATTCCCAACAATATCTTCATGTTCTGTGCATGTTTCCGTATTCTAGTTCTGCTAACTTTTCTTGTATTTAAGCATGGTTTAATTAGTGAAAAGATATTGAAAATTGTTGCAAAATTAGTCTTTTCATCTTTGTTATTGGAGCCTAACTTACTCTACGGATATCTATCGGGAGATTGACCATCTGGAATCACTTTAGGAAAATAGACAATTCTTTGATCATATTCTTAATATAAAACCTGATTATATATTAAAAACACGACTTTTAGTAGCTATTTTTAAGTTCATTGTCTTGGTTGTTTCATAGCAACCAGCTTCTATACATGTAAATAAAAGAATACAATATAGTGCCCGATTATTAACTTAGACACCATGTGTTCTATTATATAGATTAGCGAACATTTGAACATGGGTCTGTTAGTTTTGTTTGGCAACCGTGTGTTCTATTATATATAGAACTAGTTTTTGCCACGCCCGCGTTGCGGGGCAATAAGCCGAATATTTCTCTCTCGTAACATGTATGTCTGTGCTTCGGTTACTTGTACATACTACTCATAACATGATCTCAAAAAAATTTTTACATCGAATCAACCAATTAAAACAAAAACACTACCATACTTTTACTAAAAAAACAAACTAAAACGATAGAAAGAGTATAATTTTAAACTGGGAGCAAAATTGTAATTTTTCAGGACAAATGAGCATTTACCAGGCATGCCTTGAGGAATAAAAATTACACCTATGCCCCCGCGTTGCAGGGCGTTAAATCAAATATTTCTTAGTTTCATAACATGTATGCATGTATTTAGGTTACTTGTACATACTACTTATAAAACGATCTAAAAAAACATTGAGACAGCCAATTAAACGAAAACACTACCATAGTTTTGCTAAAAAAAAAATTAAAACAATAACAGTTCTGTAATTTTGAGCTGGGGTAAAATACTAATTTGTCAGGACCAATGAGCGAGCGTTAGATGACTGCTTGACACAATAAAAGTTACATTGAGTCAACCAAGCAAAATAAAACAGTACTATAGTTTTGAAAAAAAAAAGTAAAACGATGGCAAGATCATAATTTTTAAATGGGGGAGAAATCGTAATTTTTGAAATGGGAGCAAAATCTTAATTTTGAACAGAGGGCAAAATCGTAAAAATATTTTGAACTGGGGGACGAAATCATAATTTTAAACTGAGAGCAAAATCATAATTTTGAGCTATGGGGAAAAACATAATTTTATTTTGAACTGTGGGCGAAAAGGTAAATTTGCGTTGGGGGCAAAATCGTAATTTTGAGCTAGAGGCAAAAACATATTTTTATTTTGAAGGGGGGCAAAAGCGTAATTTTAGACTGAGGACGAAACCGTAAATTTAATATGGGAATAGAATTAGAAATGAGTTTTTGAACTGAGGGCAAAAGTGTAAACTTTGAGCCAGGTGTAACAACTCTCATTAAAAAGTCCTAATTATTATTTTAATTATCCAATAGGAAACTCTAATTAAGACACCCAAGTAATTCTGTACAAACCCTAAAATTTTCAGAACAATCGGAATCAGGATCAGGGCTCCTAAAACTCAGGGGGGTAAACCCTAATCGGTAAAATCCACACAGTTTGTTGTAAAAAATTCAAAATAACGCGAAACCAACTCAGCCAAGCTACTGGGACACGAAGCAACCCTAGGGTAGAATAGGGTCTCTCGCGCCACGCGACGCGAACAAGAAGACCTTTCGCGTGGCGCGAGGGGGACGTTTTTCATGTATATATAGAGGAGTCTGTTTCATGCAATTGAGTGTTCGTTCGACGTTCAAATTCAAATTGTACGTTGAGTTATAACATAAACAGTCCCACAACACACACGATTCACGAAGTGCTGCCGCAAAACAGGGTAATAACTCGATCGCTGATACGATTCAATGTCCGATCGATTAAACTATCCAATGGATGTTTAAGTGCTGCCCACATTAGGGTTTATGCTTTGTCATTCGTTGTTAATTCAATGGATGTTTAAGTATCGCACTTTGCCATTCGATGTGAGGGTTTAATCTCGTGAGTTATCGTAAATGCTGTATTAAGTTACTACCCGAATTGTGTGCATGTTATTAATTTTAGGTTAAAAGGCTAATCAGTAGGTTAGGCTCTGCTCAATTAAATCTGCAATGTGAGTCATTCTCTTTTTATCAAATTTGTTTATAAAAGAATGTTTATTTTCAAAGATTATAATTACAGTGATTAAGTTTATGTAATCACCAAGTTACAGCCGGTATGTGGGGTTTTGTATACATTACTTGATAAACTTCACCATTGGACAACGAGTTAGCCAAGGGGTGATATGACCATAGTCACAGACACCATCGGGCTAAGAGGCTATCGATGAATGTCGAGTGACAAATATTGTGGGTAGTTGGTTGATATCTGGAAACATTGTAATCTCTCTTAATACTGTAAATTATAACAAATGAGTCGTTTTAGTAAAAAGAATGATTCACTCAGTATTTCCCGCTGACAAAACCTTTTTCAAACATGTTTCAGGTGATCTGTTGTGATCCAGGAAAAGTGTCGTGTAGCACTACAAGCTTAAGGAAGTGGCTCAATATAAAAATAAGGAAACATGTTTTGTAAAATAAAAGATTTCTCCGTGAAATCTCAAGATTGTAAATTACCGGGGTTATATCCCGAATTGTGAAATAAAATAATTGGGAAATTGCAGTTTTAAAAATGATCCTGAAGAAACTTCCGCTGTTAAATAAATACCACGGGATTTTCTGTCTCGCGGCTCCTGAAACGGGTCAAACCGGGTCGGGGGCCGTGACAGAAAAATGTGGTATCAGAGCCACTGATTTAAGCCTATTAAGTATTTAGAAAATACTTAATTTTTACTGACTGCCATTATGTGATTATGTGCTTTATTAATTGAATATTTGTGTACAGTATGTGTAAGCAAAAGTTGTCAAACATCTATCTTAAATTAGATAGGTCATCCAACGAGAAGGGAAGTTCATCACAAACCAAATCCTCAAATCACTCTGTAATTCCTGATGAAGGAATATTTGTTCGAAAGGCAAACTATGAGGAGCCACTTTCTCCTAATAAAAGAAGTTTGATTATGAGGAAAAGTCAGGAGAAAATAAAGAAATTCCGAGAAAAGAAAGTTAAACAAGAAACCCAGGAATTAACAAGTAAAACACCTTGGGAAGATAAATTAGATGAAAAATGGGCAGATCTTTATATGCTAGCCACTGTGGCAGTAAATGCAAATCTTTAAATATTTTGACCTAAGTTTTAGTACCATTACCAATTACAAATCTAGAAACCATATCCAGTAAATAAATAAGTAAACCCTAGTGTTTTAATTTTCAGTTATTTTGTAGTCATCCATATGCAATAATATTTTCAAGATTATTTATGAAATTTGGTTATAAAATTTTAACTTAGTAATTGTGTGTATTTTGCATAACAGCATGAGTGACTTGTCTGACGCCCTCCAGAATTTAATTCTCTATCCAGTAAAAATAGAGGTTTCCAGAGATTTCAATAGGTATATACCAGATATAGAAGAACCTATTGAATTTAATGCTCCACCTCCGGAGAAACCCAAGCCCAAGAAAAGGAGGAGATTTGTGGGATGGAGACGTGTGCGTAGGAGGAAACCCGCCACTAGAAAGATTCCTAAAGTAGAAAATCCCTTAGATAAAGGGAAGGGGATTGAAGTCGGGGAAGAGTCTAGGCAGATGGGATTACAGTTTGATGAATATTCTAAGCAAATAGAGATGGAGATTGGGGGAGGTTCTAAACAAACTCAGGTAGAAATTGGAGAAAGCTCTAAGCAAAACCAGGAAATGACCTTGCAGGAAGAGCTAGATTTTATATTGGCAAGCTGTGATACTATTCAGCCTGTCAATACAAATGTTTTTACTCGTCCTATTGAATCTCAACTCCCTATAAACTTAGAACCAGCAATCCCAGAACCTATCATACACACCCAACCTCTAGGAATGGACGAGTGGTGGACGAATGATTGGCAATTCCAAAACCTTCTCAATAGTCCTTATTCCTTTCTCCCTCAGTTCGACCCTGAACCAATACCTAATCCACCTATGAGTAACAAAAATTTAGCCGAACTCCGCCACTTTGGCGAGGAGTTAATGGATGCAGGAAATAGGATCAGGGAAGTAGGAGAGCAGATCTCCTGGAAGTATGATGAGAGGGAGCGCCGTTATTAAAATAACAGATGACAAGGGATAATGTGGTGTAAGAATGTGAAACTGGGATTGTAAAATAAATAAGTAGAATGTAGTTTGTAAAATAACTATAAAATAAAACTTTGTAAAATAAATAGTTTGTATTGACGCATATATATAAATATAAATGGAATCGAGAAATCGATAGTTTTGGCTATATGTGTATTATGAAATTTGTATGAATGTCTTGTGTATAATTGTTATTCATTTTATACTAATAATTTATATAAATTAATTAACAGATGGAAAACGCTAATAACGAACCAGTAAATGAGGTTAATCAATCTGAGCAACATCCGGAAGATCAATATATGACTAGGCAAGATATAGAAAATATAGTTGCTCAAGGGATAGCCAATGCTATTCTAGCCATAGTTGCTGCTGTTAAAACTCTAGTCGAACCTCAACACATCATTCCTAGCAAACGTATTTCTGAAGATAACTTCAGTAATAGCGTAAATGGAGGCGGTAATCATAACAATCACGATAATAATCGACGGCAGGCTCCGCTCCCTAAGAAAATGAAAGCTGCAACGCCTGGTTACACTTACAAAGAATTTCTTGCTTGTAAACCATCTGAGTTTGCAGGCAATGAAGGAGCGACTGCGGCACTGCGTTGGTTAGAGAAAACCGAGGCAGTGATTATAATAAGTAAATGTGACAAGGATGATCAAGTCATGTACGCTTCAAATCTTTTCAAAGAAGGGGCATTGGAATGGTGGAACACTGTGCTTCAATCCAAAGGACGAACTGTGGCTTATGCCATGAACTGGGAAGAATTTAAGAATCTTGTAGAAAGAAAATTTTGTCCCGAATATGAAAAAGATCAAATGGCGAATAAGTTTCTAAATCATCGTATGATGGGTGTAGATTGTCGCGGTTATACTTCGACATTCTTTGAATATGCTAGAGTGGTACCAACACTGGCTTCGCCAGAACCGGTACTCATTTCTCGCTATATTTGGGGATTGATTAGTGAAATCCGCAATATCGTTAAAGCTGTGAGACCTCGTACTATTGACGATGCTGTGGAATTAGCTAACACCCTAACTGACGAACTGGTACGCACACGAGATGAAAACAGGAAAAAGGGATTGGCGCAGAAAATTACCCAAGGATTTCGTACGGGTAATAACAGCAGTTTCAGAAAAAGAGGAACAGGGCAATTTTCAACTCCGCCGTTTTGCAGGAATTGCAAAAAGAAACATTATGGAAGATGTAATGTAACCTGTAATTTTTGCAAAATGGTAGGACATCATGAAGAAGATTGCAGAAAGAAAACAAGAGTCTGTTATAACTGCGGAGAAACAGGACATTTTAAACCAGAATGCCCCAAGTTGGTTAAAACAGCAGACAACAAAGCCAAGACAACTGACGGAGCTACCAAGAAGAATGTTCGAGCCTTTCAGTTAACAACTCAGGAAGCCGAGTTAATCCCAGATGTGATAGCTGGTACGTTCTTAGTTCACAACATTTATGCTAAAGTATTATTTGACTCTGGTGCAAACCAAAGTTTTATCAATACTTCATTCTGCCAAGCTCTTAATTTACCTTTAACCAACCTTAGGCAGATTTTTACAGTCGAACGGCAGATGGAAATTCTGTAAGCATAGATAAAGTTTTGCAAAAAGGAAATATAGAACTTTCAGGTCATAAATTCTTTGCAAACCTATTACCTATGAAATTAGCTGAATTTGATGTTGAGTTAGGAATGGATTGGTTAGTAGCCAACCATGCTCGAATTCTTTGTGATAAGAATTCCATAGAAATTCAAACACCCACCGGAGAAGTAATTAGGATTACAGGAGATAAACCACGTAAGCCCATGAAGTTCATTTCAGTAATGAAGGTTGCTAGTTATGAACGAAAGCAAGGAATAGTGTATATGATTTCGGTAATCATTAGCACTAAGGGTAAAGAACTTAAGGAAATTCCTGTAGTCTCAGAATACCCAGATGTTTTCCCAGAAGAGTTACCAGGACTACCACCAGATAGGGAAGTAGAATTTAGGATTCATCTAATTCCAGGAACTACACCGATAGCTAAGGCACCTTATCGGTTAGCACCCACAGAAATGTTAGAACTGAAAAAGCAATTAGATGAATTACTAAGTAAAGGTTTCATACAACCTAGTTCATCCCCGTGGGGAGCACCAGTGTTGTTTGTAAAGAAGAAGGATGGTTCGATGAGAATGTGTATTGATTATAGAGAATTGAATAAAGTTACAATTAAGAATCGATACCCATTACCTAGGATTGATGATCTTTTCGATCAACTTCAAGGAGCTAGATATTTTTCTAAGATAGATTTACGCTCCGGATATCATCAATTAAAGGTACAAGAAGAAGACATACCTAAAACTGCTTTCAGAACTAGGTATGGTCATTACGAGTTTACAGTCATGCCCTTTGGATTAACGAATGCACCTGCAACATTCATGGACATGATGAATAGGATTTGTAAACCGTATTTGGATAAATTTGTAATTGTTTTCATTGACGATATACTTATTTATTCCAAAAGTCAGGATGAACATTGTCAGCACTTGCATGCACTCTTAACCTTGTTAAGAAAAGAAAAGCTGTATGCCAAATTCTCAAAGTGTGAATTTTGGTTACAAGAAGTGCAATTCTTAGGCCACATGGTGAATCACGAAGGTATTCATGTAGATCCTGCTAAGATAGAGGCAATTACTAAATGGAAGGTTCCGCAATCCGCAATGGAGATTAGAAGTTTTATAGGTTTAGCTGGATACTATAGATGGTTTATTAAGGATTTTTCCAAGATAGCTGAACCATTAACTAAGCTAACCTGTAAAGCAGTTACGTTTGAATGGGGACCTAAACAAGAAGAGGCTTTCACGATTCTAACGCAAAAGTTAAACAATGTGTAACATCTGTGCTTGTAATCATTGTGAACAGTTCAGTTATTAATAAAACAATGTTATTTGATCCCAATGTTTATTTGGTTGTGTTTTACATTTTTCATGTTTTGACTTTTATTCAATTTCAAACTCTATATCGCTTTCTGGAGAGTTATACGCAAACTGGTGCGTAAACGTAACCAGTTTAATGCGAAAAATACTCCGGAACATCAACATATACTTAACATACCTTAAATAACCTTTACATAACTTAGAAATAAGTTTTAAAGGCTTTGGTATGGCAAAAACAAGTTAATTCGCTTACAGGGACTAAACTTGACAAACTGCGAAAATATGCCAATTTGAACAGTAACGAATATTCCGGAACATGACCATAAGTTAAACACACCTTAAATATCCTTTACATAGCTTAGAAATAGGCTTTGAGGGGTTCGGTGTGCTAAAATAAACTTTTGGGTCATTCAGGGACTAAAAGTGTCAAAACGTGCACAAGTTTGCATTTTTGCGCATAACTCACGTTCTGAATACATCCGGACATCCAAAAATTTATGTAAGTATGACTATATTTTATTTTAGTGTTTGGCATAAGAAAAATCCATCCGTCGCGTCATTTGGATCGTTTTTCGCGCTTATGCGCATTCCGTCGTAATTAAGCGAACATCGCGATCGTACGGCCAAACGAACCAACATCCTAGATATTTTTGAGCATGTTTTGAGTTCCCTATACTTTAACTTCATTTTAGAGCCTTGAAATGAGGTTAACGGGGTTCAAACGCATCGAAAATAGCTTAAACAGGCTGCAGGGACCATTTCTGCCACTTTTGAAACATTTCTGAAACTGGTAGGCAGTGGCGTAGCGCCACTGCATAAGGCCTTACCAGTCGCGCTACGCGACTGCCTAACCTGGACAGAAACATCAGTTTTAGGACCAGATTCAGTGTTTTGCAACTCCAAACAACTTTTCAACACCCCAAAGGGCAAGGACACTTGTCAAAACCCTATGGTGAGTGCCAATGAGCCACCACAACTTTCCGACAAGTGTACGGGCGAGATCATTTCCCCTTTTCCAAGAAACGATCCTAACGGTTCAGGAAAAACTATAAATACCCCTTGCCATCCATTGCTAAACCCACTAGAATTTTGATTTGAGAAACTCTAAGTTGAAACCATTGTTTCATACCTGAGATTCTTGGATCGAAATTAGCATTCGGGGACCCTTCGTAAGTATTCTTTCGTTCTTTTATTGCTTTTCGAGTCTTTTCGAGTCTGAAAGTCAAACTTTGTTTGACTTTCTACGTTGACCAGTTTATGGTCAATGCGAAGTTCGTTTGAACTTCGCAACGTGAGTGTAATCACGTTGGTTATAGTCCCTTGGGACTATGCCTACTGATTACCACGTTGTCTAGGGTCGTAGGGTAAGCGATCTAATAAATCGCTTATACCTTCGAACCCGACCTATTTGGTCGATCATTAGGATCCGACCAAATACATTAGGTGACCATAGTAGGTAGGGAATAACCTTCCGAGGTTATACCCTATGGTCACTTCGTTTGCATAGTTGTATGATAGGTAGTTTATATGCCTTAGGTAAATTACCAGAATACCCTTTTCATTTATAATTGGTAATTAATCATATATAACCTAAACTTTTGTCACATAACTGATTATGTAACATGTTTAGGCATATAACACTTGTCATAGGACTAGTTAGGCGGTCCGAACGCGTTTTACGCGAACGACGCGTTAAAGTAGCATAAGCTACCTAAACGGGTCGTAATGGTTCGTAAACACTTATGTTAGGTTTCAATTAGTATGTAGGCTTTGTTAAACCATATTACACGAGTTCCAATACTCGTTTGGTTTACGAACCCTCATTCTATCCGATCCTCCGATAGGTCCGGTTTATTAACATAGTTACCTATATTAGGTGCCGTTTGATTTCGAGATCTCTAGCATTGCTTGGTGGTTATCTTAGGACTACTGAACAATCTCAAGTGAGTACATAGACCCCTCTTTTACTGTTTTTCAAACTATTTTGGGGTGGAACACATGTGCCTACTTGTTACTTTCATGCTTTCAATGCTTTCATATCATATGCTTGTTATGTTCATTAGTACATTATAGTACATGATTTCATTACATTTCATGCTACGTATGTCCATTGTGTGCATACTTAGTACATCGTTTTACATTACATTTCTGCTATGTATGTTGACTGATAGCATGCTCGCACATTGATTTACATGACTTTTCTGCTTTGTATGTTAACTTAGCATACTTAGTACATTGTTTTCATACGACATGTATACAACTGCTATAACATTTGGTTTGCACAAACGAGACTTTTATACGTTCATTAACATTTGCTACGCCGCTCGGGAGTAAGTAGTGGTACCATAGGACTTGACAAATCCCATTCCTGACATCCCGGGTTTGTTTGGATGTAAGGAATGACTGAATCCGAAAACATTTCTTTTGATAACCTTGACTGAAAGGGTTATCCGACCGTCTCAAGGCTTGAATGTATGCGTTAACTTACCACATAAATGTTTGTATCAACGTAACATGCATTACTTTGCAAAATATAACTTTTTGATGTATTCAAAATACTTTGTTTTGTACATTTCTACATTTTGGATTATGGGACAATACTTTACTTACAATACATAACATTTGATACAAATTACTTGACAACTTTTGGACTTATAAAACATTTGACATGACTTATACAAGGACTTTTGACTATTGGTTTAAACATAGACTTCATACATTGGTGGCTTGTTTAAGTGATTTAAGTAACGAGGCGTGTGTAATATGATACAAGCACGGTGGATACGCCGCTAGTACTTCCTATATATAAGTGTTTGTATGATATTACATATCGTAGCGTTATTTACATCATTCAAGTTGGACTTATACATTTTATACAAATAACATATCTTTCACAAGACATTGCTTTACAAACAACTTACTTTATACAACACATTTTACTTGGTTATACATTTAACCGCACATTATTCTTTTATTTATACATATCATTTGATCTTATCGTTTTTTAAATGATTTACAAAACAAAACAATTTACAGGGTTCGTGACTGACTTTTACTAAACAACTTTTTCTTAAACTTAAGTCATGAATCCTATTTTCACAAAACCTATGTATCTCACAGGCATTTTTATGCTGACGTACCTATTTTCACATGTGTTTTCAGGAGCTTTTGCGTAGGATGATGATCGTGACACTAGGGCGGACCTGTGCCTTAGAGACTTAAAATGAAGATAGACTTTGTTTAATTATGCTATGAACTCTTTATTTACTGTTTAAGACAATGAAACTCTTATATTGATAAATAAAAAACAACTTTAAATGCCATGCTTATGAAACAATTAATTCTGTCGCGATCACTCCCCGGCGTTTCCGCCGCGGTTCGTTGCTATACGCGGTCGGGGTGTGACAGAAGAGTTGGTATCAGAGCCAATGGTTATAGGGAATTAGGTTATTAGTAATGCTTTGACCTAGACTATAACCTTTCTAGGACCCTAACACAAGTTATCTTGTGTTTAGATCTTAAAACATATACATCACCTATCCTTAGGTGATTATCAAAACAAAAACTAAATTTTCCGAAACGATTTTTGAAAAACAATCATCTGTTCTTGGATGATTTATTACAAGGTTTTGAACCCTCTTTTGTAAGGTTTTGAACCCTTCCAGTTTAACTAAAATTTTTGGCCTCGTGCCTTCAAATTTTCAAAATCTCGTCAAAGTTTTGGGTTTTAAATAATGTGAACACGTGCAAACTGGAAGAGTGAATGCCTGTATTCTGGGTTTTCTGTCTAGGCAAGCACTTCGTATATATCTCATCAGACGTGAGACCAGTTGTGCTTACCTGGGAATTCTTGGGATGAGCGTTCACTTATAGGCGAGCATGTCTTCGCGATACATTATTTTTGATCCATTTACTTTGATTAGTCACTGTGTGTAGTTTGTTTGCTTGGTAATGCGGACAAATGACCACCATCTTTTCTTTTGGTAATCTTGTTTCATCTCATTCTTTTCATCCAACCATCTCACTCGTTTCCTTTCATGTTTCCCTCTTTTTAGAATGCCTCCTCGACGCGAGCATCAGATAGCGACTGCCGAACTGGCAGAAATCATTGCACAGCAGATGGCTGCTCAATTCCCAGTTTTCATTGCTCAAATGAACCAAGCCAACAACAACAATCATGCTATATGCAATTTCAAGAGTTTCAGCTCGGCTAAACCACTCAAGTTTAGTGGTATTGAAGGAGCAACTGGGCTTCTTCAATGGTTCGAGAGCATTGAGAATACTTTCTGCCACGTGCAGTGTCCTGACAATCGCAAGGTCGAGTTTTCTTCTAGTGTGTTTCAGAAGAGGGCTCTCACATGGTGGAACGGGGTTATGAGAGACCGAGGTGCAGAAGTTGCTCTAGCACAAACTTGGGCTGAACTTAGGGCCCTTATGATGAGGGAGTTCTGTCCTCGTCATGAACAGCGAGCGTAGGAGAAAGAGTTTGATGACTTGAAACAAGACAGTGGTGAGCACAGGGCATATACTGACAGGTTTGAGGAGTTGAGTCTGCTTTGCCCGACTATGGTTACCCCACTCGACAAGGCCATTGAAAGGTACATCGATGGCCTACCTGACTCGGTACAAGACATCATTACTGGTAGTAACCCTGCCACACTCCGTCAGGCGATCGAGTTATCAGCGACTTTGACTGAGTCGCAGATTCGGAAGAATAAGCTACATAGGAAGGGTGACAAGGGCAACAAACAGTCGGCTGACAAAGAAGATAGCAAGAAAGGTCAAAACAAGAAGGGAAAGAATTCTGGAGGGTCAAGGAAGCGAAAGGCTTCCCAAAACTATGTCGTTACTGCACAGGCCCAAGCTGCACCAAATCAGCCTGCGCAACTACTAGCCAAGAAGCCTTATCTTGGCAATGCACCTTTGTGCAACAGGTGTAACGGCCATCATCAACCACACCTCCAGTGTCGTCAGTGCAACAACTGCGGAAGACCTGGTCATCTTGCCGCCACTTGCCGCATTCCTGCAAATCAGAACCAGGCAGTTCAGAATCAAGCCCAACAAGTTGCTCAGCCTCTTGCTCAGCAACAAGGTCAAGCTGCACGACCTCATTTTCCTCCTGGTTCGTGCTACAATTGTGGGGATCTGACCCACTAAAGGAACCGGTGCCCAAGGCTTGCTAACCGGAATCAGAATCCTAATCAGAATCAGGCCCAGGCTCGAGGGCGAGCTTTTAACTTGAATGCCCAAGAGGCGCAGGCGGACGATAATGTGGTGAACGGTACGTTCTTTATTAATAATTAGCCTATATCTGTTCTTTTTTATTCGGGTACCGATAAGAGTTTTGTGTCATTGTCTTTTGAGCCAATGCTTCGCGTGTCTAGAACGAAACTAGGTAAACCTTTGACAGTAGAGGTTGCTAATGGTGAACCCATTATTCTTGATTCTGTTCTTCGCAACTGCCAGTTGAACCTTAACGACCATCTTTTTCCTATTGATCTCACGCCAATGCAACTTGGAAGCTTCGACGTTATAGTGGGTATGGATTGGTTATCTAAGCATCGCGCAGAGATAGTTTGTTCTGAGAAGATTGTTCGTATGCCGCTTTCGACAGGCGAGATCCTACAGGTTCAAGGTGAGAAACCGTCTGGTGGCCTCAAGCTCATGTCTTGTTTTAAAGCTCGGAAGTATCTGCGAAAGAATTATGTGGCCTTCTTGGCACATGTTACAGCAGATAAAGGCAAAGGTAAGTCTATCCAAGATATTCCCGTTGTTCAGGATTATTCTGAAGTATTCCCTGAAGATTTACCTGGTCTACCTCCAGCACGCCAAGTCGAGTTCCGTATTGATCTCGTACCTGGAGCAAATCCCATTGCCAGAGCTCCATATCGTCTTGCACCATCTGAGATGCAAGAGTTGTCCAAGCAGCTTCAGGAGCTTTCCGATAAAGGTTTTATCCGTCCTAGCTTTTCACCTTGGGGTGCTCCCGTTCTTTTTGTCAAGAAGAAGGATGGATCCTTTAGGATGTGTATCGATTATCGTGAGCTTAACAAGCTCACCATCAAGAATCGATATCCCCTACCTCGCATAGACGATCTCTTTGATCAGTTACAAGGCGCTTCTTATTTCTCAAAGATCGATCTGCGATCCGGATATCATCAACTTCGTGTGCACGAAGAAGATATTCCCAAGACAGTGTTCCGTACTCGTTATGGGCATTATGAGTTCACAGTCATGCCTTTCGGTTTGACTAATGCTCCTGCTGTTTTCATGGACTTAATGAATAGGGTCTGCAAGCCTTATTTGGATCTTTTCGTCATTGTTTTTATTGACGACATCTTGATTTACTCTAAGACGCGAGCTGATCACGAGCAACATCTTCGTCTTACTCTGGAACTCCTAAAGAAAGAGCAACTTTTCGCCAAATTCTCCAAGTGTGAATTCTGGCTTAAAGAAGTTCAATTTTTGGGGCATATTATCAACGAACAAGGTATTCATGTAGATCCCTCCAAGATCAGTGCGATTAAGGATTGGGATACGCCTACTACTCCTACTGAAGTTCGTTCTTTTCTTGGTCTAGCGGGTTATTATCGCCGCTTCATAGAAAACTTCTCGAAGATTGCAGTTCCTCTAACTGCTCTAACTCAGAAGAACAAGCCCTTTGACTGGGAATACAAACAAGAGGAAGCTTTTCAAAACTTGAAGCAAAAGCTTTGTGACGCGCCTGTTCTGACCTTGCCTGAGGGCAATGATGATTTCGTCGTTTATTGTGATGCATCAAAATTGGGTCTTGGCTGTGTTCTGATGCAAAGGAACAAAGTCATAGCATATGCATCGAGACAATTGAAGATACATGAGAAGAACTACACCACTCATGATCTTGAGTTGGGTGCAGTTGTCTTCGCTCTCAAAATCTGGAGACATTATTTGTACAGCACAAAATGTGTGGTTTTCACAGACCATAAAAGTCTTCAGCATATCTTCAATCAGAAAGAACTCAACATGAGGCAACGACGTTGGGTTGAGCTACTCAACGACTATGACTGCGAAATTCGCTACTATCCTGGTAAGGCGAATGTCGTAGCCGATGCATTGAGTCGTAAGGAACGTACTAAGCTTCATTGTGTACGTGTTCAATCTGTTATTCAAGCTCGATCTGATATCCAAGCCCGCATTTCTCAGGCTCAACAATCTTGTGTTTTACAAGGTTTGATGGATAAGGAATTTCCCTATCACATAACACCTGATCTGGAACTAAAGGACAATGGATCGTATTATTTCATGGACCGTTTGTGGGTCCCAAGCCAGGATGATCTTCGTACCTTACTTATGGATGAAGCCCATAAGTCTCGTTATTCTATTCATCCGGGCTCAGATAAGATGTATAAGGATCTTCGTATTCACTATTGGTGGCCTGGTATGAAGAAAGACATTGCCTTATACGTATCAAAATGCCTTACTTGTCTTAAGGTTAAGGCTGAACATCAGCGTCCTTCGGGTTTATTGGTGCAACCAGAGATACCAGTTTGGAAATGGGAAAACATTACTATGGATCTTGTTACCAAACTCCCACGCACAAAGAAAGGTCATGATGCCATCTGGGTAGTCGTTGATCGTCTTACTAAGTCAGCACATTTCTTGCCAATCCGTGAGGATTTTCCTACTGACAAACTTGCTAAAATCTATGTGGATGAAATTGTAGCTCGACATAGTGTTCCTTTGAACATCATTTCTGACAGAGATGCTCGTTTCACGTCTCATTTTTGGAGAACCATGCAATCTGCTATGGGGACCCAACTTAATCTGAGCACAACTTATCATCCGCAAACGGATGGTCAATCTGAAAGGACAATCCAGACTCTGGAGGATATGCTTAGAGCTTGTGTGATCGATTTTGGTGGTAGTTGGGATTCACATCTTCAGTTGATTGAATTCTCCTACAACAACAGTTATCACACCAGCATCAAAATGGCTCCTTTCGAGGCTCTCTATGGTCGAAAATGTCGTTCACCAGTCTGCTGGAATGAGATCGGCGAGGCTCAACTTACTGGACCTGCTCTCATTTTAGAGACAACTGACAAGATTAAGAAAGTTCGTGATAACCTTCAGACAGCTAGAAGCCGTCAAAAGAGTTACGCGGACCCAAAACGCAAACCCTTGGAATTTCAAGTCGGTGATCGAGTATTACTTAAGGTCTCACCTTGGAAAGGTGTGATCAGATTAGGAAAGAAAGGAAAAGTTGCACCTAGATACGTTGGACCATTCAAGATTGTCGAAAGAATCGGTAAGGTAGCCTACAGACTTGAGTTACCTCCTGAACTTGGAAATGTTCATCCAACTTTTCACGTGTCCAATCTCAAAAGGTGTTTAGCTGATGAGAACCTCCACATACCGCTTGACGAAATTCGTGTTGACAAAACACTGAAATTTGTTGAGAAACCAGTGGAAATCATGGAACGTGAAGTCAAGTGGCTTAAACGCAAGCGCATTCCTTTGGTCAAAGTTCGTTGGGAAGCTAAACGTGGACCCGAGTTTACTTGGGAACGCGAAGATCAAATGAAGGCGAAATATCCGCATCTTTTCCCACGAGTTTCCTCTAAATAAATTTCGGGACGAAATTTCCACAAGTGGGGGAGACTGTAACATCTGTGCTTGTAATCATTGTGAACAGTTCAGTTATTAATAAAACAATGTTATTTGATCCCAATGTTTATTTGGTTATGTTTTACATTTTTCATGTTTTGACTTTTATTCAATTTCAAACTCTATATCGCTTTCTGGAGAGTTATACGCAAACTGGTGCGTAAACGTAACCAGTTTAATGCGACAAATACTCTGGAACATCAACATATACTTAACATACCTTAAATAACCTTTACATAACTTAGAAATAAGTTTTAAAGGCTTTGGTATGGCAAAAACAAGTTAATTCGCTTACAGGGACTAAACTTGACAAACTGCGAAAATATGCCAATTTGAACAGTAACGAACATTCCGGAACATGACCATAAGTTAAACACACCTTAAATATCCTTTACATAGCTTAGAAATAGGCTTTGAGGGGTTCGGTGTGCTAAAATAAACTTTTGGGTCATTCAGGGACTAAAAGTGTCAAAACGTGCACAAGTTTGCATTTTTGCGCATAACTCACGTTCTGAATACATCCGGACATCCAAAAATTTATGTAAGCATGACTATATTTTATTTTAGGGTTTGGCATAAGAAAAATCCATTCGTCGCGTCATTTGGATCGTTTTTCGCGCTTATGCGCATTCCGTCGTAATTAAGCGAACATCGCGATCGTACGGCCAAACAAACCGACATCCTAGATATTTTTGAGCATGTTTTGAGTTCCCTATACTTTAACTTCATTTTAGAGCCTTGAAATGAGGTTAACGGGGTTCAAACGCATCGAAAATAGCTTAAACAGGCTGCAGGGACCATTTCTGCCACTTTTGAAACATTTCTGAAACTGGTAGGCAGTGGGGTGGCGCCACTGCATAAGGCCTTACCAGTCGCGCTACGCGACTGCCTAACCTAGACAGAAACATCAGTTTTAGGACCAGATTCAGTGTTTTGCAACTCCAAACAACTTTTCAACACCCCAAAGGGCAAGGACACTTGTCAAAACCCTATGGTGAGTGCCAATGAGCCACCACAACTTTCCGACAAGTGTACGGGCAAGATCATTTCCCCTTTTCCAAGAAACGATCCTAACGGTTCAGGAAAAACTATAAATACCCCTTGCCATCCATTGCTAAACCCACTAGAATTTTGATTTGAGAAACTCTAAGTTGAAACCATTGTTTCATACCTGAGATTCTTGGATCGAAATTAGCATTCAGGGACCCTTCGCAAGTATTCTTTCGTTCTTTTATTGCTTTTCGAGTCTGAAAGTCAAACTTTGTTTGACTTTCTGCGTTGACCAGTTTATGGTCAATGCGAAGTTCGTTTGAACTTCGCAACGTGAGTGTAATCACGTTGGTTATAGTCCCTTGGGACTATGCCTACTGATTACCACGTTGTCTAGGGTCGTAGGGTAAGCGATCTAATAAATCGCTTATACCTTCGAACCCGACCTATTTGGTCGATCATTAGGATCCGACCAAATACATTAGGTGACCATAGTAGGTAGGGAATAACCTTCCGAGGTTATACCCTATGGTCGCTTCGTTTGCATAGTTGTATGATAGGTAGTTTATATGCCTTAGGTAAATTACCAGAATACCCTTTTCATTTATAATTGGTAATTAATCAAATATAACCTAAACTTTTGTCACATAACTGATTATGTAACATGTTTAGGCATATAACACTTGTCATAGGACTAGTTAGGCGGTCCGAACGCGTTTTACGCGAACGACGCGTTAAAGTAGCATAAGCTACCTAAACGGGTCGTAATGGGTCGTAAACACTTATGTTAGGTTTCAATTAGTATGTAGGCTTTGTTAAACCATATTACTCGAGTTCCAATACTCGTTTGGTTTACGAACCCTCATTCTATCCGATCCTCCGATAGGTCCGGTTTATTAACATAGTTACCTATATTAGGTGCCGTTTGATTTCGAGATCTCTAGCATTGCTTGGTGGTTATCTTAGGACTACTGAACAATCTCAAGTGAGTACATAGACCCCTCTTTTACTGTTTTTCAAACTGTTTTGGGGTGGAACACATGTGCCTACTTGTTACTTTCATGCTTTCAATGCTTTCATATCATATGCTTGTTATGTTCATTAGTACATTATAGTACATGATTTCATTACATTTCATGCTACGTATGTCCATTGTGTGCATACTTAGTACATCGTTTTACATTACATTTCTGATATGTATGTTGACTGATAGCATGCTCGCACATTGATTTACATGACTTTTCTGCTTTGTATGTTAACTTAGCATACTTAGTACATTGTTTTCATATGACATGTATACAACTGCTATAACATTTGGTTTGCACAAACGAGACTTTTATACGTTCATTAACATTTGCTACGCCGCTCGGGAGTAAGTAGTGGTACCATAGGACTTGACAAATCCCATTCCTGACATCCCTGGTTTGTTTGGATGTAAGGAATGACTGAATCCGAAAACATTTCTTTTGATAACCTCGACTGAAAGGGTTATCCGACTGTCTCAAGGCTTGAATGTATGCGTTAACTTACCACATAAATGTTTGTATCAACGTAACATGCATTACTTTGCAAAACAAAACTTTTTGATGTATTCAAAATACTTTGTTTTGTACATTTCTACATTTTGGATTATGGGACAATACTTTACTTACAATACATAACATTTGATACACATTACTTGACTAGTTTTGGACTTATAAAACATTTGACATGACTTATACAAGGACTTTTGACTATTGGTTTAAACATAGACTTCATACATTGGTGGTTTGTTTAAGTGATTTAAGTAACGAGGCGTGTGTAATATGATACAAGCACGGTGGATACGCCGCTAGTACTTCCTATATATAAGTGTTTGTATGATATTACATATCGTAGCGTTATTTACATCATTCAAGTTGGACTTATACATTTTATACAAATAACATATCTTTCACAAGACATTGCTTTACAAACAACTTACTTTATACAACACATTTTACTTGGTTATACATTTAACCGCACATTATTCTTTTATTTATACATATCATTTGATCTTATCGCTTTTTAAATGATTTACAAAACAAAACAATTTACAGGGTTCGTGACTGACTTTTACTAAACAACTTTTTCTTAAACTTAAGTCATGAATCCTATTTTCACAAAACCTATGTATCTCACAGGCATTTTTATGCTGACGTACCTATTTTCACATGTGTTTTCAGGAGCTTTTGCGTAGGATGATGATCGTGACACTAGGGCGGACCTGTGCCTTAGAGACTTAAAATGAAGATAGACTTTGTTTAATTATGTTATGAACTCTTTATTTACTGTTTAAGACAATGAAACTCTTATATTGATAAATAAAATACAACTTTAAATGCCATGCTTATGAAACAATTAATTCTGTCGCGATCACTCCCCGGCGTTTCCGCCACGGTTCGTTGCTATACGCGGTCGGGGTGTGACACAATGCTCCAATCTTAGCCTTACTAGAAGGAACTGAAGATTTTGAAATATATTGTGATGCTTCAAAACTAGGATTTGGATGTGTGTTAATGCAACGCAAGAAGGTAATTGCGTATGCTTCAAGACAATTGAAAAAGCACGAGGAAAACTATACGACTCATGATTTAGAATTAGGAGCTGTAATTTTTGCCCTTAAAATTTGGAGACATTATCTGTATGGAAGTAAGTTTACTGTCTATACGGATCACAAGAGTTTAAGATATATATTTGGGCAAAAAGAGTTAAATATGAGGCAAAGGAGATGGATAGAAATTTTAAGTGACTACGATTGTGATATTCAGTATCATGAAGGAAAGGCAAATGTAGTTGCAGATGCCTTAAGTCGTAAATATCATGAAAAGCAAAAGAGATTTCGTGCCCTCAGATTAAATCTACAATTAGATTTAATGGAACAATTGAAAAATGTTCAAGCTACAGCAATTAAGGATGATGCTGAAGGAATGAAAGGACGAATAAAAGAATTAGAACAAGGAGCTGATGGAATTTGGAGATTCCACAAAAGAAGAATTTGGGTACCTAAGCAGGGAGAATTAAGAAATAAAATTTTAGAAGAAGCCCATAAATCTAGGTATACCATGCACCCTGGAAACAATAAGATGTAGCAAGATTTAAGAAATAACTTTTGGTGGATAGGCATGAAAAAGGATATAGCTCGATATGTTTCTAAATGTCTTACTTGTTCACAAGTTAAGGCAGAACACCAGAAACCTTCAGGTCTACTACAACAATTAGAAATGCCTGTATGGAAATGGGAACTCATAACAATGGATTTTGTTACTAAGTTACCCAAAACCAGAAAAGGTAATGATACGATTTGGGTAATTGTGGATCGATTAACCAAATCTGCTCACTTTCTACCAATGAAAGAAACCTTTAGCATGGAAAGATTAGCAAAGTTATATGTAGATGAAGTAGTATCCTTACATGGAGTTCCACTCTCTATTGTTTCAGATAGGGATAGTCGTTTTACTTCACATTTCTGGACTAGTTTCCAAGAAGCAATGGGAACTCGACTAAACCTAAGCACTGCATATCATTCTCAAACAGACGGACAAAGTGAAAGGACGATCCAAACTCTAGAAGACATGCTCCGAGCATGTGTAATATATTTTGGTGGAAACTGGGATGATCACTTACCTCTGATT
The DNA here is from genome assembly GCA_030545235.1 of Helianthus tuberosus. Lineage (NCBI taxonomy): Eukaryota > Viridiplantae > Streptophyta > Magnoliopsida > Asterales > Asteraceae > Helianthus > Helianthus tuberosus. Next base: position 81,925,624 of record CM060417.1, on the reverse strand, counting down.
GAATTCTCCTATAACAATAGTTATCATTCAAGTATTGAAACTGCCCCATTCGAGGCACTGTATGGAAGAAAATGCAGAACTCCAGTTTGTTGGGCAGAAATAGGAGAAAGTCAATTGTCAGGTCCTGAAATAGTACAAGAGACAACTGACAAAATTAATCAAATCAAGGAAAGATTAAAGACGGCTTGAGATCATCAGAAGAGTTATGCAGACAATAGAAGGAAGCCGTTAGAATTCCAAGTTGGAGAAAAGGTACTGTTGAAAGTTTCTCCTTGGAAAGGAGTTGTTAGATTCGGTAAGAAAGGAAAACTAAGTCCAAGATACGTAGGACCATTTCCAGTGATCCAACGTATAGGACCAGTTGCTTATCGTTTACAACTACCAGAGAAGTTCGCTGGAGTACATGATGTATTTCATGTATCCAACCTCAAGAAATGTCTATCAGACGAATCACTGGTAGTACCTCTACAGGACATAAAGGTTAATGAAAAGCTGAAATTCGTAGAGAAACCGCTTCAAATAGAAGATCGAAAGATCAAGTTTCTCAAGCACAAGCGACTAATTTTGGTCAAAGTCAAGTGGGATTCAAAGAGAGGACCTGAATACACTTGGGAGCTGGAATCAGAAATGAAGCGAAAGTATCCCTACTTGTTCCAGTAAATCTCGAGGACGAGATTTTTTATTAAGGTGGGGAGAATGTAACAACTCTCATTAAAAAGTCCTAATTATTATTTTAATTATCCAATAGGAAACTCTAATTAAGTCACCCAAGTAATTCTGTACAAACCCTAAAATTTTCAGAACAATCGGAATCAGGATCAGGGCCCCTAAAACTCAAGGGGGGTAAACCCTAATCGGTAAAATCCACACAGTTTGTTGTCAAAAATTCAAAATAACGCGAAACCAACTCAGGCAAGCTACTGGGACACGAAGCAACCCTAGGGTAGAATAGGGTCTCTCGCGCCACGCGACGCGACGCGAACAAGAAGACCTTTCGCGTGGCGCGAGGGGGACGTTTTTTATGTATATATAGAGGAGTCTGTTTCATGCAATTGAGTGTTCGTTCGACGTTCAAATTGTACATTGAGTTATAGCATAAACAGTCCCACAACACACACGATTCACGAAGTGCTGCCGCAAAACAGGGTAATAACATGATCGCTGATACGATTCAATGTCCGATCGATTAAACTATCCAATGGATGTTTAAGTGCTACCCACATTAGGGTTTATGCTTTGTCATTCGTTGTTAATTCAATGGATGTTTAAGTATCGCACTTTGCCATTCGATGTGAGGGTTTAATCTCGTGAGTTATCGTAAATGTTGTATTAAGTTACTAACCGAATTGTGTGCATGTTATTAATTTTAGGTTAAAAGGCTAATCAGTAGGTTAGGCTCTGCTCAATTAAATCTGCAATGTGAGTCATTCTCTTTTTATCAAATTTGTTTATAAAAGAATGTTTATTTTCAAAGATTATAATTACAGTGATTAAGTTTATGTAATCACCAAGTTACAGCCGGTATGTGGGGTTTTGTATACATTACTTGATAAACTTCACCATTGGACAACGAGTTAGCCAAGGGGTGATATGACCATAGTCACAGACACCATTGGGCTAAGAGGCTATCGATGAATGTCGAGTGACAAATACTGTGGGTAGTTGGTTGATATCTGGAAACATTGTAATCTCTCTTAATACTGTAAATTATAACAAATGAGTCGTTTTAGTAAAAAGAATGATTCACTCAGTATTTCCCGCTGACAAAACCTTTTTCAAACATGTTTCAGGTGATCTGTTGTGATCCAGGAAAAGTGCCGTGTAGCACTACAAGCTTAAGGAAGTGGCTCGATATAAAAATAAGGAAACATGTTTTGTAAAATAAAAGATTTCTCCGTGAAATCTCAAAATTGTGAAATAAAATAATTGGGAAATTGCAGTTTTAAAAATGATCCTGAAGAAACTTCCGCTATTAAATAAATACCACGGGATTTTCTGTCCCGCGGCTCCTGAAACGGGTCAAACCGGGTCGGGGGCCGTGACACCAGGGCAAAAATATAATTTTATTTTGAATTAAGGGCGAAAACGTAATTTTAAACAAAGGATGAAACCGTAATTTTAAGCTAGAAATAAAATTAAAATAAAAATATGTTGGTCCAATAGGGAGCGCCAGGCAGCTAGCTGCCTGGCACTATTCCCCCAAACTTGTAAATGTATATGTTGGAAATGGAAATGCATATCCGGGTTATATTTTTAAGAGTTAATTATTGTTTCAGTCCCTGAGGTTTGTCAAAAATAACAGTTTCAGTCCATTAGTTTAAAAATTGCGATTTCAGTCCATTAGTTTCATTTTCGTAACCATTTCAGTCCACTTTTCAAACGGCGTTTGTTTTATGCAGTTAATGGAAGCACGTGCTTATCACGTGATGGGCAATTTGGTCATTTCCATTCCAATTCTCACAAACCCAGTTGTATTAAACACCACCTACCCCTTATTCATCCAAACCCTGACCCCCAATTCATCTCTTGACAAGAAATTCGAATCCATAATTCATCGATTGAGCATGCCAAAAATCCAATCAGTAATCTGTCCATGTGGGGCTAGCACTGAGATTTGTACATCATGGACAGATTCAAACCCAGGCAGGCGATTTCAACGTTGTACAAGAATTGTAAGTGTTTGCTAGTACCCAATTGTGGTTTTGTATAAGATTGAACTTTTTAACTCCCATTTTGAAGTCAAAACTTCTTGTTGCAGGTAGGCAATTGTGGTTTTGTTTGCTGGGTTGATCCCCCAATGTGTGACAGGTCCAGATCGATCATTCTAGGGCTGCTGAGATCGATTAACAACCATGAAGCTGTGGCAAGAAGAAATGCAATAAAAATTCGAAGTTGACTCTTGTAATGCTGATAACTTTGTTGCAATGAATCAAAGTGTTAACTGTTGTAATGAATGCACTAATATTGGTGAAGAAACCCTAGTTTCATTAGTTGATTCTTGTAATGCTGAAGAAACCCTAGTTTCATTAGTTGGTTTTTCTTTGTCTTTTATTTTGTAGCTAAATGAAGAAACCCTAGTTTCATTTCGACCAAATGCAAGACGACCAAACGATATTTTACAGTTTGGCCAAATGCAAGATGACCAAACGATATTACATTTCGACCAAATGCAAGACGACCATACGATATTTAGTTTTGAAGTGTACAATGACCGAGTGTAAGGCGACCAAACGATAGTTTACATTTCGATTAAATGCAAGACGACCAAACGATATTTTACATTTCGACCAAATGCAAGACGACCATACGATATTTTACACAAACAAACAGTAATAGTTTGACCAATTTAACCACAAACAATAACATAACAGTAACATTTCATAAACTAAACAACCAAAAGAAACTTCAAGCATCCAGTGTTCAAAGACACATCAAAAGACAGATAAAGTAGTTCATATTACAATTCCAAAATACTTAATAAGTTCAAAAGACAAGATCAACAGCAAATCAAAGCTGTGGTTGTGGCACCACCTCCTTGCAGGACCTTCGGTTGTGACCCTTGGCATTGCACTTGTTACAGGTGACAGTGTTTCCCCTCTGGCTCATCTTACCATGTTTCACTGGCACAATCTCCTCATTAGCACTTTTCTTTCTCTTTTTGGAAGGCCTTCCAATCTGTGAGTGATGCTTAGGAGGTATCATAGTTGTTGGAACTTGTGATGGTGTCCAAAGATTTACCCCATTGATTGGGTTGATTGTATTCTTATAAACCTTCTTCCAAGTGTCCATCCAGTATACCTCTGAAACCCAAGTCTCTGGAGGGCCTGGATTCATGCCATATTGAGCCATTGTCCAGTTAACTGCCACAGCATGCTTACATGGCATGCCTATCAATTCCCACCTCCTGCAAGAACAAACCCTAGCATCTACATCAACTACACACTGGTCTTGACCACCTCTCTCTCTGACTCGGTATTTGCTGGTCCCATTCCACATAACTGAGTAATTTGAAGCTTCACTTTTGATCTGTTCAAAGATGATGCTAGATTTGGGGGTCAAGAGACCTTCTGCCTTTACAATCTGCTTGAGCACCACTACAATTCTCTTCATACAATACTCCATAATGTACTCCAGACAGGTTATAATTGGCTTGTCCCTTCCACCAATTAGCTGTTTATTGTGGTTGGAAATATGCAGAAAAAAAGGACAAGTGGGGGTAGGTTTCTTTTTCCTGGGAATCTTTTTCTTGGGACCACCTTGTTTTTTCTTCCCAATACCCTTTGAACCACCAGCCTTTGAACTACTACCCTTGGAACCACCAGCCTTTGAACTACTACCCTTTGAACCACCTGCATTTGACCTACTACCCTTTGAACCACCAGCTGTTGAACTATTTCCCATTGAACCACCAGCATTTGAGCTACTACCCATTGAACCACCAGCCTTTGAACCACTTCCCATTGACCCACCAGCCTTTGAACTTGTCACACCCCCAAAAATCCACACGCGGAGTATCACCGCTTGGAGGCGTGACAGACCAGGATCAAGCCACCAATCATATTGAACAACATATAAGTAAATATAATTCAACCAAGCAATATGAAAGGTGTTCAAAAACCCAAAGCATAGTTATATGTTTAGCGGAAGCATAATTTGTAAAACCCATAGCAAGTATTAAATATGAAATAAAGTAATGATTAGAGCATGGCACACATCGCCATGTCCCACAACGACCGTTCCTCCCTGTGCAAGCTCCATGGGTACCTAATGACCTGCAAGGTATGTAGCACCGAATCAACAACAAAGTTGAGCGAGTTCACAGTTGGTTGTTTGGTTAAAGTATTCATTTCGTAAATCGTATGTTTGTTTTGTAAACCATGTATCGTATTTATCCTTATCGCGGCCAATCCAGGCATGTGTGCGATGATTAGTGGGGGCTACCCATGTGTTACAAGACCACGCGTATCGACTGCTACGAAAATGTAAGAGGTGCCCTAAGTCAATGTCTATCAGCATTGACCCTTTGCCCATAGTCCATTAGTACACGCCCGTCCGACTGGCATGGTGTGAGGTTTGTTAAACCTAATAGCGCTATTAACTAATGACCCGCTCGCCCTAGGCCTCGGCGATTAAGTCGATAATTGAGGGACTTCCTTTGATAGAGTTGATGGTCTTAAGATCGTGTACGTAGGCTTTACGTACGTGCCCTTCAATCCGAGGACAGTAGTAAGTATAACTGTACGTAGGTTTTACGTACGTGCCCTTCAATCCGAGGACAGTAATAAGTAGTTTTAATAGTAATGGTTGTACGAGTAGTTATCCAAATCCCATTCCCAACCCCTGGGAATCCCATGCCTTGGCTAGTGTGAACTCACCTTGGTTTGCTCGGCAGATACACAGAAAGGTCAAGTCTAGCAGCTAGTGGTCAACCACGTCCTAACATGGTTACCATACAAGTCAGGTTTTGGTTTCAAGTAGTGCACATAAACATCACATAAGATAGCATATAAGAAACACACACAGATCATGTCAACACACATTATCACGTTCAACACTTGTAACGTATTCAAGGTTGGGCTCGCACAAGCCTAGTGGCCTTGTGCGAGTCATCCGTTGGAGTCCACTAATACCCTGCCCAATATCAAAATACCCAATAAAACTAGAGACATGAACACAGCCCAAATCAATTAAATCTAAACTTGTGCGATCCGGACATCTTGTACGATCCGGTTGGGTTGTGCGATTGGAATTAGCCCAGCCCAACATGATCATCCGGCCCAAACAGTTAAACAAACATACAGCTTGTACGATCCAACAACCTTATGCGACTGTGAGTGTCTTGTGCGACTGGACTCCTTGTGCGACCAGGAGTCTTGTGCGAATGGACTCCTTGTGCGACCAGGAGTCTTGTGCGACCAGTTTAAAACATCCGAAAATTATGTCAATCAGTTACAACATTCAATGATTTCCAAATTTATCTTTTATCAATTAACACAATCACCATGTCTAACCAATCCCCTAATCGATCAAACAAGGATTTTAATCATTCCATTCATATGAACCCTAATGAATACATAATCAATATACGAACAATAACTTAACAAATCCTACGGTTTAGTCCGATTTCATGAACATACAGCCGTTTACATGCATCAAGCAGCAAGATTATCATCATATAAACATCAATTCTAATTCGGTTTGAGCACTCTACACAAGTGATTCGATCTACATGCGCGACCCCTATTGGTTTGAAATCATAAGAAATCATATAACATTCTCCAAATCATTAAACAACAATCCGAAAATAGGACATGATGATCCATTAACATCTATTCGGTTCTTAATTATAACATCCGATTCACCTAAGTATAATCACATAAACATCATTGTTCATCATATAAGCAACACATAATCATTAACTCAATCATGGAATCATAACAACATGGACACTAACCGATTGAAAGGAAGATGGAATAGATGTTTGATGGTTGATCCGAACAAGAGAAGATCTTCGATGATGAGGGAAAGCTTGCCGTCGAGTTTGAGAGAGAGAGAGAGAGATAGGATGAGAGAAAGCTAGGGTTTGTGTGTGTTTTGGTAAAATGTGAGATGGGTACTAACACCCCATGTGTTAGTCGACAAATGGGAATGGGCCGAACCCAAATTTGGGCTGCCCTATAAGTCCGAGTACAAGTTGTGTAGCCCGAATGGCTTGTGCGGTCGGGTGAGTGTTGTGCGTTTACATCATACATACGTTCACATAAACACATAATCATGACATTCAATTAATCAACCAAATTCATATAGTCACAAACGTTACATTAAGATACAAAGATAGGTTCGGAAAAACGAGTTGTCACATTATTCCCAAGTTGAAAGAAATTTCGTCCCGAAATTTGGTACGTACTCACTGAGGAAGCTAGTTAAGTTGTATGGTTTTCCTGGGGTGTCACATCCTCCCCCCGTTGATCTGGAATTTCGTCCCGAAATTCCGTAGCTTCGGCCTCAGTAGTGGTTGTACTGTTTGCGAATAATTGGGGATAGTTTTGTTTCATTTGATCTTCGCATTCCCAAGTGAACTCTGGGCCGCGACGGGAGTTCCAACGAACTCGAACGAGAGGTATTCTAGTGTGCTTGAGGACCTTAACATCCCGGTCCGTGATTTCAACTGGTTCCTCGACGAATCGAACTGCTCGTCGATAGTGAGCTCCTTCAAAGGAACTATGTGGGTCTCATCTGACAGGCACTTCTTCAGATTTGACACATGGAAAACGTTGTGAACTGCACTGAGTTCTGCTGGTAAGTTTAGTTTGTAGGCCACTTTTCCTATTTTCTCGATGACTTCGAAAGGTCCAACGTATCGTGGGTTAAGTTTGCCTCATTTACCAAAACGAACCACACCCTTCCAGGGTGAAACTTTGAGTAGCACCCGCTCCCCAACCTGGAGCTCGAGGGGTTTCCTGCCCTGATCGGCGTAGATTTTCTGACGGTCACGAGCTGCCGCCATTCGTTGTCGTATTTGAGCGATTCGTTCTGTTGTGTCTACCACAAGTTCTGGGCCAGTGATCTGACTATCCCCCACCTCTGCCCAACAAAGAGGTGACCGGCATTTACGCCCGTACAATGCTTCAAACGGAGCAGCTTTAATGCTGGTGTGGTAGCTGTTATTGTATGAAAATTCCACAAGTGGCAGATGCTTTTCCCAGCCGTTGCCAAAGTCAATTACACATGCCCTAAGCATGTCTTCAAGGGTCTGGATGGTGCGTTCAGACTGCCCATCCGTTTGTAGGTAATAAGCTGTGCTCATATCTAAACGTGAGCCAAAAGACTTGTGCATTGCTTGCCACAGTTCTGACGTAAAACGTGCATCTCGATCTGAGATAATAGAGGTGGGCACTCCATGCCTCGAGACAACTTCCTTAAGATATACGTCTGCTAGGGTGGAGAACTTATCCGTTTCCTTGATAGCCAAGAAATGAGCAGACTTTGTGAGTCGATCCACGATCACCCAAATAGTATCGTTACCACGTTGAGATCTAGGCAGGCCAGTAACAAAATCCATGGAAATTTGCTCCCATTTCCATTGTGGTATTTCTGGTTGTTGGAGTAGGCCTGAAGGTTTCTGATATTCCGACTTGACTCTCGCACAAGTCAAGCACTTGCTAACGTACGTTGCTATGTGAGCTTTCATGCTAGGCCACCAATACGTAGTTTTGATATCGTGGTACATCTTATCCGAACCAGGATGTACCGAGTAGCAAGACTTGTGTGCCTCATCCATCACAAGCTCTCGTAGGTTGCCATAGAGTGGAACCCAGATGCGTCCTGTTACATAGTAAGCACCGCCTTCCTTTTGTTCCAATCGTTGTCTTGAGCCACGTAGAGCTTCAGCCCTGACGTTTTCTGGTTTCAATGCTTCTACCTGAGCATTTCGTATCTGAGAAGGAAGACTAGACTGTATAGTGAGTTGTAAAGCTCGTCCGCGCTTGGGCGCAGTGTCCTTTCGACTGAGGGCGTCAGCCACAACATTGGCTTTGCCCGGGTGGTATCTAATCGAGCATTCATAATCGTTTAGTAGCTCGACCCATCGTCGTTGTCGCATGTTGAGTTCCTTCTGTTTGAACATATGCTCGAGGCTTCTGTGATTAGTGTAGATAGCACATTTGGTACCATACAAGTAGTGTCTCCATATCTTAAGTGCAAAAACAACCGCTCCCAGCTCTAGATCGTGTGGAGTGTAGTTCTTTTCATGAACTTTGAGTTGGCGTGAGGCGTAGGCTATAACTTTATTCCGCTGCATCAATACACAACCAAGACCCTGAATGGATGCGTCGTAGTAAACCACGAAGTCGTCTGTGCCCTCTGGCAATGAAAGGATAGGTGCACTGCAAAGTCTATCCTTTAAGTGCTGAAATGCTAATTCCTGTGCGTTCCCCCATCGATAAACAACGCCTTTCTGTGTCAGTGAGGTGAGGGGCTGTGCAATTTTGGAGAAGTCCTTGATGAACCTTCTGTAGTAACCTGCCAAGCCCAAAAATTGGCGAATTTCCGTTGGTGTACGAGGTGCAGGCCAGCTCTTGATCGAATCTACCTTGGATGGATCAACGTGAATCCCATCCTTGTTCACCACATGGCCTAAGAAATGGACTTCACGAAGCCAGAAGTCGCATTTTGAAAACTTGGCGTACAGCTGTTCTGTTCGAAGGAGTTCCAAAATGAGTCGTAGATGCTGTTCGTGTTCCTCCTGACTCTTAGAATAAATCAGGATGTCGTCGATGAATACAATGACGAACTTGTCTAGGTACGGCTTGCACACTCGATTCATCAAGTCCATGAAGACCGCATGTGCGTTTGTCAGCCCAAAAGGCATAACCAAAAACTCATAATGCCCATAACGGGTCCTAAAAGCTGTTTTAGAGACGTCCTCTTCTCGGACTCTCAGCTGGTGATATCCTGATCTCAAATCAGTCTTTGAATAGTAGCTCAACCCTTGCAGCTGGTCGAACAAGTCGTCAATGCGTGGAAGAGGAAAGCGATTCTTCACAGTCACCTTGTTCAGTTCACGGTAGTCGATGCACATTCTGAACGTACCGTCTTTCTTCTTCACGAATAGCACTGGAGCTCCCCAGGGCGAAGAGCTAGGACGAATAAAACCCTTATCCAAGAGTTCTTGTAGTTGCGTAGATAGCTCTTTCAACTCTGATGGAGCTAAGCGATACGGTGCACGAGCTATGGGCGCTGCTCCAGGAGCTAGCTTGATTTGAAACTCGACTTGCCTATGAGGCGGAAGGCTAGGTAATTCCTCAGGGAATACCTCAGGATAGTCGCGTACAATTGGAAAATCTTCTATCTTCTTCTCTTTCTTCGAGGTGTCAGTAACTAGAGACAGAATAGCAGTGTGACCCTTCCTCAAGCACTTCTGAGCCTTAAGGAAAGAGATGATGCTCACAACAGCATCACTCTTGTCGCCACGAATCATGAGAGGTTCATCACCTGGGCGAGGAATACGGACAATCTTTTCGTTGCAAAGAATCTCTGCTTGGTGTTGGGATAACCAGTCCATCCCAATGACAACGTCGAAACTACCCAGAGTGATAGGAAGGAGGTCGATCGAGAAAGTGTGATCGGCAAGAACAAGATTACAACCTTTGACTACGTGTGTGACCTCTATACTTTTACCATTAGCTAACTCTACAGCGTGCTTGGGGTTCAAAGGTGTTGGGGTACGCTTAAGCAGTTGACTAACTTTTTGGGACACATAACTAGTATCAGCACCCGAATCAAATAAGACAGTAACGTAAAAGTCGTCGAGAAGGAACTTACCCGTCACAACATTGGGATCATTCCTCGCTTCTCCCTGGCCAATTACAAACACACGACCCCTTGCACCGTTGCCATTGTTACCCCCATTGTTCCCATTCCCCTGATTGTTGTTATTGTTGTTGTTATGGTTCCTGTTCAGCTGGGGACAATCTCTCTTGAAGTGGCCCTCAGCTCCACACTGAAAGCACCCTTTGTTGTCTCGTTGGTGCTGTTGTTGGTCTTGTGGAGCTGGTGGCTGTTGTCGCTGGTTCTGATTTGCAGGTCGTAAGCTTCTACAATCCTTAGCTTCATGACCCATTTTGAGACACCTCTGGCAACGATTCTTGTTGCACTGGCCGCTGTGATGTTTATTGCATCTGTTGCACTTTGGAAGGTTCCCTCGATAGCCACTTTGCCCTTGGCTACCAGAAGATTGCTGACCAGGGCTCTTAAAATCTTCAGTTCTTCTCTGCTGTGACTGGGACTGAACAGAAGTTGAACCTCTGCTTGAAGCTCCATCCCGTTTACGTTTGTTGTCACTGGGAGTTTCAGAGGTAGCTGTAGCACTAATACGTTTTGATAACCTGTTCTGCTCCACCGCCTGATCAGTGAGACGGTGAGCCAACTGAACAACCTGCTGGATGGTGGCGAGGTTTGCTGAAGTCACGTGACTTTGGATTTCTGGCACTAAGCCCTTGAGAAAAAGTTCAATACGCTTAATTGGAGGGTCCACCATGGTAGGACACAGTAATGCAAGCTCATTCAATCTCTTCGTATACGCCTCAATTTCTGACCCCGTCATCTTGAGGTTGTAGAACTCGACTTCCAGCTTATGAATGTCGTCACGACTGCAGTATTCTTCCTTGATCATCTCTTTAAAGTTGTTCCATGGGGTAGCGTTAGCAGCAACCAACCCCAGCATTTGGACCTGAGCGTTCCACCATGTGAGGGCTAAACCCTCGAGAGTGCCGGTAGCATACTTCACCCTGCGTGCCTCAGGGCATTCACACATTTCGAACACAGATTCTAGTTTCTCAAACCAGTGGAGGAGACCTACAGCTCCTTCAGTGCCGCTAAAAGTAGTGGGTCGGCAGTCCATAAAAGTTTTGAAGGTGCACACAGGTGGCTGAGCATGTTGACCTGTTGTGGGTATAAGAAAGGACAAAGTTTAACACAAGGGTAGGTTCACGAGAGTAGGACCTAAAGATCCTAGAATGAGTTTAAACTACAGGGCATACCTCCTGCTTGTGCGGCTGCAAGTGCCACAGCAACCTGTTCGTTAATCAGAGCCGTCAACTGGGCTTGTGTCATGTTAATGCGTCCAGACATGATCTTCATATCAAGAGAAACGTGAGTGAGAAGGGTTCGCAAAAGTGCGATGACAGGAGAGAGTAAGCAGATACGTGTTCAAGCAACAGTAGCTATTCTAACTAAGCATATCATGAGCAAAGTTCTACGTAATCTATCATGTAGGTAATATAACATAAGCCATATCACCTAGAATGTCGAGTCTTGCACGTGGAGTGAAGCGTCGTTGTGGATCGTAGAGCACTGTACAGGTTATAGTCTGGTTTTAACAAAAATGTTTTCCCTTATTAAAACCAAGTTCTCTATAACCAATGGCTCTGATACCAATCTTTCACACCCCCAAAAATCCACACGCGGAGTATCACCGCTTGGAGGCGTGACTGACCAGGATCAAGCCACCAATCATATTGAACAACATATAAGTAAATATAATTCAACCAAGCAATATGAAAGGTGTTCAAAAACCCAAAGCATAGTTATATGTTTAGCGGAAGCATAATTTGTAAAACCCATAGCAAGTATTAAATATGAAATAAAGTAATGATTAGAGCATGGCACACATCGCCATGTCCCACAACGACCGTTCCTCCCTGTGCAAGCTCCATGGGTACCTAATGACTTGCAAGGCATGTAGCAACGAATCAACAACAAAGTTGAGCGAGTTCACAGTTGGTTGTTTGGTTAAAGTATTCATTTCGTAAATCGTATGTTCGTTTTGTAAACCATGTATCGTATTTATCCTTATCGCGGCCAATCCAGGCATGTGTACGATGATTAGTGGGGGCTTCCCATGTGTTACAAGACCACGCGTATCGACTGCTACGAAAATGTAAGAGGTGCCCTAAGTCAATGTCTATCAGCATTGACCTTTTGCCCATAGTCCATTAGTACACGCCCGTCCGACTGGCACGGTGTGAGGTTTGTTAAACCTAATAGCGCTATTAACTAATGACCCGCTCGCCCTAGGCCTCGGCGATTAAGTCGATAATTGAGGGACTTCCTTTGATAGAGTTGATGGTCTTAAGATCGTGTACGTAGGCTTTACGTACGTGCCCTTCAATCCGAGGACAGTAGTAAGTATAACTGTACGTAGGTTTTACGTACGTGCCCTTCAATCCGAGGACAGTAATAAGTAGTTTTAATAGTAATGGTTGTACGAGTAGTTATCCAAATCCCATTCCCAACCCCTGGGAATCCCATGCCTTGGCTAGTGTGAACTCACCTTGGTTTGCTCGGCAGATACACAGAAAGGTCAAGTCTAGCAGCTAGTGGTCAACCACGTCCTAACATGGTTACCATACAAGTCAGGTTTTGGTTTCAAGTAGTGCACATAAACATCACATAAGATAGCATATAAGAAACACACACAGATCATGTCAACACACATTATCACGTTCAACACTTGTAACGTATTCAAGGTTGGGCTCGCACAAGCCTAGTGGCCTTGTGCGAGTCATCCGTTGGAGTCCACTAATACCCGGCCCAATATCAAAATACCCAATAAAACTAGAGACATGAACACAGCCCAAATCAATTAAATCTAAACTTGTGCGATCCGGACATCTTGTACGATCTGGTTGGGTTGTGCGATTGGAATTAGCCCAGCCCAACATGATCATCCGGCCCAAACAGTTAAACAAACATACAGCTTGTGCGATCCAACAACCTTGTGCGACTGTGAGTGTCTTGTGCGACTGGACTCCTTGTGCGACCAGGAGTCTTGTGCGAATGGACTCCTTGTGCGACCAGGAGTCTTGTGCGACCAGTTTAAAACATCCGAAAATTATGTCAATCAGTTACAACATTCAATGATTTCCAAATTTATCTTTTATCAATTAACACAATCACCATGTCTAACCAATCCCCTAATCGATCAAACAAGGATTTTAATCATTCCATTCATATGAACCCTAATGAATACATAATCAATATACGAACAATAACTTAACAAATCCTACGGTTTAGTCCGATTTCATGAACATACAGCCGTTTACATGCATCAAGCAGCAAGATTATCATCATATAAACATCAATTCTAATTCGGTTTGAGCACCCTACACAAGTGATTCGATCTACATGCGCGACCCCTATTGGTTTGAAATCATAAGAAATCATATAACATTCTCCAAATCATTAAACAACAATCCGAAAATAGGACATGATGATCCATTAACATCTATTCGGTTCTTAATTATAACATCCGATTCACCTAAGTATAATCACATAAACATCATTGTTCATCATATAAGCAACACATAATCATTAACTCAATCATGGAATCATAACAACATGGACACTAACCGAGTGAGAGGAAGATGGAATAGATGTTTGATGGTTGATCCGAACAAGAGAAGATCTTCGATGATGAGGGAAAGCTTGCCGTCGAGTTTGAGAGAGAGAGAGAGAGAGAGATAGGATGAGAGAAAGCTAGGGTTTGTGTGTGTTTTGGTAAAATGTGAGATGGGTACTAACACCCCATGTGTTAGTCGACAAATGGGAATGGGCCGAACCCAAATTTGGGCTGCCCTATAAGTCCGAGTACAAGTTGTGTAGCCCGAATGGCTTGTGCGGTCGGGTGAGTGTTGTGCGTTTACATCATACATACGTTCACATAAACACTTAATCATGACATTCAATTAATCAACCAAATTCATATAGTCACAAACGTTACATTAAGATACAAAGATAGGTTCGGAAAAACGAGTTGTCACAGAACTACTTCCTATCAACCCACCAGCATTTGATTCTCCTATATTGCTACGATTTATACCACCACAAAGTACACGAAACCTGACTTTATCGTTCCTAACAATTTCAAGCTGCCTTTTACTATCAACTGCAAGCTTCTTCACAAGTGTCTTAATGTCATCTCTACATGAAAACTGTTGTCCAACATAAAATGGTTCCACAACAGGATCTCTGGCTAGCCTCTTCTTCTTCCTTAACTTTTTTAAAGCCCTTTTTATAGGTGGGTCGTTCTCCTCATCAGTTAGGCTATCGAAGTCATCAAGTTCAAATGGACTCTCATCTTCACTAAGGTTTTCAATTGGTTCCTCCACCACATCAGTGTCTACTGCAGCTCTGAAGTCATCCATGTCAACTTCATCTTCATCTATGATATTTTTTAAGTCTACAATGAAATCAGAGTCTTCTGAGCCAGAATCTTCAGTATGTTGCTCCTCATCTTCTAAAGTATTTTGCTGTTAAACAGGATGATTATTAGCAGCATGATCATCTTCAGGTCTTCTAGTTGTAACCTCTTCCATGTCTACTTCTGGGTCTTCAAAGATATTATCCTTGTCTATAAATTCAGAAGAGTCTGAATCACTATGATCGGCACATGTTTCGTTAACAACAGTTTCAATACCCTGAGTAGCCTGGCTTAGCTGAGTAACCTGACTAACCTGGGAAAGCTGACTTTCATGTCCCCTCTTACCAGGAGACCAAACAGCATCTAAAATATCTTCGAAGCTCCTTACAATACCACTATCTACTGCTTCATTTTCATTGTTTTCCTCGTTCAAAACATCACCACTGTCTACTGTCTTTTGACCATGTTCTACATATATTTCCATCACCTTATGGTCCTCAACATATTTAAGCATACCCTCTATATCAGCATCATTTCTTAAAGCAACTAAACCATTATCAAGATCCTTATCAGGTATCTTATAATACAGAAACAGTACATCATCATCATCATCATCATAACCTAGGGTTCCTAACATGGCATCCACCTGATTGTACCCAAACTCAAACGATTCCACCATGTCAATGTAGCTCACCTGACCCTTGATATAGCTTCTTCCAGGTGGTTTCGTAAAAACTCCCTTATGATTGAACATCATGCTGAACACTCCTGGATGACCCCCTATTTAATAGTCAATAAAACACAAAATTGGGTGATTTTCCTTTCTTTAACAACAATGCAGACAATAATCACACAAAATACTCACTAAAAGATGCATTGAAAAACTAGCTAAGTTAGTAACTTACTGTATGTTGAATCTGGGTCAAAATCGTCTCCTGCCAAGCGTTCATTCCAAAGTTGAAATTCAAAATCCATTGTGAAAACGACCAACTCTTGTTACGAACCTCTTGTGGTTGATGATCTTGAATCGTCGATTAATGGATTGGGAAAAAGAGGGGTGAAAAGGTTTTTACATGGGTCAGGGTTTGGATGAATAAGGGGTAGGTGGTGTTTAATACAACTGGGTTTGTGAGAATTGGAATGGAAATGACCAAATTGCCCATCACGTGACAAGCACGTGCTTCCATTAACTGCATAAAACAAACGCCGTTTGAAAAGTGGACTAAAATGGTTACGAAAATGAAACTAATGGACTGAAATCGCAATTTTTAAACTAATGGACTGAAACCGTTATTTTTGACAAACCTCAGGGACTGAAACAGTAATTAACTCTATTTTTAATAATAACTTGTATTTCATGTTTAACAATTGAATGGCTTTTATCAGCCAATTATAATCGTTTTGTTGGTAAGCATAAATATTTTATACTTTGCGCATAATTATTTTATACTGTTCGTTACTCGTTAAATCTTGTTCTTTAACAAATATATATATAGTTACAACTTACAAACACTGTAAACGTTCGTAATCATTATAGAACCGATTTGCATAACAACAAAAATATCTTGAAAGCATATATACAATAGGTGGCAACCTACCTATATTTCTATTTGTTGATGCAACAAATAATAAACCAGTGTTAGTAGCAATGCTGGTTAGGCAAAAGGGTTGAAGAGTTCAATTTTGCCTAACGCAGGTCATGGGGTCCCCCCACGTTTGCAAGACGTGGAGAGAGGTTCACTAGTTTGATTTTGTTGTTTGCTCGGGATCCTCCCCTGAAATGTATTCAGTCTCGGATGTGGGAGCAATAGGAATGTATGAATTGAATGTGATGGAGAGTGACTTGTATGAAACAAGTACTCAAGAACAATTACCAGAGATTCGCCTGAAATCAGAGCTCATTTAGAATGTTCTTCACAATTAATGAAGTGTCACATTTATAGGAAAAGCCTTAGCTCAAAGAGGAAGCTGTTTGACTAGTGAACATGCTTGCAGTGGGGGACTTACCCTTTTAGGGGTTAAAGCCTTTTGACCTGCGGATAAAAGACTGTGCTCTGTGGACTCGTGTTAGTTTTGCGGCTGAGAAAGTTGGTGAAGCAATCAGGGATGTGACCTTTTACTGTTCACGTGTTGCTTTATCTCAACTCCCGGACTTTTAACCTTTGAACCTTTTAGCCTTTTAAGCATTCATGTGTTTTAGTCATTTTATTTGGTCTTGGGCTACACCCGTCATCAGCCCCCCAAGTTGGAAGGTTTTTGGGAAATGAACTCAAAGACTTCTGACTTTTTCACATGTATTTGTATTGCTTAAAGGCTTCAATGCTTCGAAGCTTGAAGGGTTGAAAACGGTTGAGCTTTTTGATTTTTGAATTTGACAAGACAGTTGATATGACTTGTGGCAGTTTTCTTTTGTGTCAGGCGCCGATTTTAATTCAACCATTTAATAAAATTATTTTCTCTTCATTAATTTATTTTCACTTTTTCCAGAAGATCATCATTTGCTCTCTTCTTCTCAAGTTTTCCCCCTTTTTTGAATCAGGTTAGTTCCGATTGCTTACTTTCTTCTTATTTTCTATTATCATGGGTGCTCGTAAGGATTTAGCGAAGTCATTTTCTCGAATGACTCAAGAGGAAGTCGATTTGTTTTGCATGGTGAAGAAACACTAGATAATTGACCGGAATCGAACTATCTAGGGAGTTTGAATTCGCATAAAAGGTGGGTTTTCTCTCGTTTGATTTGATTACAACTGATCTCCTTCTCCGATGAACTCTGCAAAAAAGAAGCACCGTTAGCCTCGCCAAGGGGTGAAAGGGGTTCTCTCCTTGACCCGACTCCGGCGTGAGAATAAGTATGGGTTATGAAGAAGAAGATGTATTGTAGAAGTGTGTGTAACTTGCCTTTCATACCTGATTTATTCTCATATTTATAGCCGGGAGTTTTTGGGAGGGAAAACCTGTTATTGAAAAGTTAACGGAAGATGCTAACGCCGTAGCGGTTATTTTTCTCCATCGTTAATTCCTTTGATCCGATGTGAGAGCACACGGATCGTGGTTTAGATCAAAGGCTGGGGTTCTGCCACGTGGAAAGTGGATAAGTGATGATTTCTTTCTACTTCCATGCCATCACCGTGACTCTTAGGGAGACTGAGGAGATGACACGTGGCCCAGACGGTTGTAACCGTGCACGATTAAGTCTTCTAGAAGATTACTGCTGTAATCTGGTGTGATTCTTTACCATGTGGTATCAGTTAAGTAAATAATATCCAAGTCTGGATATTATTAAGCGGAAGTGCTTGTCTTAGGATTTTCATCCTTTATGAAAGCGCAAGGATTTATGGTTTCCTTTTGGCGCGCAAGTGTTGTCTGCTATTTGTCTTTAAGTCTTTCTTTTGCAAAACCAGTGCGCGGCCGAGCAAGGTAAAAAAGAGCTTAAAGACGAGGTTGTGGTATGGTCCCAAGCACTTATTATGAGGTTTTTGGGACCTTACCCCTTCAAGTCCCCCCAGTCTAGTGTTGCTCTTACGCAAGTAAGTGGAGCACTGGACTTATGAGAGGGAAATGCTTTTTGGCGCGAAAATGGGGGAATCTTTTAGGAGAAAATTTGTTTTGCTTATTATAAAGATTTTGAAAATCTTTGACTTTAAATGGGGCTGGTACAGTAAGGACTGAGTGACAGGCTGTCACTGTCAGTTGTCCTTTATTGTCCGTGTTTTGCACGCGCGCGTGAACTCGCGTTTGTGTTGATTTTCACTTGCTTCTGTCGCTTGGGTAACTGTGATATCCGAAAAAGGTGTTATGGCGGTTACCGATGCTATTTATTGCGGTGAGTATATAAGTGTGTTTGAGTTGCCTCTTATTCCTTTCTTTATTATCCGAGAACTTTGTCATTTCATCCCCTTATGTCAACTGGAGAACACCAAGAAGACTTATCCGAAGAAATGTCTGCTGAACTTCCACCGTTAAAGTGGCCCAGAGCAACTTTTGATGGTCTGATTCGGAATCTTAAATTCCTGGAGAACCGGGGTGCCCTGTATCCTGAGGAGGGTCAGACAGCAGCAGATGCTCCGGCTGGGTACATCACCCTTTTTTGGGATTTTTTCTGTGAAGGCAACTTTCGCTTGCCTGTAACAAATTTTTTTCTTGAAATCCTTGAGTATTATAAGTTGCATATCTCCCAACTGCACCCTATTGGCATGGTTAGGGTTCGCCATTTTGAGTTTGTGAGCCGGTCGATGCATATTGAGCCGTCAGTTCTTCGATTTAGGGTTTTTTTATCAAATGCACTGTACTCAAGGGTTTTATTCGTTTGTCCAAAGGTCGTCTGCAAAGAAGATTTTACAGCATCCTCCAAAATCCTTCCATGACTGGAAGCAAAAGTTCTTTTTCGTCAAGGCAGGGGTGATTCCGATGAGGATGGTTTTACGGGGAAAAGAAGACGTCCCTATTGAAACTCTTCGAACCCCTGTTGACGAGAGTTGGTATCAAGATCTGAAGGAAATTCCTAATATTGCCTTGCCGGAGAAAGCCCTTGTTGGTGCTAGCATGAGTTTAAATTGGAAAATGGACCGTGACGACAAGCCAGTGTATACAGAGGAAGGTCATGGTAAGATTGGGGGTTTACCCCTTTTTGCTTTTTCTCGTCGTTTTTTTTTTTCTTTTTTTTTTGAACATGCTTTCCTTCTTCTGCAGTTGTTTCATTGTATGTTGTAGCATACAAAAGAGAAGGTGGAAGAATGGGTACCATTAAGAAGAAACCTGATGAGGAGCTTTGGTAACACCGGATTGTGAGAAATTTTGTTCTTCCGTGGGATGCGGATCTGTCTGTTCAGCCTACTGCTGGCGCTGGTAAGCTATATGCTTATTGGTTTATTGTTTGCTTTTCTCTGTTGCGCTTCTGAGTAAATTATCCTTTGTGCTTTCGTAGGTGAATTGTCAAACTTGGGCATAGGCCCTGAAAAGAAGAAACACGCGACGACTTCTACTTCTGCGCCGAAGAAGAATGAAGCTGATAAAGCTCAATCTTTGAAGACAAAAAATGTTGGAGGAGAGAAGAAAGGTATGCGCCGTTCCTCTAACTCCTGGTGTGATTATGTGGTGGTTTCTGACTCTCTGGAGGGTCTTACGCCTGCAGTTACTGTTAGGAGGCCAAACCCAGAACCGAGAGATGCTGCTGATATCCCTCCATCCAACCCGAATGATCCTATTAACTTGGAATCTAGTCCTGAACACTTGGTGCACAGGAAGGCCAGTAAAAGAAAACAAGCTGATACTGACGTTGAGGGTCAGCCCTCTAAGAAGATACAAAGGAAGAAGATTACCAGGAAGGGCAATCTGGATGCTTTTATTTCAGAATCTGCTCCTAGTAAGTGTTGTCTTTACTTCTTTTCATTATGCGCATTAAATCTTTACAGACTTTGTTGTTTTTATTTAAGAAGTTCCTGTTTCTCCTGTGTCCACAGAGCCGCAGCCTGTGGTTAATGAAGAACTCCCACCTTCCCCTCCGCGTGCTCCTGTTGTTGATCAGTTGAAGACTACGGAGGCTCCTGAAGGTGGTGTGGAGAAGACTATTGAGGCTGATAAGGCTGTTGATGTTACTGCAAAGGTTGAAAAGGTTATTGATCCAGAGGTTGTGGATGGTGCTGATAATCCACGAACCTCTGAAACTGTTGCTCAACACCTGGGGAAAGAACAAACTGCTGAAAAAACTCCTACTTCAACTTCTTCTCCTAAACCTTCTAATGTTATGCCTGAGCATGTTGAGAAGGTTTCTGCTGAGGAGCAAAGCTCGTTTGCTGGTGTTGATAAAAATTCTCCAATCCGCCCAGAGGAAACCCTGGGGGATTACTATTACAGGACTTACTCAGAGAAAGATGCTTCTGAGCTTCATGCCCCTGTTTGGAATTTGAAGAAAGGTGACACTTTCTCGGATTGGCGCGTGTGCCAAGATTGGTGGCAGGGGATATTTCCGCCTGGAGAGATCAAGTTTCAAGAAAGCCGGTCTTATGAACAAACTTATCAGTCTTACCTTGAAGAGAATGCTTCTCATGCTTCTACCACTCATCGCATAGTGCGTGAGTGGTATAGTATGCATAAAGATTGGGAAACTTTCAGGGTATCCCAGAAGAAGTTTGCTAGTGATGAGAAGCGTTTAGCTCAACTAAAAGCTAAATTGGAAGCTGATCAAGCCAAGTTTGAGGCTGATCTTAAAACCGAGGAGTGGTATGTTGCAGGTTGGAAGAGGAAAGCGGAAGCTGAAGCTGCCCTCCTTTCTGAAGAACGCAAAAACTGGAAGAGAATTTGCGAAAAAGATAATGCTGAGAAGGTAAATCTTCGCAATATCATCAATAATCTCAAGGCTGAGATTGAAAACTGAAGAGACAAGATGCAGAGGTAGAAAGGTTGAAAAAGGAGAAAGCTGATATAGAAGCTGCTCTGGAAGAAGCGCATTCTCATAGGGAGTGCAGTGAGCAACGAGAGGTACAAGCTTGCGCCACTCTTGCTCTTAGAGATAAAGAGATAGAAGAACTTACTGCTTTGCTTTCTGACCAGGAACAACTTAAAAAGGACCTGGAGCTTGCGCACTCTGAAAAGGCTGAAACTTCCCGCCGTTTGACTGAGACCGAAGAAAAATTGGAAAATTCTGAAACGGTGCGAGCCACAGCGGAAAGCGAGCTTGAACCTTTGAAGAGTGATATGGCGTGGCTGAAAGATCGTGGAATTGCTTGTGTAAGTTTCTTGCTCTTTTCTGTTGTGGGACTGTTTATGCGCTTTCTTGTTATTTACCATTTCCTTCCTTCACAGGTTGCTGAATCAGTGTTGAACTCGGAGGAGTTGGATAAAACCGTTGCGCGGTTAGTTGTTGCTGCACGTAAAGACGGGTACGCCCAAGGATATGCTGAGTGTTCTCATCATGTAAATAGCGCTTTGAAGGTTGATTGGGATATCAGCAAATCTGCTACTTATGGCTTGGATACTAATGCTGTGCTTGCTGCTTTAAAGGCAGAATTTAACAACTTGCAACTCCCGGTTATGGATCTGATAAATGTTGCGCTGCAATCTGATGATCACGTAGCACAACTAAAGGAAATCTTTCTGGATGAGGGTGAAGATTTGGCGTAGGTTGAAAATGTATTGAACAACTTTCTTGTAATATTTGGGATGTATATCCCTTTTTTTGTTGGTGCGCTGTTGCGCAAGTAACTAAAACACTGCCGTGTTTGATAGTTTTTAGGGCGTATCTGTACGCTAAGAATAGTATGTCATGTTTTTCGTTTTACAATAACTTGCATGAATACGATTACTTTTATTGAGTAAGGCGAATAAAGTTGGTATAAAGCTCATGTGTGAACTTATGGTCGATCGTGACGTAATCACTGACCGTTCATGAGGCTTTGTTTTGTAGTTACCATAATGTTTTTGCGCTTACTAAAAGAAATTGCATGCACTTTGTAAGAAAACCATTCAAATAATAGAAACTTTGCTATTTTATTTAGGGATAGAGCACAGAGGCTATTACAAAGTTTGCTAATATAATTATATGAAACTTAACTTACTCTCTAACTTTCCCGCTTTGTTTGATAGATCATGTTTTCCCGCGAGGAATTCATAGAGTTGTCTCTTACATTTTCGCCCTTTTGCTTGGGCCCTCCTCACCCCGAGTTATCTGCTTTATTTCTTTGCGCACATTTTGCAGCAAATATGTGAGGTCGCCGCTCTTGAGGGCTTTTTCTATTTCTGTGCGTAAAGAAATGCAGTTGTTAGTGGTATGACCGCTGTCCTTGTGATACTCGCAATATTGGGCAGGGTCTTGTCCACGCTTGTTTTTCATGGGGATCGGAGGTTTGAATTGATAGTCTTCAGTACTCAAAACTTCCGCCGGGGTCTTAGTTAAGGGAGTCCACTGTCTCTCCCTATTCTCCTGTTTGGTCTCCCTCTGCGCGGTAAGTTTGTTGATCGTTGCTCGAGCATCTTCAGACGAATGATTTGTCGAGCCAGAATCACGCCATGACTTCTTAAACTTTTTCCCGCCAGTGGAGCCTAAGTCCGCTGGTCTATTATGTGGTGGCGGCGGCCTATTTGTGGTAAGGTTCTTCTCAGTTTGAGCGTAAACTTTTGCCGCTGCCATTACCTTCTCCCAGCTTTTCGGGAGGCCTTCTGTACCGGATAGGACCTTGATCATATCATCGCATCTGATCGCGTATTTGAACTGCGCGCGGATCAGTTGCTCGTGGACTCCCCCAATCTCCAGTACTTCTTTATTATATCGGGTGATAAAATCCTCCAGGCTTTCGTCATCGTGGCACCAAATGTTCATTACGTCAGATGTATCGCGAATGGAACGTCGTTGTTGGCTAAAATGCGTCAGGAACTTTTCGCGCAGATCTTTCCACGATGTGATCTGTCCGATTGGCAAGTTATCGAACCAGATTCTCGCCGCGCCAGTTAGGGTCTGTACGAACAGATGGCACCACAACGGGAGGGTCCAGCCCCCAACCAGACCTGCGCTGGTAAACACTCTTAACTGATCATCCGGGTCTGTCAACCTGTTGAACTTTCCCACATTAGATGGTAATTTTGCTTTCTCAAGCGGCGCGAGAGCTATTTCCATGATGAATTTTGAATTTTCCGCTGCTTCCGCAGGGCGGTAGATCAAATCGTAATTATGCTCGGCCTCCGGGTTGTAAACCGCAAGAGGTCTGCATTTGTTGTAATTGGGGTGCAATCGGTTAAACACACTGGTATTCTCACTCACACGATAGGTTGGATCAGATTCATCGGTGTGAGTGTTTCGTTGAGGACCCAGCCTGGTATGGACTGATTGTCTACGGTGGGGATGTGCTTCATCACGATACTCTCTCTGATGACTTCCTGACTGAGTGTACTCATGTTTTGATATGGATCTGGCATAAACCTCTGTATTTTCGTAAGATGTATCCTCCCGTTAGGAATCATTAACACGAGATCCTGGTCTCCGTGATTGAGTCAAGGGAGCAGTTTGTGCACACAGCTGTGTGTATACTACATTTAGTGCCCCTTGAGACCTGACGTACCAGGAAATTGGAGTTTCTCCTGGAGGCAGAATTGAGTGAACAGGGTTTTTTGGTAACACCCCTGGAGTGACAGGTTCATTTACTCGATTGGATTGAACCTCATTATCATCTGAGGCATCCTCTGGAATTCCTTCAACCTGAAAATTGTTTACGACGTTCGGCCGAGGGCCGGTTTGTCGATGAGACGAATTTTCTTCCATATGCAAATGGAATTAACAAGGTAGCTCAAAAAGAGAGAAAATTGGATGAAACAGAGAAAATCGGTGGGCGCCAATGAAGAAACACTAGATAATTGACCGGAATCGAACTATCTAGGGGGTTTGAATCCGCATAAAAGGTGGGTTTTTCTCTCGTTTGATTTGATTACAACCGATCTCCTTCTCCGATGAACTCTGCAAAAAAGAAGCACCGTTAGCCTCGCCAAGGGGAGAAAGGGGTTCTCTCATTGACCCGAATCCTGCGTGAGAATAAGTATGGGTTATGAAGAAAAAGATGTATTGTAGAAGTGTGTGTAACTTGCCTTTCATACCTGATTTATTCTCATATTTATAGCCGAGAGTTTTTGGGAGGGAAAACCTGTATTGAAAAGTTAACGGAAGATGCTAACGCCGTAGCGGTTATTTTTCTCCATCGTTAATTCCTTTGATCCGATGTGAGAGCACACGGATCGTGGTTTAGATCAAAGGCTGGGGTTCTGCCACATGGAAAGTGGATAAGTGATGATTTCTTTCTACTTCCATGCCATCACCGTGACTCTTAGGGAGACTGAGGAGATGACACGTGGCCCAGACGGTTGTAACCGTGCACGATTAAGTCTTCTAGAAGATTACTGCTGTAATCTGGTGTGATTCTTTACCATGTGGTATCAGTTAAGTAAATAATATCCAAGTCTGGATATTATTAAGCGGAAGTGCTTGTCTTAGGATTTTCATCCTTTATGAAAGCGCAAGGATTTATGATTTCCTTTTGGCGCGCAAGTGTTGTCTGCTATTTGTCTTTAAGTCTTTCTTTTGCAAAACCAGTGCGCGGCCGCGCAAGGTAAAAAAGAGCTTAAAGACGAGGTTGTGGTATGGTCCCAAGCACTTATTATGAGGTTTTTGGGACCTTACCCCTTCACATGGAATGGGGGATAGGGTAGAAATTTAAACCGGTTGCACCAGTTTGTGACGTTTCAATCGATAAATGTCCCCTGATTCCATTGCTCTATACTGTCTCCATTTTGAGTTTTCTAATCTTCGTCATCCATTTTCGAACTTTGTTTTGAATGTCCTGGAGTATTATCGCATATCTTTCGGTCAGATTCACCCTCATGGCATGGCTAGGGTTTTACACTTTGAAGTTCTATGTCGGGCTTCTAGGTATGACCCAACTCTTTTATCGTTCCGTCGTTTTTTCCGATTGGCTAAAAACGGTGACTGGTTTACCTTCGAGACGTCTTAAGTTGAAACTTGCTTGATTTCATCTATGGTTTCTTCCCTTGGTGTCTGGAAGGACCGGTTTTTCTGAGTGTCCAAGGAAATTGTTCCTTTTAAACTTGTTTGGAGGCACCCGGATGCCGTTTTGAATGAACTTGAACCCTCTGCCCTTGACATAAATGCTCGTTTTCTATAAACTCTTAGGGAGTGCCCTTCAAGGCTTCGTCCTTTTCCTGAACATTTATTGGTGTTATTGGGTCTCAGTAAGTTGTGGGAAAAACGTGATCGAGACCCGGTGCTTTTGAGAGATGGGAAGGGTATGCACTTATTCTTGTTGTGCTGTTATGTTCCTGTTTCTTGTTTGCTTACATGTTTTATGTTTGTTTTGCAGTCATGTCTGCACTTGATTTTATCAAGAGTGATGATACTTCTGACTTTGCCTTTGATGCTGCTGCTGCTGCTACTCCGGGTGAGGATGCGGTTGTTAGGGGATCCGATCATAGGTTCGAGGGTTCCGGCTACGTGAGTGTCCCAAATGTCAAAGGTTTTACCAAAGCTGCGGGTTCCAAAGTTTTCGTTCGCCGCTCAAAACGTTATTTGAAAGGTGCTGATCAACCATCTGGCTCTGAGGCTATTGATGTTAGTGACGATATTGAAGTATCAGCAGAGCAGGCTATTGAGGTTGATGTGTCGAAGGGTAAAGAAAAAGAGTTGGTTGTTTCTGGCAAGAAGAAGAAGTTGGTTAAGAAGGGTAGTGCTTCTATCATCCAGGGTTCATCTGCTAAGAATGTTGAAAGCTTCGAAGGTCAAGAGGCTGAAGAGGTATACGTTCCTAGCTGGGGGGTAAAAGTTGGAGATAGCTTCAAAGACTCGGCTGTTTGTGCTGAAGCCTTGGCTCACTTTGCCCCTCCTGGCGTTCGTGGTGCCATCTCTGAAATGGAAAGTGACCATTTCATATTAAGATTGATGCTTAGCTCCTGCAACCTTTCTGCCTTGGTTGCTGAGGGTGTTACCCATTTTC
Source organism: Helianthus tuberosus (assembly GCA_030545235.1). Taxonomy (NCBI): domain Eukaryota; kingdom Viridiplantae; phylum Streptophyta; class Magnoliopsida; order Asterales; family Asteraceae; genus Helianthus; species Helianthus tuberosus. Next base: position 81,899,437 of record CM060417.1, on the reverse strand, counting down.
AGAAGGGCATGCAGGAGTATGAGGATTTTTCTAAGAAGAAGGAGAAAATGAAGTCTTCGATGGCTGCAATGAAGAAAGAAACTGATGGGTTTGCCAAGAAAGAAGAGGCCTGGGTCAAAAAGGTTGGTGAATTGACTAGAAGGCATGAAATTGAGATAAATGATCTCAAGAAAAGCTTTGAAGCTGACCAGTTGAAGCTAAAAGCTGATAGGGAGGCCTTGACTGTTCAACAGAAGGTCTTTGATGAAGAAAAAGATGGCCTGAAGGCTTTGGTTGCTCAAGCCACTGGTGATAACCAGTGGCTTATTGAGCAAGGTTTCCACCAAGTTGTTACCTACCTTCTTCACTCTAAAGAGTTCAATTCTGCTCTTGGTGAAGTTTATACTAAATTGCTCAACTTGGGGAAATATCAAGGTCTCATTGCAGGTTACAAGCTTCATGAATCTGGTCATCCTTTGGAAAAATCTCCTTTGTACCGTCCTGAAGCTTCTGAGGTCTTCAAGGGTTTCGTTGAGCAGATGGAGAGGCTGACCTATCCGTATGTGAGCCAGGTTGCAGCTTGTTTTGGTAAGCCCCTCTCCGTTTTGCAGGAACTAATACCGGATGGTCTTAATGAAAAGGTATGTGCCGAAGTACTTGGTTCTCTTTCAAGAAAATGTTCCTATTCAGGAGATAGCGAGGATACCTTTTCGGGAGAGCTTGATGCTGCCAAAGATGCAAGCTTGGAGGGTTCAGCAGTCGATGGTGATGGTGGCTCGAAGGCTAAGAAGTCTAAGAAGACCAAAAAGGCTAAAGGTAACAGTTCTGGAGCTTCTAAGCCTTCCGTTGATGCTTGATATTCGTAGCTTTCTTAGCATCCTTTAAAACAACTTATGGTTTGTAATGTTAACTTAAACAATTTTAGGTTTCGCAGGAACCCTTAAGGTTCCTGTGATGTGGTTGTGGTTAGGCCTGGATGGCCATTTGAACAATTTCCTAGGTTTGCAAGCTACTAAGGCTTGCTTTAACTTTGTTTGGATGTTTGGGAGTCTGTTAAGACTTTCTTCGTTATGCTATTAAGTTTTTACTATTTGCCTTGTGTTATGTTTTTTGTGTTTGTGCCTGTTTGGTAAGGCAGCTTGGTCGGCTCCAAGCCTTCAAGGCTTCTGGCTGTCATGTATGTAGCTTGAAGCCTTCGAGGCTTCTGGTTACTACTTTAGTTTCATGACTTGGTTTGTATCTTTGAGTTTTGGGTTATGTGTAACCTTTTTGCTCATGTTGTTGTATTGTTAGATTATTTCTTTTCTTTGTGGTTTTGTCTTTGTTGGGTTTGTGTTGTCTTTATGTTTTTCATACCTTAAAGGGTTCAGTGCTGCAGTCACTTAGCCTTGGTATTTTTAACAAGAAGACATATCACCTATTCTATTCATCATCTTTCTTAGTTTGATTTTGTTTCATAAGCCTGTGTTTGATGAATTTTCTAAGGCTTAAGGAACAGTTGGTGTAGGCTGCTCAGACCTGTCTATGAGACAATTTTGTTTTTTTAACTAGAAGTCTCATGGAGTTGTATTGATTTAGGAACTCACCCCTTATATAGGTTCATTTAACCCTTGAACCTATTGAGCGATATGGCCTGGGAGCTCATCCCCTTACATGGCCCTTGCCATGGAGTTTCTTGCTAGGTTCTCAACCTGGTTTTAGGATTGAAAGACAAATTTGACGAAACATCATGATTCATTCAAGAGATATTGTGTTACAAAAGGCGATCAACTCTTGAAATACAACTTTGTGAAATACAAACCAATCTTTCTTGACTACACATGAAACCTCTTAAGGGTTTTTCCATTCCAGTGTCTTGGAAGCCTTTTACCTTCTGAGTCTGCTAGTTTATAGGATCCACCCTTGTGTGCTTCAAGGATTGCATATGGCCCCTCCCATTTTGGGCCAAGTTTTCCTTGGTTCTCTTTCTTACTAGCCTCATTGTTTCTAAGCACCAGGTCTCCTGGCTTGAAGCTTTCATATCTAACTCTTTTGTTGTAATAGGCTTCCATCACTTGCTTGTACTTGGCTTCTTGGATTGCAGCTTGGTCTCGTGCTTCCTCTAGGAGTTGTAAGTTCAACATGATCTCTTTTTGGTTTGCCTCGGGATCCATGTTGATCATTCTTTGTGTTACAACTCCTACTTCAGCTGGAATCACGGCCTCAGATCCAAACACCAAGCTGTAAGGTGTTCTTTTGTGGCTTGTTTTTTCTGTTGTTCTTATGGCCCACAGAACACTTGGCAATTCTTCAAGCTAATTGCTTTCATATCTTCCCAATCTGGCTTTGATCCCTTCAACCGTGGTTCGGTTCATCCTTTCAACCTGACCGTTTGATTGTGGATATGGCACTGAGCTGAAAACCTGAGCTATTCTGAACTCTTTGCACTAAACGCTGAAAGGCTTCTCAGCGAATTGCTTTCCATTATCGGTAACAAGCACTCCTGGCAACCCATAGCGACAAATGATGTTCTCCCAAACGAAGTCAATGACTTGCTTGCCCTTGATTTTTGTAAGTGGTTTAACCTCAGGCCACTTGGTGAAGTAGTCTATGGCTACTAACAAGAACTTCACTCCTCCTTTGGCTGGTGGGAATGGACCAACGATGTCCATCCCCCATTTATAAAATGGCCATGCTGAGGTTATCGGGACAAGATCATGCTTGGGACTTTTCGGGACTGGTGCATGAATTTGGCAGGAATCACATTTCCTTAGTTGCTCAGTGGTATCTCGGTGCATGGAGGGCAAAAAATACCCAAGGTTCATCAGTTTAGCAACCACCGTTCTTGCTCCAAAATGAGCTCCGCATACTCCTTCATGAACCTCTCTGATCAAATACTGGCTTTGTTCGGGACCGACAAATCTTAGCAAGGGTGCAAGGTAACCCTTTTTGTAGAGGATTTCGCCTTGTAGCACGTATTGCCTAGACTTGACTATAACCCTTTCGGCCTCCATTTGATCAGCAGGTAACTCACCATTTTTAAGGAATTTTTTTATTGGAGTCATCCAATTGGGGCATTCCTCGGTGATTATGTCTTAAACTTCCAATTCTTCAATCGATGGAGCTTTCAACACTTCTACCAGCCCCTTTTGGTGAGGTGGGCGAAGGTGAGAGAAGCGAGCTTACTCAAGGCATCAGCTTTCTTGTTTGGAGACCTGGGAATTTGCTTGATGGTGCACGTTTCGAATGTGTTTATCAGCTCTTTGGATTTCTCTTTGTACCTTTTCATGTTGGGCTCCTTGGCAACGTAGCTTTCATTCATTTAGCTGGATACCAGCAACGAGTCCGTAAAGACTTGAAGTTTTTTAACCTTCATTTCCTTAGCCAACCTCAAGCCAGCTATCAACGCCTCGTATTCAGCCTCGTTGTTGGTGGTCTGAAATTCAAATCGAAGAGCATACGTGAATTCTAACCCTTCAGGGTTGATCAAAATGAGCCCAGCCCCTAACCCTTCAACGCTTGAAGCCCCATCAATGAAAAGCTTCCAGGCTTCAAGGTCGGAGGGTTCAGTGGCAGTTGTGTTTACTTTAGTGACTATTTGCTTTGGAATTTCCACAATGAAATCAGTTAGGACTTGGGCTTTAATGGCTTTTCTTGGAACATAGGTGATGTTGTGTTCACCTAGTTCCACGGCCCATTTAGCCAGTCGTCCTGAGTTTTCTGGTTTTTGAAGCACACTCTTAATAGGCTGGTCGGTGACCACCTGTATGGGGTGTGCTTGGAAATACCTTCGAAGCCTCTTAGCTGTTTGTACTAGAGCTAGGGCAAGTTTTTCCAAGGGAGGATATTTGACCTCTGCTAATTTTAGAGTTTTGCTGAAGAAATAAACGGGTACCTGAACTTTGTCTTGTTCGATGGTGAGGACCGCACTTATTGCTTCTTCAGCAATTGAGAGGTATACGGAGATTCGTTCACCTGTTTCTTGGGCTGCGATATCTGGGAGCGAAGCTAGGTGTTGCTTCATTTGGTTGAAGGCTTCCTCAGCTTCCTCAGTCCATTTGAAATCCTTTTTGTCGGAGCATCCTTTGAGTGTTTTGAAAAAAAGGTAATAACCTTTCAACCAACTTTGAGGTGAAGCACTTCAAGGCTGCCAGCTTCCCATTTAAGCTTTCTACCTCCTTTTTGCTTTGCGGTGGCTTGGTTTCGAGGACAGCTTTTACCTTGTTTGGATTAGCTTTTATGCTTTGCTTTCCAACGATGTGCCCCAGGAACTTCCCTTCCTCAAACCCAAATGAGCATTTTTCGGGGTTGAGCTTCATGTTAACCTTTCTTAGGTTCTGGAAGGTTTATTGGATGTCATCCAGCATTTGGTACTCTGTTTTACTTTTGATAACCAGATTATCAACGTATACTTCCATGTTTTTACCAATTTGATTGGCAAAAGCTTTGTCGACTAAACGTTGGTAGGTCGCTCCTGCATTCTTGAGGCCAAAAGAAATCTTTTGGTAACAAAAGATTCCTTTGTCCGTATGAAAGTCAGTTTTTTCTTCATCTTCTTCCTTCATGAGAATTTGATGGTACCCCTTGTATGCGTCGAGAAAATACTTGAAGGGATAACCGGTGAGAGAGTCGACCTTGAGATCAATTTCTGGCAACGGGTAACAATCCTTAGGACAAGCCTTGTTTTAGTCCTTAAAGTCAATGCACATTCTCCAGGAATTATCGGGCTTTCGGACCATAACTGGGTTTGCAACCAAGGACTGGTATTTTACCTCTCGGAGAATTCCAGCTGAAACAAGCTTTTCGACTTCTTGGCAAGCTGCCAAGCTTCTTTCAGGTGCAAGGCTTCGCTTTTTCTGAACAACAGGCTTGACTTCGGGTGGTATTCTTAATTCATGCTCAGCGATGCTTCGAGGGATACCCGTCATGTCTTCCGGGCACCAGGTGAAAACATCACTATAATGTACCAGCAACTTTTCGAGATATGAGAGGGTTTCTTGTGAAAGGCTTGGATTAACCCATATCCTTTGTTCAGGGTACTTTGGGTTAATGATTAACCTTTGCTTCTCTTTTTCGTTTTTGGAGCTTTCTCTTTCAACCATGTAAGCTTCTCGAGAAGGTTGAAGGGTTGCGATCCCTCTCTCGGTAGGAAACTTGACCGTGCCATGGCCTATAGAAACAGCCATGTAAAACGCACACTGCCCCGGTCTCCCTATGATGACATCATAGTTTGAAGGTATATTGATGACCACGAAAGTGAGGGGTTGTACTCTTTCCATTTTTCCATCGCTGAACCGAACATCAAGAGTTAATTGCCCTAAAGGCTTCAAGGGTATATCAGCAATACCTTTTATGGAGGTCCCGGAGGGTTGGAGCTTCGAACGTTCCTCATTGCTCAAGCGGTTAAAGAACTTTTCAAACATAATTTCGGTGGCAGCTCCAGTGTCTATGTATGCCCTGCTAGTCTTTAACGTTCCCACAGTTGCTTCGACCACAAGGGGGTCAGAAAGCGGGTTCTTTTCTGTTGGAGGGAAACAGACACATTGAAGCTCCCAAGCCTCTAACCGTTGTCTCTTTCTTGGAACCTTCCCATCAAAATCCACCATGCTAACTTCCTTTCCCTTCGACTCAGCCATCTGGTCCCTTACCCCCTTTACTAAGTGGGCAAGCTCCCCTGACTTGACGGCCTCTTCAATCCTTTTCTTGAGTTGGAAGCAGTCGTTCGTATGGTGGCCCTTCTCCTCGTGAAATTCACAAAATTGGTTGGAATTTTCGTTTCTTTTGCTTTTGGGGAGAGGCCTCAGAGGTCGGAAGCTTTGCTTTACCTCTTCTGTAGCAAGAATTTCTTGAGGGGTCTTGGTAAGGGGTGTGAAGCTCATGCCTTTCTCCCTGCTGGGGGGGGGTTCCGGCCTTCAGGCCTTCGTTGTTACGAACCCTTTTGGCGTCTGTCATAAGGATGAAAGCTTCCCCTTTTTCTAGCCGGACTGTTGCCTCGCCAGCTTGAACCCCTTTTTCGTTGCTCTTTAATAACTACAGCCTCTTCTCCCCTGATGTGGGCTTCAGCCCTTTCGAGAGCTTCTTCTAAGGTCTTAGGCAGGGATTTGTTGAAATCTCTTGTGAGATATTTAGATGTGATGGCGTTCATAAAACCGGCCATCCTCATTTTTTCGTCTGCCCCTACGTATGTGAGACCTTCTTTCTTGTAACTTTCTATAAACTCTCGGAGGCTCTCGTCATCCCTTTGTTTTATTTGAAATATTACTATAGCGTCCTTGACGTATCGTCTCTGTTGTGAGAAATTGGCTAGGAAACCTTTGCTCAGATCGTCAAAGCTTCGAACGGTTCTGACAGGTAAATCGTTGAACCATATCCGGGCTGACCCAACGAGAGTTTGCATAAACATAAGGCAGCATTCAGCACTTGACCATTTCTCAATTCTAGCGGCTCTAGTGAAGATCTGAAGATGGTCTTCAGGATCCTCTGTTCCATCATATGTCTTGATGTGGGACGGCATCTTGATCTTTGTTTGGAAATCATAATCGGCTATTTGCTGTGAGAAGCATGAAAGATTACTGGGTTTGTAAGGTTTGGCCAAATCCTCTTCCACCCTTGCACCTGTGTCGCTGTTGTAGTTGTTCCCTTGAGTGGCCAACACTTGATTAATGTAGTGCTGCCACGGGAAGCTCGCCATCATCTGAGGCATAAGGTTGAAGCCTTGAAGGCTTCCGGGTGCAATTGGGCAGTTTACCCCTAAAGGGGTGCTCATAACGGCACTTCTGGCTAAGGGGAGTACAGACAAAGCCTGTTCCCATGTGGTACTTGCTGGGGGTGGAAGGCTTGACACTAGAGATTGTAGGAGCTGGTCCAAAGTCAGCTCGTGTCTCAGTAAAGCATCGGATGTAGCTAGTTGGGAAGAAAAAAGAGGAAACGTTGTCGGATTTGGCCTCGTATATAGATATGGGTTAGGATTTGGAGGAGGATTACTGGGACCAGCCTCATCCCTGGATGTAGTAGGTTGTGAATTTGCAAAAGGAGGGATGGGGGGTCCAGGAGATAGAGTTGGTTCTAGTTCGTCATAGTCCAAACGAATCCTCATTCCCTTGTCTCTCTCTCTACTCACATATTGGTTGAGGAGAGACCTCAACTCCAAGAAATTGTTGGCGACCCCTTCAGGGGTAAGTTCAACATGTGAGGGGGTGCTAGAGACACCGACGTTAGGGGAAGGAACCCCTGATCTATATGGAGTTGGAGTGTGAAAAGTGAGAAACTCGGGAGTGCTCCCCGGTGTCGAGAAAGACGATGGTACAACCACATGAGCTTGGCTAGTGCTTGGGGTGGAGGTATTTGGAACCTGATTCACCTCTCCTGGAGATTCACTTTCCGACATGGTAGTTTCAAGAGAATGGAGCTACACTACTAGGTATTTTGAGGAAAATTAGTGGCGTAGCCCCACGGTGGGCGCCAACTTGTTGATGCAACACATAATAGACCAGTGTTAGTAGCAAGGCTGGTTAGGCAAAAGGGTTGAAGGGTTCAATTTTGCCTAACGCAGGTCGTGCGGTCCCCCCACGTTTGCAAGACGTGGAGAGAGGTTCACTAGTTTGATTTTGTTGTTTGCTCGGGATCCTCCCCTTAAATGTATTCAGTCTCGGATGTGGGAGCAATAGGAATGTATGAATTGAATGTGATGGAGAGTGACTTGTATGAAACAAGTACTCAAGAACAATGACCAGAGATTCGCCTGGAATCAGAGCTCATTCAGAATGTTCTTCACACTTAATGAAGTGTCACATTTACAAACCAACTGGGGTGTCCCAGTTGGCCAGTCCCACCTCTACTCTTCACAGAGACCCGGGTTCGAGTCCAGGCAGGGGGTATTCTGCCACCTTCTTCCCAGAGGGAAACGGACTCAGCTCGGGATGGGGTATTAACCGCCAGGCAGCATTGGGACGTTGCTAGCTTGTGGAGTGGGATCACTCCAGCGGCCGGGAGGTCTGTGCAATAACCCCCCCCCCCCCCAAGTGTCACATTTACAGGAAAAGCCTTAGCTCAAAGAGGAAGCTGTTTGACTAGTGAACATGCTTGCAGTTGGGGACTTACCCTTTTAGGGGTTAAAGCCTTTTGACCTGCGGATAAAAGGCTGTGCTCTGTGGACTCGTGTTACTTTTGCGGCTGAGAAAGTTGGTGAAGTAATCAGGGATGTGACCTTTTACTGTTCACGTGTTGCTTTATCTCAACTCCCGGATTTTTAACCTTTGAACTTTTTAGCCTTTTAAGCATTCATGTGTTTTAGTCATTTTATTTGGTCTTGGGCTACCCCGTCATCAATATTACTTACTTCATATATGAAGATAATGCTAATTATGATAGCTTAATGCGAAAATTACCATACCCCAATCAAGTTTAGTCTTAGCACGCCTACATCGATCTCCACCAATTAAAGAGACTCCTGACTCCATTTCCATTATATTATTAACATAATATACAAATTTGCAAATGGGTTTTTTTTTTTTTTTTGGAACTCTAAGTCTTGACTATTAGTACATATAAAAGCTTAGAAAACTTTGTAATTAACAAAAGCCCACGTGAAAGTGCTTCACAATAAGATTCTCATTTAAAGGAAAAGATAATAAGCTTAGGGTTACTGTTTATTGGATTCACGGAAAGTTACCCGAATCAAGAAACCTTGGGTTAATCAAAGATGAGTTTAAACAGGTGTCAATCATCAACAAATGACGTAATCACTTTTTTCCATAAAACCTGAGCTTTTTGCTGGTGCATTCAAGCTGGAACGTTTCCTTCTTTTTAGCATTTTGATGGTGAAAGTGAGGCATTTGTTCATTTACATATAGTTTTTCTATTATTTACTTGCTCTTTCAGGTTATAAAAATTTATTAACTTTGCTAATCTGTTAGAACACGATCGAAAATAAAACATACTTAGGCCTATAGCCTACCTATATAATCTGAATTCATTTTTCTAAGTACGAATACACACACCCTTTAAAATTTACTCTTTAAATTTCGTATAATGCCCACATTAATTAAGAGACTCGAACCCGTACCATTTTGATGGGGGATAAAACACCTAATGTCACTAGTCCAAGAGACTATCAACATATTTCGTGAATTCATGGTTGTGTATCTCCATCAACTCACGCAAGAGACATATATCTTATTGATATGCATATTGTGTCACTAGTAGGAATCCCCGCACGTTGCGATAAATGCATCTGTTTTATCACCTCATAGTAACACCCAGGGCCGTCCCTGAGAATTCGAGTACCCTGTACTAGTAGAAAAATGGGCCCCTAAAAATAAACTTACAGAAAAAAATTGTTCACAATTGTGATATTTTCCTAATATTTAATTAGGTTTAAATGTTTAATAGTTTAAAACATCGTTTTGGGTATTGACGTTAACGGATTTAGTTAGGTTACTGGGCAAAAAGACAAATAAGTTTTAGATGGTGGGGACTGCGAGTTGTGGCGGTGACATTAACGTAGTTATAAACATAGTGTTGAAGACGTTGGTATATTCGAAAATCATGAAAAAACTACATCGTTGTAAAAATAAATGTTAAGAAACACAAAAACGAACTTATAAAAAATTGTATAACTGATAAATACTTTAAAAATGTATTTAGTTAAACAAAAGAATTACTAAACATAAATATTTTTGAATAAGAAAAATAGATATAAAAAATACATTTAGGAACTGATATGGAAAATCATGAAAAAAATGTAAAATACTTTAATTTTGTTTGATCAAGAAAGTGAAAATTGTATATAAAAAAAGAAAAAAAAAAAAACCTTAACATACTGGGCCAAGTTGAAAGTGCAGAAACAAAAAATGTAAATATGTTGGGCCTCAACCAGATGTGAGAGCTTGGATGGTATGGGAAAAAAATATATTTAAGTGACAGAGACGGAGGACACAAGTTTAGAACTGGAAAGAGATCAGCCTTGTTTGGAATACCCTCTAAGCAAATTTATATATACAGATAAATATTTTTTTGGGCCCCTAGAAAAAACAGGCCTCGGCCGGGGGTGCGGCTCGCCCACCCCCAAGGCCGGCCCTGGTAACACCATACCATTTTCGCAACTTACAACACCATACTGTTTTATATAATTGTTGGTTATTTTAATTCAGTAATCATTTTAAAGAAGCATATACCATTAAACACACACTATTGAAAAAAACTTAGACTACCCGGTATGGTTTGGTTAGTCCCTGTTGATGCAACAAATAAGAGACCAAGGATAGTAGCTGGGCTGGTTAGGCAAAAGGGTTGAAGGGTTCAACTTTGCCTGACGCAGGTCGTGGGGTCCCCCCACGTTTGCAAGACGTGGAAGGAGGTTCACTAGTTTATTGTTGTTGTTTGCTGATGATCCTCCTCTGAAGTATACTCAGATTTGGATGTGGGAGCAAACGGAATGTGTGTGTTGGATGTGAAAGTGAGTAACTCGCATAAAGCAAGTACTCGATATGAATGACCAGAGTTTAAGGAAATAGGCCTGGCCAAGAATGTCCCAACTCAGTAAATGAAGTGTCAATTATATAGGAGAAGACATCTCCCAAAGAGGCATTCATTTGACTAGTATCCTTGCTTGCAGCGAGGGGCTTACCCTTTCGGGGGTTGAAGCCTTTTGACCCATGGATAATAGCGTGTGCTCTGCAGACCTGCATTGCTTTTGCGGCTGTGGGTTGGTGAAGCAATCTCTGGATGTGACTGGCTACTGTTTCCGCATTGCTTTTCCCCACCTCACAGCTTTTCAACCATTGAACCATTTAACCCTTTGAGCGTTTACATATTTAGTCACTTTATTTAGTCTTGGGCTACCCCCGTCATCAGCCTCCTAAGTCAGAGGTTTTTGGGGAATGAGCTCAAAGACTTCTGACTTTTATGTGTGTATTTTATTGCCTAAAGGTTTCAAGGGTTCGTTGCTTGAAAGCTTGAAGGGTTGTAGGCAGTTATTATTTGAATTTTAAATAACTGACAACCGATTTGATTGATGTATGGCAGTTCATAGGGTGGCGGTTTTGCAGAAGTTACTGTTTGCCATTATTACCCCTATTTTAGGTTATTTTCTTTTATATTTACATTTCTTATTCACTTTCTTCATAATTCCATCAAGTTCTTCTCATGCCCTTTCTTTCCTCTTCCAAGGTTAGTTTCGGTTTCCTTTGCATTTTCCTTACTTTCTTCATACTTTCAAAAATGGGTGCTCTTAAGGATTTAGAAAATCCTTTTCCCGATTAACACAAGAGGAAGTAGACTCGTTTTGTGTGGAATATGGTATTGATAAAAAGTTTAACCCAACTGCTCCTGCTTGTGATGTTTCTGTTGATAAACCGACCCCTGGTTCGATTGCTCTTTACTGCCGTCACTTTGAGTTTTCGAATCTTCGTTATCCCTTTTCTTTCTTTGTTTTGAATTTGTTAGAGTATTATCGGGTTTCCTTTGGACAAGTTCATCCGAAGGGTATGGCTAGGGTTTTGCATTTTGAGGTTTTGTGCCGTGCCCTTGGATATGATCCCTCATTGTTACTTTTTCGCCGGTTTTTTCGTTTGGCCAAAAATGGCGATTGGTTCACCTTTGAAACATCCAAGGTTGATTCCTGCCTTATTTCGTCCATGGTTACAACACTTGGTACTTGGAAGCATCGCTTTTTCTGGGTTTCCGATACTATTATCCCATTCAAGATGGTGTGGAGGCAACCGGATGCCGTTCTTAATGATCCGGAGCCTTCTGAATCTGAGTTAAATGATGTTTTTCTTAAAGCCATCCGGGAATGCCCTTCGAGGGTTCGTCCCTTTCCTGAACATTTACTAGTTCTTTTAGGGGTTAATAAAATTTGGGGAAATGTTGATCGGGATCCGGTTCTTATGAGAAGTGGCATGGGTATGCATTTTCCTTTTTTGCCCTTTTTGCATTTTTCTTGACTTATGCCTTATGTGTTTTTGTTTTGTTATTTGCAGTCATGTCTGCTTTCGATTTCATTAAGAGTGACGACACTTCTGATGTTGTGTTTGGGGATGTTCCGTCTGTTCCTGGTGAGAATGTTGTGGTTAGGACTGTTGAGCAAAGGTTTGAGGGCTCAGGTTATATTAGCACTTCCAATGTCAAAGGTTTCTCTAAGTCCCATGCTCCCAAGTCTTCAACCCGTCGATCTTCCCGTCGGTTGCTGAAGGCTGGTCCTCAATCCACTTCTACTGAACCAGTGGATTTGAGTGATGATATTGAAGCTTCGGAAGATCAAGGTGGTGAGGCGGGTGCTCAGAATGAGAAGGAATTGGTTGTTCATGGTAAGAAGGTTTTAGGCAAAAAGGTTGTTGCTACCCCTGTTCAAGGTTCTTCAAGCAGGGACGTTGAAGGGTTGGATCCGGAAGGGGTTTATGTGCCTAATTGGTTGGTGAAAAATGATGACAGCTTTAAGGATGCTGCTATTTGTGAAGATGCTCTGAGTCACATTGCACCTCCTTCAGTTCACAAGACCATTGCTTAGATGGATGACGACTTGATGTTGTCTCGTATGATTTTGAGCACTTGTAACCTTGTTGCTATGCTTCCTCAAGGGATTGCTCGTTTTCGTCAGAGGATGCAAGAATATGAAGAGTTTTCCAAGAAGAAAGATAAGATGAAATCTTCAATTGCTGTGATGAAAAAGGAGATAGCTGGGTTTGCTGAGAAATGTCACACCCCGACCACGTGGAACATACAAAACGTGGCGGAAATGTCGGGGAGTGTTGTAACAGAATTAATTGTTTCAAATCCATGGCAATTGAAGTTTCGTTTTATTGATTAAAAGTGTTACAATGTCTTAACAAACAAGAAATACAACATAATTAACTAGTCTTGCATCTTTTATTATCACTAAAGCCCAAGTCTGCCTATGTGTATCTTGATCATCTTATGCAACAGTTCCTGAAAAACACATGTGAAAATAGGTACGTCAGCATAAAAATGCCTGTGAGATACATAGGTTTTGTGAAAATAGGTTCCATGACTTATGTTTGAGAAAATGTTTAGTCATGAACCTTGTTATTTGCTTTGTTTTGTAAATCATTTGAAAAACAACGAGTTCAGATGATATGTATAAATAAGTGAATAATGTATGGTTAAATGAATAACCATAGTAAAATGGATTTGTATAAGATAAGTTGTTTGTAAAACAATGTCTTGTGAAAAGTATGTTATTTGTATAAAATGTTATATGTCTCAAACTGAAATGATTCAAATAACGCTACGATATGTAATACCATACAAACACTTATATATAGGAAGTACCAGCGGCGTATCCACCATGCTTGTATCATATTACACACGCATCGTTACTTAATCACTTAATCAAACCAAACTAACCAATGTAAGAAGTCTATGTTTAAATCAATTGTCAAATGTATTGGGTAATATGTCAAAGTGTTCATGTCAAGATGTAAATCATATCAAAATGTCTATGTCAAATATCCATGTCAAATGTCTATGTCAAATATCCATGTCAAATGTCTATGTCAAAATGTCATGTATGGCAAGTGAAATGTCTCAACTAAACCATATGCACAAAACAAAGTATTGAAGTAAAACTTGGTTTAAATCAAAGTTATGTTTTGTGGGAAATGCATGATCAAATGTCAATCATGTTAAAATGTCTATGCCGAAATGTCTATGTCGAATGTCTATGTCAAAATGTCATGTAAAACGATGTACTAAGTAATGCACACAATTGGGCACACCTAGCATGAAATGTCATAAAATCATGTACTATAATGTACTAACGAACATAGCAGTATATGATGTTAAAACAGGAAAGCATGAAAGTAACAAGTAGGCACATGTGTTCCACCCCAAAACAGTTTGGAAAACAGTAAAAGAGGGGTCTATGTACTCACTTGAGATTGCTCAGTTGTCTAAAGATAACCACCAAGCAGTGCTAGAGATCTCGGAATCAAACGGCACCTAATATAGGTAACTACATTTATAAACCGGACCTAAATCGGAAGACTGGGTAGCATGAGGGTTTGTAAACCAAATGAGTGTAGGAACTCATGTGATATGGTTAATCAAAGCCTACATACTAAATGAAACCTAACATAACTGCCTACAACCCATTACGACCCGTTTAGGTAGCTTATGCTACTTTAACGCGTCGTTCGCGTGAAACGCGTTCGGATCGCCTAACTAGTCCTATGACAAGTGTTATATGCCTAAACATGTTACAAAATCAGTTATGTGACAAAAGTTTAGGTTACATATGCTTAATTACCAATTATACATGAAAAGGGTATTCTGGTAATTTACCTAAGGCATATAAACTACCTATCATACAACTACTTAAACGATGTGACCATAGGGTATAACCTCGGAAGGTTATGCCCTATACTAGGGTCACCTAATGTATTTGGTCGGATCCTAATGATCGACCAAACTGGGTCGGGTTCGAAGGTATAAGCGATTTATCAGATCGCTTACCCTACGACCCTAGACAACGTGGTAATCAGTAGGCATAGTCCCAAGGGACTATAACCAACGTGATTACACTCACGTTGCGAAGTTCAAACGAACTTCGCATTGACCATTACTGGTCAACGCTGAAAGTCAAACAAAGTTTGACTTTCGGACTCGAAAAGCAATAAAATAAGGAAAAGAACGAAAGAATACTTACGAAGGGTCCCCGAATGCTAATCCCGATTCAAGAATCTCAGGTATGAAACAATGGTTTCAACTTAGAGGTTCTCAATTCAGAATTCTAGTGCAAAATGAGGTTGTGTGGGTTGGGTATTTATAGGAATACCCGAACCGTTAGGATCGTTCCATGGAAAACGGGCCATGAATCCAACCCGTACACTTGTCGGAACCTTATGGTGGCTGGAAATCCATCCTTATCAGATGACTAGATAATTAGGAATGTGTGGTTGTGGTTAATCCAGCTGAAAACAGGCTGTTAAGTACATTGCATCTGGTCTGCAGACCCCTAGCGCACCGCTACGCTAAAAGTGTAGCGCACCGCTAGGCTTAAGTTTGGCAGATTTACACTTTTGGTCCTTGTCATGCATTCAGCCCATTTTCGACACGTTTAAGGCCCGTTAACCCCATTTCAAAGCTCTAAAATGAAGTTACAGTATAGGGAACTTAAAATGTGTTCAAAAATATCTCGGATGTCGGTTCGTTTGGCCGTACGAACGCGATGTTCGCTTAATTACGACGGAATGCGCACAAGCGCGAAAAACGATCCAAATGACGCGACGAATGGATTTTTCTTAAGGCGAACCATAAAATATAATGTAGTCATGCTTACATAAATTTTTGGATGTCCGGATGTATTCAGAACGTAAGTTATGCGCGAAAATGCAAACTTGTGCACTTTTTTTACGCTTTTAGTCCCTGAATGACTCAAAAGTTTATTTTAGCATACCGAACACCTCAAAGCCTATTTCTAAGCTATGTAAAGGATATTTATGGTATGTTTAACTTATGGTCATGTTCCGGAAGGTCTGTTACAGTTCAAATTGGCATACTTTCGCAGTTTGTCAACTTTAGTCCCTGTAAGCGATTAAACTTTGATTTCACCACACCAAACCTTTCAAAACTTATATCTAAGTTATGTAAAGGTTATTTAAGGTATGTTAAGCCTATTTCACTATTCCAGAGTGTTCGTTGGATTAAACTGGTTATATCTACTCATCAGAGCGCGTATAACCCTCCAGAAAGCGATTTAAATCTTGAAATCGAACAAGAATTGATATGTGTAAACGATACACATATTTTTACAAATCCCAAGTATGAAATACTATATTTCATTGGTTTGGCATTTGTTTGATGGTTGGAGTGGCACAGGTGTTACAGTCTCCCCTACTTTAGGAAATTTCGTCCCGAAATTAATTCGTAGGAGTCTATCTGTGACTTTGTGTGAAGTAACCATCAAAGATAAGCAAGGCATAATCCTGTTATTTCTCTTTAACGGACATTTTTCAGAATTGAAAAAAATGAACGGAGTTATTTTCAACAGGCATTCTTCAGAAACGAAATTGAACGAAAGGAGTCATTTTTCACCATTTCTTCAGAAACAAAAATGAACGAAAGGAGTCATTTTTCACCATTTCTTCAGAAACCAAAAATGAACGACAAGAGTCATTTTTCACCATTCCTTCAGAAACCAAAAATGAACGACAAGAGTCATTTTTCACCATTCCTTCAGAAACCAAAAATGAACGACAAGAGTCATTTTTCACCATTCCTTCAGAAACCAAAAATGAACGACAAGAGTCATTTTTTCACCATTCCTTCAGAAACCAAAAATGAACGAAAAGAGTCATTTTTCACCATTCCTTCAGAAACCAAAAATGAACGACAAGAGTCATTTTTCACCATTCCTTCAGAAACCAAAAATGAACGAAAAGAGTCATTCTTCAGACACATGACCAAACTAGCTGTGGTTTCCGTGCACTGAATTCCATAATTATGTATGCATCCATAATTACGCAATTCCTTGCATAGTCCGCACAATTTGCTTGTAATGTGGAGGGGAGGAAAATCAAACCTGTGATGAGCGTGACTAGACTACCATAGGGTCCTTTTAATTAGATCTACAAACGGTCCTTTTAATTAGGCCACCAAGGAGTCCTTTCAGCTATATCATCACATGATATCCCTAACCAGACTTTTTTTTTTTTTTTTTGGATCAATCTGATTACCTAGACCACTCAGGGGTCTAATTATGGAATAGTACAATATAATCCAAGGATCTTTACTATCACGTAAAAGCCCATTGAGGATTTAATATAGTACCTTTGGATATCCTACTACGAATTCCTTATACAAAGATATGGAAGATTCTTCGAGGATTTGGATAACAAAAACTTGGATTACACAAAAACATAAAAGGAAACACATAATCACATAGTTGTTTAACTTGTTTATTAATTTGTTATCTTTGGACACGGATACTTAAAGCACACCAGGAATCCATTTCGTGGATTTCATTTGGCACTTTAATCATTTCAAGAACCCATCCATGAAGATAGGATGATCTACCAAAAATTCGATTTTCGTTTTCAGGAAAACGCAATATTCGAATTAAGGTACACAATAATTTAGGACATACGGAAATACCCTTGGGTACCCTATTAAAAATTTATAGTGGTACTTGGGGTATTCATACGGAATTATAACTTGCACCTTGTACTTCGTTTCTTTGAAAGAGACGGGTACTTAGGATTCTTGTGGAAAACGCAAGAGATTGAAAAATGGAAGAATTTTGGGGGTAGATTGCTTTTCAAGGAATATGATTCCTTGATTGTCGGTATTGTAGGGGATATGTTGTTTATGCATACAACCACATAAATACATTGCAATATAAATAAAAGGATTTATTTATTAACAATGATAACAACTGTTTCATGGACCTTGACAACAAAAGAAAATAATACATAAGATGTGATTATTTCTAAAGAGTGTTGTCTTCTAGTCGGTCAGATGCTCATCTCTGTGCTGGATTAGCATTAGCACGCTTTGGGCAATTTCTTCGGAAATGTCCCATCTCGCCACACTTGTAGCAAGAACCTGGTGGAAAGCGAGCTCGAGCAGTTTTAATGTTAGCTTGATTTGGTGCAACTGCTGCTACGCAAACTTTTGCTGTATGACCTTTACGTCCACAAATTTGGCATTCGCGGCACTTCACATTAACATGATGATAAAGGTTACATTGGTTGCACAAAGGTGAAGTTCCATTGTATGGTTTCCTAGCACGGGGTTTAGCTGGTTGGTTGGGGGCGGCTTGATCATTGTGAGCGACCATGGCGAAGTTCTGAGAAGCCTTTTGCTTCTTTGACCGCTCAAGGGATCCAGTCTGTTCATCCATGGTCTTTGATTCCTCGATCGGTTTCTTGTCACCCTTTCGGAAAAGCTTACGTTTCCTGATCTGAGATTCAGTCAGGGTTGCAGATAACTCAATGGCCTGCCTAACCGTAGTGGGGTTACTACCAGTAACAATGTCTTGAACTGAGTCAGGGAGACCATCAATGTATTTTTCGATTGCCTTATCCAAAGGCGTGACCATGGTAGGACACAACAGGCTCAGCTCCTCATATCGATCAGTGTATGCTCGATGTTCGCCGCTGTCTTGCTTAAGGTCGTCGAATTCCCTTTCCAATGCCCTGATCTCGTGACGAGGACAGAATTCCTTCATCATCAGTGCTCGAAGTTCTTCCCATGTTTGCGCCAGTGCCTCTTCGGCACCCCTATCTCTCACCACACCGTTCCACCATGTCAAAGCTCGTTTCTCAAAGACACTAGATGCAAAATCTACCTTTCGCTCGTTTGGACATTGAACATGCCTGAAGGTGCTCTCTAGACTCTCGAACCATTGCAGAAGTGCAGTCGCTCCTTGAGACCCAGAAAACTTTGATGGCTTAGCCGAGTTGAACGTCTTGAAGTTGCATGGGGCATTATTGTTGTTGATAGCTTGGTGACATTGGGCAACGATGATCGGGATTGCAGCAGTCATTTGCTGTGTAATTACAGCTGCCAGCTCGTCAACAGATACCGGATTTTCGCGTCGTGGAGGCATTCTAAAAGAGGAGAACATGAAAAGAAACGAGTGAGAGAATTAGACGAAATGAATGAGATGAAACAAATCTGATGAAAGCAAGGATTGTGGTCATTTGTTTGTTACTACAAAGCAACAAACGACCTCGGTGATTAATCAAAGTAATTAGGTCAAAAATAATGTATCGCGAAGACATGCTCGCCTATAAGTGAACACTCATCCCAAGAATTCCCAGGTAAGCACAACTGGTCTCGCGTCTGATGAGATGTATACGAAGTGCTTGCCTAGACAGAAAACCCAGAATACAGGCATTCACCCTTCCAGTTTGCACGTGTTCACATTATTAAAAACCCAAAACCTTGACGAAAGTTTTGAAAACTCAAAGGGGTTCAAAACCGTATAACAGAGGGTTCAAAACCTTACAATAGAGGGTTCAAAACCTAGTAATCAATCATCCTAGAACAGATGATTAGTTTTCAAAGCGGTTTTGAAATTTATGTTCTTGTTGTGGTCGTCGCCTAAGGATAGGTGACGGTATTGTTTTATGACTAAACGCAAGTAAACTCGCGTTAGGGTCCTAAGAAAGTTATAGACTAGGTCAAAGCATTACTAATAACCTAATTCCCTATAACCATTGGCTCTGATACCATCTTTTCTGTCACACCCCGACCACGTGGAACATACAAAACGTGGCGGAAATGTCGGGGAGTGTTGTAACAGAATTAATTGTTTCAAATCCATGGCAATTGAAGTTTCGTTTTATTGATTAAAAGTGTTACAATGTCTTAACAAACAAGAAATACAACATAATTAACTAGTCTTGCATCTTTTATTATCACTAAAGCCCAAGTCTGCCTATGTGTATCTTGATCATCTTATGCAACAGTTCCTGAAAAACACATGTGAAAATAGGTACGTCAGCATAAAAATGCCTGTGAGATACATAGGTTTTGTGAAAATAGGTTCCATGACTTATGTTTGAGAAAATGTTTAGTCATGAACCTTGTTATTTGCTTTGTTTTGTAAATCATTTGAAAAACAACGAGTTCAGATGATATGTATAAATAAGTGAATAATGTATGGTTAAATGAATAACCATAGTAAAATGGATTTGTATAAGATAAGTTGTTTGTAAAACAATGTCTTGTGAAAAGTATGTTATTTGTATAAAATGTTATATGTCTCAAACTGAAATGATTCAAATAACGCTACGATATGTAATACCATACAAACACTTATATATAGGAAGTACCAGCGGCGTATCCACCATGCTTGTATCATATTACACACGCATCGTTACTTAATCACTTAATCAAACCAAACTAACCAATGTAAGAAGTCTATGTTTAAATCAATTGTCAAATGTATTGGGTAATATGTCAAAGTGTTCATGTCAAGATGTAAATCATATCAAAATGTCTATGTCAAATATCCATGTCAAATGTCTATGTCAAATATCCATGTCAAATGTCTATGTCAAAATGTCATGTATGGCAAGTGAAATGTCT
The DNA here is from genome assembly GCA_030545235.1 of Helianthus tuberosus. Lineage (NCBI taxonomy): Eukaryota > Viridiplantae > Streptophyta > Magnoliopsida > Asterales > Asteraceae > Helianthus > Helianthus tuberosus. Next base: position 81,879,424 of record CM060417.1, on the reverse strand, counting down.
CAACTAAACCATATGCACAAAACAAAGTATTGAAGTAAAACTTGGTTTAAATCAAAGTTATGTTTTGTGGGAAATGCATGATCAAATGTCAATCATGTTAAAATGTCTATGCCGAAATGTCTATGTCGAATGTCTATGTCAAAATGTCATGTAAAACGATGTACTAAGTAATGCACACAATTGGGCACACCTAGCATGAAATGTCATAAAATCATGTACTATAATGTACTAACGAACATAGCAGTATATGATGTTAAAACAGGAAAGCATGAAAGTAACAAGTAGGCACATGTGTTCCACCCCAAAACAGTTTGGAAAACAGTAAAAGAGGGGTCTATGTACTCACTTGAGATTGCTCAGTTGTCTAAAGATAACCACCAAGCAGTGCTAGAGATCTCGGAATCAAACGGCACCTAATATAGGTAACTACATTTATAAACCGGACCTAAATCGGAAGACTGGGTAGCATGAGGGTTTGTAAACCAAATGAGTGTAGGAACTCATGTGATATGGTTAATCAAAGCCTAAATACTAAATGAAACCTAACATAACTGCCTACGACCCATTACGACCCGTTTAGGTAGCTTATGCTACTTTAACGCGTCGTTCGCGTGAAACGCGTTCGGATCGCCTAACTAGTCCTATGACAAGTGTTATATGCCTAAACATGTTACAAAATCAGTTATGTGACAAAAGTTTAGGTTACATATGCTTAATTACCAATTATACATGAAAAGGGTATTCTGGTAATTTACCTAAGGCATATAAACTACCTATCATACAACTACTTAAACGATGTGACCATAGGGTATAACCTCGGAAGGTTATGCCCTATACTAGGGTCACCTAATGTATTTGGTCGGATCCTAATGATCGACCAAACTGGGTCGGGTTCGAAGGTATAAGCGATTTATCAGATCGCTTACCCTACGACCCTAGACAACGTGGTAATCAGTAGGCATAGTCCCAAGGGACTATAACCAACGTGATTACACTCACGTTGCGAAGTTCAAACGAACTTCGCATTGACCATTACTGGTCAACGCTGAAAGTCAAACAAAGTTTGACTTTCGGACTCGAAAAGCAATAAAATAAGGAAAAGAACGAAAGAATACTTACGAAGGGTCCCCGAATGCTAATCCCGATTCAAGAATCTCAGGTATGAAACAATGGTTTCAACTTAGAGGTTCTCAATTCAGAATTCTAGTGCAAAATGAGGTTGTGTGGGTTGGGTATTTATAGGAATACCCGAACCGTTAGGATCGTTCCATGGAAAACGTGCCATGAATCCAACCCGTACACTTGTCGGAACCTTATGGTGGCTGGAAATCCATCCTTATCAGATGACTAGATAATTAGGAATGTGTGGTTGTGGTTAATCCAGCTGAAAACAGGCTGTTAAGTACATTGCATCTGGTCTGCAGACCCCTAGCGCACCGCTACGCTAAAAGTGTAGCGCACCGCTAGGCTTAAGTTTGGCAGATTTACACTTTTGGTCCCTGTCATGCATTCAGCCCATTTTCGACACGTTTAAGGCCCGTTAACCCCATTTCAAAGCTCTAAAATGAAGTTAAAGTATAGGGAACTTAAAATGTGTTCAAAAATATCTCGGATGTCGGTTCGTTTGGCCGTACGAACGCGATGTTCGCTTAATTACGACGGAATGCGCACAAGCGCGAAAAACGATCCAAATGACGCGACGAATGGATTTTTCTTAAGGCGAACCATAAAATATAATGTAGTCATGCTTACATAAATTTTTGGATGTCCGGATGTATTCAGAACGTAAGTTATGCGCGAAAATGCAAACTTGTGCACTTTTTTTACGCTTTTAGTCCCTGAATGACTCAAAAGTTTATTTTAGCATACCGAACACCTCAAAGCCTATTTCTAAGCTATGTAAAGGATATTTATGGTATGTTTAACTTATGGTCATGTTCCGGAAGGTCTGTTACAGTTCAAATTGGCATACTTTCGCAGTTTGTCAACTTTAGTCCCTGTAAGCGATTAAACTTTGATTTCACCACACCAAACCTTTCAAAACTTATATCTAAGTTATGTAAAGGTTATTTAAGGTATGTTAAGCCTATTTCACTATTCCGGAGTGTTCGTTGGATTAAACTGGTTATATCTACTCATCAGAGCGCGTATAACCCTCCAGAAAGCGATTTAAATCTTGAAATCGAACAAGAATTGATATGTGTAAACGATACACATATTTTTACAAATCCCAAGTATGAAATACTATATTTCATTGGTTTGGAATTTGTTTGATGGTTGGAGTGGCACAGGTGTTACAAGAAAGAAGCAGCGTGGGACAAGAAGGTTAGTGATTTGACTAGGATGCATGAAATTGAGATGAGTGACTTGAAAAAGAGCTTTGAGGCTGATCGGTTGAAGCTTAAGGCTGATCGGGAAGCTTTATTTGTTCAACAGCAGTCTTTTGGTAAGGAGAATGAGGGGTTGAAAGCTTCAGTTGCTCGCTTTACTGCTGACAATCAGTGGTTAATTGAGCAAGGTTTCCAGCAGGTTGTTACTTACCTTCTACATTCCAGGGAGTTCAACTCTGCCCTTGGTTAAGTGTATACTAAGCTGCTCAACCTAGGGAAACACCAGGGCCTTATTGCTGGTTATAAGCTTCATGAATCCGGTCATCCTTTGGAACAATCTCCCCTGTTTCGTCCTGATGCTTCCGATATCTTTAAAGGCTCCGTTGAGCAAATGGAGAGACTAACCTACCCTTATATCCACCAAGTTTCTGCTTGTTTTGGTAAGCCTCTCACTGTGTTGCAGGACTTAAAACCGGAAGGCCTTAATGAAAAGGTTTGTGCTGAGATCTTGGGTTCTCTTTCAAGAAAGAGATCCTACTCGGGAGATAGTGATGACACCCTTTCGGGTCAACCAGATGCTCCAAAGGATGCAAGCTTGGAGGCTTCAGCGGTAGGTGGTGATGGAGGTGTGAAGACTAAGAAGCTGAAGAAAGCAAAAAGGGCCAAAGGTGAAGGTTCCGGGGTTTCCAAGTCTTCTGCTGATGCTTAATTCGTAGCTTTCTTAGCACTAAAAACAATTTATGGTTTGTAATGTTAACTTGAACAATATTAGGTTTTCAGGAACCCTTAAGGTTCCTGTTGGTTGTGTTTAAGGCCTGTATGGTCGTTTGAACAATAGTTAAACTTGTAAGTTACTAGGACTTGCCCTAACTTGTGTTTGAAAGTCTTTTAGGGCTTTCTTTGATATGGTATGATGTTTAACTATTTTCTTTGTGTTATGTTTTTATACTTGTGCCTTTTTCGTTAAGGCAGTTTGTTTGGCTTTAACCTTCCAAGCCTTTTGGCGGTCTGTTAGTAGGTTGAAGCCTTTGAGGTTTTGAGTTGTTACTCGGGTGGCTTGAAGCCTTGAAGGCTTCTTAGTCTTGTGATCTGACTTGGTTTGTATCTTTATAATTTTTTGTCTAGATTTTCTTTGTCTTTTTGTAACTTTGTCTATGAGACAATTTTATTTTTTCTTAACAAGTCTCATGGAGTTATATTGATTTAGGAACTCACCCCTTATATAGGCTCATTCAACCCTTGAACCTATTGAGCGATGTGGCCTGGGAGCTCATCCCCTTACATGGCCCTTGCCATGGAGTTTTTTGCTAGGTTCTCAACCTGATCTTAGGATAGAAAGACAAGTTTGATAAAACAACGTCATTCATTCAAGCAATACTTGCTTTTTACAAAAGGTATTCATAGTGTTGTTCGAAATACATTTTGACACAAACCAAACTTTCCTGTCTAAACATGGAACCTTTTTAGGGTTTTGCCATTCCAATGCCTTGGAAGCCTTTTGCCTTCTGAATCTGCTAGCTTGTAGGATCCACCCTTGTGTGCTTCGAGGATGGTGTATGGACCCTCCCATTTTGGGCCAAGCTTTCCTTGATTTTCCTTTTTGCTAGCTTCATTGTTTCTGAGGACCAGGTCTCCTGGCTTGAATCGTTCATTCTTGACCTTCTTGTTGTAGTAGGCTTTCATTTGTTGCTTGTATTTGGCTTCTTGGATTGCGGCTTGATCTCGTGCTTCCTCAAGGAGTTGTAAATTCAACATGGTCTCTTTTTGGTTTGTTTCGGGATCCATGTTGACGATTCGTTGGGTTACAACTCCTATTTCAGCGGGGATCACAGCCTCGGATCCAAATACCAAGCTATAGGGTGTTTTCTTATGGCTTGTTTTTTCGGTTGTTCTAATTTCCCATAGGACACTAGGCAATTCTTCAAGCCAGTTGTTTTCGTATCTTCCCAGTCTTGTCTTGATACCTTCCACTATGCTTCTATTCGTTCTTTCAACCTGACCGTTTGATTGCGGATAAGCCACTGAGCTAAAAACCTGATTTATTTTGTATTCCTTGCACCAAACACTGAAAGGCTTTTCCGCAAATTGCCTTCCGTTATCAGTGACAAGTACTCCCGGAAATCCATAACGGCAAATGATGTTCTCCCAAACAAAGTCAATGACCTGCTTTCCCGTGATCTTAGCAAGTGGTTTGACCTCAGGCCACTTGGTGAAATAATCTATTGCCACCAGCAAGAATTTTACTCCTCCTTTGCTTGGGGGAAATGGACCAACAATGTCCATTCCCCATTTATGGAATGGCCATGCCGAGGTTATCGGGACTAAGTCATGCTTGGGACTTTTTGGGATTGGTGCATGAATTTGGCAAGCATCACATTTCTTCAATTCTTCAGCCGTATCGCGATGCATTGAGGGCCAGAAATATCCAAGGTTCATGAGCTTTGCAACCACTGATCTAGCTCCAAAGTGAGCTCCGCATACACCTTCGTGAATTTCTTTGATCAAATACTTACTTTGCTTAGGACCAACACATCTTAGCAAAGGAGCAAGGTAACCCTTTTTGTAAAGGGTCTCTCCTTGTAATACGTATTGCCTTGCCTTGATTTCAAACCTTTTAGCTTCTACTTGATCATTGGGTAATTCACCATTTATAAGGAACTTTTTGATGGGAGTCATCCAGTTTGGATCTTCCTCGGTAACTACATCTTGAACCTCCAATTCATCAATTGATGGGGTCTTCAACACTTCTACCAGCACCTTCTTGGTAAGGTGAGCGAAAGTGAGAAATGCAAGCTTGCTTAGGGCATCAGCCTTTTTGTTTTGAGATCTGGGGATTTGTTTGATGTTGCATGCTTGGAAGGTACTCATCAGCTCCTTGGATTTTTCTCTGTATTTTTTCATGTTGGGCTCTTTAGCTATGTAGCTATCATTTACTTGGCTTGAGACCAGCAACGAATCTGTGAACACTTCAAGCTTTTCAACCTTCATTCCTTTAGCCAGCCTTAAGCCAGCTATTAGTGCCTCGTATTCAGCCTCGTTATTGGTGGTCTGAAAATCAAAACGGAGAGCATATGTGAATTCCAACCCTTCTGGGTTGATCAAAATTAGCCCCGCCCCTGACCCTTCAACACTTGAAGCCCCATCGGTAAAAAGCTTCCAGGCTTCAGGGTTGGAGGGTTCAGTGGTGGTAGTGTTTACTTCAGTGATTGCTTGGTTTGGGATTTCCACGATGAAATCAGCCAAAACTTGGGCTTTGATAGCTTTTCGTGGGACGTAGGTGATGTTATGTTCACCTAGTTCCACTGCCCATTTGGCCAGTCTTCCCGAATTTTCTGGTTTTTCAAGCACATTCTTAATAGGTTGGTCAGTGACCCCTTGTATAGGGTGTGCTTGAAAATACCTTCGAAGCCTTCTAGCTGTTTGAACTAGGGCTAAGGCAAGCTTTTCAAGGGGAGGGTATTTGGTTTCAGCCAATTTTAGAGTTTTGCTGAAGAAATAGACGGGTACCTGAGCTTTGTCCCGTTCGATGACGAGGACTGCACTTATGGCCTCTTCAGCAATTGATAAATAGACTGAAATTAGTTCCCCCGTTTCAGGAGCTGTAATGTCCGGTAAGGAAGCGAGATGTTGTTTCATCAAGTTGAAGGCTTCTTCAGCCTCATCGGTCCATTTGAAGTTCTTCTTATCAGAGCAATTCTTGAGCGTTTTGTAGAAGGGTAGAGATCTCTCAGCCAACTTAGAGGTAAAACGCTTCAAGGCTGCAAGCTTCCCGTTTAAGCTTTCAACCTCTTTCTTGGTTTTTGGTGGTTTAGTTTCAAGAACCGCTTTCACCTTGTTTGGGTTGGCCTTGATGCTTTGCTTCCCAACAATGTGACCCAAGAACTTTCCTTCTTCAAACCCAAATGAGCATTTTTCAGGGTTGAGCTTCATGTTAACCTTTCTGAGATTCTTGAAAGTTTCTTGAATGTCGTCGAGCATTTGATACTCCGTCTTGCTTTTGATTACCAAGTCATCGACGTATGCCTCCATGTTTTTACCAATTTGGCTTGTAAAGGCTTTGTCTACTAGACGTTGGTAGGTTGCTCCAGCGTTTTTGAGTCCAAAAGGCATCTTTTGGTAACAAAAGATTCCCTTATCAGTGTGGAACGCTGTCTTCTCTACATCTTCTTCTTTCATGAGTATCTGGTGATACCCTTTATAAGCATCAAGAAAGCATTTGAAAGGGTAACCGGTGAAGGAGTCAACCTTGAGGTCGATTTCTGGTAGAGGATAGCAATCCTTGGGGCAAGCCTTGTTAAGGTCTTTGAAATCTATGCACATCCTCCAAGAGTTGTCAGGTTTCTTGACCATAACCGGGTTTGCAACCCACGATTGGTACTTGACCTCTCGGAGAATGCCGGCTGACACAAACTTTTCAACTTCTTGGCAAGCAGCCATGCTTCTCTCAGGTGCTAGACTTCTTTTCTTTTGGACCACGGGCTTGACATCCGGTGGTATTCTTAGCTCATGTTCAGCAATGTTCCGAGGAATGCCTGTCATGTCCTCGGGGCACCAAGCGAAGACATCACTGTAATGTGTTAGCAATTTTTCAAGATACGAGAGAGTTTCTTGTGAAAGGCTTGGATTGACCCTTATTCTCTGTTCAAGGTACTTAGGATTTATGACCAGCCTTTGCTTGTCTTCTTCACTTTTGGAACTTTCACCTTCGACCAGGTATGCTTCTTGAGAGGGTTGAAGGGTTGCTATACCCCTCTCGGTGGGAAATTTAACCGTGCCATGGCTAACAGACACAGCCATGTAGAATGCACATTGCCCTGGCCTCCCAATGATCACATCGTAGCTTGAAGGTATGTTGATAACCACAAAGGTGAGTGGTTGGATTCTTTCCTTCTGACCCTCGCTGAAACGAACATTAAGTGTCAGTTGCCCTAAAGGCTTGAGGGGTATATCGGCAATACCTTTTATGGAGGTTCCAGAGGGTTGAAGCCTTGAACGTTCTTCATTACTCAAACGGTTGAAGAATTTTTCGAACATGATTTCAGTAGTTTCCCCAGTGTCTTCTACCACAAGAGGGCTAGAGAGAGGGTCTTTCTCCGTTGGGGGGAAACAGACACACTGAAGCTCCCAAGCTTCCAACCGCTGTCTTTTATGAGGAACCCTTCCATCAAAATCCACCATATTGACTTCCTTACCTTTTCCTTCAGCCATTTTGTCCCGGACTCCCTTTACCAAATGAGCGAGTTCTCCGGACTTAACAGCTTCTTCAATTCTTTTCTTGAGTTGGAAGCAATCATTGGTGTGGTGACCTTTTTCTTCATGAAACTCACAGTATTGTGTGGAGTTCTCATTTTTTCTGCTTTTGGGGAGAGGCCTAGGAGGCCGAAAGTTTTGCTTGACTTCTTCCGTTACGAGGATTTCTTGAGGGGTCTTCGTGAGGGGTGTGAAACTTATGCCTTTCTCCCTGCTTGAAGGGTTCCGGCCTTCAGACCTTCGAGGGTCTGAACCCTTTGACCGCCTGTCATAGGAGTTGAAGTTTCCCCTTTTTCTAGCTGGATTGTTGCTTCGCCAGCTGGATCCCCTTTTTCTTTGTTCTTTAATGTCTACCGCCCCCTCTCCCCGGATGTGGGCTTCAGCCCTTTCGAGAGCTTCTTCCAAGGTCTTGGGCAAGGACTTGTTGAAATCTCTTGTGAGATATTTAGAGGTGATGGCATTCATGAAACCAGCCACTCTCATTTTCTCATCTGCCCCTACATAAGTCAGACCTTCCTTCTTGTATCGTTCAATGAACGCACGAAGACTTTCATCATCACGTTGTTTTATCTGGAAGATTACTGTTGCGTCTTTAACATATCGCCTTTGTTGGGAGAAATTGGCCAGAAAACCCTTGCTGAGGTCGTCAAAGCTTCGAACGCTTTGAGCAGGTAAGTCGTTGAACCAGATTCTGGCTGATCCCACAAGGGTTTGCATGAACATTAGGCAACATTCAGCGTTTGACCATTTCTCTATCCTTGCTGCACCGGTAAAGATCTGAAGATGGTCCTCAGGATCTTCAGTCCCATCATACGTCCTGATGTGGGATGGCATCTTGATCTTTGCTTGGAAATCATAATCAGCTATTTGCTGTGAAAAGCATGAAAGGTTACTTGGCTTATATGGTTTAGCCAAGTCTTCTTCAGCCCTTGCATCCACATTATTGCCATTGCCGTTATTTCCTTGAGTGGCTAGTACCTGATTAATAAAGTGTTGCCATGGGAAGTTAGCCATCATCTGGGTCATCATGTTGGGCATGAGGTTGAAGCCTTGTAGGCTTCCAGGTGCAACTGAGCAGCTTATTCCAAGGGGAGTGCTCATAACAGAACTTCGTGCCAAAGGGAGCACGGACAGAGTTTGCTCCCACGTGGTTGTTGTAGATGCTGGAAAGCTTGTTACTGGGGACTGTATGAGCTGGTCAAGGGTTAGCTCATGTCCCAAAGGAGCACCACTAGTAATCGGTTGGGAAGAGAAGATGGGATGCGCTGTGGGATTTGTCATTGTGGACAGATATGGGTGAGGGTTTGAAGGATTACTGGGACCAGCCTCATTTCTAGTTGTAGAAGGAAGGGGAGGTGGTCCAAGAGACAACGTTGGTTCTGGCTCGTCATAATCTAGGCGGATTCTCACCCCCTTTTCTCTTTCTCTATTCACATGCTGGTTGAGGAGAGACCTCAATTCCAGGAAATTGTTGGCAACCCCCTCGGGGGTAAGTTCAACACGCGCTGGGGTGTCGGAGACACCGACATTGGGAGAAGGAACCCCAGATCTGGACGGGGTTGGTGTGTTGAAGGTGAGGAACTCGGGTGTACTCCCCGGAGTTGAGAAAGAAGTTGGTATAGCCACATGAGCTTGGCTACTACCCGGGGTAGAAGTGTTTGGAATCTGATTTACTTCTCCCGGGGATCCTGTAACACCCCGAAAACGAGTTTGGTAATTAAACCACGTTAATAATAATGAACGGGTAAAATAGCGTTAGTGGTAAAATTTACCCGGTGAATATTAGGACTTAGACAAACAATCCTAATATTAGTTATAAAATTTAATAAATGCTGGAGAAAACAATGTTATAAGAAGCCCGAGTTAACGGGACTTAAAATAAAACGGGTTATGACTTCCCGAACCCATTAAGTTAACTAGGAATGTTTAACCTAGTTAGTAAGTGGGGAATATTGTTAGAAATAAGTAGGTTATGCCCTACTTAATTAACTAACCAAACATGAGGGACCAAAATGGGATAACCTGAAAATGGTTTTAATTAAACTAAATAAAATAACACAACACACACACACAAGTGTGTGTGGTGCGTGTTCTGGTCGACCAAGAAAAGGCTCCCAGGAGCCAAAAACCCTAACTCAACAAGATCCAGCAAATTGAAGGTCAAATTTAGCCCGAATCGGATGCATGAACACATATAAATGATCACCTAGTCGTGGGGATCACAAGGTATGTCGAATTTTAAGATTTGGTGATACTTTGAGATTATGATGAACAATCATAATCGAAATTCTGGAATGAATATTGAATGTATGAGTGTTATTATGATGAAATCTTCGTTTAGAAACAAACCCTAGTTGAAAAACTTGATGAATTGGTGTCAAAACTAGGGATTTGATAATTAACCTATTATGTGCTAAGTGGGTTTTGATTATGTAGTGAAGATGATGGTTTACACATGTTTAAAATCATCATAGTTGCTAGTAGAAACAAGATACTTGAACAATTTAGGTGTTTGGGTACATAAATCATATTTACCATGAAATGGGTTGTTATATGATATAAAAGAATTGATGTTAAGATTGTGATATGGATGCTTGAAATCATGTTACCTAGTTGTAAAATGTGTAAAAACAATGTATGCACATTAGGTGTTTGTTAAAATGCCTAAATGAAAACTAAAGTGTTGAAATTGGAGTGAAAATGTGCAATGAATAAGTTGATAAGTCGATTGACCTTAAAAAGTCAAATCGACCAAGTGTATGATCGGATGGTAAATTCGATATAAGAAGAGTAGGATGGAATAGTCGTAAATGATTATGACTAACCTAACCATCTTACAATTACAATGATAATTTGACGCTTGGCAAGCTAGGTGAAGGCTTGGGGAAGGAAGCGGGTCAAACGAAGCAAGAATGACGGAAAAGCATAATTCGGATGCAAGGTAAGTATAGCTTACACTAGTCTTATACGTTAGAATATTCTCTTATCGTATTAGTTACGAATAAGATGAATACATAATTGAGGTATGATGTTCCGACGTGTAAACATACGGAACAAGGTAGTCGAGCATGACAAGAAACCATGTTGATGGTTTAAAAGGAATTAAAACGGTAAGTTGGTCAGGCGTTGACCATAACTATTTGTTTTGAAAGACACTGTAAGGCGTAAGCCATGATAGGCTAAAAAGCATTAAGAAAACGATTAATAAGTGAAATGACCACACGGTGTAAACCGAAGCGAGTCATATAGATGAGATGGTAATAAATATCATCTCGCCAACATAATCGGTCACTTAGACCAAATGGGTCAAAAGGTGAAAATATCACCCTTTGACAATAACGACTAATGATTATTGTCGAGCTATATTATTTCAGGTATAAATGTCTAATGGGTATTAGCAATGCTATGAATTAGCGGTTATAAAAGCAAGGTATTAAAAACGGGTCAATATATTGATCTGCGCCAGGTATGTGAAATAGGGTAACACTCATTTTGAACATGTGGTCCAAGAGTGTTAAAAGAGGTCAAAATGGACATTTGGTTACTTGATAAATAAACCAAATGTTTTAAGTAATGAACATTGCGTTTGGAAAAGCTTGATGACTTTTCAAACAAAATCATAGGTTAAAAGAGGGATCGTGGGTCAAATATACTTTCAAAAGTCCTTCATTGTTAATAAAAGACTAAAGTGGACCAAAACGCCCTTGGAGGCTAAATTGAGCAAACAACCTTTAAAAGTTGTTTGGAAATGAGTTTTACGATTAGATTAATACTTAGGACGAGTATAGAAGTTGAAGGATGTATTACGTTAGTCAAATGGCTCTATTTGAGTCTTTGCCGTAAAATAATGAGTTGAGGGGTAAAACTCGGTTTGTATAGATTACCTTAGTAAACCCACCACAAATATAGTTGTGGTGGAAGATCATTTGACAAATATTGCGAAAATAAGATGTTAGAAATAAATAGTTAAGGATTATGTGGAAAAGTGCTTAAATACCCTTAACGGGTCAAAACAAGCATTTGAGTACAAACGGGTTTAAGGGTATACATAAACTCATGAAATGAACCTAATATGATAGACAACTTTGAAATTGTAAGATTCATGTGATATAGGAATCAAACAAATACGTTTGTTTGATAAAACCGCGAACGGGTCAAAATTTGGTAAAAAGGGTAATAGGCCGAAGACTTAAAAGTCTTAAATTTTGTTAAGCCGGATGCCGGATTTTAATTCCATATGATGGAGAATCAAATTACAAATATGTAGGAAGAAACGGTAGGTCAAACGGATAAGCGGTTTGAAAGATACGAAAGATTTCGTGTCAAATTACGACAAAATAGAGAAGCTGGATGCAGAGTCCACCGTAATTTACGGTCCCACCGTAAATTACGGTGGAGTTGAATTAGTTACGGTGCTAATTGTCTGTTGTACGGTAAAAGAATAGAAACCCAGGGGCTACCGTAATTTACGGTCCCACCGTAAATTTAGGGTGGAGATTTTTTATATATTTTGTTTTTCATTTGAAAATCAATTGTTTCCCGGACATCGTTCGGACATGATTTAAACCCCGTATGACTAAAGCATTTCATGTTTATGAAATGTAGGTACACCTTGGATGCCGGAAGACGATCAAGCTCAGCGAAGAACCGAACACGATAAAGATACACGCTTCCGCACTTTGCTACGTTGTAATTTTTAAACAACGAATTCGATCACGTTATGTAGAATAACTTATGATTTATAAAAGTTTTTAATAAACCCGTATTTTTATAATATGTGTAGTCTTAGCTACACACCAAATTGTGGTATTTTACATGTAAAATCGCTAAATAGAAAATAGGGTGTTACAAGTTGGTATCAGAGCCTTGGTTTAAGAGATTCGAGTATGGTGGGGAGGAACCATGCTTGGACTTAAACCTTATGCTCTTGACAAAGAATAGTGTTCGGTTCGAGGCTTGATCACAAAAACGGTAAGTGCATGTATGCTAATGGTCTAGCGTATTAAAGTGTTGTAGACAACACATAGGGTTACCGTGTAATACACGTTACCCCAATTAAATGATTGATATAGTTGGCAAAAAAATACGCGCGTTGACGCGTACAGAAGAAAAAGCCTTGTATTATAATACAGGCGATTATTGAAGTTGATATTACTAACTTTTGTGAATATCTTGATTGAAGGACACTTGCATTTAAAGATGACAAGAGTTGAACAAATTGAGGATATGATAGAGGAACGGTCCGAAGCATGACGATAGGAGCATGCTCACTAAGGACTAAATCGCGTAACGACCGCGAACAAGGTTAATGGCAAGAAACGCCCGTCGGGGCAAGCATTACCAGGTGCGTGTTTTTAAATATAATCGCACAATTAGCAATATGCAACAAACATGTAGAGAATGATCGTTGCATAGGTAAATTAGAAACTTGGAAAACCTGAACAGAAATACATATCCAGGATATAATTTCCAAGAAAACTGATTAGAGGCGTTACTTACATAGGGCGTGATGTGAAAACTATAAAAAGGTCGTGTATGTCATGTGTTAAATCGCTTACTCTGGCCAAGTAAGTAGTGGCATATGATACCACGAGTTTCTTATAGCGGACACATTTACATCCGATGTAGTAAGGGCGGAGTGAATGGGACTAATTAAAAAGTACCCAATTGAATCAGATAAGCAAAACGATTGATAATAATGTAAACGCACAACCGAGTGACGGAAGCGTATTACATTAGGATGATGAGCCCGAGTGAAGGGACAAACAAGCATGAAAAATGATTTAGACAAGTATTGGGAGGGAGTGTACTTACACTCGAACCCAGAAAACGCAAGCATGAAAAGTGATTTAGACAAGTATTGGGAGGGAGTGTACTTACACTCGAACCCAGAAAACGCAAGCACGAAAAGTGATTTAGACAAGTATTGGGAGGGAGTGTACTTACACTCGAACCTAGAAAACGCAAGCATGAAAAGTGATTTAGACAAGTATTGGGAGGGAGTGTACTTACACTCGAACCCAGAAAACGCAAGCATGAAAAGTGATTTAGACAAGTATTGGGAGGGAGTGTACTTACACTCGAACCCAGAAAACGCAAGCATGTAAAATGATTTAGACAAGCATTGGGAGGGAGTGTACTTACACTCGAACCCGGAAAATGCAAATATGTCCCTTAACGGGTCGTCTTTGTAAAACGTCAAACTCGAGGACAAAGTCGGAATATAAAAATGAAGCGAGGTCTTAATGCATACCGGGAGGGTTGCAATAATAACGACTTCGGTAAAACACCCGGTTGATGGGTAAGAATTAAACACATGCGTAGACCGAGAAACGGGAACTCGGATGGAAGGTTAAAAGACTCGGGTTTTGAGTCATAACTACAAGACAACAAGATAATGTAAGAATAGAAATTTTGAATAAATTATGTTCAACTATTTTAAAGTTGAACGGGTCGAATATAATATCATGCCGGACGACATGAGTAAACGCAAGCAGGATAATGGTATCGTTAAAAGCAAAAGAATAATGAGCCCGGTAATGGGACATAATCAAATATGAATGTATGTAAACCAGATAATAGTAAGCATGAAAGATACAAGTCTTGACACTGATAGGCGCAAGACGATATATTCGAAAAGTGATATTATCGAAAATGAAATTTTGATATAAATTAAACATGATGTAACACAATCACGGTCAAGAAATGTAATGTGAAGTAGAATCACATTATAACCAAGCAAGCGGTAAAAAGTAACTGGACTAATAAGTCTAATTAGTGAGACCCGTTAAGGTCATTTAAATAAATTTGGTTTGCTTGTAAGCGGTGGATTCGGTATAAATGAACCGAATAAATGAATTTGAAAACAAAAGAAATTGTTGCTAAAAGTGAAGGATTTCACTAAGGACCTTTAGACGGGTCAAAGTAACGGATTCATAAAGAATTCGATAGTATATGAAAGCGATGGAAATTGCTAAGTTAATTAAACTAGTGGAAATAACGAGATTATGTTATTTAAAGTCGCATTATGTCATGTAAGATACGTAGATGATTAATAACCAAAAGGATATTACCATACCTTTCTGGTAATACTAACAATCGGTTAAAGTATGAGAAATGCTTAATTAATTATCAAGAGCAAATGCATGGAGTTAAACTCGATAAATTATGTAAGAAAAGGTTTCGAGGACGAAACCTCTTTAAGGGGGGTAGACTTGTAACACCCCGAAAACGAGTTTGGTAATTAAACCACGTTAATAATAATGAACGGGTAAAATAGCGTTAGTGGTAAAATTTACCCGGTGAATATTAGGACTTAGACAAACAATCCTAATATTAGTTATAAAATTTAATAAATGCTGGAGAAAACAATGTTATAAGAAGCCCGAGTTAACGGGACTTAAAATAAAACGGGTTATGACTTCCCGAACCCATTAAGTTAACTAGGAATGTTTAACCTAGTTAGTAAGTGGGGAATATTGTTAGAAATAAGTAGGTTATGCCCTACTTAATTAACTAACCAAACATGAGGGACCAAAATGGGATAACCTGAAAATGGTTTTAATTAAACTAAATAAAATAACACAACACACACACACAAGTGTGTGTGGTGCGTGTTCTGGTCGACCAAGAAAAGGCTCCCAGGAGCCAAAAACCCTAACTCAACAAGATCCAGCAAATTGAAGGTCAAATTTAGCCCGAATCGGATGCATGAACACATATAAATGATCACCTAGTCGTGGGGATCACAAGGTATGTCGAATTTTAAGATTTGGTGATACTTTGAGATTATGATGAACAATCATAATCGAAATTCTGGAATGAATATTGAATGTATGAGTGTTATTATGATGAAATCTTCGTTTAGAAACAAACCCTAGTTGAAAAACTTGATGAATTGGTGTCAAAACTAGGGATTTGATAATTAACCTATTATGTGCTAAGTGGGTTTTGATTATGTAGTGAAGATGATGGTTTACACATGTTTAAAATCATCATAGTTGCTAGTAGAAACAAGATACTTGAACAATTTAGGTGTTTGGGTACATAAATCATATTTACCATGAAATGGGTTGTTATATGATATAAAAGAATTGATGTTAAGATTGTGATATAGATGCTTGAAATCATGTTACCTAGTTGTAAAATGTGTAAAAACAATGTATGCACATTAGGTGTTTGTTAAAATGCCTAAATGAAAACTAAAGTGTTGAAATTAGAGTGAAAATGTGCAATGAATAAGTTGATAAGTCGATTGACCTTAAAAAGTCAAATCGACCAAGTGTATGATCGGATGGTAAATTCGATATAAGAAGAGTAGGATGGAATAGTCGTAAATGATTATGACTAACCTAACCATCTTACAATTACAATGATAGTTTGACGCTTGGCAAGCTAGGTGAAGGCTTGGGGAAGGAAGCGGGTCAAACGAAGCAAGAATGACGGAAAAGCATAATTCGGATGCAAGGTAAGTATAGCTTACACTAGTCTTATACGTTAGAATATTCTCTTATCGTATTAGTTACGAATAAGATGAATACATAATTGAGGTATGATGTTCCGACATGTAAACATACGGAACAAGGTAGTCGAGCATGACAAGAAACCATGTTGATGGTTTAAAAGGAATTAAAACGGTAAGTTGGTCAGGCGTTGACCATAACTATTTGTTTTGAAAGACACTGTAAGGCGTAAGCCATGATAGGCTAAAAAGCGTTAAGAAAACGATTAATAAGTGAAATGACCACACGGTGTAAACCGAAGCGAGTCATATAGATGAGATGGTAATAAATATCATCTCGCCAACATAATCGGTCACTTAGACCAAATGGGTCAAAAGGTGAAAATATCACCCTTTGACAATAACGACTAATGATTATTGTCGAGCTATATTATTTCAGGTATAAATGTCTAATGGGTATTAGCAATGCTATGAATTAGCGGTTATAAAAGCAAGGTATTAAAAACGGGTCAATATATTGATCTGCGCCAGGTATGTGAAATAGGGTAACACTCATTTTGAACATGTGGTCCAAGAGTGTTAAAAGAGGTCAAAATGGACATTTGGTTACTTGATAAATAAACCAAATGTTTTAAGTAATGAACATTGCGTTTGGAAAAGCTTGATGACTTTTCAAACAAAATCATAGGTTAAAAGAGGGATTGTGGGTCAAATATACTTTCAAAAGTCCTTCATTGTTAATAAAAGACTAAAGTGGACCAAAACGCCCTTGGAGGCTAAATTGAGCAAACAACCTTTAAAAGTTGTTTGGAAATGAGTTTTACGATTAGATTAATACTTAGGACGAGTATAGAAGTTGAAGGATGTATTACGTTAGTCAAATGGCTCTATTTGAGTCTTTGCCGTAAAATAATGAGTTGAGGGGTAAAACTCGGTTTGTATAGATTACCTTAGTAAACCCACCACAAATATAGTTGTGGTGGAAGATCATTTGACAAATATTGCGAAAATAAGATGTTAGAAATAAATAGTTAAGGATTATGTGGAAAAGTGCTTAAATACCCTTAACGGGTCAAAACAAGCATTTGAGTACAAACGGGTTTAAGGGTATACATAAACTCATGAAATGAACCTAATATGATAGACAACTTTGAAATTGTAAGATTCATGTGATATAGGAATCAAACAAATACGTTTGTTTGATAAAACCGCGAACGGGTCAAAATTTGGTAAAAAGGGTAATAGGCCGAAGACTTAAAAGTCTTAAATTTTGTTAAGCCGTATGCCGGATTTTAACTCCATATGATGGAGAATCAAATTACAAATATGTAGGAAGAAACGGTAGGTCAAACGGATAAGCGGTTTGAAAGATACGAAAGATTTCGTGTCAAATTACGACAAAATAGAGAAGCTGGATGCAGAGTCCACCGTAATTTACGGTCCCACCGTAAATTACGGTGGAGTTGAATTAGTTACGGTGCTAATTGTCTGTTGTACGGTAGAAGAATAGAAACCCAGGGGCCACCGTAATTTACGGTCCCACCGTAAATTACGGTGGAGATTTTTTATATATTTTGTTTTTCATTTGAAAATCAATTGTTTCCCGGACATCGTTCGGACATGATTTAAACCCCGTATGACTAAAGCATTTCATGTTTATGAAATGTAGGTACACCTTGGATGCCGGAAGACGATCAAGCTCAGCGAAGAACCGAACACGATAAAGATACACGCTTCCGCACTTTGCTACGTTGTAATTTTTAAACAACGAATTCGATCACGTTATGTAGAATAACTTATGATTTATAAAAGTTTTTAATAAACCCGTATTTTTATAATATGTGTAGTCTTAGCTACACACCAAATTGTGGTATTTTACATGTAAAATTGCTAAATAGAAAATAGGGTGTTACAGATCCACTTTCAGACATGGTGATTTTAAGTAAAGAGAGCTACACTACTAGGTCTTTTTGAGGAGAAATAGCGGCGTAGCCCCACGGTGGGCGCCAACTTGTTGATGCAATAAATAAGAGACCAAGGATAGTAGCTGGGCTGGTTAGGCAAAAGGGTTGAAGGGTTCAACTTTGCCTAACGCAGGTCGTGGGGTCCCCCCACGTTTGCAAGACGTGGAAGGAGGTTCACTAGTTTATTGTTGTTGTTTGCTGATGATCCTCCTCTGAAGTATACTCAGATTTGGATGTGGGAGCAAACGGAATGTGTGTGTTGGATGTGAAAGTGAGTAACTCGCATAAAGCAAGTACTCGATATGAATGACCAGAGTTTAAGGAAACAGGCCTGGCCAAGAATGTCCCAACTCAGTAAATGAAGTGTCAATTATAGAGGAGAAGACATCTCCCAAAGAGGCATTCATTTGACTAGTGTCCTTACTTGCAGCGAGGGGCTTACCCTTTCGGGGGTTGAAGCCTTTTGACCCCTGGATAATAGCGTGTGCTCTGCAGACCTGCATTGCTTTTGCGGCTGTGGGTTGGTGAAGCAATCTCTGGATGTGACTGGCTACTGTTTCTGCATTGCTTTTCCCCACCTCACAGCATTTCAACCATTGAACCATTTAACCCTTTGAGCGTTTACATATTTAGTCACTTTATTTAGTCTTGGGCTACCCCCGTCATCAGTCCCCAAAGAGACTACCCGCCACATAGGCGCCACCTCACCAAGGGTGGAAGACCATCCCCTTGAGAACTACCCACAGGTGTGGAGGACTACCCATCATTGCCTCGTCTCTAATATAATATTAATATATTAATAAAGGGGAGAGAGAGAAGTCAGAGGGGGCCCCACATCATTGCCTTGTCTCCAACGTCTTGGAGAAGACGAGAGTGCCGCGACGACCCAAAGAGGGCCGGTGTGCGACGTGGCCGACGACCCGGGACACCCGATGGTCTTATAGTTATGTTGTAATTTGATATACATCCAATATTGGATGTATATCAATCATATCATGCAAGTCAACACCATATCAGAAGTTAAACTACAGTGAAAGTAAGAAACAAGGCTTGATGGCTATGGCCTACCATCCAAGTACAAGTTCTACATCAAAATGCTTTTCAAATCTATGCCATTTTAAATATCACAAATGTATGAAATATATCTTAATTAATTTCAACAAGTTTTAAAAATTGGAAAAACCGTTAGACCCTACACTACTGGCTAGTGTACCGATCATAAGTAGTAAAACAAGTAATTCCGAGTTATCGAACCGTAGACACAATCTAGCAACTCTCGATACTAAACCTCTATCGAGCCCTAGCCTAATAATTTGTTTGTTTGAGAGATTGGTTTTAACTAAATACTAAATAAAGCAAATAAATAAACTCATACAAAATAGAGGAGTGGACTTGGGAACTCAAGGAAAACTCAAATGCTAGGAGAAAACAACTACCTAGGTCTAGAAACATACCTGTAACTCACAGCTCTCAGAATTGGACAATGGAATTGCTACTAGATTCCTAAAAATACAACTAACTAAAGAAAACCCTAAAGACTGCTAGATCACCTCCCTGACTCACTAACACCTCTCGAACAATCCTAAGATGGACATGTAAATAACCGGTTACTAGATCGGATCAAATAAATCCTAAGAGGTACCTACATTGTAACATAAAGTAAGTATAGGGGTAGCGGTACCTAATTGATTGGGGGGACTAGAATACATACCTAGGCTGGCAAGCACTGCTTGTCGCTTTGCAGCAAATTAGGATAACACAGGGGTAGCGCCTCTGGAATGGTTAACGGGTCAAAAAGATTCACAGACTCCATTATTTGAACCCTCAGACCCCAATATATTGAGAAACAAGTTGTTCTTCCTGTTCTTGAATATCGTTCCTAGCAATCAATTGGTAAAACTCGGTTGTATAATCATCAACCGATTTAGCCCGTTGTTTTAAATTCTGCAGACGTTGGTACATCAACCTTTGAAAGTTCTGAGGCAAAAAGTTTGACCACAAGCACTTTCTCATCTTGGTCCATGTCACGATTCTTGACTTCTCGAGCCTATTTCATGTTAGCTTCAATTGTTGCCACCATGCAGATGCCTTGCCACGTAACCTGGTAGTAATCAAAGCCACCCACTTATTTCCAGGCACCTCCTTGTACTCAAACACCTCCTCTACGGTAGCCAACCAATGGATGAACCCCTCCAGATTCAAACTAGTTCCATCAAATTCTAGAGTATCAACTCTTATCCTACAATCCCAATGCTTATTGCTATTTCCACGTTCTCTCCTTGGTCGTCCTTTTGGCTCATCTTCAGAATTCGAACCATCACCAAAAGGATTACTAAAATCAGAACCATACTCATCATTGGGTCCCTGCCACCTACGATTGATCAAGCTAGCCATTCGATCGACCACTTGATCCAAACGTTGATCCACTCGTGCTATAAGTCGTTGCTCCAACTCCCGTTCATAGACCTCATCGAGTGCCCTGTTTCTCCTTGGAGGCATTTTGAGCCAGGAATTCAGCTCTGATACCAACTAATGTAGCTTGTGATACGATAGTGAAGAACTGATCACGTCGATTCTGCGAATACCCGTGATGATCTTCCCCAAACCCCCAAATTCAACCTAAAAGGCAGAGAATTCGAAGTGAAAAGTGATTGTTGTCAAAATTGACAACTGACCATTCGAATGACATGAGAAGGATATAAATAAAGACAAACCGGGCCATAAAAAGGCCATGGGCCAAACAAAAGCCCAAAAACAAAATACATAAAACAGGGAAAAAAACATTAAAAAGCCCGTAACTCCCACTAGAATGCGTTTTTTGGACCGAAACTTGGAGAAGGCCCTTTCGGGTCATTGCCATTATGTGCTCCTTGTTTCAAGCTTCAATTTGACTGGTCGGACGCCTAAATCAGAGACCTGTAGCCAAAGTTATGGTTGTTTTCGTAAATCATCTTTGGTAGCGTGATCATGAGCCTCCAGAAGTGACATGGCTTGATCTACACTTGGGCCTGCATAGATTATTATAATTCATGGATGAATTTCTAAACAAACATTCATTTCTGTCTCATTGCGGAAATTAATGAATTTGAATGGTATTTTCAATTACTTTAATTTTAGAGGATTTATGGACAATTATAAGTTTTATCGTCAAGAGTGAAAACTTGAAACCGAGAAAGTTAGTAATGCTAGATAAAGATGAGAAAGTTACAATCAAACAACAAATGTTGTATACAAGAAATTATTTAGAGATTCATAAATTATTAACAGGTTTCTGAAATGTATATACATTTAACTCATTTCATTATATATTTTTTGTACTACTTAATTTCATTTATATTTCTTTTTTACAAACTTATGATTTATATAATGTATATTGTTCAACCCGTGTAATATACCGGTAGATTACCTGGTATACATTAAAAGGGAGAACTAGAGTCTAGAGACTCCATAATATGCATTAGAATACCATAAATGAAGTACATGCCCACTCATCCTTTCAATTAACCTCTACTTTCACAAAGCAACTGATCCTTATTCTTATCAAATGCTATTGCAACACAAGAATCTGTACTCCTTTTAGCAATTTTGACAGCTAAATTTGAAGAATTCGTATGGAGTTGCAATATCACATTCCTTTTCTTTACCAAGAAACATTTGATGAGTAGGGCGGAACATATAGCGGTCAAAAAGTAACATCAATGTGATATGATCTTGAAGGACTTGTTCAGATTACGAAGCCATGATTTCCAACTACGACTGTCTGATAGGTTAGTGATCAAATCTGACTTAGCTTCTGTTGTTTTTAAGCTAGTGTTCTTCTTGGACATCACAAAGTTCCTCCCACCAGATAGCCATATTGCTTCACTTGAACTCAATGCTACAATAAACAAGAATTTTTCAGTTAAAAAATGACCATAAAATTAGATCTAGATTAGTGATCAAAATCAAAACTTCTATGGATGAATGTTTACTACCATGGGATGGTGCATTTGAAGAAAAAAGTACAAAGTTTGTGATATCTGATCCAAGAATAGGAAGCCGTCCACCACGCGCATATAATTTTAGAGATGAGTCGATAACAGTCGACACTGTATCATCTTTGTTCACTATCAATCTCAACGGCCCTGGACTCCCTAGAACGTTAACGGTAATCAACAGCCGGTTTTTCTTCACACCCTTGTTGTACTTCATAGTATCCTTTGAAGTTTGGCTCATCATCTATATTTAGGCTTTTGGTTCTGCTAATGACATATGTAGTTGAAGACTATAAAACTTTGTTTCACTTAATAGGGAGATGTTTGTGGAACATGACCAATGTAGTTGTGAACACGAAAAGCTAAGGAAGAATATGTAGTGCAAAACACGGACTAAAATGGACGATCTAGAAAAAGAATAAGACAACACGAATCAATCATAAAAAACCAATAATAGTTGATAGAGGAACACAGAAAATCAATGATATGCATCGGTAATGAATGTCTTGATTTTTGAAAAGTGTATCTACTAATGAAAAAGAAATATATTCTTGTTCTAAAGTAAAAAAGAAGAATACGTGTAAGATTGTATTAATGGCCACTAGTGGTGCAAACGAGCCGAGCCAAGCTCTACAGGCTCGAGCTCGAGCTCGTTTAACATATGAAAGCTCGAGCTCGAGCTCGGCTCGAAGGTAATTTTTCAAGCTCGAGCTCGGCTCGGGCTCGACTCGTTTAGTATTTATTAATTAATTTATATTAATTATAATTATTATTATACATATAATTTAGTTATTTTTTTATATTTATATAAATGGTAATTATTATTATATAAATATATGTTTAATATATTAATAAAAAATATATAAACAGAAAGCTCGATTAGGCTCGCGAGCCGGCTCGAGCTCGATAAGCGAAGCTCGGGCTCGTTTACTAAACGAGCTTGTTTTTAGGCTCGGGCTCGAGCTCGAGCTCGTTTAAGCTCTGCTCGTTCGAGCTTTTTTTCGAGCCGAGCTCGAGTAGCTCGCGAGTAGCTCGGCTTGTTTGCACCCCTAATGGCCACCGTTGCACCAAAAGAAATGCTTTTAGAGCATCTCTAATGCACATCCAATTTCAAACGCGTCACACGTCCAATTTCAAATGCGTCACGTAAGTTGTACAATTAGATTTTCACACGTTATTCAAACACATATGTTTTAATTTCTCTCTGTTGCTATGTCCACTTTCAAACACGTCACACATCTGTTTCAGCAAGTAAAACAATATATGCTTCCAAAAGAAAAAGAATATACGAATGTAACCGGTCCCATTACATTTTTACATTTTTATTGTGAACATTAGAAACGTCGATCAATATTGGCATCGAGATGTTTGCTACATTTGTGCTTACCTCTCTTATTGTATTCACTTGGTCATAAATTAAGAAGTGTTTATCAAGTATCTTGAATAGTTTGAAAGCACATATTATAGACCTTTTTTATTCCAAAATCATGTTAAAATGTCATAAATTTATATAGTATGAATATACTCTAAAATATGTTATAATCTACCTTTCTCTAAACATTTAAACATTTAGGGTCTCATTGATTAAAGTCGTCTCAAAGTATAACGTAAGTAATTTTTTTATTGTTGAGGAAACTGCATATTTTTAAAACCTTTAAGAATCATTAACAAATTAATGAGTGTAGTGGCGGATGTAGCCAAAAAATTCAGGGGCATCCCAATTAATTTTTTTAAGGATCAGAGATATCGTTTGTATAAAACTGAAAAAGAATTACACTACGAAGACAGGGTTGAAGGATAGCCCGTGCTACCCCTCCTTATAAACTAACTCCACCTCTGAATGCGCATACACAGTTAGAAAACAACTAAGTTTTCTAAAAAAATTGTGCATAAATAAGAGAGGTAAAAACAGAAAAAGATATGTTCATAATTATACATAAACTTGTATTTAATACCAGTGCATTGTGGCAGGACCACTAAACCGAATAAAAAATAGATGTAAAAACGTTGAAGCGCGCACGCATGTTGCAAAACTCACAAAAAGTTAGACCGAAACTTAAAACTTTATCATAGAAAAGAAAAACCAAATCGAAACGATAAAAAAACATTATTGAAGCGGGTTTGAATTAATAATGAAAATGATGATGATTGCGATGATGATAACAACGATGACAATGACAATGATGACGATGACTATAAGGGAAGCATAATGCAAACGAGCTGAGCCGAGCCCGAGCTCGAACAGGCTCGAGCTCGTTTAACTTACAAAAGCTCGATGTCGGCTCGATTTGAGCTTTGTTTCTAAATCTTCGAGCTCGGGCTCATAGGTTGTTTTTAAAGCCGGCTCGAGCTCGATAAGCGAAGCTCGGGCTCGTTTACTAAATAAGCTTGTTTTTAGACTCGGGCTCGAGCTCGTTTAAGCTCGGCTTGTTCGAGCTTTTTTTCAAGTCGTCTAAGCGCAAAAGAAGTGAACAATAATCATTTAAGGGAAGCCATATTTGATAAATAATACATGGTTAATGTACTACAAAAAAATGATGCGTTCATAGATATACATAATAATCATCTATGGGAAACCATATTTGATAAATATTACACGGTTAATATGCTACACAAAAAATGATGCGTTCATAGATATACATAAATATAGGTTAGGATATAATAGGAAGATGTGTTAATGTAGGAAGATTAGGAAGCAATCTTGACAAGGGCTTTAATTAAATGAGTTGAATTGTACAAAAATTGGAGTCGCGTGGATTTGTTTAGGGGTATTCTAGTCCATCTAAGTTAATATTTTCTCCCTTCTCCAATCCCCCTCCGGTTTTTAAAATGTTAATAACTCTTTCATACGACATTATTTTTTTATATAGAAATTGCACCATAAAACGAGTATACTATTGTTATACGTTTGAAAAATAAAATTCGAAAACCAAGATTCGTAAAACGCAATGGACGTCACATCATACTTTAACACAATGAAACGTCAAATTCAAAAACGCAATGCATTAAAAACACAATAAAATGCAGTTTTCATTGTGTTAGAAAATAATGAAATAATAAAACATACTCATCCATGTTCATCAAGAGTTGAAATTGAATTTACGGTGGGCGATGGAATGGTGGTTGTGATGTTTATTATCTTTGCTAGTGGCGGACTCAAGATTTTTTTCCTAGGGGTGCGGAAATTTTTTAAAGATTTTAGACCCCTAGCTATATAAAAAAATTCGGTTCATAGCTGGTCGGATCGGGTCGGATCATGTAAAACAAGTAAACACAAACAAACAAAGTTTCATAGCGGGTCGGATCAGATCGGGTCGGGTCAATTTCAATTTTCAAACAATCAAACCCTAGTTCCTACCTTCCTATCACATTAACAAACAAAAAAACATCAAAGTTTAAACCCTCCCTACTTCTATTTCTCTTAATCATTAAATAAAAGAACAAAAAAAACTTATCTAAAACATACATTGGTCTATAATTAGAATAATTCGGCAAAAAAAAGTGGTACAACCACTTTCCTCTTGAGAAATTGCGCCATAACATCCTTACTCATGGTTCCTATCACAAACAAAGTGATCCATGACCATTAGTTCATCGTTCCATAACATAATGTTTCAATTTTAATTTTCAACTATTCAAGCAATCAAGCCCTAGAATTGTGTAATCACCCCTAAAAATCATCTAAATAACATAATCATCTTAAAAATCATCTAAACAACCATACGCAACGTCAAAACACACGATTTTTCATACCTATTTAAGTTTTTTGTTACCCCTTTTCTCGTATAATATCAAGAAAAATCATATAAAAAACATAAAAACTTACCGTTTGTCGGTGTCCGTTTGGTTTGGAGCGGATTCCGGTCACGTTGATGTCGGATTCCGGCTGATATCGGTTGCTGCAGTGTTGTTGCTGTGTTGGCTGATGAAGATCGTTGGCAGGACAGGGAGCAGAGAGCACGCACAGTCGCACAGAGGGAGGTTGGGAGAGGAATTGAAGGGTTTTTAGTCTTATTTTAACTGTTTTAGTTTTAACTTAGGCGGGTTAATGGGCTAGATTATTAGTGGGTTGTTGATAAGTTTATATAATGGGTTTGGTTTGGGTTTAGGTAGTATAAGTTTATATAATATAGGTAGTTTTTTTTTTAAATTCAGACTTTACTAAAAAAAAAATTTAATATAATCCATAATATTTTTTACCTAAGGGGTGCGGATGAAAAATTACAAGGGGTGCGGACGAATAAATCCAAGGGGTGCGGACGGGATTTTGGTCGGCTAATAACACAAATTTTTTTT
Organism: Helianthus tuberosus; assembly: GCA_030545235.1. Lineage (NCBI taxonomy): Eukaryota > Viridiplantae > Streptophyta > Magnoliopsida > Asterales > Asteraceae > Helianthus > Helianthus tuberosus. The sequence goes on along the minus strand of CM060417.1, from coordinate 81,853,149 downwards.
TCACGGGGATGCGCCCGCCCACCTTGACATGGGGGTGGGTCCGCCCCTGTCTTTGCCATGTATCACTGTATTATTGTTTGATGTTTCCTAACCTTCTCATCTAAAACAAACTTTTTATTTGATCCCTTCCCTATATATTAAATCTTATCTTAAGCATTTTATTAGCAAGTTCACGTAAATTGATACTTAATTAGTATTTCGTAGGTGAGTAGTGCATTTTATATACACGTAGTGCTTATTAGATATATTTAGTAATCCGTTGATATTGTTGTTAACTTTATTTGAGTTATTTATATCTTACAGGTTCTCATATGTATTGATGTAGAAACGATACGAACTAAATGGGAATATGGTTAAAGAACACTTAGCTTAAAGTTAATTAAACACACACATCTAAATTATTCTTTGATCCATTATCATATTTTAAATTTAAATGTGCAGCCAGCCACCACTTGAGTATTGAACGATTATAAAAGAACAAAAAACCAACAGGTTCATGTAGAGGCGCACATATTGGTTAATTTTAGTAACCGTTTCCGTTACCCGGTTTAGATGATTATTATCTCATTTTCATTTTAACTGTTTATCGTTCTAACCGGTTACTATTTTAACTGGTTTAATTATTCACTTTAATCGATTTAGTTATTGCTTTTACCGGTAATCACGTGTACTATCTACTATACTTTAGGCTTATTGGTTTGAATTGATTGTTTAATTATGTTGGGTTAACAAACATAGCAGCCCACAATAAATCTTGAAGGAACGGCCCAAGAGAAAAAAGAGAATTAAAGGAAAAAGGGCAAGTTGATTTAAACTAGAGGTGCATATTTCGGTTAATTTTAGTAACCGGTTTAGGTGATTCTTTTTTTTATTTTTGTTTTAGTCGCTTATTGCTTTAATCGGTTATTACTTTAACCGGTTATTTACTTTAACTAGTTTGGTTATTCACTTTAACTGATTCGTTTAATAATCGGTTATTTTTGGTTAATTAATCAGTCATTTTCAACCGGTTATTCCTTGAGCAGTTATTAACCGGTTACGATTTCAGTTAATAACCGGTTACGATTATTTTACCGGTAATTTTGTGCACCTCTAATTTAAAGGGAGGTTATCAAAGGGGCAGTGCTCTAGCGGTATTCAGATGACTTTCTCTAGGTGAGGTCGTCGGTTAGATAACGTGACGAATGTCATGTGCGAGGGCTTTTACTACGGTGGGCATTCAAGCAGTGAGTTTTCCCTAGAATTTGTGGCAAGTTAGGTCACTAGCGCTGTTTGCAATCGCCGGCGTGGATGACTTTTTGCCTATGGGTGTACCCATATGGCCGGGCTTTGTTGAACGTTTAAAAGAAAAAAAGAACTAGAGGGAAGTTGGCTGAAAAAAAATAAAAGAAGATCAAATAAAAGCAAAGACTAGGAGGCTATTGTTCGACGAGAGAAAAGGAAAAGAAAGGCAAGCAAACATACATTGGCATGTTAATTAATTTAACAAGACAAGCATACGGCTTAATTAGTTTACGTTAGTAGATTAGTATTTTTAATTATTTTTCCGATCGTTTTTGTTATTTGTTTTCAATCAGGAGTCATTTTTCTTAATCACCTAGGATGGATGAATCTTTTAATATGGTTTTGACTTTTTAGTTTGACTTTGGATACAAAAGTTATTTATGTGTTTTTGTTAATCTTGGCACATAGAAATATCCCCTTGTGTTGATAATTGCACTATTTGAATTGCTATCTTTTGATTTTTGATTTAAAGGCATGAAACTAAAGAAGATAATTATCGGTGGCAAAGCTTGAGATTTCCGACCCCAGGGGGGGACGTATATACCCAAAAGTTTCTATACGAAACTATATACTCTCCACTACTGAGCGAAAAGTTCGAGGTTCGGCCGCCCCCTCCCGCCCCAACTATGCTGCGCCAATGATAATTATTTAATTGGTTGGCTTTGTGAGCATCTATTCATAATGATTAGGAAAGATCATTGTGTTTGTTAGAAATCACCCTGGTCAGTGTTAAATAGATTGCATGCTTGTTAGCAAGAGATGAGTCTATTTATTCATGATTAATCGTTTCTAAGTCATTGTTTTATCATATTTGAATCAACTTCATAATTTGATGATTGTAGGCAACGTCTATAGTGTTGCATTATGATTGTTGTGGTATCAAAAAGCCTCATATAGGCATTTGATTTATATTAAGCACTTTAACATCATTCACTGTTTGCACTTCATTGGCTCGTTATTAGGGCTATAAACGAACCGAACGAACATGAACAAAGTCATGTTCGTGTTCAATCATTAAGGAAATTAACATGTTCGCGAACTGTTCATGAACAGTTCGTGAACATTGGTCTCGAACACAAACGAACGCAAGCAAATAAAAACGAACGCAAACGAATATTTAACTTGAAAATAAAAAAATAAAATCATCGTTATCCTTAAACATTGGATATAAGGAGTTAATACAACCATTAAATGATAAATCAAAACACAAGAAGTATACTACAACACCAAATGATGAATCAAGTTTAACTAACTTACACATAATTGTTCCTAAAAAGGTTTTAGAATGTCCAAATTTTAGCTAACTTAGAAAAAAAAAATTAGGGTTTCAAGTTTTCAATATGTTTAGATAAAAGGTTTATTATTTATTATTTTTTTAATATAATCAAACGAACACAAACGAACATACGTTCACGAACGCAGTCGAACGAACGAGACTTGTGTTTGTTTTCGTTTACTAAGCTAACCGGAAAAAAAATTGTTCATGTTCGTTCGTTAAACTAATCGAACGAACATAAACGAATTTCCCGCTGAACGGTTCACGAACTGTTCGCTGAACGTTCAGTCGATTCACAACCCTACTGGTTATCAAGAACTTAAGGGTGTTGATCACACTCCAACTTTCTAACTATTATAGGATTTGGGATTTTGGGCATCGTTAGCGGGATTCTTGTCGCTTTGGGTTATAGTGTGGTGGTCAGGTCATTCATGAAGTCATTGCATGTACAATATGTACACTTGCCTATCTGTATGTATTTTAGGTGAAACCATTGTTTTTGGAATAAATAAATAAATAAAATTGAAACGCAACAAAGATATGAAAAACAAGTCTCGTTAAACTCAGTAGACAGAACGTCTTCAATGTACATCTAGAGCTAAAAGGCTACACTATGTTTAGGTTGGGATTCCTTAGGTCTGGTTATGTTATTTAAGTTACAGGATAAAGTTAACCCATTCAAGCCACTTTAATACAAAAAAATAACCAACTGGGGTAGCTCAGTTGGCCACCGACACCCGCTTTAAACCAACTCTAGGATCCTTGAGGTCTCGGGTTCGAAACCTGACAACCCCAGGCTCTTCGAACCCCTAGGGTTGGCAGGGTATTCACCGCGAGGCGGCACTGTCGGGCTGCTAGCCTCGGGAGCAAGTCTCCCACGGTCAGGGGTACCGGGCAATTACCCTTTTTAATACAAAAAAATGCTTTGGGATGTCTAGGATAGTGTAGCAGGCTAGATAGTTAACAATTGTGCATGGTTTGCATCAGAAGTGTTATCTCTCAGCTTATCTGAGTTTCAAGCCTTTAAATTTGATTATACACGTATTTGATTTCTTGAGTGGGTGCTAACATGTTGAATTACTTTAGAACTTGTGTACCGATGCATTTTGAGACCCTGGGGTTGGATTTGGTATAAAAATAGAGGCATTAGGCCCACTCTTTGTGTGAGCTTTTTCACTATGTTATCAATATATCTATCACCCTATTATGCTATCATGTTTAATTAAGTTTTGAGTCAGTTATGTAAGTATTATTTGACCAGAAAAGTTGGCTGCTAAATAATGATAAAATTATTATTATTTTTTTTGGTTGAAATATAATGATGTATATTCCATATAAAAACTTTAAGGACAATTACACCAAGATAGCTGGTAAGCGGGCAACAAGCTGCGCCGCTACCCCCTTTTGAATAGCGAAACCTAACCTAGTAAAAACGAAACCCCGATCTCTAGGAGACGAAATGTTGCTGTGAACAACCCGTTGGACCCGTTCAAGAAATCTGATGGCTCCTGGGGCTAGCGAGCCAAATGTATCAAAGGCAAAAGGGATAAAGGAATGTTGATTATCCTCGCAGGCTTTTGCATGTTTGTCCATTTTATTCGCTGCCGCCCTTGCAATCGCCTGACCAGGGACAAAACCTGTATCCCGAAAGCCTACAAGGGGGGAAACCCCGGTAAGATCAACACAAGCGTGTTTACCTGCATCCCACCCGAAAACTAAAACGTCTACGGGGCGCAATGTGGATCTTCCTTCCCTCGGATCTGTCAAAAAGTTTACGAGGGCTTCTTTCTTCACCGAGATCCCCGCCCGTTTGAGGATGTCCCCCAAGACATCCCGCACCCAGTCGTGCCTATACTTAAAACCTGGCAGTTCTTTACAGTGCAGAGCATGCTCCCCAAATTGGTCTAAGCAAGCTTTCCGGCAAATCGGGCATTGCTCATCATCAGGGAACATAGGAATCATGAGCCGGTATTTTAAGATAGCACGGTATTCAACGACTGACATCTTTTGGCCTAAGCCCTCGAAGGGGATGACCGATAGAAAATCTTGGGCGTGGGGGCCCCGCAAACATTCTAGGACGGGGTTCTGACGAGGGGTCGTACAGAAATCTAATCCAATATTCTGAGCGATACGACAAAACAGAGCACTCGCCAAAGTCTTCTGGGTCTTCGGTGGGGCGGTGTCCCTGTTAGCGAAACCGCCAATATCCAAATCCGGGAGGTGTCTATGCAACTCCCCCAGAGCCATGTCATAATCCCCATCCATTCCAACAACCCCACTATCGCGCAAGATGTGATCTTGCAGCCCCCACGATTGAGCTCGCGAGGCAACAAAACCATAAATGGAGACATCCGTGGCCGATAGAAGCCCCAGCCCCCCATCTTACAGGGCAGAGAAGCAACCCGCCACTGAAAATCCCCAAAAAACGGACCCCCACACACCACAATGTCCTCTATAGCCCCACGTAGCCCTTTATCGAATAAGGATACCGCCTCCTTTACAAACACAGGTTGACAAGTTCGCAGACCAAAAAGGAGCTTGGCGACACCCATGCAAGAGCGCAGCAGGAGAAGCTCACTTTGCGGGTCTCGGAGTTGTGAAAGGCTACTCATAAGGTCCACTGCCTGGGAAGCTCGTCGCGCAGCCAAAGCACTAATGAAACTGGGGTCCCGGCTAACAGCTCCCCCAAGGAGTCTCACGCCCCCCGTTGGTCTTCCAATCTCCTTCGGGAATAAACTAGCCTCCAATTTTTCTCCATTGCAAGACGGCCAATATACCTCTGTTTTTTTATATTAAGCCGAAGCCCCAAAGGTGGCCCCTCAGATTGAATGATAGCCAGAGCCTTTGCTACCTCAGATGTTTCCCCCATAATAGTACCATCATCCAAATACCACGCGTGGAAGGGGAGGGTGCAACTGTCTCGTATACGTTGTGTGAGGGGGTGCAAGACAAGGGCGAACAATAGAGGCCCCAAAGGATCCCCCTGCTGGACCCCCGTGGACGACCTAATACAGTCATTACCCACATAAAGCCTAGCGGTTTGCCCATAAAGAAAATGTACCCACGGAAATATAGATGGGCATCGAATCCAAACCTCCCGCAGAAGAGCTGTGCGATCCACTAGGTTGAAGGCATTGGAGAAGTCAACGGTAAGCATGGCGAAGGCCCCATCATCGTGAAAAGCGTTAAGGAACCTGTTCGCGCTATGGAGGATAGCTTCAGCCCCATCTGGTGTCCCAACCCCGAATTGATGATCCCCCAGGTACCTACCTATCTTTTTCCCTACCTTTTTCATCGCTATCTTGGAGACCAGCCTACGCCAAATGGCCCCGACCGCAATAGGACGGATCCCCCCATCATGTTTCAGCAAGGGGGTCAGAGGAGCGGAGGCAACGAACTCAGCAAGAGACCTGGGGCATAACCCCCCCAATAAGACATTGACTACCCCGGTGATGGCTAAAACTAAACCCGAGGAAGTTGAGGACCCCTCTCCACAAAAGCTATCCAGTAAGTGTTGCGCCCTGAGCCCATCTCTCCCGCACGAAGTTCCTTTGGGGAATGACTTAATGCACCCCAAAACGCACTCCGCATCAACAGTTAAGGGTGCCTGAGGGATTGTGTCTGCCGGCACAACCAGAGGGGGCGTAACCGGGTGTTTATCCGCGAGGGCCTCCATAGTGGAGGGCCCAAAGGGGGCAACGCCAGAAGAGGACAACACCTTGACCGTAGCTGTGAAATGACCATCTGCCACTTTACGAAGGCACTGCTTAACATTGGTTCGGCCCTCCCGACCTTCGGGAAACAGGTCGGACCCGTTTACCACCCCTTTCTCCTTTACATCCTGAAAGAGGGAAGCAACTAGCTCGCTAATCCCTTCCCCGTCTTTCCAGACAGAAAGAGCCCGTTGGATGCTAAAGCACTGTAACGTTTTCCTGTTCCCGGACCGACGTTCCTGCCTATTGGCAGGGCGCACAACTTTTAAAGTACAGCGAGGCAACAAGAGTAGCTTAACCCAATATTCAACCGACCCAGGGGTAGCAATCACCTTCCGCATAGCCGACGTTAAAGCTTGCGCGAACGCCATTCGACAACTAGGAGGAATGCTCTTGACTGTCGTGATGGGAAGAGAAAAAACCCGCTCCAAAAGGGAGCCATCCACACCGACAGATGCAATGCCTTCCCCTGAAGCCCCCCCCCCCCCTCCCGAAACTTGTGGTTTGGGAATCCCCACAATAAAGTCCTCGGTCCCCCTCGAGCTAGGGACGAATTTAACAAGGTCATCAACATGATGACACCCCCGGCTAAGAGCATGCACAACCATGCACTCCCCGCACAGCCAGTTGTTAAGCGTTTTCAAAGTTTCTCCCACGTCCTCATATAAGTCAGGATCCTTAGCAATCGCATCCCGTAAAGTATCTTTCCTGTTATCTGACTTGAGGTGGTCCCGTTGGAAGTGAGAGAGTAGTCTCGCGTATCCTTTGGACCCTACAAAACCATCTTTGCAGGAGTGGAAATTCCTGAAGGGGCAAGGCCTAACACCCTCAGGGCCTCCCCCCAGCACAACACCTTTCATCATACACCTAAGAACAATAACCCAACTCGAGTGAAGTAGGGGGATGCGCCAAATACTAAAAACCCCCTGCCAGGGAGGAAGGAGGGGGAGTAACCACGAGTTGCCTGCCCCCCTTACGGGGTTAGGACCTCACGCTTTAAGCCATGGGTGGTAGGGAGAGGTGCGAAAAGGAGGGATAGGCAAAACAGTAAGATCTCAAATTCTCACAAAATCGCACAAATCAAAACCCTAACAGTTCAACATACCGATTGTGTAGCGTGTTTCAGCTGATTTCTCGCAACAACAACACAAGAAATCAAAGATGAACTGACCGGTGAGTAAGCAGGTAAACTCGCAACGAATCGGTTGAATTTTTGGTGCAGCTGTGAAGATAATCGTTCGATTGATTTGCAAATACACACACAGAGAAATGAAATTACCTAATTTGTTGAAGTATGATGCAGATCAGATCAGATCACTTCGATTGCAGAGTGTTGTGTGTGTGTGATGTGATGGGTGGCTTCTGCCCGATTGCCTCTGATAAAATGAAAAAAAATGTAGCAGTAGTTGTAGGGTCTGGTTTTGTGGCTCACATATGACATAGTATTGTGTTTTATTTTGTGTATGCGTGAGGACAGGCAAAGTTCATGTTTCATATGTTCATGAACAAAGATATGTAATATGCATACAAAAACCTCATCTTAGGAATTTTATTAGCAAATTCATGTGAACTAATACTTAATTAGTTTATAGTTGGATTTCGTAGGTGACCAACGCATTTTATATTCACGTAGTTTCTTATTAATTAGTTAGTAAATGCATTGAGTTATTTGAGTTATTTTTATATTTTATAAGTTTTCATATGTAATGATATAAAAAACGATACGAACAAAATGAGAATATAGTTAAACAATAACTAGCTTGAAGTTAATTAGACTCAAGTGATTGAAATTTTATATGGAGGCAAATAACTACGCAATCTCGTCGTAGATCACATTGGAGATTTAGCATTTAGTGCAATTCGATGGGTTGGCATACAAAGACCCAAATGCACACCTCTCTTTTCTTTTTCTAAACGTTTACGATGCTTTCAAAACTAAGAGTTAAATGCTCGGATAGTCCCTATGGTTTGTCCTTTTTTCACCTTTAGTCCCAAACTTTCTAAAATTATAGCTATAGTCCCTAACTTTTCAATTTTCGTTCCCGGATAGTCCCTGTCCCTAACTTTTTCTTTTTTATAAATATTAAATGCGCGGATAGTCCTTGTGGTTTGCCATTTTTAAGGAAAGGGTATTTTGTCATTTCACACCCTCTTACCTGAGAAAACTAACTAATGTTAGGCACTGGGACTATCAGGGACGAAAATTGAAAAGTTAGGAACTATAGCTGTAATTTTAGAAAGTTAGGGACTAAAGGTGAAAAAAGAGCAAACCACAGGGACTATCCGGGCATTTAACTCCAAAACTAATTAAGTTACGACTCTTTATTTTCTTTCCCCGCGGTCGAGCTAGTTTTGGTTGGAGTCTCTTCCTGTGAGATCCATTACTACTTTGGTAGGCAATAGTGGAAAAGTTTCTTTTCATGTATCTTCCGCCATCGAAGAGTACTCGATTAAGGAGCCTTATTCACATGTTCGAGCACTTAGAGGGATAGTCAATTTACGTGGCGTGGGAGAGATTTACTAAGAAATTACTAGGAGATATGGACGAGTTTTATTCAATGTTTTCAGAACCGGACCGGACGTCAAACCGGTCTTCTTACCGGTCAAATGGTCCGACCGGTCAGACGTAAGAACCGGAAGGTATCGTAAATATTATAAAAGTTAATAGGGTTAAATCTGAAAAAATATATAAAAAAACGGTCCAACCCTTCCAAAACCGGTCCAACCACCGGGTCACCGGTTCAACTCCGGTTCAATGCATTTCCGGCCCAATACCATGACCTGGACCGGCTCAACCTCCGGTTCCCGATCCGACCGGTCCGGTCCGTGTCTGAAAACACTGGTTTTATTCATAGTTTACAGCTTTAGCAGCAGATGGAGAATTTCTATAATGGATTGAAACATGAGACGTCTAATTAATGTCACATCCCGATTCGTGGCGGATTATCGGTAGAGATGGTTGTCCAAAGCTTATGGCACTATTAAATGTTCCAATATTGATTCATTTCGCAATTTAAAATGTCACATTAAGCTTAACAAATTTCCAATAATTCAAATGAAATTCATAACATAAAACATAGAAATAATCCTGTTTATTTTGTCTAAGGCAATCCTACATGTCTTCATCCTCATTTCATCAACCTGGTTTTCTGTACCATACATAAAATATTTTTGGGTCAACGAAAAGAAGTTGGTGAGTAAATATATGTTTAAATAAAATAATTTATTTTAAAATGTATAACATGCAAATAATGTGTTTCAGAGAAAATCACAACCATTAATCAACAACAATTAATAAACACAAACCAAATGCGATAATGCGAGTTTTGAGCCCCGAAGAGCAAAACCGAATGATGTTGCCGATACAAGGCTCAACCCATGATCGTGGGGAACCGGTCAACCAGTTGATCCACGTGTAGGGATGGCAATCAAACCCGAACCCGCTGGGTAAACCCGAAACCCAACACATTTGGGACGGGTTTGGGGTCGGTTAATCGAGTTTGGGACGGGTTTGGGAATAGTTTTTTTTTTATTTTTTTCGCGGGTTTGGGATTTAGTGATATACCCGTTTACCCGACCCAATTACCTGATAAAGTGTACCCATTTACCCGATTGTATACCCGATATAATTTCTTTTATATTATTAAATATGTATATATATGATACATCCATTTTTTACACATATAGGTATTCTATTAATACAAAATGTAACCGGTTAGTAGTTACCCGATAGATACCCAATGGGTTTTGAGATGAGTATACCCAACGAGTAATCTTTTCAAATTAACGGGTTTACCCGAAACCCGCGGGTATACCCGATACCCGATGGGTATTTGTTGGAAATCAGGCCCTTGATCGAATAAACAAACACGCAATATGAACAAACTTGTTCGACTCTTTTATTAATTTATCAATGAGAGCACACACTAATTACAATGACCCTAACCATCTATTTATACTAAACCTATTCTAGTCCTAACCCAACTCGAACTCTATAAATACAATAAATAAACAAACTAGATAAACTTATCTAATTTGAACTAACAATTATCCCTATAAAGACTCTATAAATAATTCAACACAATTATCTATAACCCGTCTTTATCCTTATCTCTTTAATTCAAGATTAACGTCTTCATTCTCCCCCTTAATCTTGAATTCGGTTCATTCTACTTGCTTCGTTTCCTGCTTGCATTTGTTCTTTCTTTTCTTGCTTTAACCGGAATCGGTTTTCTTGCTACACTTGCAACTTTCTTGCTTGATTCTAATTCATTGTTACTTGCTTGCTTCGAATCATCTTTCTTGCTAACTTGCTATTCGAACCACAAAGGTTCAATCTTGCTCTTGCAATGCGAACCACTAAGGTTCGATCCTTCTTTCTTTCGGTTGTCAATTTTCTTCTTTCTTTCTTTCTGATCGACGTCCATTCTTTCTTCTTCCTTACCAATGCTTGCACTTTCTTTCTTACCGCACCGGTATCTTTCTTACTTTCTTGCGAGGCCTTCTTTCTTTCCTGCTAAGCGCGCCGGCCTCTTTCTTCTTTCTTCTTTCTTATGGCGCCTCATCTATCTATCTATCTTTCTTTCTTTCTTTCTTTCATAAGGATTCAAATATTTGAATCCAACTTTCTGTCTAGCTGATTTTTTTTTTACTTCTTGCTTTCACTTGCTAGCTTACCAGTTTTTTTTTTTTTTTTTTTTTTTTTTTAGCAGCCCCATTCCACTCGGTACTTTATCGTCACCGTTTCATCCCCAAACAGCCTTTCTTTTCTTCAAATAGTAGTGAGAGAATTAAGGAGTCTACCTGGTTGCTTAATTAATTGCTAGGTTACTTTTCGAGTGCTGGAGAGATAATAATAGAGCTGTGTGCTTGGTTTACTGATTTGCCTTCTTTCCTTCGCGTTATCCTAACCGGTACATCACCCACGACAACGACGGACACGAACACCCTTTTGGACTTCGTCTTCTGCTGCATAACAGTCCCGAACAGCCCTTCTTTCTCCTGCCCTCCTGCTGTGTTTGCCCCGCAGCGACGGGCTAGACCCTTCTTCGGCTCTGGTTTCGGTTGGTTCGTCACCCCAACCGTCCTTCTGCTTGATTTTTGACATGGCAATCATTGCCAAATACGATCAGACGTCAGTCCTTTGATCGGTCATGCAAAGAAATTTCTTGCATGTAATTAGCAATTAATATTGTTTGAATGCTATTGGATTGCCACGTAAGTTCCACTTTCATCACATGATGTAAATCACCAAGCCACCAAGTTAAACTAATTGCAAATATATCTCATTCACAATCAACTTTAATTACGTCACAACCCAATATTCTCTCCCTAGATAAAAGCTCCAACTCTACAGACTGACTTCGGCATTGCTACCTCAACAGATTTTTTCTGTTTCTTCATGTACCGTGGTTTTACCGTCGTAACGGCGTTGCACCCCGCTAGGGGTGCTCCCCTTTCTCGAAAACGACTCTCAAAACCGCCAAGCTCTGATACCAATTGTTGGAAATCAGGCCCTTGATCGAATAAACAAACACGCAATATGAACAAACTTGTTCGACTCTTTTATTAATTTATCAATGAGAGCACACACTAATTACAATGACCCTAACCATCTATTTATACTAAACCTATTCTAGTCCTAACCCAACTCGAACTCTATAAATACAATAAATAAACAAACTAGATAAACTTATCTAATTTGAACTAACAATTATCCCTATAAAGACTCTATAAATAATTCAACACAATTATCTATAACCCGTCTTTATCCTTATCTCTTTAATTCAAGATTAACGTCTTCAGTATTTACCCGCTAGAAACCCGACGGGTTTTGGGACGGGTTTGGGAAAAGCTTATCTAACCGGGTTTGGGTTTTGGATTACCTAAACCCGACCCGTTGCCATTGCCATCCCTATCCACATGTGTGCTTGCATACAATTTATTGAGACACAAAGCGATTAAAGAAACAAGTACATGTATAACAAATAACCACACATTGATTTTGCATGCTTTGATTTTAGAATTAAAGTGAATTTGCGATTATTGTGACACATGATACACCTCAAAAAGATTAATTGTAAAAAAGGAAAATAAAGATCTACTCACAGTTTGCAAAGCGTTACACAAATGATTCCGCATGATAAAATAAATATCCAAAAGATATCCAACAACAAAGTCACCCTAAAAATATATAAATAAATATCTAAACAATGGAACGATAAAATGCGACTAATGATTCGGGTTCTTGCATTTGGGGACTTTTTGTATAAAATATTATTTGGTATATGCTAAGAGTTCCTATCCGATACATATATAAATGTAGAGAAAGTATAATGTACAAAAAGCCTTAACCTACATTAACGTACGCGACACACAACATAACATGCGTGATTATTTTTTTTACCATCATAACGTGCGTGATTATACTTCCATGCGTGATTTATCACCCCCATGCGTGATTATCACAAAAAAATGGATCCATGCGTTATTTTTGTGTCTTATGCGTGATTAGGGCACTGATCCGACGGTTACGCGCGTCGCCTACATGAAGTACGATAAGCCTTTTTGTATGTTAACCTTTCCCTATAAATGTAATTAAATGGTCAAGTATATATAAGTGTAACTTTGATTAGGGTTTAATATTTCAATGAGTGGTAGTTAAAAAAACACAAAAAAACGGACTAAATCAGACTCGAACATACAACCTCATACTTAATAAACACAGACATTTACCAGTGCACCATCTTCACATTTATTTATAAGTTAACACTATAGAGCACGTAATGGTGTTGTTTGGATGGTATTGGTTCGGTTGATTATGCTTAAAAAAGTTCGGGGGATCGCCCCCCCCCCCCCCCCCGCCTTACTTAAGCTACGCCCCTAATAATATATAATTGATATATTTTTTTTTATTTCTTTCAATTGCAATATAAGTGATATGTTTATATAATGAATTGTGTTTTTTAGGTGAAACTCTAGGGTCTAAACCATAATGATGCATGTAAAAAAAATTTATAAAAACAAAAAACCAACCAATGTAGCTCTATAAAAAAAAAAACCATAAAACCATAAAAAAAGCTACCATAACACTAACCAATAACATTAATTATGTTACTGTACATCCTCTTTGAATTTGTATGTATACTAGTAAATTTCCCGCATGTTGCGGTGAGTCAAAATGTAAAGTAACTCGGATTTGTACCGTGAAGATCCGAATCGTTTTCGAATAAAGGTTACGTCAAAACGTAGATAAACTTAAGATGTACATAAAAGTATGCACAAAAACATATTACATTTGACCCGACTTAATTGGGAAAGAAATTTATGTGAACTTATACCGACACGTATATAAAAATAAGTACAAAATTATGTTGTTTTTAAGTTAAAGATGGTACCATGCGTTGCGGTAGCGCCAAAACGTAAAGTAAGTCGAATTTATACAGTCTAATGGAAAAGTATTATATTTGATCCGACTTGTTGTAAAACAAAATATATGCCAAAACGTGTATCAACTGAAAACGTACATAAAAAAAACATAAAAACATATTATATCCGAGCCTACCCATTTTCAGAAAAACGTAATCAACTTGAATTTATACCGGCGCCACGTACATAAAAATAAAAACGTAAAAAATATTATAAAATTTTTAGAAATTTGAAGGGTTATAAGTGACATTACTAAATGATGAAGGGTAAAAGTAAAAAAACAAAAACATACTAAACGACCAAAAAAAATTACCAACTTAAAGTTACCATATATCTCACTTCTTATTGTAAGTATACAAGCAAGAATGCATACCCTATTGTACAACATGTTTAAACCCTTGTAATTTACTGTACAACCCCTTCAAATATGTTAGTATATATAATATAATATAATTTGGTGATGGCTCTCTTTTGTTTTTAGTACTTAATGGTGGAACAAAACAAAAAAAAGTTAATGAGTAGGAGCAGATTGTAGTGATGACCGGTGGGGCTTTGATGACCGCTTTTCTGGGTGCTTCATCATTGGCGGACCTACCTTATAAATTTGAGGAGTGGAGGGGTGTAAAAAATATTTTTTTTTAAATGTATGAATTATTCGTGAATGTCAGGAAGTCTAGCATACGTTGTCTTAACTGGGTTCGCGCTAGAGAGCTCCCTTGCACAATAGATCCCCAATTTAAACTACTAAATGAGAAACCCCTATCACGTAGACTCGAACTTGAGATCTAGAGGAAAAACTCACCCAAACCCATCATAAATGGAACTTAAATACAGGTAGCCACCACTAGAGCACTAGTGATGGTTGTAAAAAAGATTCTGATAACTCCTTTTAAATGTTTGATTAAACCTCTTGCTTTTCTCATAATATATATTCTAAGTCCATCACGCTTTTCTCATAATATATATTCCAAGTCCATCACTAATATTCATCTCACAAACTTTTATTTCCATCACTAATATTCATCTCACAAACTTTTATTTTAAATCACTTTATCGGCTAATATAAGGAAGTTTATTTAACATAAAAATATATCAAAATAATAACTATTTACATTTGTATATATTTTAGTAATCGTACTCCTTTTTCTCATTTTAGCAATTAAAAACTTAAAACCAAAATATTTTTCATATTTTATTCACTATATATATTGAGTAATGACTAGTTTATAATTATAGGACCAAGTGTACTGGAATAATTAAAAATTACAAATGTTGTCGTGTCACGTAGATAATGGGTCTTTAACTCACTAAACCCTTAAAAGTGTAAAGTGGCTTAACTAAAAAGTAAATAAAAATAATAATAATGAAATGTAATTTGTTAAAACTTGGTGGGCCCCATTATTTGCTTCTTCTCCGCTTGTTATTATGGTAACGGGGAAGAGGGGTGTGAAACCCCTTGGCGCCCAAACGTATGGTTTGACGGGCGTGATGATGTTGACTTTGACGGGTTATTAGCCAAGTATGAGTAGTCTACTTAGTAGTGCTTGCGAAGTTAGAATATTGAAAGACTCAAACTATCCACACACCCTATCTGTCTATTTGCTCACTCTCTGCCTCGTATATACTCGTATAGGCCAATACGGGACGTATAGGGTTACATCAAACTTGGTGTCTGACTCATGTCAGTTCTGGTTTGGCTGCTCCTATACGCCACGTACAGGCCTATACGTGGCGTATAGGACCCCTCGTATAGGTCTCGTATATGACTCATGCCACATATATGCAACGTATATGACTCATGCCCCATATATGTCACGTATTGGCCAATATGGGGCGTATATAAAGGTTTTTTTACAAACATTTTATAAAATATTAATCGTTTTAGCAAACTTTTATAAAAAAATAAGTTTTCTATTTTATATAAATAAAAATAACAAGGGTCATGCTATTCACACACGGACAAAATTATTTTCACACCTCAAAGCGTCGCGCTTTGGCCATAGCGCGGCGCTATGCTCGACAAAAGGTGCTTCGATTGACGTTTGAGACATTCGCTACTGTTTGAGAGACATAAAGCTGATTATGATGTTTTGTCGTTAACCCTAAGCGCCGCGCTTTGGCCATAGCGCGACGCTTCGACCCAAATTTTCACTTTTAAAAGCAAGCTACTGATTGAGGTTTCTTCTTCTTCAGAAAAGCAAGCTTATCGTTCGAGACAAGGTCGCACTCAATACGTTGTTTACAAACATACGTGGGTATTCGAGTGTTTTGTTGTTTGTTGTTTACAAAAAACGATGTCGTGGTTAAACAACTATATTTTCGGTCAATATTCTGACGAGACAGTTGTTCCTGATTCTTACGAGGGGACCGCTATTTCTGACTCGTATGAGAAACTGGTCTCGTCCAACTTGAGGGAGGCAGAGGTTGTATCTGGCATTCGTTATCGTGATAACACGGTGACGCTGGATTTGAATACCCCTGTGGAGGACCCTTACGCACAACAAGGTTATTCGAATTTCGGTTACGGTGGCGAGTACAGCTTTGTACAGCAGGAGTGTGGTCCAAACGACAGTTACGGTTGTCAACAGAGCTTACAAGGTTATTCGAATTTCGGTTACGGTGGCGAGCACAACTTTGAACATCAAGTATATTCGGACCTCGGTGACGATGGTGAGCCGGGGGATGTGTCTGTTGACGAGGAAGGCTGTTACCCGATTACGTTTTCGTTTGATACAACGCAGACCTTTTCGTCACGTAAAGAGTTGGTGCGTTGGGTACAAGACACGGCAAAAGACAACGGTTACCTCATTGTGATTAAGAGGTCGAATAAAAGAGGAGAGAATTACAAGATTTGGTTTCAATGTACTTTTGGTGGGGAGCATAAGAGTATAGCTACACAGAGGAAAACGGGTAGCAAGAAAATAGGCTGCCCGTTCGAGATGATTGGGTTTTCGGAATCATCCGGAAGTGTTTGGAGGATCGAGGTGACGAAGGCGAAGCATAACCACACTCCTATTGAAAACTTAGAGGGTCACGCGTATGCGAGAAGGCTTTCTTCGGAGGATAAAAAACTGGTTAAGGAGCTGGCAGAGCAAGACATTCCCAACCAAAGTATCTGGCGAACGCTGACAAAAAACAATCCGGCTAGAAAGGTTATTCCGAAAGATATACACAACGTTGTTCAGAAGATCAACGCCGAAAAAAATGTCGGTAAGTCTCCGATGCAAAAACTTGAAAACATTCTTCTCGAAAAAAATTACACTTATTACATGCGCACGAATGAGATATCGAACGAAGTTGAAGATGTCTTCTTTGTTCACGAAAATTCATTCACTATGTGGTGTGCCTTCCCGCATGTGCTAATGATTGACGCCACCTACAAAACGAACATGTACAACCTGCCATTTGTTCAGGTCGTAGGCATGACGTCGACAAACAAATCGTTTACGGCTGCTTGTGCGGTAATTTCCGCTGAGAAGTCAGAGAACTACCTATGGGTGTTGCAGAGGATCAAGTCTATGCTGGTAGGATGTATGGAACCGCGCGTGATTTTAACAGACAGGGATTTTGCGCTAATGAACGCGTGTGAACAAGTTTTTCCAAAAGCGCATAAGTATCTTTGTCGGTTCCATATTCAACAAAATATTAATAAGAACAGCAAGAAGAAATTCTCTGACAAGGATTGGAAAGAATTCGTACGTAGATTTTGGTTATTGTGCGAGCCTACGACCGAGGAAATATACAGGTATAACTTGGAAAACCTTGAAGCACAGCTGAAAGAAGATGACTGTGAACGTAGGTATTTCTTACATAATTATGTTCAAATTTTATATAATAACAAAAACTGACTATTTACGTTTTTTTAATTTTAGAGGTTTTTGATTATTTTAAGAAATCCTGGTTGGATCCGTACCGTGAAAAGTTTGTATCATGCTGGATTAACAAAACTATCAACTTTCACCAAACTACGACCAACAGGGTTGAGGGCATGCATGCAACACTAAAAAGTCACTTTCCAAGTCATCGCAACACACTGGATAAACTTGTACTGTATGTTGATCATGTTGTTGATAGACAATACACCGAGATTAGTAGTAGCTTTGAAACAAGCCTCCGAAAAGTGATGACGCACCACAAGAATCAGCCCATGCTTGCATATATTCTCATAAAGGTTTCAATATATGCGATTGAGCTTTTGAGTAAGGAACTAAAACGTAAGGAAGACGGGTTGAGAGCCTACGGTGCAAGCTGTGGTTGCCAACTTTTTACCAGCTGTGGTTTGCCATGTGCCTGTCGTTTGGAAAAGTTGGAAAATAAAGGTAATTAATATCTTTGACCTTTCTCGTTATGATTTTGCCACCTAATTTGTTTTCATCCACAGGTCAGCAACTCCGGATCACACACATAGACGTGTTCTGGAAGAAGCTTGACTTCAAGCCTGCAAAGAAAAACATAGAGGATATCGATGTAGACGCGGAATTTGAAAAATTGAAACAAAAGATCGATCCAACACCCCCTCAAGTGAAAAGGAGCTTCTTTGAAAAGTTTCAGCAAATCCTCAATCCAGGGAACAATAACAAAAAACCTCCTGCTGTTCTGAAGAAAACTCGTGGTCGCCCAACATTGAAAACGCAGGAAGAAAGAAAGGTTGAAGCCGCTAGAAAAAGCGCGTACATTCCGTCGGGAGAAACTTGGGTCGAGGCCTCAGACGATCTTCCCCGTCACAGCTCGTACATATCACCGTCACAGCCTCAGACGATCAACCTACACCCTGGTTTCCCGATGATCAAGCTCGGTCCTAAGACGGATATAGCGATCCGCAACTACGCATCTCAGATTCCCGAAGTGATCCATCCATACATCGTTAGAATAAAGGACGTGAAACCAGATGGTCATTGTGGGTTTCGATCGGTGGCTGTTGGGTTAGGAGTGAAACAAAATTCATATTTGATGATCCGGAAACAACTTATAAAGGAGTTACGTACGAACGAATCGCTTTGGAGGCAGGTTTTCGATCCGGAAAACATAGGACATTATGATGCGCTGGTTAGACGGATCGATTTCAAGGGGGTGGGACGAGCAGATATCGAAAATTACATGACGATGCCTGACACGGGGTTTCTTATTGCCCAACGATACGGTGTGATTGTTCACACCTTCGACATGCGTGGGAGCGATACAATTTTCCCTCTGCTGGGCGGGCCAAACGAAGCTGAGGAACCTCACCAGGTGGTTGCGGTTGTGTTCGTCGACCATGGGCATTTCATACATGTAGAGCTTGGAGGTTGTTATCCAATGCCTCCCCCAAACCCACTCTGGAGAGCGAACAGAACAGAGCGCGCAGCAGCCTGGCATACATTATACAGGGATCAGATCAACGCGTATGAAATGCTTACGTATCGTGCCCCTGACCTTAATGTAACCCCATATGTTCACGATGTATGTTAAATGTGATTAATAATAATCACGTTTGTGTTTGTTCAATATATGCGTTACATCACGTTAAAAACCGAATGTCACCGACACGACCCAAAATGACAATATACATCATAATACTACAATTAATGACAATATACATCATAATACACCAATTAATGAAAAAATACGTCATGTTCATGTACCGTAGGCGGCTGATACACATAACACCTCTCACAGTAGTACTTGTGCTTTCAAACCAAAATGATACGATATAACGGAATAAGACATCACACGTAACCGATTTGATCCGGAACTTGCAGTATAGTCCATATATAATAAAAAATGATGTATAATGGAAAAATCGTAAATTTTAGACTATTATCAACGCGTTTGTGAATTAAAAACAATTTTAAAAAAATAAAAAAAGGCCCTAAACGCCCCGCTTTGACCTCAAAGCGCCGCGCTATGGCCATAGCGGGGCGCTTCGATCCCTCGTTTAAACCAAAGCGGGGCAGCTTCTCCCCCATTTCAAACTTAAACACAAAAACACACACTAAGGTGCGATTTCACACACTCTGAGCCGGAGATCTTCGTTTTCAAGCATTCAACCGCTAAAAGGTAAGATCGAACACCCTTAATCGTTTTCGTTTAATGTACATGTTGAAATATGTGTTGATTGGGGCGGGTATGGAGGATCTGCTGGTGCTGTTCTTCATCACGAAGAACCAAAGCGTCGCGCCGAGGCCAAAGCGCGGCGCTGTGGTTCATGTTTATTTTTTTTTATATTATTTGTTTTTGTTTAATATTATTTGTTTAATATTATTTGTTAAATAATATTTGTTTAATATTATTTGTTAAATAATATTTGTTTAATATTATTTGTTTATTATTTGTTTTTGTTTAATATTAGGTTTGTTTAATAATATTTGTTTATTATTTAAATTATTTAATAATATTATTTGTTTATTATTTTATATTTAATATTATTTGTTTATTATTTTATATTTAATATTATCTTTTCAACGTGCAGGGATGGATTCCTCCGATGACGAGATTGAGCATATGGAGGCTGAGGGAGATGTGGGAGAGGTGGGAGAGCCGGCATGTCCGTACCTGCAGTTTCCGCAGGGGTCACGGGCGAGGGGGAGATGCGCTAGGTTGCGCACCATAGAGATTGGGTCGCACGTTGGGATAGACTGGGGCCTGCTGGAGACCGTGGGAGTGGCCGCGCGGGCGCGTGATATAGTTGGACTGGATACTCCTTGGTCGCGCCTATTTGAGTTAGCGATGGAGGACTCGTACCCTGAGCTTACGGTCGAGTTTCTTTCCACGTTTACATACGCGCCGCATCCGGCGGATTACGTGGAGGACCCGGCTTTTCCAGTCCATGAGGTTACATTCCGTCTCGCCGGTCAGGAGTTTCAGATGAGTGTGCGGCAGTTTGCTGTCCATACAGGTTTGTTTAAATAATATTATTTATTATTTTATATTTAATGTTATTTGTTTATTTAATATTATTTGTTTATTATTATTATTTGTTTATTTAATGTTATTTGTTTATTTAATATTATTTGTTTATTTAATATTATTTGTTTATTATTATTATTTGTTTATTTAATATTATTTGTTTATTATTATTATTTGTTTATTTAATATTATTTGTTTATAGAGGTTTGTACACAGAGCCCGAGCTTGATACTGATTTATATACGCAGGCGGTTACGGCGATGGACAGGCAGACGCTTATCAGTTTCTGGAGGGCCATTTCCAGGGTTCCCTTTGGGAAATCCTGGCAAAAGGCCACCACCATTAAAGACCCCTTGTACCGATACCTGCACCATGTTATCGCGGCAACTATCGTGCCGCGGGGTGCCAGCAGGGAGAAGGTCAACCTCAGTGACCTTTTCTTTCTATACTGCCTACTGCGCCGCCAGCCCTGCGATCTAACAGCTTGCCTGGCAGATTACTTTGCCACAGCATACCACCGGCAGCTCCGCGGGTATGTGCACACTGGCTCATACATCACCGCCATTGCACGCTCGCTAGGGCCCGTGCCCGAGCATGATACGGAGCTGTCCGATCCGGTCCCGTCTACCAGGTTGGGCCGCGCGTCAGTATCTTCCATGCAGATCACCCGTACCTTTGATGTTGGTCTGAGGTTTAAGGGAGGTGACAGGCTGATTTGGCATCCAGAGGTGGTGCCGGAGGTCATCCCGGTTGTTATTGAGCTGAGGCCTGGAGTGTTAGCCCCTCCTGATGTTCAGGCGGCCGCTCGGCAGGCTCAGCTACAGGCTCTGGGACTCGATCAGTTCCCGGGCCAGCCTCAGGCTGAGGCTCAGGCTCAGCCTGTATTAGAGGATCCGGCTCAGGAGGAGCATGTCGAGGAGATCCCGGTACCACCAGTTCAGCCAGCTCCTGAGCCGCCACAGTACCCGCAGCACGTTTACGCTGACCTGCCTCCGGTAGCGCGTGAGGTGGCTCGGGACTTCGACCGGCGCCTCAGACGCCAAGACTGGATCATCGAGACGCTCGTTTCTCTACGAGAGCTCGCTGGGTTGCCTCCACTTCCCCTCCCACCGTCCCCACCGCACGAGGATTAGTACCTTAGTTTGTTTGTATAGTGTTTTGTTATGTATTATGTAGTCAGTTGTACCTTTTTGTTATGTATGTACAAACTGGTATATATATATATATATATATATATATATATATATTGCAGTTAATCTTCTATTTACATCACGTTGGTTTTGGATTGTTTACGTTTAATTCTTATGGCTTTCTGTACAATTTATTTAACGTGTTCGTTTAATTTAACAAAATAAACTAGGTTAACAGTTTATAAAGACGCACTTATATTATATACGTTCTATAAAAATAATGACGTAAAAAAACGTAATTATAAAACAACTATGAAATATATGTAACTAATATTTTATAATAATAATAAAACTCAAATACAATTTTTTCCTCCAAAAAACACTACCAAACTAACCCACATCCCACCTATTTCAAAAAAAAAACAACACAAATTGCTGCACACGGTGTTTGTCTTTTTGCACACTCAAAGCGCCCCGCTTTGGCCATAGCGGGGCGCTTTGAGTGTGCAAAAAGACAAACACCGTGTGCGAATAAACCAGGCCAATAACAAATATAGGATGTGATATAACACCTAACAAGTATAGTATATGATACAACACCTGTATAGCCCTATACGCCCAGTCTAGCCCTGTACGCGGCGTATATTTTTTTTTGGTTTCTCTTTTTAAAAGTTTGCTAAAACGATTAAAAAAATTAAAAATAAAATGGCAAATTACCATTTTAGCCCTGAAACACCCCCAGTCTAGGCCTAACTCATGGCTAAAATGGTAATTTGCCATTTACAAAAGTGTTTTTTTTAAATAAACCCTTTATATACATACGTCTCATAGAGGCCCTATACTAGGCATATAAGAGAGGCAAATAGCCCAAAATCAGGGGTAAAATGGTCTTTTTTCGTCTATACGCTCCGTACAGGCCTATACGATGCATATACGGGGCATATAAGACAAAATATGACATAATCAAATATTCTCTTGGAAATTGAAAAAGGTTATATGCAACGTATAGACCTATACGAGACGTATATGAGGGTGTGTGAATAGACACTTGAATTTCTGAGTATGTAGACCCATATTGAAAACGATCTCATTGACTTTCTGTTTCACTATTCATTTTGAAATTTAAGCAATATGATATGAAAAGAGTTTGCTCAAAAGGGTACAAATTATGTCAAGCAAGTGGTCACGTAGATAGCGACTGAAACTTGTAGTTACTTTGGAAGCAAATCTGTTTGTTTGTTTTCCTCCTTCAATAGAGCAAGTTATAAATTATAAAATATAAATTATAAAAAGAAAAAGTCCCATTTAAAATTATGTATCTTAGAAAAAAAAATTCAATACACGTTATACTAATAAAACGTAAGAACAAGAAATAGAATGGTTGATGCATAACAGATTCTGCATCTCTACTTAAAAAATGTGTTCTAGGATACAACAATCTGGTCGCCGGAAAAACGTTTTTGGCCGGAAAACTCAACCTTTTTCGTCTCAAACCTCTTTGAAACCTTATTACGCACCATTAGGAACCTTTTCTAGTAAAAAGCCCCAATTATTAAGATCGCCGGAAAAACTCTTTTTTCGCCGGAAAACTTCTTTTTGGCCGGAAAACTCAAGTTTTTAGCCGGAAAACTCAAAGTTTTAGTTCCAAGCCTGTTTGTAACCATAGATCGGACCTTTAGGAACCTTTTTCCGACAAAAAACGTTTTTCCGGCGACCGGAGACTAACGGTGTTATGGTTCTGTTAGGTCCATTCAAGGCCAATATGTGAAAAGATGGGACCGCCAGTGAGAAATTTTAAACTTGGCGGGACTGTTGCCGAACAACAGGCAATAATTAGGATTATTGAAATCCATTATTCCTTAAAACAATTATCTTGTCAATGACATGATAGCTGTTACTTAATTAGTTAGTACTTAATAGAGTTTTAGTAAGTAGTACTATTTATACCATCGAGTCTTCTCGTGTGGGACAAATTTTATTCTGGGTTGAGTCTGGGGATTTTTCTAGTTGTGGGTTTCTTCCTGGGAGGGTGGGTTGAGTTACCATGTTTTGTTCTTTGTGCGGAAGAGTGATCCATTTATCAGGGTGATATCGAGTGTCCGCACAATTGATGTTAAAAAAGTAGAAAGTATTACCTTATGAGTTTTTTTTTTTTTTTTTGAACGGCAACAGCTCTATATATATAAATATATAGGGCCAGCAAGAAATTGGAGAACAAACAAGGTGAGAAGCAAAACAAAAAGAACAAGAACAAAGACAAACGGCGGACTTATAGCATGTCCGTTACATCAAAGTTTACACCCAAAGAAAGGCGTCTTCCTTTATTAACTCCATTACCTTATGAGTTAGTTGAAACTTATTGTTCGTAGAAGATTATTGGTACTTTAAGTTGGTTTAGACTTTATAGTAATGAAACTAAAGAAATAAGTTATCGTTTGGAGCAAAACTCACGTGCGCAAGGGATTTGGTTCAGCATTGGTTGATAGCGTGCACTTATTTGAAGTCTTAAAGCAATCCAAACTAGGGCTGTAAACGAGCCGAGTCGAGCCGAGCTAGACCCAGCTCGAGCTCGAGCTCGGCTCGAACTCGATTCGAGCTGGCTCGGCTCGAGCTCGAATTTCAAATCGAGCTGAGGTTTGTGGCTCGAGCTCGGCTCGATTAGAATTCGAGCTAGCTCGGCTCGGCTCGATCTAGCTCGAACTAACAAAGAACCACAAAATTTATTACTTAAAAAGAACTTAAAAATGAATTTCTTCATAGCCTAAGGGCCATAATTGTCATTTAATTTAACCATATAGCTAAATATGCAAGTATAAATAGTTAATTCACTTTCTCCATTGTCTTTACCTTCTTTTACAGGGGAGATACTCCCTTACTTTTTGTTTTTTAAGAGATGTGGGACAAAAAATAAAGGATGTAAACCTTATCGAGCCAGCTCACGAGCCGAGCCAGGCCAAGCTCGAGCTTGGCTCGTTTACAAACCGAGCCGAGCTGGCTCGTTTACAACCAAGCCAATTTCGAGCCGAGCTTTCTTCGAGCTTTTTTCGAGCGAGCTGCGAGCCACGAGTTTTTTGAACACCCCTAATCCAAACCAAATTTTGCACCCCTATACACGTGCGTAGGAGGTCGAGTACAATATTAATACAGATATCAAACGTATTGACTCCTTAATTCAAGGTTTATATACATTTCTATGTGGGATAAGCTCTAACCCAACGTCTTTCAACACTTAATTTCAAACACATCCCTTTGAGTATTGCTATTTTATTCCACTTATTTTTATTTGAGACACTACCTAATTCGTTGTGAAACTCGTACAATGTAGAGGGGAACCACATTCAATACTTATTGGGAACGCTAAAAAAGTGGAAAACCGGATAACACTTTTAAAAATTTAACTTAACATTTTGAAAATCAAATTTTTTTTAAAAAACATTTCAGCGCTTCTCCTTATAAATACTTGTAGAAGCAATTTTAATATAAAAACTAAAAATATAAAAAAATAGTTAAAAGAAGGTAAAAACTTTTTTTTACAAAAATTGTTTTTTTTTTCGAGTAGTTTCTACCCATTTTTATAAGGAAAAGCGCCGAGAAAAAAAAATAATTTTTAACATGTTAAGTTAATTTTATAAGATATATATATATATAACTGTTTTTTAAACATTTTTTTATATTTTTAGTTTTTGATTTTTTATTAATAATGTTTCTATATGTATTTATAAGAAAAACCGTCGAAAAAAATTTAGAAAATTTTTTTTTTTTTTACATGTTAAGTATAATTTTTAAGAGTGTTCCTCGGTTGACCACTTTTTTAGTGTTTTATGTAAACACTTATAAAAACTTAGTCGTATTCGGTTTATAAAATATTTATATAATATGACACAAATTCCTATAAATTAGTTAATATTATAAATTAAAAAACTAAAAGTTTAATTATTTATTATTATTTCACATATAAACACTCGTATTCGGTTTATAAAAATATTTATAAATTCTAACTCAAATTCCTATAAATAATTATTTGATTATTTTAATGATTAAAATAATCAATTCTGTTGTGAAACAACGACCTACTAGCAACCAACGTATAACTATAAACATAAAGAACAATGATTATAGAAAGTAAGATAGAAAGAGAATAGGAGAACTCATTCTTATTCATGTATGTATGAAATACAAAAGCCACTATTTATAGGGCGATCATTCAATACAACATAAATGTCAATGAGAGTTAGGCATGTGGATAGTAATATCATAAAATATATTTATAACACTCCCCCTTGTGTAACACCCCGAAAACGGGTTTGGTAATCAAACCACATTAATACTAGATGACGGGTAAAATACCGTTAGAGGTAAAAGTAACCCGATAAATATTAGGATTTAAATAAATAATCCTAATATTAAATAAAAAGTGAATAAAAGATTTAAAGAGGATAAATACTTTGAGAAAAACAAAGTATATAAAAGGCCCTAGTTAACGGGACATAAAATACAACGGGTTATGACTTCCCGAATCCACTAATTTAACTAAGAATGTTTAACCTAGTTAATAGATGAGAATATTGTTAGAATAAGTAGGTTATGGCCTACTTAATAACGAACCAAACACGAGGGGTTAAAAGTGGGATAACTTAAAAAGTTATTTAATAAAACAAAAAAAATACACACACACACACATTGTGTGCGTGTTCTGATCGACCAGGAGGGTGCTCCAAGGAGCAAAACCCTAGTTCACACTAAATGACTAAATCGAAGCTCGAATCAAGACTCAAATCACTGCATGAACACAAATTCATGATCACCTAGTCGTGAGGATTACAAGGTATGTTGAATTTTATGATTTGGTGATACTTTGAGATTATGATGAACAATCATAATCGAAATTCTGGAATGAATGTTGAATCTATGAGTGTTATTGTGATTATATCTTGGTTTAGAAACAAACCCTAGTAGAAATCTTGATGAATTGTTGTCAAAACTAGGGATTTGATAATTACCCTAGTATGAGCTAAGTGGGTTTTGGTTGATTTGATGAAATTAATGTTGTATTGGTGTTTATAAACATCATATTAACTAGTATGAATAAACTACTTGAACAAATTAGAGATTTTGTTAAGAATTCATAAGTGATTAGAAGTGGGGGTTTGACACAAGAGTTATACCCATGGTTATGATGGTCAAAGTGTATATGTGCATACAATGACTAGAATTACATGTTGAATTATGGTTACTTGAGGTATGAATTAGATAACATGTTAGTCGATATGGCATCTCAAAAGATGATGCTCACTAAGGTTCTGTTTGTTTTTTGGCCAGAAGTACTTCTGGCCACTTATGTCTGCGCGACGCAGACGCGCGCAGACGTTTGATGTTTGCAGCTTGTTTGTTTTCTCGCAGACATTTCATTAAAAAAGGTCTGCGAGACCTCTTCTTGGAGCAGACATGGACCCAAGTCTTCTCCTCGCAGACGTTTACCTCTTCTTGGCACCACCTGCACTTCCGTCACCACTGCTCCGCCACCACCTCCACTCCGCCACCACCTCCACTGCTCCGACACCATCATCATCTGTTATCATCATCATCTGTTATCAGAAACAAAACCCCCACTTTACCCAAAAAAAAAAAACAAAACCCCCAAATCGTGGCTCCAGCGGCCACTGCCGCTGTCAACCACCACTGCTGCCATATCATCACTGCCGCTGTCAACCACCACTCGGCCACAACTACCCCTGAAATAACAACCAAACTGGCTGGAGACGTGGATCGAACCGGATCAAAACGAAAGAGAAAAGAAAGGGACTAGGAACTTACCGGAGTGAATACTCTTGAACCGCGGCTGCCGGGGTGTAAAACTGCCATCATCGGTGCTCTAACGGAAAAAAGGGGGCCGGAATCGTGTTCGGGAGGTACCGCCGGGCTCCGTCATGCTCCAGCTGGCTCCTCCTTGTGGGTTTGCCGGAGAGAAAAACGAGAGGGACAGAGAGAGAGAGAGCTGTGAGTGTGGGTGTATGTTAGGTAAGAAGAGGTTTTATATAAAAAAAAAAACAAACCCTCTTCTCCTTGCAGACTGCAGACATTTGGTCCACCTCTTCTCCTGCAGATGCCTGCAGATGTGGTCCGCAGACTGCAGACCTTTTCCTACAGAAAAAACAAACAGCACCTAAGTGGTCGATAACGTGCCTAAATCGAATCATGTGAACTTGTTAGTGCATCCATATATGTAAATTGGTGGTTTGACTTTTAAAAGTCAAACCGACCTATGATAAGGTTCATTAAGAATAGGGGTAAAAGATTCATAAGGTGTGAAGGTCATGATCTTGAATGACTAATTTAACCATCTTGTGAATGAAAATGATAGTTTGACTCTTGACAAGCAAGATGGAGGCTTGTGGATGAAGCGGGTCAAACGGATCTAGAACGGAAGGAAAAGCATGGCATGGATGCAAGGTAAGTAAAACTTACACCCACTTGTAGTATATGTGTTTATTTTATAGGCAATAAATACGACAAAGGATTAGGTTCGAATTATGGGTTCCGACACAAAACGATTTGGGTCGAAACGAATAAAAATGTTTTAAACCATGAATAATGGTGAAAGAGGTAAAAATGGAAATTTAGTCAAGTATCGACTAAGATAAATTAAAGTTCAAAGGACACCCATAGCGTAAGCCGAATGGGTTAAAAATACAAGAAGTGACTTTTAGAGAAAAGGGATCTAATATGAAAATGTTGGGTTATATAGGCCGAACGGGTCAAATGGTGGGGATAACACCATTTGACGAAATCAACTAATGTGGTGGTCAAGTCATGTGTTTACAGGAGCGAATAGTAATTTGGATAATTGCGTCTCCATAGAAAATTGGTAATAAAGGCAAGATGTCGAAATGGGTCATTAGGTTGACTCAAGCCAGGTATGTATAAATACGATTGTGGATAAACATACATTCTTGGGTCAAATTATTAGCAAATACCCTTCGTCGTGAACGGGGGGGGGGGGGGGCTAAATTTGACTAAAATGCCCTTGAAGGGAAAATTGGGTAAACGACCTTTAAAGGTTGTTAGAAATAAGTGTTTTGATAGATTAAATCCTTAGGGTAAGTATAAAAGGTATGATATGGGACCTTAGTGTCTAACGAGTTGAAACGAGTATTGATAGACTAGGGATAAATAGTTTATCACATTAAATTCACCACAATCATAGTTGTGGTGGAAAACCAATTAATATGGATGGGTGGAATTATGATGCATACAGGGAACGGACGTAAATTAAGTTTAAAAAGTGCATAAATACCCTTAACGGGTCAAAATAGAAGTATTAGCGAAACGGGTTAAGAAGGTGTAATAACCCGTGATTTGAACCTTGTACAATAGGAAATAATCATAATAATATGTTTACAAAATAGACAAGGGCCGCAAACAAGTTGTTAGATGAAACCACAAACGGGTCAAAAAGTGTCGTAATTGAACTTCAAGCCGAGAGCTTGAAGTTTAAAATTTTGTGAAGTTAGATGTTGTATTTTAACTCCATATGATGGAGAATTAAATTACGGACGCGTAGGAAAAAGAATCGCATAAAACGGATCAATGCCGTTTTCGTAAAACTTGGTTTGGCTGGAAATATGCAGCAACAGGAATCAACATTCTGTCGAAATGGGGGCTAGGCGTCACGCGACGCCCCCCCTGAATCCCAAAAATGTTTAAATTTGTTGTTTGACCCATATAACTTGTTAAAACTTGTTAATTAACTATCAAAACTAACTTTTAAGTTGGTTTTGATTATAGGTGATTGCCAAGAGTGCCCGGATGAAGATCAAGCTCGAAGAAGAACCGAACACGATAAAGTTAAAAGCTTCCGCACGGCGTTTCGTCGTATCTTTTAAACGACGAATTCAATTACATTAAGTTGTTCTTTTTTTTAAATTGTAAAAGTTTTAGTAAACTCGTATTGACATACTTACGTGTAATCGTAAAAACATGCATTTTTACGAAACTTATATAAAATATTGTATTAAACATGAAAGGGTGTTACAAGTTGGTATCAGAGCCTTGGTTTAAGAGATTCAAGTATGGTGGGAAAACTATGCTTGGACTTAAACCTTATGCTCTTGATAAAGTGTGTTCGGTTTGAGGCTTGATCGCAAATCCGGTAAGTACGTGTATTTTAAGGGTTAGCATGTTAAAGTGTTGTAAACAACACATAGGGTTATCGTGTAATATACGATACCTCAATTAAATAATAGATATAGTTAACAAAATTATGTGCGTTAACACGTATAGTAGAAAAGCCTCGTATTATAATACGGGCATCCATTAATGTCGAAATTACTAACTATTGTAAACGTTTTAGATTGAAGGACACTCGCATATGAAGATAGCGAGAGTTTAACAAATCATGGATTTGACAGAGGAACGGTCCAAAATACGACAAATAGAGCACGCTCACCAAGGACCTAAATCGCGCAACGATTGCGAATAAGTTAATGGCAAGGAAAGCATGTTAGAGCAAGCATTATCAGGTGCACGTTTTAAATTACTGCATAAATAGTAATATGCAACAAATACGTAGAGATTAAAAGTTGCATATGTAGATTGAAAACTTGGAAAAACCTGAATAGAAAACCTATCCGGGATATTGTTTCCAAGAAAAACAAATAGAGGAATTACTTACATGGGGTGTAATGTGAAAATTATAAAAAGGTCATGTATACCAGGTGTTGATCGCTTACTCTGGCCAAGTAAGTGGTGAACACGTGGTACCATGAACTTCTTATGATGGACACATTTATGTCCGATGTAGTAAGGGTGGGGTGAATGGGACTAACTTAAATGGTACCCAAATGAATCAAATAAGTAAGATGTTTGATAGTAAACGTAAACGTAAGTCGGATGACGGGAGCGTATTACGTAAGAATGACGAGCCCGAGAGAAGGGACAAGAATCAAGTAAAAAGAAAACACAGACCGACCAATAGGAATGCTAAGGCATAGGGATAAAAGTTTGACTGTCACAATTGATGTAATTCACATGGACAAGTCAAACGAATTGAATAAAGAATAAAGGACTTGATGGAAAGCGATGGATCTCGCTAAGACAACTAAATAAATTAAAATAACGTCAAAAAACCATATAAGAATGGTTACCTGAAAATGATTACGGTAAGGATACCCGAAGAATGGGTAGGATTTGGAAAGAGTGCGTAAACCAAGAGATGGGAACGCGAAATAGAAAGTCAAAAGACTCGGAATATGAGTCATGACTAAAAGACAATGAGAATTTGCAAACAGAAATATTAATAACTACGCTCAACTATTTCAAAGTTGAACGGGTCGAATAAAGAATAGAGTTTAATGTTCACATGTGGTGAAATTTCACACGAACAAGTTAAACGAGATATATAAGGTATAAAAACTTGGTAGTGCAAGTAAGCGCAAACCGAATAATGGAAGCGCGAAACATTAATGAACCTACGTGATGGGTCATAAAGGAATATATATAGGAAAAACGCAAACTAGCGAAACAAAAATGTTAAAAACCCTAAGATAAAGAACCCGGGTAATGGGTCGTAAAGAAGTATAGGTAAGAACCGAGTAACGGTAAGTGTAGGGCAAACCGACGCGTAATTGACGTTAGAAGTCACGAAGTCGGAAAGATGATTCGAAAGAAAACAATGTAGCCTTAGACTACGATCAAGGTAAAACGAAATCCAAAAAAAGTAAAAGTGAATAATTCTAAACATAAAAAGGGGTGCCTTAACGCCATATGCGTATATAAACATATACACATTTGAATAAAGATTCGAATAAAAGATGATCTACGGGATCATCATAACCTACGGGATATAAATTAGTGTAAAGGTCTACGGGGCCAAAATGACCCACGGGTCATGAATTGAAGCAAAGGGATCATCAGGGCCTCGTCTTAAAGAGGTGAAAGCTTAAGGAAATAGCCTACGAGGTTAAGTGAAGGAACCTACGGGTCACTAGTGTAAAGTGAGGGAACTTGTTACGATTCCCCGCGTAAAACGATAACGGAAAACAATAAATTATGGGTTGTCAATTTCCTTGATATGAGTAATTGACATAGTTAAAGAGAAAAACGTTAAACTAAAATTCAGTTTTAGTAAGAAATAATGTTTTAACAAATATGAATACTATAAGACGAATTCGGAAATAACAAATATCAAAGAGTATGGGTCTTAACATCGATAGGTGCGAGACGATACATTCGAAAAGAAGAAGTATGATAAAGAAACGTTAAATTAAACTTCAACGTGACGTGACATGCTCACGGACAAGAAAATAAATATAATAAATGATCACGTTGTAACGTGAGTTACGGGGTGTGAAGTGACGGCGACAAATTAATCTAGCCGGTAAAACTATTCAAAGTAAGAAAGCGACATAATAAATACCAGCGCTTGTTAATATAACACAAGCGCGGGATAGACCTGTTGAAAGACTAACGAGACTAAGTGGTCAAGTGACAACTCAGTCAATAAAGATAAAGGGTTATAAGCTGTAAGTAATGCCCGCGAGGCCTTACACATAAAAAACGTACGCGTCAGTATACATGAAAACTTTTGACCAAAGGAAACGGGAGCCTTGAAAACGAAACTAGGTTCGTTTGATCAAACCAATGAACTATGCAAATAAGGTTTCGAGGATGAAACCTCTTTAAGGGGGTAGACTAAATGATCACGTTGTAACGTGAGTTACGGGGTGTGAAGTGACGGCGACAAATTAATCTAGCCGGTAAAACTATTCAAAGTAAGAAAGCGACATAATAAATACCAGCGCTTGTTAATATAACACAAGCGCGGGATAGACCTGTTGAAAGACTAACGAGACTAAGTGGTCAAGTGACAACTCAGTCAATAAAGATAAAGGGTTATAAGCTGTAAGTAATGCCCGCGAGGCCTTACACATAAAAAACGTACGCGTCAGTATACATGAAAACTTTTGACCAACGGAAACGGGAGCCTTGAAAACGAAACTAGGTTCGTTTGATCAAACCAATGAACTATGCAAATAAGGTTTCGAGGACGAAACCTCTTTAAGGGGGTAGACTTGTAACACCCCGAAAACGGGTTTGGTAATCAAACCACATTAATACTAGATGACGGGTAAAATACCGTTAGCGGTAAAAGTAACCCGGTAAATATTAGGATTTAAATAAATAATCCTAATATTAAATAAAAAGTGAATAAAAGATTTAAGGAGGATAAATACTTTGAGAAAAACAAAGTATATGAAAGGCCCTAGTTAACGGGACATAAAATACAACGGGTTATGACTTCCCGAATCCACTAATTTAACTAGGAATGTTTAACCTAGTTAATAGATGGGAATATTGTTAGAAATAAGTAGGTTATGGCCTACTTAATAACGAACCAAACAGGAGGGGTTAAAAGTGGGATAACTTAAAAAGTTATTTAATAAAACAAAAAAAAATACACACACACATTGTGTGCGTGTTCTGATCGACCAGGAAGGTGCTCCAAGGAGTAAAACCCTAGTTCACACTAAATGACTAAATCGAAGCTCGAATCAAGACTCAAATCACTGCATGAACACAAATTCATGATCACCTAGTCGTGAGGATTACAAGGTATGTTGAATTTTATGATTTGGTGATACTTTGAGATTATGATGAACAATCATAATCGAAATTCTGGAATGAATGTTGAATCTATGAGTGTTATTGTGATTATATCTTGGTTTAGAAACAAACCCTAGTAGAAATCTTGATGACTTGTTGTCAAAACTAGGGATCTGATAATTACCCTAGTATGAGCTAAGTGGGTTTTGGTTGATTTGATGAAATTAATGTTGTATTGGTGTTTATAAACATCATATTAACTAGTATGAATAAACTACTTGAACAAATTAGAGATTTTGTTAAGAATTCATAAGTGATTAGAAGTGGGGGTTTGACACAAGGGTTATACCCATGGTTATGATGATCAAAGTGTATATGTGCATATAATGACTAGAATTACATGTTGAATTATGGTTACTTGAGGTATGAATTAGATAACATGTTAGTCGATATGGCATCTCAAAAGATGATGCTCACTAAGTGGTCGATAACGTGTCTAAATCGAATCATGTGAACTTGTTAGTGCATCCATATATGTAAATTGGTGGTTTGACTTTTAAAAGACAAACCAACCTATGATAAGGTTCATTAAGAATAGGGGTAAAAGATTTATAAGGTGTGAAGGTCATGATCTTAAATGACTAATTTAACCATCTTGTGAATGAAAATGATAGTTTGACTCTTGACAAGCAAGATGGAGGCTTGTGGATGAAGCGGGTCAAACGGATCTAGAACGGAAGGAAAAGCATGGCATGGATGCAAGGTAAGTAAAACTTACACCCACTTGTAGTATACGTGTTTATTTTATAGGCAATAAATACGACAAAGGATTAGGTTCGAATTATGGGTTCCGACACAAAACGATTTGGGTCGAAACGAATAAAAATGTTTTAAACCATGAATAATGGTGAAAGAGGTAAAAATGAAAATTTAGTCAAGTATCGACTAAGATAAATTAAAGTTCAAAGGACACCCATAGCGTAAGCCGAATGGGTTAAAAATATAAGAAGTGACTTTTAGAGAAAAGGGATCTAATATGAAAATGCTGGGTTATATAGGCCGAACGGGTCAAATGGTGGGGATAACACCATTCGACGAAATCAACTAATGTGGTGGTCAAGTCATGTGTTTACAGGAGCGAATAGTAATTTGGATAATTGTGACTCCATAGAAAATTGGTAATAAAGGCAAGATGTCGAAATGGGTCATTAGGTTGACTCAAGCCAGGTACGTATAAATACGATTGTGGATAAACATACATTCTTGGGTCAAATTATTAGCAAATACCCTTCGTCGTGAACGGGGGGCTAAAGTTGACTAAAATGCCCTTGAAGGGAAAATTGGGTAAACGACCTTTAAAGGTTGTTAGAAATAAGTGTTTTGATAGATTAAATCCTTAGGGTAAGTATAAAAGGTATGATATTGGACCTTAGTGTCTAACGAGTTGAAACGAGTATTTTGCGTAAAATAACATATCTGAAGGATAGACTAGGGATAAATAGTTTATCACATTAAATTCACCACAATCATAGTTGTGGTGGAAAACCAATTAATATGGATGGGTGGAATTATGAAGCATACAGGGAACGGACGTAAATTAAGTTTAACAAGTGCATAAATACCCTTAACGGGTCAAAATAGAAGTATTAGCAAAACGGGTTAAGAATGTGTAATAACCCGTGATTTGAACCTTGTACAATAGGAAATAATCATAATAATATGTTTACAAAAGAGACAAGGGCCGCAAACAAGTTGTTAGATGAAACCACGAACAGGTCAAAAAGTGTCGTAATTGAACTTCAAGCCGAGAGCTTGAAGTTTAAAATTTTGTGAAGTTAGATGTTGTATTTTAACTCCATATGATGGAGAATTAAATTACGGACGCGTAGGAAAAAGAATCGCATAAAATGGATCAATAACGAAGAAGTTATGGCCGTTTTCGTAAAACTTGGTTTGGCTGGAAATATGCAGCAACAGGAATCAACATTCTGTCGAAATGGGGGCTAGGCGTCACGCGAGGCCCCTAGGCGTCACGCGACGCCCCCCCTGAATCCCAAAAAATGTTTAAATTAGTTGTTTGACCCATATAACTTGTTAAAACTTGTTAATTAACTATCAAAACTAACTTTTAAGTTGGTTTTGATTATAGGTGATTGCCAAGAGTGCCCGGATGAAGATCAAGCTCGAAGAAGAACCGAACACGATAAAGTTAAAAGCTTCCGCACGGCGTTTCGTCGTATCTTTTAAACGACGAATTCAATTACATTAAGTTGTTCTTTTTTTTTTTAAATTGTAAAAGTTTTAGTAAACTCGTATTGACATACTTACGTGTAATCGTAAAAACATGCATTTTTACGAAACTTATATAAAATATTGTATTAAACATGAAAGGGTGTTACACCTTGACTATCCACGTGATAAAAGAAAACAATGTATTATACGTTTGGTAGTGCTACCTCGTTAAAAACCTTGCTAGGAAAACCCAGTGGGACAAAACCTCAGCTAAGGGAAAAAGAGTGCAGCGCGTATTGTCTCCCCCTAATACTTATGGATCAGGTATGTTGCCTCATTAAAAACCTTACTAAGAAAACCCAATGGGACAAAACTTAGTCAAGGGAAAAAGAGTGCAACTTGAATAAATATCCCCTCATTTTAACATGTATCCTTTAAGTGACGTGTGTCCATCTTCCTTGAAAGTCAAATAAAGCTTTTGTAGCGAATGATTTGTCATTTGATCCCTTAATGTGCAAACCTTTATGTTGAGCAATGTTGTATAATCTTCTAACGAGACTTTAGGCGCCTCATTCCAAAAATTATCATATCCACGACTGTGTTTCGTTACATTCCTGCATCTACAAGACTAACCAAACTTGTTTTGATGGGTTAGTAAAATATAATCAAATATCGTTTATACCTGAAATATTTCTTTGAACTCATTCCAATGTATCTTCGCTTGACAAAGGTTATATCATGACAATAAGCTCAAGTGAAAGATATTATAACCATACATAGCTAGCAAAACATATAAATGCACTTATGCATTTAACGATGGTACTTCTAGAATGAGAATCTCTACTTTGGTAGAAGATGATAATAGTCATTTCTTATAACAAATTACTTAACAACCTTTAACATACTTTAAGGTTCAACAATGTCCATACTAAAATATCCAAACATCATTTTCTAGATGAACTTGAGGGATTAGTAAAATGTAATTGCATATATACTCGAACTAATAGTTAGATCGTGCCAAGGTCATTCAAAAATCTTCCTCTAAAAGCTCGACAATTTCTCTCGACGATGCTGATGTGTGTAAAATGCAACATATAAATTACATCAAATGAGGCATAAAACTAACCTTTTTTAGTACAAATGCTGGAAAAAGTGTGCTTTTGTCTTCCTTTTGTATTTTCAGGATTAAATAAGCATAAATGAACAAAGGAAGCAAATATGCAGCAAAATCTAACATAATTACAAGAAAAGGAATAAACGTGGCATGCCCGACCCCTCAACAACATCTTCCCAAGCAAAAACAAGTGAACAGAAGGCTGACCATGGCCCTGTGCCCAGCGGACACGGGGGCGTGGCCAGGTGTCTGCAGAAAGGACAAAGCTATAGAAGCTTCAATTTCCCAACACGGGGGTGTGCCCAGCTCAACACGGCCGTGGTCAACGCTAAGATTAGCAGAATCCAAGCAAATCTTGATAGTTCAGATACGCTTCTACACACGGGGCCGTGCCCAGCGGACACGGGGGCGTGTGGAGCTAATGCAGACAAATTGCAATTAATGAAGAAAGAGAAAGTGGATGGACACGGGGCCATGCCCACTGGACACGAAGCCGTATCCGGGATTTTGTGCAGGCTATAAATAGAGGTACTTGGTTCACTTCAAAGACATCCCTTGGCAAACCACCTCTCTCACACTTCACCCACACTCCACCACCACTACAACCCACATCCACCACCATCATCCATCATCCATCATAGAGTGTGTGTACTAGTCTCGGGATCCAAGATTGATAGTAAGAGTTCTTGACAATCAAAGGCCATGTTTGCCTAAGTCTCTTACATCACTTGGTGAAGACAAGCGTTTAGTGTAATACTTTTGTTTTTTAATCTTTTCGCACTTTTTATTTGGTTTTGTATTAATGACTTTAATAACTAGTTTCTTATGTTGAAGGTGAAACTTCCTTATCATTTGTCCGTGGTGTCTTGGCGTTATTTTACTTTCTATATAAAATAAATGATTTACACAATTCATATCTCTACGGTCTATATAGAGATATGTTGGCTACCTGGTCGGGGGTTAAGGGAATGGTTTGGTAAGCTTCTTGCCTTGTTCAGTGTATAGATCCTGCAAAGACCTGGGTCAAGCTTACTAGGACCTCCTTCAATACCCACTGGTATTGGATGGCGGGGGTGCGAATAACTTGATCCCCTTATATGTAAACTACTATTAATACATTAACCCGGCTACTTGGGATTGTATCCATGCTGACTCAAACCACTTAGCCGAGGGTAACGTCACCTTCAAAAGAGGGGCCTACCACATTACGCATTAATAACTTAATTAATTATCTTTCAATATTCTGACCCTTTAGGATTGTATCCTTGTTAACTCAAACTACTGGGTTGAGGGTAACGTCACCTTCAAAAGAGGGGCCTACTACTATAACTAAGATAATCTCTTAAAAAGTGCAAAAGTGCGGAAATCATCAAAGGTTACACTAAAGGCGAGTCGGATCCAAGTGATTCGTCTTGTCTATCTGTTTTTTATTTTATTTTTATTTTCAGCATTTTCAGTTTTTATATTCATGTTTAAATCTTTTTCTAAACTTTTGATTTGATTATACGTTGAGGATAAACCGGTACTAAAAGCTCTTGTGTCCTTGGACGACCTCGGTATCTTACCAACGCTATACTACGCTCACGATGGGTGCACTTGCCCATATGTGTGTTTAGTGTTAGTAGAATATCGTGTTTTATAAATTTATAAACACTTTAGTCAAGTTTTAAATTTATAAAACACGATATTCTACTAACACTAAACACACATATGGGCAAGTGCACCCATTGTGAGCGTAGTATAGCGTTGGTAAGATACCGAGGTCGTCCAAGGACACAAGAGCATTTAGTACCGGTTTATCCTCAACGTATAATCAAATCAAAAGTTTAGAAAAAGATTTAAACATGAAAATAAAAACTGAAAATGCTGAAAATAAAAATAAAATAAAAAACAGATAGACAAGACGAATCACTTGGATCCGACTCGCCTTTAGTGTAACCTTTGATGATTTCCGCACTTTTGCACTTTTTAAGAGATTATCTTAGTTATAGTAGTAGGCCCCTCTTTTGAAGGTGACGTTACCCTCAACCCAGTAGTTTGAGTTAACAAGTATACAATCCTAAAGGGTCAGAATATTGAAAGATAATTAATTAAGTTATTAATGCGTAATGTGGTAGGCCCCTCTTTTGAAGGTGACGTTACCCTCAGCTAAGTGGTTTGAGTCAGCAGGGATACAATCTGTGTCTCATTCTATGTCTCAACACTTTGTCTGTCTATGTACTGAACTCCGTCAACATTTTTCTGATTTGTCTGATAACTGTGCTAACTGTGTTTCGTGCATCATTTAAGTCAATAAAGTTCTCATGCAATAATGATATGACATTAAGCAATATGTGATGCACATGTATGTATCATAGCAATAATCAGAAGGCAATTAAAGTCATTAATTGTAATTCAGCACAGTCATTAAGCACTAATCATTGTTTAATAATTGTACGGATACCTGAAATTTTGACAGTTGTCACACAAACTTCATTTCCTTGTCCCCAACCCTCAATGTTAGTGTCCCACCGTTCATGTCTACCACTGCGTGGGCCGTAGCTAGGAATGGCCTCCCTAAGATGAGTGGTACTTCGGTATCTTCCTCCATATCTAGTATGACAAAGTCGGCCGGGAAGACAAAGTCTCCGACTTTTACCGATAGATTTTCGGCGACACCTTGTGGATATTTAATGGACCTATCGGCGAGTTGTATGCTCATTTTTGTAGGGCTTGTTTTCCCTAGTCCGAGTCGGTCGAACATTGATGTGGGCATGAGGTTGATACTAGCCCCGAGATCGGCTAGTGCATTGCGTATGGGTGATCCCCAAATCGAACAAGGGATGGTGAAGCTTCCGGGATCGATCTTCTTTTGTGGGAGTTTGTTGAGTAGCAAGGCGGATCATTCTTCGCATAAGTTAACTAATTGCAATGATTCAATTTTCCTTTTGTGAGTGAGGAAGTCCCTCATAATTTTTGAATATTTAGGCATTTGGGTTAGGACTTCGACAAATGGAATATTAACATGAAATTGTTTTAGTAAATTTATGAATTTTGTGAATTGCTCATCGGTCTTTTGGTGAAGTAACCGACCAGGGTACGGTACCGGGGGATTCTTGGTAGGCTCTTGATTTGGTGTAGGAGCCGTCTCTTGTTGGGGCGTTGGTGAAGTTGCGGTTTGGTTAGACGGGCTCTTTTCAGTTGGAGGTAGCGGAGCCTCCTTGGGACCTATGGTATAGTTTCTCAATGTGATGAGATGTACTTGTGCCTTTGGGTTGGTTTCGGTATTGCTGGGTAATGCGCCTTGTGGTCTCTTGAAGAAATTTTGAGCTAGTTGATTTAGTTGTTTTTCAATGTTTTGAATACTAGCTTGTTGATTTATAAAGTTTGATTCCATTTGTTGAAATCGATCCGAGTTTTTCTTTTCGGTGTCAGAGATGAGGCGAGAGATAGTATCTTCAAGCCTCTATCGTCCCCCTTGTTGTTGTTGAGAGAAATTTTGTGACTCGTTTCTTGGTTGTTGAAAGTTTGTTCGTTGGTTTTGATTTTGTTGGTTACTACTATTGCCGACCAAGGTTAGGGTGGTTACGCCATCCTTGGTTGTAGGTACCCGTTGGCGGACCTGACGGCCTAGGTCTGTTATCAATGTAGTTTACCGCTTCCGTTTGATTATCCATTTCTTTCATACAACTCCAATTTTCATGCGGCCCACCACACCCTTCACAAGCCATAACCGAGGCTGATTTTGCCATTTCTAACTTCTTGATTTTTGAAAAGAGGGCCTCGATTTGGGCTTGCTAAGAGGTGCTTTCGTCAACCTTATGGGCGCCCGGGCCAATAGATTTTGTGCCTCGGGGAGTGTGCCACTGAAAATTGGTTTGAGCAATTTCCTCAATTTAGTTATAAATTTCATTCGGACGACGATTACCTAAAAGTCCCCTGGAGCTAGAGTCAAGTGTTTATCTTGTGTGTGGCAACAACCCATTATAGAAAGTGGATACTTTTTGCCATACCGCAAGACCATGACGAGGACACTTTCTTAGTAGCTCCTTGAACCTTTCCCAAGTTTCATATAAGGATTCCCCGTCCTCTTGTGAGTATATATTAATTTTAGTCATTAATTTAGCCGTTTTAGCAGAAGGGAAATACTTATACAAAAACTTTTGGGCTAGTTCATCCCAGGTGTTTACCGAACCAACTGGGAGGGCGTTAAGCCAAGCCTTAGCTCGGTCTTTTAGTGAAAATGGAAACATTCGGAGGCGGATGGCGTCATTTGATGCTCCGTTGATCCGAAAAGTATCACATATTTCCAAAAAGTTGGTAATATGTAAATGGAGATCTTCGTCTGCAAGCCCGTGAAAAGTTGCGGAGTTTTGGAGCATTTGGATCAAATGCAGCCGAAGTTTGAAGTTGTTGGCATCGACGTTCGGTGCTTTGATAGCGGCGCCAAGTTTACCTACAGTGGGTAGTAGGTAATCCATGAGGGTACGTTGATCCGCCATTGGAAGTGGGTCCCCCGAAACTTTCTCTTGGTTTTTAGCTTTAAGTCTTTTTCTTAGAAAGCGTTCGGGTTCGTCTAGAGGTTCTTTTATGTCTTTACTGGAACTGGAGCTCATACACTACATAGAAAGTTCAGGTGCGGCGCCTGGGTTCCAAGCCCTGCGATAAAAACAAAAAGAATGTCGGTCAGAAGTTTCACCACGGCCCCGTGCTCAGATGAACACGGCCCGTGGTCAGAGTTACAGTTATTGTTTTCTGGATCCCTGTTATTGGGGGGTTCAACGCGGCCCCGTGCTGCATCGACACGACCCCGTGCTAACCTCTCTCTAATTCAGAAAATAAAAACTACCAGTAACGATGCTCGGCACGGCCCGTGTCTGACCAGGCACGGCCCCGTGCTGAGCTCGGCAGAAGCAGAAAAATTAAAGAAAAATCCTAAAAAAATAAGAAAAACGATTAGGCCGTTGATTCATAACTTTCTTAAAATCCTTGTGTCCCCGGCAACGGCGCCAAAAACTTGATGTGTGCGGTGTGTTATATATTTTTAGTTATATTTTAAGCCCTTTTTATCACTTTAGTCAAGTTTTAAATTTATAAAACACGATATTCTACTAACACTAAACACACATATGGGCAACTGCACCCATCGTGAGCGCAGTATACCGTTGCTAAGATACCGAGGTCGTCCAAGGACACAAGAGCTTTTAGTACCGGTTTATCCTCAACGTCTAATCAAATCAAACGTTTAGAAAAAGATTTAAACATGAAAATAAAAACTAAAAATGCTGAAAATAAAAATAAAATAAAAAACAGATAGACAAGATGAATCACTTGGATCCGACTCGCCTTTAGTGTAACCGTTGATGATTTCCGCACTTTTGCACTTTTTAAGAGATTATCTTAGTTATAGTAGTAGGGCCCTCTTTTGAAGGTGACGTTACCCTCAACCCAATAGTTTGAGTCAGCAAGGATACAATCCAAAAGGGTCGGAATATTGAAAGATAATTAATTAACTTATTAATGCGTAATGTGGTAGGCCCCTCTTTTGAAGGTGA
The DNA here is from genome assembly GCA_030545235.1 of Helianthus tuberosus. Classification (NCBI taxonomy): domain Eukaryota; kingdom Viridiplantae; phylum Streptophyta; class Magnoliopsida; order Asterales; family Asteraceae; genus Helianthus; species Helianthus tuberosus. The sequence continues at coordinate 81,810,952 of CM060417.1, read as the reverse complement.
CGTTACCCTCGGCTAAGTGGTTTGAGTCAGCAGGGATACAATCCCAAGTAGCCGGGTTAATGTATTAATAGTAGTTTACATATGAGGGGATCAAGTTATTCGCACCCCCGCCATCCAATACCAGTGGGTATTGAAGGAGGTCCTAGTAAGCTTGACCCAGGTCCTTGCAGGATCTATACACTGAACAAGGCAAAAACCTTACCAAACCATTCCCTTAACCCCCGACCAGGTAGCCAACATATCTCTATATAGACTGTAGAGATATGAATGGTGTAAATCTTTTATTTTATATAGACAGTAAAATAACGCCAAGACACCACGGACAAATGATAAGGAAGTTTCACCTTCAACATAAGAAAATAGTTATTAAAGACATTAATACAAAACCAAATAAAAGTGAAAAAATATTAAAAAACAAAAGTATTACACTAAATGCTTGTCTTCACCAAGTGATGTAAGAGACTTAGGCAAACATGGCCTTTGATTGTCAAGAACTCTCACTATCAATCTTGAATCCCGAGACTACTACACACACTCTATGATGGATGATGGATGATGGTGGTGGATGTGGGTTGTAGTGGTGGTGGAGTGTGGGTGAAGTGTGAGAGATGTGGTTTGCCAAGGGATGCCTTTGAAGTGAACCAAGCACCTCTATTTATAGCCTTGACAAAAGCCCGGACACGACCCCGTGTCCAGTGGGCACGGCCCCGTGTCCATCCACTTTCTCTTTCTTCATCAATTGCAATTTGTCTACATTAGCTCCACACGCCCCCGTGTCCGCTGGGCACGGCCCCATGTGCAGAAGCGTATCTGTAATATCAAGATTTGCTTGGATTCTACGAATCTTAGCGTTGACCATGGCCGTGTTGAGCTGGGCACGCCCCCGTGTCGGGAAATAGAAGCTTCTATAACTTTGTCCTTTCTGCAGACACCTGGCCACGCCCCCGTGTCCGCTGGGCATGGGGCCGTGGTCAGCCTTTTGTTCACTTGTTTTTGCTTGGGAAGATGCTGTCGAGGGGTCTGGCATGCCACGTTTATTCCTTTTCTTGTAATTATGTTAGATTTTGCTGCATATTTGTTCCTTATGTTCATTTACGCTCATTTAATCCTGAAAATACAAAAGGAAGACTAAAGCACACCTTTCCAACATTAGTACTAAAAAAGGGTTAGTTTTATGCCTCATTTGATGTAATTTATTTGTTGCATTTTACACACATCAATGTCGCACAACCAAAATCTTTGATGAGACATCTTTGGTTCCTGACCAAAAACCAACTGTATGGGGAGAACTATAACTTATTGGCTTGATGTGAATTGATGGTACTATATATAAAATTACATGTATCTAAATGAACTTTTGCTCCTCTCATGATCATTGGGTTTGTAACCAATAGTAGACGTTTAGTGATCATCTCAACAATAATACTTATTCCAATGATCGTTAATAACTTGGGAATCAAATTCACTATTATTAAATAAATATACTAATCTGGATTAATATGCTTGGTATCACATTAGCTAAGCCACAATCACACAAACTTCAGGTTGTGGATTTGATAACCATTTAGACGATGCATCGATTTAAAACACTAAATGGTATCATGTTGGGATATGCATATCCTTTAATCACTTCCAAAATATTTAGGGATACACACCCTCCTTTATTTGGCAAAAATAAAATTTCCCTTGAGAGCAAAACAATACATGCTAATTATCAGCTTGAAGAATCTTCTAGTTCTTCATTATGTTTCACATCATTATTGACTCGGTGTGGTCTAACCGGTCATGCCAACTAATTAAATAATTATGATCCATAAACTTCTGGTTTATGATCGCATATGTTTTAGTTGCAATCGTGTTTGTTCAATACACGATAGGAAGTATGAGAGAATAATGTAATATTATTTCAATATTCACGGTATAACATGTTTCCCATGTTTTATGTTCGTATAATCACTCCCTAAGTGTGCCACTTTTTGTGGTCAATTTCAATATTAAAATGGTTGTCAACATGACGATTATTACAATTTCCTCAGTTACCATGATCATGACCTTTATAACGATCATTGTACAGTCATTGCACTATTAACATGGTTGGTCTTATTACATGATCATCATAACAATTTCCTCAATTACAATCATCACGAACTTTACACCAATTATTATATCATCACATTCTATTCAAGGAATAGATTATACCCATACAACATTCATGGTGGCATCATTACAATTTCCTTAGTTATGTATATGATCATAACCTTTGAATTGATCATCATATCATCACATTCACAACAGGGAATAGATTAGAACCATAGAACTTTCATGCTTGTTGTTTCAAACTTTATATATATTCTTTAACAATTTTGGTACTTCAATAGCATATATGACATTTGATGATGGAAATTGTTTTGCTCAATGGATTATGATATATTTTCTCATCACATGATATAAATCGAGATGTAGTTATATAACCGAGACATTTATACTTATCGGTTTTAAAATCTTACAGGCTTCGATAAACTCATAATAAGCTTTGAGAAGTTAGACACTCCAGGTGTCTTTTTATATAAACATTGACCACAATTCAGTCGTTTTTATAGCTTGTGATCATATACCACAACCCTGGTCACTTTGATGTCCCCTTCCAAATTTATAACATATGAAACATAATATATACTGCATGACTATATAACATGTCACCAAATAACTAGGTTATATATATATATATATATATATATATATATATATATATATTTGCCACTCTACTTTTAAACATAAACAAGTTCCAATGATATTTTAATAATATACAAATGACACTTTCTTTTAGATACAGAGGAGTGTCTTTTTAATAAACAATATCTTTTACCCCTAAAGCATTTCATGTATTTAGATATTATGCAATTCATATATAAACAGTTTTGATAAAATACACAAATATACAAATATCACAGTAAAATAAAAAAAACTAATAAAACCAATTTAGTTAAAACTATTTTATAAGTAATCACTGAAAATCAATTGATTTAAAATAATATGATTTATAATTTCATTTGAAGAAACATCAACAATAACAATAAAAAAACCGCAACTTCTGCTCTTTTGATAAGATGTCTTGATCCAAAAAAAAGAATAAAAGAAATCCTTGATTTTCGGTGACTAATACTTTAGGTTTAGTACTCATGATACATACTGTAATTTAAGGAGTCATGTAGCTATAATTTATGGAGTCATGTAAATGCATTTATTTTAATATAAGTAATAACGAAGAATTCAGAATAGTAATATTAATATTAATGACTAATAAAGAAAATGGACACTAAACGGTGTATAATGAACTAATATTATAAAATAAGTTGGTGTACTATGAATGTCTCGCATTTTTTTCAAAATTTAATACAAAATATCTAAGAGTTAATTTTAATTATTAAAGTTCCAAATACTTAAAATTTTGGGAAACACCCAGACACCCAAATTTGAAACGACATCCTGATGTGCGAAACAATTGTAACCGTCAATGGAGTTGTTCATAGCTATGGCATATAATATGATAGATAACAATAATTTATGACCTTTTTTTTCTACCCATAGCATGTTTCAATTAATTTATGACCCTTTTTAATCATAGCATGTTTAGGGTGAAGGGAGTGGTTAAACAGGTGAAAGTGGCAAACTTTAAAATGGACCAATCAGAGTGTGCCATGTCAGCAGGTGTGAAGAGTTTAAACTTTGGTGAAAAGTGTTGGCATTGGTTAAACACTTGAAAGTGGTAAACTTTTTTTTTTTTCATTTAAAAAAAAAATATATATGTATTAAAAGTCAAACATACACACTGCCAAGGTTGTCCCCCCACTCTTTGTCGATTCGGTGGCCATATACCGAAGATTGAATTTGCCGCGCGGTAAAAATGGGACGGCGCCGGTGTTGCCGCTCGGCAAACCAGTTTTAGTTGTGGCTTCATAGCACTGCCCATATGGCTACCGAGATAGAACAAACAAAAAAAAATGTTGGTCGAAAACCCTACTCACCGATCATCTAATAGACCATATGAATTTTAACAAAGATTTATAATTTAAATCTCATATACTGATGTAAGATATCAATTTGAATCACTAATCAATTGAAATTATTAAAGCTAAAAGAAACTTAAGTATATAATTGTTTGATTAATCATGGTGGGTTGTTGCTTCCACACACCCGATTGGTAAAAACCCATATCTTCTAACGAATGTTACTAGTAACCAATTAAATCATTTGATAAGTTTTAGGGTCAGTTAATAAAAGAACTATAATAGAGGGGCTGCTATATAAATATATAAGAATTTAAAAAACCTTTTTCTAGGACCTAGGTAAATCAATGTAAGTAAAAGCTTTACCATATTTGGTTTCAGCCGCAACCATCAGAACTAAAAGCTTTTTCAAGTAAATATGAATTATAAAGGTAAATAAAAAGCTTACGAGAGAGTTGGGGTTTTGTTACTGATGCTGGAGGAGCCGAGAAGGGATGGTAGGTTTTTCATAAACTAACGGCAAGAAACCCATGCAGAATACGACGGTAATGGAAACGGTGCCTGATTGTCTATCGTGTGTCGTTGTGATCTTCAACCTTAATAGGGTGGAGTCTGCTCAAGAAATAAATGTTTTCGAGAAAGCACTTTCGTGCTGATAACGTGTTGTGAAACAACGAACTACTAGCAACCAACGTATAACTATAAACATAAAGAACAATGATTATAGAAAGTAAGATAGAAAGAGAATAGGAGAACTCATTCTTATTCATGTATGTATGAAATACAAAAGCCACTATTTATAGGGCTATCATTCAGTACAACTTAAATGTCAATGTGAGTTAGGCATGTGGATAGTCATATCATAAAATATATTTATAACAAATTCAATTAATTATTTAAAATCTAGGAATTTATTTTGAACAATTAACTAAAATTAATCGAATACGACTTAGTTGTTATAAGTGTTTATATAAATATATAGAGTTAAATCCCATTTTAGTCCCTGTGGTTTAGGTCATTCTGTCAGTTTAGTCCAAAGGTTTCATTTTTCGCCTGTAGGTACAAAAATGTTTCAATGTTGCTATTTTAGTCCAATGGGTTAACTTCATCCATTATTTATGTTAACGAGAAGGGCGATTCGGTCATTTTATATGGCCAAATTGCCTTTCTAGTTAACAGAATTACATATAAAATGACCGAATCGCCCCTCTGGTTAACAGAAAAAATGGATGAAGTTAACCAAGTGGACTAAAATGGTAAGAGTGAAACCTTTTGGACCAATAGGAGAAAAATTAAACCTTTGGACTAAACTGTCAAAATGACCCAAACCACAGGGCCTAAAATGGCATTTTAACTCAAATATATATATTATATGAATTAGGATCAAATACAAAGGCTCCTAATTATAAGAAGGATACAAAGACTTCTAAAAAAACTCACTATAAAAAAAAAAACCTAAACACCCACCACTACCCAAAAACCATTTAACTCAAATATATATTTATGGCATTACTCTATCTTTAGGTTTTTGGGTGTTTTTTTTAATTTTTTTTTTTTTTTGTGGAAGGGGGTGGGGGGTTAGTTTTTTTTTAGGTTTTTGGGGGTGGGGGGTTTAGGTTTTTTTTTTTTTTTTGAAGGGTGGGGGTTTAGGTTTTTGGGTGGTGGTGGGGTGGGGTGGGTGTTTAGGTTTTGGGTGGTGATGTAGTAGGTTTAGGTTTTAGCTTATTGGGCACTTGTCACTCTATAAATCCTTCTTACACTCCTTACAATTAGGAGTCTTTGTTGAATAACTTAACCCTATATTATATATATTAGAGTTAATTGCACAGATGACCCTGTGGTTTATAGCTAGTTTCGCCTTTAGGTACTATATTTTTTTTAACAGGTACAGGTTTCATGGTTCAATTTTGTAATACCTTTGGGTACTAACACCAAATTTAGTTAGTTTTCTTAATATAATGACTAAAATACTGTTACATTTTAAAAGGATCATTTATGTCATTACTCTATCTTTAATTCCAAGGACAATTTTTGTCATTTAGGGGGTGTTTGAGATTCCTTTTGAGAAGGGCTTTTTGGAGCTTAAAAGTTAATAAGGAATCCCAAACAATCATCTGAAAAGAACTTTTGAGCTAAAAGAAATCTCAAACAATCATCTGAAAAGGCCTATGTGAATAAGTAAGTATTTTTACTTATTCCTTCTCCAAAGGATTTTTCATCAAAAAGTAATCCCAAACACCCCCTTAGACTTAATTTTGGAGAACTATTTTTAATAGACACAAATTAAAAGCATTAGCTTCACGTTAAATTATATATATCTTAAACAAAAAGGTCGGTGCACAGACCAAATTACTATTCTGCCCTCACCCAACCATTCAGACAGGTCTAGATTTCCGGCAATAAAATGGAAGAAAAAGATGTTGATTGACAGGAGCTATAGAGAAAGGACAAAATGGTTTTGGATAGAGAGGTAGACAGATGTGATGTGATCTTCATGTCTAATTCCAATAAAGCCATCTCTCTACAATATTAATTCTAATCAATTTTTTATGGATGACGTAAATTTTTTTAATTACATATTTACAACTAAATTGTTTGATGCCTAATTTCTTATATGTGAAAAATAAAATAAAAATTTTAAAAGCCAGTCGAATGCCATAACATATATCGTTTTTCATTATACGTGTTTCATATGTTTTTATACTTTTTCAACAAAAAAAACTATATTTTTTCTTTTGAATTTCTCATCATTATAAAATACCTATTATGATATGTTTAAGTTATACAACCAAATTAGTAAGGGTCATATTATTGGCACACCTTGGGGGATTAAATTGACACCCTCAATACGTATCGTATAGGCTTATACGATGAGTATTGAGGTGGGTTCAAACTTCTGTGCCTGCCAAAGGCTGCCATTGTCCCTTACCAAAAAGTAATACGCATCGTATAGGCCTATACGATGCGTATTGAGGGTGTCGATTTAATTTTTTAGTTTTTGCAAGGTAGCTTCCTGTCACGCAGTAGCTTTCCGTCACGCGAACGAAGAAGCAGCACTTTGGACATTTGTTGGTCTTCAAACATCTAGGAAACATTATTTGAGAATATCCCTGAATTTATCGAAGCTGTCGAATGAGATCCTCTACTGTTGGGTTATCATCTTTCAACCCCATTTTCCCTAAATTTATCGATTATGTTTTTCAACAGGGATGTAATGCAATGATTCCCCTCAATTGAATAGACCGACACTTGCTTCAGAGGACTCACTTGAATCGTCTCGGATGTAATAACAGTACGTTTAGCATTCGTGCCTGCTTGAATTGCAGAAAACAAAGGATAATGAAGATGAACATTGTATTTATCACGAAAGTACTAAACAACCGAGATAACAACTCCGGTTTCATCAACTGCAATTGGAATTGATCTTGGAACAACATACTCTTGTTACCATCAATAAACTTGGAATTGATCTTGGAACAACATACTCTTGTTAACAACGGTTCTCCAATTCCAGATCAATAATGTAAGGAGAAGCGTTGAGATAACGGACATCCATCAAGCTCAAAAAGAAAACTTGTGTTTCCCATAGTCACAAACGATTGCGGTTTGTATTTCGCATAGCCACCGTTTCCGTAGTAAAAAAGGTTGTGGTTTGCGGATTCAATCTTCATTGCTTCATTAAAATTAACAAGGCGGTCTCTTTGCTTCGTTCACTAGAACTATTTGTGTATGCATTCTTAGGGTTTTTATTATTTGATCAATGGAAGTTGAAATCCACATAAAGGACATCGATGATTCAATCGCAAACAAAACCAAACACGATCAGGTATCGAAGAACGTGTACTTCAAAAATTCGGTTACGTTTTTTCAACAGAAATAAGACTCACTTGAATCGTCTCGAAAGTACTGAACAACATAAATAACAGCTTCGGAGAAACCGAATCGGCTTTGAAATAAGTATGCCTTGAACGAGTCTAGAACACTCGTAATCCTCAACCGGCTTTGAAACCGGACGGAATCTACAAAGAAACTTTTCGATTTCACGGTTTGTTTGAGAACCTGATTCAGATACACAACGGTCTTTTTTGCTTCGTCCACTAGAACTATTTGTGTATGCATTCTTTTGGTAGTTAACAACGCTAATTAGAAAAAAAAATCTGTAAAATTAATCATATCGATTGCTATAACAGGATGGATGTGACACACACAGATAGATAAGCTGTCACATTTGTCGGGTTTCCAATGCTCACACAGGGTGATAAACAACGATGAGTCAAAGTTAACATTCAGATTTAGGGATGAGATCGGTACGATACCGGTACCGATACCGTAAATACCGTTACCGAAATTGAGGAAATATGGATACCGATTACCGTACCGTATTTATAGATTCGGTACCGGTACGGTACCGGTATCGGTACCGGTATTTCGGTACTTTACCACATTGGTACCGCTTTAGTGTCATCCGTTTTTTTACCTAAAAAAATATTATGTGCAACCCATCCATCCATTATTAACTGAACTAGAGTAATATATAGAGCAAGGTAAAAAAAGGTAAACATATTAAACATCCATGGGTTCGACTTGTACCCAATTCCGAGTCACCATCAAGTTTAACAAAAGGGGTTTCTTCAACAATAGCGTCGTCTCCTTACACAACCAAACACAAAGATATTAAAAATCTAAAAATAAGAAAAGATATATTGATAATTTATAACCAAACCACTAAAAAATTAACTTACTTCAATGGATTCCATTCTTTTTACCGATGATTATTAAATTCGGTATTAATACCGGTATTTACCGAAAAATACCGGTACCGATACCGGTTTTTACCGATACCGAATTTCGAAAAATCTATTACCGATACCGGTACCGTTTATGATCGGTACGGTACGACATCGGTACGGTACCGGTACGGTACCGGTATTTCGGTAAAAAAAATCTCATCCCTATTCAGATTCATATTCAGAAAGCAGATGATTTTGTACTTGGTTTATTCTCTTTAATCTATTAGAACGATCCTTGTTTTAGAAAGATGACCGAATACAGATTTGAATAACAAACTGTGGAGAACTTGTTTGCGTTATCCATCAACATAACATTCACAACGGTGAGGCATTTGATGAGTCAAAGTTAACATTCAGATTCAGATTCAGCAAGCAAATGATTTTGTACTTTGTTTATTCTCTTTAATCTATTAGAACGATCCTTGTTTTGTCACGTACAATGCATTTAATTCCCAACATCCTTGTTTTGTCACGTACATTTCGTAAGAAACTTTTCGTGCATTGAACCTTCAGTTGTGTACGCAAATTCACCACCGGTTTCTACAGCACAAGCACATACACCGGTTCCCAAGTAGGGTTTAGAATGTTTGAAGGAAATGTTGGTTCAATACCACCGGTTTCTAACTTTATGCTTGCATCCACCAGAGTGAATATTAACTTTGGGTATATTCGAAACCAACTAAAATACGTTACAATACGTTAAAATACGCTAAAATACCCTAAAATATGTTAAAATACCCTAAAATAGGCTAAAATACCCTAAAATACGTTAAAATACGCTAACTTACGTTAAAATACGCTAACTTATGTTACAATACGTTAAAATACGTTAAAATACACAAAATAGGTAAAAATACCCTAAAATAGGTTAAAATAAGCTAAAATACGGTATAATACGCTCAAATACGTCAAAAAACTATTAAATACGCAACAATATGTTAGAATACGTCAAAATACGTCAAAGTACGCGACTAACGATATTTCCACACACGTATACATATAATACGGCACTATGAAGTACAAGTGGATTTCAAACGAAACTGTAGGTAATCATAGAATACGATATTCGCACGCAACCGAATGGCACCGAAACGACTTATGTCGAAGGTATACGTAATAAAACGACAAAATATGCGAAAGTTCGACAAAAAACGAGACGTATACGCGTCGAACCGAGGGAAACATGATAACACTAAATTTGAAATAATGCCATATACGATCGTATAGGCCTATGTTGTATCGTATATCAGCTTAATACGAATCGTATAGGCCTATACGATTCGTATTAAACTTTGAATTTTCTCAAAAATACCCATGAATTTATCAGAAAACCAGGGGTATTTCAGTAAAATCATAGATTAATACGCATCGTATAGGCCTATAGGACGCGTATTGAACTATAAATTTCTCAAAAATGTTTTTCAAATCAATGGTTCCATCATTACAACCACTTGTTTTCAATAGGGATGTAATGCAATGATTCCTCTCAATTGAATAGACAGACACTTGCTTCATAGGACTCACTTGAATTTATGGATTTCGGTTGGTTTAGAAACTTAACAAGAGAAACAACTAAAAAAGCGTTTGGTTCAGAAACTTAAAGAAGGATGAATTGAAAAAGTGTGTAGATAGACAGGGGGTGTGCCATTAGAAAACCCCATTATTAATAACATTTAAGGCTAACCAGATCACTATAGCTAGTGTCACGTCATGTTATATTATAGTGATTTGTTTTTTTATATTTTAATTTTTTATATTGACATTTACATCTTTTCAGTTTTTTAAAAACTTGGTAAAAGTAGTTTGATCATCTCGAGTTTTACGTGCTTATTTTCATGTTCCTTAGTTAAATATAATACATACTTATACGTGACTTTTTTATCTACGTTTACGATTGGTCTACGTTTTGACATAACTTTTGTTACAGATTAAAAATCATACGTTTTCATTAAGCGGTATAAATTCAAGTTACTTTGCGTTTCGACGCCGCAACAACGCATGGTACCATTCTTTAACTTTAAAAAACACTATTTCATTACGTGCTTATTTTAGCACGTTTCGGCATAATCCACAATGGTTTACGTTTCAACGTAATTTTTCTCGGTAATAAGTCAAGTAAAATATAATATGTTTTCGTGCTTATTTTTATGTGCGTTTTCAGTTAGTATACATTTTTGACGTAGATTATGTTTAGAAACGAGTCGCGTCAAAAATTTAATGGTACGAATTTGAGTTATGTTAAGTTTGGACGCCGCCGCAACGCGCGACGGGTGAAAGTACTAGTTTGTATAAAGGATAAATAGCTGAACAAATACGCCAAAAAAAATTGCATGAAATAAACTAAAATGTTGTCCACCTGTTAATTGAACCGCTCAAAAGGTGACCTGGTCCAAATTAAATAAATCATTTCTAATATTATTTGAACCCCTTAGATAGATGGGTAGTTATTTGCACCCCAATTTAGCCTTTTAACTTTATTATTAACTAGTGCTTTTCAATGACGCGCGTTGCGCGAAAGGCATTGGTGTTTTCGACCGACATCATCCTGCAACTCTTCTTTTAACTGTTTCACTTCTTGCAAAGACTGAACGTAGACCCTAAATCTTGTTTCACCACTTAATCACAGTAAAAATTACAGGATTCATATTCAAGTAACATTATTCAAACAGAGAAGTATAATTACAGATATACCTTTGTTAGGTTAATCAAAACTAAATCAGATTCAACTAAAACCCCCATACTTTGAGCAGACAAACTCCACAAATCCCACATGGGTTTTGTAGACAACAAAATTAATTCATCTTTTCAAAACCATGATCGCTGATTCGGATTTTTACACGATGTCACCGCCAGCGACCCTGTAACCAGCGCATCTCTAGCAACATAAATGCAATATTGACATCTTCTGTACTTGGTACAAACAGAGTATTAAACGATACTTTACTTGATTACTAATTGAGTTGATTGACATTACCTGAGTTGCTTAGACAAACGCTACGCTTATGCGGAATCGGTTTTGCCATCGCAAATTTCGCCCCATGAGCAGCTCTCATTGGCAAATTAGTCTGAGGTCGTTTCCCCTGCTGCATGTGCGCAAGTAATTCCCCCCGTTATTATGCAGCGTTAAGCATTTGCACTTGTATCTGCAAGAAACGCTTCACAATCACAAACAGTAACCATAAGTCTTTTAACATTTAGTCCAAAAATCATCTCACACATAAATATGTATTAATTTTTAAGAACAAAACCCCCAGGTTTACCTTCCGAGATGCTTGCGCCATACATTGATATGTTTTCAAGTTGTAATACCACAAATTCACAAAACCATAATATGTTTACCTTTCCACAGTCAACAAAGAGAGCTGCAAGCTTTTCTTCAATTACCTACAGTTATGAAATAGCAAAAAAAAAAAAGTTCATCACATATCCAAAATTTTGGCTAATAATCAACAAATCATAATAAAAATACATGATTAATATTAGACACGTAATGAGTTTGATTCGCTTGATGACTATCATCTAACATCCAACTACAAAACAACATATGAAACAAAGTTTGTCATTAAGACATAAGCAAGAATTTCAACTAATAAAAAAACATGATTTTCTTATTTTACTTTTAGACATTTATCCAAGTCTATCGTTCAAGAATTAGGTGAAGGCATCCTCTTTATATTCTTGTTCGCTACATTACAAAACGAAACAGCAAGTCTTTGACGCAATTAAAAAATCAATTTGGCTCGTTTCATCTCCAACTGGATCAAATCGAGCTATTTCGCCATTTCCATGTCCACCCTCTCTACCCTTACAAACTCATCCCTAAGCTGGTATCCATTTGTTTGAAATTGACCCACGAAGAGGAATACTGTTAACTTTTTGGAGTCGCGGTGACGCGATGGATTTTTGGAGGGTAACGTTTTATTAGTTTCTCCATAGAATAAGTTTTTAAATTTCTAAAAGTCGAAACCATCATGTGAAAGTGTTACATTTGAGTTACCCATGCCTCTGTTGATATAAGCCACCATTTCCCTCAACATATATGTACCAGTTCGATTATGGTAAGCCTGTTACACACGTGGAAAGATCCAAAATCTGATAACCCAGAGTTTAAATATAAGCTTTTTGTGTGAACAGAAGGATTGTTTCATACTTTCATGCCTCCTGAAGATCAAGTTGTACAAGGCTTCCAATATGCACCTTTAGCGTTGTTCCATACCTTTAGCATCTACATCACACACATACCCTTTTCGTAAAATCAAAGCATCAAAAGCATCTGAGCCGAACCAAAAATAATCAAATTTTACTAATTTATCATTCGGAAAATATCAAAATCGAACCTGGCATTTGATAGACTATCGAGTGTCTCCCTAGCAACACCCATCTTTGTCTAGTGTACAACATCTTGCATTCTTGCCGCCGTCAAACCCCTCCGAACAGCCCCTCCTGAGCCATCAAACCAATTGCCTGAACGCGAACTCAGATCTCTCCCTCCATGTATTGCCCTTTCCTTTTGCGACATTGATTTTGTTACAATATGGCGATAAACTCCCAAATCATAGAAATTGGAAAACCACAAACTAAACACATACTTGCATGCACTTCTCAAATCCCCCTTTCCTATTGGAATCGCCAAAGACCTACTAAACCTATAAAAATTAAAAATGTCACTAATAGTCTAAAACCACTTGATTCAGTCAACAATTTTTTTTAGTTAACCTATTATTTCAAGTATCATATCCTTAAAATAGAAAAAAAAAGATTATTAAAGAAATTCTCTGAACTCTGCACATCTGGTTGCTAATTAAGAAAGTTACAGCACACAAACATTAGTTAATTCAAGGCAGCTACAAAATTAGACCAAGAAAAAGCCAGATGATCATCAACGTCTATAAATGGGTTTAGATATAACAATAACTAAGTGTACTTGAAACTGAAAGGAAAAAGAAAAAAACTGATCAACATACCTGGTGTTTTTTTTATATTGTGAGCTACATCTGTGCTAAAAACATGATATATAAATTCTTCAAACATCTTTAAATAATTGAACATCCAACTTTGCTTCTAATATTAGATGGAATAAGTTCTAAAGTCACTTTCATATATAGTGGAGAGTTTTACGATTAAGGTTGTAGATTGGACTTCACATATACAAATGCGCCTATGCTTTGTTATTTAGGAGCTGGAATATAAAACATATCAATGTGGTTGGTGTATTGAATATGGTAACAGAATTAAACAAAATTTACTAAAAGTTACTGTGCATAAAAGTAATGCATCAAACAGTTCATAGAAAACTAAGCTATCAAACCCCTAGATTCAATTTATAAGAATAAAAAGAAAGAAATCTCCCCAGCAAACACATAGTAAAACCATGAATATGAACATCAAAGAATATAAACCTTTTTTAATGATTTCTTAAACTCCTCAATCAGGACTTTCATCGAACACCTTGCTTACACAACCCAACCCCATAAAAAAAACCCAACCCGTTTCACATATCAAAATGAAGAAATTATAACTGTTACCTGGCCGTTCTGAACTGAAATTGGAGCCCTAATCAGACGCCTACCTTCGATTGGAGCCCTAATCAGGCCTGCGATTGAAGTAGCAAATGTTGGGTTGTGGTAACCTGTGAAGAACATCAAATATTATTATTTGATTGCGAAATTTTGGTCGAAAATGGAGAAAACCAAAAACTTACATGAAATTGCGTGGCTATCTCACATGTGGCAACCGGCGGCAAAACTCTAGACCGCAGGTCATCTCCCTCGTTTCCGGCTTCCCAGAACAGTGTTTATACCTCTCGTGGGTTTGTCTCAGGTGTATACTTCCACCGTTACCTTGGATCCACTATCGCCGTCATCAGCAGCATCTGGCTAGTACCTTCGTGTGCTTGTTCTCTCGCTCTCTCCTGGGTATCTCTCTCCTACGCTGTGGATTTTACTCTTTTAGGGTTTTCCCTGACTCTGTCTCTCCTATGCGGTGGTTTATGCGGTGGTTTTTTATGCGTGGCAATTTTCTGTTGGCAGAAGTAGGGCTGTAAACGAACCGAACGAACACGAACGAGGCCTTGTTCGTGTTCGTTCGTTAAGGAAATAAATGTGTTCATGAACGGTTCATGAACACTTACCGAACGAGATTTTATGTTCGTGTTCGTTCATTAAGGAAATGAGCGTGTTCACGAACGGTTCACGAACACAAGCGAACACAAATAAATTTGGCGAACGCGATGAAGGATAAAGGTGGATGGCCCAGAGAGTAGAACTATAACTTGAATATCTTATTGTGGAACGGAGGTAGATCATACTCGTCGATGTAAATAATGAGAAAAGAAAGGGAAATGGTGCATAAACAAGGTGAAAGAGGGTTTCCTAGTTTAATTGTTAGGGTAATGATATAAATAAAAGTTTAATAGTATAAAAAAGTATAGATAAAATATATGAAAGTAAAAAATCTTTAATTAAAACACGAACATACGAACATAGACGAACGCAAATGAACGAATGTTCACGAACACCTTACCGAACGTTCACGAACATAATTGAACGAACGAGACATTTGTTCATGTTCGTTCATTTAAGTAATCGAACGGAATTTCTTGTTCATGTTCGTTCATTTATTAAAAGAACAAACATAAACGAACTTCCCGCCGAACGGTTCACGAACTGTTCGTTGAACGTTTGGTTCGTTTACAGCCCTAGGCAGAAGCCATACATCTGGCTTTTAAAAAGGCGGTCAAGTGAAAAAGTGACACCAGCTGGCATCACTATTCATTTGCCTTGCCTTGCCTTATTAATAGATATAAATATAAATGGCCCAGTCCAGCAAGGTTTTGTGTTCACCCAGTCAAAAAGTCCTTTCAACATCCCACAATGCATACCAAAATCAAAAACATTTTGCAGAAATTTGATTTCAAAGGAAAATCTGGTTTCCGGAATACAAACAGGATGGCCACAAGGAGCTTCTTATGGTGGCGGATCAACTTTTTGTTGCAAATCAAAACCAGGTAGGGCTTTAGAAATACAGGAAAAGCTGTCTCAAGAAAGAAGTTTTTGTTGGACTAGCGACTAAGGTTGGTCAAGAATGTTTGGTTGGCCTAGCAGCTCAAAATGGAGTTGCATTTCAAAGTACAAGCCATGACCCTGTTCAATTTTTGGGACAGTTAGTTGTGCGTGCGTTTCCTTATCAAGGTGCTGATGAGAAACTCATAGGGGTCATTGAGCTTACCATGTTTATCCCAAAAGAAAGTTATGAAGTAGATTTTAATCGGATTCAAATTTATTGACAGTTAGTTAAGGACCTTTGAATTAAACTTAAATGAATTTAAGTATAAATGACAAAAATGGCCCTTGGAATTAAAAATAGAGTAATGACATAAATGATTCATTTAAAATGCAAGGGTATTTTAGTCATTATATTGAGAAAATCAACTAAGTTTGGTGTTAGTACCCAAAGGTGTTACAAAATTGAAACCATGAATCCTGAACCTATTAAAAAAAGAGTAAATTACAACCGGTGTCCTTTAAGTTTGCATCAAATTACAACTGGGGTCCTTTAACTAAAGAAATTACTGGCTCTGTCCTTTATGTTACCAGATTTTAGCATGTTATGTCCTTTAGCCCTAACCTGGTTAAGTTTTTTTGGTTAAGACTTACCATGTGCCTCTAACATGAGGGCAACATGGTCTTTTCATCTCAATTTATCGTGAATTTCGATTTCCACCTTGAGATGAAAAAACCATGTTGCCCTCATGTGAAAGGTACATAGTACCCAAAAATAAAAAAATAAATAGATTTTATGTTAATTAAGAGATATAATAAAAAAAGAAAATAAAAAAATAGATTTTTTAAAATTGATTTAAACTTAAATAAAATTCGGTGTTAGTACCCAAAAGTGTTACATTGATAATTTTGGTGTTAGTACCCAAATGTGTTACAAAATTGAAATCATAAAACCTAAACCTGTTAAAAAAAATTAGTACTCAAAGATGAAACTAGCTATAAATTACAGGGTCCGTAATTAAGTATAGGATGTGTGGTGTAAATTTTCTAGAACTACAACCTCAAATTTGCTTTCGTCGTTATCGAAATTATGAAACACGTGAGCTACAAATATAGAGTTGCCTCAAAAATTCGCAGCCCACCTTCGACGTCAAGTTTAAACATGTCATACAAACATACATAAAAAAATAAAACAATATAAATGAGTTTTTGTTTCGTTAAATATTGATGGAAACTTAATTATTAAAATTAATGAACTGAAAAATTATCTAAAGACTATGTTTTTTTAAAACATTTTATTTTGAATACAACATCATTTTTAATAAAACTTATAACGGAACGTCGAGGGAAAAATCAAGCACAACTATATACTTAAGTTTTTAGAAAAAAAATTATAAACGTAAATTATTAAAAAAATATCTAATTATTTGATAAATTAATATATGTTTCAAAAAAAAAAAAGAATTATTAAAAAATGATAAAGGAAATATATGGTTTTAAAAAAGGAAAAATAAAATAAGATATGTTATTAAAAGTAAATATAATAATAAAACAATTATAACATATTAAATAAAAATAATAATAAAAAACTATATATTATTTTAAAAATAAAGTTACTATTCATCGTCCATCGTTAATATATATATATATAGGGTAAGGTTCATGCGAGAACCACCTTTATTGCGAGAACCGCAAGAACTAATGTGAACACAACCTAAAATAGCTAAAAAAAACCTAACCCCCACCCCCCCCAAAAAAAAAACCTAAAATCGCTACTTTTAGTAGCAAAAAAAAATTAAAATTTTTTTTTGGCTACTAAAAGTAGCGATTTTTTTATAAAAAATATAAAAAAAAAATTTGTGTGTTTTTTTAGCTATTTTTAGGCATTTTTTGTTGTGTTCACATTGGTTCTCGCAATAAAGGGTGGTTCCTAACGGATCTTTGTCCTATATATATATATATATATATATATATGGGTAGGTTCATTTGAGAAGAAAATTAAATTGAGAAGAAAAAGAACAAATAGTACAATTGTAAAACATTAAATAGTTTTTCTCTCATCTCATTTATTATTATTTTTGACTAATTAATTAGTCATAAAGACTATCATCCTTCACACTAAAAATTTTGCCTACACACATCAAAATTTATCTTACACGTTTTTTAAATTTATCCTACACATACTGAAATTTATCATACACAACTCGTAATTCATCCTACACACCTCATAATTTATCCTACACTTTAAATTAATTTTTTTCTTCTTTGAAAAAATATATTTTTTGGAAAATAAGTTACAAATTTAATTTAGTTAACTATTAAAAAGGAAGACTAACAATTAATGATCTATCTAATTTTACCAATATACCCTTACACTCATATTAAATACAAAAATTAAATGAAGTAAAATGAAGCATTCTTATTGGTTGAAGATTGTTCTTTTTTATTCTTACAAAAAATTTCTTCTCATTTGAACCCTCCACTATATATATATATATATATATATATATATATATATATATATATATATATATATATATATATATATATATAATTGGATAAAGAAATTATTATATATATTATATATATATTAAAAACACAAACCAATGAATAGTAACTCTCAATAGTGCCTCCTCGACAATTTTATTGTATTTATACATATTTTATTTCAAAAGTTCATAATTTGGTCATTTGGCAAAGTGGCAGGTATAGCTTTTCTTCATACAAAAGGCGCCAATTCGATCCCTGGTTTTTATTTCTTTTTTTTTGAGAATATCTATCTACCCCAATTTCACCTTAGAAACCCTAACATCAACCCACCATCACCGCTCCAACATCCATCTCCGGCACCACCTATCCACACTCCTTTAACCCTTTCCTCACAACACTTCCGCCAAAAACCCCACTTCCCAACTCAGACATTCAGAGAGAAAGAGAGCGAGAGAGGTAACAGATGAGAAAGAAGAGACAGGGTGATGAAGGAGGACACCGGCGACCCGGTTTAAGGCTCTGCAGCTTATTAGCGCTGTTGGCTTCATGTGACGAGGACGATTGGAGTTGGCGACGGTGGTTTGCAGTACATCTATGGCTTTATATATTCTTAATAAACCAACGTTTTGAATAGTAGAAGGGTTACTTTCCAACAACACGCATCTTCATCCTCACTTCTGATTGCACGCACTGAGACAGAAGGAGAAAGATGTGAGCTAAGGGAGACGACGGTGATAGCGATTTTGTTTACAAAGTGACGATGATGACGGAGATGGCTGCGAAAAGATGAGAGATGAGAGGCAGAGACGGAGTAGGGTTCTCCGGTGACGACAACGGTGTAGGGGCATCCGCCGGCCTGAGGCAGAGATGGAGAAGAGATGAGAGGCTTACTTTTGGTATTTCACCAACAACACGCATCTAAGCGAAACAGATCGGAGAAGAGATGAGAGACAGAGACGGAGTAGGGTTCTTCGGCGTCGACAACGGTGAAGAGGCATCCGCCGGCCTGAGGCAATCTGGTGTTATCAACAGGTTATGCATTCGATTCTGATTTGTTGTCCATTTTTCCCGGCCATACATTAATTAATTAGTTGATTCCACATTCCCTAGGTTTTAGAAAAGAGATAGTGATTGATTTAAGGTGTTTAATTTGTGAAATTGGTATGCATTATGTTATTTTATTTCAAGTTTAGAAAAGTATATATGACCTGAAAAGGCCAATATAGCTCTAAAAGTTGGCTTCTTGTATAAAACAAAACCTATTGAGTAAAATTTGTAGGAAGTAGAGATAAGGAGGTAAAAAGGAAGAAGATAACGTTGATAACGTCAAGATCAGCATGTGATCAGGTTCAAATGTTGCAGCAGGTTTGCTTGCTTTCATTTACAGTTTTGAGTGTTTGGAATTCACTACAAACAATTTACTTGCTTCATAACATTTGTATCAAAGTTGCTTTTCATACCAGATGCGCTTCTACTAGGTTCCACGTTAGGCAATTGGCATTTCAATTTTCTGATTGTTTGGATGCATTACTGATACCTTTACAATATGCTTGTCATTTTGGTCAGATTCAAAGAAATGGAAAAAAAAATTCATGTGTTGTCGGACATGATTACACTTATGCTGATATGCACGAGGAAACCGGAAAAAATGAGGGGGGAGTAGTCATCTGGGGTTACTACCAAGGAGTTAAACCGATTATTTCAGGTGTGATTACTAATTATATGTCATTAAATCACTTTAACACTTTGATATCTTAATCAATATAATGTTTTGTTAATCAGCATTTTGCCAAATTTTAGAATAAAATTTTTGACTCCTATTTATAGAGTAAAACTAAATAAAAAACTATAAATGAGTTTCTGAATACCGTTTACAAATCAGCTCCTGGTATGGTCAATCGGGACAAAAACCATTTACTGTCTCGGGTATGGAACCGGACTTTTGAAGAAGTCAACGGGTTTTATAGCGCTCGGTACCGGGGTCGGTATGGAATTGGTTTTAGATCATAGGGTATGGAACCGTCTTTTGAGTTGCTTCACATGGCATAGACAATTTACCTATTTGACGATTTAGTGTACGGTTATCTGTTCACCTATTTGGTTCAGGTACGTTTTTATTTTTAGTTTGTTCTATTCAGTCACCTCTTATCACTAACAGATACCAGGCATAAAACTTTTATGAATTCCTTAAACGACCACCAGTTTGAATTTTGAAGACATGCTAATTTTCTGAACATGTTCAAGTACTTTGTGTTATTGTTTGCCTAGAAAAGTCGAGATTGTTTAGTGAAGCATATTTGATTTTGTTGAATCTACTGTAGATTTCAGACTTTGGCTCTGCAACGGTTGATTTCGGAACTGATTTGGCTATTTGCAAGCACATAGAATTCAATCCGGGTAAAAAAAAATAAATGCTTCTTCGATGAAATGCCTTGAGAACCATAGCGTTATGGATTTGGTTAGGAATATCAGTTTTGTATTTGTTTTATTTTAGAAATTGTTGTAGTCTTAGATCATGTGTTAATAGAAGTTAATATAATTTTAATTGAAGTTTAACTTGAAGAATTGTTGGTTTAACTTTGAAAAGCAAAGTGTATGGTTATTTCTATATGAACAAGTTTGTGATTGACACACAGCTGTTAAAGATAAAGATATCAATGTAAAAAATTTCTATGTTTTTCGGTTGGTAATGTTTGTATGCACATCTAGAGAGGGACATTTTCTTTCCCTTAGACTATGGGGTATGGGGGGGGGGGGGGGTTGGGGCGTTGGTTGGGTACAAACGCCCAAGTCACCACCCCGGGTGAGCTTGGGTTTCGGCGTGGCCCCTTGGGCGGGGGTTTCAGCCCGTGCGTTGGGCGGGCCTAGCGGTCTTCCGTGGCCGGCTCTCATTGGCTGGGTTGGCTAGGCCATAGGTGGCTAGGATTTAAATTTAAATTTTGTGTGTATTTTTATAATAATTGAAAAAAAAATATAACACGTGGCCAACCCACGCGGGCTAGCCACGCCCCGCCATACCGACCCAAAATGCACATGACCAGCGGTGCCCCTCGATGTCCACGTGTCAACCTATGCTCCAAACCCCCGCCCCACCATACCCCACGGTCTTAATATTTGTTTTCCATGTATTTGCGTGCAAAAGTAAAGTCTATGATTGTTCTAACTAAGGTCTGTCTTTCTATTCTGCATTACTTTTTTAGACTTTTATTATTAATATTTTTTTCATTTGGTGTATGGTGTAGGGACTTTGATGTTTTTGATTTGAGGCAAAGGTTTCCCTGCGTAGTCAGCAAATTGCACAGCTGGACTTGGCAGCGCTCCTGGTACTGCAGTATGCATACATAGTTAAACTTTTGTGTGTGTGTTTATATGTCTTTTAGAGAGTTTGCAGGCAGTCTACAACGCTAATGGAAAGGATTTTCATCAGGAACAATGGTTGTACAATGGTTGTTGCTGGTATGTTAATTAGATTGTAATTTATTAATAACTTAATAGGATGTTAGTTTAGAGATTTACAGACGGGCAAATAATTCCTATAATTCTCACGATTTCCTTTTATTCATGCACATCTTGATGATCTTGGGGCCTTGGTTTTAAAAAAAGCGTGAAGCGCACAAAAGCGACAACGTCTAAAACTGAGGCCTTGAGCCTTGATGTGCCTCGCGCCTCAGCGCGTCGGAGGCGCACTTTTTAAAAACCAAGCCCGGGACGGAAGAATAGATAAGATTGCATTCTAGAACAAAGGTTGCTGCTGGTGGTATGTCGTCTAGACAATATTTTATTAGAATTGTAATATAAGGTTAATTCTAAGTTTTACACATTAGACCTCAAATACATATGAACCTAAACACGACCCGAATATTCATGGGTTGACCCGAGCACGACCCGTTCAACCGCAAATACAAATGGTTACCTGATTTAGATTCACTTCCTCTTTTACAACTGTTTATTTAATGTGTGTAGATAACTTCAAGGCTTAAAAGGGCCACGAGGATCTTTGTAGCTTGCATGGGTGACGATGACACAACTGCAAAGTGAAGCGAGGATACAATAAAAGGCTACTTCTTACCATATAAAGTGATGGCATTAAGATACAAATCGTTATAAAAAGTCTTTTGCGGAACACATATATAAGTTAAATGCGACTAAGCCGCTGTTTGAGCAACATCATAGGGACCAATTTGAAATTTCCTCTTTATGTTTCATGAATTTGAATCTTTGTGCAATTAACTCAACTAGGATACATGTTTTCTTTTATATTTTAATCTTGATTTTATGCAACTTGCCGACTTAAACCGCATGAATGTTTTTTTTTGTAAGCCACTCCAGTTTTTGCAAAACCTAAAACCACGTCTAGGGTACATCCAATCCCACTCCCCTTTTCGCACCGGAACGTGCGAGTTGAATCTCTATATTGCTTATGACAATTCAATTTACCCCTTACTGCTCATAATACTTCAATTTAAGTCGCCGCAACGCGGCGACAGTTAAAAAACCTAGTTCATTTTAAAAACATATGCATGTATGTGCGCCCTAATGGCTGGGGTTGGACTTAAAAAAAATCAAATTGAATTTAATTATCTCAATTTTAATTTACTAATCCTAACTCAGAAAATGTTCATATAATGTTTCAACTTTGAACATATATTCATTCAGTGATCTCATACTAACTACTACTAACTGAAAGTTAACCTATTTAATTTTTGCTGACATTGACTGCTTATGTGGTAAAAAAAAGTCAAAATTTTATTGACATGGACAACTTATGTGGTTAATAAGTCAAACTTTTGATGACGTGGACTGCTTCAGCATGTTGGCTTGTAAAGAGCTCAGAAACCACCATCTTATGCATCTCTCGCCAGTAAGGACCATATGGTGACACTCCAAAAACAGCACCGTCGTAGTTCATGTAGCTACCTGCAGCGATAATAGGCCTGGTTGCAAAATTTCTTTCATTGGTGGGGAAGAACTCTTTGACCATGTGTCGACTACTGATGACCAACGCTCGGTGACTACCGAGCCTTAGAGAGTAAGCCGGCCCGTAATCATCAGCCATATATAGTATACGTGTGACCGGAACTTCAACTCATAGATGATGAAGGTGACCTATAAAAGGCAATGCCCCCTGATGGTTTTGGAGCTACTAGTTTATTACCTTTTTCTTGTGTTTTTCTCATATTTATTTTGTAAGCATAGATTATTGAAAAAACAAAAGCCCTAAAAGTGTTAGAAACTGAAGAAAATATTCCATGTTGACGCAGTTGTGCTTTGTTATTTTTGCCAGCATAACCAACATTTGATTTATATACTCCACATGGAAATGACAAATATCCAGTTGAATGGTTACACTAATGGATCTTGTAGCTTCTATTAAACGACATACGTTAAACCCTAATTTTATATTAATAATAATAACTAGACCAAACCGTACCAGTGTAAAACCAAACCACGAAAATATTAAACCTGGGGTTCGGACTAGTAGATAATGGGTTGGTGTTGGTCTTTTCGGGTGGGCTGGACATGTTGGGCTGAACCGATGATTCTGTTGGGCCAGTTTTCAAGTGCTATACTATTTTTTTTTTTGAATGGCTAACGTTGCACACCATGGGGATTGAACCCCTGACCTCTCCTATCCTAAGCTATATCTAAACTCACCAACACCACTGGGCTATTCCCAAGTGGATAAGTGCTATACTAAATTATGTTACAAAGTTCATAGAATGGCCAGGTGTTAACAATTTGTTCTCAACTGACTCAGCTTATCAATAAGACTTGTTGGAAAAGTTCCAATTAACAATGCAATTTGTACACTGTTCTAAGAAAAATATTAAGAGCTATTTAAATTAAGAACTTCAAATAATTCATATTAATCAGAAACAACTTAAATGAGGGAACTTGTAATGCATATTGCTATCAAAATTGTTGTCAAGAACAAGCTAAGGAACCTCAATGATGGTGCTTTTTCTTGAAGAAAACTTGCAGGCTGTAGCTTCAAAATGAAGATGAATAGAACTTGATCATGAGCTCGTAGATTCAAGATGACGATGAACATATGCCAATCAACAATCATATGCCATAGCAAAGCTATTAGTAGTGTCTAAGAACCGAGGAGGATAAGATTAGACAAACCCTATCTCAAGTTGCTTACATGTAGACCGCTAATAAGATGGCAATCAACACATGGTGAAACTTTTAAAATTGGTACATGATAAATAAAGATGAACAGTTGTTGTCAATGGGTACCTTTTTTTTTAACTCTTTATCCAGAATTTCTAGCATGACGTACGCTAAACCAATGTACTCATACGCTATATTTTAGTAAAATAAATTTTAAGATTCAATCATATTTATTCACTTCACATAATCACAATATGTGATCGGGAAAAACTCCTTTGTTGGATTGGCAATGACAAATCAGAAGAGAGGCGACATTGGATTGAAATACTCACATGTTTATTAGGTCGTCTATATTAGTTATTGAGTTTTTAAATCATGTTTTAGTTTCAACTCCCAAATTGTATTGAAGCTTTCTAACTTCAACCGTAAACTTTAAGTTTTCCATTACTTTACAAAATTAAAAAGAAAATAGAACCGCTTTTAAGAAACACAAATAATGCTATAATTTTTTTCTTATACATTATGTTTGTTACTAACATTTAATATATTAGTTAGAGCAAATTACAAATCATGGGTTTGTTACTTTATATTAGCAAACTTATTTTGAGATTTCTGAAAGGCAAATTTGTATATAACTACACAACCGTTTAGCAAACCTAGTTAAAAATATATTAGAAGGTTATATTGTACTTGTGATAGAAGCACATCTAATGATGTATCCATCCATATCATAGAAGATAGCCTAGTAGCATTTATGCCTCACGTGGATTTCAATCGTCAAACAAGGCAACCCATATGCACAGAGAAAAAAGTTTGGCGTACTTCTAGACTACCTTCTTCAATCTAGCCATAACCTATATCACTTTCTCTTGTGGCCCTTGTACTCTTCCTTTCAAGATTACGACATTACATCCACGCATAAGCAAACGTAGTTCTAAACACAAATATATTTATTTAGGGGTGGGGGAGCCGATTCAAACGCCACTAGAATGAGATTAATCGAAGTTTGTTTGACCCGCTTTCCAACGTTTCTTAGATTAATATCTCTTTGTATTTGGAATTCCAGAGTCGAACCCGTGGCCTTGTGCATGAAGGGGGCGGCTGGAATATAGTTAACTTGGTTTCCAAGTTAATCAATTATTAATTAATTAATTTAATAATAGTTATCTTAGTGGTCTTACTTGAGTTAGAATACGATGTGAGAAAAGATAATTATAGTGGATTTGATTATTAGGAGTCCTAGTTATAATCTAATATGATTGTTTGGATTATATATATATATATATATATATATAGAGAGAGAGAGAGAGACCGGTTATTGTACAAATTGCCTTAACGCACGCTGCGTACGAGATGCAGTATCAACGTGCGATTTTTTTAATATGCGATTTTGGTTTTTTCAGCAACATGCATTTTTTTTAAATATGCAAATTTTTTTTAACATGAGATCTTTGGTTTTTTTCAACATGCGAGATTTCCTTTCTGTGATTATAACATGCGAACTTGCCATAGCGTACACTTCGTACGTTAAGGCATTTTGTACGATACATTTTTCTATATATATATATATATATATATATATATACACACACACACACATCTATAGGGTTTGGTTGATTTGTGAACAACCCCTTGATTGTGAACACAAGTGAATTAATCATAGCCCTTAATTATCAATACACATGTGTAAATCAATGGCTATGATTTGATGATTAAAATACACTAGTGTATTTTACAATTTGATGATGTAAATCAATGGTCGAGATTTGTTCACTCAGTTCACAAATACTCTAGTGTTCACTCTAGAACATCACCATATATATAGGGAGAGGATAATGAGAAAACTACATATAAATGAGAAAACCAAAAAAATAACTAAAAAACATGGCAATCTTTTTTTACAATTATTTTTTATAAAAATTCGCTACTTTTAATGTATAAAAAACTTTCTTTAAAAAATAAATAAATAAATGTGACACCCCAAGAAAAACCAGTAAACCACGCAACGTAACTAGCTTCCTCAGTAACCACGTGCTAAATTTCGGGACGAAATTTTCTTAACAGTGGGAGAATGTGACAACCCTCGTAATTACATGTATCCGTACGATTAATTAATATTAAATTGTGCTTAATGATTGTGCAGAAACTTGACTAAATGGTCCTAAATGTTTTTCTAAGTGTTGGGAATTAAAAGTGTTACAAAAAGTACATAAAAGACACTATACAGAACAACTTAGCACTTTAATGAAACGGTATCTAACCGAACAACCGGACATTACCCGGGACACCAAAATATTGCTAGAAGCATTGTTTAATTTTTCTGAGCTAGTCATGATCCCCGAACACCTTAACACCCACTAAAATCTCTAGTAAACTAATTAAACTAACTATATGCTTGGTTTTGGATTGTAAACTAAATACTGGTTACAAGTTACACTTGGACCCCCTCCCCCTAGCCTATAATCGGCCATCACCACCATCATACCTCCAAGATTTGTTTCCTTATTTTATGGGATTCTTGCTTGATTCACTTGACATAATATTGTGAGAAAGATCTTATAAGATTACAAGAGATCATTTCATATCTCCACCTTTCACTTCACAATCTTCACACTATCTTTCTCACTCTCCTCTCTCCCTCTCGGCTCCATCAAGAACCGCCACCACCACCACCTTACAACCATTATCCTTCCATTTTCAAGCTTGTTTCAAGCACTAGAAGGTGATTAAAGGAGCTTGTAGCTTGTGGATCACCAAGGAGCTTTCATCACTTGCTTTTTTCACACCACTTCCATCATCTTTTTTCACTAGAGATCTTCCCTAGCCTTTGAGCTAGTTGTAAGTTCTTGATGTACTCTTGTTTACTTCTCTTTTGTTGGTTAAAAGGTTGTAGTATGTTGATTATATCAAGAACACTAAAGAACATGAACTAAAAGATTTAACATAAAGCTTACATAAAGAGGAAACATGATGAAATAATGTTAGTATGAAGTTGTTTTGATTATGTTGTTGATTACTTGATGATTGCTTGTTAATGTTGATGCTAAATGTCGTTGTTGATCACTAAGCATGTTAACGGAACAAATAGAACTTGCATTAGAGCGCTATAAGCTGAAAACAGGAAACTGTCAAACTATTACAGTAGCCTTCAGTCGGCTGTAACTGGGTCATAACTTAACGAAAAATTGATTTTCTTGAGTCTATAACGTGTTATTTCGAAATACGGTTCTAATGGAACTGGAATCATAATTTTTAGACTTCGTTTGCTATTTTTAAAGGGGTCGTTTTTCACAGCAGCAAAAGCTGCGTTTTTAGTGCTGAAAATGTGTGTTATGTTTTTCGTCATAACTTGAAATCTGTGTAGAATTAGGTCACGAAATTTGTATTGTAGGTGGACACTGATGTCATCGTAATACTCCAACTGGAATTTCATCAATCAGACTTACGATAAATTTTAAATGAATTATCCCGTGGACTGCAGTCAGAAAGTGACGAATCTGATTGCAGTCCGGTAAATGATTTTTTATAAAATATTGGTAATGAATTGGATCCCGATATTTTTACACAGTAATATATGGATTGTTTAAAACATTATGTAAAAGTTTGGGAATTTTTGGAGTAAGTTAACTATTTTATTAAAATACCCGAAAACAGTCCAGTTTTGGATGATCAAGCTGAAACAATATAACTAGTGATTTGCATGTCTAAATGTCGGTTATGTTATCCGATAATGATCTAACATGTTATATGTCAATAAAAGTGTTATGTGCAATATCGTACGCTTGCTCTTGAGTAGCTATAAGTGGAATGTTTATATGGGCGTGAACTATTAAAGTGAGTGCATGTTATGTAGTAGATACGTGTAGGAACTTTGTGCTCTATTTGAAACCACTAAATGACTAACTGGTAATCATATTAGGATGTGATTGACCGACCTTGACTGTTAGCTATTTTTGAGAGTCAAACCGAGCAACCAAATGTGAGTTCACACACTTTCTAAGGCATGAGATTCCCGGTGGTTGGGAATGGGTTAATGAATTAAAACGGAACCTACATATCCTCCTTGGGTAGGATATCTACCGCCATCCTCCTTGGGTAGGATGCCAATATTAATCCTGCGTATTCTCCTTGGGTAGAATACGTACGTTCGTCCTCCTTGGGTAGGACAACAACCTTAAACTTACTAGACAAAACTCTATCATGAAGTCCCTCATTTTTATATCGACTTAATCGCCGGGCCAATGGCGAGCGGGTCATTAGTTAATAGCGCTATTAGGGTTGACAAGCCTCACACCGTGCCGTTCAGACGGGCGTGTACTAATGGATCTGGGCAAACTGTCAATGATGATAGACATTTATGTAGGGCACAACTATTGTTCGTCAGTTGTCGATATGGTAACGGTCTAGTGGTTCACATGGGGAAACCCCCACTAATTATGGATATGGTTTGGGAAAAACAAAGATACTGGTTAACTCGTGGTTTATGAAACAACTTACAGTTTTCAAAACAAACTTGCAAAACTAAACAACCAACTGTGAACTCGTTCAACTTTGTTGTTGACTCATTGTTACATGCCTTGCAGGTCGTTAGGTGCTTATGGAGTTTGCACGAGGAGGAGGTCGTTGTGGGATATGGACCATTATGTCCCATTCTAAACATTTAAACCTTATGAACTTATTGAACTTATGTTTTTGGTTTTACGTATTATGCTTCCGCTGTTTAATTTGAACTTGGTTAACTAGTTTTTGAACACCAATTATATTGCGTGGTTGGATTTTATCTATTCTAAATACATTGTTCAATATGATTGGTGGCTGGATCCTGGTCATGTCACGCCTCCAAGCGGTGATACTCCGCTAGTGGATTTTTGGGGTGTGACAGATTGGTATCAGAGCCATTGGTTATAGTGAACTTGGTTTTAAAAAGGGAAAAGCTTTTTGACAAAACCAGACTATAACCTGTACAGTGCTCAACGATCCACAATGACGCTTCGCTCCACGTGCAAGACTCGACACAATAGGTGGTATGATTTATGTTTATATTGTCTGTTTGATAGTTCACATAGTGCATTAGTTAACGTGATAACTGCTATTTGACCCATGTGTGCTTACTCTCTTCTGTCGTCCCACGCTTACGCACTTTCGCGACACTTTTCTCAATTACGTTGCTTCGTTGTGAAGATCATGAGTGGACGCTTGAACTTGACTCAAGCCCAGCTGACGACTCTAATCAACGAACGAGTGGCTGAGGCACTCGCAGCTGTCCCTGCAGGAGGTATAACCTGCCATATCAACCCATCTCAGGACGTTTAGATCCTACCCTCGCGAACCAACTCTTGTGCTTAACCTTGTCTTTTATTCTCGCGCCACAGGTCAACCTGCTCCGCCTCCCGTATGTACGTTCAAAACATTCATGGATTGCCGACCCAGTACCTTCAGCGGCACGGAAGGAGCGGTAGGTCTCCTTCACTGGTTCGAAAAGCTCGAGTCTGACTTCGAAATGTGTGAATGCCCTGAAGATCATTGGGTGAAATTTGCTACTGGAACACTCGAAGGTGCTGCACTAACCTGGTGGAAAGCACAGGTCCAACTGCTAGGGTTGGCGGTAGCTAATGCCACCCCATGGAACGACTTCAAGGAATTGATCAAGGAAGAGTACTGTAGTCGTGATGACATCCACAAGCTAGAGGTGGAGTTTTTCAATTTGAAGATGATGGGGTCTGAAATCGAGGCATACACAAAGAGATCGAACGAATTAGCTATCTTGTGTCCTACTATGGTGGATCCTCCTATCAAGCGTATTGAGCTATTCCTTAAGGGTTTTGTTAGTGCATTTATGTCTATCACCTTCGTCAATCCGAGCCGTAGCGAGAAACAGAAGAAAACGAGTCGTTATATTAGTGATAGCTAGACAAAAAGGCAAGGTGGCATAATTGTAATAATGAGAAATCTCATTAAATGCCTTGGACTATAAATAGGAGATTTATGTTTAGATTAGTGACTTTTATGCTCATTTGTCATTTGGAGCTTTCTAGATCTAGAGAGAGAATCTAGAGAGAGAAAGTGATGTCATTGTGATTCAAGGTGCTATACTTTATCAAATCAATCAAAGAATCACGTTTATATTACATCGTGTGTTTAGGTCACGTTCGTGTACGGTTTTCGCACGTTTCACGTTCGTTTCGCAATCGTTTCGGAGTTAAAACCGGTCCTACAAGTGGTATCAGAGCAGGAGCTCGATTGCACTGATCTTTCACATGATTACACACAGAAATTCATCGATTTCAGATCCGGATTTCATCTTTTTCTTCATCTTTTTCATATATTTCACGTTTTTTTTTTCTGAAAATCGTCAAAATTGAACAGGTTTTTACGGTCCGAATCAGCTGATTTTTTGATATGTTGTGCGAAAATACTTGATTTACAACCCTACCAAATTTCAGATCCTAATTCCTAGCCGTTTAGGAGAAATCTCATTTTTTCTGTCCGAATTCGTTTGAAAATCATGGGTCATTCCGTTTGAAAGTGACACATTCCGTTTGAAATTGACAGCTTCCGTTTGAAAACAAGTGCTTCCGTTTGAGGAGTGTATTCAATTGTTTGAAGCTAGCCATCTCGTTTGAAATTGGTGCTACCGTTTGAAGGGTTCCGTTTGAATGATGTATCTAGTTTGAAAGTGGTTAGTCGTTTGAAGAGTCTGTTTGAAAAATTCAGTCCGTTTGAAAGGTTCCAACCGTTTGAAAGTATCATTAGTCTATGTCTGTTTGAAAGTGGTCCAATCAGATTGACGTTTGAATTAAAGTTGTCGGCCTAGTTCAAAAAGGGAATCAAATTTGCATGTGATCTGATTTGTGTTGGAAGTCATTGTCAGCCTTTATCAAAAGTTAAAATTGTCGGTCATTTTAATTGAGTATATTAGTAGTTCACGAGAGGTGTCGGCCACAATCAAGCTTTGGTCCAATGGGAATTGAGTAGTTATCAAAATTGTTGGTCATAGTGGAGGTTCAATCAGATAATATTATCGGTTCATGTGCATGTCGGTTCAAGGAATATTGATTGAAATCCAGTGAACATTAATTTTATAAACAAGGTCCTCGGCCCAAGTTTTGGACAATATACATCAACCCAATATAATTCAAAGGTTCAAAAGAATAGAGTTGTTTGTTTCAAAGTCTTCGGCCCAATCAGAAATTGAAATTTCTTTGGCCCAAATCATTTTCAAGTCCATTCATTCAGGGATTGTACACTAAAAACATTGAACGAGTCCGCGAATCTTCGACACGAGTCCTAGACCAATTTCGCTCTCACACTTTTACGTATACAGTTCGTTTAAACTGATTGTTTGTTTGTTTGTTTTCAGGTGATTAAAAGGTGCTGATATTCGAAGAGCTAAAATTCAAGGATCACATCATGGCTGAAGAATTCTACAATACGTTTTTCAACGCGTTCACATCCGAATCATCCGAGATTACCGCTGTTACACCAAAAACCATCACGAAAGCGATCAATGAGAACATCAAGCATGATAATTTCTACAGAACACAATCAAAGCCACCAACTTTGGAAAGCATTGAGGATTATACATGGTGGAAGGAACGGTTTCTTAATTGGGCGAAAGCGTATGCGCATGAAAGTTGGTTCTGTTTAGAGTTTAGATATGAAAGACCGAAGGATGATAAAGGTGAAGAGATTCCATTCAAGAAATTACAAAAAGACGAAAAAGCAGAATATGCAGCCGAACAGAGGATGATTGCTTTGATTCAGACGGCAATTAGAAATGATATTTTTGCATTGCTAAACCATGACGGGTCGTCAAAATCTGTTTGGAAAGCTTTACAAGCTAAAGCTGAGGGGGGTAAACAGATTAAAAAGAACAAAATTGCGTTGCTTAAAAAAGAATTCGATTTATTTGATAACATTAAAGGAGAGTCGGTGAGGCAAATGATAGAGAGATTCTGTCATTTAAAAATTGAACTTGAACGTTTCAAAATTGAGAAAACAAGAGAGGAAATTATTGACAAAGTGATTGAAGCGTTACCACGAGCTGATCAGTGGCAGACGTTTGTTTTTATCTTAAAAAATGATGCTTTGTATGATGAAATTTCTCTTGATGCATTGTTTGAAAAGATAGAGAGTCATGATCTGGAGCTACAGAAGCAAAGCAAGATGACTGGTTATTCACATCAACAGAATGTTGGCTTGTACTACAAAGGCAGTGTACCTTCGGAGAAAGGTGTTGGTTCACCAAAAACAGCATTCAGTGGAGAGAAGATGAAAGAACCTCAAACAACCTCATCAAGTTACCATTCTGGATATCATTCATCTTCAAAAGCAAGTACTGATGAAACTGAAGAGATTCTATGCAACATTGCTCTCAAATTGAAGAATTCTCCATCGATGAGCATCAATGCAGCTAAGCAGCAAATGAGTTTCCTTGCATCTGTTCTGGAATCATATGAAGGTCTTGTAGCTGGCAAAATTGGAAACTCAAAGTTGACTAAAGAAGACTACGACCAGATTGATCCGGAAGAAATGGAGCTCATAGATATTCGTTGGTGTTTAGCAAGCTGCATCCGAAGAGCTCAGAGATACATGGAGATTACCGGGAAACAATCTTTGGGTGGTCCGTCAACGAAACTTGGATTTGATAAATCCAAAGTGACCTGCTTCAGATGCAAGCAAAAGGGTCATTTCAAAAGAGAATGCAGAAATTCTGAAGTTGCTGAAGGAAATGAACGTCCTTTCAACGATGATTATTATCGAAAAGCGATCTATCACCGAAGCAAAGAAGAGCCGAAATTGATTGAAGATAAAACCAAATCAAGAGCTTGTTTTGTAATTCAAGATGATGAAGGTTTTGACTGGAGCTCAGTTTGTCCAGAAGAAGATCGTTTGGAGAATGTTCGAAAAACAGCTCATGGCAGAGCTTTAACAGAGGAAAGAAAGTTTGTTTTTGTTGCTGAGATTCAAGATGAAAACAAAGACAAAGATACAGCTGAGATCAAAGTGAAAACCAGAGAAGAGATTCTGAAAGAAAAGACCTACAAAGAAAGAAATTTTGTGTTGAACAGAATGGATGAAATGCAAGAAGAGTATGAGAGTGCAGTGTGCAACAGAAGATGGGATAAAAAGAGAGAGTGTTACTTCAACTGAGAAGGAGAACCAGTTGTTCCAAAGAAAGACATAATCTTTGATGATGTTCTTCTCATAGTTCCTTTGAGAGCCGAATATTATAGAAATGTGATGAAAGATGACACATATGCTAAAAGGCATGAAAAGGAGATCAGATATGCCATGACATCGTGTATGAGAAAAAGGGATGAAGAGAGAATGAAAAAGAGTGTTGAAGAAATGGTGAACAAACTGAAGAAAACTGCTGAAGAGGTTAAAGCTGAAGTGGTTAAAGTCGAAGTTGTGAAAGAGGAAGTTTTGAAAGTTGGTGAGACAGAAAAGATTGAAAAAAAAATTGTTGTGAATGAAGAGGTTAAGAAAGCTGTTACTGAAGAACAGCAAATTGGAGAAGATGTTGAAGAAAATCAGAATGTTGCTGAGTTGAAACGGACAGAGGCAGCTGAAAACACCGAGGTGCCAATCACTGAGGTAAATTCTGATTCTGAAACTCAAATCAAAATTGTTGAACAGTGCAAGAAATGCATGGAACCGTGCAGAGCTTGTACTGAAAAAGATGAGCAATTCAGAATAAGAGATTTTGAATTCACTAAAATTGAAAACATTTTTAAAGAAAAATGCAAAGAAATGCTAGAAAAAGAAAAAGTTTTAAAAGAAAATGATGAAAAACTTTCAGAAAAATGTAAAAAGTTAGAAACAGAAAATGAAGTTTTGAAAGAAAATGTTTCTAAAATGACTGAAGAATGTTCACAAAAAGAAATTGCTTGTCAAGAAATGAAGAAAGAATATGACTCAATGAAATTAGCATATCATATTACAAAAGAGTCATATGAAAAAGTGAAAGATGAAATGAAATTTGCTCAATCAAGAATGAATTATTTTTCTGAAACAACTAAAGAACTTAAACGAATGTTTTCCATAAAACAAGATGTTGTTAATTCCTATATTGAGGATGTTGCTAAGCTAAAGCGATAGATTGCTGATCTAGAACAGGATAACAACAAGTTAAAAAGTTATCACGTGTCGTCATATGTGCTTGAACGAATTTTCAATATAAAACCGGGAGATGGTGAGTCTGAGCAAAACAAGAAAGGCATTGGCTCAGAGTTTCATCAAGTTCCACCACCGGGAAAATTTGCATTTTATGATGATGAAAAGGTCGAAAAAGCTTTCAACATGGTAGACCAATTACCAAACAACATTGACATAACCTATTCCAAATCTGATGATTCTCATGATTCAGAGGTGGTAGGTAAAGTCGTTGAAAGTGTGTTGAAAGAAGAGTCAGTTGAAACAGGTAAATCTGAATCACAGGATGAAAATGAAGGTAATTTTCATGATGGATATCTGAAAGAATCAAAATCTGAGAAAAATTTGAATGAAGATTCAAAAGGATTGGTTTATACCATGATTGGATCGGACAAATTATTTTTAGATGTTGTATTCCCGATTCAGAATGTGATTTCAGACAAAATTGACAAAGTTTTCAAAATGGTTGAGATTGAGAAATCTGAAATTTCAAAGTTTGCTGGAAAATGTGAGAAACCTTTTTATAACAAACCTGGTTACAAGAAGAAAAACATGAAGGCTGGGTTGGGTTATAAGAAGAAACAGAATTGGAAGAAAAATGAAACACAAAATTTTCAGGCAAAAATGAGTTTTGTTCAAGGAAAAAGTTTTGAAGAAGAAGAAAAACTCAAATTTAGACAACAGTCTAATGAAGAGTTCTGTGCTCAAAAGAAAAAGCAACAACCACAGGTCAAAGATGTATCCAAGAGAACATGTTTCAAGTCTGATCAAATAGGACATCTTGCACGAAAGTGTTCAAATCTAAAACCTGTGGATGTTGACATAAAGAAGATTGATGCTGAGAAACAAAAATCTGAGAATGTGAGAAAAAGGTCAACCAGATTTGACTCAAAACAAACTTGGAGGTACAACACAAAAAAGTTTGCTTCGAATCAAAACTGGAAATCAAACCCAAACAGATTCGATTCTAGACAGACCTGGAATTCTCACACACCCAGATTAAGAACAACACAAAGTTGGAAAACAACTGTTGATGCTACAAAACCACAAGAGTTTTGGAAACCAAAAAATGTTGTTCCAAATCAAAATGTTCAAAAAGAATCACATTTTTACAAAAGAGGTACGCCGAAAGGTCAAACATGGTCTATTAAGAAACAAGTGACTTCGGTAAAAGATGAGATAGTTGAAGTAAAAGATGAAAAAGTCTTTGTTCAGAATGACAAAGATTTTCCAAAATTGAATGAAAATTATTGTGTTGAAATGCCTAAGGTCCAACAGACCTGGGCTAAATTGTTCAAGTAATCAAGTAGTTTGTATGTGCAGGTGCTCAACAAAATCAAAGATTGTGAGAATGGAAGTTGGAGCAGCCTGGCACAATGGGAAGAGAAGGCTGCTGAATCCTGTGTTGGTTGAAACAGGGAGTTTATTTTTTTTATGTATATAAATAAACAATATTTCAAAAACCCTAAAAATTGAAAAAAAAATTAAAAACCAAAAATATGTTTGTTTTTAATTTTTTTTCAAAAATAGAAAACTACAAAAATATGTGTTGATTGAATACGCCGAAACCCTCACGGCTGAACAAACATGATTATTTTCACAAGATTGAAAAACGATTTTCAAACTGTAAATATCAATGTGTTGTAAATCATGGGGGTACATTATTTTTCTGCAAATCAGTGCACATTAGCAGAAAATGGATGGCGAGACAAAGCTATCAGTATTGGTTGTCAAATTTTCTTTAAATTGTTTTGCATTTTAGGGGGAGTATTATTGTTAGAAAATCCAAAAACATTTGAAAATTTGAAAAAGCAAAAAACATGATAAAATTCTGAAAAATGAGTTTTTGTGTAGAAAGAGGAAATGATAGTACATCAGTAGACTATCACAGTACGCTAAAGAATTGGAAAGTCAAAATGTGTTAAACGATCTCACCGTGGATGTGTCGGTAGATTTTTACACATTTAGTAAACTTTTTCGGGATATAAACCTAAATTCAAACTTGCTTATTTTGTGGGGAACACTACTTGGATATATAGGTAACCCCTGAAATCTCGTTTGAAAGGTCCCTCTTTCTGAGATACTAGGTCTTTATGCTTAAGTGATATCTGGGGTATTATTCCGGGACTTCTGCTGAATGGAAGTTCTGACCTAGTCCTCGAATAATACTTTTCGCATTGCTTGAAATATAGCACCACCCTCAGCATAAAATGATGAGACAATAAAATTGCTAATCAATGCTGTTGTAAAAAAGATCCTCTAAAGGGGACACACCCAAGTCGAGTCGTGATCTCTCTGCTGAACGGTAGTTCTGACCTGAGCTCTCACGGTTCTTCATAATTTATAATCCCTTACAGATATCATCTAGGTATACTCACCTGTAAGACTGAATATTGGGATCTGGATACGGGAGTATATTCAAGAGGTGGGACACATGAATGAGTTTAAGTCCTTAATACACCTAATTCGTATCCTGAATATGTTGAAATTTGTGTGAAATTTTAAGTGGATCAGTATATCGACAATCTAAGTGAATTGTTTAATTCTTATTGTGTAACTAAGCTCAACGGTACTTGTGACTTGTCAGAAACTGATATGATCCTCTGACGCGAACTCAAACAAAAATATTGTCTGTAAATATGTTTGTACATATTTCTTTACTGCTTTATATTTCAGAAAATACAAAAAAGATTTTGATTCTACTTTATTTTCGACAACCGATGTCTGAGAACTGAGTTTCAAAATCTAAGTATGTTGATTGTGTTTCTGAAAATTAAACAAGTTCATTAATTTGAAACTTGAAATTTTAAAATCAAAAATCAAAAACAGTTTGTGATATCTCCAAGGTCATCAATTTGGACTTGGATGATTAATTGTGAGGGAGTTGGATACTTAATACTGCCAAATTAATGAAGTTTGTTGATAGGGGGAGAGTTTTAGATAGTTGAAAAAGCCAGGTTTTCAATCCTGGAAATTCAATATATTGTTACTTATAAGCGTTTGAGAAATTGCAGATGTTATAC
The DNA here is from genome assembly GCA_030545235.1 of Helianthus tuberosus. Lineage (NCBI taxonomy): Eukaryota > Viridiplantae > Streptophyta > Magnoliopsida > Asterales > Asteraceae > Helianthus > Helianthus tuberosus. The sequence continues at coordinate 81,773,366 of CM060417.1, read as the reverse complement.
CAGACTACGATCCTGACAGCAGAGTCTAAGGGGGAGTCTGAAGACGAGCTCAAAGCAAGGGGGAGCTTGTAACCAGAAAGCAGGTGTCGATCCCAAAGCACGGAAGCTTGATGAAAGGGGGAGCCTGATGAAGAAAAGAGTCTATAGAAAGGAGGAGCTGAAGCTGAAGACAGATCCACCGGGATTCTGTTCGAGAAGATTCAAAGAGAGAGAGAAAAAGAAGACGCTACGAGTTTGACTAAATAATCGAGATTGACTCCGGCAATATCCAAGGGGGAGTCTGTTAGTGCATTTATGTCTATCACCTTCGTCAATCCGAGCCGTAGCGAGAAACAGAAGAAAACGAGTCGTTATATTAGTGATAGCTAGACAAAAAGGTAAGGTGGAACAATTGTAATAATGAGAAATCTCATTAAATGCCTTGGACTATAAATAGGAGCTTTATGTTTAGATTAGTGACTTTTATGCTCATTTGTTATTTGGAGCTTTCTAGATCTAGAGAGAGAATCTAGAGAGAGAAAGACAGATGTGTTTAGGTCACGTTCGTGTACGGTTTATATTACATCGTGTGTTTAGGTCACGTTCGTGTACGGTTTCCGCACGTTTATATTACAAGGTGCTATACTTTATCAAATCAATCAAAGAATCACGTTTATATTACATCGTGTGTTTAGGTCACGTTCGTGTACGGTTTCCGCACGTTTCACGTTCGTTTCGCAATCGTTTCGGAGTTAAAACCGGTCCTACAGGTTTAGTGCCAGAAATTCAGAGCCACGTGACCTCAGCTAATCTTGGCACCATTCAACAAATCATCCGGTTGGCTCATCGTCTCACTGATCAGGCAGTTGAACTGAACAAGCTGCCCAAGCGTATTAGTGCTACTACTACTTCTGATGCTCCCAGTGATAACAAGCGCAAGTGGGATGGAAATTCGGGCAAGGGTTCTACTTCAGTTCAGCAGCGAAAGACAGATGAGTACAGGAGCCCCAGTCAGCAGTCTTCTGGGAGTCAGGGGCAAGGTGGATACAAGGGAAACCACCCCAAGTGCAACCAATGCAACAAACATCATAGTGCGCAGTGCAACAAGGGTCGTTGTCTGAGGTGTAACAAGTTTGGTCATGAAGCCAAGGATTGCAGGAGCTCACGTCCTGCGAATCAGAATCGTCAACAGCAGCCACAAGCCCCACAGAATCAGCAGCAGTAACAACAGGGTAACAGGGGATGTTATAAGTGTGGTGCTGAAGGTCACTTCAAGAGAAACTGCCCCCATTTGAACCAGAAACATAATAACAACAATAATCAGGGGAACAGGAACAATAACGGGGGTAACAATGATGGCAATGGTGCCAGGGGACGTGTTTTCATGCTGGGTCAGGGTGACGCGAGGAACGATCCCAACATTGTGATGAGTAAGTTTCTTCTGGATGATTTCTTTGTTACTGTTTTATTCGATTCGGGTGCCGATACTAGTTATGTGTCCTTAAAGGTTAGTCAAATGCTTAAGCGTACCCCAACACTTTTGAACACCAAACACATGGTAGAGCTAGCAAACGGTAAAAGTTTAGAGGCCACACACATAGTTAAGGGTTGTAATCTTGTTCTTGCTGAACAGACCTTTTCTATCGACCTCATTCCTATCGTTCTGGGTAGTTTCGACGTTGTTATTGGGATGGATTGGTTATCTCAACATAAAGCGGAAATTCTTTGCAAGGAGAAAATTGTCCGCATCCCTCGTTCTGGTGAGGAACCCCTCGTGATTCGTGGTGACAAGAGTGGTGCAGTTGTAGGCATCATCTCTTTCCTTAAGGCCCAGAAGTGTTTGCGAAAGGGCCACACTGCTATCCTAGCCCTCGTTTCCGATACATCCTCGGAGGAAAAGAAGATAGAAGACATTCCTATTATGCGCGACTTCCCTGAGGTATTTCCTGAGGAATTACCTGGTCTTCCGCCTCATCGACAAGTCGAGTTTCAAATCGAGCTAGCTCCTAGAGCAACACCAATAGCTCGTGCACCTTATCGCTTAGCTCCATCAGAACTAGAAGAATTGTCCACCCAATTGCAAGAGCTCTTGGACAAGGGTTTTATTTGCCCTAGCTCTTCACCTTGGGGAGCTCCAGTGTTATTTGTGAAGAAGAAAGACGGTACCTTCAGAATGTGTATTGACTACCGCGAACTCAACAAGGTGACCGTGAAGAATCGTTATCCTCTTCCACGCATTGATGACTTATTCAACCAGTTGCAAGGGTCGAGTTTCTATTCCAAGATTGACTTAAGATCAGGTTACCATCAACTGACAAGTTACCATCAACTGAGAGTCCGAGACGAGGATATCTCTAAAACAGCATTCAGGACTCGTTATGGGCATTACGAGTTTCTGGCTATGCCTTTCGGATTGACGAATGCACCTGCGGTCTTCATGGATCTCATGAACCGAGTGTGCAAACCTTACCTGGATAAGTTTGTCATAGTTTTCATCGACGACATCCTGATCTATTCGAAGAGTCAGGAAGAACACGAGCAACACCTGAGGCTTATTTTCGAACTTCTTCGAACAGAGCAGTTGTATGCCAAATTTTCGAAATGTGACTTCTGGCTTCGCGAAGTCCACTTTTTAGGCCACGTGGTAAACAAGGATGGGATTCATGTTGATCCATCCAAGGTAGACTCGATCAAGAACTGGCCTGCACCCCGTACACCAACAGAGATCCGCCAATTCTTGGGTTTGGCGGGCTACTACAGAAGATTCATCAAGGATTTCTCTAAGATTGTGCAACCTCTCACCTCGCTAACTCAGAAGGGTGTCACCCATCGTTGGGGTGATGCACAGGAATTTGCTTTTCAGCACTTGAAAGATAGACTTTATAGCGCGCCAATCCTCTCATTGCCTGAAGGCACAGATGATTTTGTGGTTTATTGCGACGCTTCCATCCAAGGACTTGGTTGCGTGTTGATGCAACGTGACAAGGACATTGCCTACCCATCGCGCCAACTTAAAGTTCACGAAAGGAACCACACTACGCACGACTTAGAATTGGGAGCGATTGTTTTCGCACTTAAGATATGGAGACATTACCTGTACGGTACCAAGTGCACCATTTACACAGATCACAGGAGTCTCGAGCATATCTTCAAGCAAAATGAATTAAACATGCGACAGCGTCGATGGGTCGAGCTCTTGAATGATTACGAATGTGCGATCAAGTACCATCCGGACAAAGCCAATGTTGTGGCCGACGCCCTCAGTCGAAAGGATACTATACCTAAACGTGTGCGAGCGTTACAACTTACCATCCAATCTAGTCTTCCTACCCAGATACGAGATGCTCAGGTTGAAGCGTTGAAAGCAGAGAACATCAGGGCGGAGTCCTTACGAGGATCGAGGAAGCGGTTAGAACAAAAGGAAGACGACGCCTACTATGTAACAGGGCGCATCTGGGTCCCACTCTACGGAAACTTACGCGAGCTTGTGATGGATGAAGCGTACAAGTCTCGTTACTCAGTACATCCTGGTTCGGATAAGATGTACCATGACTTAAAGACTACATACTGGTGGCCTAGCATGAAAGCCAACATAGCAACCTACGTCAGTAAATGCTTGACTTGTGCTATGGTCAAGGTCGAATACCAGAAACCATCAGGCCTACTTCAACAACCAGAGATCCCGACATGGAAATGGGAGCAAATTTCCATGGATTTCGTTACTGGCCTGCCTAGATCTCAACGGGGAAATGACACTATTTGGGTGATAGTGGATCGATTGACTAAGTCTGCACACTTCTTGGCTATCAAGGAAACCGACAAGTTTTCTACTCTAGCAGACATCTACCTAAAGGAAGTAGTATCGAGGCACGGAGTGCCAACCTCCATCATTTCTGATCATGACTCATGTTTTACATCTGAGTTGTGGCAAGCTATGCACAAGTCCTTTGGTTCTCGATTAGACATGAGCACGGCATATCATCCACAGACGGATGGGCAATCTGAACGCACCATCCAAACCCTTGAAGACATGCTTAGGGCATGTGTAATCGACTTTGGTAATGGCTGGGAAAAATACCTCCTGTTAGTGGAGTTTTCGTATAACAACAGTTACCACACCAGTATCCAGGCCGCTCCGTTCGAGGCATTGTATGGACGAAAGTGCCGATCACCTCTTTGTTGGGCAGAAGTAGGTGACAGCCAAATCACAGGCCCAGAACTTGTGGTAGACACGACTGAGAGGATTGCTCAGATACGACAGCGAATGGCGGCAGCTCGTGACCGTCAGAAAAGCTATGCTGATAAGCGCAGGAAACCACTCGAGTTCCAGGTTGGGGATCGGGTGCTACTCAAAGTCTCACCTTGGAAAGGGGTAGTTCGTTTTGGCAAACTAGGCAAACTCAATCCGCGTTATGTCGGGCCATTCGAAATCATTGAGAAAATTGGCAAAGTCGCTTACAAGTTGAATCTACCGACAGAACTCAGCGGAGTTCACAACGTATTCCATGTGTCGAATCTGAATAAGTGTCTATCAGATGAGACCCTCATAGTTCCTCTCAAGGAGCTCACTATCGACGAGCAACTGCGATTCGTCGAGGAACCAGTAGAGATTACCGATCGAGATGTTAAGGTTCTCAAGCGTACTAGAATACCTCTTGTTCGAGTTCGTTGGAACTCCCGTCGTGGCCCAGAGTATACCTGGGAATGAGAAGACCAAATGAAACACAAGTATCCCCAGTTGTTTGAGAAAAGTGCAACCACTACTGAGGCTGAAGCTACTGCGAAATTTCGGGACAAAATTCCAAACCAACGGGGGGATGATGTGACACCCCAGGAAAAACCAGTAAACCACGCAACGTAACTAGCTTCCTCAGTAACCACGTGCTAAATTTCGGGACGAAATTTTCTTAACAGGGGGAGAATGTGACAACCCTCGTAATTACATGTATCCGTACGATTAATTAATATTAAATTGTGCTTAATGATTGTGCAGAAACTTGACTAAATGGTCCTGAATGTTTTCCTAAGTGTTGGGAATTAAAAGTCTTACAAAAAGTACATAAAAGACACTATACGAGACAACTTAGCACTTTAACGAAACTGTATCTAACCGAACAACCGGACATTACCCGGGACACCAAAATATTGCTAGAAGCATTGTTTAATTTTTCTGAGCTAGTCATGATCCCCGAACACCTTAACACCCATTAAAATCTCTAGTAAACTAATTAAACTAACTATATGCTTGGTTTTGGATTGTAAACTAACTAGTGGTTACAAGTTACACTTGGACCCCCTCCCCCTAGCCTATCATCGGCCATCACCACCACCATACCTCCAAGATTTGTTTCCTTATTTTATGGGATTCTTGCTTGATTCACTTAACATAATATTGTGAGAAAGATCTTATAAGATTACAAGAGATCATTTCATATCTCCACCTTTCACTTCACAATCTTCACACTATCTTTCTCACTCTCCTCTCTCCCTCTTGGCTCCATCAAGAACTGCCACCACCACCACCTTACAACCCTTATCCTTCCATTTTCAAGCTTGTTTCAAGCACTAGAAGGTGATTAAAGGAGCTTGTAGCTTGTGGATCACCAAGGAGCTTTCATCACTTGCTTTTTTCACACCACTTCCATCATCTTTTTCACTAGAGATCTTCACTAGCCTTTGAGCTAGTTGTAAGTTCTTGATGTACTCTTGTTTACTTATCTTTTGTTGGTTAAAAGGTCGTAGTATGTTGATTATATCAAGAACACTAAAGAACATGAACTAAAAGATTTAACATAAAGAGGAAACATGATGAAATAATGTTAGTATGAAGTTGTTTTGATTATGTTGTTGATTACTTGATGATTACTTGTTAATGTTGATGCTAAATGTCGTTGTTGATCACTAAGCATGTTAACGGAACAAATAGAACTTGCGTTAGAGCGCTATAAGCTGAAAACAGGAAGCTGTCAAGCTGTTACAGCCGCATTCAGTCGGCTGTAACTGGGTCATAACTTAACGAAAAATTGATTTTCTTAAGTCTATAACGTGTTATTTCGAAATACGGTTCTAATGGCACTAGAATCATAATTTTTGGACTTCGTTTACTATTTTTAAAGGGGTCGTTTTTCAAAGCAGCAAAAGCTGCGTTTTTACTGCTGAAAATGTGTGTTATGTTTTTCGTCATAACTTGAAATCTGTGTAGAATTAGGTCACAAAATTTGTACTGTAGGTGGACACTGATGTCGTTGTAATGCTCCAACTGGAATTTCATCAATCAGACTTACGATGAATTTTAAATGAATTATCCCGTGGACTGGAGTCAGAAAGTGACAAATCTGATTACAGTCCGGTAAATGATTTTTTATAAAATATTGGTAATGAATTGGATCCCGATATTTTCACACAGTAATACATGGATTTTTTAAAACATTCTGTAAAAGTTTGGGAATTTTTGGAGTAAGTTAACTATTTTATTAAAATACCAGAAAACAGTCCAGTTTTGGATGATCAAGCTGAAACAATATAACTAGTGATTTGCATGTCTAAATGTCGGTTATGTTATCCGATAATGATCTAACGTGTTATATGTCAATGAAAGTGTTATGTGCAATATCGTACGCTTGCTCTTGAGTAGCTATAAGTGGAATGTTTATATGGGCGTGAACTATTAAAGTGAGTGCATGTTATGTAGTAGATACGTGTAGGAACTTTGTGCTCTATTTGAAACCACTAAATGACTAACTGGTAATCATATTAGGACGTGATTGACCGACCTTGACTGTTAGCTATTTTTGAGAGTCAAACCGAGCAACCAAAGGTGAGTTCACACACTTTCTAAGGCATGGGATTCCCGGTGGTTGGGAATGAGTTAATGAATTAAAACGGAACCTACATATCCTCCTTGGGTAGGATATGTACCGCCATCCTCCTTGGGTAGGATGCTAATATTAATCCTGCGTATTCTCATTGGGTAGAATACGTACGTTCGTCCTCCTTGGGTAGGACAACAACCTTAAACTTACTAGACAAAACTCTATCATGAAGTCCCTCATTTTTATATCGACTTAATCGCCGGGCCAATGGCGAGCGGGTCATTAGTTAATAGCGCTATTAGGGTTGACAAGCCTCACACCGTGCCATTCGAACGGGCGTGTACTAATGGATCTGGGCAAACTGTCAATGATGATAGACATTGACGTAGGGTACAACTATTGTTCATCAGTTGTCGATATGGTAACGGTCTAGTGGTTCACATGGGGAAACCCCCACTAATTATGGATATGGTTTGGGAAAAACAAAGATACTGGTTAACTCGTGGTTTATGAAACAACTTACAGTTTTCAAAACAAACTTGCAAAACTAAACAACCAACTGTGAACTCGCTCAACTTTGTTGTTGACTCCTTGTTACATGCCTTGCAGGTCGTTAGGTGCTTATGGAGTTTGCACGAGGAGGATGTCGTTGTGGGATATGGAGCGTTATGTCCCGTTCTAAACATTTAAACCTTATGAACTTATTGAACTTATGTTTTTGGTTTTACGTATTATGCTTCCGCTGTTTAATTTGAACTTGGTTAACTAGTTTTTGAACACCAATTATATTACGTGGTTGGATTTTATCTATTCTAAATACATTGTTCAATATGATTGGTGGCTGGATCCTGGTCATGTCACGCCTCTAAGCGGTGATACTCCGCTAGTGGATTTTGGGGGTGTGACAATAAATAACTTGTACTGCACATGTGCATTATATATATATATATATATGCTACACATTCGTATTATATGCTTAAAATTAACTTTTGAGTTTAGTTTAGCTTTTAGGGTTAGATTTTTTGGAGGTTTAGGATTAGGATTAGATTTTTAGGTGTGTGGGAGGGGGGTTTAGGTTTTTTAGGGGTGCGGGTGGGGGGTTAGTTTTTTTTTGGGTTTATGTTTAGGGTTTAGTTTTAGGTTTTTTATGGGATGGGGTTAGGTTTTTTTGGGGGTGGGGAGTTTAGGCTTTTGGTGGGAGGGTGGATTTAGGTTTTTGGGGGTTGGGGGGTTTAGGTTTTTGGGGGGTGTCGGTGGGGGGTGAGTTAGGTGGTTTAGGCTTTTTCGTATTATTGCACATGTGCAGTACGACTTTTGTTTTTTTGAAATTTATATATTAAATATAGCAAATTTTAATAAAAAGATTAAAAAAAAATTGGTATGTGTTTAAGTTTTTTTAGTTAGTTTTTTGTTTTTCTCATTTAAACTAGTTTTTTCATGATCTATCCCCTATATATAGGGAGATGATCATTAGAAAACTACATATAAATGAGAAAACTAAAAAACTAACTGAAAAAGCCTAAAAATATGGCAATATTTTTTACAATTTTTTTAAATTCGCTACTTTTAATATATAAAAAAAAATTCAAAAAAAAAACTTGTACTTCACATGTACATTATATGTGTACTGCACACGAGCATTATATGTTGCACATATGCTTAAAATTAGCCTTTAAGTTTAGTTTTTAGGGTTAGGTTTTTGGAGCTTTAGAATTAGGATTAGGTTTTTAGGTGTGGGGGAGGGGGTTTTTGGTTTTTAGGGCGTGCGGGTAGGGGGGGGGGGGTTAGGTTTTTTTGAGGTTTATGTTTAGAGTTTAGTTTTAGGTTTTTTTTTTCGGGAGGTGGGGAGGTAGGGTGGGGGGGGGTTACGTTTTTTTGAGGGTGGGTGGTTAGGCTTTGGTGGGAGGGTAGATTTAGGTTTGGGGGGGGGGGTGGGGTGGGGGTTTAGGTTTTTAGTGGGTGTCAGTGGGGGGTGGGTTAGGTGGTTTAGGCTTTTCCGTATTATAGCACATGTGCAGTACAACTTTTTTTTTTTGAAAAAAAACGCTTTTTTGTATATTAAATATAGCGAATTTTAATAAAAAAATTAAAAAAAAATTGGTATGTTTTTGGACTTTTTTAGTTAGTTTTTTGGTTTTCTCATGTAAACTAATTTTTTCATAATCCGTCTCATATATATATATATATATATCTAATTGTTAGGGATTGTAATTTAGGTTTTGAAGTTGAGTTTACTCACGTGTTCATCAAAAATTTCGATTGTGTTTTGGTCATCGCTTGCATAATAATATGATCCAGTTAACACTTTACTAGCGTATTTGACCGCGCGTTGCGGCGTACGTTACCGCGAGTATTCGATAGGTATCATTCGGTTCATTACAGTACTAGTACGATATATGCACTCGGTATTGAAATCAGTACGTGTTTTACATCAACTGAAAACGGTATAAACGAACATCGGTACTAGCACCAATGTTGTTCGAACGATATCGATCAATTTAGATCATCACGGTACTGATATCGATATTCATTTATCGTCGAAGACAGAGTTGTATACATGAAAATAATCGAGACCAGAAATCATAAAAATGAATACATGTACCGGTACGGTACTGATGTTGTTTTGTACGGTATCGTAGCGATACAGTGTTAGTTTATCGAACTGAAAAACAATAAAGCCCATGGCATTATAGCCTAGTGGCATCCTGAGGGTGAGATAAAACTTAGTGACCATTAGGTCGTGAGTTCGATTCCCACTAGGGGGGATTTTCCCAAATTTATTTATTGGGTTTCCTTCTGAATTGGTGTATAGGCATTATAGCCTAGTGGAGATGGATATGATCGAGTGGTTCTGCTCTTGGCACGATGATACTCCAGCGGTCCGTTAGTGATCCGAATTTGCTGTTAAAAAAAAAAAATAAAAATAAATACCCGTAATACCGATGTTATTCGGTCAATTTCCATTCGGATCACTAAAGTAGCTACACTATATCCATTATAACACTCGAAACCATAAAAACGAAAGCAAAAACAATAATAATAAATATTTATACCGATATAGACGTCGTTCGATTGGTTTGGTTTGTTTCCGTTTTATGTTTATTTTTTCAACATTGTGATATATATTTTATTGAAAACGGATACTGTGTCGCTATTGTATCCAACCAAAATGAAACCGATCGAATAACATTTGTATCGGTACCCGTATTTATTTTTTTTCTTTCGGTAAACTAACCCATATCGCTACCATAGCATACCTAATCGAAGCGAACAACTCAATACCGGTATGTGTTCATTTTTATAGTGTCCTGTTTATTATCGGGTATAGTGCCGCTATCATAGTGAGCCGAGCCGAAACCGAATGAACAACATCAGTTTCAGTACTGCTTTTATTTATTATTATTTTTTATAAACTGACACTACCGTACTGAGCCAAACCGAAACTAAATGAACAACATCAGTTTCAGTACCGTTTTTATTTTTTATTGTTTTTTCTGATAAACTAACACTACCGTACTGAACAACATTGGTACCCGTATCGATATTCATTTACTAGCGCAGACAGAGTTGTACTGCAACAGTACTGTAACGAAATGAACTGATACCAAAATGTTAATAAAACAAATAAACATAAATGCGGATCGAGATTTTTTTTTAAAAGTTAACGTACATAATTTCTGTAACATCCCGAGTTTTCGTGAGATTAAAAATATATATATTTTTAATAAACACATATATAATCTTTGAAATAAGTTTGTATCGGTGGCAATAGTATTTTTTTAAAATACTAGGAAATTGTAATTAAAGAAGAATCAAGTGTTAGAGAATTAAGCTTGATAATTTAATTATCAAAGCTCTAATCTAACTTAAATAGTTAAGATTTATTGTAAATATAGAAGTTAAGGGTATTTTTTATTGAGTTTATAATCTTTGAGGGCCAAAGTGTTAATTCCGTAACTTGGTGGTAAAAATGGATTAACTAGTAAAGATGTGTTATAACAGAAAAAAAGAAAAAAAAACAATATTATAATACTTTGCGGAAAATAGGCCTAGATTTTTCTTTTTGTTAATATTACCTAATAAAGGTTAATATTCCTAAAATCTATTAATCCACATAATCGGATTAATAAAACAACTACAAACACACTTTTAGAAAATTTCGCCATGACCCGTTTGCATCACGACCAATCCTTACGAAAACAATACATGCTTATTAACCAAGGTTTTTATAAAACAAATATAACCCACTACTTACATTGACATACTAGCACTTGGCTAAAATAAACATTGAAGTTAAACTCTAAAATGCAAATAACTTAGTGAACAAGGCGTCACCAAATCTTCACATCGTTGACCCGCTTCAAAAACTTGATCACTTTCGTCTTCCTACCACCCACACACCATATCGCCCTTTATACGCTTCCGATTAAAGTTGTCTTTCGAAAATGGGTCGAACCACTTTCTTAATGTAAATGTTGAATTTATGTTTAGGATGTTTTCGTAAGTAAATTAGGATTTTAAAACTTTATTTTAGTAGCTTGGACATAACGCTTTGATTAAATTTTGTATGGTTACGTTTTATATGTGTTTTGAAAGCGTTGTAGTTTTTAGTTGAATGATAATTATCAAAAGCAGGGAATTGCTTAAATTACGAATGGGTCAAGCCAAAATTTTGTCAAAAATTAGTGTGTTATTTGTAATCTATTTGAATGTTCAAAAAGTGGACGTCATCTACGGTGGGTGCCGTAGGCTACGGTGGTGCCCTGCACAGCTCACTTTTTTATCACCAAAACCCTCATATCTTGACCCATACACATCCGAATCACATGAAACTTGTTCCTAATAGTCCGTAAAACATTTCCCTTACTTAAATGGCCAAAAATCCTTACCCCGGGTCCATAATCTTTATGAATTTCATTATCGTTATATTACTTGTGCATAATTATTTAACCCGTTTAATGTTTTTATCAAACAACTCTTTTGCTTAAACTCAAAACTAAGCCTCTTGACCATTAACCCATGTTCCCGTTTCTCGATTAGGGCACTTCTAAGAAATTCTACCCATTACCCGGTCGTAATACTGTCGTCATAACTTGGATAGTATCCGCTTTTAAGGAATATTTACTTGTTTGGTCCATGCTTACTTACGAATTCAAACTTTTTCATTTACTTTTCATTCATTTTCTATGTTTTGAATCCGTCTCGCGAATTCAAACATATCGTTCATACCTTTCATTTCTTCTATATTTTGAACCAGTCTCGCGGATTCAAACATATCATTCATATCTTTCATTCCTTCTATGTTTTGAATCCGTCTCGTGGATTCAAACATATCATTCATATTTTTCATTCCTTCTATGTTTTGAATCCGTCTCGCGGATTCAAACATATCATTCATACTTTTCCTTCGTATCTAGTACTCTCAATTTCTTGAGAGTCTTACTACTCCTTTCGCCCACGCGTCCACCTAATACCTAATTTCTACCGAACATACCTGTAACAATTATCACGGTCTCACGAATGTCATATGCTTCTTGCGTACTGGCCAGGTGCGCAATCCACATACTAGTTTCGTGCCTTCGAGTAATCATCACCTTATGTCTGAAGAATTAGGCTTCGGTACGTGTAACAATTTTAAAAACTTTTTCACTATATTCTCATTGTCTTTCATTTAAAATCTTCCTTCCCTCGACAGGTTTTACCACTACAAGTACCCTCATATTGAATTTACGTACCTGGAGTCAATTTGTCTTATTACATGCCTTGGTGTCGGTCCTAGACCGCATTCACAGATCATCCTCTCCAAACAATTATGCTTACCTTACACATAACATACTGTTAGTTTTCTTCATATATATACTTAAACACATACTTGCATTCACTTCTACCTTTAGATCTTGATCGAGTCTTGGATTGTACGGGTTCCATGTCACAAGAGCACACAGGTTTGAGTTCAAGTATTTACCTCTTCCTACTTGATTTCCATCAAACCAGGGCTCTGATACCAACTTGTATGTCCAATAAGTCATTTTTGGGGTGTTACAACTCCCCTCTTTTCTTCTCCTCTGGTCGAACACCCACACACGCCCAGTGTGTTTTGGGATTTTTAATTTTTTTTGTTTTATATTTCATCTTTCTATTTGCCCCCTTTTGACCCCTCAAGTTTGAGCATTTAACTTTAATTGGCTATGGTTTATAATAAGCCAAAAGATCACTTGCATTCTAACTAGGTTAGCACTTCTAGTTATCATTTTATAAAATAACCGAACAATTATAGTCATATACTTGTTCTTGTCACGTACTCATACAAATAGCCTAGTTATTTTTATTTCATGCTACATCATAGAAAAACATACTTGCAAATATAAAATTTGGATTTTGGGGCGTTACAAATCTACCCCCTTAAAAGAGGTTGCGTCCTTGAAACCTTGTTCATTTCCCATCTGTATTAACTATCTTTTCTTTTCTCCTCATCAACTAGATCACGAGTTCGTCTCGGTGATGACCTCCTAATTTCAAGAACCCAATCCGGAGTTCTTATTAGTGTCGTTTTCACTTTATAGTGCTAGTTATTACTCGTACAGGCCTAAGTTTACGACTTGTTTCAATCTTTCTAGCTAAACATAATGCATTCATATTCTTACTTATTTAAACATAATAGATTTATTTCATTCTATTCATATATCATATATGATATTTCGTTTTTTTTCACCGTGAACAAACCTTAACATCCCATTACTAACATTCCTTCTAATTACTTTCATACTCATCTAAGGGGTCAACATATTATCATACACACACTATAGCATTCGATGACTTGTTAACTACTACAACAAAACTGCTCGACACGAGGATTAAGCATCATCCTATGTTTGCTGTTGTCACATGAGGCTAAATACATTCTTAGGTTATATTCCCCAAATTATGTCATTCATGTCACCTCGAGTTGTCCGTCCGTTTGCTTTACACATTACTTACTATACACACATACGTGTGTTATTGAATGACATTAAGTCTGAACTAAAATTTCATTCCTTTGTTTGGCCTTTAAAAGTCAAACCTTTCATACCATGTCATACTGGTGTCACCACTAGTTCGCATGGAAGTATTTTTTTTTTTCAATCTATAACTTTCTATTTAACATTCACAAGTTAAACCATTTACTAACCTCAGTAATTTGGCACAATCCAATGTGCCACAACCCGGGTTGACTCGCTCCTTCACGAATCCGCATCTTAACGGGGTTGATCTTGTTCAGCCATGCGATGAGTTTCCTCTCATATGCATCCTTCCACCAACTCTATTGGTTTCATCACATCAAGCATGACCCATTTTCAAACTCCTTTTCCTTCAATGAAGATAGTAGTCACTTTAATCCCCCCGATTTTCCTTCATTGATTTTCTATGGCATTCACGTTGTATTCTTCAAGGAGTTTAGAAGTATACCTTCAAGTATACCTTGAAGAAAAGTATTTCTTCAATAACATAAAAAGTATATGAAGTAATGAATATAAAAAAATGTTTAATGTAGATGACGGATGAAGGGAATACAAACGATAACAAATGGCACGGTAAAAAAAAGAAATAAAAGCAAGGTTGTGGAAGAAGTTGGTATCAGAGCGTTTAGAATTGTAATTTAAATGAACTAACATGTAAGTTGTTGTTATGGATGTAGGTAAATCACATGCTTGAACTCGGCGGCTTGGAACGAACACTCTTGAAAACGTACATAAAGCATAAAACGTATAATATTTGACCCGACTCATTTGCGGAAAAAATAAAATTAATGTCAAAACATAAAATAACTGAAAACGTACACAATAATAAGCATAAGAACATATTATTATATATGACCCAACTAATTTTCAGAAAAAAATACGTCGAAACACAAATCAACTTGAATTTGTACTGATACGTACATAAATATAAACACGTAAAACTCGATTACAATTTTTTTAGAAATTTAAAGTGTTATAAGTGTAAACGAAGAAAGTTGAGAGATAAAACTACAAAAAAAAAACTTAAAAAAAAGGACAGAGTGAAAAAGATAAGTTCCTCATTTGTATTATAGTTAATATACTATAACTTTAATTTGTACCGACACATACATAAATGTAAACACATAAAACTCGATTAGAATTTAAAAAAAAAGGTTAAATTGGTTATAAATGTCGATGCAAAAAGTTGAGAGATAAAAGTATTGAAAATATAAAAAAATCAATTAGTGAAAAAGATAAAAGATAATAATAGTTATTTTCTTTACCTTATAACTTTAATCATTTTTTTAATATCAGGGGTTGGGATAAGCTTGGTGTCAACCGGTATCGAACTAGTACTGGTATCGAAAATATCGGTACGGTACTGTTTTAAGGTGGTTTAATACAACTTATTGAATATGGTTTAACTTAACAATAACATATTGTTTTAGCGATGTTTTGGGGGTTTTAACCCATCAATTCTAATAAAGTAGAAACGCCCACTTTTTCACATCCGAAAATAGCAAAAATGACATATAAACTTTTTAACAAAAAGAAAAGAAAATTTGGGCATGACCCGTTCGTACAATAGTCGATTCCCTGCTTTTAACAAATTTCATTCAAAATTAAGTGCTACGACACTTTTTAGAGATATAAAGGTTGCAACCATACAAAATTCATTACAAGTATTTTGACCAAACTACCCAAAATAAGATTTTAAAGAAAATAACCAAACTACTTATGAACATCCTAGACTTAAGTTTAACATTACATCACAAAAATCATTTTGACCCTTTTACAAGAAGGCGACTTTAACCGGAAGCGCATATATGGGTGATGTGGTGTGTTCGATCTGAGCTCGCCATCCTAAGCATGAGATTTACCTAATAACACAACAACGAAATTTGTCAATAAGTTTACATATTATATAATGCTAAATTCCATTAACTATAACATCCAACTTTCTAATATTCATTCTTTAACATATACCAACATCAATATGTAAACCCCTACGAATGGGTCAACATAATTTAAGACCTTCTTTCTTATCTTCCTTCTAAGCGGTCGACCCGTTCATAACGGAACGACATAATGCAACACATTCTCATTCTCATTCTATTTTGAATAACCCGTTCACACGGGACATTAGGAAACTCTAACTTTTGCATTCTTATTCTATACCAAACCGACCCGTTCATCACGGACCATTATGGAGTTTTACTTATGCGTTCTCATTCACAATACAATGTCTTCTATAAAACGACTAGTGCTATAGGGACAAACGACTAACCAAATTCATAGTATATTGACGCTAATTTACAACTACCGATATTAAATAAGTTGTAAGTAAAGAACACCCTAAACGGACACTCGGTTGATTTTTCGAAGTCTGCCCAAAATCTGATTAAAAAGCTGCGAAAATCATGTTTATGGTGCTTCTAACTCGACCCAAACCATAAAATACAGCCCTCTTTCATGGTTAAAACTTATGTTGAACTCTTATAAAGGGTTAGGAACATCAAACATATTAATTATATATCAATGGATGACAAAACATTACAAATTTGCAAACAATCAATCCAAAACCATCCAATTTCCAAAATCCCCAATTTAAATCAAGAACCCTAATCGTCATAGATCAAGTACAATCATAGCTAATCATCAAGGAGGTAATTATAACTTCCTAACATCAACATAAATTCATAAAATTCAGATTATAGTCATATCTTGTTCAATTAAACAAGAAACCCTAACATGCATATTAATCAACAATAGAGTTTCTAAGTATCATCAACATGAAATAACTATGATAGAATCATCTGTAACTTATAAAATAGATCATATATCACCAAAAACCTTAACTTTCATTATGATTACACTTTCAACTCAAGAACACATGAAAATCTAGGGTTTTTGTATAGATATTACTTACCAGGCTTCTACATAACACATGATGTTTATAAGTTCTTTAATTTCTTTAATCAATCACCTAAAATCGATGTATTGAAGCTTCCCATCGATTTTCTTCTTGACCCATGGCTCCCATGGCACCCACACAAAGATACGTATCTTTTTTTCTGGAACTCTCTACACCTCAGGTTAATAGAGAATCTTTCACAATTTAGCAAGATAAGCCCCTCTATTTTCAAACCTCTTTATTCTTACAATCCTTGTTAGCTTTTATAACTCTACCATATTTTAAATACTAAATGAAGCTTAACTTGGTAAACAAGGTTAAACTATTTAAATTAAGTCATTAAATTCTAAAATAGAATTGCTAATTTTATAATTAATTAGTTCAGCATACATAAAATGCTACATAAATTATACCAACTTGTAACGCCCGAAACGTAAAAAAAAAAAAGAAAAAAGAGAAGGGGCGACACCAGGAGGTTGAACCTCCTGGATGATTTTGCATGGAGGGAGAAGACCTCTAAATTGGGTCAATTTCACAAATTGAAGACGAATTAATGAGATTGGAACTTGATTCTATCATCCTTCTCGATTTCTATGGCTAATGGTAAGTAACCCTCTACGTTTTGGATAGTAAAAACTCATGGGTTAGGGTTCTTGTGTTTTATGGTTCAATAAAACTGAAATTCATGGTTTTGATGCTTAATTTCTGGATGTAGAAACTCTAATTGATATGTTAGAAAGATTAGATGTAGTTTGGACTCATGAATTTATATTACATGAAAAGATTTAACTACTAAGTTTGGCAAATTAGTAAGGTAGAATGGAAAACATGTATATTTGCTGACACAAATCTGAACAGAACTTGTGAATCCAAAAACAATGGTGATTTTATTTAAAAACATAAAAGATGATACTATTTGAGAATTACAAATAAAGTTGACATATTTGATGATGAATTGGGTGTATGAGAGTTCATATAGGCATAAAAATGGTGGAATATAGTTTATGCCCACAAGGTGTTTGATTAATGCCTAAACCAAAATAAAAATGAAATTTTGAAAGATTTGTCATGTTTAATACATGAAATGATTTGTTAATAATCAAGAATTAATTAGTGGGCGCAAGTCTATGGCAAACATAGTTGGTGAATTAGTTTATTATATATTATCATAATGACACATATCAGTTTGTTATGTCAAAGAATGGTTTAGAATGCATGTTTGATGATGGGTGGATAAATACTTAGGTATTATGAGATGAATGCCCATGTTATGTGTTCTAATGAATTGCAAGTTTGATTTGTTGTCAAGATAGGTGAGATAATGTTTGACGACAACGGGTCAAACAGACAATAAAGCAACAACACTCCTACGGGTGAAGGTGAGTGACTCGAATGTGTTTGGAGTCGTATTGATTTAAATAGACTTATTGTTGACTTTAGTTTTATTAGTTAAGGTGGTTTAATACAACTTATTGAATATGGTTTAACTTAACAATAACGTATTGTTTTAGCGATGTTTTGGGGGTTTAAACCCATTAAGAAAGAGTACACAATGTTAATGGGTCGAGATACCCAAATGCTGAAAATTTAGCTTATTTCCAGATTTTTGCTAGTCTTTAAAAATTCATAGAAAATCAACCGAATGTCCGTTCGGGGCGTATTTTATATCCACGGAAAGGTCTTGGAGTCACCGTTAATAAGAATTTTCATTTGAAGTGAAATACTCAATACAAAGAGGGAAAAATACTGAATTAATACAGCTGCGTAAAGCTGAGTGAAAAACATAAATTTTATAGCACTTGCATAATCTTAGGGAATTTATAAGGAACCAATCGGATGTGATTATGTTGTTGTTTTAAACCTCTATGTAGTTATATATATTTACATGAGTTGAAGTGAGTGATTCCTTGAATATGGATGCGTATGCTAAATTAAAAAGTCACGGGTGTTGTAAACTGCATGTGCAAAAACATGTGTTCATTTAGTAGTGCTTATGAATGAATGACACTTGTGTCGTTAAAACTATATAACGTATTTGAGTATGTTATGAATACATGTATGAATTATTAAGAGTATGTTAGGTAATAATGAATGTTGATAATCATATATATTGTCTAATGAATTACAACATAGATATGTGGCAGTTTACCATTTATTTATATTGATAGAAGCGGTTTGATAATGATTTATTTTGAAGTTTCCTTGATTCTATATTAGAAGGGATATACATGAGATAAAAAAAGGGGCGCCCAAATTAGAATGGAGAAAGTCATGAAATGCGTGACTCGAGATAATGAAGTGGTGGCTCGATATTGTTTCGTTGGGCATTATGAGCATTGAATACTCCGTTATGTTTGATACAAAATCATATTATGAGTCCTCACCTAGCAAAAGCTAATATTTCTGGTGTTTTCAATGTAGGTGATAAGTCATGAAAATCAACGGGGTGACTTGAACCGGAATCATGAAAGAAGAAAAGATCTCACAAGTTATTCACAAATAATTCGGTTCAATCTATATATTAGACATAATTATGCTTACCGTAGGAATATATAATTTCTCGGTTGAGGCTAATAATATGGTAATGTTATATGACAGATTCGGGTGGTAGGAAGGCGAAAGTGATCAAGTTTTTGAAGTGGGTCAACGATGTAAAGATTTAGTGACACCTTGTTCACTAAGTAATATGGGTTTTCTTATTGGGTCAAATTGACTTAGTTATTTGCATTTTAGAGTTTAACTTCAATGTTTATTTTAGCCAAGTGCTAGTATGTCATTGTAGTAGTGGGTTATATTTGTTTTATAAAAACCTTTGTTAATAAGTAGGTATTGTTTTTGAAAGGATTGGTCGTGATGCAAACGGCTCATGGCGAAATTTTCTAAAAGTGTGTTTGTAATTGTTTTATTAATCCAATTATGTGGATTAATAGATTTTAGGAATATTAACCTTTATTAGGTAATATTAACAAAAAGAAAAACCTGGGCCTATTTTCCGCAAAGTATTATAATATTGTTTTTTTTTACGTTTCGGGCGTTACAATTTCTTACTGAAATATCAAGTTAAATAATAGATATGTACTACTAAAAAAAAAAAAAACAAATACTTAAAATTTATCATTTCCTATTTATTAGTGAAAAATCAAATATAAGAATAAATAAAACACTATAAAAAATAAAAACAAATTATGCTTAAAATTTACCAACTACTTTTCATTACCACTTAGTATTCATATGTATAATAATAATAATAATAA
Organism: Helianthus tuberosus; assembly: GCA_030545235.1. Taxonomy (NCBI): domain Eukaryota; kingdom Viridiplantae; phylum Streptophyta; class Magnoliopsida; order Asterales; family Asteraceae; genus Helianthus; species Helianthus tuberosus. The sequence goes on along the minus strand of CM060417.1, from coordinate 81,753,427 downwards.
TTATTATTATTATTATTATTTTTTCCCCTCTATTATTTATCAAAAGTTTATCTAGACACATATTTACTGTTCAATTTTCTTGCAATCCTATTGGCTATTAGTCCATCTGGTTAGTCTATCATTGGCCACATGAGCGCAGTATTTTTTTTAATTCGGTAACATCACCATCTCCAGCGCACACTACCCATTATGATTTCGGCCACCGTTGATCACCCCTGCGAGCACAAATTTTTGGATAAAACCCACGAACAATGCTCCAAATATACGGGTTTGAGACTGAAAATGGGGGAGAGTCCGGTGAAGTTCGTGAGGGTCTGTAGCCGCCACCTCAACCGGGATCAAAACCCTAGAGGTTGGTCTTTTACACTTCTGTTGCTTCAGGATGGTCGCCCCCTTCTCTCTGTTTACTTTGTTGATTTCTTTGACTATCAAAGAAAAGGTGAGTCATTGATTCTAGGGATGGAGACATTGAAGAAGGCGGCGAATGGGTTTGGGGCGTATGGGTGTACGATAAGTGGGTCGGGTAGCACGGTGGTGGTGCGTGGTGACGGTGATGGCGAATCCGTTTAGTGAGAAGGACGGTTGAAGCTTTGCCTTTTGAATCTTCATAAACTGCAAACCAACCAAATGGAGCACATTGTTTTTATTTGATGGTTTTAAGGGCTTAAAGGCTTTAACCCTCTGAAAGGGTTTTTTTTTTTTTTTTTTTAACAAAAACTAACCCCTCAACTATTATGACTTGTACTCATAGTGCATATAATTTTTTATACAATTAACAAAGAGTACAATTATACATCTGTTAGAAACTGTAAACAAACAAACAAGTATTGTAGTTAAAAACATAAAGAAAATGTTTTGTTTTCATCTTCTGTAGCTCAAAGTAATGATACTCAAGAACCATGATTATATGAGTTAAAAACATGATCACCTTTTCCACTTAGACTAAAGGGAGTGGGGCATCCTTTTGAGAGGGCGTCTTGCGACACGTGGCGCCACGTCAGATTAGAGGATTTTGAGCAAAAAATGGGGAGTGGGGCAACTTTGCTGGGTAGGGCGTCTTGCTACACGTGGCACCCATTTAATTTTGATTTTTTTTTATGTTAAAAATATAAAGTGTTATATTTTTTTATAAAATTATTGATACTCATTAAATAAAATAACCAACATACAACTTATTCATTAAAAAACATACAAGAATACACATCTACTACTCATCGTCACTAACGTACTCGTTTAGGTCGAGGTCGACTACATCGTTATTATCTTCATCCTCGTTAACGAGTTCCGTCTCGTATCCTGGTTGCTTGTTGTCCCATAGGTGATTGATCAAGTCAGACATAAGCATGTTGTGTGTTTCTCTATTCTTTATATCCATTATGTTCTCGATTCGTGTCTCCGATGATACTTCTTGTGTCCAATACTCCGGGAACAATGAAGGGTCATTCTCATTGTAATCTTGGTAAATGGCTTTGTCTTCGTCTTCCAATATCATGTTATGCAAAATAATGCATGTGTAAATGACGTCATGCATTTTTTCCTTTGTCCAGTATCTTGCTGGATAATTGATGACGTGCCATCGCTTTCGAAGAACTCCAAACGCTCGCTCGATATCTTTTCTTGCTGATTCTTGTTTTCTCTTGAAATATTTTATTTTAAGATCAATAGGATCGGTGAACGTCTTTACGAACGTTGCGTACTCCGGATAGATACCGTCAGTTAAATAATATCCGCGTTTGTAGTAATTATCGCTCGCATAAAACGCTGAACTTGGTGCCAACCCGTTTATAATCTCTTCGAGAACCGGCGAAGACTCAAACACGTTGATGTCGTTGTGAGAACCTTGTTGACCAAAATATGCATTCCATATCCAAAGATCATAAGATGCAACCGCCTGCAATATTAACGACGGTTTGCCAATGTCGCCTCTAGTATGTGTACCACGCCAAGCGGTAGGGCATTGTTCCCACTTCCAGTGCATGCAGTCGATGCTACCGATCATACCGGGGAAACCGTGAACGTGCTCATGCACGTCGTACATCCTTTGGAGATCACTCCAAGTCGGACGTCGTAAAAAGCAAACTTGAAAATGTAACTAGAAAGAGTAATTACAAAACAGTAAAAATGAAGAGACGGAAAATTTATTATATTAGAATCTAAAACGCCAAACTTGAAAGACGGGACGTGTTACAGACTTTAGAGAAAAAAGCTTATAAAAAACAATAATTACAAACAATAACTGAAACGACGAATACTTTATTATAAAAATGCACCGCCTAACCTACACTGCCAAAAGAAATCCTATAAAATAATACCTCTCAGCAACTACCATTTAATCAAACAAAAAAAAAACAAACACCAAAATACTACTAAATACCTCTCACTTTAAAACGCCAAAAAATTAAAAAAAATCAAAGATGGCTAATATGCTATCTTGGACATTCAGTATTGTTCTTCGTGAAGTTTCACTGAATGGATTGTTAGCTGAGAAGAGTAACTCAGAAAGATTTTGCTTGATGAGATGGACAAATCTTCAAGAAAAAGATACTGATGACAGTCATATGTCATTTTGTATTCTTTGTTCTTGAAGAAGGCTTGGATGAGGAGAAGAGATCAATGACACTGAAGAGTGAGATGATTATAAAGATGAAGATCAAGATGAAGAAAAAGCGAAAAACCCACTCACACGTCATAGATCTATGTACCCAAACATCCACAAAAAGCCACTTCAACAGACCAGCAGGCAAAAAAATCAAACCGATGGGTTTGTTAAGTTTTACATAAAACGCCATATCTTTGGTGACAGTTCTTGTACTGTTAAAGAAGAGAGAGGTTGATGACAGTGAAAATTGTGAAGAGAGATCCGATTATGATTTTTAATTTATTTTCTTGGCTTCTATTTTTTTCCCTAGGGTTGTAATATAATCTTACAATTGTAAAACGCCAAGATACCAAAAACGCCAAAATGTATATAAAAAATAATAGAACAATGGGCCATCTGGTTTAAAATGCCTTGAAAAAACGCCATTCAGATAGATTTCCTGACCCCCCTGGGGTTCCAATGGCATACGATTTGAAAAACGCCATAAACGCCAAAAAAATAATACAATGAAACCATTAAACGCCATTAATTATTGAATTTGGTTAACGCCAAAAATCTTAAACCCCAAAAAATAAAACATTATTGGGAAAAGCGGAACTATAAAAGCAGAAGATAAAAGGACAAAAAAACCCCTCTGCCCTTCTCTATGCCGCGTGATACGTGTTGGGCCAGGATGCGTTCTCACCGTTCTCACACTTTTGAGCGTTTTCTCCCGAACCCGTTTCTATATATATATATAGGGTCGGGATTTAGAGAGAACAAATAAAAGTGTGAGAACGGTGAGAACGATTAGGAACCGTCAGATCAAAACAATCTATGGACTACATGACGCGGTGACATTTTCGTAAATAACATCACTTTTATTAGTGTGGCGCGCTTCCATAAGGGCAAAAAGGTAAATGTCCATATACAAAACACATCAAAGCCTGACCGAAACATATATACTTCCTAGAAAAAGCTCCCCAAAAACCAACGTAAAAGGCGAAAACCCTAGAAGACGCGAAACAACAAAAACTATGGCGTCGAAAGATCAAACCAGATCCAGAGGAAAAAAACATAGTGAGTTAACTTCGATTTACATTGTGCTAGTTTATGCTGCTTTTAGCGTTCTAATTTTAACAAAAAATTGCAGTTTCTACAAGGGGGGAAGGGGAAGGGTCATCTGCTCCAAAACGCCAAAAAACAAACGAGCAACGAAAGAAGAAAACAAGAGGACATGGTACACAAATGTTACTTTTCGTGATGTAAAAATACACTTTCATACTTTGTTGTCAAAACGCCAAAATATGTATCGTTTGTTACTAAAGGCCACAACACATGAATCCTGTCATAGCTTTGTTACTAAACGCCAAAAAATGTATGGATTATGTTATAAACGCCATTTAACTGTTATTGAGTTGTTTAACATCTATAATCTCTTATTGATTTATAAAACGCCATAAATGTATCATAGTTATGTTAAATTATACTATTAAAACGCTATAAAATAAAACGCCATGAAATCATTTTTTATAGGCGAAGAGAGGTTAAGATTGAGAATAAATGTGCATACTGGAAAGGCCCAAAACGCCAATAAGAGAAAGGCATTAAGTCAGAATGTGGAGGTTGAGGAAGAACCATATCATGAGTTCAGTGGGGCTAGGATCTTGTCAAGAGTAAAACCTACAAACTTGACTGGTTGGTTTATGAATCTAAACGAAAACCAAAGAAAGACAGTACACGAAATGGGGTTTGGTGCTAAACTAAAGTTGAAAATAGACATCGTACCGAAAATGCTTGCATACTGGTTGGTTGAAAATTATAATGAAAAGACAAACACCCTAAACGTTGGCAACCATACCATACATATAAATGAAGAATTGGTAAACTCTTTAACGGGTATACCAAATGGAAGGGTGCCCGTGAACATGAAAAAAAGACCAACAGCTAAAGACCACGTGGTGGCTGAGTGGAAAGTAGAGCTCCAAGGGGCTGAGTGGAAAGCGCTGTTACGAGGGTTGGGCTGGGTTAACAGACCAAGTGTGAGGATATACTTTGATAACGTTTTGCCTATGATGCATGGCTTTGGGAGAAACTTCTGCCAAAATTTCCTTGTAGCATTCTTCACTATAATGGGGCATGCAACTGACAATGCAGTCGTCAACAAATAATTCTTGCACAATGTTACACCAGACGTTCAAATAAACCAAATGAACTGGTGTAGTTATATCATCCAATGCTTGCAACACGCCAAAACCGCATGGGCTCCCAAAAAGCATTACACAGGGCCACTGATCATACTTGCGGTAAGAATAAAATTTCACTATTCATTTGTGTGTCATTAAAACACCAAAAAATATCTGTCATTTGAAAATCTATTTTGTTACAGCTTGCCTTGGTGAACGATGCTTGCAATATGAAAAAATGGGACCGAAAAGAAGGATACCCAATTGAGTGGGTTACAACAGAAACTCTTGACTTATTTGAGAGTGCAATGGCAAAACACCTTGTGGGCAATGAAGTAAAAAGGAAAACAGTCAAAAAAGGTAAAGGAAGCAAGCCCCAAAAAAACAAGAAAAATGCAGATTGTTGTTCATGATGAAGATGATGGTGATGATGTTGAGAATGAAGATGAAGATGATGTTCACAAGGTCGATGAGCATGATGATGAGTTTGATGATGATGATGGTTTTGATCATGATGATCATTATAACTATGAGGTGCAAAACGCCATGCCCTTCAATGATGATGAAGAGGCTTCACTTCAAAAGATGGTGAATGAGGATATAGAAAGCCGGGAAACGATGTTTGAAGTTTCTACATCAGGAAACCATGCTCTTATCAGAGGAGTAACACAGTATGACAACATTTTTGCTGATGAAGAAGAACAAAACAAAGAACCTGAAGAGGTATGTTGTTCAATTAATAAATTAAAAAAAACAAAAAAACACCATGATAAACAAAATCCTTTTATTTAATATAACAGGAAATGGCTGGTAAATTGGATGGCGCGTACAAAGAATTAGAAGGCTGTTACAATAAAATGAGCGCATTGTTAAAACAGTCAAAGACTGAATACCCAAATAGCCTCCTGGTACACATTAAATACTCACAAGTATGACATTGTTGGAGAACATCTCAAAATTTGTTGATGAAAACGCCAAAGAAATGCCAGCTGAAACAGAAGAAGATACACAAGAAACTGAGGATGAAAATGAGGTGGTACTAGGAGATGAAAATGAATAAGAAGGGGAAAAGGAGATGATTGAAAAAGAAAACGCCATTAAAGAGCAAACAGTTCATGAAAACGCCAAAGAATTTGAAAATGAAGAACAAGGAGATGAAGGATGTGAAAATGAAGAAGAAAGGGAGAAGGAGATGGCTGGAATTGAAAACGCCATTGAAGTGGAAACAGTTGATGAAAACGCCATGCAAGTGGAAATAGTTCATGAAAACACCATTGAAGATGAAAATGAAGGAAAAGGAAAAGAAGAAGGAGAAGGAGAAGGAAAAGGGGAAGGAGAAGAAGAAGAGGAAGGGGAGTGGGAAGGGAATGGTGAAGGGGATGGAGAAAGAGAAGGAAAAAGAGAAAGAGAAGGGGAAGGAGAAAGGCAAGGAGAAGGGGATACAAGGGATGTGGCAATAGAACAAAACGCCGAACCCTCGACTGCTACAACAGCCCCCATATATGATGATGAAGAGGATACTATATCATCAGATGAGGATGTAAACGAAAACGATATTGAGAGGTGGAGTTGTGATTTCAAGACACTTGAATATCACATTTCAAGATACAATGGGGAAAAAATAATTAAGAGGAATATTGCTGAGATTTTGGAGCTGTCAGGACAAGATCTAAAACAAATGATTAATATTAATGAAGGTCTTGATAATTCAAAGATGGTGGATGAAGCAATTAAAGCAATAAAAAAACATCTGCAACCTGCTGAAGAGACCCCAAAAATGCCCGTATTTGATAAGACACCAAATATCGCCACGACAGAAACACAAGACAGTCAGGCATTCAACACTGAAAAAGAAAAAACTGAAGGGGAGATGGTGAACAAAAGTGTTGACCAACAAGGGGCAGTGTTTGATAAAACGCCATATGAACATCCACCAACTACATCTAGGAAAAACCTCTTGAAAAGTTTTGAAGAGGAAGAGACACCCAATAAACCCCAGGATGAAAACGCCATCAACACATCACCACCAAAAAACGCCAAACATGTCAGATGTGCAGGAGAAAGGTGATGAGGACAACACTCCAGACATCACAAAGCTGATGCAAGAAAATAAAATTTTAAACCCTGAAGAGCTGCCTGGTGATGAAAAAGCTAATAAAGATGAAGAAGAAGATAAAAATATAAAAAAAAAGAATGTGGCTGAAGAAGAGAAGAGAGATAAAAAATTGAGCAAGGCATGTTTGTCACCTTATCTAAGGAGGCAAGTGGTAATACATGAAAAAATGACAAACCCTGAAAATAACCTTTCCACATACATCTTCACTGGAATCGGCGATTATGAGTATGTACACTTCTCTCAAAATAAAACGCCAAACTTTCCATTCATAACGTTTACTTGAGAATATGCATGCAAAAACAATCAAAACGCCATGTATTATAATAGAATGAGTTTGTATAACTAAAACGCCAAATGATGTTTTTTTAGAACTGAGTTGTTCAAGATGGGAGAACAGCTAAAAATAAAACGCCAAACTGTCCATCCATAATGTTTACTTGAGAATATGCATGCAAAAACAATCAAAACGCCATGTATTGTAATAGAATGAGTTTGTATAACTAAAACGCCAAATGATGTTTTTTTAGAAATGAGCTGTTCAAGATGGGAGAAAAGTTTCTCATGAGGGTGATATGTGAGAGCATGAAACCAGGATTTCAAGCACACGTCTCAATTATTCTAAGTTGGGCACATCTCCTGAACTATGAAGAAAGATACAAGGCTCATGAATCACCCTCAAGGTTATTCTGCACAGAAATACTGCTGGTAACTCTTTTGCTATATATATTTGATAAAATTATAATAGGACATTGTTTTGTTGTTTAATTATGTGGTACTCAATATTACAGAATACTCCGGCATACTACGAAACGACAACAGAAGATGCACGAAACAATGAATTCAACAGAAACATGGAAACTGTTCTGAAAAACACACGTTTCAAAGGAGACAAGAAATAGAAAACCATCAAGGATTATGAACTGGTCTTCGTGCCAATAATCTGGGAAAGACATTTCTATGTTGTCTGTTTCAACATGAAACACAAAAGAGTTGATGTATTGGACAACAGCGGTGTAGGGGATAACGTCAGCATAAAAAAAGTATGAAGGATGGGTGGAAAAATTGGTAAGTATCTTAAAAACTTTGAATATAAGAACTATGTTGACAAAACGCCAAACTAATATATGCAAAAAAAAATGTGAAAACTGCAGTACGGAGCTTTTGCAAACTACTTGCGTATTAAAAATCACCCAAAGCATAAGATCATGAGCAAGGAGAAGGTTGTCAGACAAAAGATGGATTGGAGGACAAAGTCTAACGTCATCGACTGTGGGATTTTCGCAATGAGGCATATGGAAACATACATGGGGATATAACTAGTTGGAAAAGTGGTTTGGCAACAGAAGATGCCCCAAATCAACTCCAACAAAGACAGCTAAATGAACTAAGGGTAAAATACATTGGAAAATCCTGTTTCATAGCGAAAATGAAAACATAAAACTACTGACAAGTTGTCTAAATACATTCATGGCTTATGGGGGAGAAAAAATATGTAAGTTGTTTGACAAAGCAGATGAGAGAATAGCAAAACGAATGTTAGAATATGTAGATTAGCTAAACGCCATGTATTTTAATGTTGACTATCGTGTTTTACTCTTTACATTATTACATCTACATGTTTGGTTATGTGATCTACTACCGTATTTGTGCAAATCAAAGAAAACGCCATGATTAGAAAAATTAACAAATGCCAACCATTTAAAACATAAACAACATTAAAAAAAAGGGTTAAAAAACTAAATTAATACAAGAAGAAAACACAAAAAACGCCAAATCTATAGGAAATCAATAAAACGCCATTAAAACATAAACGTCATACGTAAAAAATACTTTTTAAAAAAACGCCTTGAAAAAACAAGCATAAAGATGAAAAGGCCATTAAAACACAAACGTCATTCGTAAAAAATACACTTTTAAAAAAAACGCCATGTAAACTAGCATAAAGATGAAAACTCCATATATATTTAATTATTTTTGGGCAAAGGAATCATAACACCATTGTTTAGCGGGAAGTGGACAATGACAATCGTACCCCGGCATAACAATTAGCGCTCCCTGCCACGTGTTGGGCCAGGATCCGTTCTCACCGTTTTCACACTTTTCACCGTTCTCTCCTGATCCCGATTCTATATATATATATAGGGTAAGGTTCATTTGAGAACCACCTCTATTGTGAGAACCATGAGAACCAATGTGAACACACTAAAAAACCTTAAAAAAGCTAACCCCCCACAAAAAAAAAACCTAACCCCCCAAAGCTAAATGCTAAAAACTAAACCCCCCTAAAAACCTAAAAAAAAAAAAACCTAAACCGCCCTCCCCCCCCCCCCCCAAAAAAAAAAAAAAAACCTAAACCACCCTCCCCCCACCCAAGCTAAAATGCTAAAAACTAAACCCAAAAAAACCTAAAAAAATATAAAAAACACACAAAAAATTGTTTTTTTAATATTTTTATGTAAAAATCGCTATTTTTTGTATCCAAATTTTTTTTAAATTTTTTTAATAACAAAATATATCGATTTTAATTTAAAAATATTAAAAAAAAATTTGTGTGTTTTTTAGCTATACTTAGGTATTTTTGGTTGTGTTCAAAATGGTTCTCGCGGTTCTCACAATAAAGGGTGGTTCCTCACGGATCCTTCTCCTATATATATATATAGGAGAGGGTTCAAGTGAAAACTCTTTTTATCGCGAAAACTCAAAAACTAACTAAAAAAGCCTAAAAAACATACCAAAATTCTTTTTTATAATTTTTTTTAATTAAAATCACTATTTTTTACATATAAAAAAACCATTTTTCAAAAGAAAAAAATAATAATTTTGTAGTGCACATGTGCAATAATACACGTGTAGTACACATATAATGCACATGTGCAGTACATTTTTTTTTTGAAAAAAAAGTTGTTTTATATACAAAAACTAGTGAAAATTTGTAAAAAAAAATTGGTATGCTTTTTAGGTTTTTTTAGTTACTTTTCGGGTTTTCACTTTAACTAGTGGTTTTTAATTGAACCTTCCCCTATATATATATATATATATATATATATATATATATATATATATATATATATATATATATAGGATGGTTCAAATGAAAACCACTTTTATTGTGAAAACTCGAAAACTAACTAAAAAAAGCCTAAAAAACACACAAATTTTTTTTTTCAAATTTTTTATAAAAATCGCTGGTTTTTATATATGAAAAAACATTAAAAAAATTTTTTGTAGTACACATGTGTAATAATACACATGTGCACTACAAATTTTTTTTTTGAAATTTTTTTTATATAAAAAAACCTGTGAAAATTATTATGCAAAAAAAATATAAATAAATGAAATTTTTTGGTATGTTTTTTTGGCTTTTTAAATTAGTTTTCGAGTTTTCACAATAACTAGTGGTTTTTCATTTGAACCTTCCCCTATATATATATATATATATATATATCTCACTCCATATTTAGAGCCTTATCATTCAAAACACAACACAAAACCAACATGTATGATGTTTTAGTAATTTTTCATTATCTTATTTGTGGATTTTTTGTGTGTTTTATGGTTGACATTATGGTGTTTTATGCGTTTTTATACTTTATAGGAAATTTGGACCTTGTAGCAACTCCTAGCCTATATATAGAAACGGTATCAGGGGAATGTAACACATCGATCGCGTAAAACAACAAACTGCGGTGGAAACTTCGGGAAGTCACGTTACTGGAATTGTTTAACAACACATGGTATTTAAAGTTTTGTATTATTGAGTTAATTGTTTACATTGTCTTGGAATAACAGAAATAAAAGTACAGAATACATTGTCTTTCAAATTTTAAAGTCACTAAAGCCCGCGTCCATCCTATGTGAAGTATGCAATGAAATCATCTAAACATTGGCTCCTGAAACATATATGAAAAAGAGAGTCAGCATAAAAAGCTGGCGAGTACATAGGTTTTGTGAGTGTGTCAAATTCATGGCTTTAAATACATATTGCAATACCTCGTCCGACTACGAGAGTCGATAAGTGAAGACCTTGTATCGAAAAGTGTTCGATATTGCAATATAATTAACCAACTAAAACATGTTGGTTTAAGTTTATGAAAACCTTGTAGCCATGAATCTTGACCAAAACATTTCTTTTGTAAAACCGAGTAGTAAATCGATTTAAAAGAAAACTTCGTATGGTTTATATCTTTAAGTGAAAATCGTTGCGTGACTTTGTTCAAAACCATTTGCCAAGGGATTTGGATAACGCTACGGTATGTAATACGGTAAAAGCACTTATATATACGAAGTACCAGCGGCATATCCACCATGCTTTTAACATATTTCACTCGTCTCGTTATCTAAATCACTTACAATAAACCAATCATCCAATCGTCTGTGTTATAAATCAATCGCCCATTATAAAACCAATCGTCCGTGTTATAAATCAATCGTCCTTGTTATAAACCAATCGTCCATGTTATAAACCAATCGTCTGTGTTATAAACCAATCGTCCATGTTTTAATTGTGAAAACGGTGGTCGTTCTTTAATGAATACATTCAAACCTGTGTTGATTATACCACCAAAGGGTATCTTTAATAGACCACCAAAGGGTCTCTTTAAATAGATTAACAAACCAACAAATGATTTGTTAATCATAACAGTTCTGTCATTACCCAAACTTCCACCAAATCCAGTGAACAGTCTAGTAACGGGATTGTCAGTCCTATGGTACCATAACATACTACTGGTCGGCTCGGCCAAAGCTAATGAATGTCATTCGTGTTATGGATAACGCACTAACAAGTTGTTCTTATTATTGAAATCATATTGTTTTATATAAACCATAGACTTTGTTTTGAAAACTTGAAAACAATTTAGCACATATGAGTTACCCCAAAACATTAGCAAAAGAAAAATAGGGAAACTATGTACTCAATTGGGATTGCGAAAGTGTCCTTGATGAATGGAATAAACAAAGCTCAAGTGCATCCTAGTGTGTCAGATAACTATGTTAGTGTGTTGAGACTTTAATCGGAGGATTCGGGTAGAATGAAGTCTTATAAACCAAATGAGTATTGGGACTCATATTATAAGGTTGAACAAACTTAACATTCTGATTTGGAAAGGATCCTAAGTGCTTTTGACCCATTATCACTCGTTAAGGTAGTTTACTCTACTTTAACGGGTTATAAGCGTAATTATACGATCGGATGGTGATGTGCTTAAAATACAACATATAAATTATATCAAATACGGCGTAAAATCAACCCTTTTTCAGTACTAATGTTGGAAAAAGCTCGTCTCTTTGTTCCTTTTTAATTAACATGGTCAAAAGAGCTTAAATGCACAAAAGGAGTAAAATAACAACAAAAACCAACATAAAATATAATGAAGTAGGATTGACACAACTCGCCAAGCCCCAATCTACATCCACACCAAGGAAATAACAAGATCAGAAGCTTTGGCACGGGGATGTGCCCACCAGGCATGGGCTGTGCCTAGTGAGAATTCTCTACAGAAGACAAAGACAACAACAAAAGACAAATCCAAAACTCAACACAGGGCCGTGCTAAGGCAACACGGGGCATGGTCAACTCTAGGATTCGCAGAATCTGAGATAGTACATCAAGTACATTGGCCACGGGCCGTGTGCTGTTGACACACGGGGCCGTGTTAGTACAATGTCTGACACTGAAGTTAATGAAGAGGAGAGAGACTGATGGCCACGGGGCCGTGCTAGGCGGGCACGGGCCGTGTTGGACGCTCTGATTTCAACTATAAATAGGGGTGCTGTCACGGCCCCAGCCCCGGTTTGACCCGGTCAGGAGCCGTGGGACAGGAACCCGTGGTATTTGTTTTATGCGACAGCGGAAGATTTTAACAGGATATTTTAAAACTTGAAATGCCCGACTATTTTATTTCATAATTCGGGATAAAACCCCGTAATTTACAATATAGTGATTTCACTAGGAAATCTTTATTTTACAAAAAACATGTTTCTTTATTTTTATTGAGCCCCTTCCTTAAGCTTGTAGTGCTTCGCAGCACTTTTCCTGGATCACAACAGATCACCTGAAACATGTTTGAAAAAGGTTTTTGTCAGCAGGGAAATACTGGTGAATCATTCATTTTGCTTAAAACAACACGTTGTTATAATTTACAGTATTAAGAGCAATTACAATGTTTTCATATATCAACCAACTACCCACGGTATTTGTCACTCGACCATCCATTGGCTACCTTGTTGTCCATTGGTGTCTGTGACTATGGTCATATCACCCCTTGGCTAACTCATTGTCCAATGGTGAAGGTTATCAAGTATTGTATACAAACCCCACATACCGGCTGTACTTTGGAGATTACAAAGACTTAATCACTGTAATTATAACTTTGAAAATAAACATGATTTTGAAATCAAATTTGATAAAAAGAGAATGACTCACATTGCAAGTTTAATCGGGCAGAGTTTAAGCCTACTGATTAGCCTTGTAACCTAATTTAAATAACATGCACACAAACTAGGTCAGTAACTAATACAACATTTATGATAACTCACGAGATTAAAATCCTCACAGCGAATGACAAAGTGTGATACTTAAACATCCATCGAATTAACGACGAATGACAAAGTATAAACCCTAATTTGGGCAGCACTTAAACATCCATTGGATTGATTTCAATCGATCAGACATTGAATCGTAGCAGCGATCGAGTTATTACCCTGTTTTGCAGCATCGTTTCGTGCTGTGTGTGTGTATTTTATAGTAAATAGACTATAACTCAATGTACGAATTGAGTTTTTACGCCGTTCCAACTCCAAAATGCAAGTCCCACACCCCACTATTTATACTGAATTTTTGACCCCCTCGCGTGACGCTAGGGGTCTCCTTGGGGGCGTCGCGTGACGCGAGGGTCACCACTCTACCATAGGGTAGCCACGTCCCTAACTAGCCTTGCTGAGTTGAAGGAATGTCAAAATTCGATTTTGACAGCTAATTATGTGGATAATCGTAACTAGGGAATACCCCCCCCCCCCCCCTGAGTTTTAGGGGCCCTGATCCTGATTCTGATTATTCTGAAAATTTTAGGGTTTATGCAGAATCACTTGGGGGTCTCAATTAGGGTTTCCTATTGGACAAAATAAAATAATAATTAAGACTTTTTATGAGAGTTGTTACATCCTCCCCACCTTAATAAAAATCTCGTCCTCGAGATTTACTGGAATAAGTGAGGATATTTCCGTTTCATCTCTGATTCCAGCTCCCAAGTGTATTCAGATCCTCTCTTGGAATCCCATCTGACTTTAACTAACACTAGTCGTTTGTGTTTGAGAAACTTGATCTTTCTTTCTTCTATTTGTAATGGTTTCTCAACAAATTTTAGCTTTTCATTCACCTCTACATCTTGAAGAGGTACTACCAGAGATTCGTCAGATAGACATTTCTTGAGATTGGATACATGAAACACATCATGTACCCCAGTTAGCTCTCCTGGTAGTTGTAAACGATAAGCAACTAGTCCTATACGTTGGATTACTGGAAATAGTCCTACGTATCTTGGACTTAGCTTTCCTTTCTTACCGAATCGAACTACTCCTTTCCAAGGAGAAACTTTCAGGAGTACCTTGTCTCCCACTTGGAATTCCAACGACTTTCCACTATTGTCTGCATAACTCTTCTGGCGATCTCGAGCAGTCTTTAGTCTTTCCTTGATTTGAGTAATCTTGTCGGTAGTTTCTTGTACTATTTCAGGTCCTGATAATTGACTTTCTCCTATTTCTGCCCAGCAAACTGGAGTTCTGCACTTTCATCCATACAGTGCTTCGAATGGTGCAGCTTCGATGCTTGCATGATAACTATTATTATAGGAGAATTCAATTAAAGGTAAGTGGTCGTCCCAATTTCCACCAAAATCTATCACACATGCTCGTAGCATGTCTTCCAGGGTTTGTATCGTCCTTTCACTTTGTCCGTCTGTTTGAGGATGATATGCAGTGCTTAAGTTAAGTTTAGTCCCCATGGATTTTTGGAAACTTGTCCAAAAATGAGAAGTGAAACGACTATCTCTATCCGATACAATGGAGAGTGGAACTCTATGTAAGGATACTATTTCATCTACATATAACTTGGCTAACCTTTCCATGCTAAAGGTTTCTTTCATGGGTAGAAAGTGGGCTGATTTGGTTAATCGATCCACAATTACCCAAATCGCGTCATTACCTTTTCTAGTTTTGGGTAGCTTAGTAACAAAGTCCATTGTTATGAGCTCCCATTTCCATACAGGCATTTCTAATTGTTGAAGTAGACCTGAAGGTTTCTGGTGTTCTGTCTTAACTTGTGAACAAGTAAGACACTTAGAAACATATCTAGCTATGTCCTTCTTCATTCCTATCCACCAGAAATTATTCCTTAAATCTTGGTACATCTTGTTATTACCAGGGTGCATGGTATACCTAGATTTATGGGCTTCTTCTAAGATCTTATTTCTTAACTCTCCTTGCTTAGGTACCCAAATCCTTTTCTTATGGAATTTCCAAATTCCATCCTTTCCTTGCTCTAATTCTTTTATTCGTCATTTCATTCCTTTAGCATCGCCCTTGATTGCTGTTTCTTGAACATTCTTTAGTTGTTCCATTAAATCTAATTGTAGATTTAATCTAAGAGCACGAACCTATCATTGTTTCTCATGATACTTACGACTTAAGGCATCTGCAACTACGTTTGCCTTTCCTTCGTGATACTGAATATCACAATCGTAGTCGCTTAGGATTTCCATCCATCTTCTTTGCCTCATATTTAATTCTTTTTGTCCAAATATGTATCTTAAACTTTTATGATCCGTATAGATAGTAAATTTACTTCCATACAGATAATGTCTCCAAATCTTAAGGGCAAAAATTATGGCTCCTAATTCTAAGTCGTGAGTCGTATAGTTTTCTTCGTGCTTTTTCAGTTGTCTTGAAGCATATGCAATTACCTTCTTGCGTTGCATAAGCACACATCCTAATCCCAGTTTTGAAGCATCACAGTAAACTTCAAAATCTTCTGTTCCCTTTGGTAAGGCTAGAATTGGTGTATTTGTTAGCTTTTGCTTCAAAATCCTAAAGGCTTCTCCTTGCCTAGGTCCCCATTCAAACTTAACCGCTTTACAGGTTAGCTTAGTTAATGGTACTGCTATTTTGGAAAAATCCTTAATAAACCGCCTATAGTATCCAGCTAATCCTAAGAAGCTTCTAATTTTCATAGCTGTTTGTGGAACCTTCCATTTGGCAATTGCTTCTATCTTGGAGGGATCTACGTGAATACCTTCGTGATTCACCATGTGTCCTAAAAATTGCACTTCTTGTAGCCAAAATTCACACTTCGAGAATTTTACGTAAAGCTTTTCCTTTCTTAACAAAGTTAAGAGTGCATGCAGGTGCTGACAATGTTCCTCCTGACTTTTGGAATAAATAAGTATATCATCAATGAAGACAATTATAAATTTATCCAAATACGGTTTACAGATCCTATTCATCATGTCCATGAATGCTGCAGGTGCATTCGTTAGTCCGAAGGGCATGACTGAAAACTCGTAATGACCATACCTAGTTCTGAAAGCAGTCTTAGGTATGTCTTCCTCTTGAACTTTCAACTGATGGTATCCGGAGCGTAAGTCGATCTTAGAAAAGTATCTAGCTCCTTGCAATTGATCAAAAAGATCATCAATTCTAGGTAATGGGTATCGATTCTTAATTGTAACCTTATTCAATTCTCTATAATCGATACACATTCGCATCGAACCATCCTTTTTCTTTACAAATAACACTGGTGCTCCCCACGGGGATGAACTAGGTTGTATGAAACCTTTACTTAATAATTCATCTAATTGCTTTTTTAGTTCGAGCATTTCGGTAGGTGCTAACCGATAAGGTGCCTTGGCTATCGGTGTAGTTCCAGGAATTAAATGAATTCTAAATTCTACCTCCCTATCTGGTGGTAATCCTGGTAACTCTTCTGGAAATACATCTGGGTATTCTGATACTACAGGAATCTCCTTAAGTTCTTTATCCTTAGTACTAATGATTACTGAAATCATATATACTATTCCTTGCTTTCGTTCATAACTAGCAACTTTCATTACTGAAATGAACTTCATGGGTTTACGTGGCTTATCTCCTGTAATCATAATTACTTTTCCTGTGGGGGTACGAATTTCTACAGAATTTTTGTCACAAAGGATTCGAGCATGGTTGGTTATTAACCAATCCATTCCTAACACAACATCGAATCCGGCTAAATTCATAGGTAACAGTTTTGCAGAAAATTTATGGCCTAAGAGTTCTATCTTTCCTTCTTGCAAAACCTTATCTATGTTAACAGAATTTCCATCTGCCGTCTCGACTGTAAAAATCTGCCTAAGGGTGGTTAAGGGTAAATTAAGTGCTTGGCAGAATGAAGTATTTATAAAACTTTGGTTTGCACCAGAGTCAAATAATACTTTTGCATAAACATCGTGAACTAGGAACGTACCAGCTATTACATCTGGAATGAGTTTGGCTTCCTGCGTAGTCAACTGGAATGCTCGTGCATTCTTCTTGGTCATTCCGTCAGCTGGTTTGGCTTTGTTGTCTGCTGATTTAATCAATTTAGGACATTCTGGTTTGAAATGCCCAGTTTCTCCACAATTATAGCAAACCCTTGTTTTCTTCCTGCAGTCTTCTTCACGATGTCCTACAACCTTGCAAAAGTTGCAGGTTATATTGCATCTTCCAAAATGTTTCTTTTTGCAACTTTTGTAGAAAGGAGGAGTTGAGGATTGCCCAGTTCCTCTTTTCTTGAAATTACTCACATGAAATCCTTGGGAAATTTTCTATGCTACTTCCTTCTTTCGGTCTTCTTCTCTTGTGCGTACCAGTTCATCAGTTAGGGTATTAGCTATTTCTATCGCATCGTCAATAGTGCGAGGTCTCGCAGCTTTAACGATATTATGGATTTCGCCAATTAATCCCCAAATATAGCGGGAAATAAGTACCGGTTCTGGCGAAGCCAGTGTTGGTACCACTCTCGCATACTCGAAGAATGTCGAAGTATACCTCGACAATCTACACCCATCATCCGATGGTTCAGGAACTTATTTGCCATTTGTTCCTTTTCATATTCGGGACATAATTTTCTTTCCATTAGTTGCTTGAATTCTTCCCAACTCATGGAGTAGGCCACATTTCTTCCTTTGGCTTGAAGTACTGTATTCCACCATTCTAGCGCCCGTTCTTTAAAAAGATGTGACGTATACATTACCTTGTCTTCCTCAGCACATTTACTTATCATAAGTACTGCTTCGGTTTTCTCTAACCAACGCAGTGCCGCAGTCGCCTCTTCATTGCCTGCGAACTCAGCAGGTTTACAGGCAATGAATTCTTTATAAGTGCAACCAGGTGTTGCAGCTTTCATTCTTTTGAGAATTGGGGCTTGCCGTATTTCATTAGTATGGTTGCTGCCTCCGTTTACGCTATTACTAAAGTTGTCTTCATGAGTACGTTTACTAGGAATAATTTGTTGAGGTTCAACAGGTTTCTGAGCAGCAGCAAGGATCGCTGGAATAGCATTGGCTATCCCTTGAGCAACGATATTCTCGATATCTTGCCTATTCAGAAATTGATCTTCCTGGTTTTGCTCAGATTGATTAACCTTGTCAACTGGTTCATTATTGGCGTTTTCCATCTGATAATTAGTAAATATAATTTATTAGTATAGAGTAAATGACAATTATACACAAAACAATTATACAAATTTCACAACACACATATAGCCAAAATTATCGATTTCTCGATTCCCATTATATATATATATATATGTTATGCATCAGTACACACCGTTATTTTACAAAAGTTTTATTTGTAGGTTATTTTACAGACTTATTTTATTATTACTATTACTATTATACCATCACAACTTTACCACCATCTTATCCCTGGGTACTTTAGAAGCGACGTTCCCTCTCGTCGTATTTCCAGGAGATCTGTTCTCCTACCTCCCGAATCCTATCCCCCGCACCTATCAGCTCCTCGCCAAAATGGCGGAGTTCTGCTAAGTTTTCATTGCTCATTGGTGGGTTTGGTATAGGTTCTGGGTTGAACTGAGGGAAAAAGGTATAAGGGTTATTAAGAAGGTTTTGAAACTGCCAGTCATTTGTCCACCACTTTTCCATTCCCAGAGGTTGAGTGTGAATCAGAGGGTCTGGTATGGCTGGTTCTAAATTTATTGGGAGTTGAGTCTCGGCAGGATAAGGGTAAAGGTTATTATTGATAGGTCTAATGATATCACAGCTTGCCAATATGCGATCCAACTCCTCTTGTAATGGTAACTCCTCACCTTGTCTAGAACTTTCCCCAATTTCCAGTTCTACTTGCCTAGAATCTTCCCCAATCTCGATCCCTTTTCCCTTATCTATGGGATTTTCTATTTTGGGAACTCTCCTAGTTGCTGGTTTCCTCCTACGTACACGCCTCCAACCTACGAATCTTCTCTTTTTCTTAGGCTTTGGTTTCTCCAGAGGTGGAGCGTGGAATTCCATAGGTTCTTCCACATCGGGTATGTAACCAGTAAAGTCTTTGGAAACGTCTATTTTCACCGGATAGAGATTGAGATTCTGAAGGGCTTCTGATAACTCATTCATGCTGTTTAGCATATATGCAAAATGCACACAAAATGCTAAGTTAAAATTTTATAACAAAAATTTCACAGATAAACATTCAAGTATTATTGCATACCGTAAAACTAATTTAATACAAAGGACAACTAGAAATTAAAACATACTAGGGTTTATTGCAAACTTATTTATTTACTTAGGTAAAATTTTCTTTAGAGTTTCTGGCATGTAGATGATATGGGTGCTACTACTGGTTCAAGATAATTAAACTTTAGCATTGACTGCTACAGTGGCTATAATATAAAGATCTGCCATTTTTCATCTAACTCATCTTCCCATGGTGGGTTTTTGCCTATTTCCTGAGTTTCCTTTGGTTGTGATTTCTTTCTTTTCTCTTGACTTTTCCTAATAATTAAACTTCTTTTATTAGGAGAAAGTGGTTTCTCATACTGTGCTTTACGAACAAATATTCCTTCCCCAGTATCTGTTGGATATTTTGAGGATGAAGTTCCTTTTTCTTTTGGTGAACTATCTAATTTATGATAGATATCCGAAAGCTTTTGCTTACCCATACTGTAAACAAATATTCAAATAATAAAACACATAATCACAAAATGGTAATCAGTAAAAATTAAGTATTCTTTAAATACTTAATTGGCTTAAATCAGTGGCTCTGATACCACCTTTTCCTGTCACGGCCCCAGCCCCGGTTTGACCCGGTCAGGAGCCGCGGGACAGGAACCCATGGTATTTGTTTTATGCGACAACGGAAGATTTTAACAGGATCTTTTAAAACTTGAAATGCCCGACTATTTTATTTCACCCCTTGGCTAAATCGTTGTCCAATGGTGAAGGTTATCAAGTATTGTATACAAACCCCACATACCGGCTGTACTTTGGAGATTACAAAGACTTAATCACTGTAATTATAACTTTGAAAATAAACATGATTTTGAAATCAAATTTGATAAAAAGAGAATGACTCACATTGCAAGTTTAATCGGGCAGAGTTTAAGCCTACTGATTAGCCTTGTAACCTAATTTAAATAACATGCACACAAACTAGGTCAGTAACTAATACAGCATTTACGATAACTCACGAGATTAAAATCCTCACAGCGAATGATAAAGTGCGATACTTAAACATCCATCGAATTAACGACGAATGACAAAGTATAAACCCTAATTTGGGCAGCACTTAAACATCCATTGGATTGATTTTAATCGATCGGACATTGAATCGTAGCAGCGATCGAGTTATTACCCTGTTTTGCGGCAGGGTTTCGTGCTGTGTGTGTGTTTTATAGTAAACAGACTATAACTCAATGTACGAATTGAGTTTTTACGTCGTTCCAACTCCAAAATGCAAGTCCCACACCCCACTATTTATACTGAATTTTTGACCCCCTCGCGTGACGCGAGGGGTCACCTTGGGGGCGTCGCGTGACGCGAGGGTCACCACTCTACCATAGGGTAGCCACGTCCCTAACTAGCCTTGCTGAGTTGACAAAATGTCAAAATTCGATTTTGACAGCTAATTATGTGGATAATCGTAACTAGGGAATACCCCCCCTGAGTTTTAGGGGCCCTGATCCTGATTCTGATTATTCTGAAAATTTTAGGGTTTATGCAGAATCACTTGGGGGTCTCAATTAGGGTTTCCTATTGGACAAAATAAAATAATAATTAAGGCTTTTGATGAGAGTTGTTACAGGTGCTTGGTTTCATTCCAATCCATCCCTTGGCAAACCACTTCTCTCATACTTTCCACCACTCCACCACCACTACAACACCATCATCCACCACCATCATCCATCTTCAATCATTTAGAGTGTGTAGTAGTCTCGGGATCCAAGATCGATCATAAGAGTCTTTGTCAAACAAAGGCCAAGCTTGGATAAACTCTTACATCACTTGGTGAAGACGAATCTTTTATGTATTAATTTTTGATTTCCAATCTTTGGCTCCTTTTTAATTGGGTATGTATTAATGACTTTAATAACTAGTTTTTTATATTAAAGGCGAATTTATCTAACCATTTTTTATATGTTGCTGACTCACATATTTATGTCTTTATGGTCTATATAAAGCACGTTAACTACTTGGAAGGAGGTTAGAAGGGTGGTTGGGTTAATTTTATGTCTCGTTCAGTGTATAGATCCTGCAAGAACCTGGTTCAAGCTTAGTAGGACTTCACGAGCGGACGGTCTTAACTCCCGCGGGAGAAGTAAGAACCGCTTGAATCCCTTATTTATAAACTACTATTAAAACTTTGAACCAACCCCGCGAGGACTGTATCCCTGCTGACTCAGACCAAAGGGTTGAGGGTAATGCTGCTTGGAAGGGACCTACCACTTTTCGCATTAATAACTTACTTAATTATCTTTCAATAATCCGACCTTGCGGGACTGGATCCCTGCTGACTCAGACCAATAGGTTGAGGGTAACGCTGCCTGGAAGGGGGCCTACTACTATAACTTAAAGATAATCTCTTAAAATGCCCATAGTGCGGAAATCATTAAAGGGATACATAAACGAGGAGTTGGAACCAAGTGATTCCTTCTTGTCTATTTGTTTTTCCTATATTTTATTTTTGCTTTTTATTTTATCTTTTTCTAGCTTTAAAAACCTTTTCATCAAAGTTTGGTTAGATTAGACGTTAACGATAAGCCGGTATTAAAAGCTCTTGTGTCATTGGACGACCTCAGTATCTTGCCATCACTATCTACGTCCGCAATGGGTGCACTTGCCATAACGTGCGTGTAGAGTGATTGTAGTATATCGTGTTTTATAAATTTAAAACTTGAATTTGCAAGTAAAAAGAGATAAAATATATCTAAAAAATATAACCACAGTGCACCACATCAAGTTTTTGGCGCCGTTGCCAGGGACAAGGATTTTGAAAAAGCTTAAAATTAACGACCTAATCAAATTCTAACATTTTTCAAAAATTCACGTGTTTTATAAATTTAAAACTTGAATTTGCAAGTAAAAACAGATAAAATATATATAAAAAATATAACCATAGCGCACCAAGTCAAGTTTTTGGTGCCGTTGCCAGAGACACAAGGATTTTGAGAAAGTTTAAAATTAACGGCCTAATCAAATTAACGGCCTAAAACTAACGATTTTAAACTAGACCAAACTTTTCAAGAAATTCACGTTTTACAACCTTCTTTTGAAAATCATTGTTTGGTTTCTTCTCATTCTAAGTTTTTAAAAGAGTTAAACACTACTACTAAAATCGAGGAATTAGTAAGCGACACGTTAACAAATGATCAAACTTCGCTAATAAACGATGAATACCATGAACTAAACATAAAGCCGATACCATGTTTTTTTTTTCAAAACATCTTTGTTAGTAATGTGCTAATTGATAAAGATCTTTGCGTTAACTTAATGCCAAACTATATTTTCAAAAAATTGGGTACTAGTGATTTTTCTCCTCTTAAAATTCCTATTTTTCTCTCAATCCGAAAAATGATTAATGCCATAGAAATGGTTGAGGATGTCTTAATTCAAACAAGCCAAGTGGTAGTTCCAATCGACTTTATCATCCTAGATGATGCCCCCTTTGTGTTGGGGAAACCATTTCTAAACCCATCAAGCCTTGACCCAACAGAAGCAAAACAACCTACCACTTCAATTAGGGGCCGACAAAAGGTACATCGATCTTGACCAATCAATGAAATATCCAATTCATGATGACGACCCCCTAATTGAAGATGAAGCGGAGCCACCCGATACAGAAGAAATAGAAGAAGAATTCGTCGAAGATGAGGACGTCATAGAACAAACCTTTTCGGCCATCGATCTTAATAAAGAAGAAAATAAGCGGTCTCTCGAAGACCCACCGCCACATGAACTCAAGGAACTACCAAAAGGTCTAGAATACGCATTCTTAGACGAACTTGGTTTCCCTGTCATCATTTTTTCTAAACTAACACTTTTCGAAAGACAAAAAGTAATAAACCTTTTGAAAAACCATAAAAATTCAATTGCGTGGAGGCTCATGGATATCAAAGCCATCAATTCGTCCATGTGCACCTATAAAATTTTAATGGAAGATGAGTATAAAACGGTAATACAATCACAACGAAGAGTAAATCCAAACGTGTAAGAAGTGGTTAAGAAGTGGTTAAAAATGAAGTCAACAATCTACTAGACACCGGACTTATCTATCCTATCTCCGATAGCCCATGGGTAAGTCCCATCCAAGTAGTAGCAAAAAAAGAGGTATGACGGTAATAACTAACGATAAAAATGAACTTATACCAACGAGAACCGTCACCGGATTGAGGGTTTGTATCGACTATCGTAAATTAAATGAAGCAATAAGGAAAGACCACTTTCCTTTACCATTCATTGACCAAATGTTAGAAAGACTATCCGGTCATAAATTCTATTGTTTACTCGATGATTTCTCTAGGTATTTTCAAATTGCCATAGCACCGGAGGACCAAGAAAAAACAACTTTTACATGTCCCTATGGAACTTTCGCTTATTGACGCATGTCTTTTGGTCTACGCAATGCCCCTGCTACGTTTCAACATTGCATGGTGGCTATCTTCCAAGACATGATAGAAAAAACCATGGAAGTTTTCATGGATGATTTTTCTATATTTGGAGATACATTTGACCAATGCCTCGATAACCTTGAATGAATGCTATCCCAATGTGAGGAAACTAACTCGCCCTTACTTGGGAGAAATGCCATTTCATGGTAAAGGAGGGAATAGTACTCGGTCATAAAATCTCAAGCGAAGGAATGTAAGTTGATCCGGCAAAAATAAACACTATTTCCTAGGACATGCCGGATTTTATAAACGATTTATGTCGCAGCCCCCGAACCCTACCCCAGGAGCGGAAGCCGCGAGCCAGTGAAGTGGTGTCGGTGTTTAT
Source organism: Helianthus tuberosus (assembly GCA_030545235.1). Lineage (NCBI taxonomy): Eukaryota > Viridiplantae > Streptophyta > Magnoliopsida > Asterales > Asteraceae > Helianthus > Helianthus tuberosus. The sequence goes on along the minus strand of CM060417.1, from coordinate 81,729,034 downwards.
TAATTTGGCAGTGGAAATGAGACATCAGGACCGTAGTTAGGAAATATTTATCAGAGTTTAAAACACCAAACTTTTATAATAAATAAATGGGTTAAAACCCAAGTTTTCATTACAATACATTTGTAGGGATAAACCCTAATTTATTGAAAATAAAATCTCCTTTTTATTTAGGTAACTTTTATAACCACATCTTTAAGCCTTCAGTGCTCTCCAGCTGGCTTCTATTATCTTCACATTAAGTTACCTGAAACGCGTTTTAAAAAGGTTTTATCAGCAAGAAATACTGGCGAGTGCATCCCAGTTTAATCAAAACAGTTTTATAACTTTACAATATTGAGAGCGATTACAATGTTTATATCTACCCAGTTACTCATTCAGTACTGTCAACACCTGACTTGTGGTCATGTTACTCATTGGCTAACTCTTTGTCCAATAGTAACGAATAACAAGTAATGTATACAAAACCCCAACATACCGGCAGTAATTGTAGAATACATAGACTCAATTACTGTTAAGTATAATTTAAAACATTTGAGGTTTTGGTAAAACATTTTGAATGACTCACAAAAAAGGTGACAAAAGTAAGATGTACTCACATTGCTGACTTAGATAATACTATAGCTTCCTGATGGTTCTCCTGGTTATTATCTATTAAAATTAAACAATGCACACGTGTTAGTAAGATAACCCAAATCACATTAGCCATACAACACGAGACAGAACTCCAACGAACTGAGTCAGGCAGAGCCTTGACATGCGTTACGGAGCCCTAGATCAATCGGGTAGGGTAACAAATACGTGATCGGGGGTTATAATACTTACAACGAGGCCGAGTTTCGCTTTTTAGGGGTATTATTCCTGAGAGTAATAGCACTATAGCTTTTGAGAGAGAAAGAAAATTATGAACGAGAATGAACTGAGGCCTGAGGCCCCTTTTATACGCCTGACATAAGGAGGCTCGCGCCCCACGAGGGGTCTGGGGTCGGCCTTGTCGGCCCGCGAGACCCTAGGCTAGGGCTATAGGCTTGGCGAGTCACCTATCTAGCCTTGACGCGTAACAGGACAGGTGGCGGACCAGGGTCCGGCCTGGTGTCACCTTATTGTGGCATGCGACTCACACACCTAAGGGGGTCGCGCCCCGTGAGAGATCCCATTCTTTGTTTTTTTATTTTTATTAATATAAATGTTATTTATGCCTGTTAACGAGTATTCAGGGTATAATAGGAATGTTTAGGGTTGTGTTAAGGGGTTTTAGGAGGGTTGTTAAATCTCATCCTCGAGATCTACTAGAACAGGTGTGGATATTTCCTTTGCATCTCTGACTCGAGTTCCCAAGTGTATTCTGGTCCTCTCTTAGAATCCCATTTCACTTTGAGCAGAACTAATCTCTTGTGTTTGAGATTCTTGATATTTCTATCTTTAATCTGAACGGGTTTCTTTAGAAACTTAAGATTCTCATTTACCTCGATGTCTTTAAGAGGTATCACTAATGATTCGTCTGCTAAGCACTTTTTGAGGTTACATACATGAAATACATCATGTATTCATGCCATTTCCTCTGGCAGTTGTAGCTGATAAGCTACGGGTCCTATTCTTTTGATAATCTCAAAAGGTCCAACATACCTGGGGCTTAGCTTTTCTCTTTTAACGAATCTGACTACTCCATTCCAAGGAGAAACTTTTAACAATACCTTATCTCCAACTTGAAATTCCAATGGTATTCTTCTGTTATCCGCATAACTTCTTTTGACTATCTCGTGCTGCTTTTAGTCTTTCATTGACTTGAATAATCTTGTCCGTTGTTTCTTGTACTATCTCTGGTCCAGATATTTTCTTTTCTCCAATTTCTACCCAACAGACTGGAGTTCAGCACTTTCGTCCATAAAGTGCTTCAAACAGTGCAACGTTAATGCTAGTATGTAGCTGTTATTGTTGGAAAATTCTATTAATGGTAAATGATCATCCCAATTTCCTCCAAAATCAATTACACAGGCTCTAAGCATATCTTCCATTGTTTGTATTATCCTTTCGCTTTGTCCGTCCATTTGAGGATGATAAGCGGTGCTTAGATTTAACCTGGTTCCCATTGCTTTTTGGAAACTTGTCCAAAAATGAGAAGTAAAACGGCTATCTCTATCAGATACAATAGATAAAGAAATTCCATGTAGTGAAACTATTTCATTTACATATAACTTGGCTAACTGATCCATACTGAAAGTTTCCTTCATTGGTAAGAAACGAGTAGATATGGTTAATCTGTCAACAATCACCCAGATTGTATCATTACCTTTTCGTGTCTTGGGTAATTTGGTAATAAAGTCCATTGTTATCAATTCCCATTTCCATATTGGCATTTCTAATTGCTGTAATAACCCTGAGGGTTTCTGATGCTCAGCTTTAACTTGAGGTTTTTGTAAAACATTTTGAATGACTCACAAAAAGGTGACAAAAAGTAAGATGTACTCACATTGCTAACATAGATAATACTATAGCTTCCTGATGGTTCTCCTGGTTATTATCTATTAAAATTAAACAATACACACGTGTTAGTAAGATAACCCAAATCATATTAGCCATACAACACGAGCCAGAACTCCAACGAACTGAGTCAGACAGAGCCTTGACATGCGTTACGGAGCCCTAGATTAATCGGGTAGGGTAACAAATACGTGATCGAGGGTTATAATACTTACAACGAGGCAGAGCTTCGCTTTTTAGGGGTATTATTCCCGAGAGTAATAGCACTATAGCTTTTGAGAGAGAAAGAAAATTATGAACGAGAATCAACTAAGGCCTGAGGCCCCTTTTATACGCTTGACATATGGCGGCTCGCGCCCCGCGAGGAATTTGGGGTCGGCCTTCACGGCCCGCGAGACCCTAGGCTAGGGCTATAGGCTTGGCGAGTCACCTATCTAGTCTTGATGCGTAACAGGACACGTGGCGGACCAGGGTCCGGCCTGGTGTCACCTTGTCGCGGCCCGCGACTCGCACACCCAAGGGGGTCGCGCCCCGCGAGAGATCCTATTCTTTGTTTTATTTGATTTTTATTAATATAAATGTTATTTATTCCAATTAACGAGTATTCGGGGTATAATAGGAACGTTTAGGGTTGTGTTAAGGGGTTTTAGGAGGGTTGTTATAATTTATCACAGACTTTTTGAAAATTTCTAGAGATTTATCTAAATTAATTGAAAAAGATGCACCATTCATCTTTGATGAGTAATGCAACAATATTTTTCTTACCCTAAAAGAAATGCTAGTCAATGCACCAATCATGATAGTGCCTGATTGGAAACTACCTTTTGAAATCATGTGCGATGCGAGTGAATTTGCGGTTGGAGCCGTCTTAGGACAATGAAAAGAAAAACACTTTCACCTAATAAATTATGCAAGTAAAACTCTTTACGATGCTCAAGAAAATTACACAACAACTGAAAAAGAGTTACTAGCCGTAGTATCTGCTTTTGATAAATTTCGTTCCTATCTTTATCTTTCTAAAACAATAGTCTATACGGATCATGCCGCCATTCGATACCTCTTCAAGAAACAAGATGCCAAACCACGTTTGATCCGCTGGATTCTTCTCCTCCAAGAATTCGACATTGAAATAAAAGATATACGAGGAGCCAAAAACACTGCCGCTGATCATCTATCTCGCTTAGAAGATCCTGCTTAGGAGATAACTAGGGTAGAAATCATCAATGAAAAGTTCCCGATCGAATCCGTAGAGATGGTCGAATATCAAGAAGAACCATGGTACGCCGACTATGCTAACTACCTTGCTAGTGGCATTCTAGTCAAGGGTTGGTCACATCAACGAAGAACAAAATTCTTGCCGATGTAAAACACTATTTTTGGGAAGACCCATATCTTTTTAAAATATGTGCCGATCAACTCATCTGAAGATGTGTCCATGGTCAAGAAGTAAGGAAAATTCTTCGCCATTGTCATGAGGGATCGTACGGAGGACATCATGGAGTTGCAAGCACCGCACGAAAGGTACTTGATTCCGGATTTTGTTGGCCAACCATCCATAAGGGTGCATATCATTTAATCAAAACATGTGATGCATGCCAAAGAACAGGTAATATCTCATCAAGAAATGAAATGCCACAAAATGACATTCTTATTTGTGAAATTTTTGATGTTTAGGGTATGGATTTTATGGGACCTTTCCCACCGTCAAAAGGTAACAAATACATTCTTGTAGCGTTAGATTACATGTCCAAGTGGGCCGAGGCGGAAGCTCTTCCAACTAACGATGGGAGAGTTGGGGTAAAATTCTAAAATGATTATTTTCTCGTATCGGTGCTCCAAAAGCACTCATTAGTGATAGAGGTACCCATTTTTGCAATCATCAATTAAATAAAATTTTAACAAAATATGGGGTCTATCACCGCGTTTCAACCGCCTACCATCCTCAAACCAACGGTCAAGCCGAAGTAACAAATCGGGGGCTAAAAAGAATGTTAGAAAAAACCATAGGTCAAAACAAGAAAGATTTGGCGGATAAACTAGATGATGCTTTATGGGCCTTCTGAACCGCCTACAAAACACCAATAGGCACCACCCCATCTAGGCTAGTCTATGGAAAAAAGTGTCACCTCCCGGTGGAAATTGCTCACAAGGCCTACTAGGCATTAAAAAAAGTAAACCTAGACCAAGAACTTGCCCTCACAAATCGATTCTATCAGTTAAACGAATTAGATGAATGGAGAAATCAAGCATACTCTAACTCCTAAATTTATAAGGAACGCATGAAAAATATACACGATAAAATGAGCAAACCTAAAGACTTTCGGGAGGGTGATCACGTACTATTGTTTAACTCGAGGCTTCGATTATTTCCTAGAAAGGTTAAGTCAAGGTAGACGGGACCTTTTTCGATCACCCAAATCTTTCCACATGGAGTGGTAGAAATTAAGTCTCCAAACGGAGAACCTTTTAAGGTAAACGGAAAAAGGCTTAAGCTCTACTGAGGTTTCATTGAGGATGAGGAAGTTGAAATGGATCTTCAAGAGGCAGGTATGTGATCGGTAAAACGATCAAATGTTTATTGTAAATATGCATATTTTTCTTTTTAATCATCTTGTAGGAACAATTGGGAAGCATCATCTTTGAAGACTTGACGACAAACATGTAAGTACAAAAGGAACCAAGGAGAAACGGTCATACACACGTGCACAAATAAAAAATAAGGTTACTGGCACTTTGAACACGGGGTCGTGCCCACCTGACACGCCCCCGTGCCCAAACACCCAGATACATGAAAAATAATAAAACACGGCACGGGGCCGTGCTGAATCAGCACGAGGCCGTGGCCGACGTGTAGACAAACTATATAAGCCACTGTCTTCACTTTTTCAACACAAAACACGACCCGTTTTTCTGGAGACCCCGGTTCCTACCTGATGTAGCGTGTGTTACAAAAGATGAAGATCAAACACGTTGATTCTACGAATACCCGTGTAGTTCTTCCCCAACCCCCAAATTGCAACCCAAAGGCACATAATTTGAAGTGAAAAATGAGTTAATCAAAAATTCAAATCTGCCTTTTCCAATTACTAGAGAAACACATAAATAGGAACAGAAATTCGAAACGGGCCTAAAAAAGACAATGGGCCTAACACAAGCCCACAAACAAAATGCCCAAAACACTTCAAAAAACATAAAAACGTAAATAACTAATAGAAATACGTGTTTTTTTGGCCCGGACGATGACCCAAACTATTGTAGGCGTTTGCAGCAAGATGGAGCTCGTTCTCACGTTCGTTTCGCCTGGTCGCACGCCCAAAACGGACCCCCGTAGCCCAAGTTAGAGCCATTTTAGTGAGGCCCCTTTTGTTACACGATCTTGGGCCTCCAAATACATGATGGCCCGCTCCTCCACACTTGGACCCGCATCACTACTGATTTTCTGACGGATTTCAACGATCGATCAACCTAATCCGACTACAAGGTATGGTTTGCATGTAGTGTAACACCAAAAATTCAGATTTAATATAGGGTTCTTGAACTAGACCCGTGCCAACCTCGAATTTTTGTTTAGATCTTGTTAATAGTAGTTAGCATTAGTGTTTTTGAATGTGAATCACTGAATGTTGTTGGGGAAATCAAATTATTCAAACTGTTTTTAACCAAACCCTTGTTCTTGACCGAAAACCTTAAAATCGAAAAGGTAAACGGGTGTTTTATGTAAAAATGATAGTTGGGGTTTGATTTTCGGGGTAAACCGCACCTAATAGACCAAAAGTTTTGAATTTTCGAAGCCGGCTTGAAAACCTTGTTTTTTGAAGAAACAGACGGTTCGACACGGTGCCGTGTCCATTGGACATGGGGCTTTCTTGCAGGGATGGCGCCGCACAAATTCCTCAGGTTTAAAACCTATGAACTTGAGTACCAAACACGGTATGAAACTCTGCAAGCAAGACACGAAGAACCTCCAAGGTAAGTCTGCTATGAAACACTCGAAACGGTAGGGCAGCGGGAGAGATACGATGCTCTTGTAACTGGTCCTCTCCGCATCTTTTTGGAGACCTGGCTCCGATCTATCCATCAATACAACAAGGAGTTTTTGAGCACACTCACGTTCAAAAGGACTAAGCTGGACCTCTTCGATTCTGATGCCGTATAGTTCAGATGTGGGGGTGAATGGTACAGCTTATCTGTCGCCCAATTCGGTATCAACATTGGACTTTATACCGAGGAGGATGCGGTGGAACCAGAATTCACCGAAGCTATCAGAGAATTACAAGATAACCTGCGACAAGCGGCATGGGCAACGATCAGAGATGGCCACTACAACCCGAGCTCAACAAAAAGCACCAAAATAAGGGACCCGCTTATCTGCTACATCCATCGGTCCTTAGTGGTGCTTTGTGCCAAAGAAAAGACATCAGTGGGGTGGTGAACTTACGAGAACTTACTTGCTTTACTGTCTCGTAACCCACCAACCCAACGACGTCGCCCACATGCTGCTACAGAACATGGCTGCCAACGACCACGGACACCCGAACACCCATCTTCTATGGAGGATGGATCGCCAAACTATTCAAGAATTACATTCGGCGAACTCCAACGGTGTTCAACAAGGGTGTGGGTACAACAAAAGTTGATCTTGCGGTGTGCCGAAGTATGAATCTAATCATCGATTGCCCTGACGGATCTATGCGCTTCAAGGATGCAAGTGGTCGGGTTTGGAACCCAAATGACCCAGATGAGATCTTGGCAATCGAAGATGTCCCTAACCGTCCTCATCCCAGACCATTCCTGGGATCCTCATCCCAAGGAGGGAGTGATTTTCCTAACCTCATCAATTTATATAATATTATGAAGGAAAACCTCCAAGTATCCAATAATGCCTATAGTTTGGGTCAAAGCTCGATCTCCCGGATTGGTAGCATGGAATGTAACATCATTTCCATGAAAAACGACATCCCATACATCCAGGACCACATGGTGATTCAAGACGAGGAGGAGGAAGATAAGGAGGGACAAGATATGGATTCAGACTAGTTGGTGGTGGCAGCAGGTGATGTGGTGGTCTTTCAGGTTATCTCTCTCTTTTGAACTTGTTGGTATGCCCCGGGTTGCATCCTGTTCAGACAATTTACTTTCCTTTAACTATTTACTTTTCTGCACTTTATTTTCTTTTCTTTTGTGATGTGGTGGTGAACAACTTAAAACTATCGTAAGTTAGTTTGTATTATGGTTATGTTGTATTGTATTGTGTTGGATTGTGGTAGTATTATATGCTCACAAGTACCATGGGAGGCTCGGACACACTAAGCATAGTGGCCCCTAAGCCCAGAAAACAGAAGCCAAATGACAAAACCTGCATTTTTACCTGAAACAGACAAGTGCCACGGGGCCGTGCTCACTAGACAGCCCCTGTGCCCAACCCACTGATGCCAAAAATTTCTCCCCAAAAAATGACACGGGCCATGCTCACCAGGCACTCCCCGTGCTCACTTCAATGTAAGTTTTCTGAAAACCCAGTTACTGGCACTTTGGCCACGAGCCTAGTAACTAAATTTTTTTGTTATTTTACGCATTTTTTACACATTCAACCAAAATAAATCATTTTTGGGATACATTGAGGGCAATGTGTAATTTAAGTGTGGGGGGATGCTAAAACCTTGAATCGTTTGTCCTAAAAAGCAAGCCTTACACAAAATTCGCCTTGGAAACCGCTAAGGTTTTGGCCCTCTTTGTGGCTCTTTTTAAGGATATCCTGACTGTGCCTAGGTCTGCATATAATCTGGATGCAACAGAAGGGTAGTCCTGATATCTCGGATGACTCATCAGTATAAAGACCCAAAACTTCAGATGTTGGCTATCTATCAACGCAGGATTTAAGACCATGAAATCATACACCGTTGGTCTGTTACCCACGTGATGTCCAGTCCATTAGGTTTATATCACTTGGTATCTCTTTTCTTTTCGAGCGTTAGACCTATCAACACATCGCAGTGGATCCTAGCCTGTTCAGCTTTGAAACCTTACATGTGTTAATCAAATTCTTTAGCACGAAAATTTATTTCATTTCCTAACCACTATTTCTCCCCCTCAAATGTCGTTGGGAAATGAAAATGTTTCTGGGCTTACAAGTTCATTAAAACATGGATATCAAGTCTACATCAGCTGGATGCCAATTCTTGGGGGACAGTCTCATCTTATGGCAGTGCAAGAAGCAACAGCTCACTTTTGTAGCGGAAGCAAAGTGTGCTGCAGCATCTACTGCCTGCTGCTCTTAGGTTCTTTGGATGCAAAACCAGCTCAAGAATTACGGTTTGACTTATCTAAACTCTACTACTTATTTTGATAATGATGCCGTTATCCAGATTATCAAAAACCCTGTTTTTCACTCTAAAACCAAGCACATTGATATCAAGGTACGTTTTATTCGAGATTGCTATGACAGAGGATCGTTTAAACTTAAACAGATCCACACAGATGCTAATTCAGTGGATCTTTTTACAAAACCTGTTAGCTTCTCGAGTTTCAATGTGCTTGTGGATCCTTCGAAAATGATGCGTTTCACCGATTGAGCGACGACAAAAAAAAACCCTGGGTTTCTATACTAAGGTAAATAAACAAGTAAATTTGTGCATAAAGTGTGATGCACAAATTTAGGGGGGGAGAGGGTCATATATGTACATATGCATTGTTTGAGGAGGAGAAAAGCACAAAAAAAAAACATATGTACATACGCATTGTTTGAGGGGGAGAAATAGTCGTTGGGAAATGAAATAAATTTTCGTGCTAAAGAATTTGATTAACACATGTATGGTTTCAAAGCTGAACAGGCTAGGATCCACTACGATGTGTTGATAGGTCTAACGCTCGAAAAGCAAAGAGATACCAAGTTATATAAACCTAATGGACTGGACATCACGTGGGTAACAGACCAACGGTGTATGATTTCATGGTCTTAAATCATCTAAAAAATATAACCACACCACACCACGTGAAGTTTTTGGCGTTGTTGCCGGGGACACAAGGATTTTGAGAAAGCTTAAAATTAATGGCCTAATCAAATTCTAACATTTTTCAAAATTGCGCGTCCGTTTTAAAACCTTTTTTCTATTTACAGTAGGTTTAACACGGGGCCGTGTTACTGGGACACGCCCTCGTGCTGCAAATTTCCTAAAAAACTTTTTCAAACGCCTAAATACAGAACTGCCCACGGGGCTGTGCTAGTTCAGCACGGGGCCGTGGTCAACAATCTGTTAAATTTTTAACTTCTAGTTTCTGATTCTGAGGCTCGTTTTTCTTGTGGGTATCTTCCAAAACAATGAATTACTACTCAGAAGACTACACCTACTATATTGAGGATGATTATGAGGAACCTTATTGTACCATTTGTGGTGAATCCCATTCGGTACAACATTGTTACCTTTTCAAACCATCAACCTCATACACCACGCCAAGTTCTTCATACACCACTTATGAAGAACCAATGTTTGAGCTCCCAAAGTCAAGCTTTGACTGGGATGCCAATCTGTTTGAAACCTACGACACTCTGCCAACAATTAATCCAAGCCAAACGTGTAATACAAAGTCTCAAAAATCTAGAACTCTTAATAAAGAGATCTCGTGAAAAAGAAGAGGCAATTTGTACTAAAGAGGTAATAATCGAAGAGGTAAAAATTGAAGAGCAAAATGAAAAACTCACGCATGAACCAAACCAAGAAGAAGGTAAATCTAAAACTAACGATTTTAAACTAGACCAAACTTTTCAAGAAATTCATGTTTTACAACCTTCTTTTGAAAATCATTGTTTATTTTCTTCTCATGCTAAATTTTTAAAAGAGTTAAACACTACTACTAAAATTGAGGAATTAGTAAGCGTCACGTTAACAAATGATCAAACTTTGCTAATAAACGATGAATACCATGAACTAAACATAAAATCAATACCATGTTTTTTTTAAAACATCTTTTTTTGTAATGTGCTAAATGATAAAGATCTTTGCGTTAACATAATGCCAAACTATATTTTCGAAAAATTGGGTATTATTGATTTTTCTCCTCTTAAAATTACTGTTTTTCTCTCAAACCGAAAAACGATTAATGCCACGGGAATGGTTGAGGATGTCTTAATTCAAACAAGCCAAGCGGTAGTCCCAACAGACTTTATCATCCTAGATGATGTAGGATCGGGGAATCGATCTAAACGAGTCGATCAGAATAGTTCTAGACCAAATCAGAGGCGGAATTCATTGATTTGATCTTCATTGCAGCTTGATTAACACTTAGAAGTAGATTAAATGTCATTTATATTGATTTCACAATGTTACACGAGCTGGCGACACTTCGGCAGAGTTTCGCTACCGGAATCAGAAGTTACAAATGAAGACCCAAGACCCTCTATATATAGGATAAGCCAGGTCACACGAACCAGATATGCCAGGTCGCACGAACTGGTCAGTTCGCACAAACTGGCCAGGTCGCATGAACCTGCTGGTTCAGGCCTGTTTCCCGTTTCTTTCGTACAACGTGTCTTGGTCTATCTATCTAGTTACATGACTCGATACAAGACGAAGTCAACAGACATATGCACCAACAAACTCCCCCCTGGATGATGACGAGTCTTTAGTGTATGGAGTCTTCAGTCTTGATTGGTCTTCTCGCTCTTTCCAAAGTATCTTTCTCTGTAAGCATCCTTCAATCTTTCTCTTCTTCTATCATAATCTCAATCTGACTCTATCCTCTCTCTAATTCTCTTTATCAGATCTCTTGATTCCTTAAGTTTATCAGCATTAGCAGCTTCTATCTCGAATTTTGTTCCAGAATCTGAATCTAGCTCTTATGTCTTCAGACTCCCCCTTTCGATAAGCTAGGATCGCAGTCTGGAATTCACAATCTGCATCTTTCACAGGTTCAGGAATGTCTCCTGGCTCTCCGTAGCAATAGGATCAGAAAACTGGCTCTAATCTGCATATGCTTATGCGGAAAATCCTCAAGATTCGAAACCTAGCTCTTTCAAAGCTTTTTCCTGCACATACTCTACCCAAAACATAAGGTTTTTTATTTATAACAATTTTAATCTCTGCTTAACCACTAGTATTCTTAACACTCAAATTTGGTTTCAAATTAATGAACCATTTAATCATTTCAAAATCATTTCTTGTTTCAAACAAACTCTCCCAACCCTGTTGTTCATCATGTTCAACATTTGGAATTTTGAAAATCAGCTTTCCAACATCAGTTGTCGAAAATAAGATGAAATAAAATCTTTTTGAATTTTCAAAATTTTATGCTAAAACACATTCTTTTTGGGTTTTTTTCTAAGATTTTCAGAGTGTTAAAATGCAATAAAGAAATATTTACAGACAATATTTTTGTGAGTTTGTGTAAGAGGATCATATCAGTTTTTGAGACTTATCACTTACACCGTTGATCTTGAATTAACTTTAAGTATTAAACAAATTCACTTATGATTGTCAGTATTGTTGTCCACTTAAACTTCTACACAAGGTTCAATCGATTCGAGATACGAATTAGTGTTTTAAGGACTTAAACTTATTCGCGTGTCCCACCTCAGAATATACTCCCGTATCAAAATTCCCTAGATTCAGTCTTACAGGTGAGTATACCAATTTGATATCTGTATCTGGGTTAGTGCGAGAACTTGAGAGCTCAGGTATGAACTTCCGTTCAGTCAAAGAGATGAAGGCTCGACTTTAGGTGTGTTCCCTTTAGGGAATCTTTTCTTCAACTGCAATTGATTCATATCTTTCGATATTTTTCAATTTTTATGCAGAGGGTAAGCTTTTAAAGCGCGTAAAGTATCATACGAAGTCTAGGCCATTGCTTCCGCAATATCAGAAGACTAGATATAATACCCCAGATATCAAACAGTATAAAGGCCTAGTATCTCAGAATCAGTCAATCTCTCAAACAAGATTTCAAGGGTTACCCATATATCTGAGAGATGTTCCCCACGAGATAAGCAAGTATTGATATTTAGGTTTATATCTCGAAAACAATCTACTAATCGTGCGAAGTCTACTAGCACATCATCAGTGAGACTTGTTTAAAAACATTTTGACTTTCCATTTCTTTAGCATGTTGTGATAGTCCACTGATGTACTATCATTTCCTCTTTTTCACAACAAAACTCATTTTGATTTTTCAATGTTTTTAGCTTTTTAGATTTTATCATGTTTTTGGATTTTTCAAATTTTCAAAATTTCTAAATTTTTTACTCCCCCTAAAATCAAAAATATGTTTCAATTTTTGATTTTCTTGGAAAATTTGAAAATAAACGCAATAAACTGTACAAATAAAATGACAAACTGATGTGAATTGCTTCAATTCTCCATTCTCTTGGCGTAAACAATCAGAACTCCCCCTGACAACAAACTATTTTCCCATTATGATTTCAAAACACTTAAGTTTGTTTTAATCAAAATGGTTTTTCCGGAAAATTAGTTTTGTTTGTCATTTCACAAACATGGGGTTTCATCACATTGTTCTTTCAACCACTTGTAAAAACTATTCCTTTTCTTTAACCACTTGTATGAAACTTAAAACAAGTTCAATTTAATGACCTTGATTAACCACTTGTAGGTTTTTCACATAAACATTTTTCAAGAATGATACCGATTCATGCTCCACGATTACCAACTTGGGAGCTCCGGCAAGTCAGGATTTTTAAGCAAAGAATACAGACACCCAAGCCTGACCAGCTTTGGGTGCATCCGAGTTATTTTCACTCGGTCTTTGAACATTCCTTTTTGCTTCATAAAATTCTTTTACCCCTTTGGCCCTTCCATCAACCATCTTACCAAAAATATGTTTTACTTTGCCATTAAACGCTTTTTCGACATCAAATTCTTTCTTTTTAGAATAGAATTGATTCGAAATCTCTACTTTTCCAACTTTTGATTTTAAATTTGCAGCCTGCAATGGTGGAAAGTTTGCGTCATCCATTGGCGGAACTGAATTTTCTCTTTTTAGTTCAACTGGTGGCTCCTCTGAATTTGACGAGTCAGATTCATCGCCAGAAAGTGGCTCCTTTGCTTCTGAAGAAACAAATTCATCGCCAGATTTAACATCTGATTTCTTAACAACCCACTTTTGATTGTTAAGATTCACATTTCTTTTGTAAAATCTTTTAGATCACTCACCAACTTCATATGTTGAATTTTTAAACATTTTAAATTTGTCCGTTGGTTGTTCATTTTCATCAACAATTTTTTCTTTGAGTTTAGAAAGAACTTCATGTTTTATGTTGGTTGCCAATGGACAGTTCCAGGCGATGTGACCAACTTTTTTGCATCGGTAACAGGTTCTTGTCTCCTTTTCTGATTAGCTTCATTCTTCTCATGTTTCTGTTTTTCTGCAAGAAACGCTTTGTTCGATTGCTTCCAGAATGAGCACTTTTTTTCTTCTTCAGAACTTGCCCCTGAAACAAATACAGTTTTTGATTTAAAATCTTTAATATTTTGATTATTTTCAACATCAAAACCCAACCCCTTCTTTTTGAAATTGATTTTATGATTCGGTTTCTTTTGATGACCTGGACCGAACCCTTTCTTCCTGTTTAAACGTTGTTGAACTCTAGAAGTATATTTAGGTTTTGAAAATCCCATTTTATCTTTTATTTCTGAAAATTTTATTTTATCAATTTAAAAATTGTTTTAATATTTTCAATTTTCACATTTTTAATTGAAAATTCCTCATCAGAATATAATTTGTCTGAATCATTCAAAGTATATGCTACTTTGAATGTTTCGTCATACAAATTATTTTTTGATATCAGAAAATCTTTATTGTAAACCCTTTTTACCGATGATTTCGAACTTTCAACTGATGAACTTGAGCTCTCAGATTCAGACTTTGACTCTGACTCCTCATCCTTATCCAACACCTGATCGACCACTTTCTTTATTAACTCAGACTCATGATCAGTGTCAGACGATGTGAATGTGACATCAATGTTGTCTGGTAACTCATCAGTTGTTTCAGACTGTAACTTTATATTGACTGCCTTTTTGACTTGTTCCGAATTTGGTTTTTTGGGAGAATAACCTTCCCAGATCGGAGGCGGACACTTGTTATAATTTGCACTTTGTTTCTTACCAGTATCCGTATCTTCCGACTTCTTATCTTGAAAGGCTTCAAAACCTGCTACTGTCGGATAGATTCTATCAATCAAATAATCAGAACTTGAGTAACTCATTAGCAATCGTCTGATTCTTTCATTCTCAATCTTTTCAGTCTCCAATTCCTGCTTCAACTTTGCACACTCTTCAATATAGTGATTGATGGCCTTCTGCTTAGACATCATTACAACATTCATCATTGTCAAAGCATCTTCCCTTGCTGAGTTTGTCTTTTCCAACTGATTAACCGTTCTGTTCAACATATCATAAGATTCTTTCACGTACTTAACATCGAACAATAATTTTTCTTTCATCTCGTCTAGCTCACTATACTTCTTATCTTTCTCTTCACATTGTTTGCATGGTTCCAAACATTTCAGACAAGGTTTTGTGACCTCTACAATCTTTTCAATCACTTTAGCTTCTTTACTCTGTTCATCCTTCTCTTCCTGAGCAACATTCTCACATTTTACCTCTTTCTTTTCTTTTGCTGCTCGTCTCTCCTTTAGCTTCTCCAATTTATCTGCAAAATAAAATTTGAAACTTTCAGGATATAGATGAGTTTTACCAATGTTTATTTGATTAATTTCTTCATCATCATCACTGTTATCAATTGATGATTGATCAAAGACTGGTGTCTTTTTTGAACTATCTTATGAAGAAACAGACTCTCCATCTTGACTTTTCTCATCATTTGCAAACACATCCATCCATTCTTTCATCAACTCTGGCTCTTGAATGATCTGTGCAACAAATGCTCTAAACTTTGAGTTACTTTCAGCCGGAATATATTTGTCCCAGCTAAATCCCTCTGGAAATCTTTCATATTCTTGATCTGGAGGCATAGTAATGCAAGCTTTCTTCTTTCCATCTTCAATAGTACGGAATGATGATGGTTTTTGAGCTACCTGATGATATATTGCTTTCCGATAATATTCATTGTTCCCGAACGGATTCTGAGCTCCACCTGCTTCTCGGTTGGTACATTCCCTCTTGAAATGTCCTTTTTCCCTGCACCGAAAACAAGTAACTTTAGACGTATCAAAACCAAAAGTAGAAACATTAGCATCACGTAAGTCATCTCTTCCTGTAATCTGCTTAAATTTCTTATCTCTCCTCAACACGCTTGCTAAACACCACTTAATATCCATTAGCTCCAATTCCTCAGCATCAATCTGATCGTAATCCTCTTTTGTTAACATAGGATTTCCGATCCTTCCCGCAACCAAACTCTCATATGATTCTAACACAGTAACTAGTAATGCCATATGACCTTTAGCGACTTCTTCAGAGAAATTCTGACCGTTCTGAAGATGCAACGCGATGTTGCATTGTAGCACATGACCATTACCATTGTTTGAGCTTTGAGACTGATAATTTGAAGTTGAAACATTAGGATTAACACTCGGATATGAAGAAAATCCACTGTTGTTGGTTGAACTTTGATTGAGTGACCCGGATGAATTTTCTGCGTTGAAAGCGGTTTGGATCTTCGGACTAGCTTCAACATTTTGAACATTACCTTTGAAATACATCTTGATATCTTGTTGACCACTTGAATTGTTCATTCTAGCAATCTTTTGTTGTTCAAGATCTTGTCCTTCAAGTTTTTCAATGAATTGAGCAATTGACAATCTATCATACTCTCCGGTATTCTTCAAAATCATAAGATATGTACCCCATTCATTTTGAGGTAAAGCATCGGATAATTTTTCAACCCATTCCTCTCGATCTTTATTGATATCCAACCGACTCATTGAACGTACTAAATGACAATATCTCTCGATAAGAATCTTTGTAGTTTCACCCGGCAAACTTGAGAACAAATCAAATTCTTTCTTTAATATTGACTTTTTATTCTTAATCATCTCCGTACTTCCTTCGAATTTTGTACGAAGTGCTTCCCAAATCGAACATGCACTACCATCATGTTGAAGTAATATGAAAATGTCTTCTTTCACAGCTTGTTGAAGTAAACTTGTCATCATTTTTTCTGCCTCGTACATTTCTCTCTCTTTTTCTGTAAATTCGGAAATATTCTTTATAACTCCCACATTATTACGAGGTCGAACGTACTTAGTTTCAATACACTCCCAAGACCTTAAATGGTTTGCTTGAACCCAGTTTTCGAACCGTTCTTACCAACTGTAATATTCTTCAATGCTCATCAGCTTTGGGGGTTTCTGCAATGTTCCCGTTTCATTTTCCATATTCGCATTCGCATTCTGAGCAACGGTAACAGGAGTACCCGGGGCAGTAGCAAATGCATTATAAAATTCGTTATCCATGTTTCGGTATTGAAAGTTCCCAATAACAGATTGTTCAAACGACCTGGTCAAACCACACGACCTGGAATTAATTTATGCAACCTGAAGTTTTTTCACACGACCTGGAGTCAATTTCGTACAACCTGGATCTATTTTCAAACGACTTGAGCAACTTTCAAACGACCTGATACACCTCGTGCGACCTGAAGTGTTCAAACCATGCGATCTGGTTCAATTATAAACGATCTGGCCAAATCCAAACGACCTGGACCAAAACTTCAAACCGTGCGACCTGTCTTGAGTTCAAACCGTGCGACCTGATTCACTTCAAACGACCTGACTTAAATCCAAACGATCTAAACTACTATCACACGACCTGGACCACCTCGCACGACCTGGATCACCTCGTGCGAACTGGTTCAAACGACCTAAACGACTTTCAAGCGACTTGATTTAAAACCGTACGACCTGGTTCAAATTTTCAAGCGGTCTGGACTTTTTCACACGATCTGGAACCTTTTCACACGACCTGGAACCTTTTCAAACGATCTGAATTCAGGTCGTGCAACCTGGAACCCTATTTCACACGATCTGATGAAGTTCAAGCGGTTTCGGTCCAAAAGTTCATGATTTTATCAATTTTTATCAAGTTATATGTCAAAATCAGATCATTTTAACCGTAAATTCGTTTAAATTTTGAAGAAAAAGTGTAGAAAATGTGTAGAAATCAGATTTTATCCATGAACACAAGCTAAAATGGTAAGAACTCTTCCTCCTGAGCTCTGATACCACTTGTAGGATCAGGGAATCGATCTAAACGAGTCGATCAGAAGAGTTCTAGACCAAATCAGAGGCGGAATTCATTGATTTGATCTTCATTGCAGCTTGATTAACACTTAGAAGTAGATTAAATGTCGTTTGTATTGATTTCACAACGTTACACGAGCTGGCGACACTTCGGCAGAGTTTTGCAACTGGAATCAGAAGTTACAAATGAAGACCCAAGACCCTCTATATATAGGATAAGCCAGGTTGCACGAACCAGATATTCCAGGTTGCACGAACTGGTCAGTTCGCACGAACTGGCCAGGTCGCATGAACCTGCTGGTTCAGGCCTGTTTCCCGTTTCTTTCGTACAATGTGTCTTCGTCTATCTATCTAGTTACATGACTCGATACAAGACGAAGTCAACAGACATATGCACCAACAGATGATGCCCCCCTCGTGTTTGGACAACCATTTCTAAAATCCCATCAAGCCTTGACCCAACGTAAGCAAAACAACCTACCACTTCAATTAGGGGCCGACAAAAGATACATCGATCTTGACCAATCAATGAAATATCCAACTCATGATGACGACCCCCTAATTGAAGATGAAGCGGAGCCACCCGATACGAAATAAATAGAAGATGAATTCGTCAAAGAGGAAGACGCCATAGAACAAACCTTTTCGGCCATCGATCTTAATAAAGAAGAAAATAAGTGGTCTCTCGATGGCCCACCGCCACTTGAACTCAAGGAACTACCAAAATGTCTCGAATACGCATTCTTAGACGAACATGGTAAGCTCCCCGTCATCATTTCTTCTAAACTAACACTTTTTGAAAAAGAAAAATTAATAAACCTTTTGAAAAAACATAAAAATGCAACCGTGTGGAGGCACATGGATATCAAAGGCATCAATCCATCCATGTGCACCGATAAAATTTTAATGGAAGATAACTATAAAACAATAATACAACCACAACGAAGAGTAAATCCAAACGTGCAAGAAGTGGTTAAAAATGAAGTCATCAAGCTACTAGACGCGGGACTTATCTATCCTATCTCCGATAGCCCATGGGTAAGTCTCGTCCAAGTAGTTCCAAAAAACGGAGGTATGACGGTAATAACTAACGATAAAAATGAACTTATACCAACGAGAACCGTCACAGGATGGAGGGTTTGTATCGACTATCGTAAATTAAACGAAGCAACAAGGAAAGACCACTTTGCTTTACCATTCATTGACCAAATGTTAGAATAACTATCTGGTCATAAATTCTATTGTTTTCTCGATGGTTTCTCCGGGTATTTTCAAATTTCCATAGCACCGGAGGACCAAGAAAAAACAACTTTTACATGTCCCTATGGAACTTTCGCTTATTGACACATGCCTTTTGGTCTATGCAATGCCCCCGCTGCGTTACAACGTTGCATGGTGGCTATCTTCCATGACATGATAGAAAAAACCATGGAAGTTTTCATGGATGATTTTTCTATCTTTAGAGATACATTTGACCAATGCTTCGATAACCTTAAACGAATGCTATCCCGATGTGAGGAAACTAACCTCGCCCTTAATTGGGAAAAAATGCCATTTCATGGTAATGGAGGGAATAGTTATCGGTCATAAAATCTCAAGCGAAGGAATGGAAGTTGATTGGGCAAAAATAGACACTATTTCCCGATTACCTTCACCTTCCTCCGTTCGAGCCATTCGAAGTTTCCTAGGACAAGCCGGATTTTATAGGCGATTTATCAAAGAGTTTTCGAAAATCTTTAGACCTCTAACTAAATTACTTGATAAACATGAACCATTCATCTTTGACGAGGAATGCAACAAAAATTTTCTTACCCTAAAAGAAATGCTAGTCAATGCACCAATCATGATTGCGCCTGATTGGAAACTACCTTTTGAAATCATCTGCAACGCAAGTGACATTGCGGTTGGAGTTGTCTTAGGACAACGAAAAGGAAAACACTTTCACCCAAAATACTATACAAGTAAAACTCTTAACGATGCTCAAGAAAATTATACAACAACTGAAAAAGAGTTACTAGCCGTCGTATTTGCTTTTGATAAATTTCATTCCTATCTTCTTCTTTCTAAAACAATAATCTATACGGATCATGCCGCCATTCGATACCTTTTCAAAAACAAGATGCCAAACCACGTTTGACCCGGTGGATTCTTCTTCTCCAAGAATTCGACATTGAAATAAAAGATAAACGAGGAGCTGAAAACACCTCCGCCGATCATCTATCTCGCTTAGAAGATCCCGCTTTGGAGATAACTCGGGAAGAAATCATCAATGAAAAGTTCCCCATCGAATCCTTAGAGTTGCAAGCACCGCACGAAAGGTACTCGATTCCGGATTTTATTGGCCAACCATCTGTAAAGATCCATACTATTTAATCAAAACATGTGATGCATGCCAACGAACAGGTAATATCTCATCATTAAATGAAATGCCCGAAAATGGCATTCTTATTTGTGAAATTTTTGATGTTTGGGGTATGGATTTTATGGGACGTTTCCCAGCATCAAAAAGTAACAAATACATTCTTTTAGTGAAAGTCAAGAATCTTTATTGGTCTTTTTGTGAAGTTCAATTTCTTGTCTACTCGCATGTCTTCTAATGGTATTGATTGGGTTGGATCTGCCAAACACTTCTTTAGGTTTGATATATGAAAAGTATCATGGATACCTTTTAATACTTCGGGTACTTCTAGCTTGTATGCAACTAGGCTAACCCTTGCAATGATTTTGAATGGTCCAATGTACCTGGGACTTAACTTTCCAGTTTCTACGTTTTCCAAATCGCATCACTCCTTTCCATTGTGAAACCTTTAACATTACATAATCTCCAATTTGGAATTCTAAAGGTCTCCTCTTTTGTCAGCATAACTTTTCTGCCTATCTTAGGAAGCTTATAATCGTTTACGTATCTGTTGGATCTTATTAGTTGTTTCAAGAATAATCTTAGTTTTCGTCAACTGATCATCTCCTACTTCTATCCAACATATGGGAGTTCTACATTTCCTTTCCATATAAGGCTTCAAACGGTGTAGCCTTAATGCTAGAGTGATAGATGTTGTTGTATGAAAATTCGATCAAAGGCAAATGATCATTCCAGCTGCCTCCAAAATCAATAACGCAGGCACACAACATATCTTCCAAAGTCTGAATTGTTCGTTCGCGCTGGCCATCAGTCTAAGGATGATTAGCCGTGCTTAGACTGATTTTGGTTCCTAGTTCCTTCTGGAAACTTGTCCAGAACCTGGGTGTGAATCAACTATCTCTATCTGAAATAATGGATAAAGGCACTCTGTGTTTACTTACAATTTCATCCATATATATCTTACCCAACTTTTCTATTGGATAGCTCTCGCTTATGGGTAGAAAATGTGTTGATTTGCTTAGCCTGTCAACCACCACCCATATAACATTGTATCCCTTTCGTGTTCTTGGGAGTTTTGTGACAAAATTCATTGTCACTCTATCCCATTTCCATACTGGTAACTCTAGTTGTTTTAGTTAACCTACAGGTTTTTGATGTTCGATTATAACCTACAAATATGTCAGGAATTTCTCAACGTACTGGGCTATGGATCTCTTCATATTAGGCTACCAATACTGATCTTGAATGTTTCCATACATTTTGTTTGCTCCGGGGTGCATTGTGTATTTGGATTTGTGGGCTTCATCAATACTTTGCTTTGAATATTTACAAATTTCGGAATCCAAATTCTCTGACCAAATCTTAGGATTTCATCTGCCCCTTTAGTAATTTTTGTTTGCCCAACATTCTTTCAGTCTTGATATTTTCGTCTTTCGGGGCCTCACTTTGAGCATTCTTGATTTGGTCTTTCCAATCAAGCTTGACATCGATCCTCAAGGCCTTTACCCTAATCGATATAATTCTTTCTTTTCGACTTAGTGCATCTGTGAGTACGTTAGCCTTTCAAGGATGGTTCTTTGATTCACAGTCATAGTCATTGATAAGCTCCATCCACCTTCTGTGCCTCATATTTAACATCTTTTGATTAAAGATATGTTGTAGGCTCTTATGGTCTGAATATATTATGCACTTGGTCCCATACAGGTAGTGTCGCCAAATCTTCAAGACAAACACTATGGCACCTAATTCAAGGTCGTGCGCAATATAGGCTATGACCTTTTCTTTTTGCATCAACACACGACCTAGATCATTCTGGGAGGCATGATAGTAGATTACAAAATCTTCATTACCTTCTAGCAATGCAGGTATGGGAGCACTACTAAGTTTTTACTTTAAAAGGTTAAAAGCTTCTTCTTGCTTTGGTCCCTAAACAAACTTTGGATTCTTTTGAGTCAAAGCTGTTAAGGGTGTAGCAATCTTTGAGAAACCTCGGATAAATCTTCGGTAATATCCTGCAAAACCCAAAAAGCTTCTAATCTCGCTGGGGTTCTTTGGTGCTTCCCATTTCATCACAGCTTCTATCTTAGTTGGATCCACTTGTGTACCCTTCTCACTTATCACGTGACGAGGAATTGGACTTCCTTCTTCCAGAAGTCACATTTAGAGAATTAGCATAAAGTTTCTCTTGTTGAAGGGTTTCTAGAACCATTTTCAGATGTCTGGCATGATTGTCTTGGTTCTTAGAATAAATAATGTTAGGATCTGAGTTTCTTATGATTGTGCTCGTTTGATAATAATGAAGATGAACAAGAACAATTGCAGCGGAATTAAATGAAACAAACTTTCAACACACAATCAAATGAGAGAATTGTTTTCAACAAACATGTTTAACAGAGAATCAAATGATTATATTTATTACAATCTTCAATTACACTTGCATGAATGCATACAATCTCCCCCTCAGCCTGTGTTCACAGAGAATGTTCGTACAGAATGACTTGTGATGAAGAGAGCTAATAGAACAGTACAGGGTACTGTTCTATTTATAGTACAGAACAAACCACTGTGGCATCTTTGCTGACGTCACCATGAAAGTGACATCTAACCTCCTAACAACCTGTAACCACTGACCTATATAACTACTGCTATTACAAACTACTGATTAACAATAAATACAAAGACAAGCTAAACTATTGCTTCTCATTCCACTGTTATACTCCTAGTAGTGCTTTGTGTCTTCAGCAGTACTTGAACCATGATAGTAGATTGAGCATCAGTGCTTGGACTTCAACAGTCTTTAGACTTCATCAGTTATTGAAGATCAGCAGTTGTTGTAGACGGATAGTAGATAGAGGTCATCAGATGTTAGGCCACATTCAAGGAGGAAGAACTGTTGCAAACAACTGCTTATTCTGAATCCACTGATCTGATCCAGTTTTGGCTTTATCAACTATTCCTTTGGTAGGGTTCAATCCCAACAATCTCCCCCTGGAACAGATGATGCCAAAACTCTTCATTATTTTGGATTTTTATTGCCTCATCAATAATTCCCGGACTTGTCCTTTGAATTGTAATTCAAAGTCCATGGAATCTTTATCATCCTCATCCCTGAACATTGGGAGCTCAAGGAGATCCTGCAGATCTTCAACACCCAGGCCAAGTGCTTGTTCCCTTGATATGTGCTTCACCTCACCATTGGATTTGAGCAGAGTCAATACGTGGGTCTGTTTATCAGACTTCCACTTTAGTATTTTTGAATCCAATGGGTTTCTTGGGAAAGTTTTTATTGCTGATGAGTTTGGAGATTGAGGCTTGGTGATGACAACTTTGGCAGGATCTTGGGATTGTGTTGAGCCTTGATTTTCTACCATAAGTGTCTGAAGAACCATCTTCATGATATACTCTTCTGAAGCCTGGTCTTCTTTTGATATTGCTGCATCCATCTGCTTTTGATTCCTTCTTTGATAATAGATGGCAGCAGTTGGAACAGTGGGTCTCCTGATAGGTAACTTTGGTTTTCTGACTGGAACCACTGCTTTTGGATAATCAGGCTTTTGAGGAGCAGTGGGATCTCTTTTTCTCAACTCTTCCAACTTTTTGTAAGTGGCTAACACCTTATCCTCTGACCACCTTGTCACTTGGTTCCTAGACCCATAATCAGCAGTTATCAGTTCTTCTTTCATTCTTTTCAACTGTAGGGTCCTTTCTGGTACATTTTTCTTGTACTTGGCCCAGATTGGAGGAGTCTGCTTTACCTTGTTTTTAATCATATCTTGAATTATGGCTGTTGCTTTTTCTAGCTCACTGATGGTCCATTCCTTGTACTGGTGCTTTTCTGCCCTGTACTTTTTGTATGCCATGATGTATTCAAGATAATCTTTCCTCATACTTTCATCATCTCTTTCAGATAGTTTTTGACAAAAGTCTTTTGAGAACTGTTCTAAAGTTCTGACCTTGGTGAGCAGGTATTGCAGATTTCTCTGAATCTCTTTATCAGACTTTCCCTCTGTATCTCTTTTAGATATATCTTCTGCTTGTTGGGCTTTTATTTTGAGATACTCTTCAATGTTTCTTGGGAAAGGATAACCTTGAATGGAAGGAAGTTTCCTTTTTGCAGGGTCATCTTCAGAATAGAATGATTTTATCTCCTCTTTGACTGCTGGAAGATCCAATGGGTATTGTAATCCCACAGGAACAATAGCAGTGGTTGAATTCAGAACTTGTGCTGATGATAATGGAACAGGGTTTGGGATGGTGACAAGGGACAGTGGTTGTGTAGATGTTGGAGTTGGGGAAGTATCATCTTCCAGTACAATGTTGGTTACCATTCTCCTTTTGTGCTTAGGAGAGGTTGGTGGTGTTTTTGTGGATTGAGTGGTAGTGATTGAGGTGGTAGGTGTCTAACTAACAGCTGTTGAAACAACTGGTGTTTCAACCACTGTTGTCACTACAACAGTTGATGTGTCAATTGTTGTCTTCTGCTTTTTGGCAGGTGGTGTTGGTGCTAGTGAAGTTGTTTTTGGTGGGGCAGTGGATTGAGTGTGAGTTGTTGTAGTATTGATGGAAGTTGTTGGGGTAACATCTGTTGAAACCACTGAAGTACCAACAACTGTTGATACAACCGGTGTTTCAACATCTGTTGGTTTGGAGGTTTGATGTGAGGAACTTTTGGGGGTTTGAGGAGTATGTTTTGTGATTCTGGAAGGTGTGGATTTGGGTTGCCTTACTTTTCTAGTAGTCTGTCTTCTTTTAGGTTTACCCTGCTCTTCCTTGGGTTCAGAAGTACCCTGCTCTTCCTTTTCCATCAAAACTTTCTTCTCCTGCTCAAACCTTTTAATCCCTTATATTTCCATTGACTCTTTCATGTTTGCTTTTAGATCAGCAAAGGCATTTTGAGTCTCATCAACCTTTTTGGAACCATCTGGCCTTGGGATTTCCACAACCAGTTTAGATTTTGGATCTGGTTCAATGTATAGACCATCTTCATATCCCTTCTTCTTCTTAATTTTCTCTCCCTTTTTGGCATCATCAGGAGGATTGTCAACAAAGATGATGGTAGGAGGAGCAGTGCCAGTAGTTTGTAGTAGATGGGCCTTAATTGCCTTGATATCTGCTTGTGTATCCTTGAACCTAGCTTCCATCATATTTCTGATCTTCTAAATTTGAACTTCATGTTGTTGATCAGCATATTGTCTTTGCTGATGAAGCATAAGTTGAAATAACTTCCAGAGCTCAGCATAGGATGGAGCAGATGTTTCATATGTTGCAGCCGTGGGTGGTGCCTTTTGAGCTTGTAACAACTATTGCAGCATAGACTTGATGTCTGCAACAGATGTGTCTAGTTTATCAACCCTCTCCGTCAATTCGCTGTATTTTAAACCATCACCCAAGTTAATGGGATCATTTGATTTCCCACCAGTGGTGGTTGTATCAGTGGTTGACTTAGGGAAAGTTTCCCAGAAATCATCCACTGATGCCCCTTTTTCTTGGTACTGGGGACTTCTTTCTTCACCAGAGGTTACCATTTTTAGTGAACCAGTGTATAATGGAAGCACACCAGTGGACACTATGGTTCCTAAAGAAGAAATTGCCTTCAAGGGAGTCTGACTTATGAAACTACTGTCTATGTGTAAACCAGTGGGTTCAACACTTGTAGTAGCTGCTCCACTTGAACTACTGACAAGAATTACTTGTAATTCCTGTAGTGTAACCTCCTCAACTATTGGTGGGTTAGCAGAGATAGAGACACCAGACTCAGTCACTTGTTGTGGCATATTCTCAGTGATTGGTGATTGAGAAGAACTGATTTGTGTCTGGGCTAAATCAACTGCATCCAATAGAGGTAATATTGTTGGTGGAATTTGTGCAGTGAGGATAGGGGTAGAAAGAGAATTTTCCCCAGGAGGTGGGCTGTGGATGATGGAATCAAGTGATTCCAGAGCATCATAATGTGGTGTCCCTGTGGTTGCAACCTGGTCTTTTTGAGAAGATGCAGGAGGAGTTTTAGGCTCAGGTTGAGGTCTTTCTTCCAACTGCTGTGAGGAAGTAGCAGCAGTGGTTATTGGTGACTTTTGTGTTGTCACAGTTATAACCTCTGGGACCTCATCTTCCAGAGTTACCTTTTTGATGGGTTTGGGGGGCACTTGGATATTTTTCTTTTTGGGTCTTTTGGTGATTTTAGGTGTGGGTTTCACAGCAGTGGTTGTGCTGCTGTGATCACCTTGAGCAGTGGGCTCAACAGCAGATGCCTGAGGAGCAGTGGTTGCTGCTAAATTCTGCTCAGGAACCTCTGTTTGTGTTTTGGAAGGTTTTGACAGCCTTGTAAATGTTTCAGAAGTTAGGCTGTTTATTTGAAAAGGATTTCCTTGGATAAGCACATGAGCATCATCCTTTGAAAATTTCTTTTGAAAATAAAAACTTAAAAACCTTGGAAATAATAAAAATGATTTTTTATTAACATTTTTGACAAGATTATTGAAGATATCATGGGAATAGTTAAAATTTTCTTCATTCAAAATAGCATAGCCCAGATATTGGATCTTCAATGGAATCTCATTGAAAGCAGTGGTTTTGTTTGACACACACATTTGGAGAGTATGAAATAAAAACCTTGTGGCTGGTGGAAAACTGCCCTTTTGTAAAGTATCTTTTTTCATTTCCTCTTCATACCCTCTCTCAATGAAATCAGTTTGATACTCTGTTTTTGGGAAATAGTTTTTACTTGTAAGATCATCGAGTTCAAAGACCTCCGAAATGGTTTGAGGTGTGATAGTGACTGAAATACCCTTTATTGATGAAGTAATGGCTAAGGGCTTTTTGTCCTTAGTTTTAAGTTTAGCATTTTTCCAGAATTCTTGTTGGGTTTCCAGGTAAATCGGAGCATCACAGGTCAACAAAGTTTTGTACTTTGAAGATGACAGAGCATCAATTACGGAGTTGAAGGTGGTGGTGTGACTTGGTTTTTCAAGTATACACAATTAATTGTGAGGAGTTTTGAATTGAAGAGCCATGATGAATCGAAGATGGTTAAGTGCGAATGAAGAAGATGAGTGATTTTGGAGAGAATTTGTGAGAAACTGCTTTGTGAAGGGAATTTTGAATTCTATTCGACAGTGAAAACCCTGTTTGGGGTTTTGATCAGGGTTTTCTAGGTGGAAAAAGTATATGATGACGTGGCAGCTGTTACAAAAGATCCGACGACTAAGTACTGTCCACGGGACAACCTCTGATGAATAATGTATGACAGTTGTTAGGAAACCACTAATGGAGCAATATCAGTGGTTTACAACGGTTACAATGAAAACAGTGGCTGATTTTTGACTATCAGTGGATAGCCTATCAGTGGATTAAAACACTGATGTTTGATCAACAGTGATTAACAACGAAATGAAAGAACAGAGGTTGACTTTTAGCAGTGGACAATATTCAACAGAACAGATGTTTGAACCAAAATCAGTGGTTATGGCAGACTTTTAAGGATTAATGAAAATTTTCTTTTTTAGCTATTTTAAGGATGAATTTTTTTATTTTCTGAAAACATTTTAATGCTTTTATTCATAGAAAAATAGGATTTTCCTGTTATTCCATGTTCAGCATGCCAATCCTAGAGATCAAGCTTTCAAAGGTGGATGTGTCTAAAGCCTTTGTTAGCACATCTGCCAGCTGATCTTTAGTTGGAACATGGTGCAGAGAAATCAAACCTTTTTCATAGCAATCCCTCACAAAGTGATGTCTGATATCAATGTGCTTGGTGGTTCAGTGAGAAACTAGATTTTTGATGATATTTTCTGCTGCCTGACTGTCCAACATGAGAGGTGTCTTTAAGGCAGTGATACCAAAATCCAGCAGTTGATTTTGAAGTCATAACAGTTGGGCTGTACAGCTTGCAGCAACTATACACTTTGCCTCAGTAGTGGATGTTGAAAGAGCTGCTTGCTTTTTGCTTTGCCAAGACACTAAGTGTAACACCTCGAAAATTCATGTCCTATAATGTATTGACACGTGTCATAAGCTTGAACGTGTGAAAGAATGTCCTGGAAGGACTAAAATTGACAAACATGGAAAGTATGTGAATATAAGGGTTCAAATTGTCAACAATGGATAAATATACTTTACAATAACCCTACATAATGTTTATACCTTCAAACGAATAAATCATGGATCATACGAAGCTAAATATGAAAGAAAGTGAGAGATTACAAACTACAGGGGTTAAATGTGTCAACATGTTTAAAGTATACCTCTGAGTGACCTTTTAGCAAACCCAAAACTTTGTAACGATTAATTATGCTCGCTAGAATGCACGATAAAAATTTCATAAAGTTTCGTTATCGTATGAGAAAGTTATGATCAAATTCGTATTCAAGGGGTTAAAGTGTAAAAGTTGAAAATTATGGCTTTTCGGGTGAACACAAAGTGACCAAGGACTTAGCAAAGAGGGTATAAGTCTTGAAGCCCTTATGGGTAAATTAAAAGGTTCAATATGCAAGAAATAAGTTTAGTTGACCCTTCGAAAGGCCAAGGGACAATATGCAACAACTTGAAAATGTTTAATCCTGAACAGAAGGCCCAAGCGGGCCGCGTAACCCCTTGAAGACCCTTACGCGGGCCGCCTTCGATGCCCAGTACCAGAAAGCTTTGGACAGCAGCCTGTTTTCGTGCATAACCGACTTTAATCAGATATTTTCACTATTTGGACGACCCCTAAACAGTCCTAGGCACTTAGGGACATCTGTGGATGATCCATGGCCATTGCTAGGCTTGTGTGTCAATGATCTAAGTGAGATTAAATACTATAAAAGGCCTCTTGTTGCAACCATTTTGTTCACTCATTCCTTCTGCATTTCTGGAGCTTCCTGGAGCTTAAGAGCAGACCCTAAGCCTTCTTATTCGTGCATAGGACTTCTGTAAGTATGCTTAACCTTTCTTAGTTGAGTTTTTACTTAGTTTTAGCTTAAAAGTCAAACCGTCGTAATTAACGGTTGACTTAGCGATTAATCATTAATGGTCTAGTGATTAGTCGAATTGAAAGTAGTTATAAGTTGGTAATTATGTGGGCATTAAACCCTTAAAAGGGCACCCTCTGATTCCCACTCTAACTAGGTTATTTGTCGGGTCAAACTTGTTATTAAAAAGTCAACATGATGCTTAAATTCAAATTAATACATAATTAGCAATGAAGAACCCATACAACCTATTTGATCATTAATATAACTTAATAATTAATGTAAGAACATGTCTAAACATGTTCAACCCGACAATTTTCATTAAAGACCCGGTTCGGAACCGAAAGTCGCATAATTTGACTTTTGCTTTGACTTTCAGTTCTGACCCGTTTAAGCATGTTTTAGAAATGCCTTAGAGCTTTAATTGGACTAGGTTACATGCTAGTATAACCCTCTGTGATTATACACCTTGGTTCATTAGTTATCCAATTAATATGCATGATTCCGTTAATTGCTCATATGTTGACCATTATGCCCTTTTCACCATAAAACGTGATTTTTGAAAATGTAAAAGAGTAGAAACCTTAGTTACTGATTTATAAACGTGTACCCAAAATTTGACATCAGTTTGAGGTGTAGATTGAGAGTTATGCTCATTAGCGTAATTAGAAAGCTTTTTAGCGATTTAACGGCATAATTAGCATATAGCCTATTTAAACCCACTTTTCGATATCAAACTTTTTACCCACTGATGTAATATATTATTTTGGGATTTTTGAAGATTTTTAATTAATTTTAAGCTGAGCATAACTTAGAGTTATAAGCTTGAGTCGGTAATTGTCGGTTTTGCCCTTTCGGGCTATAAAATGAGTTTTACATATCTTTTTGACCCCAAACCTTTTGCTACAGAATTTATATGATAGATAAATTATTTTAAACTTTCTGGAATAATAAAAATATCAGCTTTCTATATAGAACCCGGAAACGGCTTCTAATCGCCTTTTAAGCGTTTTTAACGCATAGTATGTACTAAAACTATTTTAAACATACAAGGGTTGATACCTACTGATATTTTAGGTAAGTTATAATCTTTTAACAGTAAGCAAAAGTTGTTTAACTCAGACTTCAGTTTTGAGCTTTTCGGCTTATGTGAAATTACCAAAATGCCCCTACGGTGCATAGTTTGGTTATAATTGATAAATTTTACATATATGCAGTACCCTACTGTTATAACTTATCAAATTAAGTATTTTTGTTGATTATATCAGACCTGTAACTCAGGTTAATACTTAAACTCTTTTATAACCTTGTAAATGACCAAATTACCCCTACGGGGCATAGTTTGAGTTTAAACTCGTTTCGGGCATAATAACAGATATCTTACTGATGACACAACATATTTGAGGCATATTAACTTAGGAAACCTGTATATGGCTCTTATGGTTACCCGTTACGCCTCTTGCGCGTTCGGTTCGGTTTATGTAACTAGTTTGCATAATCTAGCCGAAACGGGTCAAACTTATCATTTTTATCTCAAAATCCAGAATGTGTTTAGATTACCCATATAAGACAAGTATTCAAACTTGTCGGGTCTAAATCACATTCTATTCCGGTCTTCGCTTAATCACGCGTTCGAACCGTATCATTCCTAAAAACTAATCGGCCTATGCTTAAGCTTAATTAAAGACCGTTAGGATTCTAATAGGTTATTATAAACCTTTGTTCCAGAATAGGAGAACCGGTAAAAGCTACCCACATTTTCTAATTGTGAATTATACTTGCAAAGGTAAATACTTTTAACTTATTTTCCCTATACGGGCTTGGGGTACGGTATATAAAATACCGCTTGGTCGGGCATTAAATCTTCCATCGTATGGTGGTTAATTGATATTGATCGGCCCGTTTAAATTGTTTTGTTTGCTTAAAGCCTTTGGGAGGTTAATGACCATAACCCGGATATCCTTGGCATCATTTTACGAAATGGCCACGACCTAAGCGCGAGGTGTAGGCGTACACCCGTCAGTGCCAAAATAAATAATGTGGTGTGTCTATTGATCTTTAACCCGGCATGTTCCGGGCTACTGAACGCATAAGGAACATGTAATTCTTTTACGAGATTATATATTTGAATAATTATCCCAAGTTATAAAATGTTTGTGCCACGTGCATCCAAATCAATTTTTTTATCATTTTAAAAATGAGTCGGTTAATTGTATTTACCAGTGTAAACTGACGTATTTTCCCAAAAAGATTAAGTGCAGGTACTACTCGTAATAGGCTGGATTTCTCCTTAGCATCAAAAGAGTCTCGCAAGCTTAAGATGCCTAAAGTCTGTTGAACTACTGTTTCTTATTTTTATTTTTATCCACCTATGGATTAATTTCAACTATTTGTGATACTGATATTACAATATTACATTCGGTTGAAATATATCTTTCATTTGCTTCCGCTGTGCATTTAAATATTGTGTTGTTTAACTGTAATGTTGCCAACCACGTCACGATACTCCCCCACCGGTCAAACGTGGAAATATCGGGGTGTGACACTAAGCAATTGCATAGGAATTGGCACCCTCCTAAAGTGGACTTCCTTGTTTTATTGCATCCAACAAAGTCACTATCTGAGAAACCTGAAAGCTTGATATTTCCATCACTTGGATACCAGATACCAAGTGTGGGAGCACCATTGAGGTATCTGAATATCCTTTTTACAGCAATAAGGTTTGACTTTCTAGGGGCTGATTGGGATCTTGTACAAACACATGTTGCAAACATGATGTCTGGCCTAGATGCAGTTAGGTACAATAAAGACCCAATCATGCTTCTATAAAGAGTTTGATCAACCAAATCATCCTTTTCATCAGACATGACTAACTTGGTGGTTGCTATGGGTGTACTACATGGTTTACAATCATTCATATCAAATTTTGTTAAAAGTTCTTTGGCATATTTGCCTTGATAAATGAAAGTACCATTTTGCAGTTGCTTTACTTGGAGACCAAGAAAGCACTGTAGTTCACCCATTGCACTCATCTCAAACTCAGCTGTCATGAGTTGTCTATACTCTTCACACATTTTAGAACATGTGCTTCCAAAAATGATGTCATCCACATAAATTTGGACAATCATCAAGTCTTTCTCTCTCCATTTTAAAACCAATGTTTTGTCTATTTAAAAACAATGACAAACTTATCTAAGTATGGCCTGCAAACTCTATTCATTAGGTCCATGAATGTTGTAGGGGTGTTGGTTAGTCCAAAAGACATAACCAAAAACTCGTAATGGACATAACGTGTCCTAAAGGTTGTCTTAGGAATATCCTCCTCCCGTACCTTTAGTTGATGGTACCCTGATTGAAGGTCAATTTTTGAAAAGTAATTGGCTCCTACAGTTGATCAAATAAATCGTCTTAGTAGAGGGTATTTGTTTTTTATAGTTAACTTGTTCAATTCACGATAATCAATGCTTATACGCATTTAACCATCGTTCTTCTTAACGAACAACGTCGGCGCTCCCCAAGGTGAGGAACTTGGTCTGATAAAGCCTTTCTCCAAATGTTCGTCAATCTGCTTCATAAGTTCTTTCATCTCCGAAGGGGCTAAACGGTAAGGAGCCTTCGCTACTAGTTTAGCACCAGGTATTAAGTCAATGTGAAACTCTATCTAGCATTCAGGTGGGAAAGGGAATACATCCTTTTGATTAACTTGCCTCTTTTCCTTAGCATCTACTGAAGATGCGACAAAGGGAATACATCCTTTCTGGGCATATTTTATAGCTTTCATTGTAGAGATGAGTCCGATCTTGGGGTTTGCATCAATTCAATGTACTAGTATCTCTTCCCCATCTGGCTTATATACCGTCATAGTTTTGTGTTCACAGTCAAGGTGAGCATAATTCTTATTTAACTAATCCATCCCAAGAATGACGTCATAACCACTCAGAGTGTTTGGCATTAGGTTTATAGGGAATTCATTGTTAACTAGATTGATAACACAATCCCTAACGATGTGGTTGATTCTGTCTTGCTCTCCGCCTGCAGTCTCGACTATATATGTGTTTTCAAGGGTTTGTGGTACTAAGTTCAAGTAAGGTACTAAGGCAGTCGAAATGAAACTTCTATTTGCTCCAGTATCAAATAATACTCTTGCATATCTATTATTAATGAGGAACGTAATGGTTATGGCTTTATCTCTAATTTCTTTTAACA
Organism: Helianthus tuberosus; assembly: GCA_030545235.1. Classification (NCBI taxonomy): domain Eukaryota; kingdom Viridiplantae; phylum Streptophyta; class Magnoliopsida; order Asterales; family Asteraceae; genus Helianthus; species Helianthus tuberosus. The sequence continues at coordinate 81,695,835 of CM060417.1, read as the reverse complement.
CATATACTCGGCCCTTCGCCTTGTTCTAATTCTCTTCAGGCTATGGTTGGGGTGGTTTCCTACAGTCACTTTGTAGATGTGCATATTCCCAACAATTGTAACATCTATTCTTTGGACAGTTTTTCCATGCATGATTATCATGCGAACATCTTAAACATTGGACCTTCTCCCTGCGTCATTCTTAATATATTTACCTTGCCTATCGACAAAGTTTCCCATATTCCTCAAAAACTTTCTCTCTCTCTCTCTGTATTGACTGATTTACTTCCTCGTTTTGCTTCCTTTTATTGTCAGTCATATATGGCCTTCTTCGTATCAAACTGCACTTAACGCAATTGCCGATTCGTAGGTCTTTGGGGCAGACATTCTAACCAATTCAGTTTCGTCGCGTCACGCGACCAGTCTTTACCATCGCTATCGTGTAGCGCGACGGGGTAGATAAGGGCATAGATGGCATGAGTCACCACATAAGCCTGCCACGTGGTTGCCACATGGCGGCAAGTGTCTTCTGCCGAAAATAGAGGCAGTCGTATCACGTGACCGTCTTCTGCCGTCGTGTCGCGCGGCGAGACCCAAAACTGGGTTTTCTCATTTTTCATGTTGGTTTCGTTGTACTTGTTCGGGGTTTCGATTACGGGTTTATTCGGGACATTTGGATTTTATTGACCCGAAGACTCGGAATGTTACAGGTTTCAGTGGGACAAAGGGAGATTGCACCCAAGGATGTAATGGCCAAGAATAACGAGAAAATTAATATTGTACGGCTCGACTAAAAGTGGCACAAGTTCTACAAAAAGCCTATGCGAAGAGAAAAAGACATCCCATTGAGTTTCAAGTAGGGGACCACGTGTTGTTGAAGGTCTCCCCATAGAAAGGTGTAAACCGATTTCGTAAACGAGGGAAACTGGGTTCTCGCTACAAAGGACCTTTCAAAATTTTAGCTAAAGTTGGAAAGGTAGCTTACAGGTTCGATTTACCACCAACATTAGATGAAATTCACAACACGTTCCACGTGTCACGACTACAGAAGTGTCTCATGGATGAAACAACTTACGTGCCACTCGATGATATCAAACTGGATGAGAGAATGAAGTATGTTGAAAGACCAATAAGTATCAAGGATTCCAAAGTAACGAATCTTTGTAACAAGACCATTCTACAAGTCCTAGTCCAATGGCAACACCGAAAGGGGTCGGAACTAACGTGGGAATCAAATGAGAAATGCGGGAGAACTACCCGACACTATTTGATATGTATCGAGGTTTCGGGGAAGACACATCCTTTAAGGGCGGTAGACTTGTAACACCCTAAAAATGCATTTATGATTATCAAGTTATTTTAGTTTGTTAGGATGTTTTAGAATGATGTTATGTGACACCCAAAATAATATTATGTAATATATATAAAGGATATGAAAAATGAGATAAAAATTTCCATTTAAAAATAAACAAGCAAACTTAAGGGTTAAAATGGGGCAATAGGAAAGATATATTATTAAAACAAAAATTGAAAACCCAACACAAACACTTCAGATTGTGTGTGTCGACCTGGGCTAGAGAATGAAAGGGGAAACCCTCAAGCATTTGCAATTCAGCAAAATTGAAAGGGGAATTGAGATTAAACTTGATGCATGAACCCTAATATATGATCATCTAAGCTTGCTTAACAAGTGGTAAGTTTCAATTTCGATTTAGTTGATTTTTGACATGATGAGTATAGATGAGATTAGCAAATTGTTTAAGTATGTTAGTGATATAGAGTTAAATACTAAAGAATACATGATTGGAATCATTCGTGAATGCTAATTTAAATGAAATTGGATGGTTATTTGTATTGGTAGAAATTCCTCATGAATCTTGAAGTGGGTTTTAGTTAGGATCATAGATTATGAAGTTTTAGATGAAAATTTATGTTAACTAGTTGCCATGAATGTAGATTGAATTGTTTTTGTTGAAAGTTCTTATTGTAACGCCCTGCTTTTTCGTAACTTTCCTAAATTAGAAAGCTTGTCTTATAAATCTATTTTTGGAAGCTTGTTTCTTTCGTAGTCGTATTTCGTTTTATCATCGTAAATCCAAGACTTGGATCGTAATAAAATCCCTCGTTCTATTTCAATTTTTTACATTTACTTGTTCATTTTACTTATGTGTTTTTTTAATTCATTATACCTTGTTACATCATTCGTGATTCTTGTAAACGCGTGCTAAGCCTTTGAATATGCATCATACATACACAACCGTTACATTTTCACTCATGCCTAATACTTATTTATACTTAGTCAAACTTGGTTATACTTTTCACATGCTAAAGTTACATAATACACCCCTATAATATGCTTTTTATAATCGAAATACATTAAAACCTACCAAATATAAACTTCAGGGACCAAAAATACCAACTACCAAACTTATTTCCGGAAGGCCCTACTCTCGCGTCGCGCGACCGAGGTGCCTCCTCGTCGTCGCAGCCCACGAGCACATTAATCCAGCAGAAGGTTATATCAGCTCATCTATTGGCCATTTCTTTGTGTTAATAGTTGTGTTTCTTGCATTTATTAAACACCTAACTCACCCTAATCTTCCACTATAAAACACACCTCTTTCCCACTCACTTACCACTTTACAAACACATCAAAACCTCCCCAATACACTCTCTAAACTGCAACAAATAATCAGAATACAAGCAGAAAGTTCAAGGCTTTTCAAGAGGATTCTAGCTCACTTCCTTTGCTCCTTTTCTACCTTTTCTTGTTTCTTAGCACTTGGAACAACCCTAGGTATGTTTCCATAGGTTTTTCATGGAAAACCAAAGATGGAACATCACCATAATGAGGTTAAAAGTGCAAGAACTTTCTATCTTGATCAAGAACTTTATTAAACATACATAAACTTATGTTTTCTTCATACATTACTATGTCCTTATGCCACTAATCAAGACTATGGTTATGTGTTCTTAAAAACAAGGTTGTAACATACAAATTCAGAGGCTATAATCCTCTAAACTTTCTGTTTTTAAAAGGGTTTTAACCCACAAGTGTTGAACAAGACTTGAACTTGTGTATGTGTGATTATGTGGAAAGCTTGGGCTATCCTACTTACAATCCACACCTCACTTGATGTTTTCTTCTTAGTTAGTGTGTATATTTCATTTCCGTATTAATCTATTCATGACCATCCTTGTTGTCTTATGACAACTTGTGCATTGGTGAATATACAAAAGAGGTTTTAAAATGGAAGATTTATCCTCATACCTCTATGCATGACTTCTATGATAATCCTTGTTATATTGTTGGACTAAATTTATAATATACTATATGAAATATATAAAATACATATAATACATGTAAGAAACTGAACCCTTGATGATAACCAAATGGTTATTTGTCAAGTTACTAAGTTACATCACCTAAGTGCTTAGTTCCTCGTTGCGATTCTAATAGGTATTAAACTCATGAAATCATTCTAACCCCTATGGGTTTCGTAGTGTCAAAAACGAGTATTAAGTGCTAGATGATTATTTCCTCGTATACATACTTTGGGTGTATTTTACTTACCTAAATTCTGACTCTAATATTCCTTGAACTCCAATCCGAACACATTCAATCTCCTAATCTCATTAACTCGTCAACACTTGGATAATCTGAAGAATTAGCAATTTTGTGAGTATACTTGACCCATTTTACCGTTTTCACACCTTTGGGTGTAACATGTTTTCATATACAAAACACACTTAGTATACATATTCTTATGCAAATATACAAACAAACAATCCAATACATGCTTACTATTTGTTATGCTTGATTCGTGTTTCCTGGGTGATTCTTATGTGATGAACTTGTCATTAGCTTCGTACGAGCCTCCACTTAACATGTATAGCGCTATAGGAGTAACGCACCACCCGTGAACGAGAGGTCATGTTAGGTTTATTCATTCATACTTGCGTAAACAGAGGGTTGGTTTGTAGATCGCTTGCAGTTTATACGTTAATCTCGATAACTAGGTTTGCCATGTGGATTGTTCATTATCATTTTTATACTTATATGCTACTACCCAAAACTTGTATACTCACCAATAATTTTGTATTGAACTACGCTTTTAAAACATGTTGCAGGTTTAACGATGATGTTGATGATGCATGGAATCTAGTAGGATGCCTAGATACCCACTTTAAATTTTGTATACTTATTGTATTGTATTTCCTTTATTCATATTGTTGTATTTTATTTCAATCTTTGAAATTGACTCTCTAGAATTGGAATAAAATTCATTATTTAATTACTTGTCGCAAATATTAGTGTTATGATGTCTCAAGCAATCTATTTCGTCTCACTCCGATGTTTCCGCCATCGGTTGGGGTGTGATACTTATGATATTTAGCATAATTGAAATATTATGTATGTAGAGAATGGCACATAATAATGTGATAAATAGATGATTCTAGACTTTTAAATCTTTGCACGCCAAGTGCTCGATGGAATGCATTAAAGTGATAATTGTGTGAATTATGAAGATTATGGGTTTTGTTTAGATTTACGACGTAAAAAAACATTGTATGAGATGATATGGAGTCATTAGAACTAAAGAATGAAGATGTTGAATGTAGGCATAAAAGAAGAAGGTCCAAGCAACCGGAAACCTCAAAGCTCGCATGACCGAGGTACGTTACTTGTACGATCAAAGTTTACTTGTAGTAATGTTTATTGATATATATTGTGGAATTGGTAATGCGTTAAAGAATGATCATGTAATAGACCCATTACGAACGGGTCAAACGAAGTAGAATATAATGTTAAAGAATGATCATGTAATAGATCCATTATGAATGGATCAATGAACTAGAACGAAATATTTAATATGGTCAAGTAGTTGATCTGGTACGAACGGGTCAACGAACTAGAATGAAATGTTTAATATGGTCAAGTAGTTAATCCAGTATGAACGGGTTAACAAACTAGAATGAAATGTTTAATATGGTCATATTCGGTACGAACGGGTCAACGAACTAGAATGAAATGTTTAATATGGTCATACAGTTGATCCGGTATGAACGGGTCAACAGACTTGAATGAAATGATTAATATGGTCATACAGTTGATCTTGTACGAACGGGTCAACGAACAAGAATGTTATGTTTAGAATGAATATGTAGACGATCCGGTACGAACGGGTCAAAGAATAAAAATGTTATGTTTAGAACGAATATGTAGACGATCTTGTATGAACGGGTCAAATAATAAGAATGTTATGTTTAGAATGAATATGTAGAGGATCCGATACGAAAGAGTCAAAGAATAAGAATGTTATGTTTAGAATGAATATGTAGACGATCCGGTACAAACGGGTCAAAGAGCTAGAGTATAAAGTTTGAAATAGTCATGCATTTATTCCATTATGAGCGAGTCAAATGTTTATAAATTGATTATTATTCGAATGGATTAAAGTGATGAAATCGAGTAGATGAGTAAGCCAAATTTAATGTAATGGTAGGAATATAAATAGGAAGTGTATGGGAATAATGAAAATGGTGGAATGTCGTTCAATGAAAGTTAGGACATTACCCTTCTCTTACTTAAGTAAATCTTTGTTTATGTTGTAGGTAAAACCGCACTATAAGTGGACTCGCGAGCTTGGAACGAACATACGCACAACTCTTTTTTGCCCTCAACGCGCTTCCGAACTAGCTTATGCAATGGGTCAAAACTTTTGGTTGTTTATGTAGTTAAAGTCTAGTTTTAGACATGTTCCAAAAACATGTGATTATAACTTTTGTTAAATAGTAGTTGGTTGTATCTAGTTTTTAAAAGGTTAACTTTGTATAATTTGGCCGAATTTCAAGTAATGTATAAAAGTTTAAATTTGGGACTAAAATTTTGTTGTTTAATATTTGGTTTTGACCACGTGAAAGATTGTGCGTTACATAATCATAGTAATTATACTTATTATTATAATTATTTACCATTTTTAGTAGTTAGAATTCAAATTATATATTTTAATTCCTTCATCGATAGTTATGTTATAAATATTAGGGTCAGGATATACTAGGAAATTTATTTTGGCTAGGAAGTCTAGGAAATAATCTTGACCATCAATTGATTAATCAAGAGATTTGATTAAATAGGTATAATTGATAAAAAAAAAAAAGGTGTGTGAGTTTATGTAGGGGTATTCTAATCAATTCAAAGCAATAGTTTCCCACTCCTCCAATTCCCCCACCCCACTGTTTTTTAAACATTAATACATCTTTCATACAACATTATTTTTTTTTATAAAAATTGCACAAAAAACGAGCATTTTTTTATCTTTAAAACGAGTATACTATTCCTATATTAAAAAAATCGAAAACCCAGATGCGTAAAACACAATGGACAAAAAACATAAAAATGACTTTTTATCTAAAACGCAATTGACAAAAAACACAAAGAAATGTCTTGTTTCTAAAACGCAATAGACAAAAAACACAATAGAAATATGTTATTTCCAAAACGCAATGGCTGAAAATCACAAAGAAATGTCTTTTTTCTTTTTTTTTGTAAAATGCGCCGGACTAAAAACATAAAGAAATGTTTTTTTTTTCTAAAACGCAATGGCTAGAAAACACAAAAGAATGTGTTTATTATAAAACGCAATAGACTAAAAACGCATAAAAATGTGTTTTACATAAAACGCAATGGACTAAAAACAAATAAAATGTTTTTTACCTAAAACGCAGTGGACTAAAAACACATAAAATGTGTTTTTCTTAAAACATAATGGACCAAAAAAACACATAAAAATGTATTTTTCTTAAAACGCAATGAACTAAAAACACAATAAATATGTTTTTCTTAAAACGCAATGGACTGAAAATATAAAAGAATGTGTTTTTCCATTGTGTTATAAAACACAATTCAAAAACACAATATAGTAAAATGCCTTATTTTTTATTGTGGTATAAAACAAAATTTGTGTAATAAACATCTCACATACTCATTGTCAAATATAAGATAACAGACACTTAATTAATATACTAACAACACTTTATTAATGAATTCAAGTTTGTTGTAAAAAAAGAAAGAAAAAACAAAATGAAAATAATCACATAAAAACACATTTGCCTTTCACCAAAGAGATTGGTGACAAATCGACAATAATGGTCAACCATCACCTCAATAGTTGCCCCACCATAATCAAATGAAGAAATGAATTAATGTCTCCTAAAACGCAATCCTTTTGTTTGAAGAATTTTCAACAGCAAGTGTATTAAAGTCAAACTTTTCTACAATAACATTAGATATATTACTACCTCCGTCCCATTAAATGTGTCTTATTTTGAATTTTCAAAGTCTTTATTTATAAACTTTGACTTTAATTATATATTTTTGTGTTATATAAAACTTGATGAAAATTAACCCGATAATAACATTTGTAAAACACACTCAAATCATATAACTTTCATCAAGTATTATCTAACACAAACAAAATTATTTAAGGTCAAAGTTTACAAATAAAGACTTTGAAAATTTAAAATATGACACTTTTAATGGGACGGAGGGAGTAATAAATACAAATTCAAATTTATCTACCACAAACAATAGATATATTAACTTTCAACAGTCATGGTTAGAAACAATGTAATCCATATATTCCCGTAAAACGCAATCCATGAAGATTGAAACCAAGCTAACTCGACGGCTCCGGCCATGGTGCCGACGTCAAACGCCACAGATGCCATTTTATTAACCTTTTTATGCATGTGGATGTGTTTATTTTGAATTGGGATTGAAAGATCTAGGATTAGTGTTAGGGTTACGGTTAGGGTTGTGATATTTGGATGGTGACAGAGTGGTGATGGTGGGGTGCCGGTTGTGGTGGCGATGGGTGATGGAGTGGTGGCGGTGGGCGATGGTGGTGGTGGTGGTGTGGAGGTGAGATGAATCGTGAAAGACAAAGACGTACTGGGTTTTGTTTCAGAACTAGGTTTTTTATCTAGGGTTTCATGAGACTAAATTGTGTTTGACTAAAATGCCCATCTCTATGTTTTTTTATATTTGACACGTGTCACTCTATTATTGCTCTTATCCTTCCTAGCAAAAACAAACTTCCTATTCGATCCTTTCCCATAAATATTAATTTTAAACTTTAATAATTATATTAATACTCTTTTATTTTTTTTATAAACCTTATTTTTTCTAAGGAAGTTAGATTTTGGAAATAATTAGTTTCCTAAATTATGGTTTCCTTATTTAATGACAATTAGAAAATTATTTAAATTATAATTATAAATCTTAATCTTTTCTTTTTCAAGTCTTAATCTTAAATTTTTTATAAAATATCTAAATTTTCATTAAGGAAATCAAATTTTAGAATTGATTGGTTTCCTAAATCATTGTTTCCTTATTCAATAAGAATTCAATTTCTATATAGAATACTAGTAATACTATCTTGGTTTCTTGTTTATGATATTTAACTTATAAATCTTAATTTTTAATAAAACACCTTAATTATCATTTTCTGGATTTTGATTTATTATGAATTCGAAAGATAAAATATAAAATTGTTGATAATTCAAAATACAAAAATTTGAGATAATTCAAAAACACTAAAATCATTATCATATTTATACATTTTTACCTTATAAATACTTACGTAATGAAGTTTTAATCCTATTAATTTGTTTTATGAATCTCTTATTTTTTTTTACTATTATTGATATTGAAAACAAAAGAAGAGATTTTACAATGAAGGTAAAAGTGGTTAGGCTTTGAAGGAGACCAAATCCCTAAAAGGTTGGTGAAAAATGAGCTATTAAAATGACCTTATGGATGAAATGGTACATCTTCAACTAGTTTAATTGCTTAATATGTCTTTTGTTTAGCATTATTTAACATTAATTGTTCTTATAATGTCAGGGAACTAATATGCAATCTTTGTGAAGTACTCACTTTAGAGAAACACGAAATTTGTTTACAAGAAAATGAATGCTATACAATTTTTAAGCAGTGTTATCATCAAAATAATCAAAAGTTCAAACATTTTGATACCGAATATGTACCGAAAAGTTTGAACATTTCTCACATGGTCAACTATATGTCTATCAAGAGTAAAAAACAAAGTTGGTGTCAAGTTACTTATATTAGATAAAGGCGGAAATATTACAAATAAGACAATCAACGTGCTCTACAAGGAAATTTTTACAGAAATTTGAATTTGTTATTTGTTTCCCCCAATGTATTTGTTTTTAAAGGATTTTAAAAGTAAAAAAAAATAAATATTATTTTCATTTGTGAAACCGCATGTTCACGCGGGCAATAACCTAGTGTGTGTGTGTGTCTATATATATATATATATATATAGGGTGAAAATCATGTAGGAACCACCATTTATGGCGAGAACCAGTGTGAACATTGTGACAACTCGAACTTTCAAGGTTAGCATCGTCAAACTTCGAAACCTTTTGCTTGTATCGTTATGTTTATATATACTTGATTGCATCTATGGGTGAATGATTTAAGTTGTTATTATGTTAAGTGATTATAATTATAAAATCCAACCGCACAATAACCCGGGTCATACACCCCCGCTCCAACCGTACACTCCCACACCCTTATGTACCTTTTGGTCCACGACCCAAATCTCTTCGAGCCTAAGCTGGGCCTGGCTCATCTAAATGAGCACATACACACATATGGTTTTGTAATGTCACTCATAATCTTGCAAATCACACAAGATACCAAACCCTAGTTCTTCTAATCCTCGACGGCAGCCTACTCCTTTCGAAGCTCTCCTCCCTCTCGAAGCCTGTCTCTTTTGTCTAGCACCACTCATCTTTCGGTTAGTATGATTCCCATTGTTTTGAATTATGTCCCTTCATTTGTTTGCCTCTAGGTGTGCGATGATTATGATGTGTACTATAATCTAAGATTGCTAGAACATTCTGTTAATCATGGATCGATAATATGAACGATGTGTTGTAACTAATGTGGGGTATTAACGAAGGTCTCGATGAAAAGTCTTTGATGATAAACTGCCAATATGATTCGTATGTGTTCGTGATATTTAATCAATGATCTAGGTTTGCACACATGCTAAAAATATTGGTAATGTTGATGATTATCAAGTATAGATCGATTATTATTGTTACTCGGCTAATACATACAAACTAGGATTGTATGATGATGAGTGTTTATTGTAATTATGGTGATAATTGATCTTATTTGGATAAAAATGATGATGATGAAACTATTAGAGAATGATTAGGGTTTATGGATTGTAATTGTGTAACTGATTTGATCGGGTCAGTTGGGTGTTTACGGGAAAAACAGAAAGGGTTGACTGGGTCAACCGCACAATGGTGGGTGGCATACAACCCACATCCCGTACACTTCCCAGTCGCACACTTGCAACATACTCTTGTATCGTACATACAAATAATGCATGTCGCACACTTCTATGGGCCGGGCAATGATATTGGGCCGCACAGTTTTGGGGTCGCACGCTCGAGGAATGTCGCACACTTTGTGTGGGCTGTCCCCTGGTGGGCCGAACATTACACTAATGGGCTTACACGCCCTTATACGTGATACTTGGACCGCACACTCGTAACGGGACCACACACTCATAGAGTGGGCCAATAAACTGATTGGGTCGTACACTGATTAATGGGCCACATACAGAACTTAGGACGCACACTCTGATGTACACAGAATGTACTGATATGTTACTATTAACCAACATGGGTTTGTGTTATGAATTCTTATATGGCCCACATGTCTATTATGTAATACGTGTTAGATACGTGTAGAAATACGTGGATTACTTGTACATGAACCTAACTGTTACTGGTAACCATAATAGGACTTGGTTGACCAACTTTGAACAAAGTAATATAACATACCGAGCAAATCTAAGGTGAGTTCACTGCTCTTTTACAAGCATGCGTCCTGTGGGGACAAACAAACAAACTTACATCCCTGTAGGGGATAATTTACATACTTACATCCCTGTAGGGGATTCTTTACGAACATATATCCCTGGAGGGAATGCGTTACAAACTGTGGTTTAATTTCGATGTTGGATAATCAACTCAACTCTACCATTTAAGTCCCATCTTACTACCAAACTAGTCGCTTGGAGGGCAACAGGGTATTAGTTGATAGCACTATTAGGCTTGACAACCTCACACCGTACCTGGATAGGACGCGCATGAACTAATGACCTTAACCACATGACCAATGCTGATAGGCATTGGGGAAGGGCAAATAAACAGACGTCACTGCGGTATCGAGTTATTATCAACATGTCTTTAAACTAAACATTTTCCAACTGTACGATTAAACAAAACTGTGAACTCGCCAGCTTTATGCTGATACACTTTCCTGCATGCTTGCAGGTCGGTAGATATGTGATATGGGACTTGCAGTCTGGGATGTTGGTGTGGTCATGGGTCGTGACGCTTGGAAAGACGTTGAATATTGAGTTGTTTTTAAACATTATGGTGTTGAATTGCTTGAACAATAATTGATGTTTCCGCTGAACGTAAACATGTTTTAACAGAATGTTTTGAATTACACTATTTTCATTGGATGGGAATTTCATTTTATTATGTTACTGTTAGTTCAATGTGATTAGTGGCTAGATCCTGGTACATCACACGCCTCGCGGGGGTTTCCACATGTGGTATTTTGGGGGTGTGATAGTTTGGTATCAGAGCCACTAGTTATAATGAACTAGGTTTTAAAACGTTTTCATAAAACTAGACTATAACCGAAACAGTTCCGAAAGCGACCATGACACCCCGCTCCAAAATGTAAGGTTCATCTCTTACTTACTGTATGCATTACATGTCTAGCGTACACTTAATTATAGCATTGCACATGGTTGCGCACTCAACACTATAGCACGATTGCATGCAATACTTGTTTACATTACCATGCGTTGTTAGTATGGCATAATCTCTAGACTTGTGTGAACCTTACCATTTTGACAACATATGTTTTGACATTCGAATCTGAAGGACCTTATGACACAAGTTAAGAGGAACTAAGATGAACATGCAAATCACATTATCATTATGGGTGCACACGTAATAATAACGTGGGGTGCATGTGAAACCCAGTGAGGCTTAACAAGTGTTAAAGGGGTTCTGACATGTTATCCAACATAATGGGAGAATTCAATAACCTATAGGAGTCACAGAAAAGATTGACTTCTATTCAATCGTGATCCTTACTTTATCCACTCTTTTTATGGATGCAGAATCATGAATGGATGTGGTGGATGCGGTGGTGGACGTGGAAATATCGTCATGACTCAGGCAGAGTTGATGACCTAATCAATATACGTGTGGTTAAAGCCTTAGCAGCTAAGCAAGCTGGTATGATAATTATAGGACGACTCTTGTACCTTAATCGTAAACTCAACTCTCACTCGTGCCTCGTATTTTCTTTCATTTCCAGGTCATCCTGGGAATCAGAATCAGAACAATCCGCTTGTCTATACCTTCAAGACGTTCATGGATTGCAAACCACAAACATTTAGTGGAACTGAAGGAGCAGTGGGACTACTCCGTTAGTTCAAAAAGGCCGAGTCAGCTTTCGCAATGTGTAATTGTTCAGCTGGGGACAGGGTCAAGTATGCTTCAGACACTTTGGAGGACAGTGCCTTGACCTGGTGGAATGCCTAAGTTCAGATGTTGGGTATCGAGATGGCGAATAATATTACTTAGGATGATTTCAAGGAGCTGATGCAGGAGGAGTATTGTCCTCGCGGCGAAGTGCAGAAGCTGGAGAATGAATATTATAATCTGAAAATGGTGGGATCAGAGATCGAGGCTTATACGAAACGATCTCAAGAACTGGCGAACATGTGCCCAAACTTATCAAACCCACCACACAAGAGGATTGAGCTATACATCAACGGTTTAGCATTGCAAATTAAGGGTATGGTTATCGCAACAAACCTTGATAACTTGCCTCGAATCATCCGACTAGCTCACAAGATTACCGACCAGGAAGTCGAGCGTGGCTCGTTGCCAGCACATGGTACTACCACTACTCCTACTACTGATAACAAACGCAAATGGAACGATTCGGATAAGGCGTCTAACTCAAATCAGCTGTAGAAGAAAGCATATACCAACAACAAGTGTAACTTCAACCAGTCTTCCACTACCAGTCAAAACCAGAACAACAACCAAAACCAGGGCTCTTACGCGGGTAAGCAGGCGAAGTGCAACAAGTGCAACTACCACCACTACGGTCAGTGCTCTCGAACCGGTCAACAGTGTGACAAGGCGGGCCACATGGCAAAAGTCTGTAGAGCTCCGTACCCAAAATAACAACTGCAGCAACAACAACAGCCGCAACAGCAAGAAGGATTGCCCATAATTGAATCAGAACGCCAACAACAACAACAATGGCCATAACAACATCCAAAATAACAACACTACGAACAACAATAACAACAATGGCAACAATGGTGGAAATGGGGCTCGTGGGAGAGCATTTACCATTGGCGCTGGTGATGCAAGAAACGATGGTAATGTCATGACCGGTACGTTTTCTGTGAACAATCTTTTCAGCTATGTATTATTCGACTCTGGTGCCGATTGGAGTTACGTGTCTTTGAGATTCAGTAGACTATTAGAATCAACCCCGAAACCCCTCGAAACCAAACACGTTGTTGAATTAGCTGATGGACAGTCAATTGAAGAGTCTTCATGTCCATGTAGGGTGCAAACTCGACCTCTCAGGTCAGCTATTCAACATTGACCTTCTTCCCGTCACCCTTGGTAGCTTTGACGTAGTCGTTGGCATGGACTGGTTATCCAAACACCGAGCAAAAATTCTCTGTAAAGAGAAAATCGTACGTATTCCTCTCCCCAGTAGAGATTCATTGTCTGTCCAAGGCCATCGGAGTGATGTAACGGTCGACATCATTTCGGCCATGAAAGCCTAGAAATGCTTACGAAAGGGTTATCATGTTGTTCTAGCACTCGTTACCGATACTCAGTCTGAGGAAAAGAAGATCGAAGACCTTCCAGTCGTTCGTGACTTTTCCGATGTGTTTCCCGAAGAACTTCCAGGACTACCTCTGCACCGTCATGTGGAATTCCAGATTGAGCTCATGCTAGGAGCAGCTCTGATTGCTCGCGCTCCTTATCGACTTGCACCAGGAGAATTGCAAGAATTGTCAAATCAACTCCAAGAATTGTTGGATAAAGGCTTTATCCGGCCTAGTTCTTTGCCATGGGGAGCCCCAGTTCTATTCATGAAGAAGAAAGATGGGTCCTTTCGTATGTGCATCGACTATAGTGAACTCAACAAGGTAACAGTCAAGAATCGTTATCCTCTTCCACACATTGATGACTTGTTTGATCAGCTACAAGGGTCAAGCTTCTATTCGAAAATCAATTTAAGATCGGGCTACCATTAGATGAGAGTCCGAGAGGAAGATGTTCCCAAAACAGCCATCCGAAAGCGGTACGGCCATTACGAGTTTTTGGTCATGCCATTTGGGTTAACCAATGCACCAGCGGTATTCATGGATCTCATAAACCGCATGTGCAAACCATATCTTGACGACTTTTTCATTGTGTTTATCGATAACATCCTAATCTACTCTAAGACCAAGGAGGACCACGAATGGCACTTGCGTCTTATCTTGGAACTCTTGAGAAAGGAGCAGCTTTACACAAAATTCTCCAAGTGTGACTTCTGCATTCGAGAAGTACATTTCCTTGGTCACGTAGTTAACGAATTGGGAATACACGTAGACCCAGCTAAAATCGATTCCATCAAGAATTGGGCGGCATCGAAGACTCCTACGGAGGTGCGACAATTTCTTGGTCTTGCAGGGTACTATCGCAAATTCATCAAGGGATTCTTGAAGATCGCTCAACCTCTTACCGCTTTAACATAGAAGGGTGTCATGTATTCGTGGGGAGTGAAACAGGAGAGCGCCTTTCAGCTTCTAAAACAAAAACTCTGCAGTGCACCAATATTGTCCTTACCCGATGGAACAGATGATTTCGTGGTGTACTGTGATGCTTCTATTTAGGGTCTCGGTTGCGTGCTGATGCAATGCGAGAAAGTGATAGCCTACGCTTCTCGGCAGTTGAAGATTCACGAGAAGAATTACACGACTCACGACTTGGAGTTGGGAGCCGTGGTCTTTGCGCTTAAAATCTGGAGGCATTACTTGTACTGTACTAAATGCACTATTTATACCGACCACAAGAGCGTTCAGCACATCTTTGACCAGAAAGAATTGAGCAAGCAGCAGCGTCGCTGGGTGGAACTCTTAAACGATTACGACTGTGCCATTAAATATCATCCGGGCAAAGCTAACGTTGTAGCTGATGCCCTCAGCCGGAAGGAAATGAAACCTAAACGTGTTCGAGCCTTACAACTCGCTATCCATTCCAACCTTCCTGATGAGATTCGTTCTGCCCAAACTGAAGCACTAAAGGAAGAGAACCTTCAACCCAAATCCATGCGGGGCATGGAGAAATAACTTGTGGAAAAATCTGACGGTATTCGCTATTTCATGGAGCGAATATGGGTCCCGTTACACGGTAACCTCAAAGAACTTGTGATGGATGAAGCACACAAGTCTCGGTATTCTGTTCATCCAGGTTCTAATAAGATGTATCAAGATCTGAAAATTTTGTATTGGTGGCCGAGCATGAAAGCAAACATAGCGACGTATGTGAGCAAATGCATGACTTGTGCTAAAGTCAAGGTAGAATACCAAAAACCATCTGGTTTGCTTCAGCAACCAGAAATACCCATGTGGAAATGGGAACAGATTGCCATGGATCTTATCACCGGTCTACCAAGGACTCAGAGCGGAAATGATATTCGCTCACAAAATCTGCACACTTCCTTGCGATCAAGGAAACTGACAATTTTACGCAACTTGCTGGTGTTTACTTAAAAGAAGTAGTTTCGAGACACGGGGTGCCGACTTCTATCATCTCTGATCGCGATTCGCGCTTCATATCCAATTTGTGGCAGGTGATGCACAAATCATTCGGCTCACGCCTAGACATGAGCACTGCTTATCACCCACAGACGGATGGTCAAAGTGAACGAACCATCCAAACACTCGAAGACATGTTACGAGCATGTGTGATCGATTTTGGTAAAGGTTGGGAAAGACATTTACCTTTGGTAGAGTTTTCCTACAACAATAGTTACCATACTAGCATTTAGGCAGCTCCATTCGAGGTATTGTATGGACGGAAATACCGATCTCCTCTATGTTGGGCTGAGGTGGGTGACAGCCAAATCACAGGCTTAGAGCTCGTACTCGAAACTTCTGAGAAGATTGTTCAAATCAGAAACCGTATGGCGGTGGCACGTGATCGCCAGAAAAGCTATGCCGACAAGCGTAGGAAACCCTTGGAGCTCACCGTGGGCGATCGTGTTTTATTGAAAGTCTCACCCTGGAAGGGTGTGGTTCGTTTTGGTAAACGAGGCAAGCTCAATCCACGTTATGCCGGTCCATTCAAAATTCTGGAAAGAATCGGCAAGGTTGCTTATCGGCTCGAATTGTCTGACGAACTTAGTAATGTTCACAGCGTTTTTCACATCTCTAATCTATAAAAGTGTTTGTCCGATGAAACACTAGTGGTTCCTTTACAAGAACTGAAGATCGATGATAAGCTGCAGTTTGTCGAGGGACCCATCGAAATCATGGACCGGGAAGTTAAGGTCTGTAAACACAATCAAATTCCAATTGTGAGAATTTGTTGTAACTCAAGACGTAGACAGGAGTTCATGTGGGAATGCAAGGATCAGATGAAGCCCAAGTATCCTCACTTATTCAAGACTGCTGAATCGAATTCTGATCCAACTGGTGAATTTCGGGACGAAATTCCCTTACAAGTTGGGGATGATGTGGCACCCAAGGAAAATCCACAGTCATCTTGACCTACCACTTCACTCCTCGGAGACTGCTTACCAAATTTTGGGACAAAATTTCTTTCAAGTTGGGGATGATGTGACAACTCGAACTTTCAAGGTTAGCATCGTCAAACTTCGAAACCTTTAGCTTGTATCGTCATGTTTATATATACTTGATAGCATCTATGGGTGAATGATTTAAGTTGTTATTATATTAAGTGATTATAATTATAAAATCCAACCACACATTAAACCGGGTCGCACACCCCCGCTCCAGCCGTACACTCCCACACCCTTATGTACCTTTTGGTCCTCGGCACAAATCTCTTCAAGCCCAAGCTGGGTCCGGCTCATCCAAATGAGCGCTTACACACATATGGTTTTGTAATGTCTCTTATAATCTTGCAAATCACACAAGATACCAAACCCTAGTTCTTCTAATCCTCGACGACAGCCTACTCCCTTCGAAGCTCTCCTCCCTCTTGAAGCCTGTCTCTTTTGTCTAGCACCACTCATGTTTCGGTTAGTATGATTCCCACTGTTTTAAATTATGTCCCTTCATTCGTTTGCCTCTAGGTGTGCGATGATTATGCTGTGTACTATAATCTAGGATTGCTAGAACGTTCTGTTAATCATGGATTGATAATATGAACGATGTGTTGTAACTAATGTGGGGTGATAATGAGGGTCTCGATGAAAAGTATTTGATGATAAACTGCCAATATGATTCGTATGTGTTCATGATATTTAATCAATGATCTAGGGTTGCACACATGCTAAAAATATTGGTAATGTTGATGATTATCAAGTATAGATCGATTATTAATGTTACTCGGCTAGTACATACAAACTAGGACCGTATGATGATGAGTGTTTATTGTAATTATGGTGATAATTGATATGATTTTGATATGAATGATGATGATGAAACTGTTAGAGAATGATTAAGGTTTGTGGATTGTAATTGTGTAAGTGATTTGATCGGGTCAGTGGGGTGTTTACGGGAAAAACGGGAAGGGTTGACTGGGTCAACCGCACAATGGTGGGTGACATACACCCTACATCCCGTACACTTCCCAGTTGCACACTTGCAACATTCTCTTATACCGTACATACAAATAATGCATGTCTCACACTTCTATGGGCCGGAAAATGAAATTGGGCCGCACAGTTTTGGGGTCGCACACTCGAGGAATGTCGCACACTTTGTGTGGGCTGTCCCATGGTGGGCCGCACATTACACTGATGGGCTTACACACCCTTATACGTACTACTTGGACCGCACACTCATAACGGGACCACACACTCGTAGAGTGGGCCAATAAATTGATTTGGTCGTACACTGATTATTGGGCCACATACAGAACTTAGGCCGTACACTCTGATGTACACAGAATGTACTGATATGTTACTATTAAGCAACATGGGTTTGTGTTATGAATTCTTATATGGCCCACATGTCTTTTATGTGATACATGTTAGAAACGTGTAGAAATACATGGATTACTTGTACATGAATCTAAATGTTATTGGTAACCATAATAGGACTTGGTCGACCAACTTTGAACAAAGTAATATAACATACCGAGCAAATCTAAGGTGAGTTCACTGCTCTTGTACAAGCATGCGTCCTGTGGGGACAAACAAACAAACTTACATCCCTGTAGGAGATACTCTACAGACTTGCATCCCTGTAGGGCATTGTGGTTATTTATAAAGTCACGTTATAACTTAGTTTGATTTTAAATCGTTTTATTAGCTTATTTGACCACATAAGGGCATTGTGTTATTTATGAAAATATAATTGCGACTTGTCAGTAAGCCTATCAAACAGACTAACCATGTAGCGTAACTTTAGTGAGTTATGCTTAACAATAACATGTTCCTAAAACAGCTTTAAAACAGCCCTAAAAGTTGACCAAACAGGTCAGAATCAAAAGTCAAAGCAAAAGTCAAACTCATTGACGTTTGACATAGACTATGATCCTAAACTAAATTAGACAAGTTGAGCATGTTATAACCAGTTTAAATTAGTTATAAAACTTATATGAATGATTAAACACTGAGTTTTAAGTTATAGAACTCATTTATGCATTTTATTCGAAAATTCAAGTTTTACGGCATATTGCTCAACTTACAATTCGACTAGTAAACGAGATCGTTTGAAGCTAAAGTCAAACATGAAGTCAACTGTTTGACTTTTAGCTTAAAAATAACTAAATAAATGAACTTGCATCAAAGTAAACACTTACTTGGAAGTGTTTGGTAGAAAATGAACTAAGAAAGGAGTTCTCTTATGCAGAGGAATGCTCCAAGAAGTTGTAGAGAAGAAATGAATGGAATGAGCAAGTTTCCAAATGAAGTTCATGGCTATTTATACTTGGTGATGATCAAGGAGATCATTCTAAGTGTCCATGATCCTTCCAAGATGTTCCTAGGTGTTTAATAGGTGTCAAACACTGAGTAGAAGTGGCATAAACTCGAGATAGTTGTCACCGTGGCATTAAACCTTGGTCCCCAAGCATAAATTTGCCTCTGGCAGTCCCTTACGGACCGTAAGGGTTAAGGCCTTGCAGCCCGTAAGAACCTAAGGCACGCAGAAAAAATAAGCAGCATACGGACCGTAAGCCCTTAGGCTTTGCGATCCGTGTACGACGGCCCGAAATTGAATTTTGAGATTTTTGCAAGTTTAGTCCTTGGACTTTTCATCTTTGGTCATTTGGCACTTTTAATCCCTCTCCTTCCTCGTAATTGGGATTAGTCGGAGATCCGGGACGCGTTTTAGGTAACGCTCGAAAAAAAAATTCATTTTTCCTTCCCAGATTCGGGATTAGTTGAAGATTTAAAGGTACGTTTTTAGTTAACGTTTAATGTACGTCCTTCCTCCTTCCACATAGTCGGGATTAGTCGGAGGTTTCTCCCTCCACGTAGACGGGATTAGTTGGAGAATTGGACACGTGTTGTCACATAATTGGACGGAATTTTGGGGGTGTTACATTACTACGACACAGTCATTCAACGACTTCACGGAAAAAAGAGCCTTGCGAGGACCATGGGTTTCCATTAATCACTGATGATAGAACGCTTGAATAGGTTCTCATATTCAAAAATCAAATTCCAAAAGTGTTCCAGCCCCACATCTCAAGAATAAAAGATGTCAAGTCGGATGGACATTGTGGGTTTCGGGCTATGGCTGTGGGTTTAGGGTTGGAACAAGACTACTCTGGGTTTATTCGGAGCTAACTAGTTGAAGAGTTCTTTGGTGCGAACAAAGATATGTGGAAGTACATTTAAGACAGTGATTTACCGGGAGACTACGACGCGCAACTAAAGAGAATAAATTTTACCGGAGTTGGGAGAGCACCCATGGAGCATTGGATGGAGATGCCTCATGTAGGACTCCTTCTTGCCCATAGCTTTGGTGTGATTGTTCACATATTAGACACGATAGGTTGTTCGACTTTGTTCCCCTTCTATCATCCAGAGTGTGGACGTCTCCCCCATCAGGTCGTTACACTCATATATGTTAATAATGGTCATTTCATCCATGTCAAATTTAAAAGGGACTATCCAATGCCGTCACCGAACTATCTCTGGGTAAGACACGCAGGCGAAGAAGCAACACTTTGGATGGAAAACTACATGGAACGCATAGCGTGGCATGAAACGATAACGAAGCCTAATATTGACAAGACAGTGCATTATATTGACTAATTTGTAATTTTAAAAAATAATTTATTTGTATAATGTATTCCATTTGTTTTAATTTTGTTTAACGGAGCCTAAAATACGTTAAAATACGCAAAAAAAATACGGAAAATACGTCAAAATACGCAAAAATACATCAAAATACGCAAAAATACGTCAAAATACGTTAAAGACGCAAAAATATGTTAAAATACGCAAAAATACGTTAAAATACGCAAAAATATGTTAAAATACGTTAAAATACGTCAAAATACGCTAAAGTACGTCAAAATACGTTAAAGTACGCTAAAATACGTCAGATTACGCTAAAATGCGTTAAAATACGCTAAAATACGAAAAAGTACGTCAAAATACGCTAAAGTACGTCAAAATACGCTAAAATACGTTAAAACACACTAAAATACGTTGAAAACATTAAAATAAGCTAAAATACGTCAAAATACATTAAAATACGCTACAATACGCTAACATATGTAAAAATACGCTAAAATACGTCAAAATACGCAACTAATGGTATTCTAAGACGTGTATACATATAACACAGCACTATATAATACAAGTGGATTCCAAACAAAATTGTACGTAATCATAGAAGGTATACTTCATAAAATGACAAAATACGCGAAAACTCATCAAAATACGACACGTATACGCGTCGAAACGAGGAAAACACGATAAAAACAAATTTTGTTATTATGGCCAATACGATCGTATAGGCCTATACTTTGTCGTATTGCAGACCAATACGCATCGTATAGGCCTATATGATACGTATAACCCTCCTGATTTCTCATAAAACAAGGGAAACCTTTGAAAATTAGGGGGTAATACGCATCGTATAGGCTTATACGATGAGTAATAAAGGGCAAAACAATATAACCCCCTGATTAACAGGGTGTTATTATTTCCAATACGAACCAACACATACGCATACAGACACATACGATACACACACACGATCAGTATACGGTGTTGATTTCAAGATCAAAGACTAGTAAGGTATATATGTATCTCCGAATCCTCATCATTTATACGTATTCAATTTTGTATTTTGACCGTTGAAATTGTGTGATTATTGGGTATAAAGGCTGGTTTTTGGGGGTTTTTTCCGCTGAAAGATGAAGTAATACGATGCCTATGGGCCCATGTGCATCCTATTGCTTCAAAAAAACATGAATTTGTTTGAAATTTATGGTATAATACGATCAGTATGGGCCTATACGATGCGTATAGGCTCAAAAACGTTTTATTTTTTTCTTTTCAGTTTTATAAAATATAAAAATATGTTTTATATCTTAGTTTTTTTATTAAAAATGTTATATTTTTAAGTAGAAATTGATGTTATATTTTAAAAAAAATTAATAAAAAAGTTATATTTTTTAAAAATTAATTAAAAATTGCTATATTTTTTTAAAAAATAATTAAAAATGTTATAATTTAAAAAAAATTAATTAAAAAATGTTATATTTTAAAAAAAAATTAATTAAAAATATTATATTTTTTATTAAAAATTAAAAATTATTGTCACATTTTTTTAAAATTCATTAAAAATTGTTATATTTTTTAAATATAATAAAAAGGTTATATTTAGTATTAAATTAATAATGTTATGTTTAATAAGAAAAATTGTTATATTTTTTATAAAATAAATTAAAAATGTTATGAAAAATATTATAAAAATATTTTTTTTTTATATTTTTAGATTGATATGACTGACGTTGTTGGGAGAGGGCGGGGCGGTGGAGGTGGAGGTGGTGGTGGTGGACGTGGTAGAGGTGGAGGTGGCGGACGTGGTAGAGGTGGATGTGTAGGGGCGGGGGTGGTGGTGGCCGGTGGGCGTGGACGTGGGCGTGGGAGCGGTGGCCCAGATGTTGATCCGTTTCTAGATAATACTTATCTAGCGTTCGAGAAGGGGACCGAGGCTTTTCACAGATGTGAAAAGTTTTGGCGGATGGAGATCGGCGGCCATGCGGCCGTCGATTGGACGGCTCTCGAGTAGGTGGACGAGGCGGCGAGAGCCCTAGATTACATCAGACACGATACTCCGTGGAACAGGTATACTATTTGTTACTGTGTTTTCTTTGTTTTATATACGAAATGGATACTGACCACACTATATACCAGGTTGTTCCATCTGGCATACCTTCCGTCTTTTGAGTTTGTTCCCAGGCCTGCAGACCAGCCAGAGGAGCTTGACAACCCCGAGGAGCCGTGGGTAGAGGGCTGTTTTCATTTAGCGGGTGAGTGGCATGAGATGTCAGTAAGAGAGTTTGCCGTGCACTGCGGCCTTTACACGTTACAGGAGACAAACACCCCCTCTACACCGAGGGCGTCCATATGGCCCCCTGTTCGACACTTGTCAGGTTCTGGCAGGTGATCGGTTCGGGTCCCTTTGGGCATTCGAAGTCGAGGGTTTCACGTATTAGTGACCCACTGTACCATTACTTGCACAGGCTTATTGTCCCATCCATTGCACCACGCGAGCAGAGACGCGAGTGGTGCAATTAAGGGGATCTGTTTTATTTGTATTGTCTTGTATGGGGGGAGACGTGCGCCCTCCATCACTGCCTAGCCAGTGGTTCACCGGCAGGACAGGTCTCTGCTGTACGGGGTGGGGGGGGGGGGTACATCACGCGTATTGCCCACTCGTTGAGCCATGTTCCCCAGCAGGACCCACAGTTCACCGAGGAGGCATGGTGGAGCAGACCAGGTTGACACGGCAGACCCTGTTCGGTATGCACATGACGCGTGACTTCCCTGCGCTCGGGCTTCATTTATAGGAGCGGACGGGCAACTGTTTGTCCCTGCCGACCTCCCAGCCGAGTTACCAGATGAGCTACTAAAACCGGCAGGTGGTGATGCCGCCGAGGACGATGACGATGACACCGATGGTGACCAGTCTCACCCACCACCTCTGCCACAACCACCTGGATCGCCATCGCAACCGCAGCCACAGGGGGTACCTCAGTAGCCCCAACACGTTCTGTACGACCAGCTCCATCCAGCTGTGACGCTTGCGTTACAGCAGATGGAGGACCTGCTGTAGGAGCGGATAGATGCCCATCATCGCCGTCCTAAGGCCCTTCTCATGCGGGCGATCTAGGGCGATATACAGGCGCTATCGACCGTGGTCGGACCCCATTGCCAATACTGCCGTTGTCGCCCCGCCCTGGACAGGACGCGGATCAGTGGCGGGGCTCTCAGGCGCGACTCAGGGGCGGGGCCCTCAGGCACCGGTTAGGAGGGTTAGTATCCAGCGGTTTAGGATCGTCGTACTTTTTTTGTATTTTGACATTTTATGTATTTTGGACGATGTCATGTATATATACAAACTTATTATGTAATTAAATTTGCAGTTTCAGTTTATTTTTATTTGTATTTCTGATTGTTTATTTTGATTGTTTAGATTGGTTTGGTTGGTTACGTATAATGTAAATATCACAAGTCGTGAATACGTGAACATAAAAAATAATACAAAATTGAACTACGATACGACACGATACGGTAAAAGGATGATACGATATCATACGACACGTCAAGATGAAATATTAAAAAATAAAAAATGTGATACGATACATCACGATACGCTATAATACGATATGTAAAGATTAAAAAAAAGATTTTAAATTCATTAAAACAAAAATAACCAACAATAAACACCAATAACCAAACCCAAAACACCAAAAACCAAACACAACACACCAAAAAATCAAACCTCAAAAAATTAGGGCCTTAATACGCATCGTATAGGCCTATACGATGCGTATAGGCCAGCCGCAAGACAAACCATGCACATGTCAGTCTGCCATGTCTTAACTTTATCCAATACGTATCGTATAGACCTATACGATTCGTATTGGACTTTCAAAGTGTGCAGATAGACCAGCCGGTGTGCTAATAGAATCCCCGAACTGGAAAGTCTATTTTGTGTGGTAACATGAGCATGCACGTAACGGGTATATATATGGTGCATGAGGTGACACGTATACAACAAGTCTTCAGTATGTGTCTATATAAGAAACATTCCAACTGGTGTTGAGGAAACGTGCTTCATATTACTGTATACAAAAGATTCACCAAGTACATATTCATCATCATGGAGAACAAAAGAATGAGACGGAGTTATGACAAGACTTCAGTGGTGAGGAAAGGTGCATGGACTGCCGAAGAAGATATGCTTCTCAAGAATTGTATCGACAAATTTGGCGAAGGAAAATGGCACCTTGTACCTCTAAGAGCAGGTTAAACATGCCCGTGTTTCAAATGTTTTCCTTATTTTTCAAATTCTTTTTAGAAATAGAAAAGTGTGAAATATATGTTTGAATCAAACATATTTAATTTAACATATCATATGTCTTTTTCCTATTCATGAAAATTTAAATTCATAGTTTTGTTTTTAAATATGTTTTAACACAAACTTTATCAAAAACTAAAAATTGAGTTGTATAGAGAATAATGTACATAAAAATATTTTTTTCTGTGATTTACAGGCTTAAACCGATGCAGAAAAAGTTGTAGGCTACGATGGCTAAATTATCTAAGACCAAATATAAAAAGAGGAGATTTTGCTGAAGATGAAGTTGACCTCATGCTTAGGCTTCACAAGCTACTAGGGAATAGGTAAATAAAAATTTAAACCTATAAAAGACATACTACACTTTATATGTTACTTGTTTTCGTTAACTTTCATGAATATATAACCTAAAAACAAAAAGATGATATGTTGAACGTCTTAATCTGGATTTTTATTTTAGATGGTCATTGATTGCCGGAAGAATACCAGGAAGAACTGCAAATGATGTGAAAAACTACTGGAACACACATCTTAAATCCCGCTGCAAAAAACAAAAAGAGCAACTTAAAGAGGGTGAACAATCACCACCTACCATGGTCACAATTATTAAGCCTCAACCATGTACCATTTCCAAAGCTTTAAATTTGCGCCCACACATTACATCACATGACACCCATAACTTGATAACATCATCAAATATTGACAGTGTCGACAATGTCTTTAATATCTCCCAAGGCATAGTCTCGTCACCCAAGTTATCTATTGACAATATTGACGAGTATCTGGACGCGTTATTGGAGGACCGGGTGAAGGAAATCGGTCATGAAGTTGGGTGGTCTTTTGGTGGCCTTTCAGCGGAGGGGGGCGGTTTAGATGTTGTCGAGCAAGTAGATGACCAAAACAGCTTATTTGATTTTCCCATAGACGATGTGGTCATGTTGGATCTTCTTGATTGAGAATAATTATGATTCTTACAACTAGTCTTTTTAGTGGAATAAATATAGAAATAAAGGTTGCTATCTAGGGCCGAAAACGAACCAAACGTTCGGCGAACAGTTCGTGAACCGTTCGGCAGGAAGTTCGTTTGTTTATTAAACAAACGAACACAAACAAGAAATTTCATTCGTTTAGTTAAATTAACAAACATGAACATAGGTCGTGTTCGTTCATTTATGTTCGTGAACGTTCGGTAACGTGTTCGATAGTTCATTAATGTTTTTAGTTTTTATATGTATTTAAATACTTTAAAATTCCGATAAATTAAATATCTAATAAGTGTCAGTATATTACATATTCTGCTCATGGATGAATGATTGTTTGTGTTCGTTTGTTTCCATTTGTATTCATGAACATTAGTTTGTGCTTATTTGTTTCATCAACGTTTGTTTTTGTTCGTTGCCTAAAATTAACAAACAAACACAAACGAACACGAACAAGTTTATTTCCTTAACAAACGAATACGAACATAAAATCTCGTTCGATAAGTGTTTGTGAACGGTTCGCAAACACTTACATTTCTTAACAAACGAACACGAACAAGGTTTTGTTCATGTTCGTTCGGTTCGTTTGCAACCCTATTGCTATCTATTAAATGTCACATGAATTATTGTTTGTAGTCCCTTTAGAATGCACTGCAACATCTACTTGTTTGATGGATGCACAAACAAGCCCTGTCTTCAATAATATTGTTCACTGCAACTTATTTATGGTGTGACATTAATGAAATGTATATAGAGTACTAGCTATCAATACTTATAATTGTTAACCACATTCATATTCGACCCCACCGTAATTCTCAGGTAAGTAAGCGGAATAGAATCCGACTTACACCCAATGACTTTAGCCATTTCAGACACAGACCCATTCTCCAAACCCAACCCGTATAAGTTAGATTTTTTTAGGTTAATTTTTAAGCCCGAACATAAGTAAAAAATTCGCAAACATCTCGCCACATTCTTAACATTTTCCTTATCCCATTCCCCCAACACAAGAGCGTCATCAGCATAAAAAATGTGAGAAATTACCGGACCGTTATTGGGAGTTTGGATACCTTTGAGAAGACCTTCCATCCTAGCTTTGCACAAAATGTTAGACAGGGATTCCATGACCAGAAGGAACAGAAACGGGGAAAGAGGGTCACCCTTTCTGACCCCTTTGGAGCATCTAAATTCAAAGGTAGGGGACTCATTTACAAGCACCGCAGATCTAGCCGAAACTAGGATCCTTTTAATCCATTTACACCATAAATCAGGAAAACCCATTTGCCAATGATGTCCAGAAGAAAACTCCAACAAACGTTATCGTAAGCCTTTTCGAAATCAATTTTTTAGCAGAAAAGCCTTTTTATTGAATTTTTTAATCCAAGCCATAAGCTCATTTAATATTAACGGACTATTGAGAATGTATCTTCCTTTAAGAAAAGCCGTTTGATTTTCCGAAATAATAGACCCAATAACCATTTTAAGACGATTAGCCAAAATCTTAGAGATAGTTTTGCTTATCACCCCAATCAAATTAATAGGTCTATATTCTCTCAACCCTACAGGATCTTTGTTTTTAGGGATTAGAGTTATGAAGGAAGAACTGCATCCCGCTGCTAACGTACCTGTGCTGTAAAAGGAAACCAACAAGTTATAGAAATCTATTTCAAAAGCATTCCAATACTTTTTGATGAAATTGAAGTTAAAACCGCCCGGCCCTGGCGCTTTGTCCGAACCACATTCGAACACCGCGCGTTTAATCTCCTCTTTGCTAAAAGGAACCGTCAGAGAAGTCGCGTCCTCTTCCGAAAGACACCTAGCGTTCCGGCATATGAGTTTAGGTCTATCTCTAATCTTTTCCTCGAAAGCCCTTTTGAAGAAACCCATAACCTCTTTTTTTATCCTAGAAGGTTTAGTGGTCCAAACTTCGTCAATCATAAGGTCCGGTATATTGTTGCATGCCCTTCTACTTTTAATGTATCCATGAAAGAACTTTGTATTCTCGTCCCCTTCCAAATCCCATCTAGCTCTAGCTCTTTGTTTAATATCTTTCAACTTGTAGCTTTCGACCTCCTTTATATCTTTAAGGCATTCCGATCTGGTCCACTCCTCTTCTTCGGTTAACTCTCTGCCTTCCGCCGCCTCTTCCAAGCGATCCAAATCTTCATGAATAGACAGCTCCATCACCCCTTCCTTAGATAAGACCTCTTTTTTCCATATTCTTAAAGCTTCCTTAATCTTTTTAAGTTTCTAAGATAACACCTCACCAGGTTCCCCAACCCCGTTAAAATTAGTAATCTCCTTAAGAACCACCTCATCGAAATCCTTTCTTTCCAACCAAGAGTTGAAAAATCTGAACGGCTTTGGACCAAAGTTTTATCAATTTCCTCCCTTTCATCTCATATTCTCTTAACCCATTTTCAAAGATAAATTCATTAAAAATAGAAGCACATTTTTTATTGAAAACAAAGTTTCTCCTTTCATCCTGAAAGCGCACTGCATTAAAATCTCCCAGGATCACCCACCAGCCCGGGTAACTACCCATAACCCCCCCCCCCCCAATATCATCCTAGAGAGCCTTTTTTGAGGGACTTTATGAGGAGTGTATATGTTCACAATATTAATAGCTTGATTGCTACCTTTTAAAGTCCCCATAGTTAATAAAAAGTTAGGATGTTTGAAAGAATCGTGTACCTTGAGAATACTAGGATCCCACATGCTAACCACCCCTCCAGATCTGCCTGCCGCCGGCACGTGATCCATCTCGAAATTGCCTGCTCCCCAAAATTTCTCGAATTCGATACCTGAAATGTCACAAAATTGGATTTCTTGCAAAGCAATGAAATCAATACCATTTTCACGCTTTAAATTTTTAATCCACCCCGCTTTGTTTTTATCCCCCTCTCCTAAACCTCTACTGTTTAAGGAAAGAAAATTCATCTGTCTCCATTTTGAATTCCTTCTTCCCAAATAACTTCTTTAATCAAATGCTCGTGTCTCTGTAAATCAACTCCTAGTAAGCCCCGCATGACAGATGTAATATGCAATTCCGCATTAATGTTTTCCTCCACCTCCTCCATTGGCTTCAAATTTAAATCTTCCACCACCTCCTCCTCCCTTACATTTCTAATAACCCGTGACTCTTCCTGTTGTTTCTCGAGCCCTCCTTCACTCCCCAAAAAAATATCGTCGCTTTTTTCTGGTTGATCTCTATTGTCACTATCCTCCTGAATCCCAATTGTTTCGTTCAAGTCAAAAGGATCGTTATCTCTCAATCTTTTCCTAGGCCTCAAAAAATCACTGTCTTCCTCTACTAAAATCTTTTTTTTTTATTGGGCTTTCTACCTTTTTTACCTCTTTTGTATAGCCCACAAGAATTTAGGTTTACATTAAAACAATTCTTATTAAAACAAACTCCATTGCCGCCTACTGTGTCTGTCTCATTCCTCTGCCTACCTTCATTAAACCATTTGTCCTTTTCAAACCACCTTGGAGACCCCAAATCAACACCTGCCTCCAATCGGCTGCTTCCTTCCTCATTACCTTCTTTATTACTTTGGAAACCTTCCACATTAAATGTACCTACCTGTTCATCTTCCTCTGATTCCGTCGATAACCTCCCCACTCCGTTGCCGGACTTATCCGAACTGATCGGACAACACTGCGAGTGGACCCCCGACACCTCATACACCGGGATATCGGAGTTTCGGTCATCTTCATTCTCACGGGAGCCCCTGACCTCTTTCGCTGCTGATAAAACAGAATCACCATTCGCCGGATTCCGATCACCGTCCATACTACTTACCTCCTCCGTCTCCGGTGACGGCCCCCGACCCGGTGTTACCCGGTTCAGAAGCCGTGGGACAGAAAACCCATATTATTGGTGTTTATTTAGGCAGCGGAAATTTCAACATGATCGTTTAACTGAAAACACCCATTTATTTTATTCCAAATTTCGGGACAAACCCCATAATTTACAATAAAGGAATTTCACTGGGAAACCCTTTTGGTTACTAAACATGTTTATTTATTTGCTGAGCCACTTTATTCAAGCTGGAGTGCTATGCGGCACTTTTCCTTTGTTCACAGTAAATCACCTGAAACATGTTTAAAAAGATTTTAGCAGCGGGGAAATACTAGCGAGTCACTCAATTTGCATAAAACGACACATTGTTATAGATTACAATATTAAGAGCGATTAAAATTGCCTCTATCTTATAATTAGCAGGTTCAGTTGTCACTCGATCGGATCTATGACTGTGGTCATACCACTATTGGGTCTGTTCACCCAATAGTGACGAGTATCACTATTTAGGTCCTTTCACCTAAGCTAAAAGTGATAAAATTGTAGTAATTGTGCACAATACCCCACTTACTACCAGTAATTTAAGATAACAAAGACTTAATCCCTGTAAAATATAACTGAAAAACATTTAGGTATTGTAAAACACTTTTGATAAAAAGAGAATGACTCACATTGCAAGTTTAGTTGGACAGAGTTTTGCCTACTGATTAAGCCTGGTAACCTAGTTAAAATAACAATGCATACGAACTAGGTTAGTAACTTAATACAACATTTATGATAAATTCACGAAATCAAAACCCTCACGACGAATGACAAAGTATAGCCCGAATTCAGGCAGCACTTAAACATCCGTCGGATCGGTTTCAATCGATCGGAGATTGTATCGTAGCAGTGATCGAGTTATTACCCAGTTGTCACAACAGAGGTTCGTGATTCTGTGTGTTTTTGAATGAAACAGTGTATATCTCCTCGTACGTAACTAATTTTTTCGCCGTAACAACTTCTCCATGCAAGTGCCAAACCCTTACTATACATACTGATTTTTGGTCTCTCCAGCGTGTCGCGCAGGCTGCCAGGGATCCTGGCGCGACACGCGGGGCACACCTATTTTGGCTAGGGTGGCCTCGTGTCCTACATAGCCCTGGTAAGTCAACTTGAACGAGATTTTGAGAGTTATCTTCGTTTTATGATGATAATTATCAATTAGGGGATACCCCCTTTGGGTTTTAGGGGTCCTGATCCTAGGTTTTAGCCGTTTTAAAATTTACTTGTCACGCTATACCACTTGGGGGTATCAATTTGGGTTTCCTAATAGGTATTATTTAAATAAGAAATAATAATTTTGGCAAGAGTTGTTACACCCTCCCCACCTTGTTTAAAATCTCGTCCTCGAGATTTACTGGAACAAGTAAGGGTACTTTTGCTTCATTTTTTATTCCAGTTCCCATGTGTACTCTGGTCCTCTTTTTGAATCCCACTTTACTTTGACTAGTACCAATCTCTTGTGTTTAAGGAATTTGACCTTTATGTCCTCTATTTGGAGAGGTTTCTCAACAAATTTCAACCTATCATTTACCTCTTTATCTTGAAGAGGTACTACCAGGGATTCGTCAGATAAACATTTCTTAAGGTTAGATACATGAAACATATTATGTATCCCGGCTAGTTCTTCTGGTAGTTGTAAGCGATAGGCAGTTCCGTTGGGTAACTGTGAATTGTCCTATGTACCTTGGACTTAACTTTCCCTTCTTACCGAACCGGACTACCCCTTTCCAAGGAGAAACTTTCAACAGTACCTTGTCTCCAACTTGGAATTCTAACGTGTCACACCCCGACCGCATTAAAACAACGAAACCGCGGCGGACACGTCGGGTAGTGGAGTGGCAGAATTACTGTTTCACAACCATGGATAAAAAAGTTTCGTTTTATTGATTCATTTAATAATTTACATTGTCTTAAAACCAAACAAACAAGTTACATATCGTCTATCATCGTTATTAAGTCACTAAGGCCTCGTCCAGAACCTATGTGAATCATGCATCCTAGAAATCAAAATCATGCAACACCACCTGAAACATATGTGAAAACAAAGTCAGCAAAGAAATGTTGGCGAGCACATAGGTTTTATGAGGGTATCGGATTCATGGCTCGTTTACATATTGCAATACCTCGAAAACCTTGTTTTGAAAAGTATATAGTATTGCAACATGATTAACCAACTCAAATCAAGTTAGTTATAGTTTATAAAATCTCGCAGCCATGCTTCTTAACCCAAAACATTTGTTTAAATAACCAAATCGTAAATTGATCTCGTTACAAAATTCATATGGTTTATATCATTTAGAAAACCTCGTTGTGTGACATTGTTTCAAAAATCGTTACCCAAGTGAACTAAATAATGACACGGAATATAATATGATAAAAGCACTTATATATATAAGATGTACCAGCGGCGTATCTACCATGCTTTTATCATGTTACACCCATCCCATTACCTAATCACAACCCAAAACCAATCGTTTGTTCAAATCGTTTAACTTGTCCCAAAATCGTTTTTGTTTTAATTGTGAAACTACTTTTGGTCATCTCGCTAATAACATCCAAACCTTCGCAACTCGTCTATCGTTAAACTCATATTAACAAACCACCAAAGGGTAAGTTAACAATCACAGATTCGGTCGTTACCCACATAACCCCCACACATAACCATGGGTGTAGTCTGATAACGGGATTTGTAAGATCCTATGGTACCATAACCTAATACTGGTCGGTTTGATCAATGCTAATGAATGTTATTCGTTATGTAAATACGTCCAACAAGTTCGTTCACATTATCGAAATCGTTATCAGTTTAATATAAACCATGTTAATCGTTTTTTAAACCATCGTTAAAATATTTTAATACATATGAATCACCCCAAAACACTTGAAAACAGTAAAATAGGGGAACTATGTACTCACATCGAAGTGCAAAGTATCCTCAATCTAAAGAACTCAACAAGCTCAGGCAAATCAAGGAAATTCAAGTAGCACCTAGTAATCGAATCACTTGTCAAATAATCGACACCTAAATCGGAAGATCGTATAGAATGAGGTCTTGTAAACCAAATGAGTATTGGAACTCATGTGATATGGTTTAACAAAGCCTACATTCTAAATCGGAACCTAACCTAAGTGCTTTCGACCCGTTACGACCCATTAACGTAGCTTACGCTACTTTAACGCGTCGTTCTCGCAAACGCGCATTCGAGACGTCTAACTAGTCCTATGACAAGTATTATATGCCCTAACATGTTTAAATATGTTGCATAATCAATTATGTGACAAAAGTTTAAGTTACATATGCTTAAATACCAATTATGCATGAAAAGGGCATTTTGGTCATTTTCCTAAGGCATATAAACTACCCATCATATAACTGCTTAAACTACGTGACCATAAGGTATAACCTCGGAAGGTTATTCCCTATGCAACTATGGTCACTAAACATGCTTGGTCGGATCCTAATGATCGACCAAACGGGTCGAGTTCGAAAGTCTAAGCGGTGGTTAAACTAAAAGTGACAAGCTAAACATGTTAAAACATGTTTAACTAAGTTAGAAAACAGGTTTTGATATCAAAACAAAGTGTTTTGATATCAAAACAAAGTGTTTTGATACCCAAGAGTAGTTTGGTTGCAAAATACGCATAATACGCATTTTGACCGAAACTACGACTCGTCACTACACCTAGTCAACGTGGTAATCAGTAGGTATAGTCACAAGGGACTATAACCATCGTGATTACGCTCACGTTGCAAAGTTCAAACGAACTTTGTGTTGACCAAAGACTGGTCAAAGCAGAAATTCAAACACTGTTTGACTTTCACGCTCGAAAAGCAATAAAAGAATGAAAGAAGCTTACAAAGGGTCCAAGCTAGGGAGAACTTGATCTATAACACTCAGGTATGAAGCAAAGGCTTCAACTTAGAGCATTAATCAGAACAAGGGTGCAGAAAATGGAATGAGGGCTTGGGTATTTATAGTTTTCAGTAAACCGTTAAGATCATTCCTTGCTAAAGAGGGATCAATCTTGGCCATCCAAGTGGGCACAAGGTTTTAGAATACCATGGACATAAAATACTATCAAAATCCAGCAGATGGTATCCCAAATCAGGTGTTGAAAACCATCAAAACATAAAAAATGGACCAGATTCAAAGTTTTTGTCTGCAGGTCTGTCGCGCCCCGCATAAGATTGCACCTCATCTTACGCGGCCCGCCAGAGCCAAGTTTGGCAGAATGTCCAAATTGGTCCCTGCACTTGAAAAACTTGTATTTTGATGCATATTTGACACGTTTAAGCCCCGTTAACCTCATTTCAAAGCTCTAAATGATGTTAAAGTACAGGGAACTTAAAATATGCTCAACAACATCTCGGATGTTGGTTCATTTGGTCGTACGGTTCCGTTATTCGGTTAATTACGACGAAAGTCGGAACGAACGCAAAAACGATCCAAATTAAGCGACGAATGGAATTTTATCATGCCAATCACTAAAATAAAATATTTTAATGATTACATAAATTTTTGGGTGTCCGGATATATTCAAAACGTAAGATATGCTCGAAAATGCAAACTTATGCACTTTTTGACGCTTTTAGTCCCTATTGATCAAATAAGTTTATTTTCGCATACCGAACCCCTCAAATCCTATTTCTAAGACATGTAAAGGATATTTAGGGTATGTTTAAATTATGATCAAGTTCCAGAATGTTCGTTACTGAACAAATCAGCATACTTTCGCAGTTTGACACAAATGGTCCCTGCGATCGAATAGACTTGATTTTGACACACCAAACCATCCAAAACTTATTTCTAAGTTATGTGAAGGTTATTTAAGGTATGTCAAGCCTATTTCACTATTCTGGAGTGTTTTTCGTGTTAAACTGACTGCGTTTACGCATCACTTTGCGTATAACTTTCCAGAAAGCGATTTAAAGCTTGAAATCGGAATCGAATCAAATCGAAAAATCATCAAACACAAATACACACACAATAACACCAAAACACATTGTTTTATTAATAATTAACATTGTTTTACTTTGTACATCGATTACAGAGCATAGTTTTCACATAACGGCTTGCGTCGATTATCTGCATAACTCTTCTGGCGATCTCGAGCTGTTTTCAGTCTTCCCTTGATTTGAGTTATCTTGTCGGTGGTTTCTTGTACAATCTCAGGACCTGATAATTGACTTTCTCCTATTTCTGCCCAGCAAACTGGGGTTCGGCACTTTCGTCCATACAGTACTTCAAACGGGGCAGCATTGATGCTTGCGTGATAACTATTGTTATAGGAGAATTCTATTAAGGGTATGTGGTCATCCCAGTTTCCACCAAAATCTATTACACATGCCCTGAGCATGTCTTCCAAAGTTTGAATCGTCCTTTCACTTTTTCCGTCTGTTTGAGGATGATATGCAGTACTTAGATTTAATCGTCTCCCTATTGCTCCTTGGAAACTTGTCCAAAAATGCGAGGTGAAACGACTATCCCTATCTGACACAATGGAGAGTGGAACTCCATGTAAGGATACTACCTCATCTACTTATAACTTTGCTAATCTTTCCATGCTAAAGATTTCCTTCATTTGCAGGAAATGAGCTGATTTGGTTAATCGATCTACAATACCCAGATTGCATCGTTACCTTTCCTGGTCTTAGGTAGCTTGGTAACAAAATCCATTGTTATTAGTTCCCATTTCCATACGGGCATTTCTAACTGCTGAAGTAGACCTGAGGGGTCTGGTGTTCTACCTTGACTTGCGAACAAGTTAGACACTTAGAAACGTATCTGGCTATATCATTTTTTATTCCTATCCACCAGAAGTTATTTCTTAAATCTTGGTACATCTTGTTATTACCAGGGTGCATCATATACCTAGACTTATGGGCTTCCTCTAGAATCTTATCTCTTAAATTTCCTTGCTTAGGTACCCAAATCCTTTTCATATGGAATCTCCAAATTCCATCAGTTCTTTGCTCTAATTCCTTTATACGTCCTTTCATTCCTTCAGCATCATCCTTGATTCCTGTTTCCTGAACGTTCTTCAGTTGTTCTATTAGATCTAATTGGAGGTTTAATCTAAGAGCACGATCTCGCCTTTGCTTTTCATGGTACTTACGACTTAAGGCATCTGCTACTACATTTGCCTTCCCTTCGTGATATTGAATATCACAGTCGTAGTCACTTAGAATTTCCATCCATCTTCTTTGCCTCATGTTTAATTCTTTTTGCCCAAATATGTACCTTAAACTTTTATGATCTGTATAGACTATAAACTTACTTCCGTACAGATAATGTCTCCAAATCTTAAAGGCAAAAATTATGGCTCCTAATTCTAAGTCATGAGTCATATAATTTTCCTCGTGCTTTTTCAACTGCCTTGATGCATACGCAATTACCTTCTTACGCTGCATTAGCACACACCCTAATCCCAGCTTAGAAACGTCGCAGAAGACTTCAAAATCTTTGGTTCCGTCTGGTAAGGCAAGAATTGGAGCATTTGTTAATCTTTGCTTTAAGATCCTAAAGGCCCCTTCTTGCTTAGGTCCCCAGTCAAACTTAACTGTTTTACAGGTTAGCTTAGTTAATGGAACAACTATTTTAGAAAAATCTTTAATGAAACGCCGATAGTATCCAGCTAGTCCTAGAAAACTTCTAACTTCGGTAGCTGATTGCGGGACCTTCCAATTTGTGATCGCTTCTATCTTAGAGGGATCCACGTGAATGCCTTCGTGATTCACCAGGTGTCCTAAAAATTGCACATCTTGTAGCCAAAATTCACACTTCAAAAATTTGGCGTAAAGCTTTTCCTTTCTTAACAAAGTTAAGAGTGCATGCAGGTGTTCACAATGCTCATCTTGGTTTTTCTAGTAAATAAGTATATCGTCGATGAAGACAATTACAAATTTATCCAAATATGGTTACAGATCCTATTCATCATGTCCATAAATGCTGCAGGAGCATTTGTTAGTCCAAATGGCATGACTGTAAACTCGTAGTGACCATACCTAGTCCTGAAAGCAGTTTTAGGTATGTCTTCTTCCTGTACCTTTAGCTGATGATATTCGAAGCGCAAATCTATCTTAGAGAAATATCTAGCTCCCTGAAGTTGATCAAAAAGATCATCAATCCTAGGTAATGGGTATCGATTCTTAATTGTAACCTTATTCAATTCCCTATAATCGATACACATTCGCATCGACCCGTCCTTCTTTTTCACAAACAATACTGGTGCTCCCCAAGGGGATGAATTAGGTTGTATAAATCCTTTACTTAGAAATTCATCTAACTGCTTCTTCAGTTCTAACATTTCCGTGGGTGCTAATCGATAAGGTGCCTTAGCTATTGGTGTAGTTCCAGGAATCAAATGAATTCTAAACTCTACTTCTCTATTGGGTGGTAATCCTGGTAACTCTTCTGGGAATACATCCGGGTATTATGACATTACTGGGTTTTCCTTAAGTTCCTTACCTTTAGTGTTAATGATTATCGAAATCATATACACTATTCCTTGTTTTCGTTCATAACTAGCAACTTTCATTACTGAAATGAACTTCATTGGTTTACGCGGCTTATCTCCTGTTACCAAAATTACTTCTCCTGTTGGCGTATGAATTTCTATGGAATTCTTATCACAGAGGATTCAAGCATCATTGGCTACTAACCAATCCATTCCTAACACGACATCGAATCCAGCTAAATTCATAGGCAACAGGTTTTTAGAAAATTTATGCCCGGAGAATTCTATCTTTCCTTCTTGCAAAACCTTATCTATTTTAAAAGAATTACCATCTGCTGTTTCTACCGTATAAATCTGCCTAAGTTTGGTTAAAGGTTGCTTAAGAGCTTGGCAGAATGAAGTATTTATAAAACTTTGGTTTGCACCAGAGTCAAATAATACTTTTGCGTAAACGTCATGTACAAGAAACGTACCAGCTATCACATCTGGAATCAGATCCGCTTCATGTGTGGTCAGCTGGAAGGCTCTTGCATTCTTCTTATTAGTTCATTCAGCAGGTTTGGCCTTGTTGTCAGCTAGCTTGACCAATTTTGGGCAGTCGGGCCTGAAGTGCCCTGTTTCTCCGCAGTTGAAGCAGATCATGGATTTCTTCCTGCAATTCTCTTCTTGGTGCCCCGGAATTTTGCAGAAATTACAGTACCCCTTACATTTTCCAAAATGCTTTCTTTTACAGGTACTGCAAAATGGAGCAGTGGAGGATTGCCCGGTTCCCTTTTTCTTGAAGTTACTGGCATTATTACCCCCACGAAAACCTTGGGTAATCTTTTGGGCCAATTCCTTTTTCCTGTTCTCTTCTCTAGTGCGTACCAGCCCGTCGGTTAAGGTGTTGGCTAATTCAACCGTATCGTCAATCGTGCGGGGTCTCGCAGCTTTAACTATATCACGAATTTCGCTAATTAGTCCCCAAATATAGCGAGAAATAGGCACCGGTTCTGGCAAAGCCTTAGTTGGTACCGTTCTAGCATACTCGAAGTATATCCTCGACAATCAAGGTCCACCATCCGGTGATTCAGGAACTTATTTGTCATTTGTTCCTTTTCATAGGAGGGACAAAATTTTCTTTCTACCAATTCCTTAAATTCCTCTCAACTCATGGCATAAGCCACGTCACTTCCTTTAGCTTGTAGCACCGTGTTCCACCTTTCTAACGCCTCTTCCTTGAAAAGGTGGGATGCATACATAACCTTGTCTTACTCTACGCATTTAATGATTTTAATTACTGCTTCAGTCTTTTCTAACCAACGCAGTGCGGCAGTCGCCCCTTCATTGCCTGCAAATTCGACTAGCTTAAAAGCTAGAAATTCTTTATAAGTGCAACCAGGTGTTGCAACTTTCATTTTCTTAAGTATTGGGGCTTGAACCACATTATTATCATTATTGCCGCCTCCATTTACACTGTTACTGAAATTATCATCGCGGGTGCGCTTGCTACGGTTGGCTTGGGAAGGTTCAACAGGATTCTTAACAGCAGCGACGATTGCAGGGATAACGTTGGCTATTCCCTGAGCAACGATATTTTCTATATCTTGCCTATTGAGAAAATGGTCTTCATTATTTTGTTCAGATTGGTTAACTTCGGTTGCTGGTTGGTTTACTGTGTTTTCCATCTGAATAATTAAATATATATATAAATTATTGTCACAAAGTGGATAGTAATTAAACACAATAATGAAATCACAACACAATTAAGTTAACACGTATAGCCAAAATTGTCGACCTTGCGACATTTAGATATATATATATATAGGGTAAGGATAGTGTAAAAAGGGCCTAAAGTGTGAGAAGTGTATTATAACACTATATATAATACTATAACACCATATAAACACCGTATAACAATATGTAACACCATATAATACCATATAACACTATGTAACACTATATACCATTATATAACAAATATAACACTATACATCTATCATAGACATGCTACCAGACAACCTATAGTGTTATATTTGTTATATAATGATATATAGTGTTACAAATTGTTATATGGTATTACATATTGTTATACGGTGTTTATATGGTGTTATATAGTATTATATATAGTGTTATAATACACTTCTCACACTTTGAGCACTTTTTACAGGATCCTATACCTACATATATATACATATATATATATATATATATGCGTCAATACACATCACCTATTTTACAGATATTTTGTTTTTAATATTATACAATATTATACATTATTTTATTATTATTATTATTATTATTATTATTATATAAAATATTCAACTCTCGTTAGCTGGCTTTTTCAGAAACGACGCTCCCTCTCGTCGTACTTCCAGGTGATGTTTTCTCCCACTTCTCGAATCCGATTTCCTGCGTCCACCAGTTCCTCGCCATAGCGGCGTAATTCGGCAACGTTTTCCGCGCTCATAGGTGGGAATGGTGCAGGTTCAGGATCAAACTAGGGAAAGTAAACATTTGGGTTATTCATGAAATTCTGAAAATGCCAGTCGCTCGTCCACCACTCTTCCAATTGCCCTGTAAAAGGTTATGGGTTGACAATAGGGTCTGGAATAGC
The DNA here is from genome assembly GCA_030545235.1 of Helianthus tuberosus. Taxonomy (NCBI): domain Eukaryota; kingdom Viridiplantae; phylum Streptophyta; class Magnoliopsida; order Asterales; family Asteraceae; genus Helianthus; species Helianthus tuberosus. The sequence continues at coordinate 81,656,064 of CM060417.1, read as the reverse complement.
AGGTTCCAAATTGATTGGAAGTTCAGATTGGGCGGGGAAATTGAAAAAGGTTTCGTCAGCAGGTCCGATGAGGTCACAATTCGCCGGTTTCCTATCAAGTTCTTCCCAAGGTGGCATCTCCTGGGCTTGACCGGAACTTTCCCCTACTTCCTTTCCTTTTCCTTTGTCTTTTGGATCCTCTGTCTTTTTCACCTTTTGGGCAGCTGGCTTCTTCCTTCGTCCGCGTTTCCAATCCAGGATTCTTCTCCTCTTTTTAGGATTGGGTTTCTCCTGGGGCTGGGCCTGGAATACTAGTGGCTCCTCCGTATCCGCTTGATAGCCAGATTGGGTTCCTGTTGTATCCATATCGGTCTATGGATTGTAAAGTTTCGGAGTGCCTCCGACAGTTCATTCATGCTGTTAGCACATATGAAGAAACACACAAAATTCAAATTAAAATTTTATTTATTATGAATTAAATTTTCACAGAATCACAAAATAGAAATCTGACAAATTAAGTATTTCTAAATACTTAATTGGCTTAAATCAGTGGCTCTGATACCACCTTTTTCTGTCACGGCCCCCGACCCGGTTTTACCCGGTTCAGAAGCCGCGGGACAGAAAACCCGTGGTATTAGTGTTTATTTAGGCAGCGAAAATTTCAACAGGATCGTTTAACTGAAAAAACCCGTTTATTTTATTCCAAATTTCGGGACAAACCCCGTAATTTACAATAAAGGAATTTCACTTGGAAACCCTTTTTGTTACTAAACATGTTTATTTATTTGCTGAGCCACTTTATTCAAGCTGGAGTGCTACGCGGCACTTTTCCTTTGTTTACAATAAATCACCTAAAACATGTTTAAAAAGATTTTATCAGTGGGGAAATTACTGGCGAGTCACTCAATTTGCATAAAACGACACATTGTTATAGATTACAGTATTAAGAGCGATTACAATTGCCTCTATCTTATAACTAGCTGGTTCAGTTGTCACTCGACCGGATCTATGACTGTGGTCATACCACTATTGGGTCCGTTCACCCAATAGTGATGAGTATCACTATTTAGGTCCTTTCACCTAAAAGTGATAAAACTGTAGTAATTGTGCACAATACCCTACTTACTGCCAGTAATTAAGATAACAAAGACTTAATCCCTGTAAAATATAACTGAAAAACATTTAGGTATTGTAAAACACTTTGGATAAAAAGAGAATGACTCATATTGCAAGTTTAGTTGGACAGATTTTTGCCTACTGATTAAGCCTGGTAACCTAGTTAAAATAACAATGCACACGAACTAGGTTAGTAACTTAATACAACATGATTACAACATGATTTCATACTGAATTCATAGAACGTAATACAGTCACAAGGTAAAAAAATACGCCCCCTCACTAGGTGCACTCTCTCTCACATAGTTCTTATGCACAAAGGCTCTAAGTGTTAACGATTACAGTAAAAGTAAAGAACTATATATATGACGAGAGAACAGCTTGTGACGTCACCATGAAAGCGACCCTAACAACTCATTAAATGAGTGTAACTACCAGGAGTTGTCAAAACTGCTAGATAGTTATACTTTTAAAGTGAACTACTGCTTTTGCTATATAATAGGGGAAACAACCGAATTCTATTGAACAGCTGGCTTGATCCAACTCTCCAATAAATCTAGCACCCCTGGTCTTTGACATGTTGACTTGGTCTTCTAATCTTTAGTCTTGACTTTGACTTAATTGTTAAATTGTTGATCAGCTCTCTTGCAATCCAACACTTTTGTTCTCTATACTTGAAGGCAACAGTTGTATAACAAGGATTAGGCAGTTGTTTTGGGAAGCCTTCAAGGGGGAAAACTATTGGACCATGGATTGTATATTAACTTATTCCATCAAGTATTAGTACAAAGGTTGATTATATATTAACATTCGACAAAAAATGTTTATTCTATTTTCTTTACAAAATCACAAGATTCATACATTCCGCAGAAGGAACCTTTATGTAAAGTTATAGAGGTGTGGTAGCGAGGTTAACATTACTTTTCTTTGGAGACATTTAGAACTTCCAGCACTTGTGGGTTTTCAGGCCAAAAATAAGCCCTTTGTAAGAATAATAAAGCAATAGATAAATAAAATTAGCTTTACATTATTAAACCATGGATCTCAAAAGTCAAAAGATGAGATTTTATAGTTGGTAAATTAAAATCCTTTTTTAATATAAAAAAAGTCAACTACTCCTCACACCAGCCACTATTCTTTTTGACCATCACACGCCCTTGGCTTATTTCCACACCCCCTATGCACTGTTCTTTGGCCAAATAGCAGCACATAGGTCCAGCCGACAGACAAAGACTGACGTTTGTCAGTCTTTTTCTCATTGACCTCGCACCTATATGTTGCGTTTTGGCCAAAGTGCAGGGCATAGAGGGATATGGAAACCTATAGGGGGTAAACGTGTGTGAATATGTCAAAACAGGCGAAAGGGGTGTGGGAATAGACCGGCAATTTTGTTTCACAAGTCCACTTATTTTGTTGTGTAACTAAATATATACCTTGTTGCGGTGCTAACTCTAGATGGTACGAAACACACATTACTATGATTACGATGCCCTTCTAAGCTTTCACAATATACGTAAGTTATGAAATGATCTAATATGTATATGTATATAAAGATCAAAAAGAGGAAATGTTGAAACAAACTTGAGAATGGTGCATAACATTAGGAGGCTAATTGCATTGTTTGGATTGTTTAGCATGCTAATTGCGTTTCAATAGCCACTATGTCTCGATGACTTTATTTAGCATTGGTAGAAACATGGAAATTGTTTTCTAATGGACAGAGAGAATGGTGCATAACATTAGGGTTTGAAGGACCAACTAACAAGATTGGTGTTGCGGTGGTGGCTCTAGATGGTACGAAACCCATATCACTCCTATACACCCCCCCCCCCCCCTTCGTGAAACCACATATCACTATTTGCAAATATGTTCTTCCCACCAATAAAAGCTAATTGCTAGTGAATATATTAAAAGTTTTAAACTTAATATATAAAGAGTTTGTAGATTTTCCATTCTTTCCGAAAATGGACTCTACTTCATATGTGAAGCGACCCCATCTCTAAAGTTTTAGGTCAATTCATATGTATGTCAGAAATAAACAATGTGTATAACTATGTGCTCGAATTTTTTACCGATGCATAAGGTTTTATTTTAACCGTGTAATTGCAAATACAACGGTGTGTCAACCTCGTGTGTTTTTGCGGTTAATTTTAACTATACACATACATAAATGTTATTAAAAGAACACTAGTCAACATTAAAAATTGTGTTTTGACAAGGTTTGTGAATTAATTATAAATAAAAATTGTTTTTAAAAAAAATAATCCTATACGCAACGTTTAGGTCAATACGTTGCGGATAAGGGATGAACTACTACGTATATGCTGCTCTTAGCCCATAGCGCAGCAGATAGGTTTTTTTTGTTGCTGATTTTAAGTTCCTGCCTCCCCCATTTTGCCCAGATTTGCAGCCTATGTTAGTTTAGTTTTTTTTTTTTTTTTTGTATTAGACATTCAATTGTACTTTTTTGTAAGTACAAATTGATTATATTTTATGCAGTTGATCTTTTATTTATACCATGTTTGTTCGAAATGTTTGTAATCTTAGCCCACAGCGCATCATATAGGTTAGTATGTTATTGGTGGATCACCTAAGTTATTAGGTTTATCTACCTTTTAATGGTAACTTTTATTCGGTGCACCGGTGCTTTCCTTTTTTGGTTTGTTCCCAAATATGTCTGTGTAGATTCTTTAAAGTTATGACATACCACTAAAACAAACTGATAGTATTGATTTAGTTTCACAAAATTTGTTACATCTGATTGGGTATATAAGTTTTACTTGTGTATGATTAAGTGTCAAGATACACCAAAAAAAACAACCCAAAAAACATCATATGCCAATGCGCTGCTCTTTGGCCTAAGAGCAGCGTATAGGTCCCACCGACAGACAAAGACTGACGGTTGTTAGTCGCTGGTCGTTGACCTGGTACCTATGTGCTGCTCTTAGGCCAAAGAGCAACAACACAAGGGGTGTGAAAATAGACTAAAGGGGTGTAGGAATAGACCGAAACATTTTTTTTCACATAAAGCCTCACAACACCTCTTGAGTCACTTATGTCAAGCTTACATGGCGTCTATGTGACGTTATATAACAACACCTTTTCATCTTAAAGCTCCTTTAGTGCCCCCAACAATGTGTAGACTAACCTGAGTCATTCTACATATCAAGACCTGACACCGACACTTAGACTATAGGGTATGGAGGAGTCCCATCCTCAAGTATAGGGTATGGAGGAGCCCCAACAACGTGTAGACTAACCTGAGTCATTCTACATCTTGCTAAAAAAATAATATCTAAACTTATAAAAAAAGTTGAAAGAAAAATACTAGTCTTCATTTTCGTCATCTTTTGCGTCGTCATTTGGTTTCTTGTTTGCGTTGTTCCAGACGTATTCCATTGAGTCCGCCTTCAGGTTTTCATCTATGTAATCCTTATGTAACAAGAACATGTTCAAATCTTGTTGTTTCGGACTTACCAGAACATAATTTTCGTTAACCACATTTTCGTCGTACTTACAAATCGCTCTACCTTCATCTTCGATGATCACGTATGTATTAGGACATAAGCATACATGCAATATCGCAACTTCTTTTGTTTTAAAGCACGTGCTGGGTCCTTAATGATATGCCATTTTATTTGTAAAACCCCAAAACACCGTTCAATGTCCTTTCTTGCCGTATCTTGAAACTTAAAATTTCTTTCTTTTTTCGTCTGTTGGGTAGTGAATAGTTTTAACGATTGTAGATTAGGTTGGGTATATTCCATCAGCAAGATAATAACCGCACATGTACTCCACCCCCGAAACTGTAAAACTGGAGCCTGGATTGGTTTCTTGTATGACGTCTTTGAACAAGGAATACCAAAGAAAGCATGCTAAATCCACAGATCTTGTGACGTAACAACCTCTAGTATTATTGCTGAATGTCCATTATCACCTTGCGTAAATTGACCTCGCCATGCATTCAGGCAATTCCGCCACGACGAGTGCATACATGTTTCCGAGCATTCCTGAAAAACCATCCTTTTATTCATGAAATTGATACAATTTTTGGATGTCATTAGTGTTTGGTTTCGCAAATATTTCTTATTGTACAGCTTCACCACACTTTTGCAAAAGTTGTACAAGCATTCTCATGCAGTTCTTTTGGGCATCTTCAAATTCTCGCCCCACGTAATGGTTGTCGTCCCGTACGCCAGTTGGCGAATTGCCAATGTGCATTTTTGTAAGGTGGTGAAACCCCTTTTGCTTCCAGCATCGAATCGTAATGTAAAATAGGGGTCAATACTCGACACGTCATCAGCTATGCGTAAGAACAATCGACGACTCATTCGGAACCGACGTTTAAACATCGCCGCCATGTACAATGTTTCGGCGGCAAAGTAATCGGTCACCAATCTATCGTGGGCTCCTACACATATGTTAAAAATAAAAATATGATAACAAATAATTATGACAGAAAAATATAATAACGACATAAAAATAAATACAAATATAAACTAACCTTCTCGGTCTTTGTTTATGCCCGGTTGCCTTCGCGGTTGTGACGTGTTTTCTTCCTCTTCTTGCTCCGCAATGATCATCTAAGCCGCCTGCATTATTGTCACGACCCCCGACAATACCCTGGACGGGAGCCGCGAGCAGTCAAGTGGTATCGGTGGTTATTTTGAAAATATTGCAGCGGAAAATTTCATCAGGAACGTGAGTTAGGAAAAATATCAGAGTTTAGAAAACACCGGATTTTATTTATGAAACAGATGAGAATAAACCCATGTTTTACAAAGGTAGCTTTAATATGAGATAAACCCGAATATATAAAAATAACATTTAATTCATTTGATAAAATAAGCCACTTCTTTAAGTCTTTTGGTGCCGTATCATCACTCTTATTCCAATGTACTATAATCACCTGAAACGCGTTTTAAAAACATTTTGGTCAGCAGGAAATACTGGTGAATTCATTCAGTTTTGCACAAAAACAAGTTTGTTATAATTTACAGTATTAAGAGCGATTACAATGTTTATATATCAACCAATTACCCAACGGTATTTGTCACTCGACCGTATCTGTGACTATGGTCATATCACCCATTGGCTAACCCGTTGTCCAATGGTGACGGTTATCAAGTAATGTATACAAAACCCCACATACCGACTGTAATTGAAGATTACAAAGACTTAATCCCTTGTAATTATAACTTTGAAAATAAATAGGGTTTTGGAAATAATTTGGTAAAAAGAGAATGACTCACCTTGTTAGCATATAGTCTTGATTTAACATGCCTCCTGATTCTAAGTCTTCTGATAACTAAGCATCTATTTTGATTGTAAGTGTATAGTGCAGAGTTTTCTGGTAGTTAAACGTTTAGTTTAACAGAGTGGCATACGTATTAGTGTAAAACCACATCAAACCTAACGATGGTCACGAGATCAGAACCTTAACGAAATTCACAAAGTATAGTCTTGGTTAGATAGCACTTTGGCATTCGTCCGTTGGTTTCCGAATCGATCGGACAGAATATCGTATTGGTGATTATTGGTTAGAACACCAACGTATAGAGAGAAGAATAGAAGGAATGAGCAAATAAAAATGAATCCTAAGCTTCCTATTTATAGGTAGGAAATATGAAATTTCCAGGAAGTTTCCTATATACTTTTCTAGGAAGTTACCTATACATTTTCTAGGAAGCTTCCTACCCACATATATATCCTCTTGCACCTTCCTTGCATCTTCCTCATGTATATCTATTTAGGTGTTTAATTTACTTAGTTAATTAATCTTACTTAGCTGATTAATTAATCTTACTTAGCTTAATTAATCTTACTTAACTGATTAATTAATCTTACTTAACTGATTAATTTTCCTTAACGGTTTAATCAAGTAATTTACTTAGCCGATTAATTAAATAACGTAATTAGCTGATTAATTAACTTACTTAGCTTGCTTAACTGCTAAGTTTTCTTAACTGCTAAGTTTTACATAACCATTAAGTTTACTTAATCATTAAGTATTCTAGTTTAACAACTTCCTGATTGTGAGTTCTAATTCTAGATACAATGGAACTCGTATTAGCGTATTAACCCAATTCAACTTTAACGATAATCACGAGATCAAAACTCACAATGAATGACAAAGTATAGCCATATACAGGCAGCACTTAAACATCCGTTGGATCAGTTTCAATCAATCGGATATAGTACCGTGTCCGTGATTAGAGTTATTACCCTGATAACGAGCAGAGTTTTAGGGTTTAGGGGTGTTGTGCAAAGAAAACGGAGAACGAGAGAGATAGTTCGTCAAAATTGATCGAACTGGTGCAAAAACTTCAGTCCCACACCGCTGCTTATATACCCACATTTGGGTCTCCCCCGCGTGTCGCGCACGAGTCGGCCTCCCCTGGCGCGTGTCGCGGGGAGGGTCAACCTAGCTTTGGTCGCCACGTGTCCCACGTAGATCTGACACGTGTCGCACTGTCGTGACGCGTGTCCTTGGCCGCCCTTTTCGTCCAAACGTGCGTTTTTCCTTGATTTTCGTGCCGATACTTATTGCGTATGTTTGGGTCTTGACCCTAAATGATTCAGTTTATAATTGCGATTAAATAAAGGTACTTTTGTGCGGGTTGGTTCATCAACCATCAGGTTTTCAAGTTTTATCGTGCACACTTCGGATTTTGTTCATGGATCTTTCCGAGGGTTGTTACAATTATGGCGTTTACAAAAAACTGATTGCATTCACCTGAAGATAACGAACACGACCAAGATGAAGACATTGTGTAATTTTTTTAAGAGAGTTTGAGATTGTATATAAGTTGGAGATGTTTTTAAAAAATGAGATTGAGATTGTATAAAAGTAGGAGAGTTTGGCTGAAATTGTGTTGAAAAAGGTTGAGATTGTTGTGGGTTATAAAGAAAATAATTAATTATTATCTTTTTTTTTATAAAAAATAGCTGTTAGAAACGGCATTATTTTTTAATAGGGACGTCGACATTGATGGCAAGAGTACGAAGACGACGAGACAACCCTCATGGAGGCGGTGTGGACGGGGCTTGATGGGACTCAACGGCCTGAGGCCGTCACACACACCCTTAAGCCTTCCTTAGACCGTGGGGTATGGTGGGGCGTGGGTTGGGGGGATGGTGCGACACGTGGAGTATGGGGCACCCAAGACCAAAAGCCAATTTAAAAAGGGTATGGTGGGGCGTGGCTGGGGTGGCGTGAAAAAAAACCAATTTCAAAGGGCTAGTGCTCTTGGCCAACGAGGTTACGCCATGTCATGTTCGTAGTCCCGCCCAACGCCCGGTCTGAAACCCCCGCTCAAGGGGCCACGCCGAAACCAAGCCCACCCAGGGTGGTGACGTAGACGTTTGTACCCAACCCACGCCCCAACCCCGCCCCATGCCCCATAGTCTTGTATACTATTCTCTTCAATCATGGCTTCCCCTCAACTATCATGTAATCACAACCCCACACTTCCAAAACATCTTCAATCATGGCTTCCCCACAACCGTCATAATCACATACCCCACACTTCCAAAAACAAGTGTTATTTAGCTTAGTCAGTCAAGACAAATAAATAAATGATAGGGTCGTACAAAATCACATATATAAAAGAAAATGAAAAGCACATGTCATAATATTATTGGAAGACTGACTTTATATTAGTTTTTGTTTCTCGTGAATTAGTTTTGTAATAATGTGATTATAATATCTAATTATAAAACTAAAAATTAGCATAAGACAAAAAAAAAATGTTAAGGCATACCTACATCACAAGATTAAATAAAACTAGTATCATTATTTGTGCGATGTGGCGGGTGATGGGGCAACACCCGGTCAATGTCGGGTTGGTTTGTTATGGATTCGGTACAGTACTAACAAGTGTTGTAGGAATCAAAAGAGAAAACCCACGAAGTAAAAGTCTTAATATGATCAAAAGTTTATTGACACCTATTTGAGAAAAAAAAACTTTGAAAATGAATAAATTAGCTGGTGGCCTATGGTTGTTGATGTGACAACCACCAGCACTTAAAATTAAGGGAAAATTACCAAAATGTTGGTTGACCAAGTGTCTTTTTAATTTTGTCACATTCATGCGTCCTTGGAACGTCCTCACAGCCTCGGAAGCGTCCGCCTATCACGTTAAAGCGTCTGTTTCCTTTCAATCCGACACGTGTCCGACATGTTGAATCATCCGCCTCCGTTACCAAAATGCGTCAGTCACCGACGCATCATAACCATAAACTTTTTTGATGCGTCCCTGTGTACGTTTCCGAGGCTTGGCCGACGCTTCCCGAGGCTTGACCGACGCTCCCCCGAGGCTTGGCCGACGCTTCCCGAGGCTTGACCGACGCTTCCCGAGGCTTGGCCGACGCTTAAATAATTAACGAAAAAAAAGAGAAACTCAAAAGCCGTTTAACTTTACCGTTGCACACATTTACCCCACTATATAACCCCGTTCACTTATCACTTATCACCACCCGTCGTTTTCAAAAGTTTGCAAACTTTTCTCAGCCATTTCGCTATAACTCCGACGCCGTCAACGACCCGAAAATGGCCAACTCCTGGACTGACGTTGAATATATTGCTCTTTGCGAAGCATGGGAGGAGGCCATGACCGATCCTCCACGACGAGGACACGGTGGGCTCTGGGTTCATGTTCAACAGATTTTCGCCCAACTACTTGGTCCGGACCACAAACGGACCGTTGACGCATTATCCTCCAGGTTCCGTGTCCTGCGGTTGGAATGTGAGAGGTTTGATCGATATTTCAAGAAAGTGGAGACAGAAATACCGGACCTTGGTGAGGACGATCAGAAGGACGTGACCCTCATCAACTACCGTCATGACGAGGGACATGAATTCAAACATGTCTCGGAGTGGGAGGCTATTAGGATATGGTTTTAGAATATTATGTGTTGTTATTTTGGGTTTTATTTTTATTATGTTATGTTTGATGTTTAATAGTGTTTAATATAAAATTTTTTGATTCTGTTAACATGTTTATAAGTTAAAAAATTTAACTAAAAAATAACATGTTTATATTGTTTAAAATTTGACTCCGTTAACATGTATGTTAACGGGATCCCATGTTATAATGTATATAAGTTATAAATTTTTTTTTTGCACAAATATACAAAGCTGCGTCTTTGGCCGACGCTTCCGACGCTTCACGGACGCGTTAGCAAACTGAGGCGGACGCTTCAACATCGGACACGTGTCGCTTGAAAGAAAACGGACGCTTCAACGTGATAGGCGGACGCTTCCGAGGCTGTGAGGACGTTCCAAAGACGCATGAATGTGACAAAATTGAAAAGGCACTTGGTCAACCAACATTTTGGTAATTTTCCCTAAAATTAATATATGGTAAACGATTTCGTTGATAATTTTTCGATGAAAGTGGGTACCCTTGGTAATTTATGGATTATACTGTGTCAGTAAAAACATGTGGGTATAGAATTACCAACGGGTTTGTAGCAGGACAAGCGGTAAAGAAAGCAGAATCTAAAAAGGTGGACAAACACGCTAAAGCATGTGCTGATAACCAACATGCATTTGTCCCCTTCGCCTTCGACACCTTTGGATCCCTGGCTCCAGAAGCTATCCGTTTGCTGAATAGGGTCCAACAGGTTGTCCACAGCAGTGGCTCATCAACAGGGGGCAGGGGTTTGTTTTTAATAGGCTAGGGTTTGCTATCCAGAAAGGGGTAGCGGCGCAGCTTGTTGCTCGCTTACCTGCGATATTGATGTAAAGTGCATTTTGTCGTTTAATATCAAATATATTTAGTTTTTGAAAGAAAAAAAAAGAAACATTATTATTCAAACATAATTTCCAATAGTTTACATAGCAATGAAAGTAACTAAAGGAATTTTCATCTAGATTCACCAACGTACAACGTAACCGCACCACCGATTTCTTCACCCCACTCCACCATTAGTCCACGACTTTTAACCAGGTCCGGCCATTACTTTTCGTAACTGCCGACCACATGACTTTTCACCACCGCCACTTACATTGCCAGTTCGCCCATCTGGCTATCTCTAGTTAAAGCCAACGCCATAACACAATTTGAATCGAGATCTGAATATTTTTGATGGTGCTGGATCAAGAGAGAGAGGTCGATGGTTGTGGTGCCTGTACGACGTACACCAAAAAGTTAAACGACGAAGGTTAGGAGGCGGTGCCACTTAGTTGTGCGGCTGTTGTGGTGGCGACTACGTGGTAATGTTGTAGTGGCGGTGGAGGTTTTGTGGTGATGTGTTTGAGACGACCACCAGAAAGATGTTGCTGGTGTAGGTAATAGAGGTTCCGACAACGGAGAAGAAAACGGAGAAGATAGAGAGTGTGTGTGCGTGCATGTGTGTGGGGACAGGGAGAGTGTTTTTTTTGCATTGGTGGAGGGCAGCTTGCAAGTAATGGTAACAGAGGGTGGGGACAAAATTTTCTTGGCCGATGTTAGGTGGTGGTCGTTGTGTAATAATGAAAACGAAGAAGATTAACAAGAGAAAAAAGGGTTTGAGGGGGTATTGTACTTTTTTTCGTTTTTTATTAACAAGTATTTAAATAAATCATGTTCTAAAATAAAATTTAGAGTAAAATGTCACTTTTTTCCAAAGTTTTGGCCGTTTTTGTAATGATCCGTATTTTTTCATTGTTTTTCCAATTTATTGTAATTCGTATTTTCATTTCAATCCTTTGTAATTCGAAACTTGATCATAACGGAAATCATATTTTGTATTATTTTTGCCTAATCATACTTGCATAGTACGTAAACAATCACGAATACGTATTTTTATACAAAATCGAGCCATACATCGAGTTTATATTTACTTCGGAATGTAATCATAAGTATATTATTATTATATGCTTACATACGCCTTAAAACCCGAAAACATGCTTAACATCAAGTTTATAGCATAAAATAACCAACAAAACAACTGAAAAGACTAAAAATGTTGAAACGGCCTATTCTCATAATTAATTGCATCAGAAAATATAAAGTAAATCATAGAATTGAAGGTACGAGGACATGAAAACGGAAAGTTAAGAAGTTAATGGTGGAGGTGAAGGTGAATGCGTGAAGTCGTGTGACGAAGGTGAAGAAGGTGAGCAATAAAGGTGAAGAAATCGTAAATCCAACACATCTCCTACACATCCTCTATTTTCAGAAATCGCAAATCCAGCACTGTAACGTCGTCGTTCCAGGTGTCAAGGGTGAAGAAGTTGAGCGGGAATATCGGTGGGGGATGAATCGTGAGGATGTGTTGGAGGTGTACTGCATTTGGGATGGGTTGGAGATTTGTGGCATTGTTTCAAAATTAGGTCTTTATGAGATTGCAGGTGTGTTTGGACTAACATGCCTTTGAGCCTACAAGTTGTAAAATGTCATGTGTCACTCTTGTATTCCTTCCTATTCTACTTAGGAAAAAATCACTTTTTATTTGATTCTATCCCGTAAATAACCTTCTCAAATTCCTTTAGATGTAAATAACACATGGCAAATAAAAAAATAATACAAATTTTAAATTTCGTATTAGAAAAATTATGTAGTAAAATAGAAAATGTGTTTATAGTTACTACAACAAGAAACTCTATGTAGCTACTCATTTAAGAAAAATTACAAATTGATAGGGTTATTCAAAAGAAAATCAATGGAAATGAAAACCTTACTCTTAGAAGCACATGAGACATAAAATAATAGGAAGGAGGACTTTATATTAAGTTTTATTTTTCGTGACTTAGTTTGTAATTTTATGATTATGATTATGATATAAACTATTAACGTATACGAACATCATAATATTATAAACAACGAGTTATACACGAAAGCTCTAAGTAAATCATTACAGGGTAGTGGGATTTTAACGAACGTCTTTGTCAAGAAGCTATCAATGAAAGCGGGTATCATCAGTAAGCCATTGGTGTCAGAAAACATGGTGTAAGTGATATGTTTATCGAGAAATCACTTACAACGTTTATTAATACCTAAATACCAACACAATTACCATTACATTACAATACCTATTATTTACTAGATTTGCTATATGAGGGGATCTTACTGTAGAAGTTCGTACAACTATCTAAAGTATTCTAAACCACAGTGTACAAGTCCTTTATGCGTCTGTTATTTGTTTTGTACACCTACGTGTCCTCGATGGCTCATCTTCCTTATTAGACCTACAAAAGAACAGATGATATTGAAAAGCCAAAACATGATCTATCTAATCAAGAAATAAACAATAAATGAAGCATTCTCCTACCAAAGACAGTGAATCTTGAACACTAATCAAATATTATTTGAAGACATGTTAACATCTGATCAAGCCTTGGAAACCACTATTAAAGAAGAACCAAGCACTGATCAAGACAACTGTGTTGTGGAAGCAAAGATCTGTTTAAGAAGACCAAACATCTGTCCAGGCCAAACTGATATTTGATATGAAGCAACAGCGGTTTCATCTATGTAACAGTATTTTTGTGGTAACAGAGATTTAGTATATTAGATTCCCACAGATGTTTTCAAACAACTGTTGAATCTTTTATGTTAGAATGTTAGATGTCACTACTAGGGTGATGTCAGCTGATTGCAAACATACCTTTTGTACTTAGTATAAATAGATCGCATCTGTCAAAGATCTATTTATCACTTCACAAACATTCTCTTTTGTACGAACAGATCTATGAGTGATCAGACTCAGGGGTAGAATGTATAATCATCACATTATAATCTGTAATCATTTGATTTCAATGGAAAACAATTGTTGATATATCTTCCTGCTTGTGTGTTTGCATTTATTTGTCTTTCAATTGATAAAGTTGTTTGTTCTTATTTTTATTTTTGTTCAAAAACTACAAGTATCAAACTCAGATCCTAAGATTCCTCTTGGGCTATTTAAAACCTTTTTCTCCTTATTGGTGCTCTCTCTCTCTCTCTTACCTTCTCTCAGTTTTTTGTAGTCCCATTTACGGCGATCAACAATGTAGGATCGTTTTGTGACCCAAACGAGTCGTTCAGAAGAGGTCTTCACCAATACAAAAGGCGGAAACAGGTGTATCGGTGTTATTTCAGCTGTAATGCACTAGAAATCACTTTAAACTGTCTTTTTATTGATATAAGATCGATTACAATGCTGTAGACACTTCGGCAGAGCTTCGCTACCGGAATCAGAATCGTTACAAATGACTAGGCATGATTGGTATTTATAGGCCAACTGATTTCGCTTGAACAAGCCCAAGCGGAATCTAATTCCGTGCGGAATTACCTCAAGCGGAATTAACATGTTAATTTCGTTTGAAATAACCCCGTGTCATTTCAAGCGAAATTACCCATAAACACATATCCTCGTTTTTCGTGCCCTGATCTATCTAGTACAATACAAGACTCGATACAAGACAAAGTCGACAGACGTACGCACCAACAGACTCCCCCTCGAATGTTGACGAGTCTTCAGTGTCGAGTCTTCGGTTGTCAAACCTTCAGCCTTTATCAGTCTTCTTGCTCTCTCCAAAGATTCTCCATTATAAGTATCCTCAATCAATCTCTTTCTCCTATAATCTCAACCTGGCTCTATACTCCTCTTAATCAGGTCTCTTGATTCCTTAAGATCATCAGTATCAGCAACTTGCATGATCTTCAGGATCTGAATCTGACTCTACAATCTTCAGGCTTCCTTTTGATATCATCAGACTCCCCCTTTCGCTAAGCTGGGATCGCAGTCTGGAATTCTCTTTTCACACATTCTAAGATCGTGACCTGACTCACATCTAACTCAGGTATCAGAACCTGGCTAACCTGCATATTCTCTACCACAAACATAAGTTTTACAATTTAAAATATTTCAAATTTAGAAACCGCTTTGCAGAAATAGAATGATTTAACATTAAAAGTTTCTGATGACCACTTGTAAACACACATCCTTCATTTCAAAAACACACTCCACACTCTCCCAAATTTGTTCATCATGTTTAGCACTTGAAATTTTGAAAATCAGCTCTCCAACATCAGTTGTTGAAAATCTTTTTGTATTTTTTCAAAATTTTATGCTAAAACACACTGAAAACCTTTTTGGAATTTTGAATTTAAAATGAAATGCAGTAAAGAAATATTTGCAGACAATATTTTTTGTGAGTTTGTGTAAGAGGATCATATCAGTTTTTGAGACAAATCACCAACACCGTTAAGCTTTAAACATTTTCAGTTCTAAACAATTCACTTAGATTGTCAGTATACTGGTCCACTTAAATTTTCACACAAATTTCAATTGTTTCGAGATACGAGATTAGTGTTTTAGAGACTTGAACTTATTCGCATGTCCCACCTCAGAATATACTCCCGTATCCAGATCCCAATATTCAGTCTTACAGGTGAGTATACCACAGATGATATCTGTAAAGGGTTAAATTGCAAAATCAGAGAGATGACGGCTTCGACTTTTGGTGTGTTCCCTTTAGAGAGTCTTTTCTTCAACAGCACATGATTAGCATTTTTCAATGTTTCATCATTTTTTGTACTGAGGGCGGTGCTATATTTCAAGCAAGCAGAAAGTATTATACGGGGACTAGGCCATTGCTTCCGCAAAATCAGAAGTCCCGGGATAATACCCCAGATATCACTGAGTATAAAGACCTAGTATCTCAGAAAGAGGGACCTTTCAAACAAGATTTCGGGGGTTACCCATATATCCGAGAGATGTTCCCCACGATATAAGCAAGTTTGAAATTTAGGTTTATATCTCGTCACAATCTACTAAATGTGTAAAAACCTACTGGCACATCATCAGTGAGACCGTTTATCACCTTTTGACTTTCCAATTCTTTAGCATGCTGTGATAGTCCACTGATGTACTATCATTTCCTCTTTTTCACAACAAAACTCATTTTTGATTTTATCATGTTTTTGTCTTTTTCAAATTTTCTAATGTTTTTGGATTTTCTGAAAGAAAAATTCTTACTCCCCCTAAAATTCAAAATCATTAAAAGAAATTTGAAAACAAAATGTACAAATAAAGTGACAACTGGTATCGAATTGCTTTAAATCGCCATCCACTTGGCATAAACAATCAGAACCCCCCCTCACAACAAACCATTTTCCCATTATGATTTCAAAACACTTAAGTTTGTTTTAATCAAATGGTTTTTCCGAAAAATAAGTTTTGTTGATTTCATAAAACCACTTATAGGTTAGGGGATCAATTCATCACTTTCTTTTTCAAAATACCACTTGTAGAAAATCAAGTACAACTTAATGTCCCTGATTTACTACTTGAGGATAAAACCTCTCTATCAACCACTTGTCGGTTTGCTTAACAATAATTACCAACCTGTAGGTTGAAATCTCAAAATGCCGATTCCTACTCCACACTTACCAACCTGGGAGTTCCGGCAAGTCATACTTCTACAAAAACAATTTTCATAAACAAAGAATGATGCCGATTCATGCTCCGCGATTACCAACTTGGGAGCTCCGGCAAGTCAGGTTTTTCAGTTAGAGAGATTCTCCCAAGCCTGACGGTCCTTGGGAGATTCCGAGTTGTCAACACTCGGTTGCTTACCTGCCATCCTTTTCTCATAGAATTCTTTAACCCCCTTTACTTTCCCATCAATCATTTTTCCAAAAATGTTTTGCACTGTGGGGTTAAAAGCTTTTTCAACATCAAAAATTTTCATTTCAAGAAAAAATTGATTTGAAATTTCAACTTTACCAATTTTAGATTTGAAATTTTCAGCCCGCAATGGTGGAAAATTTGCATAATCCAAAGGCGGAACTGACTTCTCATCTTTCACAACAACTTTTGGCTCCTCTGATTTTGTGGAATCAGATTCATCACCAGAATGTTCACTTGAATTCTTAACAACCCATTTTTGGTTGTTAAGTTTCTCCTTTCTTTTGTAAACATCTTTCGAACATTCACCAATCTCAAAAATTGAATTTTTGAAAATTTTAGATCTATCAATTGGTGGTTCAAAATCAACCATTTTTTCTTTGAGTTTACCAGAGACTTCATGTTTCATTTGTATTGCCTTAGGACAATTCCTGGCAATGTGACCAACTGTTTTACACTGAAAACAGGTTCTCGTCTCTATCTTCTTCTGAACAATACTTTTCTTCATTTCCTCTTGCTTCTTGGCAAGGAATTCTTTGTTTGATTGCTTTCTGAACACTTGTTCTTTTTCTTCTTCAGATGTTTTTCCTGAAACAAAAACAGTTTTTGGTTTATAAGTTTTCTCATTTTTATGATTTTTCGGTGGAATAAAACCCAGACCTTTCTTTTTGTAATTACCATTATGGTTTGATCTCTTTTGAAAACCAGAACCAGAATTGTAACCCTTTTTCTTGTTTAACCTTTGTTGAACTCTTGAGGTGTGATGTTTAGGTTTTTCAGAAAGATTTACATCTTTTATTTCAGAAATATTAATTTTAGTTAGTTTGAAAACCTTTTTTTATCATTTCTGGTTTAACACCACTTATTGGAAATGACTCATCAGAATATAATTTGTCAGAATCTTTCAAAGTATATGCTACTTTGATCGGTTCGTCATTCAAATTAGATTTTGATAACGAAAATTCTTTATTATAAACCCGTTTGTCCTTTTTAACTGTTGACTTTGACATGTCGGACTCAGACTTTGACTCTGATTTGGACTCCTCCATTTCATCCTTATCTAACACCTGATCGACCACTTTCTTTATTAACTCGGACTCATGATCAGTGTCGGACGATGTGAATGTGACATCAATGTTTTCTAGCAAATTATCTGAAGACTCAGACTCCCACTGTAAATTTGTTTCCTTTGTGACTCTTTCTGAATTTGGATTTCGAGGAGAATATCCATTTTCGACCGGGGGTGGACATTTGTTATAGACAACACTTGGTTTCTTACCAGAAATCTTCACTTCATCATCTTCTTTTGTTTCAGACTTCTTTTCTTCGGAAGTCTTTTCTTTTTCAAATGTCTTCAATCATTCCACTATCGGGTAAATCCTGTCAACAACAAAAGTAGAACATGAGTAACTTTTTAACAATCTATTTACTCTCTCAGTTTCAATTCTCTGTGTTTCTAGTTTCAATTCAAGCTCAGCACACTTCTCAGTAAAATAATTGACATCATTAAGCTGTCTCATATATGCTCCTTTAAGTGTATTCATTGCTATGGCTTGTTCACTGCTTGTCTCGTTGTATTGATTCATGGCTTTGTTCAAGACATCATATGATTCTTTCAGCCTTTTTATGTTGTGTAGCAATTCATTGTTTTGCTTTATCAGAGAATCACAATTCATACACTTCTCAGAAACCTTGACTGCATCAGCATCTGTTTTAATTTCAAATGCTGGAACTTCTGTAACTTTTCTCACTTGAATTTCTTCTTCACCTTTTTTCTTTTTCTCAGCTTCAGCTTGTTTCATTTGCCTTTCTTCTTCATATCTCTTCTTTTTATCTGCTTCAGCTTGTAAATGTTTTCTGATTTTTTCTGCCCAATAGTCATCAGTATAATCATTAATAACCTGAGCAACAAAACCTTTAGCTTTTAATATCTCTTTGTCTGGACAATAATTATCCCAGCTAAAGTTTTCCCAGCTAAAACCTTCTGGTAATCTTTCATCATCTTGATTTATCAAACATGCTTTATTATCAGCTGGAATATATTTATCCCAACTGAAATCTTTTGATGAACTTCCATCATTTTGATTAACCAGACACGCTTTCTTTGAATCTTCAATCACTTTCCTAGCATGAGCAGTTTGTGGTTGTTCTTGTTGATACGGTTGTTGAGCAACTTGATGATAAATCGCCTTTCGATAGTAGTCGTTGTTTCCGAAAGGATTTTGAGCTCCATTTGCTTCGCGATTTGTGCACTCTCTTTTGAAATGTCCCTTTTCCCTACAACGAAAACAAGTGACTTTAGATTTATCAAATCCTAAAGTTGAAACATTTGCATCACGGAAATCATCTCTTCCTGTAATTTGTTTAAACTTTTCAGCTCGTCTCAACACGCTCGCCAAGCACCACTTTATATCCATCAATTCCATCTCCTCAGCATCAACTTGATCGTAATCCTCTTTTGTAAGCATTGGATTCCCGATCCTTCCTGCAACCAAACTACCATAAGATTCAAGTACAGTTATTAACAAAGACATATGACTTTTTGCAACTTCCTCTGACTAGTTCTGATCATTCTCAAGATTTAAAGCAATGTTGCATTGAAGAACCTTGCCACTCTTTGTTGCAGAAAAATGTGGATCAAATGATGGAAATGAAGTAAATCTTGTTTTGCTGCTTGATCCCTGAGATGAACTTTCAGAAGAACTTTTTGCATTGAAAGTCGTTTCAATCTTTGGTGAAATATTGGTCTTCTCACTAACACCACTTTTGTAATACAACCCTATGTCTTGTTCTCCATCATAGTTCTTCATTCTAGCAATTTTCCTTTGTTCCATCTCTTGAGCTTTAAGATGTTTAATAAACTCACTTAGCGTGATATTGTTAAAATCTGGTTTATTTTTCAACATCATCAAATACGTCCCCCAAACATCGTGTGGCAACGCATCAGCTAGCTTCTCAATCAACTCATCTTTATCTTTGTTGTTACCCAATCTGTTCATGTTTTTCACCAAATTGCAATATCTTTCGATAATCTGCTTGGTATTCTCCGTTCTTAAACCACGAAATAGATCAAATTCTTTTTTCAGAAGTGACTTTTTGTTCTTGAGCATATCATCACTTCCAAGAAACTTAGCTTCTAACTCTGTCCAAATCGAATATGCACTTCCATTATGTTGAAGTAAGATCAAGATGTCTTCTTTAATCGCTTGCTGCAATAAACTAACCATCAATTTCTCATCTTTGTATTTCTTTTTCTCATCAGCACTCAATTCTCTAATCGGTGTTTTCACACGATTGTTCCCTACTGGTCTAGTATATTGAACTTCAGTATGTTCCCATGCATCTAAGTGATAAGCTTCAACCCAGTTACCAAAACGTTCAGCCCATCCACTAAAATCATCAATGTCCATAAGCTTCGGTGGTTTTTGTGTTGTCCCTGTCTCATTTTCAAGTAATGTACTTTGAGCAATAGTCATCGGACTAGCAAAGGCGTTGTAAAACTCGTTCTCCATGTTTCAATTTTCAAATGTTCACAAACTGTCAGTTTCAAACGAAATAACCTTCTCACACGGAATCAATTTTTCAAGCGAAATCACTCCTCTTTCAAACGGGATCAGCTTTCAAACAAAATCACTTTTTGGAGCGAAATACCCTTTCAAGCGGAATACCTTATTTCGTGTGAAATAACACCTTTTCAAACGGAATACCTGATTTCGTTTGAAATAACACCTTTTTCAAACGGAATACCTTTTGAAGCGCAATCACAATCTGATTTCGTGTGAAAAAATGCAATGTTCAAGCGAAATTATATCAATCTTTCAAGCGGAATTACACTTTCGGACAGTTTATTCAAAAATTGATCATGTTTTACTTCAAATTAGAGTCTGCTTCTTTCTAGGGTTTGTTAAAACACAGTTACGCACAACATATTAGAAAATCAAGCCATTTTGACCGTGAAATTTTGTTTAATTGTGAAAAGAAGGTGTAGAAATCAGATTTTGCAGCTGAAATGGTAAGAACTCTTCCTCCTGAGCTCTGATACCACTTGTAGGATCGTTTTGTGACCCAAACGAGTCGTTCAGAAGAGGTCTTCACTAATACAAAAGGCGGAAACAGGTGTATCGGTGTTATTTCAGCTGTAATGCACTAGAAATCACTTTAAACTGTCTTTTTATTGATATAAGATCGATTACAATGCTGTAGACACTTCGGCAGAGCTTCGCTACCGGAATCAGAATCGTTACAAATGACTAGGCACGATTGGTATTTATAGGCCAACTGATTTCGCTTGAACAAGCCCAAGCGGAATCTAATTCCGCCCGGAATTACCTCAAGCGAAATTACCCATAAACACATATCCTCTTTTTTCGTGCCCTGATCTATCTAGTACAATACAAGACTCGATACAAGACGAAGTCGACAGACGTATGCACCAACAAACACTATCGAGGTTAGTGGCTTTATCATTGATCTGGGGTCGTTACCCTTTTATTTTTCTCTATTTCACCTGTTGAAGAGTAGGGGATGTGTTTATACTTCCGATTTTATGGTGATAATGGTGACGTTGACCCGAGTTTATCCCTATTGCGTTCATGTCAGCCGGTTGGCTTGATTCATACGATTTCTAGCTTTACAAACCCTAATTTCGTTTATATGAACTATTATTCTTTCCTTTGACAATTGTTTTGGGTTTGTGGTCTCTCTTTTATGTTGAGGCTATGATAATTTATTATTGTTTGTCTAATTTTAACTATTGGGGTTTTTGCTATGTTGGATCGATACAACGATCTGTGTTAGGAAACTTAGGTTATGAATCATGGCTGAGCCTAAAGTCATTAATCATCAAGTTTGTATGTGAGGGGCTTTTGTTGTGACTATTTGTGTAACTATCTAAAACATGCTAAATCATAGTGTATAAGTTCTTATTAGCCTGTTGTTGTGTGGAACCATGTGTCCTCGATGACATGTCTTTCTCTTTGGCTATTTATGCCCTTTCCTCCTTTTGTTGTTCTCTACACCTCTTTGATGCATGTTAGCAAGTTTGCTATAAAAAGAAGGTTATTATAGCTAATCTTATTACTTACTATGCTATGGGTATTAGTTCTTTATGTGTGTTGTTGTTTACTGATTCATTTCGAGGCGATGATCATAAAAAGAAGAGAAACTATGGTTGTTGTTTTAGACCGATGGGTATGGGCCTCGTCCCCGGGTCGGCGCTGTCCCGGTGGATCGTCCCACACCGGCCCCTTGTGGCCCGTCGCGTCGCCAACGTCGGAATCCAGATGGAGGAGACGGGCTTGTTGATTGGCTGTGCAAGTGGGCCCCTCTGACTTCTCTCTCTCCCCCTTTATTTATATATTATATTATATTGATTTTTATTGTGGGGTTGGGTAGTCCCTAAGGGGATGCTCCTCCACCTTTGGTGAGGTGGCGCTTACGTGGCGGGTGGTCTCTTTGGGGACTAACCTCACCATACCCTATGGTCTTAGCATGACAATTGTTTTCTTTGCAGCCACAATAACTTACTTTTTCTGAGCTTTATATGCTTTGGCTCAGTAACTTCCCCTTTTATAACAAACTTGCACCCAATACAAAAAATGTTCGAGTGAATGATTACAAAAAAGTGTGATGATTATTGTTATGGCATGGAAATTGTTTTCATTGTAGTCACAATCACATACCTTTATATTAATCTTTATGTGGACTATTATTTGGAAATTTACAATTGTTGAAGCTTTGATGAATTGCTGAGCTTAGATGGTTATACATGCATTAGGCGATGTTGTTTATTAGCTCTTGTCATGGCAATTGTGATGCTTAAAACAAGCAACCAGGTAATTAGCAGCCATAAGTCTGAGCCTATACTTATGTTACACACATTTAGCACACCATGTGAAAATCAGTCAATATTATATACCTATTATTTAGTAGATTTGCAATGTGAGGGTTTTTTACTATAGTTGTTTGTACAACTAGATAAAGCATGCTTGGGTTAATGCTTTCTACTGTGTATTTTGTTTTTTTGTTAATATGTGGCTTTGGTATTATATGATGACTGTTTTTAGGCCTTTATACATGTTTATTTTTACTTTGTTATATTTGTGTATATGTTGTTTATATTTCTTTCAGAATGCCGTTCTCAAGTCAAAATGAAAGCGTGTTTGAGAGGATCTAAAAGATGTTGGACGATGTCGTCATGTCCGATCGTGAGATTGCGCAAAAATTACTGAGCTAACAGAGAAGGTTGTTATCATCCGTCAAACCCAAGCGAAACTGCAAATGGCCATCGACGCACGCACTTTACGTGCGTTATGAAACTCAAAATGTTACGGATGAACTAGTTCTTAAGATAATTGAGTGTAATTTTTGTATTAGGGTGAAGGGAGTGGTTAAACAGGTGAAAGTGGCAAACTTCAAAATGGGCCAATCAGAGTGTGCCATGTCAGCAAGTGTGAAGAGTTTAAACTTTGGTGAAAAATGTTGGCAATGGTTAAACACTTGAAAGTGGTAAACTTTTTTTTTTTTATATAAATTATATGGTAAATAAATTGTTGCACACACAAACACACACATCAATCATCAAGATTCCCTTTTCCCGATCGGTATACCCTCACCGGTTGTTCAAGTTTGCCGGGCGGCAAAGGAGGCCGGCGGCGGTGTTGCCGCGCGGCAAACTCCTTTGCCGAACGGTTCACCGCTCCACTCCCTTCACCCTTATGCCTTAAAATAGTTTGATTTTAATTTTTTATTGTGTTAAATTAACTCATAGGACAGTTATTAGTTAATGTACAATCAATCATGTTATTAATTAGTTTTTACGATTCTTTTTATTAGTTTTTAAGATAATTGATTGTAAATTTTGTATTATGTAATATACAATCAATCATGTTAATACTTATATCTAATTCTTTACAAATCGTCATGTCATGTTTTCACGGCAACACGTGATGGCAAAATACTAGTTAATTTCACAGAGCAACGAAAGTAGCGAGGCATGGCTAGACGGAATTTACCCCAAGGATCACCCATGAAGGTTATTCCGTTTGTACCATCTTTTTTATTAAAAAATAAGTAAATTATTTTTTAGATTGATGTCGACCTAATTAAGACAGCATTAATAAAAAATTATTACAAATTTCAAGTTTCTTATTAAATTATGTTTATAATTTATTTAATAAGAAACTATATCTAGCTTGCTAGACAAATAATTAATTGTAGGGTCATTGAAAAGAAAATCAATCGAAATGGAGACCTTATCCTTATAAACTCATGATATAAAAATTCATAAAGGATGAATTTATGTTAATTTTATTTCTCGTGAATTAGTTTTGTAATAACTAGTAAAATTCTCTTATATATTGCCGCATGAATTATTGGATTTCTATGGTCTTTGTTTGATTCATTAGCTATAGCAAATGAAAAATAAAATTCTAAAAACAAAGTGATGATATGCGAAGAAATGGCTGACACGTATTTTACATTGAGTGAAAACCAACAAAAAAAAAGTCTGATGATGTAGAGGGTAACACCCGAGCATTAATGTGTTTATCTTATGGGTTTTATTGCGTTTTAGGTGATTATATTGTTTGAATGTGATAACCACGAGAAATTATGGTTTTGCAGATTAATCGCTTAAATCATCATCATCATCATCATCATCATCATCATCATCATCATACTCAGTAAATCCGACAAATAGCAAAGCTAAGGTAGAGTCTGAGGAGGGTAAGATGTAGACAACCTTACCTCTACCCCATAGGACTAGAGAGGTTGCTTCTAATGAGACCCCTAGCTCCATAGTAGTTTTGCATCAAGCCTTGGACATAAGGCGCATAACTCTATGAAAAAAGGCTGATTAGTGCATTTACCTTCCTTGTCTTTCGACTATCAACGGCACTACATGATGCATGATTAACCATCCCTCGCTTTTAACGTTATTTTCATGAAATTAGTAAAATAATGTTAAAATTGGTAAAATTTCACTTTTGCCCCCCGAGGGCCCACACATATATACATTAATCACTTAAATCGTGGGAATTAAAGTGCTTGGAGATGAAGTGGAACACCCGAAGATGATAAGCAAAGCAAAAGACATTGTTCGGGACTTGTTTCGGATTAGAAGTTAGCTTGAAAGCATGAACAATGTGGAAGAATGAAGTTCGGGGGCCTACTGGTCATTTCGTGAAAGTTAAAAAGGAAGAGATGAGAGGTTGGAAAGACCTGCCGTAAGCTACGGTGGGTTGGCCGTAGCTTACGACCAAGCAACATAGAAACCAGAAGGTCATCTTCAGTAGAGTACATGATAGTGTGTTGTCCATTCTAGATGCTTCTCCAAACATGAGGTTCCTTCGCCTTACAGTATTGCTCAAACCTAAACTTCCACTCATAGTAGTCATCTCCGTACAAAAACCTTGGAACCTTGGTCGACGTGCCAATAACATGGTCAAGTTCTTGATGGAAAGCCAAGGACTGAGTCTGAATTGCAGCAAGGGTAGCTTTGCGAGATCAGCTGCGGTTACAACACCGTTCATAACACCGGTTGGGTTCAACATGATGTATGACAAAACTGAACAGTAGTTCGAGATGTAATGTCCGAAATGGTGGGTCCGAGATGAAAAAGAGTCCTAGATGAAAGGGGTCAGAGATGAAAAGAGTTCGAGATGAATGGTCCAGGATGAACATGTGACAACTGGCACAAAACCGGTAATTCCGGTACAGTATAATTATTAGTAAATATCTGCAATTATGTGCTTAAATGTCAACATTGTCTAATTTCATGCTATACATGTGAATTCATGCACGTTTTAGACTTCAAATATTGCTTTATGCATTACTTTTAGCGTTGCGTCAGAAAGACTAGTAAACTCACCGGTAAGACACGTTGTGTCAGCAGTTCTGCAGAAAACAGTCAGATATTAGAATTAGGGCCTAGGAATAGGTCCAACATCTAAAATACATTAAAACCCAAGTGTGGATACAAGAGTTAACATATAAACTTTCCGGAACCTAAACTATGCACTAAAAAGCACCCGAAACTTATCTAAAATGTTGAAATCAACATAATTCAACAACAATTCAGCTATAATCAGCTTTCAAGCACATTAATATCATGTAGAATTTATGTTTTAATACCCAAAATAACTTACAAAGTGTCGGGAATTAAAACTGCCACAAAAAGTGCTTCATACTTAGTGAAACTGCGTAATTCAGCACTTTGACGAACCGTAACGAACCGAACAACCAGACAATAACCGGTACATCAAAATTTGTCTAGAATTAATGTTTTTATGATATTAAACTAGTATTGATGCTAGAAGACCTTAAAAATTATAAAACCCCCTAAACACACTTATACTAACTTAAACCCCCCTCGTTTGCACTTTAAACCTTCAATTTCCAAAATATTACACTGTACCCCCCCCCCCCTTTCACCAAATCTAGCCCCAATGGGTCCCACACATGGATTTTATTTAATTTCATTAGATTTTATTGG
Source organism: Helianthus tuberosus (assembly GCA_030545235.1). Classification (NCBI taxonomy): domain Eukaryota; kingdom Viridiplantae; phylum Streptophyta; class Magnoliopsida; order Asterales; family Asteraceae; genus Helianthus; species Helianthus tuberosus. The sequence continues at coordinate 81,629,876 of CM060417.1, read as the reverse complement.
ATCTTATGTTGAAGAATATTCTAGCAAATATACCCTAAAGGAGATATGGAAGATCTTATAAATTTTAAACTAATTACACTCTCATTCACACCATCTTCTTCCCCCTTTCTTCCTCCCTACTCTCGCCTCAAACATACCCACTTAACATCACCATTTTCACTTCATTTCCTCACAAACCAAGCTTGCTAGAAGGTGTATGAAGGCCATGGAGGAGGTGTATGGTGCTAGAACTTGAAGGACCACCTTGTGGAGCTTTTAACCTCTTGATTTCTTCCTTGTTCATCATCTCCATTTTTGTGCCACTTCCCTAGCCATTAGAGCTAGTAGTAAGCTTCTTGATCACTAATTTAAGTCATGTTTATGTTATGTACAAGTTTCACCATCTAAACAACTTAACTTCTAATGTTAAAAATGAGAAGATCTAACATATTCATGAAGAAAATAAGTGATTACATGAATTTTTAGTGTATGGAATGATGTTGTTGGTGTTATATTTTGTGTGTATGATTAGATCAAGTATGCTAAAGCTTGGATCTACCAAGTTTAAGCATGAATCTTGAAAGATCCATGGTTAAACATGATGTTAAAAATAATGATCCTTCTAATAAACATAAAAGTGTTTTTAGAACATGATTTACAAACTTTAAAGACCATTAAACTCATGGATGAGTTGGTTAATAAAATAAAGTTTCACATAAGTTTGTTTAAAATATTCAAGAACACTTATTTTTGAAAAGATCATAACATGTAAGTGTAGATCTAAAAGACTACACATTTTTAGCAAGAATCAAGTTCACCATGATGTTTCATATGGAAGAATTAGTGTATGTTGTTGATGATTATTGTTGGAAAATTGTTTTGAAGTTGAAAAGAAAATAAACACATCTTTTGAAAACATGGGAAACCTCCATTTTTAGGGGAAACTATGTCAAAATTTTATAAAATTTTGACACTTAGAAAAATATAAGTTTTGGTGAAACTTATTTACCTAAAAATTCACCTAAAAATATTTACCAAGGTTTCCCTAATTTTTGTGTAAATTTCAAGTTAAGAAATGATGATTTCTTCAAGATAAAAATTGATATTAAGTATGTATATTTTTAAGGAAAATATATATATTTATTGATCACCAAATTTTGTGCTAAGCGTATATTATGTGTATTATATGTAGTAGTGTATTAGGAACTTAAAAATACACTCAATACTCCCAAGGAGTATGAGTACAAAATACACATACAAATACATGAGAATACATAAGTATACAAGTGTACAAAAATTCTTCACAAAGAAGCACATGGAAAAATACAAGAAAATATATTTATGAAAATATATTTCTTAACATATTATTTAACTTGGACAAGTTATGAACTTAAAAATATATTTTTGGACAAGAATATATAACCAATACCAAGTATTGGAATTTATACAGAATCGGGTGAATATCAAGAATAACCATATATATTTTAAAGCAAGACCAAAATATATATGTTTCATACAAGTCTTAAAAATACATTATTTTTAAGAAATATAATCCGGAAAGTAATAAAAATCAAAGTATTGATTTTTGGTGAAAATACAAAATACACAAGTATTTACATAAAATACAAGTATACTTTCCTAAGAATACTTATACAAAAATAATATTGAGAATATTATTTTACGAAATACTTATATTTATTTTTGGGAAAATAATATAAGTAACATACATGAAAATTTAAAAATATAAATTATTTTTAACATCTATTACCTTAAAAAGGGACTACATGAATGAATATATATTTGAGAAGTAAAATATATATTTACAAAAATACATTACACACATAAAGTGCAAAGGCATGACAAACGGGCGAGACCCGACAAACAAGGGTACAACCTCATAAAGAATGAACATACAAAGAACATATACATAAACAAAAGATGGTCACTTGTACTTGTGTGATACAAGTCTAGTGACTAACATACATAGAACACGTATAGGTCACGACGCTACAAAACCAACCGGTGAAGGTTACGGCGCAGGATACGCAAAGTTGTGAGTTCATGTCCCCACTTTTAAACTTTTACTTGTTTTCTAAACTTGGGGAAAATACATGTGCTATGGTATGTTGAATACAAAATCTAAGGAATGATACTATAGATCAAGTCACGAATAGGGTGCCATAAGCACCATTAATCAGTTACATACCATGACCGCGGAACAAAAGGTTAGATCTAATGGGTTTCAGGCAACCACACTCTTGGCCACTCTTTTACCAAGCAGTGCTTTTGTGTCTCTAGTCGTGAATCGACAGTCGTGAATCGACAACTAAAAATGCCTATGGTTTGGTTGCTTCCTATGTCGTTACACATGTTAGTGGCCTTGCAACCCACTAGCGATCTCGTATTCCTTACATTCACAATACTTAATTACAGATACGTTTTACAAGTTACATACCATGTTTTCATACAAGTATAAAACATTCTATACAAAACTTCATGAACTCACATCAACATTATGTTGACGATTTTCCAAAACTTACATGTATTTCAGGAAATAAGTTGGATCTTGGGCGCTGGTGTTGTTTTCAAGATGTAAATTTCAAGTTTAGATGTCATCCACTTTTGTTTGTATCATAACTTGAGGGTTTTGGGTTAAAACTTAAATGGCTCGTGTTTGTAACATTTCAATCTTATGAATGGATGAACATCTTATTTTAAATCATATAGTTGTTTATTATAATTGAATGCAATGATATTGAGCAAGTCACACATCATACGCTTCCGTAAAAGTCAAGGTGTGACAATTTGGTATCAGAGCTTCAATTGTAGTGAACTAGGATTCCTTCTCGAGTCTAGACTACAATCATTAGGACTCTCTCACGAAAACATTTTTACAAAAGGTTTTTCATTGCATTTACAAAAAGCGCCAAGATCCATGAATCCAACATTTTTCAAAGGAAAGAACAAACGAGAGTTATATGAGACATGTAGCATTTATTTGCTTGTGTATACTAAGTAACGTTATTATAATATTAATATATATGCATATATGTGTACGGAATGATTATTGACGAGATACCTTCGACTTCGAATCCTATTATTGTTCTTGACTTGCGCAATGAGATTATCGACCTCGCGTACACTGCGGAGCTTATGGTTGATTGCCAAATGAGGCCCCGAGCTTGATTCTGTAGAAAATGGTTGTTCTTCCCCCTTTAATGCGAAGGTGCCTAACTACGGCAGTGATGATGAGGCGGAGGAGGTAACCTTGGACAGCGACCTTATCAGTGAGACGAGACCCCGGCGGCTTTTACGAAGCGAGATTGACGACACTCCCGTCCAATCAAGGAAGATGAAGTACTCATCTTGAAGGTGCCCCTCCAACTTCCAGGAATTCCCCTTATTCCTATTACATCTAAAGCATTGTGCCTATACACGCGTAGCGATAACAAATGATGGCGCGTGGACCACCATAATGGTCCTTTCCATGTCGGAGGTATAAGGACAGTAGTGTCCCCTCTGTGGTTGATCATCTACTTCGAACGAGGGAAAGTTGGGGTGACCGTGCAAGACAATTTATTATTACGGGGGCCCACGTAATAACGACTTGTAGTGCATGGAAATCCTGGTGGACTCTGCGGGTCAAGCTAATGATCACCACCCATCCAAAACTTTCTAAGTGTTCACACCTTCATATAGTAGGGCAATACCTAAATAATTGCTATAGCACCTTACAAGTCGGAAACATGTCTTTGCCTACTTCGTGGCTGACACTTCTACCCATATTACAACACCAACACACCCATCAGTACTTCCTCCCTCTCAATCCCGTGGTGCACCCCATCGTTTGGGTAATGCATTCACACCCTGGAAACCACTTTACGGTTGCTGCAAGGCACAATTCGGTCCCGAGGAAGAAGTCATGTACCCTCACCACCTTATCTCTGCGTTTTCACTATCACTTTCTCCTATAAGTGGTAATAATGCACAACCCCCCCCCCCCCCATCTCCTGTAAATCATACCCGTTTATGTAAAACTAAAGACTATGGAAGAGTCGGAAACTTAAGGAAGAAATAAGGGACAAGGTGAAGGGAAGGCCTCACCGTATTTTTATAGCCCTGGATGACTTGCATCAATCGGAGTAAGGTAACTCCGAGGAGGTTTGCTACGCAAGACTAATTGCAACAAATTGTTATGGTGTATGTAAAAGTCGATGTACCCTTAGCAAGATTTTGTTGCAACTCATTTTACCTCGCTACAATGATGATATGGTTATGGTGGGAAGATTTGCATAAGCATCATTAGGAATTTCCCTACTTTCATACTTGTGGTGCACGACGAATAAGCTTTGCTTTCACGCAAAGACAACAACATTTATTCAAAATAAATGTTTAATCTCGTCGATGTGTTTTATACATGAGAAGCACATGGAACCACAGCGAAGGAAACGCTGGCCGAGTCTAATCAGAACCTTTACCTACAACAGGAGCTGAGCCTGAAGCTCTGTGGAACCAACAAATTTCTGAAGCAATCATCCAATACGAATCAAACAACAAACATAAGGAAACCGCTGCGACTAGGAAAGTCAAGGCATCCGTTGTCACGACTAAGATAGGTGATAGAAACTACCAAGGAGAACTACTAAAGTGTGATAGATGTGGTTATTATCACACAGGTCTGTGCAGGACTAGTAGGTGTGAAATCGGGGCAAGACCGGGCATAGCAAGGAGGCATGTTGGTCTTGTATGAGACATGTGAATGGAATTTAGGACAGTACTAGCAATGGCAAGGCCAAGAGTTGCTACGGATGTGGCGACAAAGGACACTATCGGAAGGACTGCCCAAAGAAAAGTTCAAGCTTTTGGGAGCATTTTCATGAAGGGAATACGCTAAGCATGTCACACCCCGACCACGTAGAACATACAAAACGTGGCGGAAATGTCGGGGAGTGTTGTAACAGAATTAATTGTTTCAAATCCATGGTAATTGAAGTTTCGTTTTATTGATTAAAAGTGTTACAATGTCTTAACAAACAAAGAAATACAACATAATTAACTAGTCTTGCATCTTTTATTGTCACTAAAGCCCAAGTCTGCCTATGTGTATCTTGATCATCTTATGCAATAGCTCCTGAAAAACACATGTGAAAATAGGTACGTCAGCATAAAAATGCCTGTGAGATACATAGGTTTTGTGAAAATAGGTTTCATGACTTATGTTTGAGAAAATGTTTAGTCATGAACCTTGTTATTTGCTTTGCTTTGTAAATCATTTGAAAATCGATAAGATCAGATGATAAGTATAAATAAATGTAAGGTTAAATGAATAACCAAGTAAAAATATGTTTGCATAAGATAAGATGTTTATAAATCAATGTCTTGTGAAAAGTATGTTATTTGTATAAAATGTTCTATGTCTCAAACTGAAATGATTCAAATAACGCTATGATATGTAATACCATACAAACACTTATATATAGGAAGTACCAGCGGCGTATCCACCATGCTTGTATCATATTACACACGCATCGTTACTTAATCACTTAATCAAAACAAACCAAACAATGTAAAATGTCTATGTTTAAATCAATTGTCAAATGTATTAAATAATATCTCAAAGTATTCATGTCAAGATGTAAATCATGTCAAAATGTCTATGTCAAATATCCATGTCAAATGTCTATGTCAAATATCCATGTCAAATGTCTATGTCAAATATCCATGTCAAATGTCTATGTCAAATATCCATGTATGGCAAGTGAAATGTCTCAACTAAACCATATGCACAAAAACAAAGTATTGAAGTAAAACTTGGTTTAAATCAAAGTTATGTTTTGTGGGAAATACATGATCAAATGTCAATCATGTTAAAATGTCTATGTCGAAATGTCTATGTCAAATGTCTATGTCAAAATGTCATGTAAAACGATGTACTAAGTAATGCACACAATGGCAATACATAGCATGAAATGTAATGAAATCATGTACTATAATGTACTAACGAACATAGCAGTATATGATGTGAAAACAGGAAAGCAGGAAAGTAACAAGTAGGCACATGTGTTCCACCCCAAAACAGTTTGGAAAACAGTAAAAGAGGGGTCTATGTACTCACTTGAGATTGCTCAGTAGTCCTTGAGTAACAACTAAACAATGCTAGAGATCGCGGATATCAAACGGCACCTAGTATAGGTAACTATGTTAATAAACCGGACCTAGATCGGAAGATTGGGTAGCATTAGGGTTTGTAAACCAAACGAGTGTAGAGACTCGTGTCATTTGGTTTAACAAAGCCTACATACTAAATGAAACTTAACATAATTGTTTACGACCCATTACGACCCGTTTAGGAAGCTTTTGCTACTTTAACGTGTCGTGCGCGTGAAACGCGTTCGGACCGCCTAACTAGCCCTATGACAAGTGTTATATGCCTAATCATGTTGCATAATCAGTTATGTGACAAAGGTTTAGGTTACATATGCTTAATTACCAATTATACATGAAAAGGGTATTCTGGTAATTTACCTAAGGCATATAAACTACCTATCATACAATTACTTAAACGATGTGACCATAGGGTATAACCTCGGAAGGTTATTCCCTACCTACTATGGTCACCTAATGTATTTGGTCGGATCCTAATGATCGACCAAACTGGTTCGGGTTCGAGGTATAAGCGATTTATCAGATCGCTTACCCTACGACCCTAGACAACGTGGTAATCAGTAGGCATAGTCCCAAGGGACTATAACCAACGTGATTACACTCACGTTGCGAAGTTCAAATGAACTTCGCATTGACCATTACTGGTCAACGCTGAAAGTCAAACAAAGTTTGACTTTCGGACTCGAAAAGCAATAAAATAAGGAAAAGAACGAAAGAATACTTACGAAGGGTCCCCGAATGCTAATCCCGATCCAAGAACTCAGGTATGAAACAATGGTTTCAACTTAGAGCTCTCAAATCAGAATTCTTGTGCAAAATGAGGTTGTGTGGGTTGGGTATTTATAGGAATACCCGAACCGTTAGGATCGTTCCATGGAAAACGTGCCATGAATCCAACCCGTACACTTGTCGGAACCTTATGGTGGCTGGAAATCCATCCTTATCAGATGACTAGATAATTAGGAATGTGTGGTTGTGGTTAATCCAGCTGAAAACAGGCTGTTAAGTACATTGCATCTGGTCTGCAGACCCCTAGCGCACCGCTACGCTAAAAGTGTAGCGCACCGCTAGGCTTAAGTTTGGCAGATTTACACTTTTGGTCCCTGTCATGCATTCAGCCCATTTTCGACACGTTTAAGGCCCGTTAACCCCATTTCAAAGCTCTAAAATGAAGTTAAAGTATAGGGAACTTAAAATGTGTTCAAAAATATCTCGGATGTCGGTTCGTTTGGCCGTACGAACGCGATGTTCGCTTAATTACGACGGAATGCGCACAAGCGCGAAAAACGATCCAAATGACGCGACGAATGGATTTTTCTTAAGGCGAACCATAAAATATAATGTAGTCATGCTTACATAAATTTTTGGATGTCCGGATGTATTCAGAACGTAAGTTATGCGCGAAAATGCAAACTTGTGCACTTTTTGACGCTTTTAGTCCCTGAATGACACAAAAGTTTATTTTAGCATACCGAACACCTCAAAGCCTATTTCTAAGCTATGTAAAGGATATTTATGGTATGTTTAACTTATGGTCATGTTCCGGAAGGTCTGTTACAGTTCAAATTGGCATACTTTCGCAGTTTGTCAACTTTAGTCCCTGTAAGCGATTAAACTTTGATTTCACCACACCAAACCTTTCAAAACTTATATCTAAGTTATGTAAAGGTTATTTAAGGTATGTTAAGCCTATTTCACTATTCCGGAGTGTTCGTTGGATTAAACTGGTTATATCTACTCATCAGAGCGCGTATAACCCTCCAGAAAGCGATTTAAAGCTTGAAATCGAACAAGAATTGATATGTGTAAACGATACACATATTTTTACAAATCCCAAGTATGAAATACTATATTTCATTGGTTTGGCATTTGTTTGATGGTTGGAGTGGCACAGGTGTTACAGTCTCCCCTACTTTAGGAAATTTCGTCCCGAAATTAATTCGTAGGAGTCTATATGTGACTTTATGTGAAGTAACCATCAAAGATAAGCAAGGCATAATCCTGTTATTTCTCTTTAACGGACATTTTTCAGAATTGAAAAAATGAACGGAGTTATTTTCAACAGGCATTCTTCAGAAACGAAATTGAACGAAAGGAGTCATTTTTCACCATTTCTTCAGAAACAAAAATGAACGAAAGGAGTCATTTTTCACCATTTCTTCAGAAACCAAAAATGAACGACAAGAGTCATTTTTCACCATTCCTTCAGAAACCAAAAATGAACGACAAGAGTCATTTTTCACCATTCCTTCATAAACCAAAAATGAACGACAAGAGTCATTTTTCACCATTCCTTCAGAAACCAAAAATGAACGACAAGAGTCATTTTTCACCATTTCTTCAGAAACCAAAAATGAACGACAAGAGTCATTTTTTCACCATTCCTTCAGAAACCAAAAATGAACGACAAGAGTCATTTTTCACCATTCCTTCAGAAACCAAAAATGAACGACAAGAGTCATTTTTCACCATTCCTTCAGAAACCAAAAATGAACGACAAGAGTCATTTTTCACCATTCCTTCAGAAACCAAAAATGAACAGAATAGTCATTTTACATCTTCAGAAACAAAAATGAACGGAATAGTCATTTTACATCTTCAGAAACAAAAATGAACGGAATAGTCATTTTACATCTTCAGAAACAAAAATGAACGGAATAGTCATTTTACATCTTCAGAAACAAAAATGAACGGAATAGTCATTTTACATCTTCAGAAACAAAAATGAACAGAGTAAGTCATTTTACATCTTCAGAAACAAAAATGAACAGAATAGTCATTTTACATCTTCAGAAACAAAAATGAACAGAGTAAGTCATTTTACATCTTCAGAAACAAAAATGAACGGAATAGTCATTTTACATCTTCAGAAACAAAAATGAACAGAGTAAGTCATTTTACATCTTCAGAAACAAAAATGAACAGAATAGTCATTTTACATCTTCAGAAACAAAAATGAACGGAACGAACTCTAGACACATGACAAAACTCGCTGTGGTTCCCGTGCACTGAATTTCATAATTATGTATGCATCCATAATTATGCAATTCCTTGCATAGTCCGCACAATTTGCTTGTAATGTGGAGGGGAGGAAAATCAAACCTGTGATGAGCGTGACTAGACTACCATAGGGTCCTTTTAATTAGATCTACAAACGATCCTTTTAATTAGGCCACCAAGGAGTCCTGTCAGCTATATCATCACATGATATCCCTAACCAGATTTTTTTTTTTTTTTGGATCAATCTGATTACCTAGACCACTCAGGGGTCTAATTATGGAATAGTACAATATAATCCAAGGATCTTTACTATCACGTAAAAGCCCATTGAGGATTTAATATAGTACCTTTGGATATCCTACTACGAATTCCTTATACAAAGATATGGAAGATTCTTCGAGGATTTGGATAACAAAAACTTGGATTACACAAAAACATAAAAGGAAACACATAATCACATAGTTGTTTAATTTGTTTATTAATTTGTTATCTTTGGACGCGGATACTTAAAGCACACCAGGAATCCATTCCGTGGATTTCATTTGGTACTTTAAACATTATCAAGAATCTAACTATGAAGATAGAAAGATCTTTAAAAAGAAAATTCAATTTCGATTATAAAGAACCGAAATGTTTGAATTTAGATACATAAGGAATCCAATTAAGGACTCCGATGAATGATAATCATCCATAAGGATCAAATTATGAAGATAGAAAGATCCTATTTTGGATTTTGGAATTTTGTGTAACGAGAGTGTTCCGACACTTTGCACTAGGCGTGCTTACGTCGATACACAAGGTAGAAAGTTCATGAGGTTGAGGCGCCAGATATGCCAAGCGACATATGAAGCAGAGTTTGAAGGTTGAGCAGCAGCAGGATTTGTAACAGCTTTGCTTTGGATTGCAAAGCGCCATATGTTAACCAAATGTCTCCATCGTCCACCGTGGGTACATTTGAAACAAGGTATTTGATTTGAATAATGACGATGGCATTGATTGCACCAAGGAGCAGTTCCCTTATACAGCTTCACCCCTGAGGCGAGTCATGGTGATAGCTAAGTCAACGGTCCTCTGGAGTACGACGCCTATTCGCTGGGTAATTGCAGCACCTGGTTCGGACATTGTTGTTGCGATGAAGAAGCATCTTGAAGATAACGAAAGGCATAGGAGGAAACAAGCGAAAGATAGTCAAAAGGAAATGACAAGGCATGTAGATTGTGACCATTTGTTTGTTACCAAAGGCAAACAAATGAGAGAGTGACTAATCAAAGTAAGCGGGTCAATATAATGTATCGCGAAGACATGCTCGCCTATAAGTGAACACTCATCCCAAGAATTCCCAGGTAAGCACAACTGGTCTCGCGTCTGATGAGATGTATACGAAGTGCTTGCCTAGACAGAAAACCCAGAATACAGGCATTCACCCTTCCAGTTTGCACGTGTTCACATTATTAAAAACCCAAAACCTTGACGAGAGTTTTGAAAACTCAAAGGGGTTCAAAACCGTATAACAGAGGGTTCAAAACCTTACAATAGAGGGTTCAAAACCTAGTAATCAATCATCCTAGAACAGATGATTAGTTTTCAAAGCGGTTTTGAAATTTATGTTCTTGTTGTGGTCGTCGCCTAAGGATAGGTGACGGTATTGTTTTATGACTAAACGCAAGTAAACTCGCGTTAGGGTCCTAAGAAAGTTATAGACTAGGTCAAAGCATTACTAATAACCTAATTCCCTATAACCATTGGCTCTGATACCATCTTTTCTGTCACACCCCGACCACGTAGAACATACAAAACGTGGCGGAAATGTCGGGGAGTGTTGTAACAGAATTAATTGTTTCAAATCCATGGTAATTGAAGTTTCGTTTTATTGATTAAAAGTGTTACAATGTCTTGACAAACAAAGAAATACAACATAATTAACTAGTCTTGCATCTTTTATTGTCACTAAAGCCCAAGTCTGCCTATGTGTATCTTGATCATCTTATGCAATAGCTCCTGAAAAACACATGTGAAAATAGGTACGTCAGCATAAAAATGCCTGTGAGATACATAGGTTTTGTGAAAATAGGTTTCATGACTTATGTTTGAGAAAATGTTTAGTCATGAACCTTGTTATTTGCTTTGCTTTATAAATCATTTGAAAATCGATAAGATCAGATGATAAGTATAAATAAATGTAAGGTTAAATGAATAACCAAGTAAAAATATGTTTGCATAAGATAAGATGTTTATAAATCAATGTCTTGTGAAAAGTATGTTATTTGTATAAAATGTTCTATGTCTCAAACTGAAATGATTCAAATAACGCTATGATATGTAATACCATACAAACACTTATATATAGGAAGTACCAGCGGCGTATCCACCATGCTTGTATCATATTACACACGCATCGTTACTTAATCACTTAATCAAAACAAACCAAACAATGTAAAATGTCTATGTTTAAATCAATTGTCAAATGTATTAAATAATATCTCAAAGTATTCATGTCAAGATGTAAATCATGTCAAAATGTCTATGTCAAATATCCATGTCAAATGTCTATGTCAAATATCCATGTCAAATGTCTATGTCAAATATCCATGTCAAATGTCTATGTCAAATATCCATGTATGGCAAGTGAAATGTCTCAACTAAACCATATGCACAAAAACAAAGTATTGAAGTAAAACTTGGTTTAAATCAAAGTTATGTTTTGTGGGAAATACATGATCAAATGTCAATCATGTTAAAATGTCTATGTCGAAATGTCTATGTCAAATGTCTATGTCAAAATGTCATGTAAAACGATGTACTAAGTAATGCACACAATGGCAATACATAGCATGAAATGTAATGAAATCATGTACTATAATGTACTAACGAACATAGCAGTATATGATGTGAAAACAGGAAAGCAGGAAAGTAACAAGTAGGCACATGTGTTCCACCCCAAAACAGTTTGGAAAACAGTAAAAGAGGGGTCTATGTACTCACTTGAGATTGCTCAGTAGTCCTTGAGTAACAACTAAACAATGCTAGAGATCGCGGATATCAAACGGCACCTAGTATAGGTAACTATGTTAATAAACCGGACCTAGATCGGAAGATTGGGTAGCATTAGGGTTTGTAAACCAAACGAGTGTAGAGACTCGTGTCATTTGGTTTAACAAAGCCTACATACTAAATGAAACTTAACATAATTGTTTACGACCCATTACGACCCGTTTAGGAAGCTTTTGCTACTTTAACGTGTCGTGCGCGTGAAACGCGTTCGGACCGCCTAACTAGCCCTATGACAAGTGTTATATGCCTAATCATGTTGCATAATCAGTTATGTGACAAAGGTTTAGGTTACATATGCTTAATTACCAATTATACATGAAAAGGGTATTCTGGTAATTTACCTAAGGCATATAAACTACCTATCATACAATTACTTAAACGATGTGACCATAGGGTATAACCTCGGAAGGTTATTCCCTACCTACTATGGTCACCTAATGTATTTGGTCGGATCCTAATGATCGACCAAACTGGTTCGGGTTCGAGGTATAAGCGATTTATCAGATCGCTTACCCTACGACCCTAGACAACGTGGTAATCAGTAGGCATAGTCCCAAGGGACTATAACCAACGTGATTACACTCACGTTGCGAAGTTCAAATGAACTTCGCATTGACCATTACTGGTCAACGCTGAAAGTCAAACAAAGTTTGACTTTCGGACTCGAAAAGCAATAAAATAAGGAAAAGAACGAAAGAATACTTACGAAGGGTCCCCGAATGCTAATCCCGATCCAAGAACTCAGGTATGAAACAATGGTTTCAACTTAGAGCTCTCAAATCAGAATTCTTGTGCAAAATGAGGTTGTATGGGTTGGGTATTTATAGGAATACCCGAACCGTTAGGATCGTTCCATGGAAAACGTGCCATGAATCCAACCCGTACACTTGTCGGAACCTTATGGTGGCTGGAAATCCATCCTTATCAGATGACTAGATAATTAGGAATGTGTGGTTGTGGTTAATCCAGCTGAAAACAGGCTGTTAAGTACATTGCATCTGGTCTGCAGACCCCTAGCGCACCGCTACGCTAAAAGTGTAGCGCACCGCTAGGCTTAAGTTTGGCAGATTTACACTTTTGGTCCCTGTCATGCATTCAGCCCATTTTCGACACGTTTAAGGCCCGTTAACCCCATTTCAAAGCTCTAAAATGAAGTTAAAGTATAGGGAACTTAAAATGTGTTCAAAAATATCTCGGATGTCGGTTCGTTTGGCCGTACGAACGCGATGTTCGCTTAATTACGACGGAATGCGCACAAGCGCGAAAAACGATCCAAATGACGCGACGAATGGATTTTTCTTAAGGAGAACCATAAAATATAATGTAGTCATGCTTACATAAATTTTTGGATGTCCGGATGTATTCAGAACGTAAGTTATGCGCGAAAATGCAAACTTGTGCACTTTTTGACGCTTTTAGTCCCTGAATGACACAAAAGTTTATTTTAGCATACCGAACACCTCAAAGCCTATTTCTAAGCTATGTAAAGGATATTTATGGTATGTTTAACTTATGGTCATGTTCCGGAAGGTCTGTTACAGTTCAAATTGGCATACTTTCACAGTTTGTCAACTTTAGTCCCTGTAAGCGATTAAACTTTGATTTCACCACACCAAACCTTTCAAAACTTATATCTAAGTTATGTAAAGGTTATTTAAGGTATGTTAAGCCTATTTCACTATTCCGGAGTGTTCGTTGGATTAAACTGGTTATATCTACTCATCAGAGCGCGTATAACCCTCCAGAAAGCGATTTAAAGCTTGAAATCGAACAAGAATTGATATGTGTAAACGATACACATATTTTTACAAATCCCAAGTATGAAATACTATATTTCATTGGTTTGGCATTTGTTTGATGGTTGGAGTGGCACAGGTGTTACAAAGCACGCTAGGACCCGAACGTAGTTACGAGTACGTTCATTATAAACCGACACATTGCATCCGTTCTATTTGATACCGGTGCCGACTTTGGTATTAAGTATTTGGAACTTAAGGATATACTTGGCTTAGGAACAAGTAAGCTAGACTCCCAACATGCTATAGAGTTGGCAAATGGGAAGTCAGTCGAAATGGATAAAGTTATTAAGGGTTGTATACTTGGACTTGGGGAAACGGAAATTCTCTATCAACCTTCTACCAGTTGGTTTAGTTAGTTTTGATGTGGTAGTCGTCATGGATTGGATATCCAAGGATAAGGCTGAAGTGGTTTGTCATGAGAAAGTCATTCGCCTTCCTCTTGCGGATGATGAAGCACTTATAGTACACGACCTTCATGCAGTTGATGCAGGGATGCTGGGCCCTAAAGGAGGTGGATTGTGACATCCCACATTGGTTATGAAGACGCAGAAGTGCTTAAGGAAAGGATGTGTTGCATTCCTGGCGCACGTAGTAGATAAGAAGGCTGAGGAGCCGAAACTCGAAGACATTCCTGTGGTGAAGGAATTTCCTGATGTTTTTCCCGAAGATCTGCCAGGATTATCTCCGCAAAGACAAGTCGAATTCCATATTTACTTGGTTCCAGGAGCCGCTCCTGTAGCCAAGGCACCATATCGACTTGCGCCATCCGAGATGCAAGAATTATCTACACAACTCCAGGAGTTGTTGGATAAAGGATTCATAAGGCCGAGCTTCTCGCCTTGGGGAGCTCTAGTTTTGTTCGTGAAGAAGAAGGCTGGAATGTTGCTGATGTGTATCGATTATAGAGAATTGAATAAGCTCACAGTCAAGAATCGGTATCCACTACCAAGGATTGACGACTTATTCGATCAGCTACAAGGATCGAGCTACTACTCCAAGATCGACCTTCGATCTGGATATCATCAGTTAAGGATCCAAGAAGAGAGCATACTTACTGCATTCAGGATGCGTTATGGGCATTACAAGTTCCTAGTGATGCCATTTGGATTGATGAACGTGCCAGCAGTATTTATGGATCTGATGAATCGTGTTTGCAAACCATATCTCGATAAATTCGTGATTGTATTTATCAATGATATTCTGATTTATTCCCGAACGAGAGAAGAGCACGAGCAACACCTCAGGACCATTCTGGAACTGCTGAAGAAAGAGAAACTTTACGCAAAGTTTTCAAAGTGCGAATTCTGGATTCGCGAAGTACAGTTCCTTGGTCATGTTGTGAACGAGAATGGTATTCATGTAGACCCAGCCAAGATAGAAGCGATAAAGAATTGGGATGCCCCCAAAACTCCAACTGAAGTTCAACAATTCTTGGGATTAGCGGGCTATTACCGCAGATTTATCGAAAACTTCTCCAAGATAGCTCAACCGTTGACTTCCCTTACGCAGAAGGATAAGAAGTACGACTGCGGTGATAAGCAGGAAGAAGCCTTCCAACTTCTCAAGAGCAAGCTATGCGATGCACCAATACTTTCCTTACCCGAAGGCACCGCGGACTTCGTGGTGTACTGTGACGCTTCGCGTCAAGGTTTGGGTTGCATGCTTATGCAACGCCAAAAGGTCATCGCTTACGCTTCAAGACAGTTGAAAATTCATGAGAAGAATTACACCACTCACGACCTGGAGCTAGGTGCGGTGGTGTTTGCCTTGAAGATCTGGCGACATTATTTGTATGGTACGCGCTGCACAATCTTCACAGACCACAAAAGCCTACAGCACATATTTGATCAGAAGGAATTAAATATGCGTCAACGACGGTGGGTCGAGCTGCTAAACGATTATGACTGTGAGATTAAGTACCATCCTGGAAAGGAAAACGTAGTGGCAATGCGTTAAGTCGAAAGGAAAGGGTTAAGACCCTAAGGGTTCGAGCATTGGAAATGACTATTCGAACAAATCTTACTACACACATTCATGACGCACAACAAGAAGCCCTTAAGAAGGAGTAGAGCTGAATATCGCCGAGGTACGGAGAAGAAATTGGTGCCAAATGAAGAGGGAACCTTATACTTTATGGGGTGTATTTGGGTTCCGCTCTATGGCGATAGTCGAGAAGTCATTTTTGATGAAGCTCACAAGTCGAGATACTCGATCCACCCAGGATCGGACAAAATGTATCAAGACCTGAAAGAATACTACTGGTGGCCAACGCTTAAGAGCGACGTAGCTGTTTACGTTGGAAAATGCCTAACTTGTGCCAAGGTAAAGGCTGAATATCAGAAACTGTCCGGTCTACTACAACAACCAGAGATACCCACGTGGAAGTGGGAGCAAATCTCAATGGACTTCATAACTAAACTACCCAGGACCCCTAAAGGGCATAACATGATATGAGTGATAGTTGATCGATTGACGAAGTCTGCTCATTTTCTACCAATCCGAGAGAAGGATAGCACTGGAAAGCTTGCTGTATCTTAAGGAAATTGTGGCACGTCATGGAGTCCCTATTTCGATAATTTCAGACAGAGATGGACGTTTTGTCTCAAGGATCTGGCAATCCTTCCAGGAGGCCTTTGGATCTCAGCTAGTTCTAAGCACGACCTTCCATCCGCAAACAGACGCTCAGAGCGAACGGACCATACAAACACTGGAAGATATGCTTCGCACATGTGTTATGGCTCTAGGCGGTAGCTGGGATACTCATCTGCCTTTAGTTGAGTTTTCCTATAATAACAGCTACCATACGAGCATAAAAGCCGCACCGTTCGAAGCTCTATATGACCGCAAGTGCCGCTCACCATTGTGTTGGGCAAATGCTGGAGACAAATAGTTGATTGGTCCTTAACTCGTTCAAGAGACAACCGACAAGATCGTGCAGATCCGAGAGCGCATTAAGGAAGATCGTGGTCGACAAAAGAGCTATGCTGATCGAAGACGAAAACCCTTAGAATTCAAGGTAGGAGACAAAGTCCTGTTGAAAGTCTCACCATGGAAAGGTGTAGCAAGATCCGGAAAACATGGAAAGTCGAATCCACGGTGAATGGTCCAATGTAACCAGCAAATTTGCATTGTCAAACGTTCAGAATCAAGACGAGCATAAAATTTCCATTCAAGATCTTGGAAAAGGTTGGTACCGTGGCGTACAAGTTAAAATAACTGGAAGAACTTAATGGTGTACATAGCACGTTCCATGTGTCAAACCTCAAAAAGAGTCCAACCCAGGAAACAGTCACCATCCCTGCGGATGAAGTGCATATCAACGACACCCTCCACTTTACTAAAGAACCCGTTGAGGTTACAGTCTGGAAAGTCAAGAAGACTCGAAGGAGTAGTGTTAAGCTTGTCAAAGTACGTTGGAACTCTAAACACGCACCCGAGTACACGTGGGAACGTGAAGACCGGTTCAAAGCCAAGTACCCCCATCTGTTCGAGAAAGCTCCTGCGGGAGATGACTCAGCCTGAATTTCGGGACGAAATTCTTTTAACGGGGGGAGACTGTGACAACTGGCACAAAACCGGTAATTTCCGTACAGTCTAATTATTAGTAAATATCTGCAATTATGTGCTTAAATGTCAACATTGTCTAATTTCATGCTATACATGTGAATTCATGCACGTTTTATACTTCAAATATTGCTTTATGCATTACTTTTAGCGTTGCGTCAGAAAGACTAGTAAACTCACCGGTAAGACACGTTGTGTCAGCAGTTCTACCAAAACTGTCAGATATTAGAATTAGGGCCTAGGAATAGGTCCAACATCTAAAATACATTAAAACCCAAGTGTGGATACAAGGGTTAACATATAAACTTTCTGGAACCTAAACTATGCACTAAAAAGCACCCGAAACTTATCTAAAATGCTGAAATCAACATAATTCAGCAACAATTCAGCTATAATCAGCTTTTAAGCACATTAATATCATGTAGAATTTATGTTTTAATACCCAAAATAACTTACAAAGTGTCGGGAATTAAAACTGCCACAAAAAGTGATTCATACTTAGTGAAACTGCGCAATTAAGCACTTTGACGAACCGTAACGAACCGAACAACCGGACAATAACTGGGACATCAAAATTTGTCTAAAATTAATGTTTTTTATGATATTAAACTAGTATTGATGCCAGAACACCTTAAAAATCATAAAAACCCCTAAACACACTTATACTAACTTAAACCCCCCTCGTTTGCACTTTAAACCTTCAATTTCCAAAATATTACACTTTACCCCCCCCCCTTTTACCAAATCCGGCCCCAATGGGTCCCACACATGGATTTTATTTGATTTCATTAGATTTTATTGGATCTTATGTTGAAGAATATTCTAGCAAATATACCCTAAAGGAGATATGGAAGATCTTATAAATTTTAAACTAATCACACTCTCATTCACACCATCTTCTTCCCCCTTTCTTCCTCCCTACTCTCGCCTCAAACACACCCACTTAACATCACCATTTTCACTTCATTTCCTCACAATCCAAGCTTGCTAGAAGGTGTATGAAGGCCATGGAGGAAGGTGTATGGTGCTAGAACTTGAAGGACCACCTTGTGGAGCTTTTAACCTCTTGATTTCTTCCTTGTTCATCATCTCCATTTTTGTGCCACTTCCCTAGCCATTAGAGCTAGTAGTAAGCTTCTTGATCACTAATTTAAGTCATGTTTATGTTATGTACAAGTTTCACCATCTAAACAACTTAACTTCTAATGTGAAAAATGAGAAGATCTAACATATTCATGAAGAAAATAAGTGATTACATGAATTTTTAGTGTATGGAATGATGTTGTTGGTGTTATATTTTGTGTGTATGATTAGATCAAGTATGCTAAAGCTTGGATCTACCAAGTTTAAGCATGAATCTTGAAAGATCCATGGTTAAACATGATGTTAAAAATAATGATCCTTCTAATAAAAATAAAAGTGTTTTTAGAACATGATTTACAAACTTTAAAGACCATTTAACTCATGGATGAGTTGGTTAATAAAATAAAGTTTCACATAAGTTTGTTTAAAATATTCAAGAACACTTATTTTTGAAAAGATCATAACATGTAAGTGTAGATCTAAAAGACTACACATTTTTAACAAGAATCAAGTTCACCATGATGTTTCATATGGAAGAATTAGTGTATGTTGTTGATGATTCTTGTTGGAAAATTGTTTTGAAGTTGAAAAGAAAATGAACATATGTTTTGAAAACATGGGAAACCTCCATTTTTAGGGGAAACTATGTCAAAATTTTATAAAATTTTGACACTTAGAAAAATATAAGTTTTGGTGAAACTTATTTCCCTAAAAATTCACCTAAAAATATTTACCAAGGTTTCCCTAATTTTTGTGTAAATTTCAAGTTAAGAAATGATGATTTCTTCAAGATAAAAATTGATATTAAGTATGTATATTTTTAAGGAAAATATATATATTTATTGATCACCAAATTTTGTGCTAAGTGTATATTACGTGTATTATATGTAGTAGTGTATTAGGAACTTGAAAATACACTCAATACTCCCAAGGAGTATGAGTACAAAATACACATACAAATACATGAGAATACATAAGTATACAAGTTTACAAAAATTCTTCACAAAGAAGCACATGGAAAAATACAAGAAAATATATTTATGAAAATATATTTCTTAACATATTATTTAACTTGGACAAGTTATGAACTTAAAAATATATTTTTGGACAAGAATATATAACCAATACCATGTATTGGAATTTATACAAAATCGGGTGAATATCAAGAATAACCATATATATTTTAAAGCATGACCAAAATATATATGTTTCATACAAGTCTTAAAAACACAATATTTTTAAGAAATATAATCCGGAAAGTAATAGAAATCAAAGTATTGATTTTTGGTGAAAATACAAAATACACAAGTATTTACATAAAATACAAGTATACTTTCCTAAGAATACTTGTACAAAAATAATATTGAGAATATTATTTTACGAAATACTTATATTTATTTTTGGGAAAATAATATAAGTAACATACATGAAAAGTTAACAATATAAATTGTGACACCCCAGGAAAACCAGGAAAACAACGCAACATAACTAGCTTCCTAACAGGGGGAGAATGTGACAACCCTCATAATTCCATGTATCCGTACAATTTATTAATGATAATTAAAGTGCTTGACGATTGTGTGGAATTACTTAACTGCTATCTGATCACCGTGTTATACTTACATGTGCTTGTTAACATACTAGTAGTATACAGAAAAGTTACTAAATAGTCCTGTGTGTTTTCCTAAGTGTTAAGACTTAAAAGTGTTACTAGATATATATATATATATATATAGGACACCTTACGGATTAATTAAGTAGTTAAACGGAACGGTACCTAATCGAACAACCGGACATTACCCGGAACACCAAAATATTATACGAAGCATTGTTTTTATTTTTCTGAGCTAGTTATGGTCCCCGAGCACTATAACACATTACATTATATATGTAACACACTACACATTAGACTTTACATCTTAACCCCTAAGTAATCACCTACTTACCATCTAATTTACATCTTACCCCCCCCCCCCTTGTGTGTAACCGTCCCCAAGGGACCCACCACCCCAAGATTTGAGTAAATCTTCCAAGTTCCCATGTAATCTCTTTAGAAGATTTGATAAGGATCATGTCTTGTACTCTTGAGACATTAAACCTATAGGGTAATACTCAACTTTGGATTATAAGAGAACATAAGGGATCTTAATCACAACACGTTCACAACTTCATCTTCTCCTCCCTCCCACATTAAGTTTCGGCCGAACA
The DNA here is from genome assembly GCA_030545235.1 of Helianthus tuberosus. Taxonomy (NCBI): domain Eukaryota; kingdom Viridiplantae; phylum Streptophyta; class Magnoliopsida; order Asterales; family Asteraceae; genus Helianthus; species Helianthus tuberosus. The sequence goes on along the minus strand of CM060417.1, from coordinate 81,609,027 downwards.
CCCCCTATATCACCATCACCACTTTCGTTTCAACTTCAAGCAATCCAAGTGTACTTCTAGGTGCTACAAGGCGTACAACGAAGCTCGGTGTGTTCGGAAGTTGAAGGACCTCTCTCATCTTCTTTTAACCACCACTTTTCTACACTTGAACTCCCCTAGCCTTGAGCTAGTGGTAAGAACTTAGATCCTTTTGTTTTCATGTTATTTAGAGTGGTTAATAGTTATTTTATGATGAGAACCCATGAACACTAAAGGATCATAAACAAAGTTTTGAACATAGAGCTAACCTAATGATGAAATGTTGTTAAAATGTGATGAAGTGATGTTAATATGAAGTTGTTTTGATTCTTGTTGATTACCTGATGATTTTCTTGTTAATATTGATGTTTGATGTTGTTGTGATCACTAAACATGTTAACGGAATCAATCGAACACGAGTTAGAAAGCTAAAAGCTGAAAACAGCTTCTGTCCAAGCTTTTACAGCCAACTTCAGTTGGCTGTAAACAGGTCAATATTTAATGAAAAACAGATTTTCTTGAGTCTATAACAGGCTATTTCGAAATACGGTTCTAATGGCACCGGAATCATAATTTTTAGACTTCGTTTACTATTTTTAAAGATCTGTTTTTGGACAGCAGCTCAAGCTGCATTTTTATTGCTGAAAATATGCGTTTTGTTTTCTGTCATAACTTGAATTCTGTGTAGAGTTAGATCATGAAATTTGTACTGTAGATGACCACCAATGTATTTGTAATTCTCTCACTGGAATTTCGTAAATCGGACTCTCGATGAATTTTAAATAAATTATTCCGTGGACTGCAGTCAGAAAAAGATAAATCTGATTTTAGTCCGGAAAATGAATTTTTATAAAATATTAGTAATGAATTGGATCCCGATATTTTTACACAATAATAATTGTATCGTTTAAGATATTTTGTAAAAATTTGGGAACTTTTGGAATACGTTAACTATTTTATTAAAATGCCCGAAAACAGCCCAGTTTTGGATATTTAAATTGAAATGACATAAGTAGTAATTTGCGTGTCTAAATGTCGAGTATGTTATCTGAGGATGATCTAACATGTTATACGTCAATGAAAGTAATATGTGCAATATCGTATGCTTGTTCTTGAGTAGCTATAGGTGGAATGTTTATATGAGCGTGAACTATTAAAGTGAATGCATGTTATGTAGTAGATACGTGTAGGAACTTTGTGCTCTATTTGAAACCACTAAATGACTAACTGGTAATCATATTAGGACGTGATTGACCGACCTTGACTGTTAGTTTTATTTGAGAATCTAACCGAGCAAACCGAGGTGAGTTCACACTTTTCTACAAAGCATGGTAATTCCTGGTGGGAATGGGAATGGGTTCAGGAATAGGGATTCCTCGTCCTTTGGGACGTGTTCAGGAATGTAAATTCCTCGTCCTGTTGGGACGGATTAGACTTACTAGACTAGAACTCTATCAGCGAAGTCCCTCCCTTTATATCGACTTAATCGCCGAGGTTATGGCGAGCGGGTCATTAGTTAATAGCGCTATTAGGTTTAACAAACCTCACGCCGTGCCAGTCAGACGGGCGTGTACTAATGGATTATGGCATGTCGGTGATGATAGACACCGACGCTAGGGCACAATTAATTTTCATTAGTAGTTGATATGATAAACGAGTCTGGTAGTCTAAATAATGGGGTAGCCCCCACGGCCGGAGTGCCGGGCTGTATAGCCAGGGAAGGTAGACATGGGATGGTTAACTAATAAACGTTTTCTAACTATGGGGTAACCCCCACGACTGGATAGCTGAATGAGATTAAACTACGTTTTTGGAAACAACTCTAAAATGGACAACCACCCGTGAACTCACTCAACTTTGTTATTGACTCGTTGTTACATGCTTTGCAGGTCGCTAGATGCTATGGGGCTTGCACATGGAGGTGGTCGTTGTGGGATGCGAACTATTATGCCCCGTACTCAATAAATAAACTCTATGAACTTATGAAACTTATGTTCTGGGTCTTTAAACTTATGAACTACGAACTTATGTTTTGGTTTAACGTCTTATGCTTCCGCTGTTTAAATTGAACTCGGTTAACTTCCTCTTGGTCACCAATTGTATTGTGGTTAGTTTTATTTACTTAAATACGTTGTTCAATATGATTGGTGGTTCGATCCTGGTCATGTCACGCCTCCAAGCGGTGGTACTCCGCATGGTGGAAATTTGGGGGTCTGGCAGATTGGTATCAGAGCCATTGGTTATAGTGAACTTGGTTTTAAAAAGGGGAAAAAGCTTTTTGACAAAACCAGACTATAACCTGTACAGTGCTCAACGATCCACAATGACGCTTCGCTCGACATGCAAGACTCAACATTATAGGTAATATGGTTTATGTTTGTATTGCCTACCTGCTAGTAGCACATTTGATCATAGTATGCATTAGTTAATGTGATAAGTGCTATTTGAACCTTGTGTGCTTACTCTCTTCTGTTACCCCACACTTACGCACCTTGTGACACCTTTCTTACGTGTGTTCCTTCGATGTGAAGATCATGAGTGGATGTCTCGACATGACCCAGGGTCAGCTGACGACCTTGATTAACGAACGGATTGCTGAAGCCTTAGCAACCCAATCAGGGAGTCAACCCATGCACACCCAATCACGCATAGGCACTTTCAAGGCGTTCTTGGAATGCAAACTCCCACTTTCAACGGCACTGGAGGAGCAATCGACCTTCTACACTGGATCCGAAGAATCGAATATACATTCGAAGAAAGTGAAAGCCCTGCCAGCAAACGAGTAGAGTACGCTACTGGCATGTTGCAAGGGAAAGCGTATTCTTGGTGGAACGCACAAGTTCAGATGTTCGGGTTGGCAGACGCGAATGCCACCCTTTGGAGCGACTTCAAGGATTTGATTAAGGAAGAATTCTGCCACCTGGATGACATACTGGAACTTGAAATAGAGTATTATGGTCTGAAGATGGAAGGATCAGACATTGAGGCATACACAAAGAGGTCCAACGACTTGGCTACCTTATGTCCTAACATGTCACAACCCATATCTAGACAAATCAAGCTATACCTCAGAGGCTTAGTCCCAGAAATACAAGGGTCTGTAATTGCGGCCAACCTTCCCACAATCCAGCAAGTCGTTCGTTTGGCGCACCAACTCACTGATCAGGCAGTTGAGCAGAACAGGCTGCCAAGCGTATTAGCGCTACTACTACTGATGCTCCCAGTGATAACAAGCGCAAGTGGAATGGAAATTCGGGCAAGGGTTCTACCTCAGTTCAGTCTCATCAGAGAAAGACTGATGAATACCAGAGTCCTGGTCAGCAATCTTCTGGTAGTCAAGGACAGGGTGGATACCGAGGGAACCACCCCCAAGTGCAACCGGTGCAACAAGCATCATATCAGGCAGTGCCACAAGGGTCGCTGTCTGAGGTGTAACAAGCTGGGTCATGAAGCCAAGGATTGCAGGAGCCCACGTCCTGCGAATCAGAATCGCCAACAACAACAACCAGCTCCACAGAACCACCAGCAACAGCAACAACAGGGCAATAAAGGATGCTTTCAGTGCGGCGCTGAAGGCCACTTTAAGAGGAACTGTCCTCAGCTGAACCAGAATCAGAACAACAATAACCAAGGAAATGGGAACAACAATGGAGGCAACAACGGGGGTAACAATAATGGCAATGGTGCCAGGGGACGTGTTTTCGTGCTAGGTTAGGGCGACGCAAGGAACGATCCCAACGTGGTGATGGGTAAGTTTCTTCTGGATGATTTCTTTGTTACTATTTTATTTGATTCGGGTGCCGCTGCTAGTTATGTGTCCTTAAAAGTTAGCCAAATGCTTAAGCGCACTCCAACACTTCTGAACACCAAACACACAGTAGAACTAGCAAACGGTAAAAATCTTGAAGCCACACATAGTTAAGGGTTGTAACCTCGTCTTAGCTGGTCATACCTTCTCTATCTATCTTATTCCTATCGTTCTGGGTAGTTTCGACGTTGTTATTGGGATGGATTGGTTATCTCATCAACAAGCGGAAATTCTTTGCAACGAGAAGATTGTCCGCATCCCTCATGCTGGTAAAGAACCTCTCATAATTCATGGCGACAAGAGTGGTGCTGTTGTGGGCATCATCTCTTTCCTTAAGGCCCAGAAGTGTTTGCGAAAGGGCCACGCTGCTATTCTAGCCCTCATTTCTGATACATCCTCGGAAGAAAGGAAGATAGAAGACATACCTATTGTACGTGATTTTCCTGAGGTATTTCCTGAGGAATTACCTGGTCTTCCGCCTCATCGCCAAGTTGAGTTTCAAATCGAGCTAGCTCCTGGAGCAGCACTAGTAGCTCGAGCACTTTATCGTCTAGCCCAATCAGAACTCGAAAAAACTGTCTACGCAACTACAAGAACTCTTAGAAAAGGGTTTCATACGTCCTAGCTCTTCACCCTGGGGAGCTCCAGTCTTGTTTGTGAAGAAGAAAGACGGTACTTTCAGAATGTGTATTGACTATCGCGAACTCGACAATGTGACCGTGAAGAATCGTTATCCTCTCCCACGTATAGACGACTTGTTCGACCAGTTGCAAGGGTCGAGTTATTACTCTAAGATTGATTTGAGATCGGGGTACCATCAGCTGAGAGTCCGAGAGGAGGACGTCTCCAAAACAGCATTCAGAACTCGCTACGACCATTACGAGTTTCCGGTCATGCCTTTCGGGTTGACGAATGCACCTGCAGTCTTCATGGATCTCATGAACAGAGTGTGCAAGCCATACCTGGATAAGTTCGTTATTGTTTTCATTGACGACATCCTGATCTATTCTAAGAGTCAGGAGGAACACGAGCAGCATCTACGACTTATGCTGGAACTTCTTCGAACAGAGCAGTTGTATGCCCAGTTTTCAAAATGTGACTTCTGGCTTCGCGAAGTCCACTTTCTAGGCCATGTGGTAAACAAGGATGGGATTCATGTTGATCCATCCAAGGTCGACTCGATCAAGAACTGGCCTGCACCCCGTACACCAACAGAAATCCGCCAATTCTTGGGTTTGGCAGGATATTATAGAAGGTTCATCAAGGATTTCTCCAAGATTGCGTAACCCCTCACCTCACTGACTCAGAAGGGTGTCACCTATCGTTTGGGTGATGCACAGGGGTCCGCATTTCAACACTTGAAAGATAGACTTTGTAGCGCGCCTATCCTCTCATTGCCTGAAGGCACAGAAGATTTTGTGGTTTATTGCGACGCTTCCATCCAAGGACTTGGTTGCGTGTTGATGCAACGTGACAAGGTCATTGCCTACTCATCACGCCAACTTAAATTTCACGAAAGGAACTACACTACGCACGACCTGGAATTGGGAGCAGTTATTTTCGCGCTTAAAATATGGAGACATTACCTGTACGATACCAAGTGCACCATTTACACCGATCACAGGAGTCTCGAGCCTATCTTCAAGCAAAAGGAATTAAACATGCAACAACGCCGATGGGTCGAACTCTTGAATGATTACGAATGCGCGACCAAGTATCATCCGGGCAAGGCCAATGTTGTGGCCGACGCCCTCAGCCGAAAGGATACTATACCTAAGCGTGTACGTGCGTTACAGCTTACCATCCAATCTAACCTTCCCGCTCAGATTCGCGATGCTCAGGTTGAAGCATTGAAAGCAGAGAACATCAGGGCTGAGTCCCTACGAGGATCGAGACAACGGCTAGAACAAAAGGAAAACGGCGCCTACTATGTAAACGGACGCATCTGGGTTCCACTGTATGGAGACCTGCGCGAGCTTGTGATGGATGAAGCACATAAGTCTCGTTATTCAGTACATCCTGGTTCGGATAAGATGTACCACGATCTAAAGACTACATACTGGTGGCCTGGTATGAAAGCCAGCATAACAACCTACGTCAGTAAATGTTTGACTTGTGCTAGGGTCAAGGTCGAATACCAGAAACCATCAGGCCCACTTCAACAACCAGAGATACCTAAATGGAAATGGGAGCAAATTTCCATGGATTTCGTCACTGGCCTGCCCAGATCTCAATGCAGAAACGATACCATTTGGGTGATCGTGGATCGACTGACCAAGTCTGCACATTTTCTGGCTATCAAGGAAACGGATAAGTTTTCTACTCTAGCAGACATTTACCTAAAGGAAGTAGTATCAAGGCACGGAGTGCCAACCTCCATCATTTCTGATCGTGACGCGCGTTTTACTTCGAAACGGTGGCAAGCCATGCACAAGTCTTTTGGCTCACGTTTAGATATGAGCACCGCTTATCACCCACAGGCGGATGGGCAATCTGAACGCACCATCCAGACCCTTGAAGACATGCTTAGGGCATGTGTAATCGATTTTGATAATGGCTGGGAGAAGCACCTCCCGCTAGTGGAGTTTTCGTATAACAACAGCTACCACACCAGCATCCAGGCCGCTCCATTCGAGGCATTGTACGGACAGAAGTGCCGATCGCCTCTCTGTTGGGCAGAAGTTGGTGACAGTCAAATCACTGGCCCAGAACTTGTAGTGGATACAACCGAGAAGATTGCACAGATACGAAAACGAATGGCGGCAGCCCGTGACCGTCAGAAAAGCTATGCAGATAAGCGACGAAAACCACTCGAGTTCCAGGTTGGGGATCGAGTGCTACTCAAAGTCTCACCTTGGAAAGGTGTAGTCCATTTTGGAAAACGAGGCAAACTCAATCCGCGTTATGTCGGACCATTCGAAATCATTGAGAGAATTGGCAAAGTCGCTTACAAGTTGAATCTACCTGAAGAACTCAGTGGAGTTCACAACGTATTCCACGTGTCAAATCTGAAGAAGTGTCTGTCAGATGAGACCTCCATAGTTCCTCTCAAGGAACTCACTATCGACGACCAGCTGCGATTCGTCGAGGAACCAGAAGAGATTACTGATCGAGATATCAAGGTTCTCAAGCGTACCAGGATACCTCTTGTCCGAGTTCGTTGGAATTCCCGTCGTGGCCCAGAGTATACCTGGAAACGAAAAGACCAAATGAAACTCCAGTATCCCCAGCTGTTTAAGAAAAATGCAACCACTACTGAGGCTGAAGCTACTGCAGAATTTCGGGACGAAATTCCAAACCAACGGGGGGATGATGTGACACCCCAGGAAAACCAGGAAAATAACGCAACATAACTAGCTTCCTCAGTAACCACGCGCTAAATAATGTGACAACCCTCATAATTCCATGTATCCGTACAATTTATTAATGATAATTAAAGTGCTTGACGACTGTGTGGAATTACTTAACTGCTTTCTGATCACTGTGTTATACTTACATGTGCTTGTTAACATACTAGTAGTATACAGAAAAGTTACTAAATAGTCCTGTGTGCTTTCCTAAGTGTTGAGAATTAAAAGTGTTACAAAATATATATATAGGACACTTTACGGATTAATTAAGCAGTTAAACGGAACGGTACCTAACCGAACAACGGGACATTACCCGGAACACCAAAATATTGTACGAAGCATTGTTTTTATTTTTCTGAGCTAGTTATGGTTCCCGAGCACTATAACACATTACATTATATATGTAACACACTACACATTAGACTTTACATCTTAACCCCTAAGTAATCACCTACTTACCATCTAATTTACATCTTACCCCCCCCCCTTGTGTGTAACCGTCCCTAAGGGACCCACCACCCCAAGATTTGAGTAAATCTTCCAAGTTCATATGTAATCTCTTTAGAAGATTTGATAAGGATCATGTCTTGTACTCTTGAGACACTAAACCTATTGGGTAATACTCAACTTTGGTTATAAGAGAACATGAGGGATCTTAATCACAACACTTTCACAACTTCATCTTCTCCTCCCTCCCACATTAAGTTTCGGCCGAACACCCCCTATATCACCATCACCATTTTAGTTTCAACTTCAAGCAATCCAAGTGTACTTCTAGGTGCTACAAGGCGTACAACGAAGCTCGGTGTGTTCGGAAGTTAAAGGACCTCTCTCATCTTCTTTTAACCACCACTTTTCTACACTTGAACTCCCCTAGCCTTGAGCTAGTGGTAAGAACTTAGATCCTTGTATTTTCATGTTATTTAGAGTGGTTAATAGTTATTTTATGATGAGAACCCATGAACACTAAAGGATCATAAACAAAGTTTTGAACATAGAGCTAACCTAATGATGAAATGTTGTTGAAATGTGATGAAGTGATGTTAATATGAAGTTGTTTTGATTCTTGTTGATTACCTGATGATTTGCTTGTTAATATTGATGTTTGATGTTGTTGTGATCACTAAACATGTTAACGGAATCAATCGAACACGAGTTAGAAAGCTAAAAGCTGAAAACAGCTTCTGTCCAAGCTTTTATAGCCAACTGAAGTTGGCTGTAAACAGGTCAATATTTAACGAAAAACGGATTTTCTTGGGTCTATAACAGGCTATTTCGAAATACAGTTCTAATGGCACCGGAATCATAATTTTTGGACTTCGTTTACTATTTTTAAAGATCTGTTTTTGGACAGCAGCTCAAGCTGCATTTTTACTGCTGAAAATATGCGTTCTGTTTTCCATCATAACTTGAATTCTGTGTAGATTTAAATCATGAAATTTGTATTGTAGATGACCACCGATGTATTTGTAATTCTCTCACTGGAATTTCGTAAATCGGACTCTCGATGAATTTTAAATAAATTATTCCGTGGACTGCAGTCAGAAAAAGTTAAATCTGATTTCAGTCCGGAAAATGATTTTTTATAAAATATTGGTAATGAATTGGATCCCGAGATTTTTAAACAATAATATTTGGATCATTTAAGATGTTCTGTAAAAATTTGGGAATTTTTGGAATAAGTTAACTATTTTATTAAAATGCCCGAAAACAACCCAGTTTTGGATATTTAAATTGAAATGATATAAGTAGTAATTTGCGTGTCTAAATGTCGAGTATGTTATCTGAGGATGATCTAACATGTTATATGTCAATGAAAGTAATATGTGCAATATCGTATGCTTGTTCTTGAGTAGCTATAGGTGGAATGTTTATATGAGCGTGAACTATTAAAGTGAATGCATGTTATGTGGTAGATACATGTAGGAACTTTGTGCTCTATTTGAAACCGCTAAATGACTAACTGGTAAAAATATTAGGACGTGATTGACCAACCTTGACTGTTAGCTATATTTGAGAATCTAACCGAGCAAACCGAGGTGAGTTCACACTTTTCTACAAAGCATGGTAATTCCCGGTGGGAATGGGAATGGGTTCAGGAATAGGGATTCCTCGTCCTTTGGGACGTGTTCAGGAATGTAAATTCCTCGTCCTGTTGGGACGTATTAGACTTACTAGAGTAGAACTCTATCAGCGAAGTCCCACCCTTTATATCAACTTAATCGCCGAGGCTATGGCGAGCGGGTCATTAGTTAATAGCGCTATTAGGTTTAACAAACCTCACGCCGTGCCAGTCGGACGGGCGTGTACTAATGGACTATGGCACGTCGGTGATGATAGACACCGACGCTAGGGCACAATTAATTTTCGTTAGTAGTCGATATGATAAACGAGTCTGGTAGTCTAAATAATGGGGTAGCCCCCACGGCCGGAGTGCCGGGCTGGATAACCAGGGAAGGTGGACATGGGATGGTTAACTAATAAACGTTTTCGAACTATGGGGTAACCCCCACGGCTGGATAGCTGAATGAGATTAAACTACGTTTTTTGAAACAACTCTAAAATGGACAACCACCCGTGAACTCACTCAACTTTGTTGTTGACTCGTTGTTACATGCTTTGCAGGTCGCTAGATGCTATGGGGCTTGCACATGGAGGTGGTCGTTGTGGGATGCGAACTATTATGCCCCGTACTCAATCAATAAACTCTATGAACTTATGAAACTTATGTTCTGGGTCTTTATGAACTACGAACTTATGTTTTGGTTTAACGTCTTATGCTTCCGCTGTTTAAATTGAACTTGGTTAACTTCCTCTTGGTCACCAATTGTATTGTGGTTAGTTTTATTTACTTAAATACGTTGTTCAATATGATTGGTGGTTCGATCCTGGTCATGTCACGCCTCCAAGCGGTGGTACTCCGCATGGTGGAAATTTGGGGGTGTGACATAAATTATTTTTAACATCTATTACCTTGAAAAGGGACTACATGAATGAATATATATTTGAGAAGTAAAATATATATTTACAAAAATATATTACATACATAAAGTGCAAAGGCATGACAAACGGGCGAGACCCGACAAACAAGGGTACAACCTCATAAAGAATGAACATACAAAGAACATATACATAAACAAAAGATGGTCACTTGTACTTGTGTGATACAAGTCTAGTGACTAACATACATAGAACACGTATAGGTCACGACGCTACAAAACCAACCGATGAAGTTTACGGCGCAAGATACGCAAAGTTGTGAGTTCATGTCCCCACTTTTAAACTTTTACTTGTTTTCTAAACTTGGGGAAAATACATGTGCTATGGTATGTTGAATACAAAAACTAAGGAATGATACTATAGATCATGTCACGAATAGGGTGCCATAAGCACCATTAATCAGTTACATACCAAGACCGTGGAACAAAAGGTTAGATCTAATGGGTTTCTGGCAACCACACTCTTGGCCACTCTTTTACCAAGCAGTGCTTTTGTGTCTCTAGTCCTGAATCGACAGTCGTGAATCGACAACTAAAAATGCCTATGGTTTGGATGCTTCCTATGTCGTTACACATGTTACTGGCCTTGCAACCCACTAGCGATCTCGTATTCCTTACATTCACAATACTTAATTACAGATATGTTTTACAAGTTACATACCATGTTTTCATACAAGTATAAAACATTCTATACAAAACTGCATGAACTCACACCAACATTATGTTGACGATTTTCCAAAACTTACATGTATTTTAGGAAAAAAGTTAGGTCTTGGGCGCTGGTGTTGTTTTCAAGATGTAAATTTCAAGTTTGGATGTCATCCACTTTTGTTTGTATCATAACTTGAGGGTTTTGGGTTGAAACTTAAATGGCTCGTCTTTGTAACATTTCAATCTTATGAATGGATGAACATCTTGTTTTAAATCATATAGTTGTTTATTATAATTGAATGCAATGATATTGAGCAAGTCACATATCATACGCTTCCGCAAAAGTCAATGTGTGACAGAACAATGATCAGAGATGGTATTATCCCCAGATGAGATGAGTCCGGGAGGAAATACAAAGGCAATCTTCAAAGGATAATCCGAGGTGATTAAACACAATCCGGGATCTGATGAACACTATCTGAGATCTGATAATGACAGTCCGAGATCTGATGATGATGGTCCAAGATCTGATGATGATGGTCCGAGATCTGATGATGATGGTCCGAGATCAGATGATGATGTTCCGAGATGACTTGAAGATGATTCAAGATTAAGACAATCTTCAAGACCGAGATGACTAATGATGATCCGAGATGGTCCGAAATGCTATGAATGCAATCCGAGATCAGCCAAAATCCGTCTGAGATGTCCAGAAACAGTCCTGAAACAGCAGAAATCAGAACAGTAACAGCGAACCGAGAACAGTAGCACCGCGATATCAGATCCGAGCCTGGAAATCAGGTTCGACAGGCTCTGATACCAATTGTAAGTCCCGTAACGAGATCACAATGATATCGCGTTAGCTTGAAAGGTGGCAGAATCACACAAACAAGAAATCAAAGAACAAAGGAGATGAAAAGAAAGATTCTTGATTGATGATTACAAAGATCTTGCATACATAAGATGATGTCTTATACAAGATTGCTAATGTCACCAACCACCTACCTAATGACGTGACATATCTATTTATAGTAATGTTTAGGGAGGAGGCTCCCTAAACCCTAGGCCCAACTTACCCAAAAAGCCCATATTACACATAATAACCCACAAAGCCTACTAATCCACTCTACTACTTATCTATAAACCTTATCAAGGGACTAACAATGGTGCAGCTGGCCCTGTTGGTTCATTTGCCGATTCTTCATTTGAAAACTGACTTTCATGTTGGTTTTCAAAAAATCTTTGTTCATTAGGATTTACAACCTGAAAATGTTTATCAACAACTGCATTTTTCTCAAAACTCAATGTCTCTGTTTCCTTAGAGACACTCTCTGATTTAACAAAAACAAGTGCGAGTGCTGATTCGGTTGTCTTTGTTTCATTCTTTTTAGGCTTTAAGATTTTAATTTTTACGGTCTTGCCTGGCTCAACTTTCAGACCCTTAATCCCACCATAAACCATGTCAGGAATGTTTGCGATCTACTCTTCAGTCATAGGAATAGTAGTGTAAGAATGATTGTATGGTGGAGGAATACTCACATATCCTAGACCTTTATTCCTAGTTTTGTTCTTACTGAACTGTAACTACTTATTTATCATGTTTTCAACTTTTTCACTAGAAACATCGAATTTTCAAAAATTAAAGTTTGCATTTTCAAAAGTTGATTTAATGAATTCAGTAGTTAATTTTCCAGAAAACTCTTTAAAATGGAGATGCCTACATTTCACTTGACTCAAATCTTTATGAGACTGTCTGCTATCATGTTTTTGTGCCTCCATCATATCCTTTTATTCGTTAATTTTCTTTTTGATCTAATATAAATCATATTTGGATAAGTGAAGTTGCTTAATTAAGGAATTGGCCTGTTATTTGTAACCACTTACCTTATCTCTACAAGCATCAGTACAACAATAATCATCTACACATGCCTCAGCTGGAGTGGGAGTGAAGTCATGAATCAGAGCCATGAAGGATTGATTTTGAGTGCCTGCACAACAACCTGATTCTGAATTCGGCGATGAATCAGCAGATTTGATAACTAAGCTCAATACACTAGACAATGGAGCAGCAGGAGTAGATGAGCAAACTACAGCAGATGTGTTGCCTTGAGCCTTCTGCTTATCAGCCTTATTATATGATTTAATGAGTAAGATCAGCTCATTCGGCTTCATTTTGTAACAATTGGTTGTCAACACGATATGATTAACATTTCTAAACCAGCTACTCTTTGACTGATCTGGAATACTTTTTAGAGCATCTAGAAGCTTCTTGTTGCCCCTAAAAAATTTCTGCAGTTTTCATTTCAGAGAGCAGTTCAGCAAACCGAGCAATTAGTGCTTCTACAGATTCACCAGGAATAACTACTGAAACCTTCAAGTTTCTGCTTAAGCACATCACTTTGAGAAGACATTTCTAAGTTGCTAAACCGTGATCCCATGGAAATTTTTATTTTACCGTAACCAGACCGTTAAAAACATTCAAAAATTGTCCGAAAACTGTCTTTACCAAATTATACCGTCAGACTTGTCTCGAAATTATGAGTCCAATGATATATAATGTTCAACACCTTTTTCGGGATTTCTACAGATCAAATTCTGCACTTAAATATGTTTTTAATACCGAACACGTCAGCTGGTTAAAGGTCTACCTTTGCACACACTTGAACACTGTATTTGGGTCGCATACACTGAAGTCGTACACTTCAATTTGGGCTGCACGCAGTTTTGTTTGGGCCACACACTTGTATATTTGGGACGCACATATTTATATTTGGGCCGCACACTTGTACCCATTCACAAGCTAATAAACCAGGCCGCACAGAAACCAAGTTGCACACTTGTATCCCGTACACAAGCTAATAAACCAAGCCGCACACTGTTAATTGAGTCGCACATAGAATGGCTTGGACCGTACACCCAAGTTATTATAAATCAGATGTAATCAAATCTTGATCCTTTAGGAGATATTCAAAAATCAAATGGTTTTAAAATCTCTTGTAACTATTTGTCCGAAAATCCTAAACACAAACTGGGACTCGAAAAATAGATCAAAGCATAATATTTTGAAACAGTTCTTGGTCTTCAAATGTGTTCTTGATGAAATATATTATTTGTATCAAAAAATTTTGACAGTACACTCAGGAAAAACTTGTACATGAACCTTTTTTGATTTTGCTGAATCTATTGCCTTGTTCTTCGAGTGATATCTTGAAACTGAGCCTTCGAATAGACTTCTTAGGCTCCGATACCAATTGTAAATCCATAGATCTTCGTAGGATACCATAAACACAATCAAATATACGGAAAATAATTGAAAGTGTCAAAAACAAGAAAACGGATTGTATATTAAGATTGCACACAAGCTAAATACTTTTCTTGTACAATGTCGTCCAAGGAGCAAAACATATACAATCAACAACTACTCTAATGCATAACCCTAATAATGAATTAAACATAACATTATATAGGGTCCAAATATAAATCGGCCCACATGGCCTAACCCAAGCCCAATAGAAAACTAAGTCCAATAACCTATAAGTGTGTTTGATAAAGACATGCGTAAGCCTACTCAATTTTATGACCTTACAATGTTTATATGTTCGAGTGAATATATTTGAGGTTTGAAAATCATAGAAACGAATTATGTGGTTCAAAAAATATATTTAAGTATAAATATGGTTCTTAAGAAGTTTGAAAAAAAACTGAGAAGTTATATATATATATATATATATATATATATATATATATATATATATATATATAAAGATTATTTTTTATGTATACATTTAAATGTATTTTATGGGAAATCTTCTTTAAAAATATGATTTCGTTTTTTTTTACAAACTCAAGGGTTATTTCCATGGTTATGCAAAGTTTCATAATGTCTTAGACCTTATGTAAAAGTATAGTTAAATATATATATTTTTATGTAAACTTTGTATTAGGTCTTATGTAAAAGTATAGATAAATATATATTTTTGTGTAAACTTACAAGTTAGACAAAAAGCCTAAAAAATATGTAGTTGGACAAAAAATTATAAAAGGACAAAAAAATCCCTCACGCCTTGATCATATCTCGTGCCACGTGTTGGGCCAGGATGCGTTCTCACTGTTCTCACACTTTAGGGCGTTTTCTCCTGATCCCGTACCTATATATATGTTAGGTATGGGATCAGGAGAAAACGCCCTAAAGTGTGAGAAAGCATCCTGGCCCAACACGTGGCGCGGGATATGATCAGGGCGTGAGGGTCTTTTTTGTCTTTTCAATCTTCTTTTATTTCCCAATTTTGCGTAACATGCTGCTTCATTTTTGGCGTCTAAGATTATTTTGGCGTTAATTATATTCATTAACTAATGGGCGTTTTATTTTTTTCTTAGATTCGTCACGTTGAATTAATTGTTTTTGTGTCACATAGATAATTTTTTTGGCATTATAGCGTTTCACTGGTCAATTTTTTTGGCGTTTGTGGCGTTGTTAATAATTCACTACGATTTATTAATATTTTCATAAGATTACAATAAAACCAAAATTTTTTATGGCGTTTAGTCAATTTTTTTGGCGTTTAATACATTGACAAGGTGCTTTGCCAGCACCCGTTCTCACAGTTTTCATCCTATTTAGCGTTTTGGTGTTTGTAGTTTTTGGCATTTTATATAATAATGTATTTTATTAGTAGAGAATTAGATAACAAACAACATATAAATAGCTAACAAAACAATAGAAAATGAAAAAGAGAAAAAATAAAAATGGTAATCTAATTTCTCATCCAAATCTTCACTGTCATCGGCCTCTTCTTCTTGAATTTGTTTTGGTGTTTTGAACCTTTGAATACCTTAGCTAGATGCCAACTTTCCTACATAAAGCCCGTCTTTTTAGACGAAGCTTTTGTTAGTGGCATCCTGTTTTTTGGTGTGATATTCTTGTTTTGTGGCATGTCATTGAAGATCAATTCTTGCTTAATGTTATTTATAATAATGGAGTCCAAAATAGCATTTTACACTGGTATTGATCCCTTCATGCCATGCATATATTCATCAAGAACAAAGCTCATATGATGACATATCACTGTCATCAGTCTCTTTTTCTTGAATATTTGTCCATCTCATTCAGCAAAAGATTATATAGATACCCACCTCAGAGAAGAATCCATTCATTGAAAGCTTTGCCATCTGTGGTTTTTTTAACTGTTTTTTTTTTTGGCGTTTAAAGTGAGTGCTTTTTAGGGAACATGGCGTTTGTTTTCTGGGTGTGATCAATTCATTGTGTAGAGACCCCTCTCTTATAAGAGTTTTTTGACGTGTAGTTTAGGCGGGATTTTTATTATAATAAATTATAGTAATAAAGTAACCGTCTTTTCAGTTACTGTGTATTTACTGTTTTGTTCAGCTTTATCAGTTCTAGGGTGATAAACGTCCCATCTTCCAAGTTTTGCGTTTTTTAAATGGCGTTATGTAGACCAAGATGACAAAATACAATAACAGAGAAAATATTAAGCAGGAAAAATATTTTTTATTATTTTTGACGTTTTGTAAGCAATAACTTTTGGTAGTATTTTTTGGCGTTTTGCAACTAAATAGAGAAATATAGCATTTAATTATCTTAAGAAAAAAAAAAGATTACACAGAAGAAAACCAACCATCAAAAAAAATTAAAACTTCTCGTTAGAAGGTACTTTATCCGAGAAGTATCCATCACTTCCGTCGTCTTCTTACTCGGAGTCTTCATCTAGACTTTCATCCATGCCATCACCTTCACTTTCATCGGCTTCTTGTTCCTGAAGATTCTGAAGCCTCCATTTGAACATGTCCTGCATCAACGCCATTTTTGAGTCCATGTCTGTGTTCAAACAAGTGGCGTTGTGCAATTCTTCCATGAATCCAAGCCCCTGCTTTGTCATGATGTTTTCAAGCAGGTAGTCTTCCTGCTCTCCGCTGTTGTATATAATGGTCACCATGTTTGTTTCATCATCAAAACGTCATGATGTCATGACAGGGTCCGATTTTCCATCTGCTTTGATTGGTCCAAATTTCCTTGTTAATGTTTTCATAAGCTTATGTGTTTCATGACATTCGTTATCCAGAGCGATGTCAAGCGATAGGATACCCCTTTGTACCTCTTCTTCCATCTTCAAAATTGCCTTGATCGTCCTAACATACACCCTCCTTCTGTTGTCAAAACGTAGGACGAATCGCTTGATTGCCAGAGTTCATCTTCACCAAACGATGGTTGCCTTTTTTGGCGTTTTGGTTAAACTTGACGTTTTCGGTAAAAGATGTTTTTGCAGAATGATAGATTGAAATGATTATGGAAGCGATGTTTAACGTCGTTTATATAATGATGTTTTTGGCGCGTAATTTAGGAGGGAATGTCTTCTAATAAATGTTAATAACTGAATTTCAGTTATTGTATTGTTTCCTCTTCCTATAATCTCCAACGCGTTTTATCACTTATTTTTGGCGTTTTGTATCTAATGCCGTTTTATTTTTTTGAATGTCGTGTTATCATTTTTTGTTGGCGTTTTGAATTTGAGCAGTAAAAGACCCTTTCACCCTTAATGAAGCGCGTCCACTTACTAGAAATTGGTGTTATTTACGAAAACGCCACCACGCCAATCATGTCCATAGATTGTTTTGATCTGACGATCCATAACCGTTCTCACACTTTCCCCCGTTTTCTCTAAATCCTAACCCTTATATATATATATATATATATATATATATATAGAGAGGATCTTGTAAAAAAAGGGGTTTTGTGAGAAAGGTAAGAAAGAATCTACAACATTAGATATTTGATCTAATGGTTGAGATCAATAGGGACCAAATTGTAAAATGTGTTTAATTATTTTGGATTGATTTGAAAATTGTAGGGGTAATAGAGTCTTTTATATCCACTTGAAAATAGGAAACAGTAAATCAAAACCCCTACAATTTCGAATCATCTTCTTCTCCACATCTGTAAATACATCTCGAAATCATCAACATCATCCGAGATCACAGTCTTCATCATTCTTTCATCATCATAATCATCATCATCATCATCATCATCATCATCGATACAGCAGCTTCATCATTCCTTCATCATCATCATCATCATCATCATTATCATCGATACAGCAGCTTATTCCAGCGACCACCGCACCCTCCGTCCTCACCGATCCTCCACGTCAACCCGTTAACACCAATGTTCAATACCTCCGTTCACTTTCCTACTCCGATCACCTTCGTCTTCATCATCGTTCAATCTGCACATACTCTTCCGGCAACCACCTTCATCATTTTTGTAGGTAGTGGCGCCGAAGGGGCAGGGGTTCCGGCAAGGTGGTGTTATATACTATTCATAGTGTTTTATAGTGATTTTTAGTGTTATGTACTTATTGCAATGTTATGAATTATTGAATGGTGTTTTGTAGTGTGTTTAATAGTGATTTGTAGTGTTATATCTTTGTTTTGTAGTGTTATGTAGTTATTACAGTGTTATGAACTGTTTAATGATGTTTTGTAGTGTGTTTAATAGTGATTTGTAGTGTTATATATTGTTTTGTAGTGTTATATACTTATTACAGTGTTATAAACTATTTGAATGGAGTTTTTTTAGTGTTATATACTTATTGAATGGTGTTATATATGTGCTGAATGGTGGTTGCAGCGTTATATATAATGTTGTAGTGTTATACAGAGTTAATCCTAGTGTTTTATAGAGATCTTAAAAAAATCGCATTCCTATAAATAAGGGTGGCGGTTATGGAAGGTTATCAATTAATTAAATCAATGATAAAATTACTTGTTTACCCTTTTGAATTAATTTAGATTAAGGACACATGTCATCTCCACAATATTTCTCACACTTCTCATACTTTTAACATTTTTTACAATAACCTTACATTCTCTCTTTCTCTCTCTCTCTCTCTCTATATATATATATGCGTGTGTGTGTATGATTATACACAAACCTTGTTAAATCAATACTCTAAATTAAGTCAGAGGATTTAAGATGTATTTAATTAAAATAAGTTGATTAGGTTACACAATTAATTACCCAATGAAAACTAAATTAAGTTAAATATTTATTAAACTATAGGGACCATTTGGAAGTTATTTGTAACTTGGGGGTCCTTTTTAAGAAACAAAGCAAAGGAAAATAAAAACAAAAAGAAAGAAAGAAAAACGGTAGACCGCGAGATTCAAACAAGGGTCTACCCGTCCAACAAGCATCAACCACACCACCGCACCACTTTCAAGTTGGTTTCAAGATTCCCATCCAAATTTGTTTTATAGACTCAATGCTATTAAAATTCCTTTTGAAACAAGTTGCCGCCCAAAGATGATAACAGCGAAGGTTAGCTGTGTTTCCATATTCACGATGATGATTGTCCTTCCATCTGCAGCGCAGTGGTTGTGACGTCCGGGTGAAGGCTCGGCTTAGGATTCAATCCGGGTTCGAGTCCAACGGGGGCGAGGGTTTACCCATTCCACGGGGTTCCCGCATGTCAGGGGTGTGCTACGCTTTCTAGCGGTGTTCGAGTAGTCGGCTTTTGGACATAGCTCCGAAAGGGTGGGTTTACACGTGGAAAACAGTGGCGGACCCATGAATTTTTCCATGGGGGTGCGGAACATTTTTAAAAATTTTAGCCCCCAAGGTATATAAATAAAAAATCGGTTCGTATCGGGTCGGTTCGGATCGAGTCGGGTCATGTAAAACAAAAGAACTAAATTTATATAATCATCAAAAACACGTCAAACATTGTTACAAACATAATTAAAACGTCGTCCTACGGGTTTTCATTTTTTGAAATCTATCCAAAACATCATCTAAACTTACTTTCTTAAGCAACTCTTTCTCTATATAACATATACAACCTTTACTTAAATTCTCATCGCCAATCCGATTACGCAAGTATCCACGTCCACGAAACCGGAAGACGTATCAACTTTCCTCTTGAGAAATCACGCCATAACGTCCCTGCTCATTGTTCCTATCGGCTATCACAAACAAATTGATATATAAGTTCATGGCTAGATCCTGGATTGCAGCCTAGTGGTCAGAGGCAGTGATGGTTAGAACGCCAGGGGACCGAGAGGTCTCCGGTTCGAATCCTGAGCCCAACCCAAGTTTTCTATTACAGTGCATTTACTCCAGAGAGTCTGTGGCTCTTGTGGAGGGTGCAACTCCTATCAAGTGGCAGGGGGCTGGAAATTTTCTCGGGGAAAGCCAAGCCAAACTCTGATGCCAAGGCGTGGACCCGATTAAGACAACATAGTCCTGGCCGGAGTGGGGTGGTGGGCCTGCGGTTTGCAGATGTGAATTATACCGTCTGTTGTAGAAGTTCACCTTTCAAAAAAAGTTCATGGCTCCATAACATATTACATATTGTATCAACTATTCAAGCCCTAAATATCATAATGTAAATCACCCTAAAAATCATCTAAACGACATATACAACATAAAAAAAGCCAAACGTTCTTCACTAAAAATAAAGCCAAACATATTCTGGTATGCGGCTATAAAAAAAAGGCAAAATATCATCACTAACAAAATATAACCCATCATAACATAATGAAAACAAAACGAAGCACATGTCTACTATGGTTAGTATGCAGCTATAATAGGCTGCTGGAGGTGGATAATATCAACAAAAAATCATCAAAAATAACAAAGAAACTTACCCGTGTTTGATCGGCAGTGGTATGGTGGCTGATTACGGTGGTATGCGGCTACTGACTGTTCACTGTTGTCGTTATTGATGTTCTGATCGCTGGCGTGCAAGGACGATAAAGAGAGCAGAATAGAATATGTAAGGGTTTTGGGCTTGTTTATTTTATTTTAGTTTGAAATATTGTTGATTTGTTGGGTTTGTTTATTGGGCTAAGACTTAGTAGTGGGCTAGTTAAATGTATTGGGTATTTGGGTTTAGTTATTTAGGTATTAAAAGTAATATAATTTAGGTATTATTTTTTATAAAATAAGAGTTTACTAAAGAATGTTTTTAAAATATAAATTGATAACACTTTTTACCTAATGGGTGCGGATGAAATATTCCATGGGGTGCGGGCAGAAAATTCCATGGGGTGCAGACGAAAAATTCCAAGGGGTGCAGACGGGATTTTCGATGAAACTTAGCACTAAATTTTTTTTTCCCGGGGGTGCGCCCGCCCACTTTGGGCTGGGCTTAGGAGGTCCACCCCTGGTGGAAAGCCGTTAGTCGTTCAAAAAAAAAATTCATGATGATCGATCCTTTTTATTCGGTGATTGAAGTTTCCATTTTAGCAAAAATCAAGAACTTGGACGTTTATTCATCCAAATCCCATATCCTCTCTATCTCTTAATCTCTTTATTTCGGAAATTATAAACATTCCAAACCGAGAAATAAAAACACGTTTTAATTCGAATCAATGACATTCACAACCACTGATAAACTCTTCGGATCCAGCCCCATCCAGTAACGCACCAAAACAAACATTCGTTGCACAAACGCCGGAGAAAAACCAGACGTTGCCGGAGATATTCGGAGTTCACGACGAAATCGCTTAACATTTGTTTTCGGTATACTTTCTGTTATTTTTTCAAATCCATTTCGTTTTGTTATTACATGAGAAACATCAGCATGAGTATTAGAGAATCAGGAACATTTGTAATGGTGGATGGGTTCGGGTTGGTTTATAAATGAAGAAGATGAACACAGCCAACTCCAGTTTAAGTGAAATAAAAATTCAAAACCAGTCTTATCTTCATGTGTAGTCCAGCGGTGTTGTTATTGTTGTTAAGAGGCAGAGGTCACGGGTTCGAACACGACCTCCTAAATCTTCGCCGCAACTTATATGAAACCACGTAATGACAGTATACTTATAAGTATAAAGTATAAGTATACTTATAAGTATAAGTATAAGAGAAAATTACCATTCTAGCCAATAATAAAGTCAAATTACCAATTTAGCCAAGTGATGCGTCTTTGGAAGGCCCTTAAGGTTTGGGATGCGTCTTTGGAAGGCCCCTTAAGATTTGTATATTTTAATCCAAATTATTTGTTTACAAAAAAAAAAAAAAAAAAAAAAAATCGTACTTTTACTGTAGCGACGCATTAGATAGGTTCCAAACTCATCAAAACATGTGCCAAACTCATCCCAAGATGCTCTATATTCCCTAAAAAATTGTGCCAAACTCATTAGATAGGTTCCAAACTCATCAAAACATGTGCCAAACTCATTAGAAGGCCACTCACATGGGATGAGTCTTTCAAACATGGGATGAGTCTTTCAAGCATGGGATGAGTCCGCGGACGCATGGGATGAGTCCGCAGACACATGGGATGAGTCTTTCATGTGTGGGATGGGATGAGTCTTTCCACGTGTCAGTTGGGGATTGGCGGACGCAATACTTGGCCATGCAGACGCATCAGAAGACTTGGGATCTGTGAGTGGCCTTCCAAGGACGCATCCCATGGCTAGATTGGTAAGTTGACTTTTTTCTTGGCTAATTTTGTAATTTTATCTAAGTATAATAAGAGGAGTCATAACACAAAAACACATGCAAACTATGGAGTACAGTGGATTAGGGTTCGACCCGACTCCCTTGCTATTCGTTGCATGTGTTTTCGTTTTTATATATAACCAGAATATGAAACTCCTTAGTTTCTATATAAGTATATAATAAACCAGGAGATAAACCAGGCTAGACACATGTCCTAGCGGTAGGGACGTGTGTACACAACCGATAGGTCTCCGGTTTGATTTCGGTTAGAGCTGGTTTTTGGGGTCTTGTTTTTAAAATTCATTTTTTTTTGCAAAAAAAAAAACCCTTAAATCCAATATAATTAATAGTTTTTAATTCATTTTTTCTTTTATAATAAAACCCTTAATACCATAAATAAAATCAGTTTTCATTTTTTTATTTCATTTTTCTTATATAATAAAACCTCTAAATTTATTAATAACATAAATACTTAATAATTTATTAAAATTCTTTTATAACATTAAATGTTAATAATGAGATAAATCATAATATTTAATTAACTAATTTGTAAACCTTAAACAATAGGAATTATATTTAACCTATAAATATTAAGTAAATCGTTATGTGGTATTTTAACATTTAGGGTAATCACTTTTGTTCTTTCGGGATTCCCTATTTTTTCCTCATGTGTTATCTTCAAGGAATCTTTATACGAAACCACTGTGAGTGAATCTTACAACTCCCCTTTTTCTTTATTATACGTTTTTTGGGGTGTATCATGTGTCGCATATCATTACTACAATTACAAATTCAAATACATGCAATCACCATTATGTGAAGTATATGTGTTATGTGTGGACTGTTTGTTTATCACTTGGTGTATTTCATTCATTTTGGACATCACATCATCATAGGCTCGTCTGTTCCCCATTATCTATGAGCGGAACGTTACGTTGCCAACACACGAGGTCAGCTCTGTTTGATTGAGCTTAGATTTTGCGGCATACCAGAATATCTTGCAACATGCATACATTCATTTGAATAATTACAGTTGATTAGTTTACTGTATGAGGTTGTTTTATGAGTTTTGATATATGACATACAAGATATTTACTTTCATTGGTTAACACACGTTTTCTCAATAAGCCAAATTTAAACATATTATTTTTCCAATAACAATAAGGTTCACTCACCAACCTTTGTTGACAAAAAAAAAAAAAAAAACTATTTTTACATATGATACAAGTGAACAGGCTTGAAAAGAAAATTGGACATAGGATAGGCCTTAGTTAACAAGAGACAGATTAATGTAGTTTATTTGTTTTGAACAATGTCTTATATATGTAATTGTTTATTTGGATTATTTTGCTATGTGAAACATTCAACTTTGATTAATGATTATTTAAAACACGTAATAGCAAGTCATAAGCTTTGGATCAACCAAATCATGCCCCTATCACCTATTTCGCTACGGGTCGGGGTGTGAAATATGTACATTACAGCATGATTATTTGAATCGGGAAAGGTGAAGAGATTTCAACATCCGTGACGATGTAATGTAATTTCAGGTTTTTTCAGCTTCTTGCTAGCCGATTATACATTTTTATAAAGAAGTTTGTCATTAAATAAATGTTAGTAAAGTCATTTCAGTACTTCCTCCCTTAAATTTTAACCCCTTAATTATTGTTTTGATCATTACATTTATTATTTATAACTATAATTATTAGAAATGGTATGGTCAATGATCTCTAGATCAAGTGGTGGAGAGTTTGCATTTCTCTTGAGAGATGCAGGTTCAACTCCTACTTGGTGCAGAGTGAGACACTGGTGGGCAATAATAGGAGATCCAGGGAATCCTGGGTTGGATTCTTGAGCCAAACAGGTTTTACCGGTAATTTAACTATCGTGCCTACGGGCGGGTGGGTTACCGGGTTTTCTCGGAATTAGTGGTGGACTCGGGTTACTCTCGGAGTACTCTGTTTGTTTAGTGGGTGCCCCGGGAGTGTTCGAGATTGATTATGTTGGCTGTTAAAAAAAAAAAAAAAGAAATGGTATGTGGTTGCATTAATTGTCTACTTATTATTTATAGATATTTTTACTAGAAATGGTATGTGGTTGCATTAATTGTCCATCACATCCAGTGATACTTTATTATGTGAATTTATTTCATTGTTCCCAATCATTGAACATAAATTATTGATAGTTGAATTTTCAATTTTCCTTGTATATCGTATTAATCATTGGTAGGACCTTTTTTTTGGGGGGGAAGGAATCATTGGTAGGACCTAAACGAGCCAACTTTTACTCTTGAGCTGCTAAATATTGTTTCACTAAAAACTTGAATTAAATCAAAATTGGATCAGACTCTAAGCCTAAGACCATGTGTAGTGGTAATGTGTTATAATGCCCCCATCATGGGGCATTATCCGACACGTGGCGTCCTAGTCAGCGATGGAGCATTATAGCAAAAGTGGCGTAGTGGGGCATTATGCCAACTAGTAGTTTACCCGTCCGCGGTCCGGGTATATATGATTAACATCATCCAAACTCACTACATATTTTAATATCACAATGACTTCTTATCCAACTATTAAGAACATCAATAACTGTGTCTATATTTATTCGATTGCGATTAGTAACTACAACTGTTCTTGTATTGTCATACATCGAATTGTCATACATACTAACGTAAAATCTTACATCTAATTCGCATAATTTAAAATATTTAAGTAGTTATTTGTAAATTGATTAACGTAGCAATTGCTAACACCATTAAATGAACATAGATGAGATCTATCAAAGTTAGTAATCTTCATTATGTTATTTGTGGGGTTTTATTTGTGTTTTATGGTTGACATTACCATGTTTTATTCCTTTTTACACTTTTTAGGAAATTTGTACTTTGTAGCCAACTCCTAACCTATATTTACCTGAATACCCCATGTAAATAATAACCGCTCAAGTTGACTACCTTCTGAAAAAAATTAGGAGTTAGTGAGGGTTGAGGGAGGTTATTTATTTATCAAGAAAGAAAAGTTTTATTAACCATTAATACAACCGTTGATGTTATTAGTTTTGTACGGCCAAGATCAATCGCATATCTTTATATAGCAATATAAAGAAACTCCCATTACCCACGGAACTGCATTTGTTTTTTTTTTTTTCAATTGCTTCCTTTTTTGTCGGAAGTGTCTTAGGTGGAGAATGTGGGCAGAAAATCATGGGGGGAACTAACTAATTTGCAGTTTTTTATTTAATTTTATAGTTATTTTGTTAGATCGTGGAATGTTATCTCCTATTTATTAGGCTGGCCATGTCAAAGTGTCAACCTGAACTATCTTTAGGAGAAAATTGCTTCAATTAAGAAATAACTATTACATATTAAAAAACACAATGTCTTCAAAAACACAATGTTAAATCGTATGTATTTAATTATGTGTTACTAAAATACATAAATGACCGTCAAGAACGTATTAAAAACACAATGTTTTCAAAAACACAATGTTAAATTGTATGTATATTATGTGTAACTAAATTACATAAATATTGAGTTATGACTTTTCTAACACAATGATTTATAATACTGCAGCTTATAGGTCATGGGATAACATTCGAACACATTTTAATGAATTAATAATGGTTAAACAAAATTGATACATCCCGGGTTTTATTTGTTAAAAAGGTAATATCTATTAAGAGATCGAATTAACGGTTGTTTCTTAATATATAATTTAAGTTTTTCTTTCAGGTGCTGCAACTTAAATTGATCCTATGCGTGCTGCAACTTAAATTCATCGTGACACAAATATTGATACACCTTTAAAATAAACATTATATATTACTATGTTACATGTTTAATTAAAATTAATGATTTTTAGTGGTAAATTAGTTTTACTTTTTTTATTGTTGCCAGATGATACAATAAAAAATGAATAGTTGGATTTAGTAACGAATTTTATGTTGCCGGTATATTACGGCTGAGATTTAATCTGAGAAATAACTGCCAAGATTGGGACAGGTTCTTAAGATTAAGATTAAGAGTAAGAACATCCAAATTATGTGTACATTTAAGATTATCATAACTTCTTATCCAACTGGGATTAGTAGGTGCAACAGTGGTTTAATTGTCGTACATGTTAACTCAAGTTTTGTTATTTAGTTAACGCAATTTAACATATTTGTTTCGTTATTTGTAAGTTGATTAACGTAGGAGTTGCTATCACCATAAAATTAACAAAAAAAGATATATACATATTACATGTCTATGATAATTGTGAACATATAGGATTTCCTTATAAGTTTATTGCAATACATAAATGATCGCTATAGTTATAACTTTATATGAATTGCTAGCAATAAATTAAGTAGTTATGCCATACGTTATATTATTAGGCGAAATATTAAATACAAATACCTTTAACGTATGAACTGAAGGTTTTGCTGACAATACTGTTTGTATGATAACTTTTCCCCTAATAACAAAATAATTATTTTTTTTGTGGAGTTCTTATAGGTCCATGTAATTGTAAAGGACCAAAAGTATTTGTGTTGTCATACCATGGTTTATTTAATATTGTTTTACGTCTTTCGTATATGATATATCAATAAATTCCTATTTATTCTAACATCAAATTATATATTACTTTGTTTTTGTTAACAATTAATATACAACAATCAGAGATATAACATGTTTAGTGTGGTTAAGATATTCTACAAAGCTTAAAACAAATGAGAAGGATGAGAAGTCAACATAAAGTGACAAGTGTCCAAGGAGCGATCAAGTGGGAAGAGTAATTTCGTCCCAAAAAACATGCACATTGTTATCAAATGCTTGGAAACATTCACATGCAAGTCATATGCTATTTCTCCCATATTTTTAAACACCCATAACTTTTTTATACGTCATTTGTTTATAAAAAATATATCATAAAATCGAGCGTTTTTTATCTTTAATACGAGTACCCTATTGTTACACTTTTGAAAAAAAAAATGAAAACCCAGTTAGGTAAAAGACAATGGACATAACGTAAAACACAATGCGTATTAAACTAAAAACACAATGGAAAACAGACTAAAAACACAACTGACATTAGATATAAAACATAATGATAAACAGAGTAAAAACACTATGAACAACCGACTAAAACACATTGAACTATAGATGAAACACAATGGGCAGCAGAACTTAAAACACAATGGACAAACATACTAAAACACAATGGATAACAGACTAAACACAATGACCAGAAACTATGACACAATATATAGAGGACCCACCTAGTTGAAAAACACAATAATCAAAATCAATAAGGCTATGTATAGAAAACCCAAATATTACACTCTTTTAGTTCCGATGTTGAAATTGAACTTTGTAATTAGACTAAAAAAAAGCTTGGGTTTTTATGGATCGAATTTGTCCCCTATGTTTTGTTATGAATTTGTGATGAGTAAAGGGGTTCCACAATACAAACGGGATTATCCCTACTTATTGTGTTTACAGTTATAGATGATGAGAGCAATGCCTAACATGGCAACAACCCATTTATCATTGTGTGGTACCATGTTCATTTGTATTGCTTGTAAAATGTATTGTACGAGTGCAATTACAGGTACCATTCAACCAGTTTCTGCTCTCGTTCATCGATTTCTAGTGATTCTATGTTGGGGGAAGGAATTGAGACAATATCAGAGACGATAAAACATAGCCAAAAGAACGCAGAATTGAGATAATCACGGATTAATTGGAGCTGATGGGCAGCGTTATAAATTGCTAGGGTCTCGATTCATTGGGGGGAAGGAAGAGACGACTGATGATTCATATCGTTGAAGTATTAATTTTGTGTGATGGATTTGTAACTGTTGAAGTATTAATTTTGTGTGATGGATTTGTAACTGATGTTTCTTAATTGTAAAAAAAAGGATGGACCAATCAATTGCTTCTTTAGGGGTTTTTATGGCAAGCGGTGGTGAGATTGATGACATAAATGTAGGTTTTTCTAAAATTCCATGGATGAAATCTCTATATTGCTCTCAAGGTGTCTTAAAAGTTTGGACATTTTCTCAATTTACCCCCCTCTAAAATGGCTTGATATCTCTTGTACATAATGCTTTAAAATTTTACGAATGGTAAAGTTACAATCTTGTCCATCACATTTACTTTATATAGTATTATAGATAACATCACATCACATGATATAGCATAATATAATATATAGTATAACATGACATAATACAATATAATATAACACAACATAATATTTATACAATATAATATTAACTAAACAAAATAAAGAATTGTAATAAAAATTCGTTGGTCCGAATATAATAAAAGAGAAAAAAATGTGTGTGTATTATATTTGAGATAAAATGCATGAGTAATAAAAGGATTATTAAAAAAACTAAACATTGTCCCTACTACAGTGTTTTTCTCATAATAGACGTTTGGTAATTGTATATATACGAGTTGACGTCAGCCCGCACGTTGCAGCGGGATGATGACTGTGAATGTATTTAGTGTCACTATGTAAGAAGCGAGAATTTTTTATTTTATGCAAACCATTTATTTCATTTAGCTTTATCCTTATTCTAGGACACCATGCTAAAACATTTTACTTTAAGATATAGATAAAAGTGTTTTAAGGAATAACCCAATTCCAAAACCAAATGAAATTTAGACATTACCAGTTGAACCAACATTATTTTAACTAATTATGGACATACAAAACCAAATGAAATTTAGACATTACCAATTGAACCGACATTATTTTACTTAATTATTGACATACAAATGAACCAATCACTAATCAAAATAATTCAACTGTATATTTTGCATTCAAAATTCAGCAAAATCCCCCCAACTCCATCAAACTTGGTTTGTTTGTGTAACTTGATCTACAATGAAGTTACATATACATTCTTCGTGTTGCCCATTTAACATACTAAACTTTTTCTCTTCTATAGTGGTTCATGACCAATGTAGTTACTACAAATCTTTCAATTTTGGCATAGACTATTATATGCAATTATACAAATGTCCCTAAAAATGTTTTTTTTTTTTATAAAATCTTGTTATCTTTGACATGGGACCATGGATGAGCATTTGGTACCGGGTACCGGTACCGAACCGGTATATTCGGTACCAGTACCACTTTTCCCCGTATTTCGGTACCGAATGGGTACCGTGCTCATCCATACACGGGATTTCTAATTGGAAAAAAACATAGTTTCATTAAATATTATAGAAGACATTATTGCACCATCACTTTTATCTGGTACCCCCCTGTTTTCCCCCAAAGCTTAGACCACACGGTGTGAAGAAGCTTGAAGAGAGGGCATGGAGCGACATGTGGCAATCACGTCAGTATGGTGGTGTGGAGAAAAAAACACGGGGTGTAGGGGCTTGAAGAGAGAGCGTATAGCGATACGTGGCAATCACGTCAGTACGGTGGCGTGGAAGAGAATAAAAAAATATATATCAACCAATCAAAATAAACCTAAACTACACCCACCAATCAAAATCCTCCACTCACCTCCACATTTGCCCCCACGCCGATGGAAATCCTCAAACCCAACCCACAACGCCGTCTTCCACGCCATACGCGGACGGTGTTCCCTAGAGGGGGCAATCTTGACCCAAAGCCTTCCAAGTGGGTCAGTTTGGGTTGCTTTTAAAATTATATGAGTTGGTTTAGTAAGATATTTAAACTAAATGGGTCACAATGGGTCACTTGAAATTCTATCTTGTTATTTTCGGGTCAAAGCGGGTCGACAACATTAAAGAAATGGGTCGATGTGGGTTAGTGTCTTAAAGAAACGGGGCAGGTTTCTGATCGGAATGGGTTTCGAGCCAGCACAAGTATCCGCACGACACGGGTTACGGCACGAAACGGGTTTTGGATCAGAACGGGTTCCGTTCAAATTGAGTTTCGGTCCGAGACA
The DNA here is from genome assembly GCA_030545235.1 of Helianthus tuberosus. Classification (NCBI taxonomy): domain Eukaryota; kingdom Viridiplantae; phylum Streptophyta; class Magnoliopsida; order Asterales; family Asteraceae; genus Helianthus; species Helianthus tuberosus. Next base: position 81,578,817 of record CM060417.1, on the reverse strand, counting down.
GGTTTCGGCACGACGAAGGTTTTGGATCGGAACAGGGTCGGTTTGGGTCGGGTTTCGGGCAGACACGGGTTTCTGCACATGACGGGTTTCGGATCGCAACAGGTTTTGGGTCGACACGAGTTTCCGCACGAGACGAGTTTCGGGTCGGGATGAGTTTTGTACCATTTCGACGCGAACCGTTTCGACGTGAACCATTTCGACCAGTACCATTTCCAATCGAACCGTTTCGACGCGAACTATTTCGACCCATACTGTTTCGAACAGTACCGTTTCGAATCGAACCGTTTCGACCCGTATAGATTCGAATCGTACCGTTTCGACCAGTATCGTTTCGACCAGTACCGTTTCGAATCGAACCGTTTTGACGCGAACCGTTTTTACGTGTACCGTTTCGACGCGAACAATAATCTAAGATATGACAAATAATGATATGATGACTCAAGTCACTCAAACCCCTCATACATTACCAGCAAGACAATGTACCAAAATACTCAACAAACATTGCTTATCTACTGAATGCCGACGGTACAAATGAACCAAAAGCATATCTAGATAAGCTACACGGTCATTCACACAGTAATTCAATTTCATCTAGAGAGTCAATCATGCAACCAAAACCATTTTTCACATTATAAATCATATAACAAAACATTATACAACAAACAATAACTAAGAGATCATTCATTTCATAGATGCAGTCCACAAAACACCAGAACGACACTTCAACGCACACAGATGTACGCAACTGTAAAACTAACAGAAAATTACTTCGTCAACTTCGACCCGTACCGTTTCGACCAGTACTGTTTCAACCCGTGCCGTTTCAACCAGTACCATTTCGAAACGCGAACCATTTCGACCCGTACCGTTTCGGCCAGTACCGTTTCGAACCGAACAAAATTGCCCCTTGATGTATAATCTCTTTAAAAAAACATTTGTAACCAACCCGACCCGAAATCCGTTCCGACCCGAAACCCGTTCTGACCCGAACACGTTCCGACCCGAACCCGTTTTGACCCGAACCAAAAAACCCCTTTTTAATTGACCCGTTTTGACCCATGACCCGACCCGACCCAAACCAATCCATTTGCCTGAAATTCATATCGGCCTTGTCTGGCTGATTTCATTAGATCAGCACACCAACATCCCCTATCTTCAATCATTACCATATTGACTAATGCACCCCCTCTATAAAAACCTTCTAACCATATTTCTAAACTCACCACAATAACATAGAGAACACTAACCCATATGAGTATCTGTACATACTTCAGTTTCCAACTATAGCCCAACCACACTCTCAACTTTGACTTTCTTTTTCTTTCACAATTATTCACATATCCTACATACCTCCATTGCCATACTTTGATCATTTCAACTATTTTGCAGCATAATCTGTCGAGACTGACATATTTGACAGCATTTTTCTTAACTTCCAGTAATTGCCATTTACTATTAAAATTACCAATATTCCAAAAAAGCCCCTCCCTTATATGCAGCTTTATACAACCAGGCCTTGATCTAACAGTTCTCAAAAAGCTTATAATCTGCTTTCTACCAATACCATGCCATGTGTTAACCCTCCGCAGCCTATAGATCAACATTTTTTCCATATTCCCAAAATACCCTCGCCACCACAACCTTTGATTTTCGAATATTATACTGTTTTGCCCATAACTCCCCTCCTCACTAAACATCCAGCACCATATTAACATCCTCAAAGTGTCTAATATACTGGTCCACCATTCCATTCTTTGAGTTTTAGCAGACTTACATTCTATATTGACCCTGCTACCCCTATACCTCTGCACAATGTTTGCAGTGACAAACAACCAAACAAACCTGACCATACTCAGCTGATTATTTGTGACTCTATTCCCATCCCTTCCCCTATTTTCGTACCAAGCCACAAACTCCCATATCATATAATATCCACTATAACCAGACTCAAAAGACTCAAGATTAAACCAAGAAAAGGTCACAGAAAGGAACAACAACCGCTAATCTTGTCTCTTCATGGCTCAACTTTGCTATGTAATTAGCCTGCAAAGTCAAATCACATTCAGTTAAAGGTGGCAATTTCGACCATTTACTTATGAATTGGGATAACAAAACCAAAAATGAACCATATATCTTACCATCTTATCATCACCTTCTCGACACGCAATTCCAATCGCACCTTGTGCAACAGCAGGAAGAATGTCATTAATAGGAAGAATGGAAGACACATGTTCAGTCATGTTTAACCATTTTAGTCCAGATAATGCGAATAACGTTGCTACATCAACAAAATGGTTGAAAGTGCAGTTGGTTATTCTGAATGTCGTTAAAATATGTGGATATTGAGATGCGGAAGTCAGAGCACCTGGAACGTGTTGTATAAGTAATGCCTAGATCTGAAAAAATTACCCGTTGGATGCAGTCCCGCAAACTTCGGACAGAAAACTGTTTAGACGTCTCTAGGCTCCGCTCCCACATGTATCCAGTTATAACCAATCATGTCGGATTCACAACATTTACCAAATACAAAAACTAACTGGTATCATGAATAATGGATATGGTGGTTGCCTTAATAGCCAGGCGAGACGCGTTAGAAAGACACTCTGTTGCTGATGCATTCTGCATATGCACAAACTGTTTGCAATTGTACATGTTATATAATTATATTAGTAGAAAAAAGGCAATTCGAACTTCAACTTAAAACAATAAAACTCATCTTCGAGCACTCAATGGCGAGTAAAGAATCGATACATACACAAAAAGAAATACCACCTCAACAACTTTTTCCATGAGCCATTCTGATATGTTAGTAATATCCACTGTTAGTAGTATCCACTGTTATGATATGTTAGTAATATCCATTGTTATGTAGTAATATCAGTGGATAGCTAGTAAGCAGTGGATAGTTAGTAAAGGGGGGTTATCAGTGGATAGTTAGTACATCAGTGGATAGCTAGTAAGCAGTGGATAGTTAGTAAAGGGGGTTATGCACTGTTTGCCCAACTGTTAGTAGTATCCACTATTATGATATATTAGTAATATCCACTGTTATGTAGTAATATCAGTGGATAGCTAGTAAGCAGTGGATAGTTAGTAAAGGGGGGTTATCAGTGGATAGTTAGTACATCAGTGGATAGCTAGTAAGCAGTGGATAGTTAGTAAAGGGGGGTTATCCACTGTTTGGACAACTTTTTGCTTTGCTATGTAAAAAAATGCTATGTAACACATTCATATTCAAGAGGCACTCGCAGATTTAAGCAGGTCGCCTAAAGATTAAATCCATACCTTCTACCATAGTCTTATAGAGTAATCACAGCGTGAGGTGACTAAAACATTATCATTTATATGTGCCTCATTCCGAAAGTTGGTTAGTTGTTCACTGCATGATTTAGGCAGAAAACTATCTTGAGATGTGTTATATTTGATAAATGTTTCAACATTTATCAAATATAAGTTACATATACATCATACCAAGGTAAGTTGCCTTGAGGTTCTGCATAACTACTCCCCAGTCATTGATAAACATGAAGACATTGAGTAATTAAGTATAAAGATGCTTTGGTCAACTTGTTTTGACCTGTTACCCGACCCGAAAACCCTCCTATATTGCCTTGTCTTGAGTAAGTTACCAGTAGTATACCCTGCACCTTTCGACTTTTGTAGGAGGCAAGAATCTTGAAGCAATGAAGACTTGCCAATCTGATGACTTTCTTGCTTATTGATTTCTTCAGGATGATCCACATAATGTTGCATCTGCTCCTTCAGCTTGGGTCCGGTAACAGTAAGATTAATCGTAAATATGTAATTAATCTAGAAAGATTATTCATATATTATAGTTAGAATGAAAGGCCAGATTACCCGAATTCTTTGTTCAGACTATTGGCAACAGTTGTATCAGCTTTCCCACCACTGTATTTTTTGTTAAGTCATCCTTTATTCGCTCAAGAAGAGCCATTGGAACTTGTCTACCAGCAGATTCAGCAGCCGCAACACAGTATGCTTCATGATTTAAAAGCAAACAAATAATTATAAAATGTATCAACATTTATCAAAATTATTAATGAATTCACAGTTTATTGTTGCCAGATGATACAATAAAAAATGAATAGTTGGATTTAGTAACGAATTTTATGTTGCCTGTATTTTACGGCTGAGATTTAATCTGAGAAATAACTGCCAAGATTGGGACAGGTTCTTAAGATTAAGATTAAGAACATCTAAATTATGTGTACATTTAAGATTATCATAACTTCTTATCCAACTGAGATTAGTAGGTGCAACAGTGGTTTAATTGTCGTACATGTTAACTCAAGTTTTGTTATTTAGTTAACGCAATTTAACATATTTGTTTCGTTATTTGTAAGTTGATTAACGTAGGAGTTGCTATCACCATAAAATTAACAAAAAAAATATATACATATTACATGTCTATGATAATTGTGAACATATAGGATTTCCTTATAAGTTTTTGCAATACATAAATGATCGTTATAGTTATAACTTTATATGAATTGCTAGCAATAAATTAAGTAGTTATGCCATACGTTATATTATTAGGCGAAATATTAAATACAAATACCTTTAACGTACGAACTGAAGGTTTTGCTGACAATACTGTTTGTATGATAACTTTTCCCCTAATAACAAAATAATGATTTTTTTGTGGAGTTCTTATAGGTCCATGTAATTGTAAAGGACCAAAAGTATTTGTGTTGTCATACCATGGTTTATTTAATATTGTTTTACGTCTTTCGTATATGATATATCAATAAATTCCTATTTATTCTAAGATCAAATTATATATTACTTTGTTTTTGTTAACAATTAATATACAACAATCAGAGATATAACATGCTTAGTGTGGTTAAGATATTCTACAAAGCTTAAAACAAATGAGAAGGATGAGAAGTCAACATAAAGTGACAAGTGTCCAAGGAGCGATCAAGTGGGAAGAGTAATTTCGTCTCAAAAAACATGCACATTGTTATCAAATGCTTGGAAACATTCACATGCAAGTCATATGCTATTTCTCCCATATTTTTAAACACACATAACTTTTTTATACGTCATTTGTTTATAAAAAAAATATATCATAAAATCGAGCGTTTTTTATCTTTAATACGAGTACCCTATTGTTACACTTTTGAAAAAAAAATGAAAACCCAGTTAGGTAAAAGACAATGGACATAACGTAAAACACAATGCGTATTAAACTAAAAACACAATGGAAAACAGACTAAAAACACAACTGACATTAGATATAAAACATAATGATAAACAGTGTAAAAACACTATGAACAACCGAGTAAAACACATTGAACTATAGATGAAACACAATGGGCAGCAGAACTTAAAACACAATGGACAAACATACTAAAACACAATGGATAACAGACTAAACACAATGACCAGAAACTATAACACAATATATAGAGGACCCACCCAGTTGAAAAACACAATAATAAAAATCAATAAGGCTAGTATAGAAAACCCAAATATTACACTCTTTTAGTTCCGATGTTGAAATTGAACTTTGTAATTAGATTAAAAAAAACTTGGGTTTTTATGGATCGAATTTGTCCCCTATGTTTTGTTATGAATTTGTGATGAGTAAAGGGGTTCCACAATACAAACGGGATTATCCCTACTTATTGTGTTTACAGTTATAGATGATGAGAGCAATGCCTAACATGGCAACAACCCATTTATCATTGTGTGGTACCATGTTCATTTGTATTGCTTGTAAAATGTATTGTACGAGTGCAATTACAGGTACCATTCAACCAGTTTCTGCTCTCGTTCATCGATTTCTAGTGATTCTATGTTGGGGGAAGGAATTGAGACAATATCAGAAACGATAAAACATAGCCAAAAGAACGCAGAATTGAGATAATCACGGATTAATTGGAGCTGATGGGCAGCGTTATAAATTGTTAGGGTCTCGATTCGTTGGGGGGGAAGGAAGAGACGACTGATGATTCGTATCGTTGAAGTATTAATTTTGTGTGATGGATTTGTAACTGTTGAAGTATTACTTTTGTGTGATGGATTTGTAACTGATGTTTCTTAATTGTAAAAAAAAGGATGGACCAATCAATTGCTTCTTTAGGGGTTTTTATGGCAAGCGGTGGTGAGATTGATGACATAAATGTAGGTTTTTCTAAAATTCCATGGATGAAATCTCTATATTGCTCTCAATGTGTCTTAAAAGTTTGGACATTGTCTCAATTTACCCCCCTCTAAAATGGCTTGATATCTCTTGTACATAATGCTTTAAAATTTTAAGAATGGTAAAATTACAATCTTGTCCATCACATTTACTTTATATAGTATTATAGATAACATCACATCACATGATATAACATAATATAATATAACGTAATATTACCTAAACTAAACAAAGAATATAATATATAGTATAACATGACATAATACAATATAATATAACACAACATAATATTTATACAATATAATATTAACTAAACAAAATAAAGAATTGTAATAAAAATTCATTAGTCCGAATATAATAAAAGAGAAAAAAATGTGTGTGTATTATATTTGAGATAAAATGCATGAGTTATAAAAGGATTATTAAAAAAAACTAAACATTGTCCCTACTACAGTGTTTTTCTCATAATAGACGTTTGGTAATTGTATATATACGAGTTGACGTCAGCCCGCACGTTGCAGCGGGATGATGATTGTGAATGTATTTAGTGTCACTATGTAAGAAGCGAGAATTTTTTATTTTATGCAAACCATTTATTTCATTTAGCTTTATCCTTATTCTAGGACACCATACTAAAACATTTTAATTTAAGATATAGATAAAAGTGTTTTAAGGAATAACCCAATTCCAAAACCAAATGAAATTTAGACATTACCAGTTGAACCAACATTATTTTAACTAATTATGGACATACAAAACCAAATGAAATTTAGACATTACCAATTGAACCAACATTATTTTACTTAATTATTGACATACAAATGAACCAATCATTAATCAAAATAATTCCAACTGTATATTTTGCATTCAAAATTCAACAAAATCCACCCAACTCCATTAAACTTGGTTTGTTTGTGTAACTTGATCTACAATGAAGTTACATATACATTCTTCGTGTTGCCCATTGAACATACTAAACTTTTTCTCTTCTATAGTGGTTCATGACCAATGTAGTTACTACAAATCTTTCAATTTTGGCATCGACTATTGTATGCAATTATACAAATGTCCATAAAAATGTTTTTTTTTAATAAAATCTTGTTATCTTTGACATGGGACCATGGATGAGCATTTGGTACCGGGTACCGGTACCGAACCGGTATATTCGGTACCGGTACCACTTTTCCCCGTATTTCGGTACCGAATGGTTACCGTGCTCATCCATACACAGGATTTCTAATTGGAAAAAAACATAGTTTCATTAAATATTATAGAAGACATTGTTGCACCATCACTTTTATCTGGTACCCCCCCCCCCCCGTTTTCCCCCAAAGCTTAGACCACATGGTGTGAAGAAGCTTAAAGAGAGGGCATGGAGCGACATGTGGCAATCACGTCAGTATGGTGGCGTGGAGAAAAAAACACGGGGTGTAGGGGCTTGAAGAGAGAGCGTATAGCGATACGTGGCAATCACGTCAGTACGGTGGCGTGGAAGAGAATAAAAAAAATATATATCAACCAATCAAAATAAACCTAAACTACACCCACCAATCAAAATCCTCCACTCACCTCCACATTTGCCCCCACGCCGATGGAAATCCTCAAACCCAACCCACAACGCCGTCTTCCACGCCATACGCGGACGGTGTTCCCTAGAGGGGGCAATCTTGACCCAAAGCCTTCCAAGTGGGTCAATTTGGGTTGCTTTTAAAATTATATGGGTTCGTTTGGTAAGATATTTAAACTAAATGGGTCACAATGGGTCACTTGAAATTCTATCTTGTTATTTTCGGGTCAAAGCGGGTCGACAACATTAAAGAAATGGGTCGATGTGGGTTAGTGTCTTAAAGAAACGGGGCAGGTTTCTGATCGGAATGGGTTTCGAGCCAGCACAAGTATCCGCACGACACGGGTTACGGCACAAAACGGGTTTTGGATCAGAACGGGTTTCGTTCAAATTGAGTTTCGGTCCGAGACAGGTTTCGGCACGACGAAGGTTTTGGATCGGAACATGGTCGGTTTGGGTCGGGTTTCGGGCAGACACGGGTTTCTGCACAGGACGGGTTTCGGATCGCAACAGGTTTTGGGTCGACACGAGTTTCCGCACGAGACGAGTTTCGGGTCGGGACGAGTTTTGTACCATTTCGATGCGAACTATTTCGACCCATACTATTTCGAATAGTACCGTTTCGAATCGAACCGTTTCGACCCGTATAGATTCGAATCGTACCGTTTCGACCAGTATCGTTTCGACCAGTACCGTTTCGAATCGAACCGTTTTGACGCGAACCGTTTTGACGTGTACCGTTTCGACGCGAACAATAATCTAAGATATGACAAATAATGATATGATGACTCAAGTCACTCAAACCCCTCATACATTACCAGCAAGACAATGTACCAAAATACTCAACAAACATTGCTTATCACTGCATATTTTTAATATCACAATGACTTTTTATCCAACTATTAAGAACATCAATAAATGTGTCTATATTTAAGATAATGATGACTTTTTATTTGATTGCGATTAGTAACTACAACTGTTCTTGAATTGTCATACATACTAACTTAAAATCTTACATCTATTAACCCCTATTGTGTTAACCTGAGGAACCAAGGCTTGGTTGATAATTAGGTAATCGTTACTTAATAATAAATAAAATTGACAGGAACATTTGTGACAAACTGATATATAAAAAAACACATAATCAATACTAAATGAAATAATATATGATGATAACTTACTCAATATTTTAATTTATTTAAAATAAAAATAAAACCAGTTTGATTAATTATTATCGTTAAGGGGATAATATACATTAAAATTCAAGAAATAAAGGTACATGAATTAAAAGAATACTTAATGAATGAAATAACTAAAGTTAAAGTGAAAATGAGGCAAGGTGAAGGAACACGTAAGCAAGATGTGAAAAAAGGACAAAATATAAAAAAGTATAAGGGCCAATCACCCATTATCTTCAACATGTTATCTTCTTTCTTTTTCGGTTCACATTCTTTCTTTTTCACCTGAAATCTGAAAAAATAAATATGAAGCATATATCCTACAAAGGGACAGCCAACCCCATTAAATCCTTCTCTGCACCCACGCTGTGGCCAACCCCAACCACCTGCCCCACCCCCTAACCGCGCCATGGTGTGGTGGTGTTGCTGGGTGTTGTTTGCTGATCTAGCACTGGAAAACGCTCTACCCTATTTCCAACTTTTGTATCCATCAAGTTGTTGATTGGTTATGATTCTTGATTGCCTGCACTTTGAAAATTTAATAACCTTTTTAGTGTGAGCATTTTAGTTATATTTAAATGTTATACTTTTGCAAGATCCGGACTGGGTTGGGTATTACTCTAATGTTTATTATGGTTCTTATTCGTATGATTGTTTTGACAAACTGACAAATTTAAGATAATAAGGTAATTAGTATATTGTTTCTATGTAAATGAAATGTCCAAGCACTTTACCTCACTAATTTCTCGCTCGTGTTGAAAGTTGTTAGAACTGAGTTGCCTTTAAAAACCAATAATCTCTATAGTTGCGTCATTTTCCTGTAATTTAGAACAAAGAACTATTAGATTTGATAAAATACAAAAAAAAACATAGAATACATAACTTTACCTCTACATTCGTGCGTACAATTCAGTGGATCCTTATCAAGGTTAAAATAAATAAAAGAAAATGTAAGTGTTAATCACACACTAAAAAAAAGTACCATTACATATAGTTAAATACATTAAATTTAAGATGAACTAATTGAATTTACATTTACCTTCCAGTGAACATTTAAATTTTCCTACTCTGGAAAATGTTAGATGAACCTGAAAAACTTAACTCATGAATAAACATTAAAATATGACCATTAGACCACTAAACGAAAACAAAATGGATGAGGCAATATGAATTAGGCGTACTTTGTATTTGTCATTGTTATCCGATTCTAATCCATCTTTCATGAGAAAAAAAGAAAAAGAAATGTTGATTACATTTATAAAGCTGAAATTTATCGTTGTTGGTTGACCTTTTGTTTTCATAAGCTTTTGCTCTTATCCATTTATCTTTAAATTGTCATCTTCCTATAAAGCACATAATATGACAATTAAATCAAAAAGCAGAAATTAGGCCACATGAACTTTAACTTCACCTTTAGGAAACGTTTGCCATCTTCAATCAAAACTAAACTGATATTGTGCTTGATCCATACGAGGTTGTTGTTGAGATATTGGAGGTGTTGATCAGATAAAAAGTATGTCCCTGCTCTCCTTTATATAGAAATATAAAGAAACTGCTAGTAACCATATAGGAATATAAAGAAACTGCTGGTAACCAACCAACTACCCACGAAACTGCATTTGTTTTTTTTTTAAATTGCTTCCTTTTTGTCGGAACTGGTTTAGGTGGAGAATGTGGGCAGAAAATCATGGGGGGAACTAACTACTTAGCAGTTTTTTAATTAGTTTATAACTTTTTTGTTAGATCGTGGAATGTTATCTCCTATTTATTAGGCTGACCAGGTCAAAGTGTCAACCTGAACTGTTTTTAGGAGATAATTGTTTCAATTCATAAATAACTGTTACGTATTCAAAGACACAATGTTTTCAAAACACAATGTCTTCAAAACACAATGTTAAATTGTATGTATTTAATTATGTGTTACTAAATTACGTAAATAACCGTCAAGGTTAGACGTGTTAAAAACACAATGTCTTAAAAAAACACAATGTTAAATTGTATGTATATTATGTGTAACTAAATTACATAAATATTGACCGACGACTTTTCTAACACAATGATTTATAATACTACAGCTTATAGCTCATGGGATAACATTCGAACACATTTTAATGCATTAATAATGGTTAAACAATATTGATACATCCCGAGTTTTATTTGTTAAAAAAGGTAATATCTATTAAGAGATCGAATTAATGGTTATTTCTTAATATATAATTTAACTTTTTTTAGGTGCTGCAACTCAAATTCATCCTGACACAAATATTAATACACCTTTAAAATAAATATTATATATTACTTTGTTACATTGTTTAATTAAAATTAATGGTTTTTAGAGGTAAATTGGTTTTACTTTTTTTATTGTTGCCAGATGATACATTGAAAAAGGAATAATTGGATTTAGTAACGTATTTTATGTTGTCTATATTTTATTGCACATGTGCAATTAATTAAATGGGAGAGTGGAGGACGTGGGGAGTAAATTTAGGTAACTTCCTAACTGCTGCATTTAAAAAAAAACTGCCAAATTTTTGGGGGTTATTACGGCTGAGATTTAATCTTATAAATAATCACCTAGCAGTATACTCGTCCGCTAGGATGGGTTCCTAAGTTTAAGATCATCTAAACTATGTGTACATTTAAGATCATGATGACTTCTTATCCAACTGGGATTAGTAGGTATAGCAGTGGTTTAATTGTTGTACATGTTAACTCAAGTTTTCGTATATGGTTAACGCAATTTAACATCTTTGCTTCGTTATTTGTAAGTTGATTAACGTAGGAGTCACTATCACCAAAAAGTTAAAAAATAAGATATATACATATTACATGTCTATGATAATGGTGGACACATAGTATGTCGTCATAAATTTAATGTAAAACATATATGACCATTAAAACTTATATGAATTGCTAGCAATAATTTAAAGTCTTGACATAAGTTATATTCTTAATAGAGTGAAATGTCATTTTAGTCCCTGAGATTTGGGTCATTTTGTCACTTTAGTCCAAAGGTTTCATTTATCACCTGTGGGTCCAAAAAGATTTTAACATTGCCATTTTAGTCCAACTGACTTAACCCTGTCCATTGACCTCCGTTAAGTTAGGGGCAATTTGTCTTTTTCAGTTTATTATCATAGTTCATTTATTAACCCATTTTTTTTATATCCACCCACCACCATTAGACCTGTTCAAGCCCTAAATCAACGTCATCTTTTTCGTTGGTGTCGTGAATTTACTCACTCCAAGAAACTGTATAAGTGAAATCAATTTCATACTAACAGTTTCTTAATTGCTGAATCTACATCAGGAATATGTAAAGAAGGAATGAGTAGTTGAATACAAAGGTGATAGTATGAATCTATCTATTACTTTACAATATGTAGACTAATGTTATGGGTGTATGAAGGAAGACATGGTCAACTTTACAACAAAAAAGTTGAGCTGCACTACTATCATCCGATGATCAAGCATAACAAAAACATAAAATATTTCAAACCCAACGAAACAAACACCAAACACAATGTTTATCATAGCACCGGTTTCTAGGTTCCGTTCGATCCGTTAATCGACTGATTCTTTGTTAACCAGTTTCACCAAACTATGTATACATTAATGATCCCGATAACGTCTAATTCAACTGGGTTAGTAGGCGCAGAAATTGGTTAATTCTCGTACATGTTAACTCAAATTTTGTTATTTAGTAGGCGTAAGATAACATCTTTGCATCGTTGTGTACAACCCGATTTTTTTAAGGAAAAAGCAAACAATAACGAAATAGCTTTAAACATATAATGACGTATTTCAATTACAAATGCATACAACAAAGACAATAAAAATGTGTTAAACGTACAAATGAAAGGTAGAATGCATCATAGCAAAATTACACGTTGATAGCAAAGAAAATCGTTCAATGCACACACAGTGTTCTACAAAAACACAATGCTATAGTAGAGCACAATGTTATATATAAAACACAAACAACTACAAAAAAGCAATGTCATATAAAAACACAATGGCAATAACACAATGTTATTAAAAAAAACACAATAATGTTATACAAAAAAAAAATGCCTTTGTAAAAACACAATTCCTTGCCTTTGAAAAAACACAACTCCTTGTAAAAAAACACAATAGCATGTAGTTAATGTATATATTACCTAAATACCTGATGTATATAATAACCATTTGAGTTAACTACCCTTCTAGAAAAAAAAATTGGAGTTAGTCGGGGGAGGTTATTTATTTATCATGAGAGAAGAGTTGATGTTATCAATTTTGTAGGAAAACATGGTCGACAACTACAAAAACAGTTTAACCTGAATAATAAACCACTAATACATTGTACGTTGTAAAAAATACAAATAAAAAATATATCATGTCATATAATAAACCAATGTTCTATAAGAAACACAATGTCTCTTAAAAAAACACAATGTTTCTAAAAAAACAATCTAATAGTAGAACACAATGTTATATATAAAACACAAACAACTATAGAAAAAATAGTGTCATATACAGAAAAAAAAGCAATTGATGTTATCAGGATCTCCCAAAGATATTACAAAAAAGCTAAAAAAAACAATATATACTATAATATACAATTTTGTTGGAAAAACACAAACCATTGTAAAAAACACAATTTATATTAACAGGTTTGTAGAACAACTTCACCTACATCTATAGTAAAACAAATATCATACCAGACTAACTTTTGAGAAACAAAACACAAAACTCAATTAGAATAAAAAACAACTGTTCATGTTAACAGTTTTCACTTTTCTACAACTGCTTTTTAACACACATTCATGAGTTGTAATAAATGATAAACATGCAGGTTACATATACAGAGAAAAAAATAATTCATTTTATCAAGATCTCCCAAGGATATTACACAAAAGCCAAAAATACACAATGTAAACTATATATATAGAATTTCGTTGATAAAAGACAAACCATTATAAAAAACACAATTCATGTTATCAGGTTTGTAGGACAACTTCACTTACATCTATTCTAAAACAAATTAAACTGAAGATATTAAATGTTTGAAATAATATATGATTAAATAACACAATGTAATGTATTAAAAATACTACACAAAAAAACTATTTGAAAATTAATATCATACCAGACTAAATTTTGTATATACATAACATACCATTAAGCGAATCAACATGGGGAGCAGTCAATCATGGAACAAAATCTAAACACTGATACACTAAACACTGTTACATAAGAAAAACTGATACATAAATACTGATGTTGAATCCGCTGTAGATGCTGAACCACTTCTGTTACTGACCAGTGGTTTTCCTTTGGTTGATCAGGCCTTAGGAACATAAGTGCTTGTCTTTAACAACGCTTTGTCTTCAACAGTGGATAGGTCTCATCAGTATTTTAAGTCCATCAATCTTTATAAGGAGCAGTGGTTAGTTATAACAGTCCTTAGCATGATCAGCTGTTATAACTACTCCATAACCCTTTGAGAGGAAGCAAATGTCTGTCTATTCAATTGAGATGAATCATTGCATTACATCCCTATTAAGAACATCAATAACCATGTCTATATTTAAGATAATAATGAATTTTTATTCGATTGCGATTAGAAACTACAACTGCTCTTATATTCTTACATTTAATTCACACAATTTAAAACTTTTAAGTAACTATTTTTAAATTGATTAACATAGCAATTGCTAACACCATTAAATAAAGATAGATGAGATCTATCAAAGTTAGATGTTTATGATATAGATAGTGTTTTTTCATATGTGCAACTCTATATTCAGGCACAATTTAACATCAAAATAAACCAAATCAATTACAATTCTCCAGATGGTCGCTCGAAGAAATTAAAGATATTAAATGTTAGAAATAATATATGATTAAATAACCACAATAAAAAAAGACCATAATAAAAAACACAATTAATCCAGACTAACTTTCAAGAAACAAAACAAAACATTCCATTAAAATAAAAATACCACCAATAACTCTTAAAAATTGATTACAAACCACTTCACTATAACAAAAACTATTACTAAACTTAACAAAACTACTTATAAGGAAAGTAAAAACCTACGCTTCAACTCCATTGACTCATTAACTTGTCTAAATATCTCTAACATCTGTGCCATTAACTGAACATCTTTGTTCCCACTCTCACCATCATTCAAAAGTGCCAGGTCACGAACAGCAGTTGGAGGCAATAAACGCAATGTCTCAGTTACATCATCACGAGAGCCAACTCCAGTCTTCAAAGAATGAAAGCATTTCCTTAGATCTTTAGAAAACTCTAACTCAGCTTCCAATTCTTCCATCACTGCTTTATAAAACAGTTCCTTCAAATCTTCTCCTTGATTACTTGATGAAACCATTGAAAAAAGTTAACTTTTTAATTAGAAATCGGTAAAACTTAAATAACTTGAGATACGATATACATGAAATGTCTGCATATATATATAAAAGGCTTATGGTCACTAACGCGGAATTATTAATGGCAGCAAAGAAAATTTGGACTTTGTTGCAAACTCCTAGCCTATATTTACCATTGTTTTAGTTCAACATGGTAGTTTATTTGGACTTTGTTATATCCATTGATATAATGCACAGATGGCCTAATCATCAATGGCCTAGACACACCAGGCAGAAAAGAAATCACTTTTGACCAGGTTTTATTTTGTAGTTTCCACGATTCAACAACATCCACGCTAGACATTTTGATACTAACCAACATATGGAGTTCATCTCGTATTGTGTTTTTACAATGAATTTTGTTTTTACAAATGCTTTGGTTTTTTGTATAATATTGTGTTAGAAAATTTGGACTTTGTTGCAAACTCCTAGCCTATATTTACCTAAATACCCCATGTAATAATAACCGCTCAAGTTAACTACCTTCTGGAAAAATAGGAGTTAGTGGGAGTTGAGGGAGGTGGAACCCTAGCCACTGAATGAATGATCAGGCGTGACTGCAAATCACGATTGCTTCAATGGTAGAAACATCAATTTATGCCATGAGCCCTCCGGATTTTACACCGCCAAAAGTCTATGATAATCAAATTGATGAGGTTCTGGATAGAAATTAGGGTGAAAGTGGTTGTCGACCAGAGAGAATTTAGAGCAAATGATGGTATGTAATGGAGTAATGGTGATAGGTTGAGAGAAACAACATCTGCAAACTGCCACTAACGTGGGAAAATTGTGAGAAAAGGACGGAAACTGCTAAACTGTCGCACCGAAATAAAAACTGCCAAATTTTTTTAGGGTTATTCTGGTCCGGATTAAACCTCACAAATTAAAAAAAGAGATCTATACATATTACATGTCTATGAAAATAGTAAGAATAATAAAAACTATCAATGACAATCCGTAACCTTTTTATACTTCATTTGGTTTTAGAATATAAAAATATACCATAAAATCGAGTGTCTTTTTATCTTCAATATGAGTACCCTATTGTTATACTTTTGGGAAAAAAAATTGAAAACACAGTTGGGTAAAACATAATGGACATAACGTAAAACACAATAAGTATTAAACTAAAAAAAAACAATGGAAAGTAGACTAAAAACAAAACTAAGATCAGATATAAACACAATGAACAACAAACTAAAACACAATGGATAAAATGCTAAAAACATAATGAATAACAGACTAAAACACAAAAGACAATAGATTAAACACAATGGACAACAAAACAAAAAAACACAATGAACAAACAGACTAAAACACAAGAGATAACAAACTAAAGACAATGACCATCTTATAATCCCAATTTTTTAAAGATATATGATATACAAATATAGTATCATCTTGATTTTAACAAACTATATTTTACAAATTTGATGGGCTAAGGGTAGAAACTGTTTAGGCTTCACTTTGTTGAACTTACAAAATGAATGCTAAGATTAGGGGTGTGAATTTCTGACACGACCCGAAAACACGACACGAATCTAACACGAAATTCATGGGTTTAGGTTTAGTCTAAACGGGTTCGGGTCAGTTTTAGATTGAACCCGCGAACCCATTTAGCTAAACGGGTCGGGTTCGGGTCAACTCGATCGGGTTGACGGGTTAACCCGTTTAACCCATTTACATTATATTATATTTTTTTTTTACAATATGTTTATGTCATAAATTAATTTGAGTGTGTATTTTATGCATTTTATAACTTAAATAGAGAGATTGATATAAAGTTTTATAATTAAAATGCAAATGTATTATATACATTTGTGTGTTTTTGTGTAAAATTTCAAATTTAATATATTAATTTGCGAAAAAAAATTAAAAATTTGAAAATTCGGGTTGAGCGGGTCGTGTTCGGGTCAACCCGCTAATATTCGGGTCGTGTTCGGGTTCATATATATGACAAGATTTTTGGGTTTGTGTCGGGTTCGGGTTCGTATAAAATTTTCGGGTTCGGGTCAGGTTGAACCCACTAACCTGCGAACCCGACCTGTTAGCACCCCTAACTAAGATTTATAAAATCAGATTATTTCTTCGTAAGTCCAAATCGAAAATCTGAAAGTATAAGCCCTCAAAATATGATATATAAATATAGTATCATCTTGATTTTATCAAACTATATTTTACAAATTTGATGGGCTACCAGCTTAGTGGAAACATTGTCTTCGAGTTCGAGATGCACATTGTATAATTGGCCCATTTTTATTACACAAACTGTTTGGGCTTGATTTTGTTTAACTTACAAATGAATACATAGATTTATAGATTAGATTATTTCTTTGCAAGTCCAAATCGAAAATCTGAAAGTATAAGCCCACAATGTATGATATTATTTTTAGTCTTTAGATTTAGATGGGTACATTTTACAACATAACTATTTTAACGGTGTACCCCAACAAGATTTAATGTCCAAATAACCGATTGTAAACACTTTTATTTCTACATACAATTCAGCTAAGCCATTTGAACGTTATTATAGACTTAGCATCATATATATCATGTTTCCAGTACTGATTGGAACAACCCAAATAAGTCAAAGTTTGACTGGGATGGCCATTAAAGGCAGATTTTTCTTTAATGTAAACCCAAACTTATCAGTCATATCCATATCTTGTGTTCTCATACCTCCTTCAATCTTCCAATCAAACTTATGAATCAAAGATCCCAACATCAAATGCAACATAATATCCGCAAGAGGCAATCCTGGACACATCCTTCTTCCTGCACCAAACGGGATGAACTCAAAATCACGACCTTTGAAGTCTATCTCGACTTCAAGAAACCTCTCTGGCTTGAATCTTTGTGGGTCCGACCAAACGTTCGGGTCTTGACCCATGGCCCACATGTTGCACATGATCTGCGCGTCTTTTGGACCATGTAACCTTTGATCTCGACATCAGTTATAGCTTTTTGAGGGACTAAAAAAGTAACCGGAGGATGCAAGCGAAGCGTTTCTTTTATAATGGCCCGCAGGTAAGGAACCCTTGAGATGTCTGATTCTTCAAAAGTTCTCTCATCGTTTCCTATTACTTTCTTGATCTCCGCTCGGGCTTTCAACATTTTCTCGAGGTTATGGATTAGTTCTGCCATTGCCCATTCCAACGTGTTTGACGTTGTGTCGGTTCCTGCAAGAAATAAGTCCTGCACTAAAGAAAATGGTCACCATGAATACTTTTTTACACTACTAATTACGATTTTTTTAATAGCAAAGAAGATTACTTACAAAGAGCAACTGTCTTATGTCATTGAGGCTAATTGAGGAGTTTTGATCTTTACCGATGTTTAATAGCAAATCGGTAAGATCCTCGCTTGAAGCATAAGACGAACTTGTACTTCTTACATGCAACCGTTCACTGATATGTTTCTCAAATATTGCCAAAAGCTTCTTGTTGTAAAATTTTGATCTTCGTAGCAAGCCATGTGGATCCAACGGCCAAAGCACAGGAAAATAATCGGCTAAATTTGGTGCACCAGCAATTTCCATGACAGCCCATCATACCATGTTCTTAAATTCTTGAGAAGATGCAGAATCATACTGAGCTAAATTAATAGAAAAAATGTAGTTGGAGAGAACGTTTAGAGTTGTTATAGCCGCAATTTCACCAATGTTGATCAGTTTGCCACTCATGCGACAACCATGAACAAAGTCCAGGAGTTCCCTAAATACACCAGCACATACAACGCAGAACCGTTGAGATTATATATGAGCCATGTACCATCATCAATAAAAAAACAAAGTGAGTTCCCTAATTACACCAGCACATACAACGCAGAACCGCCCAATGAAAGCCTTACAATTAATATAATTCATTAAAAATTTTCAAAAAAATGAGATGTGTTTACACAAAGAGATGAGGTCTCACTTGACTGTCAATGTAGCGCAATACATCCCTCCATAGTCAGGCCCTTTCACCGAGATGAACCGTAGTGAACATGCAGCAGCAGCGGCACCAACGATATGAGTTTTACCACAACCAGGAGGACCATATAAAAGAACATTAGACCTCATCCTTAAAGGAGTTTGTGAAAAAATCACAGGGAACTTGGAAGGCAATTCAATCATCTGAAAATCGTGAGATGAAGTGTAGGTTTTAGAATCTCCATATATAGAGAAACAAAAGCAGATACATAAATAACTCTAGACCTCTTTGATAGAGTTCCGAATTTCCGTTAGACCACCAACATCCTGCCAGCCACCATGCCCTTCCTCAGAAGCCGATTTAGTAATATCACGCATAGCGATAGGCAAAAACCCTTTAATATCTTGTACCAAATCATCTTTCTCCAAACTCGGTTTTCTTTCAGTCTCAAAATCCAATCCACGAGATACAAAATGACCAATGGCAGCATGAACTGACCTATCAACCAGTATTTCCTGCAAAAAAAGTAATTACAGATAGCTATGATACATGAGTTCATCAGGTTAAATCTTGTAATCTAGCAATCATATATGCTGGATATAAGAAAAAAAATCCAAATACCATATCATACGCATCATATCCATCACACAAAGGAAGCAATATCCAGCAAAATGTCATCAGAACATAACAAAGAACGTTTCTGAATCTCGTGTTTTAGTAAAGGGCCACGTTCAGCAGCGGCAGGAGCAGCAAGTTGCACATGAAAGTCAAACCTGCCTGGAACCAACCGTCACACAAGAGAAAAAAGACATTTAAACTGTGAGTTTTAATGGTAAGATAATGAAAATCATTATATGGTTCTTTCATAAGGAACCAAAGTACCAGAGGAGCTCAAGGCTTGCGGAATACTCGTTAGTGTCTGCACACAAGCTATGAATGCAATGAGACCAATTCCACATGAAATTCTTCCGTTTTGCCTGTTAATGCAAATATTCATTTCGTCATTAAGTTATGCACATAAATAATATTGTTTTATTCTATCTTCTTATAATATTGGTACACTCTATAACCAATCATCTAGATAGAAAAAAAAGGTAATGGTAAATCAGAAGAGAACAAAGTAGAATGCAACTACACCTCATATTCATCCAAAATTCCTGTGAGAAATTCCATGAGGACCGTAGAAGAAGATGAAGAATGATGATCTTCTGAGTTATTAGGGGATGCTATAATATTTTCAAGATCATCAAGTACCACCAGAGAAGGAGCATGATCCAACGCTTCAGATATGTAGCTAGAAACAGCTTGCTGGATAGTCTATGACATACTTGAAGCAAGTCTAGAACAACCTACATAAACTCTGCAGAGGTAACCCTCAATCAACGCAGAACCACCCAATGAAAGCCTTACAATTAATATAATTCATTAAAAATTTTAAAAAACGAGATGTGTTTACACAAAGAGATGAGGTCTCACTTGACGATCAATGTATCGCAATACATCCCTCCATAGTCATTTTGTTTTAAACTTCTCCTGAAATGATCCCAGTTGAATCAGACAACTGCGTACAAAATTTATGTTCAAGTTTAAGAGATAGAATATAGACTCACATTTCGCACATAAGCAGTCCATATTCAACCCTGTTTTACCTTCTCTGTCATTGATTTCGCGAAATATCCACCAAGAAACTGTTTATACCTCTCGTGTTCAGATTGAACCGATCGGCAAGCCAGATTAAATGGCTGTATACCGGCTACTCCGATTATCATCAAAGCGAGTCCGATAAGTAGAAACTGCCTTTGCACGGGTGTGGCGCTGCTGCAGTGACTGCCTTGTTTTGATCCATAACCCTGTGGATGAAAGACTTTGAACATGACGGTTAAATCAATTAGCATCAAGCCCTAAAGACACAAAAAATCCAGCATCAGAACACATTGATAAGACCCTAACAATCAGTAAACAAATGATAGAAAAATAAATCAAAGAAACATAAAAAAAGTTAAAAAAACTAACAAATTCTTCATTACATAACAAAATAATTATTTTTTTGTGGAGTTCTTATAGGTCCATGTAATTGTAAAGGACCAAAAGTATTTGTGTTGTCATACCATGGTTTATTTAAAAATCCCCTAAACATTGCAGAAACTTAATACTTGCGAAGGAATGTAACTCAACAGAATTTAGATATTACCTTACTTTCCACACTTATTTTCGCTACAGGGCCCAATACTTCAAGTGTAGGGGCTGGAAGTTTCTCATCAACATGCATACACAAATCCAAACCACTCGATTAACTGTATAATACACATTATCACCATCCGATTAACCTGAATTTTCCTTGGTTACCAGATCGCAAAATTCAGTAAACATTCAACGAATTCAAAGATTATGTAATTCAGCAAAAAAAATCACTTGAAAAAAAAATAACTGTAACAAATTAACTGATTTCATTAAAGAAAGGCAAGCCAAGTTACGAAAAAAACACAATGACGAAAAAAAAAACACAATGACGAAAAAAAACACAATGAAACAATATTAACCACAATCCTTCTTATCTCTTAGTTGACACCTCTCCAAATGTAAATCTTCAAGGGCAGGGCAAGAACATAAATGATTAAGATTGACATCATTAACATGTGAAACAACAAACAAATGTCTCTCATATAATCTGAGTAAATGTATAAGCTATAGAAAGCACATAACCATCAAGATGATTGATCTGAAGTGAAGAAAGTCTCATTCCACCAGTTCATGGAAGCTATATGTTTTTATATTGTTGATTCAACTTCCTCTTTCACCTATAAACACAACATATTATCAACATTACTACAGATAAATAAAAACATATTATAACAAAAAGTTGAAAAGACTAATATGCCTTTAATGGGTTGTATGCTTCCTGATTGACAATGAATGCCTTCAAATGAGTATGCTTCCCAATACACGCCTTCTTCTCCCATGATTTCTTTCCATGACAGCCGATATACCACCAAGAACCCCCAATTTCGGTTCTATGACAGCCGACTATACCACCAAGAACCCCCAAAATCAGAGCCCTGATTTTTTTGAGAGAACTAAGAGAGGAGATTGAATGATTCTGGATTTGAGAAGAGGATTTCTTGTGTGAGGTGATCGAACAAAGAAGACATATCAGAACTCTGCTAGATCAAATGTGAAAATTAGGTCAAATTAGATAAAATCACAACAAAATTTGATAAATTAGAATAAATTACTTGAATTGCCGACTTGGTGCAGTGAATAGAAGTAACGTTCATTCCCAAAATTTGATTTCCCTGTAACCCTTCAACACAACCTTCAACCATACACAATTAGAGCAGGGGTGGCTGCAAAATCACGGTTGCTTCATGGTAAAAACATCAGTTTCTGCCACGAGCCCTCCGGATTTTACACCGCCAAAAGTGATGATAATCAAATTGATGATGTTCTGGATAGAAGTTAGGGTGAAGGTTGTAGTCGGAGGAAGATTTGCAGATGGTGGAGTGGAATTTATTCTCTGTATTCTTTGCAGAAGTTAGGGTGAAGGTTGTAGTCGGAGGTTTATATGTATAATTGTAGGGCAACAGTTGAGGGAGCGTACCACGTAGCGAAAAACATGCAGAAAACACAGGAAACTTCAACTGGCGTTGAAAAAAAAACTGCCATTTTTTTGGGTTTGAACGGATGAGATTAAATCTTGGAGATAACCGCCTGAATTATTACGGTCAGGATTAACTAAAACGTGGGTTTGACCGGCGGTTACATAGCGGCGAACAATTTATTAATAATAACCCCCATTCAATCATTTCACAATCAAAACTTCATTATTTATTTTAATTTAAAACATAAAAAACTTCATTAATTTAAAAAAAAAATTACATTACTTGAAATAAAAATAAAAAAAAACTGAAAATAAAAAAAAAACAGAAAAAAAACCCGAAAAATCCGATGAAATTAAAAAAAAAAAAAACACTAGTTTTCATCTTCGCTTTCTTCACCCTCGCCAACTTCGTCTTCGTCATCCTCCGTTTCTTCCTCTCCCTCAGGTGGTACATACCGAACCGACCATGCGTGGTGTAGCAAATCAACCATTAACTGGGAATGGTACGGTTCGTAACGCAACTCTCGCGCATTATTCACTCTTTCTTCCATTGACGCCTGTGGATGCTCCTCTTGAACGGCTTCTGGCACATAATTCTGGCATATCGCCTTTCCTTCGTCTTCCAAGATCATGTTGTGCATGATTATACACGCGTACATAGCATCTCTCATTTTTTGCTTGCTCCATGCACGACAAGGATTTCTCAAATATTGCCAGCGTTGTTTAAGAACCCCAAAGCATCTCTCAATGTCTTTTCGTGAAGACTCTTGAACCTTTTTAAAGTATGCTCTTTTTTCATCAAAAGGATCACTATACGTCTTCACGAAAATCGAATACCTAGGATAAATTCCGTCGCTCAAATAATATCCATGAGAGTAGTAGTTTCCATTTGCGTAAAACGACGCTTTTGGAGCTTTGCCAGAAATCCACTCCTCTAACAGCGGAGATTGTTCAAAAACATTGATATCATTGCATGACCCGACCACGCCAAAGTAAGCCGACCAAACCCAAAGGTCCTGTGAAGCAACCGCCTGAAGAATAATAGTGTGTCCTTTTTGGTCACCACGTGTGTGTTGGCCTCGCCATGCAGTCGGGCAGTTATCCCAACGCCAATGCATGCAATCTATGCTCCCGATCATACCAGGCAAACCATGCTCAGCATTATGTACCTCGTAGATCTTTTGAAGGTCGTCCCATGTGGGCGTTCTAAGATAACGCGCACCGTACACATCAATTATACCTTTATAAAAAAAACATAGACAAACATAAGCTTAAAAAAAAAATTGTAAACATACTCGAGGTTTAAAAAAAAAAAAAACTAAAGTATAAGAATTGTACCGCGACAAAAATGCTCCAAGCTGTCTCGTGTTGTTTTCTCCGCCATTTTTAGATACTCGTCGTTGATGTCGGTAGCGTTACCATAAGCAAGGATTCGTAACGCCGACGTACACTTTTGGATACCGGTAAATCCAAGTGCCCCTCTCGCATCCGGTTTTTGTTTAAAATAATCATAGTTGGCTTCCAAATCGTCGACTATGCGTAGAAACAACCGCTTACTCATTCGGAAACGACGCCTAAAAAATTCGTTCGAAAATGTCGGCGCCTCATCAAAATAATCTTTCATCAAACGATCGTGTGCCGCGCGTCGGTCTCGTTCAATATAACCTCTTTTATTTTTTTCTAGCTTGGGGGCGACGAGAATGCTTGACATATCTCACCGCTAGTTGACAAGCACTCGTAACCGCCTCTTGCTCAAGCTCCTCATCGGTCGAACCATCGCCATTCGCAAAATACTCTTTGTAGTAAAAATTTACCATGGATGAAGAACTAGGAGAATCCATCAAGATTTTTAAAAAATGGTTGGGTTTTTTAGAGAGGTTTTGAGATTGTTTTTGTTGAATATGAATGAGTTTTGGTTGTGTTTATATATATATATATATATATATATTAAAGGTTTAAAAAAAAATCAACTAGCCGTTATACAACTAGCAGTTTGATTGGTTGGTGAAAGTTGAAGAAGCGTTTTAATTAAAACGCTGGAACCAATTTTTTTCGAAAATAACGCCCTATAACGCCTACCGTAGTGGTAGGCGGGGCGTTATAGGGCGTTTTAAATGAAAAATTTTTAAAAACAACGCCCCAGTACGCATGCTCTAACAACTAGCTTGTTTAATTGACGAGTTTAAGCTTTAAAAAGCTTCGCTTGTCTCATGAGCTTGAACATGTAAATCATATATATAAATTGTGGGTATATATAATTTGCAAGTTCAAGCCTAACAACTAGCTTGTTTAATAAACTATCTTGTCTCATGAGCTTGAAAAAACATTCGTGTTGATACACATCCGTGCACATCCGTTTTGATGTTTGTAAAGTACATTCGTATGGACGTACACACCCGTGCGGATGTAAGTTAGTCCGCACGGATGTGATACGGTCGTTCGGATGTACCTAGGTCCGCAAGAAGGTAGTTTCGATGTGTATAAATAGCCTTGTGGACTTAGGGTATGTTTGGCAAAAGTAGCTGGTGGCTGGAAGCTGATAGCTGGTGGCTGGTAGCTGGTGGCTAGTAGCTGGTAGTTAATAGCTGTA
This sequence comes from Helianthus tuberosus, assembly GCA_030545235.1. Lineage (NCBI taxonomy): Eukaryota > Viridiplantae > Streptophyta > Magnoliopsida > Asterales > Asteraceae > Helianthus > Helianthus tuberosus. The sequence continues at coordinate 81,553,384 of CM060417.1, read as the reverse complement.
GCTTTTTAGATATATTTGAAGTTTGGTAGAGTAGCTGTAGCTTTTAATAAAATGTATAAAATGACAAAGTGGACATAACTAAAAATTTAAAAAGTTTGTACATTAAAAAGTTTATTATATTTAGAGGTTAAAATAGTCATTTTCCCCTAAAAGCTTGTAGCTCCTTCTAAACGCTACTAGTAGGAGCGTTCAACTAAAAGCTTCAAGCTCCTAACCTAAATGCTTCAAGCTCCTTCAACCAAACAAAGCTTTTTATTGAGTAAGAGCTTTTTCTTAAAAGTTTAAAGTTCGAAGCTTCTAAAAGCTCCTAAAAGATCCATGCCAAACATACCCTTAGGGTTAGAGAGATTTTTTGCGCAACTGACAGCGAAGCTCTATCGAATTGTTTTCAGGATTGTAACCGTTGTTGAATTAATGAAAACATTGAAAAATTAACTATTCTTATTATGTCGCCTAATCAAACTGGATTCCGCACAATTTGACTAGGTTATAGATATTACCTGAGCTAAACGTATATGGAAAACGGTCCTCACAAGTGGTATCAGAGTTTGGAGGCTGATATCTGAGACATTCAACAAGATTCAGACATTGAAGACTTCTTTCTACTCATTTTCTTCATTTCTCACAAATTTAGTCAGAATGGACTGATTTTTTTGAGGGTTATAAAAAACGTTTTTAACAAAGCCTCTGAAAATTTAGACTAAAATTCAATCAGAATCATGATAAAAATGTCAAAAAACGAGAAAACTTGATTTTTTCCGTTCGCACGAAGGAACTACGTCTGCACGAACTTACTATGTCCACACGGAAGTAAACTTTGTTTGTTTGAAAATTATACCTTTGCGCGAATGTAATCAATTTGTTTAAATTTTGTGTCAGGTTCGCACGAACTTATACATCCACACCAAAGGGATCTTTTTCAATCAGTTTCAGGTACATCCGCACGAGCTCTCTTTCACATCAATTTTTCTACATCCGTACCAAACTTTACGCACAATGAAAAACGAGTTCTATAATGCGTTTGCTACAACTCCTACAACGGTGGTTCAAAATCTCAATTTAGACAACGAGATGGGGGAACAATAACAAAGCCACCAAAGCTTATGAGTATGGACGATTATAAAGGTTGGCATGAAAGGTTTGAGAATTGGGTACAGATCAAATATCTGGATTGTTGGTATTCAACAGATGAAGAATATACAACTCCAGTCGGAGAGAATGGTCAAAAGAAAAGTCTAACCTAGTTCACTCCAACTGAGAAAGAAAAGTTCATAAGAAAGAAAAATATGTCGAATCTTCTACAACAAGCTATAAAAGAAGATATATTCACACTACTCCAACATCAGGGTAATGCACAATCCATATGGTTGGCTTTCAAAGTGAAATTTCAAGGGAGTATGTCTATGTAGAATGTAACACCTCGTAAAATCACATCCAATACAATGGTGACACGTGTCATAAACCCTAATTTTGATTAAAGATATCTTGAGGGACTAAAACTGTCAAACAGTGCAAAGATGTAATTAGAAGGACCAAAAGCGTTAACATGCCAACTTGTGCCTCTGAATGACTCTGTATAACGTCCGTATTCATTATTGAATAAATTCTCAGACACTAAAAGCCGTTTGCGCTTAAAAATCAAAGTTACAAAACACAGGGGTTAAAAGTGTCAACATGTTAATTTTTACCTCTGAGAGGCCTTTTAACGTTCCCAAAAGTTTTGTAGAACATTAATACACCCTCAAGAATATCTGATAAAAGTTTCATTAAGATCCGATTCAAAATTTTGATGTAAATTGAAGTTTCCAAGAATAGGGGTTAAAAGTGTAAATATCACAATTCTTCATACAGGAGCCATTTACAATGTGTCAAAGACTTACAAATGCATGGCTACACTCCCTAGGACAACCCAGACCTGATTACATTGACCATGCATGCTGAAAAAGTCAGTTATTCGCGTTCAGAAAGTGTAGGGGCTGATCATGCAAACAAACAAAAGAACTTTAAAACTTGGTGTCTCGCGTGGCGCGCCAGGACTGCCCTGGTCTGGCGCGTGGCGCGACAGGTAAGGTTTTCCAGCAGAACTGGCAGGTGCCCAGCTTTGCAACCTGCAATCTTGTGAAGATCTTCTGCAGCCTGTTTCGAATTCAGCAGCTCATATAACTGTTTTGGAAAACCACTATACACTTATTAGCATCATAAAACACCTAGGGAACACTTGTCTTGATCCTAGAACACTTGAAATCCTATATAAAGGCCTCATTGCTTCACTTGTTCATTCACACTTCAAGAAATTTCACAAACACACTCTCAAAGCAAGTTCTCTGGAGCAACCTGGTCTTTAAGGAGGCTCTATTAGTTCAAATTTTTCGTGCTAAGGACTCTTGTAAGTGCTCTTAGCTTCTGTAATTAAGGTTTTATTAGTTTAATGACCAAAAGTCAAAGCTATCGTAATTAAGCTTTGACTTAGTGATTAATCACTAATGGTCCAGCCATTATTCGAATTGAAAGTGGCTATAAGTTGGTAATTATGTAGGTAATAAACCCTTAAAAGGGCATCTACTGATTTCCACTCTAACGTGGTCAATTATCGGGTTAAACTTGTTATTAAAAAGTCAACATAATCTGTTTTTGCAAATAAATCCATAACTAGTAATGTAGAAGTTATGGAACATGTTTAAACACTAAAAGAACTTGGTAAATAATATAAGGACATGTTTAGGCATGTTCAACCCGACGATTCTGAGTTTAAGCTCGGTTCGGAACCGAAAGTCGCAAAAGTAGACTTTTGCTTTGACTTTCAGTTCTGACCCGATTAGGCTTGGTTTAGATATGTCTTAGGGTTCCATTAGGACCATATTACATGTTAGTATAACACTCTGAGATTATACAATATGGTTCCTTTGTAATCCGAATCATTTGCATGTTTCCGTTATATGCTTGATTATTGACCATTATGCCCTTTTGATATTAAAAAGAGATTTTTGAAAATGTGAGAGGACAAAAACCTTTATAACTGATTTATTAACATGTCCTAAAATTTTGACATCAGTTTGAGGTCTAAATTAGAAGTTATGATCGATATCGTAAATTGAAGCCTTTTTATTAATTAAACGGCGTTTCTGGCATAAAACCTATTTAAACCCAAATTTTGACACCAAACCTCTTACCCACTGATGTAATATAATATTTAGGGGTTTTTGGAAATTTTTATTGAATTTTAAACTGATTACATCATAGAGTTTTAAAGTAAATTCAGTATTGACGAAATTGCCCTTTTCTTGGATAAAATGAGTTTTACATAACATTTTTATACCAAACCTTTTGCTACTGATTTCATATATTAAATAAAATATTTTGAGTTATATAAACTGATAAAAAACTCAACTTTCCTTATATAACCTGAAAATCGCCTAAAACCGACTTTTTACGCATTTTAAACACATAGTATGGGTTAAAACTATGTTTAACATCTAAGACCCATTACCTACTGATTTTATAAGTAAATTTTGATACTTTAACAGTAGGTAAAATTTTTAAACTCATATATCCAGAATTGACCCTTAAAGCTTATGTGGAATGACCAAAATGCCCTTTCGGTGCATAGTTTGGTCATAAATAATAAATTTCACATATATGCAATATCTTACTGATATAACCTACTAAAATAAATATTTTTACTGATCATTTTACACCAGAACCTCAGATTAATATTTAACCTCTTTTAAAATCTTTAAAATGACCAAAATACCCCTACGGGGCTTAATTTGATTTTAAATTCGTTTTGCGCATAATGGAAGGTATCCTACCGATATCATAACACATTTTAAGCATATTAACTTAGGGAACCTGTTCATGACTCTTTTGGTTACCCGTTATGCATTTTTTCGCGTTCGGTACGGTTTATGTAACTAGTTTGCATAAATTGACCGAAACGGGTCAAACCTTATCGTTTTTACCTCAAAATCCAGAATGTGTTTAGTTTAGTTTACCCATATTATACAAGTCTTCATACTTGTCGGGTCTAAATCATATTCTAATCCGGTCTTCGCTTAATCTTGTGTTTTGAACCGTATACCTTTCCTTAAAACTAACCGGTCTAAGTTAAGACTTAAATGAGACCCGTTAGGATTCTAATAGGTTATTAAAAACCTTCGTTCCAGATTAGGAGCCCGGTAAAAGCTATCTGTACTTGCTTGATTTACGGCTGGGAATAAATTTATATTTTTGCTCAGGTAAATACTTTTAACTTATTTTCCCTCAAACGGGCTTGGGATACGGTATATGAAATACCGCTTGGTCGAGTATTGAATCTTTAATAATATGAAGGTTAAATCATTGAGATAACCCGTTTAATCTGGTTTGTTTGTTTTAAACCTTTGGGGGGTTAATGACCATGTCCTGGATATCCTCGAGTCATTCATTGAAATGGCCACGACTTAAGCATGGGGTGTAGGCATACACCTGCTGGTGCGTATGTAAAATGATATACCTACTTGTTCGAGAATAACTCGCCGTAGGTTGTATTATGTGGTGTGTCTATTAATCTTTAACCCAGTATTCAACCTGGGCTACTGAACGTATAACAAACATATAATTCTTTTACAAGATTGTTTTTAAATAATTATCCCAAGTATAAACACTTTTCAAAAGAGTCAGTTAATTGTGCATTTAGTCAATCCTTTATAAACACTTTTCAAAAGAGTCAGTTAATTGTATTTACCAGTGTAAATTGACGTATTTTTCAAAAAGACTAAGTGCAGGTACTAAGCGAAATGGGCTGGCTACTCCTAGCATCGAATAAAGACTCTTGCAAGCTTTAGATGTTTAAAAATCTGTTGAACAATAATTCTGTTTATCCTTTGGTCCGCCTGTGGATCTTTTTACAATCCGTTGTAATACTTTATGTTACTTTCATTCGGTTTGTAATATTTTTACTTTAGACTTCCGCTGTGCATTGAACTGTGATAAATTGACTATGATGATATCAACTACGTCACGATACTCCCCACTGGGCCCACCGGTAATACGTGGAAATATCGAGGTGTGACAGGTTGGTATCAGAGACAGGTTTGAGTGAATTAAATACTAGCCTTTTGTGTTTAATCTCAATGACACAGTTGCACATTCCTCGACTTCCGAGTCTAGCCAAAGGACTTAGGACTAAATCCTAATCTTTTATTTTGTCCTTTATTGTTTTCCTTGGTCGTTTCCTTTGTTTGTTTTGACAGGATCAAGAAAAATTCCTCCAAGATTCAGGAGAGGAGGACGAGGAAAGGCGCCATTCACCACTCCTAACGATCATGAGGCCGGGCCTTCCCATCGGCGAACTCCGTCAGCTACTATGAGCACTAGTCCTCAAGAAGATTGGAGGACCTACTTGGAGCTGGCGAGGCATTCAGTCTCGCTCAGTTCATCACCTTCTTACCATCACTCTTTTGGGCCACATTCAGAGAACGAGCCCAAAGATTCACACCACTCTTTCTTGCCGTTGTAGCGGTCAAGCTCACATCGGGCCTTCCAGGACCCGACCCCGTATTTCCAGAGCCGGTTCAACCTGACAAATCAGATTGAAGAACCAATTGGCCATAACCCATTGGGCCCTGAAGACCACTTCCCTGAAGCTCAGGGTATGGATATGGATGATGACCCCGATCCTGCCGAACCTCCATCTGGAATGCCCACGCATCCCATAGAGATTTCAGATGGGTCATCTTTTCATGGATCACCTTATCGGGGTCCAGACAACTATGAAGCAAGGTTTCGCTCATATCCTTGGGAGTTCACTCCCTCTTACAACCCACCTCTACAGCAGCAGCGGGATCTCTCTAAGGATTCACGTTTTCAGGCGGTTACGCCGCCACCGCCGCCACCAGTGCAGCGACTGCCTCCGGAGCCACCGAGGCGAAGAAGAACAGGTGCACGGATGTCCGTGCGAGGAGGGGATTTCCACTTCAGCACCCCTCAACATTCCAGTGACAGCCACTACCCGCTACTATATGAAGACCCGCAGATGGGTGGGCCTTCAAACCCCGTTTCTGAGGTGGACTCTGTGCCAGTCGCACCACCACCACCACACATGGGTTTTGATAACCCGATTCCTTCATACGCCGGTACAGCGGCGTATAACCCTTTCGAGCAGCCAGCCTACCCTGGGTACAACTACTACAATGCCCCCGATGTTGACCCATATCTCGTAACGGCCAACTACAATGCTCTTCACCCTGAAGGACCTTATGCAGCTTCGTACCAGTCTGGGTACCAAGCATATGGGTACCAATACCCGCTACCTACTCAACCTCCGCAGCAACAGCCGCCGCAACCGCCGCTGATCCCGCCACCGCAACAACAGGAGATTCTTCAGAGGTTGAACCAGGTGGAGCGAGAGGTTCAGGAAGAGCGTAGAAGCCGCCGAGGTCTACTTAAGGGTTTGGCAGACCTGATCAAGGGGAAGAAGAAGAGGGATTATTGAAATTCCTTAATATATTTGTTTTGTAATCTTTATTTTCAATTAAGCCCCTGCATGGACATTTATTTATGTACCTAGTCCATGCGAGGACTTGTATTTTCATTTTAGCCCCTGCGTGGGCAAATTATTTATGTAAAAAGTCCCGTTTAGGGCAACCTATGTACTTCTTTTAAAATTAGTGGAATGGTTTATTTAAATCTCATTGTCATCTTATGTATGAATATAATATATGAAATAAATAAAAAATATCATTCCTTTTTAAATGATCTGCCTTAAAATATTAAATAAGAATCTTAAAGGGTATAACCTAGCCTGCCAGATGTGATTCGGTAAAAATCACACATGTCATCCTTATATTGGATTCTTCCAGATTCCTTATTTAAGCTAATGATCTGTAAGTCATGGGTTCAAATCATCAATTAAGATGGTTATATATGAGACATCCACTTGTAATGTAGTGCCTACGGGCTATAATAATTATCAAATAAGAAAAAAGAAGCTGTTGTCTACGAATCCTTGTCGATAAAAGGTAATGAACTACGTTCAAACCTTAATGCCTCGATTCTCTGAGATCATTGCTTAAAATTGTCCTTGTGACTAGGCCTTGTGTGCCATTAATAATACCCTTAATACTTTATAATTAGGATAAATTATAATGAAAATCCTAAATAAATATGATTAACAAATTAACCATATATGGTCTATTCTTACCATGGTTAATGAATCATCAGAAATAATGATTCCATAATAACCTTTGAATAAAATATTGTCAACTGTTTTGTAGCAAACAAGCTACATGGCTGAATCGGAGGAAGTTAACAGTCACCCAAGAGAGAATAATGATACCACCAGGATTAATGTAGCTGGTGCAGATCTTCAGGCGTTGATAGACAATGCCGTTACTAGAGCACTTGATAGACAGTTCAAGGAATCAAGTGGTACATGCTCTAAGACTCATTCTGAGGCTCATAGTAAGCCCCCTTCTAAAGTGAACGAGTCAAAGAAGGACGATGCTCGTCACTCGTCAAATCAGTAGAGTGTTCCATCTAAGAATATTGTGTTCAATCAAGAGCCCCGTGGTAAGACCTGCTCTTACAAGTATTTTGTCTCCTGCAAGCCAAGAGACTTCACAGGGGAGAAGGGAGCCATAGATTGTATGACCTGGCTCGATGAAATGGACACTGTTGTTGATATTAGTGGTTGTGCTGAACAAGACATTGTAAAGTTTGTGTCGCAGTCATTTAAGGGTGAAGTGTTAGCTTGGTGGATATCCCTAATCCAAGCTACAGGAAAGATCCACTTATATAGCATGTCTTGGGAGCAGTTTGTTGCTCTAATCAAAGAAAATTTCTGCCCTCAACATGAAGTTGAGAAGATTGAGACTGACTTCCTGACATTGGTTATGAAGAACTTAGACTGTCAGGCGTATCTCACGAGCTTCAACACTATGTCGCGATTGGTTCCATACTTGGTTACACCAGAACCGAAACGTATCTATCGATTTATTGGAGGTTTAGCCCCAGAGATTAAGGCAAGTGTGAAAGCATCAAGATCTACTACCTTTAGGTCAGTGGCTGATTTATCGTTATCCCTTACTCTTGATGCGGTTAGGCAGAGATCGCTTAGGAACTCTGATGAGGGGAAAAGGAAACGTGAGGATGAGAGCTCACGCCGTTCTGAGAAGAAACATAAAGGGAAATCTGATAACAAGAAGAGTCCAGGGTTCAAAAAGGATAGTCAGCAGTTGGGTGAAAAACCCAAGTGTAAAACCTGCAAGAAGCGTCATCTGGGGAAGTGCAGGTTCGAATCAAAATCCTAATCACAGCCTAGGGCTTGTGGGATTTGCAAGTCAAGTGAACACAAAACGTTGGATTGCAAGAAAATAAAGGATGCTACTTGTTACAACTGTAATGAGAAGGGGCACATCAAGTCCAACTGCCCAAAATATTCAAAGAAACCTGAAGAAGGTAAAAAGACCAATGCTCGGGTCTTTCAAATGAATGCTCGGGAGGCCGTTCAGGATGACAACGTGATAACAGGTACCTTTCTTATCAATGATGTTTATGCAAGGGTATTGTTTGATTCGAGTGCAGATAAGTCGTTTGTGGATAATAAATTTTGTAAGTTATTAAATCTGCCTGTTAAAACCCTAAGCATAAAGTATGAAGTAGAATTGGCTGATGGTACCATAGAAACTGCTTCAACCGTGTTAGACGGATGTTTTATATCCATTAGGAACCACTTTTTTCCATTGTCTTTGCTTCCTTTGAAACTAGCTGGATTCGACATAGTGATAGGCATGGACTGGTTATCTCATAACCAAGCTCAGATCGTTTGTGACAAGAAGCAAGTGGTTATTAAAACTCCTTATGGTAAGCCGTTGACAATTCAAGGGGACACTCAGTATGGGTTGCCTAAGCAAGTGTCTATGCTTAAGGCGTCAAGATGTTTGAAGAAGGGTTGTGTCATTTACATGGCACAAGTGACTATTGATGAACCAAAGCCCAAGATCGAAGACATCCCTATCATCTCCGAATACCCTGATGTATTCCCTGAAGAACTACCTGGTTTACCCCCAGATAGAAAAGTGGAGTTCAGAATCGACATTATTCCTGGAGCTACACCAGTTGCAAGAGCACCTTACCGGTTGGCACCAACTGAGATGAAAGAGTTAAGAACTCAGTTGGATGATTTGTTGGCAAAAGGATTTATTATACGTAGCTCATCTCCTTGGGGAGCACCGATACTATTTGTGAAGAAGAAGGATGGCTCGATGCGTTTATGCATCAATTGTCGCGAGCTAAACAAGGTTACAATCAAGAACAGATACCCATTGCCCAGGATCGACGATCTGTTCGATCAACTTCAAGGGGCAAGTTACTTCTCCAAGATTGACTTGAGGTCAGGTTACCACCAGCTGAAGGTCAGAGATGAAGATGTGCATAAGAATGCATTCAGAACTCGTTATGGTCATTACGAGTTCTTGGTGATGCCATTTGGGCTCACTAATGCATCAGCAACTTTCATGGACCTCATGAATCGCGTTTGTAAACCCTATTTGGACAAGTTTGTCATTGTTTTTATTGATGACATACTCATCTACTCAAAGAACCAAGCCGATCATGAAAAGCATCTTCGATGTATCCTTAAACTTCTTCAGCAAGAGAAGCTCTACGCCAAGTTTTTGAAATGTGAGTTTTGGCTTCGTGAAGTCCAATTTCTTGGACATATGGTTAGCGAGCGTGGTATCCAGGTGGATCCCGCTAAGATTGAAGCCATCATGAATTGGCAAGAACTAAAGACGCCCACAGAGATTCGCAGCTTCTTGGGTCTGGCAGGATATTACAGGCGTTTTATTGAAAATTTCTCAAGGATTGCTGCACCCCTGACTTCTTTGACTCGAAAGAATATAAAGTTTGATTGGGGTCCCAAGCAACAGGAATCCTTTGAGATTCTTAAGCAAAAGTTGAGCAATGCTCCGGTTTTGAAATTGCCTGAAGGAATTGAAGAGTTTGTGGTATACTGCGATGCGTCACATACTGGAATGGGTTGTGTACTCATGCAAAGAGGCAAGGTCATTGCCTATGCCTCGCGACAATTGAAGGTGCATGAAAAGAATTACACCACTCATGATTTGGAGTTGGGTGCCGTTGTATTTGCACTAAAGCTATGGAGGCATTATTTATATGGCACCAAATGTGTGATCTATTCTTATCTCAAGAGCCTTCAGCATCTGTTTAACCAGAAGGATCTGAACATGAGACAGCGTCGATGGATGGAGACACTAAATGATTATGATTGTGAAATCCGATATCATCCAGGCAAAGCAAATGTAGTCACTGATGCTTTGAGCAGGATCGAACGAGTTAAGCCTATTAGAATCAATGCCAAGAGCATTGAATTGAAGAACAGCTTGATTGAAAAGTTGTTAGCCGCTCCGAAGAAAGCTGTGTTAGAAGCTAACTATCCAAATGAAAAGTTAGGTGTAACTGCTGAACAGTGATCATATGGTAAGGATGGAATCCTAAAATTGAATGGACGAATATGGGTTCCAATCTATGGAGGACTTAGGGATGTGATTCTTCAAGACGCCCATAGTTTCAAGTATTATGTTCATCCTGGTAGTGATAAGATGTACCAGGATTTAAAGGCAAATTATTGGTGGATAGGTTTGAAGAAATCTATAGCCACTTATGTGGCCAAATGTTTGACGTGCGCATAAGTTAAAGATGAACACCAGAATCCGTCAGGTTTGCTACAACAGCCTGAACTTCCCACCTGGAAGTGGGAAATGGTAACTATGGATTTCATTACTAAGTTACCGAAAACAAAGCGAGGAAACGATACTATTTGGGTGATAGTCGACAGGTTGACCAAGTCAGCCCACTCCTTGCCGATTAAAGAAACCCACAGCTCTGACAAGCTAGCTCAGCTATACGTGGATGAGATTGTATCTCTTCATAGAGTACCAATGTCTATTATCTCTGATAGGGATACAAGATATACATCTCACTTTTGGAAAAGCTTTCAGCAATCTCTAGGCACTCGCCTAAACTTCAGCACTGCTTATCATCCGCAGACGGATGGGCAAAGCGAGCGTACAATTCAAACACTTGAGGATATGCTATGAGCTTGTGTTATTGAATTAGGAGGGAGTTGGGATGATCATCTTCCATTGATTGAATTTTCATATAATAATAGCTATCATTCGAGTATTCAAGCTGCACCTTTTGAAGCTTTATACGGAAGAAAATGTAGGACGCCAGTTTGTTGGGCGGAAGTTGGAGATGTCCAACTAACAGGACCTGATATAGTCCTGGAGACGACAGATAAGATTATGCAGATACATGATCATCTCAAAGCTGCCAGGGATAGGCAGAAAAGCTACGCAGATAAAAGGCGTAAACCTCTGAAATTCGAGGTAGGTGACAAAGTGTTACTTAAGGTATCACCCTGGAAAGAGGTAATGCATTTTGGAAAGAAAGGCAAGTTGAGCCCAAGATACATAGGACCATTCGAGATCATCAAATGTGTCGGGACTGTAGCTTATAAGCTAAATCTGCCGGAAGAGATCATTGGAATTCATAATGTGTTCCATATCTGCAACTTGAAGAAGTGTCTGGCTGATGAATCACTAGCCATGCCACATAAGGAAGTACAGATAGACGAAAGCTTAAAATTAGTTGAAAAACCTTTGTCGATCGAGGATCGACAGGTTAAAAAGCTTCGAAAGAAGCATGTGCCTATTGTAAAGGTAAAATGGGATGCCCGTAGAGGCCCCGAATACACGTGGGAGGTTGAATCCACGATGAAGCAGAAATACCCTCATTTATTTCAGTAAATCTCAAGGTCGAGATTTCTTTTAAGGGGGTAAGGATGTAACACCTCGTAAAATCACATCCAATACAATGGTGACACGTGTCATAAACCCTAATTGTGATTAAAGATATCTTGAGGGACTAAAACTGTCAAACAGTGCAAAGATGTAATTAGAAGGACCAAAAGCGTTAACATGCCAACTTGTGCCTCTGAATGACTCTGTATAAAGTTCGTATTCATTATTGAATAAATTGTCAGACACTAAAAGCCGTTTGCGCTTAAAAATCAATGTTACAAAACACAGGGGTTAAAGTGTCAACATGTTAATTTTTACCTCTGAGATGCCTTTTAACGTTCCCAAAAGTTTTGTAGAACATTATTACACCCTCAAGAATATCTGATAAAAGTTTTATTAAGATCCGATTCAAAATTTTGATGTAAATTGAAGTTTCCAAGAATAGGGGTTGAAAGTGTAAATATCACAATTCTTCATACGGGAGCCATTTACAATGTGTCCAAGACTTACAAATGCATGGCTACACTCCCTAGGACAACCCAGACCTGATTACATAGACCATGCATGCTGAAAAAGTCAGTTATTCGCGTTCAGAAAGTGCAGGGGCTGATCATGCAAACAAATAAAAGAACTTTAAAACTTGGTGTCTCGCGTGGCACGCTAGCACTGCCCTGGTCTGGCGTGTGGCTCGACAGGTAAAGTTTTCCAGCAGAACTGGCAGGTGCCCAGCTCTGCAACCTGCAATCTTGTGAAGATCTTCTGCAGCCTGTTTCGAATTCAGCAGCTGATTTAACTGTTTTGCAAAACCACTATACACTTGTTAGCATCATAAAACACCTAGGGAACACTTGTCTTGATCCTAGAACACTTGAAATCCTATATAAAGGCCTCATTGCTTCACTTGTTCATTCACACTTCAAGAAATTTCACAAACACACTCTCAAAGCAAGTTCTCTGGAGCAACCTGGTCTTTAAGGAGGCTCTATTAGTTCAAATTTTTCATGCTAAGGACTCTTATAAGTGCTCTTAGCTTCTGTAATTAAGGTTTTATTAGTTTAATGACCAAAAGTCAAAGCTATCGTAATTAAGCTTTGACTTAGTGATTAATCACTAATGGTCCAGCCATTATTCGAATTGAAAGTGGCTATAAGTTGGTAATTATGTAGGTAATAAACCCTTAAAAGGGCACCTACTAATTTCCACTCTAACTTGGTCAATTGTCGGGTCAAACTTGTTATTAAAAAGTCAACATAATCTGTTTTTGCAAATAAATCCATAACTAGTAATGTAGAAGTTATGGAACATGTTTAAACACTAAAATAACTTTGTAAATAATATAAGGACATGTTTAGGCATGTTCAACCCGACGATTCTGAGTTTAAGCTCGGTTCGGAACCAAAAGTCGCAAAAGTAGACTTTTGCTTTGACTTTCAGTTCTGACCCGATCAGGCTTGGTTTAGATATGCTTTAGGGTTCCATTAGGACCATATTATATGTTAGTATAACCCCTCTGAGATTATATAATATGGTTCCTTTGTAATCCGAATCATTTACATGTTTCCGTTATATGCTTGATTATTGACCATTATGCCCTTTTGATATTAAAACAAGATTTTTGAAAATGTGAGAGGACAAAAACCTTTATAACTGATTTATTAACATGTCCTAAAAATTTGACATCAGTTTGAGGTCTAAATTAGAAGTTATGATCGATATCGTAAATTGAAGCCTTTTTATTAATTAAACGGCGTTTCTGGCATAAAACCTATTTAAACCCAAATTTTGACACCAAACCTCTTACCCACTGATGTAATATAATGTTTAGGGGATTTTGGAAATTTTTATTGAATTTTAAACTGATTACATCATAGAGTTTTAAAGTAAATTCAGTAATGACGAAATTGCCCTTTTCTTGGATAAATTGAGTTTTACATAACATTTTGATACCAAACCTTTTGCTACTGATTTCATATATTAAATAAAATATTTTGAGTTATATAAACTGATCAAAAACTCAGCTTTCCTTATATAACCTGAAAATCGCCTAAAACCGACTTTTTACGCATTTTAAACACATAGTATGGGTTAAAACTATGTTTAACATCTAAGACCCATTACCTACTGATGTTATAAGTAAATTTTGATACTTTAACAGTAGGTAAAAGTTTTAAACTCAGATTTCCAGAATTGACTCTTAAAGCTTATGTGGAACGACCAAAATGCCCTTTCGGTGCCTAGTTTGGTCATAAACAATAAATTTCACATATATGCAATATCTTACTAATATAACCTACTAAAATAAATATTTTTACTGATCATTTTAGACCAGAACCTCAGATTAATATTTAACCTCTTTTAAAATCTTTAAAATGACTAAAATACCCCTACGGGGCTTAATTTGATTTTAAATTCGTTTTGGGTATAATGGAAGGTATCCTACTGATATCATAACACATTTTAAGCATATTAACTTAGGGAACCTGTTCATGACTCTTTTGGTTACCCGTTATGCATTTTTTCGCGTTCGGTACGGTTTATGTGACTAGTTTGCATAAATTGACCGAAACGGGTCAAACGTTATCATTTTTACCTCAAAATCCAGAATGTGTTTAGTTTACCCATATTATAGAAGTCTTCATACTTGTCGGGTCTAAATCACATTCTAATCTGGTCTACGCTTAATCTTGCGTTTTGAACCGTATACATTTCCTTAAAACTAACCGGTCTAAGTTAAGACTTAAATGAGACCCATTAGGATTCTAATAGGTTATTAAAAACCTTCGTTCCAGATTAGGAGCCCGGTAAAAGCTATCTGTACTTGCTTGATTGATTTATGGCTGGGAATAAATTTATATTTTTGCTCAGATAAATACTTTTAACTTATTTTCCCTTATACGGGCTTGCGATACGGTATATAAAATACCGCTTGGTCGGGTATTGAATCTTTAATCATATGAAGGTTAAATCATTGAGATAACCCGTTTAATCTGGTTTGTTTGTTTTAAACCTTTGGGGAGTTAATGACCATGTCCTGGATATCCTCGGCTCATTCATTGAAATGGCCACGACTTAAGCACGGGGTGTAGGCATACACCTGCCGGTGCGTATGTAAAATGATATACCTGCTTGTTCGAGAATAACTCGCCATAGGTTGTATTATGTGGTGTGTCTATTAATCTTTAACCCAGTAGTCAACTCGGGCTACTGAACGTATAACAAACATATAATTCTTTTACAAGATTGTTTTTAAATAATTATCCCAAGTATAAAAGGATATTTGTTCCTTGTGCACTAAGTCAATCCTTTATAAACACTTTTCAAAAGAGTCGGTTAATTGTATTTACCAGTGTAAACTGACGTATTTTTCAAAAAGACTAAGGTACTATGGGAAATGGGCTGGCTACTCCTAGCATCGAATAAAGAGTCTTGCAAGCTTTAGATGTTTAAAAATCTGTTGAACAATAATTCTGTTTATCCTTTGGTCCGCCTGTGGATCTTTTTATAATCCGTTGTAATACTTTATGTTACTTTCATTCGGTTTGTAATATTTTTACTTTAGACTTCCGCTGTGCATTGAACTATGATAAATTGACTATGATGATATCAACTACGTCACGATACTCTCCACCGGCCCCACCGGTAATACGTGGAAATATCGGGGTGTGACAGGTTGGTATCAGAGACAGGTTTGAGTGTATTAAACACTAGCCTTTTGTGTTTAATCTCAATGACACAGTTGCACATTCCTCGACTTCCGAGTCTAGGCAAAGGACTTAGGACTAAATCCTAATATTTTATTTTGTCCATTATTGTTTTCCTTGGTTGTTTGCTTTGTTTGTTTTGATAGGATCAAGAAAAATACCGCCAAGATTCAGGAGAGGAGGACGAGGCAAGGCGCCATTCACCACTCCTAACGATCATGAGGCCGGGCCTTCTCACCAGCGAACTCCGTCAACTACTATGAGCTCTAGTCCTCAAGAAGATTGGAGGACCTACTTGGAGCTGGCGAGTCGTTCAGTCTCGCTCAGTTCATCACCTTCTTACCATCACTCGTTTGGGCCAAATTCAGAGAACGAGCCCGAAGATTCACGCCACTCTTTCTTGCTGTTGTAGCGGTCAAGCTCACATCGGGCCTTCCAGGACCCGACCCCGTATTTCCAGAGCTGGTTCAACCCGAGAAATCAGATTGAAGAACCAATGGGCCATAACCCATTGGGCCCTGAAGACCACTTCCCTGAAGCTCAGGGTATGGATATGGATGATGACCCCGATCCTGCCGAACCTCCATCTGGGACGCCCACGCATCCCATAGAGATTTCAGATGGGTTATCTTTTCATGGATCACCTTATCAGGGTCCAGAGAGATATGAAGCAAGGTTTGCCTCATATCCTTGGGAGTTCACTCCCTCTTACAACCCACCTCTACAGCAGCAGCTGGATCTCTCTGAGGATTCACTTTTTCAGGTGGTTACGCCGCCACCGCCGCCACCAGTGCAGCAACTGCCTCCGGAGCCACCGAGGCGAAGAAGAACAGGTGCACGGATATCTGTGCGAGGAGGGGATTTCCACTGCAGCACCCCTCAACACTCAAGTGGCAGCCACTACCCGCCACTATATGAAGACCCGCAGATGGGTGGGCCTTCAAACCTCGTTTCTGAGGTGGACTCTGCGCCAGTCGCACCACCACCACCACACATGGGTTTTGATAACCCGATTCCTTCATACGCCGATACAGTGGCATATAACCCTTTCGAGCAGCTAGCCTACCCTGGGTACAACTACTACAATGCCCCCGATGTTGACCCATATCTCGTAGCGGCCAACTACAATGCTCTTCACCCTGAAGGACCTTATGCAGCTTCGTACCAGTCTGGGTACCAAGCCTATGGGTACCAATACCCGCCACCTACTCAACCTCCGCAGCAACAGCTGCCGCAGCCGCCGCTGATCTCACCACCGCAACAACAGGAGATTCTTCAGAGGTTGAACTAGGTGGAGCGAGAGGTTCAGGAAGAGCGTAGAAGCCGCCGAGGTCTACTTAAGGGTTTGGCAGACCTGATCAAGGGGAAGAAGAAGAGGGATTATTGAAATTCCTTAATATATTTGTTTTGTAATCTTTATTTTCAATTAAGTCCCTGCGTGGACATTTATTTATGTACCTAGTCCCTGTGAGGACTTGTATTTTCATTTTAGCCCCTGCGTGGGCAAATTATTTATGTAAAAAGTCCCGTTTAGGGCAACCTATGTACTTCTTTTAGAATTAGTGGAATGCTTTATTTAAATCTCATTGTCATATTATGTATGAATATAATATATGAAATAAATCAAAAATATCATTCCTTTTTAAATGATCTGCCTTAAAATATTAAATAAGAATCTTAAAGGGTATAACCTAGCCTGTATGTCATTATAGACCTGGCCATGATGGTAAAACCTGTTTAAAAATATTCAAATCCTTGTTAACATCTGAAAACATGTTAGCACTCCTGGCAGATGTGATTCGGTAAAAATCACACATGTCATCCTTATATTGGATTCTTACAGATTCCTTATTTAACCTAATGATCTGTAAGTCATGGGTTCAAATCATCAATTAAGATGGTTATATATGAGACATCCGCTTGTAATGCAGTGCCTACGGGCTATAATAATTATCAAATAAGACAAAAGACAGTTGTAGTCTACGACTCCCTGTCGATAAATGGTAATGAACTACGTTCAAACCTTAATGCCTCGATTCTCTGAGATCATGGCTTAAAATTGTCCTTGTGACTAGGCCTTATGTGCCATTAATAATACCCTTAATACTTTATAATTAGGATAAATTATAATGAAAATCCTAAATAAATATGATTAACAAATTAACCATATTTGGTCTATGCTTACCATGGTTAATGAATCATTAGAAATAATGATTCCATAATAACCTCTGAATAAAATATTGTCAACTGTTTTGTAGCAAACAAGCTACATGGCTGAATCGGAGGAAGTTAACAGTCACCCAAGAGAGAATAATGATACCACCAGGATTAATGTAGCTGGTGCAGATCTTCAGGCGTTGATAGACAATGCCGTTACTAGAGCACTTGATAGACAGTTCAAGGAATCAAGTGGCACACGCTCTAAGACTCATTCTGAGGCTCATAGTAAGCCCCCTTTTAAAGTGAACGAGTCAAAGAAGGACGATGCTCGTCACTCGTCAAATCAGCAGAGTGTTCCATCTAAGAATATTGTGTTCAATCAAGAGCCCCATGGTAAGACCTGCTCTTACAAGTATTTTGTCTCCTGCAAGCCAAGAGACTTCACAGGGGAGAAGGGAGCCATAGATTGTATGACCTGGCTCGATGAAATGGACACTGTTGTTGATATTAGTGGTTGTGCTGAACAAGACATTGTAAAGTTTGTGTCGCAGTCATTTAAGGGTGAAGCGTTAGCTTGGTGGATATCCCTAATCCAAGCTACAGGAAAGATCCACTTATATAGCATGTCTTGGGAGCAGTTTGTTGCTCTAATCAAAGAAAATTTCTGCCCTCAACATGAAGTTGAGAAGATTGAGACTGACTTCCTGACATTGGTTATGAAGAACTTGGACTATCAGGCGTATCTCACGAGCTTCAACACTATGTCGCGATTGGTTCCATACTTGGTCACACCAGAACCAAAATGTATCGCTCGATTTATTGGAGGTTTAGCCCCAGAGATTAAGGCAACTGTGAAAGCATCAAGACCTACTACCTTTAGGTCAGTGGCTAATTTGTCGTTATCCCTTACTCTTGATGCGGTCAGGCAGAGATCGCTTAGGAACTCTGATGAGGGGAAAAGGAAATGTGAGGATGAGAGCTTACGCCGTTCTGAGAAGAAACATAAAGGGAACTCTGATAACAAGAAGGGTCCAGGGTTCAAAAAGGATAGTCAGCAGTTGGGTGAAAAACCCAAGTGTAAAACCTGCAAGAAGCGTCATCTAGGGAAGTGCATGTTCGAATTAAAATCCCAATCACAGCCTAGGGCTTGTGGGATTTGCAAGTCAAGTGAACACAAAGCGTTGGATTGCAAGAAAAGAAAGGATGCTACTTGTTACAACTGTAACGAGAAGGGGCGCATCAAGTCCAACTGCCCAAAGTATTCAAAGAAACCTGAAGAAGGTAAAAAGACCAATGCTCGGGTCTTTCAAATGAATGCTCGGGAGGCCGTTCAGGACGACAACGTCATAACAGGTACCTTTCTTATCAATGATGTTTATGCAAGGGTATTGTTTGATTCGGGTGCAGATAAGTCGTTTGTGGATAATAAATTTTGTAAGTTATTAAATCTGCCTGTTAAAACCCTAAGCATAAATTATGAAGTAGAATTGGCCGATGGTACCATAGAAACTGCTTCAACCATGTTAGACGGATGTTTTATATCCATTAGGAACCACTCTTTTCCATTGTCTTTGCTTCCTTTGAAACTAGTTGGATTCGACATAGTGATAGGCATGGACTGGTTATCTCATAACCAAGCTCAGATCGTTTGTGACAAGAAGCAAGTGGTTATTAAAACTCCTTATGGTAAGCCGTTGACAATTCAAGGAGACACTCAGTATGGGTTACCTAAGCAAGTGTCTATGCTTAAGGCGTCAAGATGTTTGAAGAAGGGTTGTGTCATTTACATGGCACAAGTGACTATTGATGAACCAAAGCCCAAGATCGAAGACATCCCTATCATCTCTGAATACCCTGATGTATTCCCTGAAGAACTACCTGGTTTACCCCCTAATAGACAAGTGGAGTTCAGAATCGACATTATTCCTGGAGCTGCACCAGTTGCAAGAGCACCTTACCGGTTGGCACCAACTGAGATGAAAGAGTTAAGAACTCAGTTGGATGATTTGTTGGCAAAAGGATTTATTATACCTAGCTTATCTCCTTGGGAGCACCGATACTGTTTGTGAAGAAGAAGGATGGCTCGATGCGTTTATGCATCGATTATCGCGAGCTAAACAAGGTTACAATCAAGAACAGATACCCATTGCCCAGGATCGACGATCTATTCGATCAACTTCAAGGGGCAAGTTACTTCTCCAAGATTAACTTGAGGTCACATTACCACCAGCTGAAGGTCAGAGACGAAGATGTGCATAAGACTGCATTCAGAACTCGTTATGGTCATTACGAGTTCTTGGTGATGCCATTTGGGCTCACTAATGCACCAACAACGTTCATGGACCTCATGAATCACGTTTGTAAACCCTATTTGGACAAGTTTATCATTGTTTTTATTGATGACATACTCATCTAATCAAATAACCAAGCCGATCATGAAAAGCATCTTCGATGTATCCTTAAACTTCTTCAGCAAGAGAAGCTCTATGCCAAGTTTTCGAAATGTGAGTTTTGGCTTCGTGAAGTCCAATTTCTTGGGCATATGGTTAGCGAGCGTGGTATCCAGGTGGATCCCGCTAAGATTGAAGCCATCATGAATTGGCAAGAACCAAAGACGCTGATGTGTGCAAAATGCAACATATAAATTACATCAATTGTGGCATAAAACTAACCCTTTTTTAGTACTAATGTTGGAAAAAGTGTGCTTTTGTCTTCCTTTTGTATTTTCTGGATTAAATGAGCTCAAATTAACAAAAGAAGCAAAAAGACATCAAAATCTAACATAAATACAAGAAAAGGAACTAGACGTGACATACCCGACCCCACGACAGCATCTTCCCAAGCAAAACAAGATAACAGAAGATTGAACACGCCCCGTGCTCAGCCAGCACGGGGGCGTGCCCAAGTGTCAGCAGAAAAGACAAAGTGGTAGAAGCTTCCATTGCCCATCACGGGGCCGTGCTCAGCGGACACGGGGCCGTGGTCAACTATAAGATTCGCACAATCCAGGCAAATCTTCATAGTACAAAGATTCTTCTGCACACGGGGTCGTGCTCAGCGGACACGGGTGCGTGGTCAACCAATAAGACAAGCTGCATTAAATGAAGGAAGAGAAGGATGTGGACACGGGGCCGTGCCCGAGCTCCTGTTCAGCCTATAAATAGGAATGCTTGGCTAGAGCTCAAACCATCCCTTGGCACACCACCTCTCTCACACTTCATCCACCACCCACCACCACCATAACACCATCATCCACCACCATCATCCATTGTCCATTGTCCATCGTAGAGTGTGTGAGTCGTCTCGGGATCCAAGATTGATCGTAAGAGTTCTTGACAATCAAGGCCATGTTTGCCTAAGTCTCTTACATCACTTGGTGAAGACAAAGTGTCTAATGTAATACTTTTTATTTCTAATCTTTTCGCACTTTTTAATTGGTTTTGTATTAATGACTTTAATAACTAGTTTCTTATGTTGAAGGTGATTCTTCCTTATCGTTTGTCCGTGGTGTCTTGGCATTATTTTACTGTCTATATATAATAAAAGATTTTCACCATTCATATCTCCACGGTCTATATGGAGATATGTTGGCTACCTGGTCGGGGGTTAAGGGAACGGTTTGGTAAGAGTCTTGCCATTGTTCAGCGTTTAGAGGTCCTGCAATGGACCTGGGTCAAATTTAGTAGGACCTCCTTCAATGCTTCACGGTATTGGATGGCGGGGGTCCAAACTCTTTGACCCCCTCATAAGTTAACTACTATTAATACTATAACCCGGCTATTTAGGACTGTATCCTTGCTGACTCAGACTACTTAGTCGAGGCTAACGTCACCTTCAAAAGAGGGGCCTACCATAATACTGCATTAATAACTTAATTCATTATCTTTCAATAATCCACCCTTTTAGGATTGTATCCTTGCTGACTCAAACTACTGGGGTGAGGGTAACGTCGCCTTGAAAAGAGGGGCCTACTACAATAACTAAGATAATCCCTTAATTATGTGCAAAAGTGCGGAAATAATCAAAGGTTACACTAGATACGAGTCGGAACCAAGTGATTCATCTTGTCTATCTGTTTTTTCTTTTATTTTTATTTTCAGCATTTTAGTTAGTTTTTATTTTTCTTAGTTTAAAAAACCTTTTTTTCTAACCTTTTGATTTGATTAGACGTTGAGGATAAACCGGTACTAAAAGCTCTTGTGTCTTTGGACGACCTCGGTATCTTACCAACACTATACTACGCTCACGATGGGTGCACTTGCCCATATGTGTGTTTAGTTTTAGTAAATATCGTGTTTTATAAATTTAAAACTTGGCTAATAAAAGTGTAAAAAGGGGCTTAAAATATACTTAAACTCACATACACACTTCACACGCATCAAGTTTTTGGCGCCGCTGCCGGGGACACAAGGATTTTAAGAAAGTTAGGAATCAACGGCCTAATTGTTTTTCTTATTTTTACATTTTTTTAGGATTTTTCTTAATTTTTCAGCTTCTGCAGAACTCAGCACGGGCCGTGCCCGCTGAACATGCCCCGTGCCCAATCATTGGAACTGGCAATCCTGTTTTAAGTCAGACAGTAAGCTGAACACGGGGCCGTGCCCACTCAACGCGCCCCCGTGCCCAAGTTTCAGTTACTGAAAACAGAACCGTAAGATCCCGACGGTTGGTAATTTCTGACACAAACATGAGTGATACTGATACTTTTTACTTTCGGCACTCTTATGGTACAATGTGGTGTCAATTATGTGGTGGTAACCATAAAGAATTAGAATGTTATTTTCTAAATTATAAGCCCCACTATATAGACCCATCATTTTCCTGTATCCTTAAGAGGGGCGAAAGTAAAAATAATCCCTATCACTCCCTCGAATGCTCTCAACCGGATTTTCTAGGAGAAATGCTTCTTGATGAACTATTTCAATTAGAAGATTTAATTCTTAATTGGTTAAAAGAGCTTAGGATAGATCTCCAAAATCTATCCCAAGACCATAACCAAGAGGAAGGGTTGGGCTCGCATTCAAACAACTTTGTTGTTTCCAAAGATACTTCTAACTCTAGTGAGGACTTGAGCGATAGTCGTCCCTGTGTCGATTGTGCCGTGAAGGACTCCCCATCTACTTCGTTCGATGCATACATAGACCTGAGCGATTCGACATACACCTTGTTTAACGAGAGCCCGGAAAAGGGTTGGACTTGTCCACCTACTTATAGCATAGGAATCACCCTCACCGACAACCTCTTGCGTTCTCGTCTTAGTCTAGAACAATTAAGGTATCTTAGGCACTTTGGGGTTGTTCCATCCAGTAAGGAACCGCCCGATCCGAAAAAATTTCCTTGAAACTAGACAAAACTTCGTAATCAGTCTCTTGACACGGGGCCGTGCCCAGGTCAACACGCCCCCGTGTCCACCAAAAGATTCCCTTCTGACTTTTGTCAGAATACGAACAAAACGTGTCAGGATCCTGCCTGCACACGGGGCCGTGTCCATCCAACACGGGGCCGTGTCCAGCTTGTTGTCGTTTTCTATAAATGCAGCCAAGAATCCTGCACATTTGGACCATCCAGGGACAGAGATTTGAGAGGATTTTCTAACTTACCATCCTAGGTATGTTCTAAAAGAAGGTTCTAACAAACATCTTGTCCTTTCCTCTTTTATCCATTACCTTCTTCTTCATCTTTCTTGCTACAACACCTCCATTGAAGCTTGATTTCAAGCTTTATTGTGTTGTTTGTTGAAGTTTTGTTCAAGGAATCTTGTTAAAAATAAGTTACACAACAGTGTTTTAAGTTATTTCTGTTTAAAAATTCTTCATAAGTTGGGAAAATAATTTGAAACTCCAAGATTCCATGATCTAAAAACCTACAGAAAGTTGAACACGGGGCCATGCTCATTGAGCACGGGGCCGTGTCTGTGGTACTGTTTCCTTAAAACGAACTATGTTGGTTTGTTTTCGTAGAATGTCTAGCCAAAACAGTGGAACGTCTTCTGCGCACTTCAGGAACAGTCGAAGGGAAAGGAGGCCATCAATTGAAGCCACTCTCGTACGATACGTAATGGCGCTACGTGAAGCTCTAGACGAGATGACTTCGGTAGAGGAGGTCCTAATTGACCGTATAAATTATCTTACGGTGGGGCTGGAAAACAGTTTTCAAGAAATTAACCTCTTGCACCAGAGGTTAAACATTCTTGTAACACCTCCCATGGAACTGATTCTCCCTCAAGAGGATTGGAACCTAGCACTTGGAATCCACAATCCTACCGGGTGGGACGACATTCTAGCGGAACCTCCTCTTGAAGATCTACAAGAAGTCCCGGTGGAGATCGTATCTCCTAAAACCAATGCTAATGAGCCCGCTTTTCTTCTCCCAAGGGAGATAGAGGAGTGGCTCGCCGACATATGAGGAGCCCATGTCCGGAAAAAGAAGTTCTTTAAACCAAGAGAATTATCTCTTTGGAAGTTTTGCTTAGTAGAATAAATTTTAGACTTGAACTTCTTGATTTAGATTTCTTGTGCATCTTTGACCTGCTTATCTTAGGTTTTAACTTTTTAGGACTACTATGTAACTCTCTATGACTTAATAAAAGATGGTTTTGGTTAATTTGGTGTTTGGATGGTGTTGAAATGAATGAAACACACTTGAGATGACAAAGGATGACAAGGGGAACTTGAACCAGCACCCCATGCAGGAAAACAGGACCATCCGACAACTTTCTTCATTTACAGTAAGCTCAGCACGGGCCGTGTTCGCCCAAGACGGCCCCGTGCTGCACAGTCTGCAGAAGTTCCCCAGTTCAGGTAACTGGACACGGGCCGTGTTCACTCAACACGCCCCCGTGTCCAGGCTTCTGTTTCTTTTGGAAATTTATTGTTACTGGCACTTGAACACGGGGTCGTGCCCGGACAACACGGGGCCGTGTTCAGCGCCCAGTAACACAAAATTTTTGCTTTTTCACACCTTTTACACATTTAATCAACCTAAAAACTTATTTTTGGGACACATTGAGGACAATGTGTAATTTAAGTGTGGGGGGGATGCTAAAACCTTGAATCTTGCAAGTCCTAAATACAAGCCTTACACAAAACTCTATTGGAACCGCTAATCACCCCAAAATTTTTCAAAAAATTTTCATTTTTTTTACTTGTCTAGGTTTAACTCGGGAAATTCAAGTTCTCAAAAAGGTTATATTTTTACAAATTTACAACCGATAGCGTCGTGATAAAAAGAACCAACATAAGAAAATTATGAAAAGGCATGACAAGCTTAGTTAAAATTTGATTATATATACTTGATCACATAAAAACCCATTCCCACAAAAGTGAGTTTTGAGCCTTTATTGAGCATACAAATACATATCATTAAACTAAATACTCATTTTTCGTTTCTTGTGTGAATAGCCGCTTGGTTCTTACGACTCTAGAACTTGCCATGACGATGCATTCCCGGTCCTTACCAACTTAAACCCAAGTAAGTAAATGATGGAGGCATTAGGACTAACCCTTTTTTATTTCTACACCATTATTTTTCTTTTTTTTACCACCTACCCAAAATCCCCCTAGTTAGCCCCTTTGAGCCTAAACCTTTTCATTTCATAACCCAAACAAAACACCCTTTTACCCACCAAAACGTTTTTCATTTTTTTAACCCTTTGTTTTATTAACAAGTTCGGTTTTTCGTATAACTTTTCAAAAAAAAAAATGTGTGTGTTGATGATGAAGCAAAAGAAAATAAACAAACAAGTTCATCAAAAATAACTTTGTTTGAATAATAGATTCATCAAAATAAAAGTTACAAAAATAAAAAGTCTTACGAAAACCGACGCTTGTTACGCTTTTCGCCCTTTTTCTACTAACCACTAACCCAACCACCTACCTTTAACCCAAGCCTAACCCTTCACCCACAAAGTCCTCTTGATATTTACAAAGGTTTATAAGTTAAAAAGGAGGAGGATTGATTGCTTGGCAAGCCTATGGTAGGAGTAAGTTCCATGCCGCTCTCGAGTGATCCACTAAATACATCTTCGGCCGAGTGTTGAGTGATCCCCGTGAGGTATGTGAACTTGTATATAAATAGAATTTTAAAGAGGCATGTTATGCCCTAATAAGTAATTTATCTTATGAAAAGTTTTAAATAAATCATGACGAATAGGATTGTAAATAAATAAAAATAAAACTAAATAAAGAATCTTGGAAATCCCGACACTCTATGACAAGCCCAAAAACCTTCTTCTCTACCCATTCCATTTGGGAGTGTAATAGCCACATATTAAAGAGTTTTGCTTGAGGACAAGCAAAGATTCAAGTGTGGGGGTATTTGATGTGTGCAAAATGCAACATATAAATTACATCAATTGTGGCATAAAACTAACCCTTTTTTAGTACTAATGTTGGAAAAAGTGTGCTTTTGTCTTCCTTTTGTATTTTCAGGATTAAATGAGCTCAAATTAACAAAAGAAGCAAAAAGACATCAAAATCTAACATAAATACAAGAAAAGGAACAGGACGTGACATGCCCGACCCCACGACAGCATCTTCCCAAGCAAAACAAGATAACAGAAGACTGAACACGCCCCGTGCTCAGCCAGCACGGGGGCGTGCCCAAGTGTCAGCAGAAAAGACAAAGTGGTAGAAGCTTCCATTGCCCACCACGGGGCCGTGCTCAGCGGACACGGGGCCGTGGTCAACTATAAGATTCGCACAATCCAAGCAAATCTTCATAGTACAAAGATTCTTCTGCACACGGGGTCGTGCTCAGCGGACACGGGGGCGTGGTCAACCAATAAGACAAGCTGCATTAAATGAAGAAAGAGAAGGATGTGGACACGGGGCCGTGCCCACTGGAGACGGGGCCGTGCCCGAGCTCCTGTTCAGCCTATAAATAGGAATTCTTGGCTAGAGCTCAAACCATCCCTTGGCACACCACCTCTCTCACACTTCATCCACCACCCACCACCACCATAACACCATCATCCACCACCATCATCCATTGTCCATCGTAGAGTGTGTGAGTCGTCTCGGGATCCAAGATTGATCGTAAGAGTTCTTGACAATCAATGCCATGTTTGCCTAAGTCTCTTACATCACTTGGTGAAGACAAAGTGTCTAGTGTAATACTTTTTATTTCTAATCTTTTCGCACTTTTTAATTGGTTTTGTATTAATGACTTTAATAACTAGTTTCTTATGTTGAAGGTGATTCTTCCTTATCGTTTGTCCGTGGTGTCTTGGCATTATTTTACTGTCTATATAAAATAAAATATTTTCACCATTCATATCTCCACGGTCTATATGGAGATATGTTGGCTACCTGGTCAGGGGTTAAGGGAACGGTTTGGTAAGAGTCTTGCCATTGTTCAGCGTTTAGAGGTCCTGCAATGGACCTGGGTCAAATTTAGTAGGACCTCCTTCAATGCTTCACGGTATTGGATGGCGGGGGTCCAAACTCTTTGACCCCCTCATAAGTTAACTACTATTAATACTATAACCCGGCTATTTAGGACTGTATCCTTGCTGACTCAGACTACTTAGTCGAGGGTAACGTCACCTTCAAAAGAGGGGCCTCCCATAATACTGCATTAATAACTTAATTCATTATCTTTCAATAATCCACCCTTTTAGGATTGTATCCTTGCTGACTCAAACTACTGGGGTGAGGGTAACGTCGCCTTGAAAAGTGGGGCCTACTACAATAACTAAGATAATCCCTTAATTATGTGCAAAAGTGCAGAAATAATCAAAGGTTACACTAGATACGAGTCGGAACCAAGTGATTCATCTTGTCTATCTGTTTTTTCTTTTATTTTTCTTTTCAGCATTTTAGTTAGTTTTTATTTTTCTTAGTTTAAAAAACCTTTTTTCTAACTTTTTGATTTGATTAGACGTTGAGGATAAACCGGTACTAAAATCTCTTGTGTCCTTGGACGACCTCGGTATCTTACCAACACTATACTACGCTCACGATGGGTGCACTTGCCCATATGTGTGTTTAGTGTTAGTAAATATCGTGTTTTATAAATTTAAAACTTGGCTAATAAAAGTGTAAAAAGGGGCTTAAAATATACTTAAACTCACATACACACTTCACACGCATCAAGTTTTTGGCGCCGCTACCGGGGGCAGAAGGATTTTAAGAAAGTTAGGAATCAACGGCCTAATCGTTTTTCTTATTTTTACATTTTTTTAGGATTTTTCTTAATTTTTCAGCTTCTGCAGAACTCAGCACGGGCCGTGCCCGCTGAACACGCCCCGTGCCCAATCATTGGAACTGGCAATCCTGTTTTAAGTCAGACAGTAAGCTGAACACGGGGCCGTGCCCACTCAACACGCCCCAGTGCCCAAGTTTCAGTTACTGAAAACAGAACCGTAAGATCCCGACGGTTGGTAATTTCTGACACAAACATGAGTGATACTGATACTTTTTACTTTCGGCACTCTTATGGTACAATGTGGTGTCAATTATGTGGTGGTAACCATAAAGAATTAGAATGTTATTTTCTAAATTATAAGCCCCACTATATAGACCCATCATTTTCCTGTATCCTTAAGAGGGGCGAAAGTAAAAATAATCCCTTAAAAATCAAAGTTACAAAACACAGGGGTTAAAAGTGTCAACATGTTAATTTTTACCTCTGAGAGGCCTTTTAACGTTCCCAAAAGTTTTGTAGAACATTATTACACCCTCAAGAATATCTGATAAAAGTTTCATTAAGATCCGATTCAAAATTTTGATGTAAATTGAAGTTTCCAAGAATAGGGGTTAAAAGTGTAAATATCACAATTCTTCATACGGGAGCCATTTACAATGTGTCCAAGACTTACAAATGCATGGCTACACTCCCTAGGATAACCCAGACCTGATTACATAGACCATGCATGATGAAAAAGTCAGTTATTCGCGTTCAGAAAGTGCAGGGGCTGATCAAGCAAACAAACAAAAGAACTTTAAAACTTGGTGTCTTGCGTGGCACGCCAGGACTGCCCTGGTCTGGCGCGTGGCTCGACAGGTAAGGTTTTCCAGCTGAACTGGCAGGTGCCTAGCTCTGCAACCTGCAATCTTGTGAAGATCTTCTGCAGCCTGTTTCGAATTCAGCAGCTGATTTAACTGTTTTGGAAAACCACTATACACTTATTAGTATCATAAAACACCTAGGGAACACTTGTCTTGATCCTAGAACACTTGAAATCCTATATAAAGGCCATTTTGCTTCACTTGTTCATTCACACTTCAAGAAATTTCACAAACACACTCTCAAAGCAAGTTCTCTGGAGCAACCTGGTCTTTAAGGAGGCTCTATTAGTTCAAATTTTTCGTGCTAAGGACTCTTGTAAGTGCTCTTAGCTTCTGTAATTAAGGTTTTATTAGTTTAATGACCAAAAGTCAAAGCTATCGTAATTAAGCTTTGACTTAGTGATTAATCACTAATGGTCCTGCCATTATTCGAATTGAAAGTGGCTATAAGTTGGTAATTATGTAGGTAATAAACCCTTAAAAGGGCACCTACTGATTTCCAATCTAACTTGGTCAATTGTCGGGTCAAACTTGTTATTAAAAAGTCCACATAATCTGTTTTTGCAAATAAATCCATAACTAGTAATGTAGAAGTTATGGAACATGTTTAAACACTAAAATAACTTGGTAAATAATATAAGGACATGTTTAGGCATGTTTAACCTGACGATTCTGAGTTTAAGCTCGGTTCAGAACCGAAAGTCGCAAAAGTAGACTTTTGCTTTGACTTTCAGTTCTGACCCGATCAGGCTTGGTTTAGATATGCCTTAGGGTTCCATTAGGACCATATTACATGTTAGTATAACCCCTCTGAGATTATACAATATGGTTCCTTTGTAATCCGAATCATTTGCATGTTTCCGTTATATTCTTGATTATTGACCATTATGCCCTTTTGATATTAAAACGAGATTTTTGAAAATGTGAGAGGACAAAAACCTTTATAACTGATTTATTAACATGTCCTAAAAATTTGACATCAGTTTGAGGTCTAAATTAGAAGTTATGATCGATATCGTAAATTGAAGCATTTTAATTAATTAAACGGCGTTTCTGGCATAAAACCTATTTAAACCCAAATTTTGACACCAAACCTCTTACCCACTAATGTAATATAATATTTAGGGGTTTTTGGAAATTTTTATTGAATTTTAAACTGATTACATCATAGAGTTTTAAAGTAAATTCAGTATTGACGAAATTGCTCTTTTCTTGGATAAAATGAGTTTTGCATAACATTTTGATACCAAACCTTATGCTACTAATTTCATATATTAAATAAAATATTTTGAGTTATATAAACTGATCAAAAACTCAGCTTTCCTTATATAACCTGAAAATCGCCTAAAACCGACTTTTTACGCATTTTAAACACATAGTATGGGTTAAAACTATGTTTAACATCTAAGACCCATTACCTACTGATGTTATAAGTAAATTTTGATACTTTAACAGTAGGTAAAAGTTTTAAACTCAGATTTCCATAATTGACCTTTAAAGCTTATGTGGAATGACCAAAATGCCCTTTCGGTGCATAGTTTGGTCACAAATAATAAATTTCACATATATGCAATATCTTACTAATATAACCTACTAAAATAAATATTTTTACTGATCATTTTAGACCAGAACCTCAGATTAATATTTAACCTCTTTTAAAATCTTTAAAATGACCAAAATACCCCTACGGGGCTTAATTTGATTTTAAATTCGTTTTGGGCATAATGGAAGGTATCCTACTGATATCATAACACATTTTAAGCATATTTACTTAGGGAACCTGTTCATGACTCTTTTGGTTACCCGTTATGCATTTTTTCGCGTTCGATACGGTTTATATGACTAGTTTGCATAAATTGACCGAAACGGCTCAAAATCCAGAATGTGTTTAGTTTACCCATATTATACAAGTCTTCATACTTGTCGGGTCTAAATCACATTCTAATCTGGTCTTCGCTTAATCTTGCGTTTTGAACCGTATACCTTTCCTTAAAACTAACCGTCCTAAGTTAAGACTTAAATGAGACCCGTTAGGATTCTAATAGGTTATTAAAAACATTCGTTCCAGATTAGGAGCCCGGTAAAAGCTATCTATACTTGCTTGATTGATTTACGGTTGGGAATAAATTTATATTTTTGCTCAGGTAAATACTTTTAACTTATTTTCCCTTATACGGGCTTGGGATACGGTACATAAAATACCGCTTGGTCGGGTATTGAATCTTTAATCATATGAAGGTTAAATCATTGAGATAACCCATTAGTCTGGTTTGTTTGTTTTAAACCTTTGGGGGGTTAATGACCATGTCCTGGATATCTTCGGCTCATTCATTGAAATGGCCATGACTTAAGCACGGGGTGTAGGCATACACCTGCCGGTGCGTATGTAAAATGATATACCTGCTTGTTCGAGAATAACTCGCCGTAGGTTGTATTATGTGGTGTGTCTATTAATCTTTAACCCGGTATTCAACCCGGGCTACTGAACGTATAACAAACATATAATTCTTTTACAAGATTGTTTTTAAATAATTATCCCAAGTATAAAAGGATATTTGTGCCTTGTGCATTAAGTCAATCCTTTATAAACACTTTTCAAAAGAGTCGGTTAATTGTATTTACCAGTGTAAACTGACGTATTTTTCAAAAAGACTAAGTGCAGGTACTAAGCGAAATTGGCTGGCTACTCCTAGCATCGAATAAAGAGTCTTGCAAGCTTTAGATGTTTAAAAATCTGTTGAACAATAATTCTGTTTATCCTTTGGTCCGCCTGTGGATCTTTTTACACTACTAGAAAAAACACCTTTCTTGACATGCATTGCGTGTCATAAAAGGGTCTTTATGACACGCAAATGCGAGTCGTTGATTGAGGAGTCATAAAATTAACATGACATGCATTTGTGTGTCATGTTTTTATGACACACATTTAATGACACGCATTCATGACACACATTTAATGACACGCATTCATGACACACATTAATGACACTCATTTTATGACACTCATTTTATGACACCTTTTAATGACACACATTCATGACACTTATTTTATGACATTTTTTAATGACACACGTTCATGACAAACATTTATGACAGATACGTATGACATTCCTTTACGCGTGTCATGCTTTTAATTATATAATTTTTTTTTATAAAATTACTAATTTGCACTGGATACATGTATAAAAACAAAAACAATAAATCTTTTTTATAAAACAAATACACACATATATATATACCAAAACAATCCATTACATAATCTTTTGTCAAGTATACTACAAATATTTTAACGTTAACAAAAAAAAAATTGTCTGCCAATACATCGTCAACACCTAAAATTACGATTTGTCACTTAAAAATAGAGGTAACCGCATAAGTCGACCAATCTTCGCGAATGCCATCCATATCCGCAGCCGAGTATTCCTCTACTTCTTTCCGAACCTGAGACAACAATTAAATAAAATAAATCTTAAAATCAGAATTTAATCCTAATATATGTATTTAAGCATTTGTTTGGATATATAAGTACATATTTCTCTAATAAACAAACTAAAATATGCCTAAACTTACATTATCATTGTCAAGTATTTCAACTCCTTCGCAAGTTATCTCCTTCATGAACTTCATCACATAGTAGCCGCATTCAGTACCTCCTGTTTGACGTGGACACTACACAATTAAAAATACCAAGAAATGTGAAACCATTGCGACTTAAGTTTAAACTAAAGGGATTCAATATTTACAATGTCATTACAGCCACAATTTAAATAAGGGATTAAGTTCTTACCCTAGCGTTAATCCGGATGAGTTTAACCCTTATGTTGGCATCACTTCGTGAAGCATACACGGCCATTGCCCTATAAAAAATTAAAATTATATCAAAATATATTCCAACTCTTTTATCATCCATTATGATAATTTTGTATTACTTATGCATTAAATGGGTACCGGTACTTACGAAAGTACCGGTACCAAAAAGCGAGAAAATGGGTACCGGTACTGAAAAATGAAAAAAATGGGTACGGGTACTGAATATAACCGGTACCGAATGCACATCCATAATTCAAACCGATATTCGTTTGAGCTCGAGCTCTCATAAGTAAGACGAGCTTGTCTCGTTTGCACCCCTAATCAAATCCCCCTAGCAAACTAGTAAAAGATGTACAACATATTTTTAAAAAATAAACAATTAAAGATCATGAAGCATATGCAAGTAATCCAAGATGCCCTTTAACAAATATCACAAAAATGAGCCATAAATCTATAGAGAAACATCAAGTTTACAACTTTATTAAAATCAAAAGTAGGTTAATCATGATTAACTATATCACTATCCAAAACAGTAAAACAGTAACTAAATTGGTAAAATTAACAGTGTCGGCTGGGATGCAATTAGAAGTTTAGAACCCACATTTCAAACAATTCACCATAAAAATTCACCTAATAAAAATTCAAAAGCACAAAGAAAATCACAAAATAGAGTTTATATTTAAAAATTTCACAACAATTAATACAAATACCTGGTTAAACTTCAAGCCTTAAATCCCACAAAATTGTTATAAAAAAGATGAAATCTTGACAATTTTTGTCACCATAAGTCTGGGCAGACAGATCACGGTATAAATCGCAACAGATGCTATTTATAAACATATAATACACAACATATCAATCGATTAAATGTTAAGAAGATATTTAAATGATGGGAAAACAAGAAAATTCTAGAATTGAGAATTACCTGATGAAAAATCTGAATAATTGAAGCAAAATTGATTGATTTTGAAGAAATTTGTTGTGAGAGAATTTGGGCGCCACTGAAAAATCTTTTTTGAGCCTATGTAGGTTAAAGAGGGTGGGAGCCGGGAGGAGGGAGATAAAAGTTTTGATTTTTTCACTTGAGGAAAAGTGGGCTGGAACTTTTTTTTGAGGGTATACTTTTCTTTAAACTTTTAACCAATAAAAATAAAATAAAATAGCTAATATTTAGGTTTATATGTTAATGAAATAATAAAAATATAATGATAACCTCCTAAACCGTTATATAAGTAATAAGTTACAAGCCGTTCAAAACAAAAAGTAATAAGTTACAACCTCTATATAAAAAATATTAGTATAAAACTAAATAAACTATAAAAATAATTTAATGTCACCTAATTTAGCTCACTAAAATATGTCACGTAGAAATCAGTCTCCAATGTTGTTAGTAACTGATAAATCAGTCCTAGATATTACATATTTGAGACTGATGTATTAGTCCATAATAATTAGGGGTGCTAAACGGGTCGTGTTCGCAGGTTGGCAGGTTCAACCCGACCTGAACCCGGAATTTTTACACGAACCTGAATCCGACCTGAACCCGAAAATCGTATCATACATATGAACCCGAACACGACCCGAAATTTCGTGGGTTGACCCGAACATGACCCGTTCAACCCGAATTTTTTTATTTTTTTTATGAAATTAATATATTAAAATTAAAATTTACTTAAAAAAATGTATATAATAATAATATCATATTTAAATTATAAAATCTATATTGATTTCTCTTTTTAAGTTATAATCAAGGCATAAAATACACAACCCATTTAATTTATGATATAAAATATATTGTAAACAATTATAATATAGTATAAATGTGTTAAACGGGTCAACCCGCCAACCCGACCAGGTTGACCCGAACCCGACCCGTTAACCTAAACGGGTTCACGGGTTCAACCTGAAACTGACCCGAACCCGTTTAGACTAAACCTAAACCCGCAAATTTCGTGTTAGGTTCGTGTCGGTTTTTCAGGTCGTGCTAGAAATTCACACCCCTACTAATAATTTAGTCTTTAATGGTCACTTTTCTTGTAGTGATGATATATCCCCTTAAACACACATATCCCCCGAATTTTATGCCAAAATTCTATACTTTGATTAAAACCCTAAATGTGATTGAAGCAACGTTGATGGGAGAGAAAAAGTAATAACTTCACAGGGCTAAAGGGAGGATGGAAGCGACAAGTAATGAGTGGCGATGACGGGTCGTCTGGTGATAAGTTAAAAAAACACACAAACCCTAACAATTTAACCATGGAACAGCTTACATCTTATTGGACCTTGATGAAACAGTGGTTAACCAAGAGAGGTTAATTCACTGGTCTCGTCTAGTAGGGTTAATCCCTTCTTTCTGAGGATCGGTGGCTGGATCGTCCGCTGATCTGTCTCATGCACAAGGAAAGCAAAGCATGACTCGTAACAAGGAGGATGGGGTGGCTGGTGCTCCTTGTTACCACTCTCCGGCGTGAGAATCAGTAATTTGCTTGAGAGCAAAGTGTGTGATAGTAATAGTAGTAAGAGAGTTTGATAAGCGATACCTCAAACCTGATACGGGATGGCTATATATAGCCGAGGAGTGAAGGAGGGTAATTGAGTGGCTAGATTGACAACGCGCAGCCCCTTGCAGGTGTGTCAGGCTTGTCGGTCACGGAGGTGATGCCACGTCCTATTGTGGTGTCAGTCTGTGCGCCAGTGTCGTTTACGTATCGGCAGTGCCACTTGCTGTTTTGGCCACCTGAGTCAAGGTGTCAGTCCCACTTGCGTCGTCAGTGGGATGCGGTGCTAGGCTGCATCACTGCCTACGGTAACCGCGGTTGTTTCCGCGTCCCTTGGCTTGACGTAGACGTTTATGGGATGCGGTGCAGAGCCGCATCACCATACTTGGTAACTGCTCTTTCTATATCCCTTGTCGTGACGAAAATGTTCACAGGTCGCGGTGCTAAGCCGCATCGCTATGTGCAACACCCATTTTCATACACAAGGTAAGTCTTCTCATCACTTGACATATTAGATTCGACTGCTGCGTTCGTGCATGCCCGCACGGACACAAATAAGTTCTTGTCGGTGGGAGTATTTGATAAGGGTAATGGTCACTCGCGACCATGTTGGTGCGAGATTTGGGACCATACCCCTTCAGACCTCTTATAGCAAATTCAGCCTCATGTGTCAACATCTGTTACTAATTAATTCTTATGGGCCTCTTGTTTGATTTACGACGGTCATGATGGTATGATAACGTTCAGCAGATTGTATGTAATTTCAATAAATTCGGAAACAACTCCTTCTAAAGTATCAACAGCGAAATCAAAGCCATACGTTGGTCGCCGTAACTGTTGGGGCCATCGCCACCACTGTAGCAACACAGGGTCGCCGTGAAACCATCACCACCGCCGTAACTGTTGGACATCGTGGCCTGAGATGCGACTGAGCTAGTGGTTGACCTCGATCCGGTTTAGCAAAAACAGATTTGAGGTGTGTGGGTGGTTAAAGGTGGTGCGATGCTGTTGTGGGGGTGGTGTTGGGTGGTGCGGTGCTATTGTGGGGGGTCCTACGATGGTGGTGTGGGGGTTGTGTTGGGGTGGTGCTGGTGTGAGAGTGGTGGTGCCAGGTAGTGGTTATAGAGAGAGTGAGTTTTAAAGAGAGAGTGTCTTTATATATATATATATATAGGGTAGGGTTCATGCGAGAACCACTCTTATTGCGAGAACCGCGAGAACCAATGTGAACAGGGGGTATTATTGTAATTAAATACTGAATGTTAATAACACGGTGTCTACAATCTCTGCAAATCAATTTACATTATCAACATCGCCGTATCATCGTACAAATTAGGGCACAATTTAGGGCAAAATTCAGGGCACAAATCGAACAAAATCATCCATCATCGGTTACTGATTGTTATTACATTCAGTAATCGATTACAAAATCATTAATTACCATTGATCGGGGCACAAATCGAACAAAAACATTCATCATTGGTTACTGATTGTTATTACATTCAGTAATCGATTACAAAATCATCGATTACCATTGACCGGGGTACAAATCGAACAAAATCATTCATCATCAGTTACTGATGATCGATTAGCATTGATCGGGGCACAAATCGAACAAAATCATTCATCATCAGTTACTGATTGTTATTACATTCAGTAATCGGTTACAAAATCATCGATTACCATTTATCGACATGACCTAGAAATCAGAAATCGTGTTTGTTTATTAATCGCTGATCATTTATCTCTGCCAAATCTCAACTAGTCGCCATCACGCCATCTAACACTCGGTAAGGCTTTGATTATTAGCAGTAGATATACATATCGTTCTTTAGGTATCTGTTTTTATCAGTAATATTGATTTCTATCAATGATTTATATGAATGTGATTCAAGTCGTTGATCTGTTAACTGTGCTTGTTATGTTATCACACAGACTTATACAGTGCCATAGCCGACCTAGTATGTATATGTGAACCAAATAAAGTTAATAATATCATTCATGTTGTTGGATCGTTGTTGGACCCGAACGAGTCAATCAGAAGAGTCTTTTCTCTGTATCAAAGGCGGAATCAAAGATACAGATGCTCAAACTAATTATAATGCTTCTTTGATTGATTTAACAACGTTTACAACCTGAAAGCAATCTGGCAGCACTTCGTTACAATTTCCGGAACCTTTACCAAATGAACAAACAATGCACTATATATAGGTGAGGTAGGTTCGCTTATATGGACGTCCATATGAGCGGACCTATTAGCTTATGGTTCGCTTTTATGGACAATGTCCATATAAGCGGACCTACTTGCTAATCCACCAACTTTCGATTCTCGAACCTCGTGCACTGGTTATTCTAACCTATACTATAACATAACATGATACAAGACGAAGTCAATAGACGTAATGCACTAACAGACTCCCCCTCGGATATTGACGAAGTCTTCAGTGACTAATCTTCATCATGACACCTTCTTCAGTCTTGATCATTCTGCATCTTCACTCAGATTGTAACATTGTAGGCATCCATCACTTCTCTTTATCAACTTCACACTTTGACTCTTACACCAGGATCTCATCACTGGTTCTATCATCAACAGCTTTATCATCAGCAGGCTCCCCCTTTCGTCAAGCTTCCGTGCTTTTAGGGATCGACACCTAGCTTTCCAGCTACAAGCTCCTCCTTCTAACTTTCAACTTGTCTTCAGACTCCCCCTTAGACTCAGCTCTCGGGAACGTAGTCTGGACTTTTCCTGCAATCACTCAAACAACTATAAGTAACAACATTTTAAACTTCCAGTTATCATAATCTGACAATTCAATCTCCTCAAAATCACTTCTCATGAATTTGGCAGTTTCATTCAATCGTATCAAAAACTAGCTCTATAAAAATATAAGCATCCAAATCCCCCACAGTTAATCATCCAAGTCCAAATTAATGACCTTGGAGATATCACAAACTGTTTTTGATTTTTGATTTTAAAATTTCAAGTTTCAAATTAATGAACTTGTTTTATTTTCAGAAACACGATCAGCTTACTTAGATTTTGAAACTCAGCACTCAGATATCAGTTGTCGAAAATAAAGCAGAAATCAAAATATTTTTGTATTTTCTGAAAACATAAAGCAGTAAAGAAATATGTACAAACATATTTACAGACAATATTTTTGTTTGAGTTTGCATCAGAGGATCATATCAGTTTATGACAAATCACTAGTACCGTTGAGCTTTAAACACTTTAAGTATTAAACAATTCACTTAGATTGTCGATATACTGATCCACTTAAATTTTCACACAAATTTCAACTGATTCAGGATACGAATTAGGTGTATTAAGAACTTAAACTCATTCATGTGTCCCACCTCTTGAATATACTCCCGTATCCAGATCCCAATATTCAGTCTTACAGGTAATTATAACCTAAATGATATCTGTAAGGGGTTAATAAATTATGAAGAATCATGAGAGCTCAGGTCAGAACTACCGTTCAGCAGAGAGATCATGACTCAACTTTTGGGTGTGTCCCCTTTAGATGATCTTTTTTACAACAGCATTGATTAGCAATTTTATTGTCTCATCATATTTGCTGAGGGTGATGCTGTGATTCCAGCATTTGCGGAAAGTATTATTCGAGGACTAGGTCAGAACTTCCATTCAGCAGAAGTCCCGGAATAATACCCCAAATATCACTTAAGCATAAAGACCTAGTATATCAGAAAAAGGAACCTTTCAAACGAGATTTCAGGGGTTACCTATATATCCAAGTAGTGTTCCCCACGAAATAAGTAAGTTTGAATTTAGGTTTATATCCCGAAAAAGTTTACTAAATGTGCAAAAACCTACCGACACATCCACAGTGAGATCGTTTAACACATTTTAACTTTCCAATTCTTTAGCGTACTGTGATAGTCTACTGATGTACTATCATTTCCTCTTTTTACACAAAACTCAATTTTTGAATTTTATCATGTTTTTGGCTTTTTCAAATTTTCAAATGTTTTTGGATTTTCTAACAATAATACTCCCCCTAAAATGCAAAACCATTAAAGAAAATTTGACAACCAACACTGATAGCTTTGTCTCGCCATCCATTTTCTGCTAACTATGTACCAAATAACACGAAAAGCAGTAAATACCCCCATGATTTACAACACATTGATATTTTACAGTTTGAAAACCGTTTTTCAATCTTGTGAAATTAATCATGTTTGTTCAGCCGTGAGGGTTTCGGCGTATTCAAGCAACATATTTTTGTATTTTCTATTTTTGACAAAAATTAAAAACAAACATATTTTTGGTTTTCAACATTTTCAATTTTTAGGATTTTTGAATATTGTTTATTTATGTACAAAAATTGATAAACTCCCTGTTTAACCAAACCAGGGTCCTGCAACCTCTTCCTCCTCTCCCAGTGCCAGGCTGCTCCTATTTTGATTCTCACAGTCTTCAGTTTCGTTGAGCACCTGCACATTCAAACTTTATCAATTACATGAACAATTTAGCCCAGGTCTGTTGGACCTTAGGCATTTAAACACAATAATTTTCATTTAATTTTGGAAATTCTTTGTCACTTAAAACTTTTTCAACTTTGGTTTCAACTTTCTCATCTTTTACCGACGTCACTTGTTTCTTAGCACTCCACATTTTACCTTCCGGAGTACCTCTTTTGTAAAAATTTGTATCTTTTTGAACCTTTTGATTTTGAACAACATTTTTTGGTTTCCAAAACTCTTGAGGTTTTGTCATATCAACAGATGTTTTCCAACTCTGTGTTGTTCTGAATCTGGGTGTTTGAACATTCCAGGTTTGTCTTGAATCGAACCTGTGCTGGTTTGATTTCCAATTTTGATTTGAAGCAAACTTGTTTGTATTGTACCTCCAAGTTTGTTTCGAATCAAATCTGGTTGACCTTTGTTTCACATTCTCAGATTTCTGTTTTTCAACATCAACAGGCTTTGGATTTGGACACTTTCGTGCAACATGTCCAATTTGATCACATTTAAAGCACACTTTCTTTGAAACATCCTTTGCCTGTTGTTGTTTCTTTTTCATAGCATCAAACTCCTCATTAGACTGTTGTCCAAATTTGAGTTTTTTCTCTTCTTTCAAGCTTTTCCCTTGAACAAAATTCATCTTTTGTTGTAAATTTTGTCTTTTACTTTGATTCTAATTCTGTTTCTTTTTATAACCCAAACCAGCCTTCATGTTTTTCTTCTTAAAACCAGGTTTGTTATAAAAAGATTTATGACCTTTACCAGCAAACTTTGGAATCTCAGACTTCTCAATCTCAACCATTTTAAAAACTTTATCAACCTTTTCTGAAATCACATTCTGAATCGGGAATACAACATCTAAGAATAATTTGTCCGATCCAATCATGGTATAAACCAATCCTTTTGAATCATCATTCAAATTTTTCTCAGATTTTGTGTTTTTCAGATATCCATCATAAAGATTTCCTTCATCTTCATCCTGTGATTCAGAATTACCTTTTGTAGACTCTTCTTTCAAAACGCTATCAACAACCTTACTTACCACCTCTGAATCACGAGTGTCATCAGATTTGGCGTAAGTCACATCGATACTTTCAGGTAATTGGTCAGCTATGTTCAAACCCTTTGCCACCTTTTCCTCATCATAAAAAGTAAAATTGTTTCTCAATGGTGGTGGTACTTGATGAAATTCTGAACCAATACCCTTTTTGTTCTTGTTAGTATCTTTGTCATCCGGTGTGATGTTGAAAATGCGTTCGAGAATGTACGAAGAGTTATGATAACTTTGAAGTTTAGTAACAACCTTTTCTTTTTCAGCCAATACTTGTTTGAGATTAGCAACTTCATCAACACACTTGTTTAATTCAAGTTGCTTTTCTCTAAACTGTCTCTCATACATTTCTTTGGTTGTTAAAGTTTCAGACAGTCTTTGATCAAAACTTTTGACTTGGCTCTTCAAAGTATCATAAGCTTCCTGTACTCTCTGACTTGACCATTTTAAAGAATCATACTGTTTTTGTAAATCAAGAAACTTAGTTTCTTTTTCAACACAATCGACACATTTTGCTGAACACAATTGTCGATAAACCTCATTTTCCTTTTCAAGACCTTGACATTTCTGTGTTAGCTTTTCAACTTTTAATTTTAAAATTTCTTCTTTGTCAATCATTTCTTTACATTTTATTGTGAAAACATTTTCAAGTTTAACTATGTCATTGTCTTTTGTTTTTATGATGTCATCTTTTTCAGTACAGGCTTTGCACATTTTTATGCAATTCCTGCACTTGTTTTCTTTTTCATCAACCAATTCAACATTCGATAGATCAGAAGATTTTCTAACCTCAGTCTCATTCAGCACCGGTTCTTTTGATTCAACTTCCTTATCTTCCTCCTTTTCTTCTTTCTGAGCTTTTTCATTCTTCTGCATTTCTTCAGCTCTCTGTTCCTCTCCAGCAAGCTTTGCAACAGTCTTCACTTCTTCAATCATCTTCTTCAATTCTTCTTCTTTTCTCTTCTTCATCTCTACCACCTTCAGTAGACTTGCTTCACAAACCTCTCTTATCTTCTTCTCCAAATCAGGCAAATATGCTTTATCAGATAACCTTCGTGTGTTGAAAGTAGCCTGCCTTGGAACCAAATTTGTTACAGCTTCGAAATCCACTTTTGATGGATCAACAACTGGATTACCCCGTGGATCCATGTAACATTCCAACTCTTCATTCCATCTTTTTGCTCTCTGGGCTTCTTTGAATGGTTCATTTAATTTTCCAATTTCCCATCTTGCATAATCTGCTTTCCAATATCTATCAGGATCAGCATCAGCCACAAATGCATATCCAACTGCATCTTCTTCAGGGCAAACCTGACTCCAGTCGTAACCTTCATCGTCATATATAACTGCAAGAGCCCTTGATTTTTCTTCAGGCTGTTTCAATCTTGGTGGCTCAGACTTGTTCTGATGGTAAATCGCTTTCTTGTAATAATCTTCGTTGAACGGGTTTGCAGAATCATCATCAGCATACGCATTTCTGCACTCGTGCTTAAAGTGACCTCTTTGTTTGCATTTGAAGCATGTCACCTTAGATTTATCAAATCCCAGTTTGGTAGATGGTCCACCAATTGACTTTCTCCCCGTGATCTCCATGAATCGTTGTGCCCTACGAACCGCACTGGCCATGCACCATCTTATATCCATTAGTTCCATCTCCTCGGGGTCTAATTGATCATAATCTTCTTTTGTCAAGTTGGTGTTGCCAATCTTCCCTGCAACGAGGCTTTCATACGATTCAAGTACAGATGCCAAGAAAACCATCTGTTGTTTCGCCGATTCTTCACTGAAATTCTGCCCATTCTTCAGATCCACGGTGATATTACACTGGAATAAATTCTTTGAAGCAGATTGGTCTGAAATTGTTGAAGAAGATCCACTGTGAACACCACTGTGAAGACTTTCATTTTTCACTGAATTTGAACTTTCTGCAGAAAATGCTGTTTTTGGAGATCCAGCCTGTGGTGCATTTCCTCTGTAATAAAGCTCCACATTTTGCTGATAAGCTGGATTGTTGACTTTAGATCTCTTTATCTCCAACTCATGGCTTTCAAGCCTTTCAATCAGCAAATCCACTTTTAAATCTTCAGGCTTGATTGTGTTTTTCAACATTAGAGCGAAGTATTGCCACTCTTGATCATTTGGCAATGAATCAAACAATTTATCTACCAACTCCTCTTCAGAATATGTGATTTCATGTCTGGCTAATTCCATTTTCAGATGCCCAAATCTTTCGATCATTCTACAAACAGATTCATTTTTCATACAACTGAATAAATCAAACTCTTTACGCAACAATTTCTTTTTGTTTTTGACAATTTCATTACTTCCTACACACTTTCTCCCTAACGCTTCCCACAAACTCTTTGAAGTTTTCTCTTGTTCAAGTAACGAGATAATATCCTCTCTCACTGACTGTTTGATTAATGTGATCATCTTATATTCAGCCACAAAATTTTTTGTATCTATGTCTGTGAAATCTTTTGCTTCTATTAGCTCTCCTCCCTCTTTTACTGGTTCAGTGTATCCATTTGTCAGTTTTAACCAGCTTTCAGGAGCGAAAGCTTTTACCCAACCCTCAAATATGTTTTTCCACCAGTGATAATCTACCACTTTCATTAGCTTTGGTGGCTTCTGTTGGCTTCCGTACATGTTCTCAAACTTTAAATTCTCCAAAATCTCTCTTGAATATTCTTTCATCTCAGATCTTCTATCTGACGATTCGGAAGTGAACGCGTTGTAGAATGTGTTGTAAAATTCTTCACCGTTGCTTGACATCTTCAATTACCTTGAATGCAAACGAAAACAACTAATCAGTTTAAATGAACTGAGAAAATGTGAACGTGTGAAACGGTTGACTCGATCTAGAACTCGTGTGGAAAATTTGTGGACTCGTTTCAATGTCGTTGAAGTGAAATCACTGAATGACAAGACTTGATCGGAACCAAATAGATTTAATTTGGGCTTTAGAATGATTTGAGCCGTGCACTTCTTTATATGGGCTGCAACTATGACACACTTGGGCCAAGACTTGATCCGTTAATGATGATGAAACAATGAAACTTGGGTCAATAACAAACTAATGACTGACGTATTCATTTTGTCAACAACATCAGCTTTTAACTAATTCAGATTTGACCATTTAATTATAAAGTCACATAAACCGAACAATTTGAATATCACATGCAGCCTTGAATATCAAAATATGTATTGGGCCGTGTAATATGAGGTGGGCTGACAATAATCAACTTTAATCGATTGCTATAGGACCAATATAAACTCGAGCAGTGTGATCACATGGATATCACAGTTTGACTCAATTGAACTTCACTTTTCACATGCAAACTATTATGAACCGACAAACTATGAAACCAACTGATTGCTGATTGGACCAATAATGTGTGTCAAATGTCTTGGGTCTATACTACTGATCACGTGAACTGACACACGCAATAATGATCATGTGAGCGGAATCTCTGATTTGATGACACAAGAGCGAAACACCTGTAATGTTCACAAAAGCGAACCAGGTATTGTCCGGATGAGCGGACCAGATATTGTCCGGATGAGCGGACCTACCACTTGTCGGGATGAGCGGACCTATTACTTGTCGGTACAAGCGGATCTACTCTGTTCAAATAAGCGGACCTAAGTGTTGTCTGAATAAGCGAACCACAAGAGCGGATCTCATGAGCGGAACTCCAACAAATGTGACCTA
The DNA here is from genome assembly GCA_030545235.1 of Helianthus tuberosus. Taxonomy (NCBI): domain Eukaryota; kingdom Viridiplantae; phylum Streptophyta; class Magnoliopsida; order Asterales; family Asteraceae; genus Helianthus; species Helianthus tuberosus. Next base: position 81,509,142 of record CM060417.1, on the reverse strand, counting down.
ATAAGCGGACCTATGGAGCGGATCTATGTAGTTTAGAGAAAAACTAGTGTCTTTGAAGCGAACCTAGATAGTCATAAAAGCGGACCTATCCACTATCCGAATAAGCGGAACCACATCCGAAGGTTATTTTGTCCATTTTTAGGTTGAATTTTAACATGAAACTTTCAAGGGTTTGTAATTATCCACTAATACACATTCTATGAAAAATTTGGCCGATTTTAACCGTGGAAACTTGTTCAGATCGAAAAAGAAGGTGTAGAAGACAGAAAACTGATGTAATTGAGCTAAACTCTTCCTCCTAAGCTCTGATACCACTTGTTGGATCGTTGTTGGACCCGAACGAGTCAATCAGAAGAGTCTTTTCTCTGTATCAAAGGCAGAATCAAAGATACAGATGCTCAAACTAATTATAATGCTTCTTTGATTGATTTAACAACGTTTACAACCTGAAAGCAATCTGGCAGCACTTCGTTACAATTTCCGGAACCTTTACCAAATGAACAAACAATGCACTATATATAGGTGAGGTAGGTTCGCTTATATGGACGTCCATATGAGCGGACCTATTAGCTTATGGTTCGCTTTTATGGACAATGTCCATATAAGCGGACCTACTTGCTAATCCACCAACTTTCGATTCTCGAACCTCGTGCACTGGTTATTCTAACCTATACTATAACATAACATGATACAAGACGAAGTCAATAGACGTAATGCACTAACACATGTGCATAGTGAATTTGAGCAGACTTGTTTAGGATAAGTGTATATGATTTTGTGTAATTAGAATATGATGGTGTTGTTTTAGGTAATGCACATGTGCATAGTGAACTTGAGCAGTTTTGTGTAATATACGTGTTTTATCAGTGATAATTATAGGGTGTTAGCGATGTGATGCACATGTTCATGGGATTGTGTTAATGGTTAACATATGATTATAGGGTGTTGGCAATGTGATGCGCATGTGAACGACTATGTATTAATGGTTAACAGTAAGATTAGTTATGATTATGGGGTGTTGTTAACGTGATGCACATGTGCATGTTCATGTTAGTGATGGTTATTACTGAAAGTTTACGAAAGACGAGTATGGGTGTTATCAACATAATGCACATGTGCATGATCGGTGACGAGTATGGGTGTTATCAACATAATGCACATGTGCATGATCGTTGTATTGATCAAGTAAATAAACAAAAAAAAATGAACAATGTTAAATAAACAATGATACAGGAACATAGAGTAATCAAAAAAATGTTAAATAAAAAATGATATAGTAACATAGAGTAATCAAGCATGTAGAAAACTAGCAAAACAAACAAAGAACAATTAAATAAACACTGATATAGGAACATAGAGTCATCAAACAAGTAAAAACTATTTATGTATATTACCTTTAGTCGCGTATCGTATAAATTGTAATTGTTGTTGGTCCAGATTTGTGGGTGCTGTAGTAGTCGATGTTGAAGTAGTGTCACCGGAAATTGAGTGTTTAGCAGAAACTGAGTGTTCACCGGAACTGGTAACAAAATGGGTGCAATAAAAAAGTATGTAATTTGTTGTACTCACAGGATAAATGATGTATTTGACTGAGTAATCGTAGAAGGATGAGCCGGATTAGTTATCGCAGGGGTGACATATGAGCAGATGTATGAATGTTACCGGATCAGTTGTCGTCGTCGGAGTTTTCGTTGAAGGAGTTGTCACAATGGTGGTGCGGTGGTGTCTCGGTGGTGGCAGCGGTGATGTATTAACACTGATCGGCGGCGGATGTGTCGGCGGCAGTGGTTGTCATGGAGGTGGTAGCAGTTAACGATTTGAAATACAGAACCAGATTTGTCGAAGTAGTTGTAACGGTGGTGGTGCGGTGGTGGCAGCGGTGACGTATTAACCCTAATCGGCGGCGGATGTGCCGGCAGCGGCGGCGGTTGTCATGGGGGTGGTTGCAGTAACCGATTTGAAATACAGCACCAGATCGAGGAGAGGATACATTGGGGCTGTTTGGTAGCCTCTTAATGACCATTCAGATGCTACCTCTTAATGGTTTAAAACCTCTGAATGAATAAGAGGTAACCTCAAGTCTGAATGGTTAAGAGGTAAGCTCTGAATGGTAAATCATCACATGTCACATTCTTCTACCTTCTCGTTGGTAAAATTCTTAATAGTTCCATTAAGAGGTAGGCTCTTAATGACCATTCAGAGGCTACCAAACAATCCCATAGTTGATTTGAAATACAGAACCAGAGATGGAGAAGATACAGAACTGTTAGATGTAATTTCACTTTAATTACAAAAATGCCATGTGTTCACACTGGTTCTCGCGGTTCTTGCAATAAAGGGTGGTTCTTAACGGATCTTTATCCTATATATATATATATATATATATATATATATATATAAAATAAGATTCTATTTTGTTTTAGTTATTAAAATTAAAATGGTTTTCGGAATAAAAAAGTAAAAAGACTAGTTTGTCCTTCACTTAACAATTAAAAATAACCGAGTTAGGGCTAAAGGACATAACGTGTATGATTTTGTTAAACATATTTGCTTTTTGGGATTCATTTGTTATTTTTCTAAAAGTATTTAAAAGCTTTTTCTTCGTGAGATCTGTCGACAATTTATTTTACACAAAAAACTATTATTTAAGCATCAAATAACACTAAAATAATAACGAAAGTTTTTTTAACTATTTACAAATCAAAAGTTTTATATTTTTGTTGTTTTCTTTGAATGACGCCGCAACCTTTTAACACTAGAGTTCCATCTAAGTTTTAATAATGCAAGTTTTCTTATAAAAGTTGCAAATTTCAATAAAATATGCAACCTTTCAAGAAAAAAGTTGCAATTTTAATAAGATTCTCCAAATTTTTTATGAACAATGTTGTAGTAGATATTTTAATGCAACATTTATATTGAGCGAAGTTGCATTAGGGTCAAATGCAACACATTTGAAAATGGTTGCATATAAAAAGTTGCATTAGCCTCATTTTGTAGTAGTGGAAGATGCGGGTGGGATGGGAAATCATGAGAGACCAGCGAGAACATCGCCTTGTCGATAGGGTACCTTCCACAACCAACACCAAATGACATGGCCATATCCCAAAACCACTATGGCGAGCCTAACTGTGACGAGCTTGGACCTAAAAACAAGCTCGTTAAGTAAACTAGCCCGAGCTCAACCCAGCTCATGAGCCTAAACGAGACATTGTTAATATAATTTTTAATTAATATATTAGATATATATCACTTTTCATAAGTCCGTATAATTTTCTCTTTAACAGTTTTCAAGTTTTTCCCATGATTTGCTATTGGAGATTAACCGTGATTTTCATATTACATAAACAATAACTGCTATAGGAAATTAACCCTTATGTTTATGTAATGTTTTTTATGACGCTAAAAAGATGACACACAAAAGCAGTTTTATAAAGTTATTAAATTTTGTACAACCATAACATTTTTTTATTGACACGCATTTAAATGTCATAAAATAAGCGTTTGTCATTATTCGCGTGTCAAGATAGATCTTGTTTTTTTATGACGCTAAAAGGATGACACACAAAAAAGTGTGTCATAAATATATTGAATTTTGTAAAACCATGGCATTTTTTTTCTTGACAGGCACTTTCGAATGTCATAAAATGAGCGTGTGTCATTGTTTGCGTGTCAAGATGAATCTTGTTTTTTTTATGACGCTAAAAACATGACACACAAAAAAGAATGTCATAGATTTATTAAATTTTGTAAACCATGACATTTTTTTCTTGACATACGCTTTTGAATGTCATAAAATATGCGCGTGTCATTGTTCGCGTGTCAAGATAGGTGCATTTTCTAGTAGTGTTACAATCCGTTGTAATACTTTATGTTACTTTCATTCGGTTTGTAATATTTTTACTTTAGACTTTAGCTGTGCATTGAACTGTAATAAATTGACTATGATGATATCAACTACGTCACGATACTCCCCACTGGGCCCACCGGTAATACGTGGAAATATCGGGGTGTGACATAGAAAAGCAAGAAAGCTTTGCTTAAGAAAGAGTTTGATATCTTCACAGCCTTGACAAGAGAGTCGTTAAAATAGCTTGTTGAGAGGTATTGTCATCTTGTTGCGGAAATGAAGCGATTGAATATTGAAAAAGAAAATGAAGAATGGATGGATAAGCTAGCTGGTGAGTTACCACAAGGTGAATGGTCGACGTATTTGATGATTCTGAAGAATCATAAAGAATATAGCGATTTAAAACTGGGAAAATTTATTGAGAAGCTGGAAGGGCATGAACTAGAGCTACGCAAGACGTCCAAAATGAAAAGTTCAAGTGTTCCACGAGACATTGATCTTTATTTCAAGGGCAGTGGTGTGGCAAATACTTAAAGCCCAAAGATCCAAACAGCTTTTAGCGCAGATACCTCATCTGGATCTTCATCAAATAATTCAAGCAGTGGTGTTGGTGGTTTTTCGTCTTATCCAAGTTTTGAGCCGAATACTCCAATGCAAAGTCCTCAGTCATCGCAAAGCTCAAACAACTACTCAAACCAAAATAATTCAAATCCTCACATCCTGCAGTGCAATATTGCTGTAAATTTACAAAACACTCAAGGATTTGATGAATCGACAGCTAAAGAGCACATGGTGTTTCTTGCTTCTGTCATGGAATCTTATAAGAGTCTGACAACAGGAAGGATTGGGAATCCTAATATGACCAAAGAAGATTCCGATCAGATATATCCGGAAGTGTTGAAGTGATCGATATCAAATGGTCTATGGCGAGCATCGTTCGAAGAACACAATGATTCATGGAAATCATAGGAAAGAACAGTCTTGGAGGGACTGAGTTAAAGCTAGGGTTCGATAAATCCAAAGTGACATGTTTCAAATGTAAAGAAAAAGGTCATTTCAAGCGAGAATGCCCGAATAGAGAGGTTCATGGTAATAATAATCCTTTTGGTGATGATTAATACAAAAAGGCAATCTATCACGAGACTTCTCAACATCCACCGAACATGTCAAGACCAATTCTGATTGAAGACGGGTCATCGAAGTCGAAAGATAAGGCGTTGGTCGTAACTCAGGAAGATGAAGGATTTAACTGGAACAATTATATTCCCAAAACCGAAAGGCTTGCTCTTTTCGCTGAGATTTTTGATGAACAAGAACACATTGTGGAGGAAGTGATAGTTGAAGAAGCTTGTGATGAAGGTTGTGATTAGATTACATTCGATGAAACTCTAGAAGATTCAGAAAATTATTATGATTCTGAAGCATCACAAGAGGTTCTTCATAATTTATTCAAATCTATTATGCCTATTGATATGTTTAACTCTTTTACAGGTTTCTTCGGCAATGAAGGAAATTATTGTGATCCACATTGTGAAGAAGAAAATAAATAGCCTGTAGAAGAAATCATAGATGTAATGAAGGAAATGAATGCAGAAAACTTGAACGAGATCGCTAAGAAAGCCATGATGGCTCACTTAAAAGAGGTAGTTGAAATCTCTGAAGATGTTCAGAAAGTCGTGGTCGAGTCAGTTAAAGAAGAGGTTAAAAGTGAGAAAACAGAAACAAAATTTCAATGCACGAAATGCATAGGACCGTGCAAATCATGCATCGAAAAAGATGAGAAATTTAAAGAGTTGGAAAGACACACAGATAATCTAATAAGTGATTTAAAAGAAAGAAAAGAAACCTATGATAAACTTAACAAAGCTATCAATCAGTATCATGATGCAAATAGAGAAAATGAAGCAACAATTTCTATGCTGAAAAGCACTGTCCTGGATAAACAAATAGCAATTAATAATCATATTGACACGATCGCCAAATTAAAACAATAGCTAGAAACCATTAGGTTAGAAACAGAACGGGTTGATAAGAAGTTGATTAGTTATTCTACAGCATCATATGTTTTAGATCACATCCTACTGATGTCTTAACATATTTTAAGCATAATAACAAATGGAACCTGTATATTGTTCATTCGGTCACCCGTTATGCTTATACGTATTCGGTTCGGTTTATGTAACTAGTTTGCAAAATTAATCGAAGCGGGTTTAACCTTGTCATTCAAACTTCAAAATCCAGAATGTATTTAGTTTACCCATATTGTAAAAGTATTCAAACTTTTCGGGTCTAAATCACATTCTATTCCGGTCTCCGCTTAATCTAGCGTTTCGAACCGTAAAGTATCTTTAAAACTAATCGGTCTAAGTCTTTGACTTAAATAAGACCCGTTAGTATCCTAATAGGTTAATAAAACCTTCTATACAGATTAAGTAGCCTCGGTAGAAGATATTTGCATAAAGTCCTAAGAATATACGACTGAGTGACATTACTTGCATAATTAACTCAGGTAAATACTCTTAACTTATTTTCCCTTATACGGGCTTGGGATACGGTAAATTATTACCGCTTGGTCGGGTATGAGATCATTTAATCGGATTGTGATATAATAAATCTGCATAACCCGTTTTAATCTGTTTTGTTTGATAACATAAACTTAGGGGGTTAGCGACTGTGTCCTGGATATCATCGGCTCATTTAAATTATTAATGGCCACAACCTATGCACGGGGTGTAGGCATACACCCGACAGATGCAAAATGCTAAATACTAGTTAACACACAAGTTGGGGTTAACTCCTTTGTGGGTTTTATAAGTGGTGAGTCGGTTAATCATGACCGGCTTCGAAACCGGCCCCAAATGTATAACAAGCATGTAAAACTGTATACAAGATTTTAAATAAAATTGTCCCAAGTTATAAAAGAATCTTTGTACCTTGTGCATCCAAACCAATTTTATAAATATTTTCAAATTAGTCAGTTAATTGTATTTACCATTGAAAACTGACGTATTTTCAAAAGACTAAGTGACAGGTACCTCGCGTAAATAGGCTGGAGCTACTTGGCATAAATAAAGAGGATCTTGCAAGTCCTTAGTGTCTAAAGTCTGTCAAACTCTATTTGTGTATTTGTTTTAATGGTCCACCTATGGATCCATATTACAATCCATTTGTATATTCTTTGTTTGAACTTTGAACTTTATGGGTTGTAATAATATTTAATCTACCAAGCCTTCTGCTGTGCTATAAACTGTGATTATTTGACTAAGACGATATCAACTACGTCACGATACTCCCCACTGGGCCCACCGAAAATATGGGGAAATATCGGGGTGTGACAGGTTGGTATCAGAGCCAACATTGAGTGAATTAAACATTAGCCTTTTGTGTTTAATCTCAATGACGCAGTAGCACATTCCTTGACTTCTGAGTCTAGGCAAATGACCTAGGATTAATCTTAATCTTATTTGGTTTATATATTTTGCTTGCTTCCTTGTTTTGACAGGATTACTTATTAATCATGCCACCAAGAATTCGGGGAAGAGGCAAAGCGCCAATGAGAGGAAGGAATGACCACAAAGCAGGGCTTTCGCATAGACAAACTCCCTCTACGTCATACAGCTCCAACCCACATGAGGATTGGAGAAATTACCTTGAACCGGCGAGACGTTCCGTCTCGCTCAGTACTTCGCCCTCTTACCATAACTCCTTTGGGCCACAGCAAGAAGAAGAGCCCCAGGACTCGCACCACTCTCACCATTCCTTACCACATTCTGCTTCTCACTACTCTCACTCCCACCATTCTTTCCAAAACCCCACTCCTTATTTTCAAGGTCAATTTAACCCTATTGACCAAATCAATGAACCAGCGGGTCATAACCCGTCGGGACCCAAAGACCACTGTCCTAAATATCAGGATATGGAACTGGACGATGATCCAGATCTAGAAATGCCACCTTCTGGGACGCCTACGCATCCCATTGAGATCTCCACCGGTTCCTCTTTTGCAGGATCGCCGTACTGAGGCCCCGATATATGGGCCGAGAGGTGGAGCACCTACAAGTGGGAGTTCACTCCCCCTCACCATGACCCACCACCACCACGACGGACTCCCTCTTAGGACCCGCCCTTTCAGGCGGTCACGCCACCGCCACCACCAGCACCAGGACAACCTCCGCCACAAGAACCATCGAGGCGAAGGAGAAGCGCACGAATGTCCGTGCGAGGGGGTTTCCATTTTAGCACCCCGCAATCTTCCATCAACTACCCTCTGCTCTATGAAGACCCGCAAATGGGTGGGCCTTCAAACCCTGTGTCGGAAGTTGACTCTGCACCGGTCACTTTCGCACCACCACCACCTCCAGTGGGTTATGAAAACCCAATTCCTGCTTACCCAGATACAACTGGGTACAACCCGTTTAAGCCACAAGCCTACTCGGGTTATAACTACCATGCACCTGTCGTTGACCCATACGTCGAGGCAGCAAACTTTAATGCTCTCTACCCCTCACCTTTTCCACCCGCGTACCCAACTGGGTACCCTGCTTATGGGTATCAATACCCACCACCACCACCACAACCTCAACAGTAGCAGCAACCACAACCTCCACTTCAACAACCGCAACCACAAGAAATCTTGCAAAGGTTGGAACAAGTCGAAAACATGGTGGAGGAGCGTGATAAGAAGCACAACAAGTTTCTTAAGGGTCTTGCTAACTTCATCAAAGGGAAGAAGAAGAAAGATCATTGAAGACCCTTACTTGTTTTTTAATTTTCATTCCAATTAAGTCCCTGCGTGGACATTCCTTTTTTGTATCAGTCCCTGTGAGGACTTATTTCTTTTCTTTTTAGTCCCTGCTTGGACAAATTGTTTCCAAAGACCCGTTTAGGGCAGTTTTTGTAATCCTTATTGCTATTAAAGGTATTTTTCTTTTGAAATTCATATATATATATATATATATATATTTTCATTACATCAACATGCAATTAATCATTTCAATTTGAATTGATCTGTCGAAAGTTCAAAAGACATTTTTAAAGGTATAACCTAGCCTAAATATTAATGGCCATGATGGTATAACCCTTTTAAGATAATAACTCTTTGTTAACATCTAAAACTTATTAACATTCCGGGTAGTGTGACCTGAGAAACCACACCAGCCTCCAATATACTTGAATTTTTCCAAATCCTTACATAGCCAAAATGATTATTGTAAATCATGGCAAATGACATCGAATATGATGTCTAAACCAAAAACATCCGTTAGAGATGTTAATTATTCTGCCTACGGGCCAAATTATATCATTTCATAACAAAGATGGTTATAGCTTATAACTTTTATAAAAAGGCGATGAACTATGTTCGACCCTTAAAACCTTCGATCTAAAAAGATCATAACTATATTTTAGATTGTCCTAGTGACAAGGCGTTTGTACCATCTAAATGTTCTTGAGACAAGCTTTTGTACTATATAAAGATATCTATGCAGCATTGACAGTTATGACTTGTGTCCCCTGTCTAACATATATAAAGGATTATATCCTGTTTAATTTCCTATGATGGTTCATTTGTAACCTAGGCTATTTATAATCCAATGATTTCAAATATACATCTTCATAAATACTTAACTTATTGACCTATGTGGTTATTTTACACCATGGCTACTAAATCATCAAATGCGGTGATTCACTACGTGACAACTGAAAAAACTATTATTCATAAAATTATATCGTACAAATCTTCATTATGGCTGGCTCAGATAAAGCTCATAGTCACTCGACTGCTGGGAATAATAATATAAGAATAAATGTCACTGGTGCTAAACTGCAAGCCACGATAGACACAACAGTTGCTAGAGTAATGAATGAAGCCTTTAGAGAACCAAGTAACGTTCGATCAAAATTTCATTCTAAGACCCTTTCAAAGCAGCATACATCAAAGGATGAATCTAAACATTCATCCAACCAGAAAAGTGAACCCCAAAGGCAGATTGTGGTTGATCAGACTCCCTGGTATAACAAAGGATGCACTTACAAATATTTTATCTCTTGTAAACCAAGAGATTTCACGGGGAAAAAGGGGCCATTGATTATATGAAATGGCTGGATGAAATGGAGACAGTTGTCGACATTAGCGAGTGTGCTAAGGAGGATATTGTGAAATTTGTGTCCCAGTCCTTCAAAGGCAACGCCCTGACGTGGTGGAAAGCTTTAGTACAATCCACGGGGAAAATTCCTTTATATAACCTCACCTGGGACAGTTTTGTTGAGCTTGTGAAAGATACATACTGTCTGCAGCATGAAGTAGAAAGGGTGGAGACTAATTTCCTTACCTTGGTTATGAAAGATCTGGACTGTAGGTCCTATGTTACTAGTTTTAACTCAATGTCCGGACTCGTCCCATATTTGGTCACTCCGGAACCTAAGCGCATTGCGTGCTTCATTGGTGGGTTAGCCCCTGAAATCAAGGGGAATGTCAAGGCTTCGAAGCTTACTACTTATAGATCAGTTGTAGATCTATCACTGTCACTTACTTTTGATACTATAGGGAGTAGGTCAAAAAGGGATACGGAGGAAGGGAAAAGAAGGAGGGAGGATGACCAGTCCCACCAGTCAAACAAGAAGAAGAAGGGAAACACTGGGTTTCAAAAGAATCAGTCTGATAACAAGCCCTGATGTAAAAACTATGATAAGAGGCATTTTGGGAAATGCACACTAGATCCACAAGCCAAACCTTGTGGAATTTGTAAGAAGAAAGGGCACAAGTCCTTGGAGTGCTGGGAATTGAAGAATGCAACCTGCTACAGTTGCAATGAAAAAGGGCATATCAAGACTAACTGCCCAAAGAACACCAAGAAGCCTGATGAGGCGAAAAAGATAAATGCTAGGGGGTTTCAGATGAACGCCAAGGAGGCGGTGAATAATGATAAAGTTATAACAGATACCTTTCTCATTAATGATATGTATGCTACAGTTTTATTTGATTCAGATGCTGATAAGTCGTTTGTAGACCATAAGTTTAGTAAATTACTGAATCTGCCTATTAAAACTCTAGACATAAAATATGAGGTAGAACTCGCAGATGGTACCTTAGAAACCGCTTCAACTCTTCTTGATGGATGTTTCATATCCATTAAGAATCATTCTATTCCACTATCTCTTTTTTCCAATGAAATTGGTTGGGTTTGATGTAGTTTTAGGCATGGATTGGTTGTCACGTAACCAAGCCCAAATTGCCTGCGATAAGAAACAAGTTAACATTCGAACTCCATCTGGTGAGTTGATCACCATACATGGAGATACGCACTACAGATTGCTCGACAATGTATCCTTACTCAAAGCATCCAAGTGTCTGAAAAGTGGATGTGTCATCTATATGGCACAAGTGACTGTAGATGATCCGAAACCCAAGATAGAAGACATTCCAATCATTTCTGAATACCCTGATGTCTTCCCTGATGAACTACCTGGATTTCCTCCAGAAAGGCAAGTAGAATTCTGGATTGACATCCTGCTAGGAGCGACACCGATTGCCCGAGCTCCTTACCATTTGGCACCTACAGAAATGAAAGAGCTGAGAACCCAACTGGATGATTTACTAGAAAAAGGGTTTTATACAACCCAGCTCATCGCCTTGGGGAGCACCCATTCTGTTTGTAAAGAAGAAAGATGGTTCAATGCGTTTGTGCATTGATTATCACGAGCTAAAAAAAGTGACAATCAAGAATCGTTATCCGTTGATCAGGATCGATGATCTGTTTGATCAGCTACAAGGAGCAAGTTTCTTCTCGAAGATTGATCTGAGATCGGGGTGTCATCAATTAAAGGTCAGAACGGAAGACGTACCCAAGACTGCATTTAGAACAAGATATGGCCACTACAAATTCTTAGTGATGCCTTTCGGACTCACTAACGCACCTGCATCATTCATGGATCTCATGAATCGAGTCTGCAAGCCGTATCTGGACAAGTTTGTCATTGTTTTCATTGATGACACACTTATTTATTCCAAGAGTCAAGCCGATCATGAGAACCATCTCTGATGCATCCTCAAACTTTTACAGCAAGAGAAGCTGTACGCGAAGCTCTCCAAAATGCGAATTTTGGCTTCGCAAAATCCAGTTCCTTGGACATGTTGTAAGTGAGCGTGGTATCCAGGTGGATCCCGCTAAAATAGAAGCAATCATGAATTGGGAAGCACCTAAGACGCCTACTGAAATTTGAAGCTTCTTAGGGTTAGCTGGATATTACAGACGATTCATCGAAAACTTTTCAAGGATAGCTGCACCTCTAACTACCTTGACCCGCAAGAATGTAAAATTTCATTGGGGTCCTAAACAACAAGTGTCTTTCAAGATTCTCAAACAGAAGTTGAGCAATGCTCCTGTGTTGACATTACCTGAGGGAATAGAAGAGTTCATGGTGTACTATGATGCGTCACACACTGGTATGGGCTGTGTGCTTATGCAAAGAGGCAAGGTGTTTGCCTATGCGTCACGACAACTGAAGGTGCACGAAAAGAATTACACCACCCATGACTTGGAATTGGGTGCAGTTGTATTTGCACTCAAGCTATGGAGACATTACTTGTATGGAACCAAATGTGTGATATATTCGGATCACAAAAGTCTCCAACACTTGTTTAATCAGAAAGATCTCAATATGAGACAACGCCGTTGGATGGAAACTTTAAACGACTACGATTGCGAAATTCGCTACCATCCTGGCAAAGCGAATGTAGTCGCGGATGCTCTAAGCCGAAAGGAAAGAGTTAAACCTATAAGGATTAATGCCAAGAGTATAGAACTCAAGAATAGTTTGAATGAAAAGCTGTTAGCTGCTAAAAAAGAAGCTGTATTAGAAGCTAACTTTCCAAGTGAGAAGTTAGGTGCAATTGCTGACCAGTTGACACCTGGTAAGGATGGAATCCTCTGATTAAATGGTAGAATCTGGGTTCCTATTCGTGGAGGAGTTAGAGATATAATCCTCCAGGAAGCTCATAACTCCAGATATTCAGTTCACCCTGGAAGTGAAAAAATGTATCAAGATCTAAAAGCAAATTATTGGTGGATGGGTTTGAAGAAATCTATAGCCGCACATGTAGCCAAATGTCTGACGTGCTCACAAGTTAAAGTCGAACATCAAAGGTCGTCAGGTCTGCTGCAGTAACCAGAACTTCCCACCTGGAAGTGGGAAATGGTAACTATGGATTTCATTACCAAGTTACCAAAGATGAGACATGGAAATGATACGATATGGGTCATAGTAGACAGACTGACTAAGTCGGCACATTTCTTACCCATCAAAGAGACGCATAGCTCCGACAAACTAGCCCAATTTTATGTGGATGAAATTGTATCTCTCCACGGAGTGCCAGTTTCTATAATATCTGATAGAGATACTAGATACACTTCTCATTTTTGGAAGAGTTTCCAACAATCCTTAGGCACTCATTTAAATTTCAGTACCGCTTATCATCCTCAGACGGATGGACAAAGTGTGCGTACGATTCAAACACAAGAAGACATGCTTCAGGCATGTGTTATTGACTTAGGTGGAAGTTGGGATGATCATCTCCCCCTGATTGAGTTCTCCTACAACAACAGTTATCATTCGAGCGTTCAAGCCGTGCCTTTTGAGTCATTATATAGAAGAAAATGCAGAACACCCGTGTGTTCGGCAGAAGTTGGAGAAACTCAGTTATCAGGACCAGAGATAGTCCTTGAAACGATGGATAAGATTGTTCAGATCCGTGATTATCTAAAAGCTGCTAGAGGTAGGCAAAAGAGCTACGATGATAAGAGGCGCAATCCTCTAAAATTTGAGGTATGAGATAAAGTGTTACTCAAGGTGTCACCCTGGAAAGGAGTGATGCGATTTGGTAAAAAGGGAAAGTTAAGCCCAAGATACATTGGACTATTCGAGATCGTCGGATGTGTCGGTAGTGTGGCCTATAAGCTGAATTTACCTGAGGAGCTTAGTGGAATTCACAATGTGTTCCACATCTACAACCTAAAGAAATGCCTAGCTGATGAGTCACTAGCAATGTCTCATAAAGACGTGCAGATAGATGAAAGCCTGAGATTTGTTGAAAAGCTTATATTGATCGAGGATCGACAGGTTAAAAAGCTTCGTCGGAAACATGTGTCGATTGTGAAGGTGAAATGGGATGCCCGTAGAGGTCCAGAATATACGTGGGAAGTTGAATCCATGATGCGACAGAAGTACCCTTATTTATTTTAGTAAATCTCGAGGTCGAGATTTATTTTAAGGGGGCGAGGATGTAACACCTCGCAAAATCATGTCCATTAAAGTGAAGACACGTGTCGTAAACCCCAAACATGTAATAAGCTGAGTTAGAGAGACTAAAAGTGTCAATATGCTAAAGCTATACCTCTGAATGCCTTCTGATCAAAACCAAGGCTTGTTTATTGGTTTTTACTGACACCTTAACACCTGTGATCATCTGGGAACACCTCTTAACAGCTGGATTGATCTCAAAGATCCTTGTTTCACTATAAATAGGTGCCTTTGTTGCACATTTCAACTTGCACCTCTCAAATTTTCTTCCATACTTCTTCTCTGGAGCTTCCTGGTCCTAAAGGAGACTCCCCTTAGTTCAAGCTTCGAGCTAGGACCTTGTGTATGTGTCCCTAGCCTCTGTAGTTCGGATTTTATATGTTTAAAGACGGAAAGTCAAAGTTGTCGTAATAGCGCTTTGACTTTCGGTTTAGACCTAAACGGTCCGACCATTGTTCGAGGCTAATATGGCTACGTGATCATAATTAGGTGTGTGTTAATCCCTCAAAAGGGCACATCCTAATTATCACGTTTACTTCGTTAATTGTCGGGTCAAAGTAATTAACATAAAAAGTCAAACGGGTCAGTTTTTAAATAAATTCAAAACTGATAATGTAGAAGCTATAAAACATGTTTTATCACTTTAATAACTTGGTAAACATTAATTGAACATGTATAAACATGTTCAACCCGACAATTCTGAGTGTAGGCTCGGTTCGCAACCGAAAGTCGCAAAAGCTTGACTTTTGCTTTGACTTTCAGTTCTGGCCCGATTAAGCTTAATCCCTTATGTTTTAAGCTTCCATTGTGACCATATAATGTTGTGATATAACCCTCTAAGGTTATATTACCTGGTCACTCATTATTCTGAATTATATGCATGTTTCTAGTATTATGCTTAATGTTGACCAATATGCCCTTACGGTTTAAAAATGGGAATTTTAAATATATAAACGTACAAATTAGTTAAGTACTGATATATAAACATGTCTAAACTATTTTGACATTATATTCTGGTCTCGAATTGATGTTATGCATAATATAGTAAATTAAGCTTTTATAACGACTAAAATACCCTTTGGTATATAAAACAAGCTTTAAACACAAATTTGAGACAAAAATCTTTACCTGCTGTTATAATATCATTTTTAGGAATTATTGGGATGTTGGGTCAGATTACATACTGACCTTAACCTTGTATTCTTGCATAAAACCTATAAATGACGATAATACCCTTTTTGCGAATAAAACGAGTTTTACACATAATTAACATGCAAAACTTTTTGCTACTGACTTGTGATGAAAAATAAAATATTTTGACCATTCAAAGCTGGTCAAAATCTCAGATTCACTTAAACTTTAGAATTATCGTCAAATATCGACTTTTACGCTAAATTGGTGCATAGTATGGTTTAAAACCTTATTTAGCACCCAAAGACTTATTACCTACTGATTTTATAAATAATTTTAAATATTTTTACAGTAGGTAAAAGTCTCAAACTCAGAATCCTAATTAAGTCCTTAAAAGCATATGTGAAATGATCAAAATGCCCTTTCGGGGCATAGTTTGGCCATAATTGGTAAACCACATATATGTATGATATCCTACCGTTATAACCTCATAAAATAAATACTTTTACAAAATGATCTTGACCAGAACTTCAGTCTACTTATAAACCTCTTTTATAAATCCTAAAATGACCAAAACGCCATTAAGAGGCTTAATTCGGTATAAATTTCTTTTTGGGCATATATGTTGACATCCTACTGATGTCTTAAAATATTTTAAGCGTAAAAACAAATGGAACCTTTATATTGTTCATTCGGTCACCCGTTATGCTTATACGCATTCGGTTCGGTTTATGTTACTAGTTTGCATAAATTAATCGAAACGGGTTTAACCTTGTCATTCAAACTTCAAAATCCAAAATGTATTTAGTTTACCCATATTGTACAAGTATTCAAACTTGTCGGGTCTAAAACACATTCCATTCCGGTCTCCGCTTAATCTAGCGTTTCGAACCGTAAAGTATCTTTAAAACTAACCGGTCCAAGTCTTTGACTTAAATAAGACCCCTTAGTATCCTAATAGGTTAATAAAACCTTCCATACAGATTAAGTAGCCTCGGTAGAATATATTTGCATAAAGTCCTAAGAATATACGACTGAGTGACATTACTTACATAATTAACTCAGGTAAATACTCTTAACTTATTTTCCCTTATACGGGCTTGGGATACAGTAAATTATTACCGCTTGGTCGGGTATGAGATCATTTAATCGGATTGTGATATAATAAATCTGCATAACCCGTTTTAATCTGTTTTGTTTGATAACATAAACTTTGGGGGTTAACGACCGTGTCCTGGATATCCTAGGCTCATTAAAATTATTAATGGCCACGACCTATGCATGGGGTGTAGGCATACACCCGATAGATGCAAAATGCTAAATACTAATTAACCCACAAGTTGGGGATAACTCCTTTGGGGGTTTTATAAGTGGTGAGTCGGTTAATCATGACCGGCTTCCAAACCGGCCCCAAATGTATGACAAGCATGTAAAACTGTATACAAGATTTTAAATAAAATTGTCCTAAGTTATAAAAGAATCTTTGTGCCTTGTGCATCCAAACCAATTTTATAAATGTTTTCAAAGGAGTCAGTTAATTGTATTTACCCATGAAAACTGACGTATTTTCAAAAGACTAAGTGACAGGTACCTCGCGTAAATAGGCTAGAGCTACTTGGCATAAATAAAGAGGATCTTGAAAGTCCTTAGTGCCTAAAGTCTATCAAACTCTATTTGTGTATTTGTTTTAATGGTCCGCCTGTGGATCCATACTACAATCCGTTTGTATATTCTTTGTTTGAACTTTGAACTCTATGGGTTGTAATAATATTTAATCTACCAAGCCTTCCGCTGTGCTATAAACTGTGATTATTTGACTATGACGATATCAACTACGTCACGATACTCCCCACCGGGCCCACCAGAAATATGTGGAAATATCGGGGTATGACACTTATGCTTATGAATATTGGTTCTTGTTACATTTTGGATATAATAAACCTAAAAATGATAAACAAGAAGAAATTCCACTTGATCAATTAGGAGTCAATGATAAAATAGTATTCTCTAATGAACAAAGAATGATTGCATTAATACAACAGTTAGTTAGGGATGATATTCTTCCGTTGCTCCAACATAATGAAACGTCAAAATCTATTTAGGAGGCACTGAAAGTAAGAGCTGAAGGTGGAAAAGAGATAGCGAAGAACAAAAGATCATTGCTAAAGAAAGAGTTCGATCTATTCAACTGTCTAAAGAGTGAGAATGTCCGACATATGATAGAACGTTTCTGTCATCTGAAAATTGAGCTAGAAAGATTCGGTATCAAAAAGGACAGAGAAGAAATCATCGACAAACTTATTGATGCATTACCGCATGTAGATGACTAGAAAACATTTTTCATGATTCTGAAAAACGAAGCAAAGTTTGATGAAATCACGTTGGACACGTTGATTGAAAAGCTTGAAGGATATGAGCTGGAACTTCAAAAACAAAATAAAATAAGCAGCTCAAACTATCAACAAAATGTGAATCTATATTACCGAGGAAGCATGTTATTGAATAATCAATCGTCGAAGATTGGTACTGCTTTTAGTGCTGAAAGTTCAAAAGATTCACGAAAAGGCAGTTCTTCAAGTTATGATTCTGGTTATCATTCATCTTCAGCATCAAACAATTCAAATCATGATGTGGTTCAATGCAACATCGCCTTGAATTTGAAAAAAATCTCCAAATATGAATGTTGATTCAGCCAAGCCACATATGATTTTCTTAGCATCAATTCTGGAATCCTATGAAAGTCTGGTGGCGGGTAAAATTGGAAACCCGAATATTACAAAAGAGGATTATGACCAGATCGATCTAGAAGAGATGGAGCTTATAGATATCAGATGGTGCATGGCGAGCGTAATCAGAAAAACACAAAGATTCATGGAGATTACTGGCAGATCATGTCTTGGAGATTCTTCTACAAAATTGAGTTTTGATAAATCCAAGGTTACTTGCTTCGGGTGCAAAGAGAAAGGACACTTCAAGAGAGAGTGCTCGAATCAGGGTATTGATGAAAGCGTGAATCCGTTTCATGATGATTACTACAAGAAGGCAATCTATGATCGCACCAATGAACAATCACCAAAGATACATCGATCACAGATCAGTGAAAGTTCGTCGAAAGAAAGAAAACAAGCTTTCTTGGTAACTCAAGAAGATGAGGGTTTCAATTGGAATAAATACATTCCAAAAGAAAAACATGCATTGGTTGCTGAAGTGAAACCTGATCAAGTTAGAGTGAAAACTGGTAGAGAAAGTGTAACACCCCAAAAACGGGTTTGGTAATCCAACCACGTAAATACTAAAAGACGGATAAAATACCGTTAATGGTAAAATTAACACGATAAATATTAGGAGTTAAACAAATAATCCTAATATTAATTAAAAAGGGAAATAAATGCTTTGGGAAAATAAAGGATATAAAAGGCCCGAGTTCACAGGACTTAAAATAAAACGGGTTATAACTCCCGGAACCCACTAAGTTAACTAGGAATTTTTAACCTAGTTAGATAATTGTTTGAAAATAATTAAGAAAAACTTGACTAAGTTAACCTTCTAGTTATAAATATGGAATTAGAGGGACTAAAATGGTCAAGCTAGAAAGTGGGATTTTTAATAAGAAAAATGGACTCAAAACACACACTAGGTGTGTGTTTCTGGTCGACAATTCACAGAGCCAAAAGGAGCTCTCTTCCTTGAACCCTAATTCACGAAATTAGCCCAAAATCATGAAGAAAATCATATCAAAATCAATACCAAGCTGAAATTAGTGACCACTCAAGTTAGGGGATCACAAGGTATGTTTAATTTTCATGTTTGGTGAAGTTATGATTTCATGTTGAACACTCATAGATGAAATTCCAGAATGGGTGTTAGTTAGTATGGCAAAATTGTGTTTAATACATGCTTAAAAACAAACCCTAGATGGGAACTTGATTGAATTAGTGTCAAAAACTAGAGATTTGATGATTACCCAAATATGTGATAAGTGGGTTTTTATATCATTGTGATGAACATGTAATTATGTATGTTAAATTGTGAGAAAAATTTATGTTATGATGCAAGATTGATATTGTTCATGAACATTCGACAAAAGGGCTTAATTTTGATAATTAAAACTTGGTTAAAAGTTAGTAATGAACTTGACGAAAGAAGTATACGAATCTCGCCCGTAAGGTGTTTGTTAAAATGCCTAAACGAATGTTCATATGTCGAAATTATGAACGAAACGCGTAATTGCCTAATTTGATTAAATAGGAGTGATAAGTGATGATACGGATTCAAATCATAATGTAGATTTTAATTAATTTCACATATCATATGATTAGAGGTAGTTAACTAGTAGAAAGTTAAACTAACCAATGACGAAGTCGAATAGTGATTTCGACATAGAAAATACGTAAGGTGGAATAGTCGTATTTGTTAATGACTAATCTAACCACCTTGTGAATAATGATGATAGTTTGACGCTTAACGAGCTAGGTGAAGCTTGAGGAGAAAGCGGGTCAAACGTGTCAAGTACGAGGAGGAAAGCGTAAATTGAACGAGAGGTAAGTAAAGCTTACACCCATTTGTAGTATACGCATTTGTTTTATAGGAGATAAATAAAACAATGGATTATGTTCGGAAAAAAATGGGTTCCGACACGAACCGAAATGAGTCGGAATGATTAAAAACGATCAAAACCATGGTTAATGGTAAAAAGAGGCAAAATGGTAATTTAGTCATGAATTGACTAAGAATTTATAAGTTTTCTTAAAGTTACCTAATAGCGTAACTAGAAATGGGAAAAAGGGGTAAAAGGGTAATTTAGTCACGTGATAACTAAAAGTAAGTTGAGATTAAATGGATACCCACGGCGTAAGCCAAAATGGGTTAAATATGTAAGAAAAAGGAAAGTTTGTGGTAAAATCCGAAATGGGTCGGATGTGTGAATGAGTAGCTAAAAAACCATGCTTTGTTACAAATGCGTATGTTTGGTCATATAGGCCAAACGGATCAAATGATGGTGATAACACCATTTGACAATATTGACTAACGTTGGTTGTTAAGTCGTATGTTCACAGATGTGAATCGGAAGTGGATAATTGCGTTGCTATAAAGTAGCGGCTAATAAAAGCTAGGTATAATGCGGGTTTATATGTAACCTGAGCCAGGTACGTATAAACAAGCTTTTAGTTAAACATACGATTCTTTTTCAATTAATTAGCGAAAGTCCTTCGTCGTAAAATGAAGGACTAAAATTGACCAAAATGCCCTCGTTGGGTAAACCGGGCAAACGACCCCTAGAGGTTGTTTAGGAACTTGTATTACGTTTATGTAACCCTATTGATACATATAAGAATATAGGCATAAACTTTCGTGGGTCAAATGCCTATGAATAGGTCTTTTTAGTAAAATGACTAACCGAAAAGTAATACTCGGGATAATCGGTTTATTGTATTAATTCACCACAAAAATAGTTGTGGTGAAACATAAGTAGACATCTTAAATGTAAAAATGTGAGGTGCGAAAAGAGATGAATGAAATTGATGCTTAAATGCATAAAAACCGTTAAACGGGTCAAAATAAAGCAAGTGGTTAAGATTGGCTAAGTGTTGGAAAATTTCAAAATAAACCAGTGAATGTAAACACACACACACAAACCTTGTAATGGCAAAAACGCTAATTTTTGGCAAGCTCGGAATGGGTAAAAATAATAAGCAATGAATATTGTTAATAAACTTGTAGTATGATGTTAAAAAGTAACGGGTTAAATAATCGCATAAAGGATTTTTAATTTGTTTTCTTATAAATCAGAATTTTTTGCAAATGGAGGTGATATACGGATCCGTAATTTAATTACGGACGCGTGGGAAAAAGAATTACGCGAAACGGACATCTAGATCAATGGTTATGCAAGTTGTAAGTTCTAACAAGTGAGAAGTTTGGAGCTGGGAATCTGCAGCTCAAAATAACAAACTTTCTATCAAAACTGGGCCGTCGCGCCGCGCGACAACCAAACAGGATCACCCTCGTGGCACGCGACTATCGTCTCGGCACGCGACGATTTGAGCTGAATCCGTCGCGGCAGGCGATGGGCATAAATGCTGCAAATTTGTTGTTTGTTCAATTTTGGCCTAAAGAACTTGGTTTGCATATTACGAAACTATCTAAACTAATGTTTATGATGGTTTTTAAAACGTAGGTACATCTTGGAATGCCGGATGTCGATCAAGCTCAACGAAGAACCGAACACGATCAAGATACAAGCTTCCGCACATCGTTTCGTCGTTCATTTCAAATGACGAATTTATACATGTTATGTTGTGTTGTTTTAAATTTGAGAAAAGTTTTAATAAATCCGTATTTTTCAATATATGTGTATCCATAATTACATGATTATTTCCGTAAACTATACGAAACCTGTTAAAAAAAAAGAGCATGGGTCTTACAAGTTGGTATCAGAGCTCATGGTTAAAGAGTAAAGTGTGTTCGGAGGCTTGATCGCAAATCCGGTAAGTACATGTATATTAATGGTTTAGTATGATTAGAGTGTTGTGAACAATACATAGGGTTATCGTGTAATACACGTTGCCCCAATTAAATCGATAAAGGAACGATATAGTTAACAAAATTAATTGTGTTAACACGTATAGAAGAAAGCCTCGTATTGTAAAACGGGCGTTTATTAACGTTGACATTACTAATCTTTGTAAATGTTTAATTGAAGGACACTCGCATCTGAGGATGGCGAGAATCCAACAAATTGTGGATATGACGGAGGAACGGTCCGAGTATAACAAGCAGAGCATGCTCGCCAAGGACAAAAATCGCGTAGTAATCGCAAACACGGTTAATGGCAAGAAAAGCCCGTTAGGGCAAGCATTACCAGGTGCACGCTTTAATTTAATCGCACAAATATTAATGTTTTGGTCAAAAATTACCTAAGCAATTTAGTGATCAAATTAGTTTTGTGAGGTAGTGTGCTAACGATGTGTATTAAAAATAACCTGATTTGGTCATTTGCAAAAACTGTATCAGGATATAGCTCAGGATATCGAGCTATATCAGTAATCAAACAATGAGCTAAAAAGTAAAGAATAACATGAGATATACGAGGAAATCCCTTGATCAATCTAGATCGCCGGCATAAAATCTCGGGAGCTGACAATCGCAGCTGCCTTGTTCTTCTTATTACTTCAAACTTCAGGATACAGTGCAGGATATGATACGGATCAACTAAATGTTACAATGAGATTCGATTTTAAGTGTAAGTGTTTGTGAGTGACTGCAGCTAGTAGAGAGCAGAAGTATGCGTAAAAAATTGTGTCTCCCTATCGATCCGATCATTCCTTTATATAGTAAAAGAAATAACAAACTATCCTAAAAACAGGGGATGCTTTGAATATCCCCCCTTTGAACGTTGGAGACCCCTTCTTTGCGGCTTCAACGTTCTCTTTTCAACAATTTAGTCCAAGTCTTCAGGAGAATCAGTCCACTTGAACGTTACAGGTCTTGCCATGCTAATCTGCACGTGAACAATTAATAAGTACCAGGATACTACATCAGGATGTTACCAATATCCTGATCCGGTATCCTGGTTACAAACAAAAGTAATAAAGTCAGGATATAATCCAAGATATATGTTCAGAAAACCACCATAACAATTGTCCCCAAAATATATCTGTTAGAATTCTAAATTCAAACGGATATATTTTAGAGTTCATCACTTGGATCGAGGCAATTATGACGATTGGACGCTTGAAGTGATTTGCTACAACTTCCTATGCGATATTTACTCAATACCCCCTATTTCCAGCCTATATGTACTCGAGTTTTCTGCATTATGATCATAACACTCCAAGCAACATTCAGGTATCTTTCTTCTCCTTCTTCTCTGTTTTTCTTTGCAAGAATCCTCCATGGCTAACCGAACAAGATCCCGAACCGCCGATTCTGTTCCCACCTTCTACGAGCAAAATCTCCTTAAAGAACCCAAAAAGGAGATATGCTCCTTTGATAATGCTAATATCGCAGCCCTAAAAAACCTCCGGTGCTTTCCCCGTCGGAGCAATTATTCGTCCATTTGACCGAGAGGTCCGATCGGACTTTTACTCTGACGAATGGGTATGCTTCTTACCTTATCCTTTTTCAATAGGGCTTCGATATCCCTTTTCAGCCTTCATTTCTCGCTTCTTTGAACTCACCGGTCTTAGCTATGCCCAAACCATGCCCTTGGTTTGGCGAGTCTTAGTTACCTTAGACCAGATTAAAGCTCGTCATGTACCCGACCTGTGCATCGAAGACCTTCCGATTTCATATCGCCTGAGGTCCCATGGTTCCAGCCGATTCCTCTTTTCTTCTACCTCTAGTGATCCCCTCATCCTTAAAGCTACTAAGAACGAGGATGGATGGAGGCGAAAATTCTTTTTTGTGAAAAGAACTTCCATTGACAAGGGTCTTCCCCTTCCTAATAAATGGTTGACCTCCAGTAGGATTTAGGGTTTTAGGAATATCCCCAATCGTATCCTACTGATATATCCTGCACTAACATCCTTATGTCTTTATGCAGTAAACTTTAAAGAGTTGGCTCCTCCGAGTGCTGAATCACAAGGAAGGATAAAGGAAATCTACCGGCTTCTAGAAAGTGAAAGAACCTTCTCCCTGTCATTCATAAGCTCAAGCCAAAAATCAAGTTCCAACATGTCTGGTAAGCATAGTTTTATAACTTATTTTCACATATTAATCTGATTATATTCTATAAAATGTACAAAGACTTAGCGTTTCTTTGCTGCCTGCAGCACCAGTCAAAAATCTTGAAGGCTTTCAACTTGAGGAACTAGACAGCTATTCCGGCCCCATGCAAATCAAACCAGAAGTGAATCCTAAACCAGCTGTTACGTCGAAACCCACCAGCTCCAAGACCGCCGCTGCTCCCAAGCCTTCCACTGCTTCAAAGCCACGTGGCTCTAGTTCCCGCAAGAGGAAGGAACCAGACTCCCCTGTTGCCTCAGATGTCTTTCCATTTGAGAATCACGGATTCTTGGAGTCTAGCAAGTTCATGAATGGCTTCCTCAATCAGGTAGGTATCCTCGTCCTATATCGTGCACATATATGCTGATTACAAATTTTGAGTACACATATTGATACATGTTCACCTGATTGCAGGGTCTTGAGCGCTTAGTGTTTCTGTATGAGGATTCATGCGGTCTGAACAAGATGTTGGAGGCAAAGTTGAAGAAGGCTGAAACCACCATTGCGGATCAAGCAGCAATCGCCACTGCCAAGTATAAAGCAATGACTCAGGATCATCAGACCAGCATCAAGAAGATCACCCACGAGGCTCAAGCCAAATCTAATGCCGCCCAGGTCCAACATGAGCAAGATATGGCTTCATACCGGGAAGGCCTCAAGAGCTCTGTGGTCATCTCCCTGCTCCAAGCTAGGTTGAAAATGGCCTATGAGGCTAAGGCCATGGGCCTTGAATGCCCTTCATGGAATGTTGAAGCTTGGGAGGAAAAGTTGAGGGATCTTGGTGGCAATCCCGTGGAGCATCCTGTAAAGCCTGCGGTTGAGGAACCTGCTAAGGCGGTCATGCTGATGCTGATGCTGGGAAGGATGCTGGTGGTGATGTTGGTGCAGATGCTGGTGGTGATGCTGGTGAGGATGCTGTGGAAGCCATGGTTGAAGAGGGTGCTGCCCCTTGAAAGCAGCGAAGTGGGCAATGATGGATATTTATGCCTAGGCCGGAGCCCACTTTTTTATCTTGATGGTTGTGGTAGTTTTTAAACAATTTACTTTCCTGTCTGTTGAACAATTTAATTTCCTGCACTTTAGAACAATTCGATGGCCAAAGGTGGAGGGATCCTGAGTTTCAGGACGAAGCCCTTAGTCATCAATCCTTAGTATGCTTTATTTTGAACAATATAACAGTTGGAGGCAGAGGGATCTTGAGTTTCAAGATGAAACCTTCAACTGTTTAAGTAGATATGGTTAAAAACTAATGGTGCTTTTTGTGGATGGGTCTCGGTTTGAGATGAAACCAAAAGCACAATCTTTTGCTATGTTAATAATAAACTAACCTTTTTTTTTGTCCTTATCCATTGTTGTCCATTCTTACTTCGTAATTTTTGTTACATGTTATTTGATTCAAATGTAGTTCCAAAAATATTCTGATCAAGTATCCTGAGGAAATATCCTGTTCAGGATACTTCTAATATTTTATTCACAAATATTCTATTAAGATTTTTGTCAAACCTAATCCAAAAAACTTAGATAATTTAGATAAGGCTCTTAAAGGGTAAAAAAGGAGATATCATACCAAAAATATTCATAGAATACTTCCCCATCCTTAAACTCCAATTTACTTGTAAACTTCTCATCAAAGATGTCCCCTGTCTGGGAGACTTAGTACACCAAATCCAGACTTGATCCTTTGAACTTTTCGCAATGTCTTTCGAGGGATGTCCCCTGTGCATGTAATTTTTAAACACTTAGGAATTTTTGTGCATCAACCCGATCACAACTGATGTTATACTTGTATATAACTTTAGTGTTACGGGGATAAACCCTAAGTATGCTGGGGATAATCCCAAATTTTCTTGCGCTACAGGCGAGAGTGTATAAACTCCAAGACTTAGAAAGGTGAAAACTTTTAAACCTTAGAGAGTATGAAAATACCCTTTCGTGAGAGAGGGTGATCAATCCACATATACCTTAAGGATCCAGGATATAGCCAATAATAACGAAATTGTCTGCCACTTTTACATGAACTGGTCCCGCTATCTTGAACTATTGCCGGATAACTTGCGCTCCAGGTGACACGGCCCCCGACCCGGTTTGACCCGTTTCAGGAGCCGCGGGACAGAAAATCCCGTGGTATTTATTTAATTGAATTAATAGCGGAAGTTTTCTTCAGGATCTTTTTAAAACTGCAATTTCTCGATTATTTTATTTCACAACTCGGGATAAAACCCCGGTAATTTACAATCATATGATTTCACTGAGAAATCTTTATTTTACAAAACATGTTTCTTTATTTTATATTGAGCCACTTCCTTAAGCTGGTAGTGCTTCACGGCACTTTTCCTGGATCACAACAGATCACCTGAAACATGTTTGAAAAAGGTTTTGTCAGCGGGAAATACCGGTGAATCATTCTTTTTACTAAAATGACGCGTTTGTTATAATTTACAGTATTAAGAGCGATTACAATGTTTCCATATATCAACCAACTACCCACGATATTTGTCACTCGACATTCATTGGTAACCTCTGAGTCCAATGGTGTCTGTGACTATGGTCATATCACCCCTTGGCTAACTCGTTGTCCAATGGTGACGGTTATCAAGTAATGTATACAAAACCCCACATACCGGCTGTAATTTGGTGACTACAAAGACTTAATCCCTGTAATTATAACCTTGAAAATAAACATGATTTTGAAATCAAATTTGATAAAAAGAGAATGACTCACATTGCAGATTTAATATGAACAGAGCTTAGCCTACTGATTAGCCTTGATAACCTAGTTTAAATAACAATGCACACAAACTAGGTTAGTAACTAATACAACATTTACGATAACTCACGAGATTAAACCTTCACAACAAATGACAAAGTGCGATACTTAAACATCCATCGAATTAACGATGAATGACAAAGCATAAACCCTAATGTGGGCAGCACTTAAACATCCATTGGATAGTTTAATCGATCGGACATTGAATCGTAGCAGCGATCGAGTTATTACCCTGTATTGCGGCAGCACTTCATGGTTTGTGTGTGTTTTTGGACTGTTTCTACTATATCTCAGTGTACGAAATGACTTTAAACGTCGAATCAACGCAGAATTGCAAGTCCCAAGCCCCTCTATTTATACCTAAAAATTGTCCCTCTCGCGTGTCGCGAGAGGTCCTCTTGTGCGCGTCGCGTGGCGCGAGGGGTACCCTATTACCATAGGGTAGCCTCGTGTCCCAGTAGCTCAGGTGAGTTGGTCTTGCATGAAATTTCGATGTACACGTTAAACTGTTTAGATATTATCAACTAGGGTTTACCCCCCTAGAGTTTTAGGGGCCCTGATCCTGATTCCGATTGTTCTGTAAATTTTAGGGTTTATACAGAATCACTTGGGTGTCTCAATTAGGGTTTCCTATTGGAAAAATAAAAATAATAAATAGGACTTTTGATGAGAGTTGTTACATCCTCCCCACCTTAATAAAAATCTCGTCCTCGAGATTTACTGGAATAAGTAGGGATACTTTCGCTTCATCTCAGATTCCAGCTCCCAAGTGTATTCAGCTCCTCTCTTTGAATCCCACTTGACTTTAACTAGCACTAGTCGTTTGTGCTTGAGAAATTTCACCTTTCGATCTTCTATTTGTAATGGCTTTTCAACAAATTTTAACTTTTCGTTTACCTCTATATCTTGAAGAGGTACTACCAAAGATTCGTCTGATAGGCATTTCTTGAGGTTGGATACATGAAATACGTCATGTACTCCAGCTAACACTTCTGGTAGTTGTAAACGATAAGCAACTGGTCCTATACGTTGGATCACCGGAAATGGTCCTACGTATCTTGGACTTAGCTTTCCTTTCTTACCGAATCGGACTACTCCCTTCCATGGAGAAACTTTTAATAATACTTTGTCTCCTATTTGAAACTTGAGGGGTTTCCGTCTATTATCAGCATAACTTTTCTGGCGATCTCGAGCCGTCTTCAGTCTTTCCTTGATTTGTGTAGTCTTGTCGGTCGTTTCTTGCACTATTTCAGGACCTGACAATTGACTTTCTCCTATTTCTGCCCAACAAACTGGAGTTCTGCACTTACTTCCATACAGTGCCTCGAATGGGGCAGTTTCAATACTTGAATGATAACTATTGTTATAGGAGAATTCAATTAAAGGTAAATGGTCGTCCCAATTTCCCCCAAAATCTATTACACATGCTCTGAGCATGTCTTCCAGAGTTTGGATTGTCCTTTCACTTTGCCCGTCTGTCTGAGGATGATATGCAGTACTTAAATTTAGTCGAGTTCCCATTGCTTCTTGGAAACTTGTCCAAAAATGGGAAGTAAAACGACTATCCCTATCTGATATAATGGAGAGTGGAACTCCATGTAAGGATACGACTTCATCTACATACAACTTTGCCAACTTTTCCATGCTAAAGGTTTCTTTCATAGGTAGAAAGTGAGCTGATTTGGTTAATCGATCAACAATTACCCAAATCGCATCATTACCTTTTCTGGTTTTGGGTAACTTAGTAACAAAATCCATTGTTATGAGTTCCCATTTCCATACAGGTATTTCTAGTTGTTGTAGTAGACCTGAAGGTTTCTGATGTTCTGCCTTAACTTGTGAACAAGTAAGACACTTAGAAACATATCGAGCTATATCCTTTTTCATTCCTATCCACCAAAAGTTATTTCTTAAATCTTGGTACATCTTATTGTTTCCAGGGTGCATAGTATACCTAGATTTATGGGCTTCTTCTAAAATCTTATTTCTTAATTCTCCCTGCTTAGGTACCCAAATTCTTCTTTTGTGGAATCTCCAAATTCCATCAGCTCCTTGTTCTAATTCTTTTATTCGTCCTTTCATTCCTTCAGCATCATCCTTGATTGCTGTTTCTTGAAAATGCTTTAGTTTTTCCATTAAATCTAACTGTATGTTTAATCTAAGAGCACGAACTCGTCGTTGTTTCTCATGGTACTTACGACTTAAGGCATCTGCAACTACATTTGCCTTTCCTTCGTGATACTGAATATCACAGTCGTAGTCACTTAGGATTTCCATCCATCTTCTTTGCCTCATGTTTAACTCTTTTTGCCCAAATATATATCTTAAACTTTTGTGATCCGTATAGGCAGTAAACTTACTTCCGTATAGATAATGTCTCCAAATTTTAAGGGCGAAAATTATGGCTCCTAACTCTAAGTCATGAGTTGTATAGTTTTCCTCATGCTTTTTCAATTGTCTTGAAGCATATGCAATTACCTTCTTGCGTTGCATTAACACACATCCTAATCCTAGTTTTGAAGCATCACAGTAAACTTCAAAATATTCAGTTCCTTCTGGCAAAGCTAGGATTGGGGCATTTGTTAACTTTTGCTTTAATATCCTAAAAGCTTCTTCTTGCTTAGGTCCCCATTCAAACTTAACTGCTTTACAGGTTAGCTTAGTTAATGGTACAACTATCTTGGAAAAATCCTTAATAAATCGTCTATAGTATCCAGCTAAACCTATAAAACTTCTAATTTCCATTGCAGATTGCGGAACCTTCCATTTGATAATTGCCTCTATTTTAGTAGGATCTACATGAATACCTTCGTGATTCACCATGTGTCCTAAAAATTGCACTTCTTGCAACCAAAATTCACACTTCGAGAATTTGGCGTAAAGCTTTTCTTTTCATAACAAAGTTAAGAGTGCATGCAAATGTTCACAATGCCCGTCCTGACTTTTGGAATAAATAAGTATATCATCGATAAAGACAATTACAAATTTATCCAAATACGGTTTACAGATTCTATTCATCATGTCCATGAATGCAGCAGGTGCATTTGTTAGTCCGAAGGGCATGACTGTAAACTCGTAGTGACCATACCTAGTTCTGAAAGCAGTTTTAGGTATGTCTTCTTCTTGTACCTTCAATTGATGATATCCGGAGCGTAACTCGATCTTAGAAAAATATCTAGCTCCTTGAAGTTGATCGAAAAGATCATCAATCCTAGGTAATGGGTATCGATTCTTAATTGTAACCTTATTCAATTCTCTATAATCAATACACATTCTCATTGAACCATCCTTCTTTTTCACAAACAACACTGGTGCTCCCCACGAGGATGAACTAGGTTGTATGAAACCTTTACTTAGTAATTCATCTAATTGCTTTTTCAGTTCTAACATTTATGTGGGTGCTAACCGATTAGGTGCCTTGGCTATCGGTGTAGTTCCGGGAATTAGATGAATTCTAAATTCTACTTCTCTATCTGGTGGTAATCCTGGTAACTCCTCTGGGAATACATCTGGATATTCTGAGACTACAGGAATCTCCTTAAGTTCTTTTCCCTTAGTACTAATGATTACTGAAATCATATATACTATTCCTTGTTTTCGTTCATAACTAGCAACTTTCATTACTGATATGAACTTCATGGGTTTACGTGGTTTATCTCCTGTAATCGTGATTAATTCTCCAGTAGGTGCCTGAATCTCTACGGAGTTCTTATCACAAAGGATTCGAGCATGGTTGGCTACTAACTAATCCATTCCTAATACGACATCGAATCCAGTTAAATTCATTGGCAATAGGTTTGCATGAAATTTATGACCTGAAAGTTCTATATTTTCTTTTTGCAAAACCTTATCTATATTAATAGAATTTCCATCTGCTGTTTCGACTGTAAAAATCTGCCTAAGGTTGGTTAAAGGTAAGTTAAGAGCTTGGTAGAATTAAGTATTTATAAAACTTTGGTTTGCACCAGAGTCAAATAATACTTTTGCATAAATGTTGTGAACTAAGAACGTACCAGCTATCACATCTGGAATGAGTTCTGCTTCCTGAGTAGTTAATTAGAAAGCACGAACATTCTTCTTGGTAGCTATGTCGGCTGGTTTAGCTTTGTTATCTGCTGGTTTAACCAATTTAGGGCATTCTGGCTTAAAATGTCCTGTTTCTCCACAGTTATAGCAGACTCTTGTTTTCTTTCTACAGTCTTCTTCGCGATGTCCTACAGCTTTGCAAAAATTGCAGGTTACATTACATCTTCCATAATGTTTCTTTCTGCAATTCTTGCAGAACGGCGGAGTTGAAGATTGCCTTGTTCCTCTTCTCCTGAAACTGCTGTTATTACCCGTACGAAATCCTTGGGTAATTTTCTGAGCCAGTTCCTTTTTCCTGTTTTCATCTCTCGTGCGTACCAGTTCGTCAGTTAGGGTGTTAGCTAATTCCACTTCATCGTCAATAGTACGCGGTCTCGCAGCTTTAACGATGTTACGGATTTCGCCAATTAATCCCCAAATATAACGAGAAATGAGTACTGGTTCTGGCGAAGCCAGTGTTGGTACCACCCTAGCATATTCAAAGAATGTCGAAGTATAACCGCGACAATCTACACCCATCATTCTATGATTTAGAAATTTGTTTGCCATTTGATCTTTTTCATATTCGGGACAGAATTTTCTTTCTACAAGACTCTTAAATTCTTCCCAGTTCATGGCATAAGCCATATTTCTTCCTTTGGCTTGAAGTACTGTGTTCCACCATTCTAGCGCCCCTTCTTTGAAAAGATTTGACGCGTACATGACTTTGTCGTCTTTGTCACATTTACTTATTGTAATCACCGCCTTGGTTTTCTCTAACCAACGCAGTGCCGCAGTCGCTCCTTCATTGCCTGCAAAATTCCACGGGTTTACAAGCAAGAAATTCTTTGTAAGTGCAACCAGGCGTTGCATCTTTCATTTTCTTAGGGAGCGGAGCTTGCAGTGGATCATTAGCTTGATTAGTATGATTACCGTCTCCGTTTATGCTATTACTGAAGTTATCTTCAGAAATACGTTTGCTAGGAATGATTTGTTGAGGTTCAGCAGGTTTCTGGGCAGCAGCAAGTATTGCTGGAATAGCATTGGCTATTCCTTGAGCAACGATATTTTCTATATCTTGTCTAGTCATAAAGCGATCCTCTTGGTGTTGCTCAGATTGATTAACCTCATTAACTGGTTCATTATTAGTGTTTTCCATCTGATAATTAATATATGTAATTTATTAGTATCGAATAAATAACAATGACACACAAAATAATCATACAAAGTTCACAACACACATATAGCCAAAACTATCGATTTCTCTATTCTCATTTATATTTTATAATATGCGTCAATACACACCTTTATCTTACAAAGTTTTATTTTAGGTTATTTTACAAGATTTTACTTTTATTATTATACAACCACATTTTCATAACCCTACTACCCCTCGTCAGTTGGTATTTCAGTAACGACGTTCCCTCTCGTCGTATTTCCAGGAGATCTGTTCTCCGACCTCCCTGATCCTATTTACTGCATCCACCAGCTCCTCGCCAAAGTGGCGGAGTTCAGCTAAGTTTTCAGTGCTCATTGGTGGATTTGGTATAGGTTTCGGGTCGAACTTAGGGAGAAAAGAATAAGGACTGTTGAGAAGGTTTTGGAACTACCAATCATTGGTCCACCACTCATCCATTCCTAGAAGTTGGGTGTGGATTATAGGTTCTGGGATTGCTGGTTCCAAGTTCATTGGTAGTTGTGTTTCAGCAGGATAAGGGTAGAGATTATTATTAATAGGCCTGACGACATCACAGCTCGCCAATGCACGATCTAATTCCTTCTGAAAGGGTAACTCCTTAATCTGTCTAGAACTTTCCCCAATTTCCCTCTGGGTTTGCCTAGAACCTTCCCCAAACTCCATTTCCATCTGCCTAGAACCTTCTCCAAACTCCATTTCCAGTGGCCTAGAACTTTCCCTGACTTCAATCCCCTTTCCTTTATCTAAGGGATTTTCTATTTTAGGAATCTTCCTAGTTGCGGGTTTCCTCCTGCGCACACGCCTCCATCCCACAAATCTCCTCCTTTTCTTAGGCTTGGGTTTCTCCGGAGGTGGAGTATTGAATTCCATAGGTTCTTCTATGTCGGGTATATACCTATTGAAATCTCTGGAAACCTCTATTTTCACCGGATAGAGATTTAGATTTTGAAGGGCTTCAGACAAGTCATTCATGCTGTTTAGCATATATGCAAAATACAAAAATTATTAAGTTAAAATTTTATAACAAAATTTCATAGATAACCTTTAAATATTATTGCATACCGTGTGACTAATTTAATACAAAGAACAACTGATAATTAAAACATATTAGGGTTTACTGTAAACTTATTTAATTACTAGATAAGGTTTCTGGTTTGTAGGCGATATGGTTGCAAAAACTAAAACAAGGTATTTAAAGATTTTCATTTACTGCTACAGTGGCTAGCATATAAAGATCTGCCCATTTTTCATCTAACGTGTCTTCCCATGGTGGTTTACTGTCTAGTTCTTGGGTTTTCTTATTAACTCTCTTTTCTTTTGTTTGTAATTTCTTTAATTTCTCCTGACCTTTCCTAATAATCAAACTTCTTTTATTAGGAGAAAGTGGTTCCTCATATTGTGCCTTTCGAACAAATATTCCTTCTTCAGGAATTGCAGAGTGATTTGAGGATTTTGTTTGGGATGAACTTCCCTTCTCGTTGGATGACCTATCTAATTTAAGATAGATGTTTGAAAGCTTTTGCTTACCCATACTGTACACAATTATTCAAATAATAAAACACATAATCACAAAAATAGCAATCAGTAAAATTAAGTATTTTCTAAATACTTAATTGGCTTAAATCAGTGGCTCTGATACCACCTTTTTCTGTCACGGCCCCGACCCGGTTTGACCCGTTTCAGGAGCCGCGGGACAGAAAATCCCGTGGTATTTATTTAATTGAATTAACAAGGGAAGTTTTCTTCAGGATCTTTTTAAAACTGCAATTTCCCGATTATTTTATTTCACAACTCGGGATAAAACCCCGGTAATTTACAATCATATGATTTCACTGAGAAATCTTTATTTTACAAAACATGTTTCTTTATTTTATATTGAGCCACTTCCTTAAGCTGGTAGTGCTTCACGACACTTTTCCTGGATCACAACAGATCACCTGAAACATGTTTGAAAAAGGTTTTGGCAGCGGGAAATACTGGTAAATCATTCTTTTTACTAAAACGACGCGTTTGTTATAATTTACAGTATTAAGAGCGATTACAATGTTTCCATATATCAACCAACTACCCACGATATTTGTCACTCGACATTCATTGGTAACCTCTGAGTCCAATGGTGTCTGTGACTATGGTCATATCACCCCTTGGCTAACTCGTTGTCCAATGGTGACGGTTATCAAGTAATGTATACAAAACCCCACATACCAGCTGTAATTTGGTGACTACAAAGACTTAATCCCTGTAATTATAACCTTGAAAATAAACATGATTTTGAAATCAAATTTGATAAAAAGAGAATGACTCACATTGCAGATTTAATATGAACAGAGCTTAGCCTACTGATTAGCCTTGATAACCTAGTTTAAATAACAATGCACACAAACTAGGTTAGTAACTAATACAGCATTTACGATAACTCACGAGATTAAACCTTCACAACAAATGACAAAGTGCGATACTTAAACATCCATCGAATTAATGACGAATGTCAAAGCATAAACTCTAATGTGGGCAGCACTTAAACATCCATTGGATAGTTTAATCGATCGGACATTGAATCGTAGCAGCGATCGAGTTATTACCCTGTATTGCGGCAGCACTTCGTGATTTGTGTGTGTTTTTGGACTGTTTCTACTATATTTCAGTGTACGAAATGACTTTAAACGTCGAATCAATGCAGAATTGCAAGTCCCAAGCCCTTGTATTTATACCTAAAAATTGTCCCTCTCGCGTGAAACGAGAGGTCCTCTTGTGCGCGTCGCGTGGCGCGAGGGGTACCCTATTACCATAGGGTAGCCTCGTGTCCCAGTGGCTCAGGTGAGTTGGTCTTGCATGAAATTTTGATGTACATGTTAAACTATTTAGATATTATCAACTAGGGTTTACCCCCCCTGAGTTTTAGGGGCCCTGATCCTGATTCCGATTGTTCTGTAAATTTTAGGGTTTATACAGAATCACTTGGGTGTCTTAATTAGGGTTTCCTATTAGACAAATAAAAATAATAAATAGGACTTTTGATGAGAGTTGTTACACCAGGCGGGGTGT
The DNA here is from genome assembly GCA_030545235.1 of Helianthus tuberosus. Lineage (NCBI taxonomy): Eukaryota > Viridiplantae > Streptophyta > Magnoliopsida > Asterales > Asteraceae > Helianthus > Helianthus tuberosus. The sequence continues at coordinate 81,474,066 of CM060417.1, read as the reverse complement.
TTAAACCCAATTCGACAGAAAGGTGAATACCTTTAAACCTTGGAAGGGATCAGGATCCCTTAAATGTGAGAGAGGGGGCCAATCCTCTAATCTTTCGGTTCATCTTCAGTATATGTCCTGGAGTAACATCCTGAAGTGTATCCTACAAGACACCTTTAAACTAAGGTGGGTGTTAGCTTGGCTAACACCCCTCCGATGCTTAAGTCAGTATTGGGTTCAAAAGAATAAATAAGTTTAAAGAAATAGAATCCATACCATTCTGAGTTAGAAATTAAATTCTAAACTCACTTGAAATAAGCTTTGAGGTGTATAGCATTCCAGGATCTTGGTAACATATCCCCCTCCATATTCTTGAGTCGGTATGCTCCTTTCCCAGATTCTGATTCGATTTCGTAGGGTCCTTCCCATTTTGGAGCTAATTTTCCATCGGCAGGGTTGGTTGTATTCTGGAAAGCTTCTCTCAACACCCAATCTCCAACTTGAAATCTTATAGTCCTCAACTTCTTGTTATATGATTTGGATATCCTTTGTTGATATGCTGTCATCCTTAGCTTTGCTGCATCCCTTGTTTCATCAACAGTATCCAACTCTTGACATAAAGCTTCATGATTCGTCTCAGGATCCTGGAGGTTAGATCTTGCTGTAGGTAGCACCATCTCAATCGGGATCACCGCTTCTGCTCCAAACACCAAGGAAAATGGGGTTTACCCAGTTGCACTTTTTACTGTTGTTCTATCAGCCCATAAAACAAAGGGTAACTCATCTGCCCATCTTCCTTTCTTAGCTCCTAATCTTTTCTTCAAATTGTTGACTATTGTCTTGTTTGAGGATTCTGCTTGCCCATTGGCTTGAGGATGTACCGGTGTGGATGTAATCATCTTGATTCCCCAATTTTTTTCAAAAATCAGTAGTCCTTTTACTGATAAACTGAGAGCCATTATCACAGATTATCTCAATTGGTATCCCAAACCTAGTCAGGATATTTCTCTTTATGAAGGATACTACTTCTTGATCTCTGACTTGGACAAATGCCTCAGCTTCAACCGACTTGGAGAAATAATTTGTCATTGCCAGGATAAAAACTTTTCCTCTTGGAGCTCTTGGCAGCTTTCCCACTATGTCCATACCCCATTTCAACTGATGCAGTATATTGCTGTGCCTTTGACATGTATCACATCTTCGAGCATATTTTGCAGCATCTCTTCTCATCGTTGGCCAATAGTATCCTGTTCTTAGCACCTTTGAATATAATGACATGCCCCCAGTATGATTGCCACAGTCCCCTTCGTGTATATCCTTAAGTACCTCCTTGGTTTTAGGATCCTCCAAGCATCTTAGATATGGACCTGCAATAGACTTCTTATACAAAATACCTTTATCCTGAAATCCTTAGGATTCTTATCCTTTGGGATTTCTCCTTCTTTATGGTATTTCATGATTGGAGTCGTCCATGATTCAAGATTCTCTTCAGGATACCCATCATCAGGATCCTGGATACTTGCTACCTCATTATCCTGAGACTTGAAGTGTTCCATCGCAGTATACAGGATATGTAGTATTGGTATCTGAGTTCCTTCCGATATCCTGACTGATGATCCTAAATTTGCCAAAGCATTTGCCTCGGCATTATCTTCCCTTGGTACCAGTTCTAATGTAAAAACATCGAAATATCCTGCTAATTTTTTAAGAATTTCAATATATTCGATTAACCTTTCCCCTTTGACTGCATAGGATCCATTGAAATTATTAGTAATTAATAAGGAATCAACATATACTTGCAAACTTTTAATATTCATGCTCCTGGCCAATTCTAATCCTGCAATCAAAGCTTCATATTCTGCTTCATTATTAGTGGCAGGAAATTCACATCTTATAGCCTGGGGTAATATGTCCCCCTGTGATGATTTTAGTAGTATACCTAATCCTACACCTCTCACATTAGATGCACCATCAGTATATAATGTCCAGGATTCTAGGTTTTCTCCTAGTTGTTGTACTTCTAGGTCTACTTCATTTTGAATATCACTACTGAAATCAGCCACAAAGTCTGCTAGAGCCTGAGACTTTATAGCATTCTTAGGTTCATATGCTAGATCATATGCACTTAGCTTTACTGACCACTTAGCCATTCTACCCGACATTTCAGGTTTCCTAAGCACATTTTTAACAAGATAATTAGTTTTAACATGAATCCTATGTGTCTCAAAATAATTGTTAGGGATGGATTTTCATAATGTATAGATCACGGATCCTCAGGTGCAGCCAGTATCACGGATCCTCAGTTCAGTTTGAATTAAGGATCCTCAGAAGATGTTGCAGGATTAAGGATCCCAGATCCTCATTATTATCCTAACATTAACAATTGTTTCCATTGTATTTGAATTTGTTTTGCAGGAGTATTCGAGTGGGACTTGGTATAACCGAGATTCCAGGGGAATATGCCTTCTAATTCTGCACGAGCATGGCCTTCGTGACTGTTATGGAGATCGTGGGAAGCTTGCACCTTTTTCGAATTGTTAGTTAGCTTAGCTATTTCTATTTTTAAATGGGGTTAACAAGCTTGTTTAGACAGAAGAATTATTAGCAACACGCACTACACTCGAGCTCTCAACAACTCTCGGCGATTACATACATTTTTACACTATAGTGAACCTTGTACCAAGCTTGTTATCATCCTGATTTGTAAACATCATTTGTTTAATATAGTTGGTGATCGGTAGTTGCCATCACCCGAGGTTTTTTATGCCGGAGATCATTCATTGATCAAGGGCTTTTTCCTCGTATGAATCCTTGTGTTCAACATTCATTTCATTTATTCTTTGTTCATACATTTGTTCATATAATCAAGCATCACACCTCACAAAATAGGATTTGGTTACATTATCCTTGTGTGATTTTTGACCAAAACAGTTTGGCGCCCACCGTGGGGCAATTGGTGCTTCAATTCTGAGAAATTATGTTCATTTCATTCATTTCTCTTCATTACCTCCAACCACATGGCTTCTCAAGCGAAGAACACTTCAAGCTCTATGCCGGTGATCACCTCTTCACAGGGCATTCCACCTTTGCCTCCTGCACCTTCTGGATCCCAGAAGAATGCTGAGAATGCTGCGAAGAGACAAACCCCCGTTTTCTCAAAACCAACTACTGCTACTTCTTCTGGACCTACTAACAATGATCTTTATTCTTTGATTTTGCAGATGAAGGATTACATGCAGCAGCAGGATAAAACTAATGACAGGATCCTTCGAGAAATTGATGAGATCAAGAAATTGAAGAGATCAGCGGAGGATCACTCTCCACTGGTGCCGAGATCACTGAATTTTGACACTCCAGCCACAACTGCCCAGCACTCTGCAGCATCAGGTGTTCAATACTAGGGTGGATCATCGAGTATACGCTATGGATCATCGGCAATGGCACAGGCTCAAGGATCCTACTTTCAGCCTTCAGGATCCTTTCTCCAGCCTCAAGGATCCTCCTTCCAGCATAAAGGATCCTTCTTCAGTTCTGGAGGATATATGGGAACACAGACGGTTCAAGGATCCTCATCTCAGGGTCAAGGATCCTCCTCTCAGGTTCAAGGATCCTCCTCTCAGGTTCAAGGATCCTCCTCTCAGGTTCAAGGATCCTCCTCTCAGGTTCAAGGATCCTCATCTTAGGTTCACGGATCCATGGATTATCCTCCAAGACCCCCAGCTTCGGCGTATCAAGGATCCAACATCTTTCAGGATCAAGGATCCTTAAGGAGTGTACAACCCAGAAGTTCAGAGATTCATTTGGGAGACTTCATACCTATGCAAACTGTTGCTTCGTCTGGTCCCTCAATCATGCCAGAATCACATCAATATGGATTCACATCAGGAATTCCACCCTTGAATCCATCAGGAGGTAACACTTTAAATACTACTTATAATCCTAACCATGGCTTTGTGCAGGATACAGGAATCAACCAAGCTATGGCTAGAGAGTTACAAAAGCTTAAGGATATGATATCTAGCGTTCCAGGAGTGGTTAAGCCCATTCCTGAAGTTCCAGATGGAAGTCATAAGATATCTCGCTTTGCACCACCTATTTGTGATGCTGAGATACCAAAGAGGTTTCAAGTACCAAACATAAAGCTCTACGATGGTACAACTGATCCGAAAGAGCATGTGGCTCAACACAGAGAGAGAATAGAGATTAACCCCATTCCTGAGAGGTTAAAAGAAGCATGTCTATGCTAGGGTTTTGGATCCACGCTGACAGGATCAGCTCTTAAATGGTTACTAAGTCTTCCTCCTTACTCTATTACTTCATTTGCTAATCTAGTTAATTTGTTTAATAGCCAATTCTCATGTAGTAGGAGGTTTGAACGATTAACTAGTGATCTATATAGGGAAACACAAGGTCAAAATGAATCACTTAGAGATTATATCACTAAATTCAGTAGAGAATCCTTAGAATTTCCTAATTTGGATATAGCTACAGCTGTAGAAGCTTTCAAAATGGGTTTACTTAAGGATTCACAGTTCTATGATGATCTTGTCATGACCCCTTGTAGGAACCTTGATGAAGTAAGAACCACGGCCCTTAGATTCATCCGATTAGAGGATGATAAAAGGATCCAAGAAAGGCTGTCAGGATCCTCAAAGCAGGAAAAGCAAGGATCCTATTTCAGGAACAACAAGTCCAAATCATACAATAAGTCTGATAATCAGAATGCGCATGCAGTGGAGCAAGAAGAGGATGATGAGGATTATCCTCCCATTTCTGATTATTGCTTTGCTGTTGATAATAATGAACTAATCCTTGCCATGTAGAATCCAGGTGAAAAAGCAAGATGGCCCAGAAAGAATGAAAAGCCAGCTGCCACAAAAGACAAATCCAAATGGTGTGCCTATCATCAAGATTTCGGTCATCTCACTGATGAATGCATAGCACTAAGGAAAGAGATTGGTTATTTGTTGAGCAAAGGGCACTTAAAGAAGTTGTTTGGAAGGAAATAGTCAAGGATGCAGGATCCTGAAAAAGTTCCAGAAAGAGCTCCAGCTCCTCCTGCTGATGCACAAATTATCAACTTCATATCTGGTGGATCAGACATATATGGCACTTCCTTCTCAGCAGCCAAGAGGCATGCTAAAGAAACGAAGATGGATAATGGGGACAGACCCATTCGAACCTCGATCCTTACACAGGAGAAAGTTATATCCTTTGATGAGGATAATCGTGTCGATATTCAGGATCCTCATCATGGTGGTCTTGTTATTACTTTGTTTATATCTAACCATTTTGTTCGCAGGATTCTCATAGACGGAGGGAGTTCAGTGAAAATCATTCAACTTGATGTCCTCAAAAAGATGAACATCCCTAAATCAGAAATTATCCCAAGATCTTCAGTTCTTGTGGGATTCAGTGGAGAAACCAAGAACACATTGGGGGACATTAAACTTCCCATTTACATAAAGGGAGTTAATTCTTTTCAAAAAATTTGTGTTATAGATTGCTTATCCTCTTGCAATGTTATCCTTGGTAGATCATGGATACATGACATGAAAGCAGTTCCATCTACATACCATCAATGTGTCAAACTCCCTACTCCATGGGGTGTGGTGAAGATAGAAAGTGACCTACAGGAAGCCAAAAATTGTTACACTTCATCAATGAAACCAGCCTCAAGACCTAGGGAGCAATAGCAATTAAAGTATCCTCCAAGAGATGTCCTGGAGGCAAGAGAACAAGATGTCAAAGATATCCTGATGGATCCTCAGGATCCTGAATCCAAAGTTTTTATAGGATCCGGGATCCTTAATAATATTGAACAGGATCTAGTATCCTTCCTAAAAAGAAGAAATACTACCTTTGCCTGGAAGCACGAAGATATGACAGGTATTTCTAAAGATATTATCACTCATAAACTTGGCATTGACAGGTCATTCAAACCTATACTTCAAAAGAGGAGAAAGTTTGCACCTGAGAGGAATGGCATCATTCAGGAAGAGGTAGATAAACTGCTCAGAGCAGGTATGATAAGAGAAGTTAAGTATCCAAGATGGTTAGCCAATGTGGTTGTTGTTCAAAAGAAAAATGGAAAGTGGAGGGTATGTGTCGATTTGACTGATTTAAACAGGGCATGTCCCAAGGATCCTTTCCCATTGCCCCACATTGACTCCATGGTGGATGCTACCGCAGGTCATGAGTTGTTGACTTTCATGGATGCTTCATCTGGATTCCAACAAATTCAGATGGAACCATCTGATCAAGAGGATACAACCTGTATGACCCCTACTAGTATCTATTGTTATATTGCTATGCCCTTTGGACTAAGAAATGCAGGTGCTACATACCAAAGGCTAGTTAATATGATGTTTAAAGAGCAAATTGGACACACAATGGAAGTCTATATTGATGACATGGTGGTTAAGTCCAAGAGAGCTGAGGATCACCTTAGGGATTTGGAGGAAGCATTTGATATCCTTGACAGATATAATATGAAATTGAATCCTTCCAAGTGCCACTTTGGTGTAAAAGCTGGCAAGTTTCTAGGGTACATGGTGACAAAAAGAGGCATAGAGGCAAGTCCAGAGAAAATCAAGGCAGTTGTGAACATCAAGTCTCCTGCCAATGCTAAGGATGTGCAAAGATTGACAGGAAGGATCGCAGCCTTGAACAGGTTCATTTCAAAGTCATCAGAAAAATGCAAGGAATTCTATGACATTCTGAGAAAGAACAAGAAATTTGAGTGGACTGAAAAGCATGAGAATGCTCTCAAGGCCCTTAAGGATTACCTATCCTCAGCCCCAACATTAATGAAACCAGAAAATGGCGATATATTATCCTTATATTTGGCAGTCTCTTCTAAGGCAGTAAGTGCAGTCCTTGTTAAGGATCATGAAGGTACACAACATCCTGTATATTATGTAAGTAAAAGTTTGCTTGATGCTGAATCCAGGTATTCTCATTTAGAAAAAAACTTATCCTTGCTTTAATAATGGCATCTACTAAATTATGCCATTATTTTGAAACTCATGCTATTATTGTTAAAACTAACTTTCCAATTAAGAATGTTCTCAGGAAACCCGAAATGTCAGGAAGGGTGGCAAAATGGGCAGTCAAGCTTAGTGCTTATGATATCAGATATGAACCAAGAACTGCCATTAAATCTCAGGCCTTGGCTGACTTTGTGGCTGATTTCAGTTGTGATCTACAAAGGGAAGCTGAGTTAGAAGTTCAACAGCTTGAAGAGACTAAGGATCCTTGGATACTCTTCACAGATGGAGCCTCCAATGTCAAAGGAACTGGACTAGGCATGCTACTAAAATCGCCACAGGGGGACATAATACCCCACTTAATTGCTTGTGAGTTTCAAACTACTAACAATGAGGCTGAATATGAAGCCTTAATAGCTGGTTTGCAAATTGCCAAGCATAAGAGGATCATGTATCTTGAGGTACATGTAGATTCTTTATTAATCACTAACCACTTTAATGGTTCTTATGCTGTTAAAGGTGAAATACTAATCAAATATCTAGAAATAGTCAAGAAATTGGCAGACTCTTTTGCTTCTTTTAGTTTGACACAGGTACCCAGGGAAGAAAATGCAGAAGCTGATGCTTTAGCCACCTTGGATCATCATTGAAGATTCCAGAGGATATTAAAATTCCCATCATCCACATCTTGGCTCCTGCCATTGAGGATCATACAGCTATGGAAATAGTGGAGGATTCTGCAATCACACCTAGTGATGGTGCACAGTCAAATTCAGGATCATGGATCCTTCCAATCCTAAGATATATACAACATGGAGAGATCCCTACGGGAGAAAATCCTAGAGCTTTCAAAGTGAAGGTATCTCAATTTACAATACTAAATAACATGTTATATAAACGATCTCTTGCAGGTCCATATCTAAGGTGCATCGAGGATCCTGAAATCCAAGAAGTTCTTAAGGATTTTGATGAAGGAGATTGTGGAAACCACACTGGGGGCAGAGCACTGTTTTCAAGGATCCTTAGGACAGGATACTATTGGCCTACTATGAAGAAGGATGTTGCGGATTATGCCAAGAAATGTGATGTTTGTCAAAGACAAAGCAATATCCTTCATCAACCAGCAGAGCTCCTGCATCATATATCCTCTTCTTGGCCATTCATGAGATGGGGAATGAATATAGTAATCAAGCTTCCCAAGACACCAGGAGAGAAAGTATTTATGCTAGGCATGACAAACTACTTCTCTAAATGGATAGAAGCAGAAGCTTTTGCTCAAGTCAGAGAAAAGGAAGTTATATCCTTTATTAAAAGAAACATTATTACCAAATTTGGTATCCCTTCTGAAATTGTTTGTGATAATGGATCCCAATTTATTGGGAGTAGAACTACTAACTTTTGTGACAGTTGGGGGATTAAGATGATAACTGCAACACCAGTCCACCCACAAGCTAATGGTCAAGCAGAATCATTCAACAAGATCATCATCAACAACTTGAAGAAAAAGCTTGGATCCAAAAAGGGGAAAATGGGCAAAAGAGCTACCTTATGTGTTATGGGCTGTTAGAACAACTCCCAAGAATGCTACTGGCCAAACTCCATTTTCTTTAGTGTTTGGAGTAGAATCGGTGATCCCTACAAAGATGGTAGTCCCTACTGCAAGAACAAGCATCCGTGATCCTGAAGGAAATGCTGAAAACTTGGTTCAAGACTTGGATACCATAGAAGAACTCAGGGATTTGGCAAGGATAAGATTGGCTAGCTATCAACAAAGGATGGCTGGAGCTTATAACAAGAATGTCAGGATCAGAAAGTTTCAAGTTGGCGACATGGTGTTTAGGAAAGCATTCCAAAATACCACAAATCCTGCTGATGGCAAGTTAGCACCAAAATGGGAAGGCCCCTATCTTATTGAAGCTGAAGCAGGAAAGGGGGCATATCGGTTATTTGCAATGGATGGGTGATTCGCTACCAAGAGCTTGGAATGCTGTCCATTTGAAGAGATACTTCATGTAAGAAGGATCCAGGATCCTTAATCATCCTCACATCTGGTATACATAAAGGATCCTTAGAGGATATATGATCCTCATTCTGGTAATGATTTGATTCTAATTTACCCTATCCTTTAATTTATTTAATTACAAGGAGAAGGATCCAGGATCCTTTATCCTTTTTCACTAAAGTTTTGAGTTTTGCAGAAGTTCATGCATCCTTTACAAAGGATCAAGTATCCACAGAAGTCTCCTAAGTTTTATGGGCTTGTCCCCAGTTTTATGGGTTTATCCCCAGTTTTTGGGTTTATCCCCAGTTTTTGGGCTTGTCCCCAGTTAAAGGTATCCACTACCTTCTACGAATCAGGTTCTAACACCTTCGCCAGTAGCGCACGATTATCCTAGTGCAGTTAAAGGCAATGGGACCAGTACCCGCTTTGGGGGCTGACAATTTCATTGTACTGGCTGTATTCAGGATCCTAAGTATAATGGTAGACGTACCATACATCCGTTCCTAAGGTTTCTAACGTTTTCATGTTAGCTAAGGTTTTGGCATCTTCATGTCACTAAGTTTGGATAGTCGCCAGTAAGGGCCATACTCCAGTTTACACAAGATCCTTGGGCTTGTCCCCAGTTTTGGGCTTGTCCCCAGTTTTGGGCTAGTTCCCAGTTTTTTTGGACACGTCCCCAGTTTTTTGGGCTTGTCCCAAGATTGTTGGGCTTGACCCCAGACACTAATTCTTTCTTTTACAGGTTGGCTTAGTCCCAAGTTATTTCTCATTTCAGGATTCTAAAGCTAAACAGTTAAGGATCCTGGATCCTAACTTTCCACAAGGGTTTGTCTTATGATTGTTGCAATTATATTCATTAAGGATATTGGATCCTAACTTGGATTCTATGGTATGATCCTTATTTACTTTAATTTTATTCTTGCTTTATCAATCATACCCTATTCTTTGACAACAGGATCTATGATCCTAAAATTATCTAACTTTTCAAACTTTTTGATTATAGGATATTTGATCCTTGATCATATCCTAACCTTTTGACATAAATTAATTTTTACACCTTCACTAATAACTTTTAAATCCAAAAAATTGTACAATAACAATTGAAAGGTAAATAGAGACAAAGTGAACAACACAAGATAGTCAAAAGGTTAAAGCTTTATTTATTTATCACAATTAAACCCTTCAAAGGTTGTTAAAATTACCTACCCCGAGCGTCTACCAGCAATACGTGGCCCGTCCGCTGGGGCAGGTAAAGGGTGTCCATACTAAAAAGTTCTGAGTCATGCAGGGAAGTAAAGACGACAGGATAATAGTTGCTTCATCCTCCAAACAGAGGATCCCTCCACCAACTATCATCCTACCTATTGTTCTGAGGATCACTGATCCTTAAACCTAAATACTATTGTTTAGTTACAGACCATAATTGTTCACCATCAAAACATCATTAAACAAAAACCACAAAACCATAAAAAATGGGCTCCGACCGCGTCTAGATAAATCCATCATCGCCCATTGCTGCAGCTTACACCTTCGCTGCATCATCACCACCAGCTGCCTCTTCCACTGGATCCTTCACCCCGCTGCTCCCGGCTCCATCAGCTGCTGCCTCCTCCGCTTCATCCTCATCATCCAGCTCAGCCAACCTCTGCCTCCAAGCCTCCTGGTCTCAGGCAGATCTGCCAAAAGCAGGATCCTCAGCCTCCTTAGCCATTTGCAGCTTGATTTTCAGCATAACAATGGTGGCAGAAAGCTTAGCTCCTTCCATGACCTCTGCCTTCTCCTGCTGGGCTTTGATCTGAGCCAAGACCACCTCTTTCTGTAGCAGGTTCACATCTTTCTCAAGGGAAGAGATTTTCTTGTCTTTGGCCAGGAACAATTACTGGAAGTCCAGGTTTTTCTACTCAGCCTCTGCTAGATTGTGATCAAGGAGCATTTGGATCTCGGCAAATTTCTGCATAAAAGAAGTATAGAGTCAGGATCCGTTATCCTCAGAAAGGGGAGTTCAGACCTAAGGATATAGGATCCTTACCTCGGAGACATATTCCTCAAACTGGTGTTGGATGAGAGGGAGGCCTTCAGTGGGCTCAGCGGTTTTCCTCTTTTTAGCACCCTTGCCCCATGTGCTCATGCCCTTAGGGTTTGGGATGCTTGGGCTTGCAACCAGCTCCTTTTTGATGGATTTTGAGGAGGCGAATGCATCAAGATCACTCACACTGAAGCTGGAAGCAGATTTAGAGGATTTGCCAGCACCTACAAATGCAAAGCATAGATAAGTATTCATACTTTAAATTTATTTAAACATTTATTTACTCAAGGATATGGATACTTACTTGACATTGTGTAGGAACCGGAAGAAACTTCTTGTGAATCCTGTGTCTTGGCTTGAAATGTTCTAATTGCAGGGTCAAGCTTCCAAAAAGTAGCAATCCTTTCTTTTGTTGCAGGAGTTTCTTGAATATGAGAGAGCGAGATAGCTGCACAACAGAAACAAAAAGAAGGATCAGTTATCCTTAACAGAAAAAGAATCCTACTTTGGTCCTGGTCTAAGGATCCCATATCCTACCCTGGGTGGTCCATTTTTTAGGAAGGTCTTTCCCATACGAGATGGAGTCCCTCCTTATAAAAAAGAATTGGTTTCTCCAGTGGGAATCATTTTTGGTGGTTTTGAGGATTGGGTGAGCCTAACCGAGTTTATGATTGAACAGAAAGCGATTAGAACCATGACTGACAAGGTTCTATAACTGACTCAACTCGGATAGACCTATTTCAACAACCTCCTGCTCGATGATGTTTTCAAGAGTGTAAAGAACTCTCCACATCATTGGCATGGCTTGTATTTAGCACATGCCAGTGAGCGTGAAGAATGATTGAGTTAGAGTAGGGAAGGGATAAGAATACCCTATCAGAAAAGGGGTTGCCGGAAAAGTGATCCAAGTATTAGAAACACAGTCACTCTTTGTTGAAGAGTCGAATGTTCTGAAGACGGCTCCTGCTGGGAAGCAATGGCGTATCCGATCAATTTCAGGATCGGTGAAACGATAGAGTTCCAGCAAAGGATTTTTGGTGACACCCTGGCTTTTCAGAGGGCTGTCCTTCTTAGGATCCTTGGCAGGAGAGGATCGTAGCTTCATCATGGCTTTGAAATTTTGAAGAAACAGAAAATTGGAAGAAGAAGAAAACTTAGAGAGAAGGAATAGTGAGATACCTGTTGGAGTCTCCGAATGAAGATTTAAAGGAGAGAAACGCTTGAATTTAAATGCAAATTAATCCTTATCTCTAACCCTGTATATATAATGATGATTGTGCAGGGAAGTCTTGTCACTGACGTCATATTCGCAACGGCTAGTCCTATCGCAACAGCTAGTTTTTCGCTAACCAAGTTGTTCCGGATCAAGTAGAAAATATGAATCATTCAGTTATAATTAATTCCTCATATTTTGGGGGCAATTGTTAGGGATGGATTTTCATAATGTATGGATCACGGATCCTTAAGTGCAGCCAGGATCACGGATCCTCAGTTCAGTTTGAATTAAGGACCCTCAGAAGACGTTGCAGGATTAAGGATCTCGGATCCTCATTATTATCCTAACATTAACAATTGTTTCCATTGTATTTGAATTTGTTTTGCAGGAGTATTCAAGTGGAACTTGGTATAACTGAGATTCCAGGGGAATATGCCTTCTAATTCTGCACGTGCATGGCCTTCGTGACCGTTATGGAGATCGTGGGAAGCTTGCACCTTTTTCGGATTGTTAGTTAGCTTAGCTATTTCTATTTTTAAATGGGGATAACAAGCTTGTTTAGACAGAAGAATTATTAGCAACACACACTACACTCGAGCTCTCAACAACTCTCAGCGATTACATACATTTTTGCACTATAGTGAACCTTGTACCAAGCTTGTTATCATCCCGATTTGTAAACATCATTTGTTTATACAGTTGGTGATTGGTAGTTTCCATCACCCGAGGTTTTCTATGCCAGAGATCATTCATTGATCAAGGGCTTTTTCCTCGTATAAATCCTTGTGTTCAACATTCATTTCATTCATTCTTTGTTCATATAATCAAGCATCACACCTCACAAAATCGGATTTGGTTACATTATCTGTTTTGGTCAAAAATCCGGCTAAGATAATGTAACCAAATCTTTGTTGTGAGGAATGATGCTTAAATCAATGAACAATGTTAAGGATAACTCAGAAATGTAATGAACAAATGGCACAAGGATTTATACGAGGAAAAAGCCCTTGATCAAGAGTTGATCTCCGGCACAAAAAACCTCGGGTGATGGAAACTACCGATCACCAACTAAGATTAAACAAAAGAAGTTTATCACTTGGGATGATAACAAGCTTATTACAAGGATCACTAGTGTGCAATGTGCAAAAAATGTATGAAATTGCCAAGTAGTGTTTGAGAGCTGATTGAGAGCTGTTACGAGAGTGTGTGAATGCCAAAATTAGCTAAGTGTTCTTACTTAAGCTTGTTATCCCCATTTTAAATTAGAAATAACTAAACTAACTAACTATCCGCAAATTGTGCAAGCTCCCCACGATCTCCATAACGTCCACAAGAGCCAAGCACGTGCGGAATATTGAGGGAATATGCTCCAGGAATTTCGGTGAGACTTGGTCCATGCCTTTGCTCCTGCAAAACAAGCTTACGTACAAGGTAGATAATTGTTAGTATAAGGATAACAATAAGGATCCTGAATCCTGATCCTGCAACACCTACTGAGGATCCTTAATTCAAACAGAATTGAGGATCCATGATCCTGGCAGCATTTGAGGATCCGTGATCCTTAGGATTGGAAAATCCTCCCCTAACAATTGCCCACAAAATATAAGGAGTAAAGTGTAAGTTAGCGAGTTATATTTTCTTGATCTTATCTGCAACAAACTAACGGATATATAGCCGGTAGGATCTAACTAGCCGTTACCGATCATACGTCTTTGAAACGACATCCCTGTAGAATCATCATTATAAATTCAAGTTAGAGATAAGGGTTAGGAAGCATTTAAATTCGTGCGTTACACCCTTTAAATCCTCATTCGAAGATCAAGAAGGTACTTCTCTTTCCTTTCTCTCTTCTCCTTCTTACTCTGTTCTTCTTTGAAACCTTTGAATCACGATGAAGTTAAGATCATCCCCTGCCAAGGATCACCAGAAAGATAGTCCTTTGAAAAGCCAAGGGATCATCAAAGATTCTCCGAAGGAACGTTGCTGCTTCACTGATCCTGAGATCGACAGGATTCGTCATTGCTTTCCAGCGAACGCTCTCTTCAAGCCTTTTGACCCTACCGCCTTGAGCGATTTCGTTTCAGAAACTTGGGTTGCCTTTCCAGTCACCCCATTTCTGATAGGATACTCCTATCCTTTTCCTGCTTTTACCCAGTCTTTCTTCTCCCTTACCGGCATATCCTATATCCAGGCTATGCCAATGATGTGGAGGGTTTTATTTACCCTTGAGAGGATCATTGAGCAGGAGGATATAGAGTTAGGAATGTCGGAATTGGCCGAACTGTACAACCTTGTTAGCCATGGTTCACACCGCTTTTTATTCAAACACAAACCCAGTGAAGAACACCCAATCCTCAAGACCACCAAAAACGACACTAAGTGGAAGAAACGTTTCTTCTTCGTCAGGAGGGATTCTATCCCAGATGGGAAGGATCTCCCCAGAAAATGGGCCACTCATGTAAGGATAGAGGATCCTTATAGAAGGATCATAGGATAACCCTGTTTCTGTTGAGGATCACTAACATCTTTTTGTTTCTTTCGTGCAGCTATCTCTGTTTCTCATATCATTTCATCACCTGCAACCAAAGAGAGGATCACCGCCTTCCAGAATCTTGATCCTGCAAAAAGATCATTTCAAGCAAACACCAAGGATTCTCAAGAAGTATCCTCAGGCTCGGTCACAATGTCAAGTAAGTATCCGAGTTTGTATATAATTAAATGTTAAAATGTAAATAAAACAAGAATACTTATCTGTTGTTTTGAATTGGTAGGCGCTGGAAAATCCTCAAGGTCAGCCTCCCGCTTTAGTGTCAGCGATCTCAGCACTGTGGCTCCCAGGTCTGGGAAGAAGAAGATTGCTGCTAGCCCTAGTGCTCTAGTCCCCAAGCCTGTCACCTCTAAGGGGGGAAAGAAGAGGAAGGCCAATGAAGCTGAAAATATTGAAGGCTTGCCTCTTATCCGCCACCACTTCCAAGAATACTTTGCTGATGTAAGGATGACTGATTCTGCTTGATTATCCTGCCCATTTGAGGATCACGGATCCTGAACTTTACCTTGTCTTTTTGCAGAAATTCGCCGAGGTCGAGATGCTGTTTTATGCATATGTTGAAGAGGCTGAGCAGAAGCATCAGGAGTTCCAAAAGATCTTCCTGGCCAAGGATCAAACCATTTCCTCCCTCGAAAAAGATCTCAATCTGGCAAAGAAGCAGGTGGTCATGGCCCAGATAAATGTTGATCATGATAAAGCTGAGCTGCTGGAGGATGCTAAAATCTCTGCCGCCATCACCATGTACAAGATCAAGCTGCAAATGACCCAGGAGGCTGAGGATCCTGACTTCGACAGGACCACTTGGGACAAGGAGGGCTGGAAGGCAAAGCTAGCTGAGCTAGAGGATGATGAGGAGGCTACCGAGGTCTTGGTGATTGAGGCAAGTGGCAGCGGGAAGGATCAAACTGGTGGTGATGATGCTGGTGGTGATGCAGCCAAGGTGTGAGCTGCAGAAATGGGCGATGATGGATATTTCTAGACGCGGCCGGAGCCCATTTTTTTAGGATTTGAAAGTTTTTTGGTTATGGTGTTTTTAAACAATGATGGTTTGTAATAACTAAACAATAGCTATTAGGGTTGAGGATCATGGATCCTTTGAACAATAGGTAGGATAATAGGTGGTGGAGGGATCCTATGTTTGGGGGATGAAACCACTTGTTATCCTGCCATCTTTTATTTCCTGCACTTCTAAGACCTATTAACAATGGACACCCTTTGCCAACCCAAGTGGACGGGCCACGTATTGCTGGTAGAAATTTGGGTTGGCAATTTTGACAACTTTAAAAGGGTTTAACTTTTGTGAATAAATAAAACTTTAACTTTTTGGCTATTTCCCGTGTTGTTATCCTTGTGAATTCTTTATCTTTATGCTGTTGTTATTCACTTTCTTTGAATTTGTAAGTAAAGAATAAAGGTTTAATAAATCATGTTTAAAAGTTTTAGGATATGATCAAGGATCAAATATCCTATAGTCGACAACTTCAGAAAAGTTATGTAACTTAAGGATCATTAGTTCTATTGTCAAAGGATAAGGGTCACTTATATGAATAATGAATAAAATCAAAGAGATTAAGGATCATACCTGAGAATCCAAGTTAGGATCCTAACCCTTTAACATTTATAATCAGGATAACCAAAAGACAAACCTTAGTAAAAGGTAAGGATCAGGAATCCTTAGTTGTTTAACTTCAAAAACCTGAATCAGAACATAACTTGGGACTAAGCCAATATAAGAGAAGAGTTAGTAACTGGGGACAAGCCCAACAATTCTGGGGACAAGCCCAATATATTGGGGACAAGCCCAAAGGATAACTGGGGACAAGCCCAAAGGATCTTGTGTAAACTGGAGTATGGCCCTCACTGGCGACTATCCAAACTTAGTGACATGAAAATGCCAAAACCTTAGCTAACGTGAAAATGTTAGAAACCTTAGGAACGGATGTATGGTACGTATACCATTATACGTAGGATCCCGGATACAGCCAGTACAATGAAATTGTCAGCCCCTAAAGCGAGTACTGGTCCCATTGCCATGAACTGTACCAGGATCATCGTGTGCTACTGGCGATACTGGGGACAGGCCCAAAAAACTGGGGTCAAGCCCAAACAACTGGGGTCAAGCCCAAACAACTGGGATCAAGCCCAAACAACTAGGGTCAAGCCCAAACAACCGGGGTCAAGCCCAAACAACCGGGGTCAAGCCCAAACAACTGGATACTTCTGTGGATACTCAATCCTTTGTCAAGGATATGTCATCTTTCTGCAAAACTCAGAGCTAAGTGAAAGAAGGATAAAGGATCAAGGATCCTTCCCCTTATGCATAAGATAACTTAAAAATTAATTAGATTGAAATTAGATCATTACCAGGATGAGGATCCTCCATCCTCTAAGGATCCTTCAAGGACGTGGATCATGAATATTGCTAAGGATAACAAATCCTTATTACATGAAGTATTTCTTCAGATGGACAGCATTCCAAGCTCTTGGTAACAAATCACCTTCCATTGTTAGCAATCAATATGCCCCCTTTCCAGCCTCAGCTTCAATCAGGTAGGGGCCTTCCCACTTTGGTGCCAATTTTCCATCAGCAGGATTTGTGGTATTCTGAAATGCTTTCCTTAATACCATATTACCAACTTGGAACTTCCTGATCCTGACATTCTTATTGTAGGCTCCAATCATCCCTTGTTGATAACTAGCCATCCTTATCCTTGCTAAATCCCTGAGTTCTTCTATAGTATCCAAGTCTTGAACCAAGTTTTCAGCATTTTGTTCAGGATCACGTATGCTTGTTCTTGCAGTAGGAACCACCATCTCTGTAGGGATCACTGATTCTGCCCCAAATACTATAGAAAATGGAGTTTGGCCAGTAGCATTCTTGGGAGTTGTCCTATCAGCCCATAGTACATAAGGTAGTTCTTCTGTCCACTTTCCTTTCTTGGATCCAAGCTTCTTCTACAAGTTATTGATGATGATCTTGTTGGATGATTCTGCCTGACCATTAGCTTGTGGGTGGACTGGTGTTGATGTTATCATCTTAATCCCCCAGCTGTCACAAAAGTTAGTAGTTCTACTCCCAATAAATTGGGATCCATTATCACAAACAATTTCAGAAGGGATACCAAATCTAGTAATAATATTTCTTTTGATAAAGGATATCAATTCTTTTTCTCTGACTTGAGCAAAGGCTTCAGCCTCTATCCACTTGGAGAAGTAATTAGTCATAGCAAGCATGAACACTTTTCCACCAGGTGCCTTGGGAATTTTACCAACTATATCCATTCCCCATCTCATAAATGGCCAAGAAGAGGATATAGGATGCAAAAGCTCTGCTGGTTGATGAAGGATATTACTATGTCTCTGACAAGGATCACACTTCTTGGCATATTCCACAGCATCCTTCTTCATAGTAGGCCAATAGTATCCTGTTCTCAGGATCCTTGAGAATAATGCCCTGCCCCCAGTGTGGTTTCCACAATCTCCTTCATGAAAATCCTTTAGGACTTCTTGGATTTCGGGATCCTCAATGCATCTTAGATATGGACCTGCAAGAGATCGTTTATATAACATGTTATTCAATATTGTAAATTGAGATACCTTAATTTTGAAAGCCCTGGGGTTTTCTCCTGTAGGAATCTCTCCATGTTGTATGTATCTCATGATTGGAAGGATCCATGATCCTGAATGAGATTGTGTATCATTACTAGGGATGATTGCAGAATCCTCTCCTATCTCCATGGCTACATGATCCTCAATAGCGGGGGTTAGGATGTGGATAATAGGGATCGTGATATCCTCTGGAATCTTCAAGGAAGATCCTAGATTGGCCAATGCATCAGCTTCTGCATTCTCTTCTCTGGGTACCTGTGTCAAACTAAAGGAAACAAAAGAGAGTGCCAATTCTTTGACTATCTCTAAATATTTGATTAGCTTTTCACCTTTAACAGCATAGGATCCATTAAAGTGATTAGTAATTAACAATGAATCTACATGTACCTCAAGATACCTGATCCTCATATGCTTGGCAATTTGCAAACCAGCTATCAAGGCTTCATATTCAGCCTCATTATTAGTAGTTTGAAACTCACAAGCTATGGAGTGGGGTATTATGTCCCCCTGTGGCGATTTTAGTAGTATTCCAAGTTAAGTTCCTTTGACATTAGAAGCTCCATCAGTGAAGAGTATCCAAGGATCCTTAGTTTCTTCGAGCTGTTGGACTTCTAACTCAGCTTCCCTTTGCAAGTCACTACTGAAATCTGCCACAAAGTCAGCTAAGGCTTGGGATTTAATGGCAGTCCTTGGTTCATATCTTATATCATAAGCACTAAGTTTCACTGCCCACTTAGCCATCCTTCCTGACATTTCAGGTTTCCTGAGAACATTCTTAATTGGAAAATTAGTCTTAACAATATTGGCATGAGTTTCAAAATAATGTCTTAATTTGGTAGATGCCATAATTAGTGCAAGGATAAGTTTTTCTAAATGTGAATACCTGGATTCAGCATCAAGCAAACTCTTACTTACATAATAGACAGGATGTTGTGTACCTTCGTGATCATTAACAAGGACCGCACTTACCGCTTTAGAGGATACCGGCAAATACAAGGATAATATATCCCTTTTTTCTGGTTTCATCAAGGCAGGGGCTGAGGATAGGTAATCCTTAAGAGCTTTGAGAGCATTTTCATGCTTTTCAGTCCACTCAAATTTCTTGTTCTTCCTCAAAATGTCATAGAATTCCTTGCATTTTTCTGAGGATTTGGATATGAACCTGTTCAAGGCTGCGATCCTGCCTGTCAATCTTTGCACATCCTTGGCATTGGCAGGAGATTTGATATTCACAATAGCCTTAATTTGCTCTGGACTTGCTTCAATGCCTCTTTTTGTCACCATATAGCCTAGGAATTTACCTGCTTTAACACCAAAGTGACACTTGGAAGGATTTAGTTTCATATTAAATTTATCAAGGATATTGAATGCTTCCTCCAAGTCTCTAAGGTGATCCTCACCTTTCTTGGACTTAACCACCATGTCATCTATATAGACTTCCATAGTGTGTCCAATTTGTTCTTTGAACATCATATTGACTAGCCTTTGATAACTAGCACCTGCATTCCTCAGTCCAAATGGCATAGCAATATAACAATATATACCAGTTGGGGTCATAAAGGCTGTATCCTCTTTATCAGATGGTTCCATCTGAATTTGTTGAAATCCAGATGAAGCATCCATAAAAGTCAACAACTCATGACCTGCGGTAGCATCCACCATGGAGTCAATGTGGGGTAATGGGAAAGGATCCTTGGGACATGCCTTGTTTAAATCAGTAAAATCGACACATACCCTCCACTTTCCATTTTTCTTTTGAACAACAACCACATTGGCTAACCACCTTGGATACTTAACCTTTCTTATCATACCTGCCCAAAGTAGTTTATCTACCTCTTCCTGGATAATAGCGTTCCTTTCAGGTGCAAACTTCCTCCTCTTCTGATGTATAGGTTTGAATAACCTGTCAATGCCAAGCTTATGAGTAATTATATCTTTAGATATACATGTCATGTCCTCATGCTTCCAGGCAAAGGTAGTTTTCCTCCTCTTAAGGAAGGATACTCGATCCTGTTCAATGTTGCTGAGGATCCCTGATCCTATGAAGACTATGGATTCAGGATCATAAGGATCCATAAGGATTTCTTTCACATCCTGTTCTCTTGCCTCCAAGACATCTCTTGGAGGATGCTTTAATTGCTATTGTTCCCTTGGTCTTGAGGCTGGCTTCATTGATAACGTGTAACAATTCTTAGCTTCTTGTTGATCACTCTCAATTTTCACCACTCCCCATGGACTAGGAAGCTTTACACATTGATGATAGGTAGATGGGACTGCCTTCATGTCATGTATCCATGGCCTGCCAAGGATAACATTACAACAGGATAAGCAATCTATAACACAAAATTTTTGATAAGAATGAAGTCCTTCAATATAGATGGGGAGTTTGATGTCCCCCAATGTATTCTTGGTCTCTCCGCTGAATCCCACAAGAACTGAGGATCTTGGGACAATGTCTGATTCAGGGATGTTCATCTTCTTGAGGACATCAAGCTGAATGATGTTTACTAAGCTTCCTCCATCTATCAGGATCCTGCAAACAAAATGGTTAGAAATAAACAGCGTAATAACAAGACCATCATGATGAGGATCCTGAACATCAACACGATCATCCTTATCAAAAGTTATTATCTTATCCTTGGTAACAGTGGAGGTCCGGATGGGTCTGTCTCCATTATCCATCTTGGTTTCCTTGGCATGTCTTTTGGCTGCTGAAAAGGAAGTACCACAAATGTCTGATCCACCGGATATAAAGTTTATAACTTGTGCATCTGCTGGAGGAGCAGGAGCCTTTTCAGGGATCCTTTCAGGATCCTGGATCCTTGACTTCTTTCGTCCCAAAAGCTCCTTCAAGTGCCCCTTGCTTAACAAGTAACCGATTTCTTTTCTAAGTGCAATACACTCTTCAGTGAGATGTCCGAAATCCTCATGATATGCACACCATTTGGACTTGTCTTTTGTTGCGGCTGGTTTATCACTTTTCCTTGGCCATCTTGCTTTCTCACCTAGATTCGGCATTGCAAGAATTAGTTCATTGTTATCAACAGAAAAACAGTATTCAGAAATTGGAGGATAATCCTCATCATCCTCTTCTTGTTCTACTGCATGCACATTCTGGTTATCAGACTTGTTGTAGGATTTAAACTTGTTATTCTTGAAGTAGGATCCTTGCTTTTCCTGTTTTGAGGATCCTGCCAATCTCTCCTGGATCCTTTTATCATCCTCTAATCGAATGAATCTAAGGACCCTGGTTCTCACTTCATCTAGATTCCTGCATGGGGTCATAACAAGATCATCATAGAATAATGAATCCCTAAGCAAACCCATTTTAAAGGCTTCCACAGCCGTGGCTATATCCAGATTAGGGATATCTAAGGATTCTTTACTAAACTTGGTGATATAATCTCTAAGTGACTCATTTTGACCTTGTGTTACCCTATATAGATCACTAGTTAAACGTTCAAATTTTCTGCTACATGAGAACTGACTATTAAACAGGTTAACTAGATTAGCAAATGAAGTAATGGAGTAAGGGAGAAGACTTAGCAGCCATTTAAGAGCAGATCATGTAAGTGTGGATCCGAAACCCTTGCATAGACATGCTTCTTTTAACCTCTCTGGGATGGGATTGATCTCCATCCTTTCTCTATATTGAGCTACATGTTCTTCTGGATCCGTTGAACCATCATACAGCTTCATAGTTGGTATTTGAAACCTTTTGGGTATCTCAGCATCACAAATAGGTGGTGCAAAACGAGATATCCTATGACTCCCATCTGCAATTTCAGGAATGGGCTTAACCACCCCTGGAACGCTGGATATCATATCCTTCAGCTTCTGTAATTCCCTAGCCATAGCTTAATTGATACCTGTATCCTGCATAGAGCCATGGTTAGTGTTATAAGAATTATTGAAAGTGTTACCTCCCAGGGGATTCAAGTTAGGGATTGCAGATGTGAATCCATATTGATGGGATTCTGGTATGATTGAAGGACCAGAAGAGGCAATGGTCTGCATTGGAATGAAGTCTCCTTGATGAACATCTGTACTTGGGGGTTGTATACTTCTCAAGAATCCTTGATCCTGAAAGATGTTGGATCCTTGATCCTGAAAGATGTTGGATCCTTGAACCTGAGAGGATCCCTGAGGCTGAGAGGATCCTTAGACCTGAAATGAGGATCCTTGAACTTGAGAGGATCCTTGAACCATGGAGGATCCTTGGACCCTAGAGGATCCTTGAACCTGAGAGGATCCTTGGACTGTGTGCATTCCCAA
Source organism: Helianthus tuberosus (assembly GCA_030545235.1). NCBI lineage: Eukaryota > Viridiplantae > Streptophyta > Magnoliopsida > Asterales > Asteraceae > Helianthus > Helianthus tuberosus. The sequence continues at coordinate 81,451,422 of CM060417.1, read as the reverse complement.
ATATCCTCTTGAGCTGACGAAGGATCCCTGATGCTGAAAAGAGGATCCCGAAGGCTGAAAACAAGATCCTTGAGGCTGGAAGTGAGACCCAAAAGCCTGACTCATAGTTATTGCTCCATAACGCCTTCCCAATGGTTCAGTTTGGTACTGGATGTCTAAGGCTGCAGATTGTTGGGTAGTTATAGCTGGAGTGTCGAAATCCAGTGACCTTGGTATCAGAGGAGAGTGATCCTCCCCTGATCTCTTCTATTTCTTGATGTCACCAATCTCCTGGAGGATCCTTTCGTTGGTTTTATCCTGCTCTTGTATGTGATCCCTCATCTGCAAAATCAAAGAAAAAAGATCACTAGTAGTAGGATTAGAAGAAACAGAAGAAGTTGGTGGTTTTGGAAAAATGGGGCTTTGTCTCTTTGCAGCATTTTCAGCATTCTTCTGGGATCCAGAAGGTGGTGGAGGCAAAGGAGGAACGCCCTGTGAAGAACTCATTGCCGGCATTGAACTTGAAGTGCTCTTTGCTGAAGAAGCCATCTGCTTGGTTGTAATGAACCGAAATGATCACAAAAATAAGAGTTTCTTAGGAATGAAGCACCAATTGCCCCACGGTGGGCGCCAAACTGTTTTGGTCAAAAATCCAGCTAAGATAATGTAACCAAATCTTTGTTGTGAGGAATGATGCTTAAATCAATGAACAATGTTAAGGATAACTCAGAAATGTAATGAACAAATGGCACAAGGATTTATACGAGGAAAAAGCCCTTGATCAAGAGTTGATCTCCGGCACAAAAAACCTCGGGTGATGGAAACTACCGATCACCAACTAAGATTAAACAAAAGAAGTTTACAACTCGGGATGATAACAAGCTTATTACAAGGATCACTAGTGTGCAATGTGCAAAAAATGTATGAAATCGCCAAGTAGTGTTTAGAGCTGATTGAGAGCTGTTACGAGAGTGTGTGAATGCCAAAATTAGCTAAGTGTTCTTACTCAAGCTTGTTATTCCCATTTTAAATTAGAAATAACTAAACTAACTAACTATCCGCAAATTGTGCAAGCTCCCCATGATCTCCATAACGTCCACAAGAGCCAAGCACGTGCGGAATATTGAGGAAATATGCTCCAGGAATTTCGGTGAGACTTGGTCCATGCCTTTGCTCCTGCAAAACAAGCTTACGTACAAGGTAGACAATTGTTAGTATAAGGATAACAATAAGGATCCTGAATCCTGATCCTGCAACACCTACTGAGGATCCTTAATTCAAACAGAATTGAGGATCCATGATCCTGGCAGCATTTGAGGATCCGTGATCCTTAGGATTGGAAAATCCTCCCCTAACATTATCCTTGCTTGATTTTTGACCAAAACAATAATGTCTAAGCTTAGTTGATGCCATAACTAGGGCTAATATCAATTTCTCTAAGTGTGAATATCTAGTTTCAGCATCTAATAAACTTTTATTAACGTAATAAACAGGATACTGCTGACCTTCATGATCCTTTACCAAAACAACACTTACTGCATTCCCTGATACTGCAAGATAGAGGGATAATGGTTCACCATCCTCCGGCTTCATCAATAATGGTGCAGTTGAGAGATATTGCTTTAACTCCTGCAAGGCTGCTTCATGCTTTTCTCCCCACTCGAATTTCTTACTTTTCTTCAAGATATCATAGAATTCCTTGCATTTCTCTAAGGATCTTGATATAAACCTGTTTAATGCCGCTACTCGTCCTGTTAATCTTTGCACTTCTTTCATGTTGGATGGTGACTTGATATCCAGAATAGCTCTGATCTGTTCCAGGCTTGCTTCTATCCCCCTTTTAGTCACCATATATCCTAAAAATTTCCTGCCCCCACCTCAAAATGGCACTTGGCAGGATTTAGCTTCGTGTTATACTGATCCAGGATATCAAATGATCCTTCAATATCCCGGAGATGATCCTCAGCTTTCTTGGACTTTACCACCATATCATCAATGTATACCTCCATAGTGTCCCCCATTTTGTCTTTAAACAGCATGTTCACCAATCTTTGGTATGTTGCACCTGCATTTTTCAAACCGAATGGCATAGCAGTATAACAATAGATACCTGTAGGTGTCATGAAAGCAGTATCCTCCTGGTCCAAAGGTTCCTTTTGGATCTGCTGGAATCCTGAGGATGCATCCATAAATGTTAGCATTTCATGACCGGTGGTTGCATCCACCATCGAGTCTATATGAGGCAGAGGAAATGGGTCTTTAGGGCATGCTTTATTCAAGTCATTGTAGTCCACACAAACTCTCCATTTCCCATTCTTCTTCTGGACCATGACCACATTTGCTAGCCACTTGGGAAATTTGACTTCCCTAATCATCTTGGACTTCAATAATCTTTCAACCTCTTCCTGAATTATCGTGTTCCGTTCAGGAGCAAACTTCCTTCTCTTTTGCTGAATAGGCTTGAAAGACCTCTCAATTCCAAGCTTGTGAGTTATAATATCCTTAGAGATACCTGTCATATCCTCATGCTTCCATGCGAATGTTGATATCCTGCATTTCAAAAAATTAGTTAACTGATTTTCAATATCCTGAGGGATATTGGTTCCTACGAGCACCGAGATATCAGGATTATCCTGGTCCAGGATAATTTTCTTAACATCCTGCTCCGAAGCCTCCACGATATCCTGGGCTCGTATCTTTAATTGCTATCCTGCTTTGGGCTTTGTTAAGGACTTCATCGAGGAAGAATAACATTCCTTTGCCTCTTGTTGATCACTTTCCACCTTGACAACCCCCCAAGGGGTAGGAATCTTGATACACTGATGAAAGGTTGATGGGACAGCCTTCATATCATGGATCCATGGTCTGCCCAATATCATGTTGTTGCAGGATAAGGAGTCCATGACACAGAAACGCTGCATTGAATTCACACCCTCAACATATACTGGTAACTTTATTTCTCCAACAGTATTTTTAGCCTCTCCATTGAACCCTACAAGTACAGTGGACTTTGATGTAATCTCCATCTGGGAAATGTTCATACTTTTCAGCGTCTCTAGTTGAATAATGTTGACGGAGCTGCCATTATCCAAAAGTATCCTACGCACAAAATGATTAGCAATATATAAAGTTATCACCAAACCATCATGGTGAGGATCCTGAACACTATCACTGTCGTAATTATCAAACGTTATCACTTCATCAGTTGTGAGGGTTGTCATCCTGGTCAGCTTATCTCCGCGTTCTGCCTTAGCCTCCTTTGCATGTCTCTTTGCTGCCGAATAAGAGGTTCCAAAAATGTCTGGTCCTCTTGAGATAAAGTTGATTATCTTGGCATCCGCAGGAGGTGATGCTGCTCGTTCAGGATCCTGTTCAATATCCTGACCCTTATTCTTCTTTCTGCCCAAAAGATCCTTTAGATATCCTTTGCTTAGAAGATAGCTTATTTCCTTCCACAGGGCTATGCAATCTTCCGTGACATGTCCAAAATCCTCATGGAAAGCACACCATTTAGATTTATCCTTCCAATCGGCTTTTTGCTGGTTTTTCCTGGGTCACCTTGCTTTATCTCCCAAACCCTGCATAGCATACATTAGTTCGGGTATATTAACAGAGAAACAATATTATGACAATTCAGGATACTCCTCAGGATCCCCATCCTCAACAACATTCACTTTCTTGCTGTTATTTCTGCCATATGGCTTAGAGTGATATGGTTTGTATGAGGATTCTGATTTCTTGTTAGTTGATTCATAGGTTGAGGATGAATTCATCCTCTCTTGCATCTTTTTGTCATCTTCCAGTCTGATATATCTCAGAGCCCTGTTCCAAGCTTTATCAAGGTTCCTTCAAGGATTCATTACAAGATCCTGATAAAACTCAGAATCCTTTTGTAGTCCCATCTTGAATGCTTGGACTGTTGTAGCAACGTCAAGGTGTGGGATGTCCAAGGATTCCCTGCTGAATTTGTTCACATAATCCCTTAGGGATTCTTGAGGACCTTGAGTTATTCTGTAGAGATCACTGGTTAGTTTTTCAAAACTTCGACTGTAGAAAATTAACTATTAAATAAATTAATTAAGTGAGTAAATGATGTAATTGAATGAGGTGGGACGTTTAGGAGCCATTTTAAGGCTGATCCTGTTAGGGTAGAACCAAAACCCTTGCAGAGACATGCTTCCTTGAGATCCAGAGGGATAGGGTTAATCTCCATCCTTTCCCTATATTGTGCAACATGTTCTTCAGGATCTGTAGTTCCGTCATAAAGCTTCATGTTGGGGGTTTGAAATCTTCTCGGGATTTCAGCATCACATATGGGATATGCAAACGGGGATATCCTGTGACTATCCTGGGACACTTTCGGAATGGGCTAAACGACCCCAGGTACACTGGATATCATATCCTTCAACTTCTGAAGCTCCCTAGAGAGTGCCGACGTCACACCTGTATCCTGCAAAGATCCAACACCGTTAGTAGCAAGAGTATTAGTATTATTAGACACGTTACTAGCCTGAGGATCCTGTCCATATCTTGGAGCATATCGTGAGTTTCTCACAGTTGATACCCTGACCGATGAGGGTATCTCAGGAGTATGACTATGGGAATGACTAGGTACAATATTGCCCCTGTTATCCTTGGTGTATACTGCCGAGCAGAAGTTCAATGCTCTAGGCTACAAGGGAGTGACAGTATCCTCAGTAGGCCTACTTGAGCTGGATTTCAAGAGTTGTATCTCTCTTATCAACATTTGGTTGGTTTCCTGCTGCTGCTTCATCTGATCCTGTATACTACCAAACAAAGTTAGAATTTCATCATTAGAAGCCATAATAGGGGTTCTCCCTGAAGCAGCGGATCCTTGAACATTCTGAGTGGGAATAATATCACGAGCCACGTGAGTTCGGTCCTTCTTGGGGGAGCTTGAGGCTGTGAAGGAGCTTACGTCCTTGGAGGTGGTGGAAGCACCGGACCAATTGTTGCAGAGGTTGTAGCGGACATGGTAGAAGAGCTCATGTTTGATTTCGATGCCATTGAAAATAGTTGTGCAAAAAGATTTGAAAATAGAAAACCAAGTAATGATTTTAAGAAAGCTTTTAGTAGAAATAACACCACTTGCCCCACGGGTAGGCGCCAAATTGTTTTGGTCGAAATTTACCTAAGCAATTTAGTGATCAAATTAGTTTTGTGAGGTAGTGTGTTAACGATGTGTATTAAAAATATCCTGGTTTGGTTATTTGCAAAAACTGTATCACTATATAGCTCAGGATATCGACCTATATCAGTAATCAAACAATGAGCTAAAAAGTAAAGAATGACACGAGATGTACGAGGAAAGCCCTTGATCAATCTAGATCCCCGACACAAAACCTCGGGAGCTGACGATCACAGCTGCCTTATTCTTCTTATTACTTCAAACTTCAGGATACAGTGCAGGATATGATACGGATCAACTAAGTGTTATAATGAGATTCGAGTGTAAGTGTAAGTGTAAGTTTTTATGAGTGATTGCAGCTAGTGGAGAGCAGAAGTATGCGTAAAAAATTGTGTCTCCCTGTCGATCCGATCATTCCTTTATATAGTAAAAGAAATAACAAACTATCCTAAAAACAGGGGATGCTTCGAATATTCCCCCTTTGAACGTTGGAGACCCCTTCTTTGCGGCTTCAACGTTCTCTTTTCAACAATTTATTCCGAGTCTTCAAGAGAATCAGTCCACTTGAACGTTACAGGTCTTGCCATGCTAATCTGCACGTGAACAATTAATAAGTACCAGGATACTACATCAGGATGTTACCAATATCCTGATCCGGTATCCTGGTTACAAACAAAAGTAATAAAGTCAGGATATAATCCAAGATATATGTTCGGAAAACCACCCATAACAAGTAATATGCAACGAACACGTAGAGAATGACGATTGCATATATAGGATAAAACTTGGAAAACCTGAATAGGATATCTATTCAGGATGAAGCTTCCAAGAACAATTGAGTAGAAATAAGTGTTATTCACGATGATGAATAATAAAACAACAACGAAACTAGTTTATGTGGAAAACTTGGAAGGAAGTAATTATCCAAGTGTATATTCTCAATACGGATACTATTCAGAAGAGTAACGATCACACTAACAAATGTGATTATATGATAGATTGATAGAAGAGAATACAATTTATATGTTCAAGTGTAAAAACTAGTAAAACTAATGCTTGTTGATTAGCAATTAAATAAAGTTTTACTGAATGAAATCAAAGATATAGAAATAATTAGAGGCGTTACTTACATAGGGCGTGATGTGAAAATTATAAAAAGGTCACGCGTGTTATGTGTTGATCGCTTACTTTGGCCAAGTTAGTACTGAACGCATGATACCATGAACTTCTTATGATGGACACATTTGCATCCGATGTAGTAAGGACGGGGTGAATGGGGCGAACTAAAAAGGTGCCCAAATGAATCACATAGGCAAGATGTTCGATAATAAACATAAACGTAAGTCGTATGACGGAAGCATATTACGTTAGAATAACGAGCCCGAGAGAATGGACAAGGATCAAAGTAAATGAAAATACAGACCGACTAATAGGAATGCTAAGGCATAGAGATAAAAGTTTGACTGTCACAATGATGAAATTCACACGGACAAGTCAAACGAATTAAATAAAGAATAAAGGACTTGATTGAATAAAAGCGATGGATTTCATTAAGACGACCAAATAAATTAAAACGAAGTCTAAAACCATATGAGAATGGTTACTTTGAAGATGACTTCGGTAAAAATACCCAATAGATGGGTAGGAGTTTGAGTGAATGCGTAAACCAAGAGACGGAAACGCGGATTGAAGGTCAGAAGACTCGGATTGAAAATTATGACTAAAAGACGGCAAAATTTTGCAAACATAAATTTTGAAAATTTCGTTCAACTGTTTCAAAGTTGAACGGGTAGGATAAAGAATGAAGTTTGACATTCACAAGTAATGGAATTTCACATGAACAAGTTAAACGAGTTAAATAAAGAATAACGTTTGCTAATGTAAGTAAGCACGAACCGAATAAATAAAAGCGCGAAATATTAAGATAAAAGCACCCGGGTAATGGGTTGTAAATAAATATAGGAATAAACTGGATAACAATAAGTGGAGAACAAATCGATGCGTAAATGACGTAAGAAGTCATAAAGTTGGAAGATAATCTGAAAGAAAACGAATATAGGCTTAGACTACGGTCAAGGATTCTAAATATAAAAAGGGGTGCCTCGATGCCATATATGTATATATAGGTACATTTGAATAAAGACAGGAGTAAAAGATGATCTACGGGATCATCATAACCTACGGGATTAAAAGCAGTGTTAAGGTCTACGGGACCAAAAAGACCCTTGGGTCATAAATAGAAAGAAACGAACTGTTGGGGTCTCACCTTAAAAAGGTGAAAATCTAAAGAAATAGCCTATGAGGCTAAGAGAAAGAACCTGTGGGTAAATAGTGTAAAGCAAGGGAACTGGTTACGATTCCCCGTGTAAAACGAGAAAGAAAAGAATAAATTAATGGTTGTCAATTTCTTTGATGTGAGTAATTGACATAAGTTAAAGAAAAAGACGTTAAACTAAAATTCAGTTTTAGGAAGGAAACAACGTTTTAACAAATATGAATATTATGAGAGGAAATTGGAAATGATTAATATTAAAGGATATAGGTCTTAACATCGATAGGTGCAAGACCATACATTCGAAAAGGAGAAATATGATAAAGAAAAGTTGATATAAACTCAAACGTGACGTGACACGTTCACGGTCAGGAAAAGTAATATAGAATATGATCATGATGTAACGTGAGTTACGGGATATGAAATCCTAAACACACATAAGGCCGGGGATGGCGATATGAATATATATACCCGAGTAAAGAGGTATAAAGCAACCAGTGACTAGTAAGTCTAGTCGTAAAGACTAGTTAAGGTCAAAATAGTAATTATAACTTAATAAAAGAGCTTAACATTTCAGGATTAATTGTAGAATCTTTGGGAATTATGTAAGAAAGGTTTCGAGGATGAAACCTCTTTAAGGGGGGTAGACTTGTAACACCCCGGAAACGGGTTTGGTAATCAAACCACGTTAATACTAAAAGACGGATAAAATACCGTTAATGGTAAAATTAACCTAGTAAATATTGGGACTTAAACAAATAATCCTAATATTAATTAAAAAGGGAAATAAATGCTTTGAGAAAATAAAGTATATAAAAGGCCCGAGTTCACGGGACTTAAAATAAAACGGGTTATAACTCCCGGAACCCACTAAGTTAACTAGGAATTTTTAACCTAGTTAGATAATTGTTTGAAAATAATTAAAAAAAACTTGACTAAGTTAACCTTCTAGTTATAAATATGGAATTAGAGGGACTAAAATGGTCAAGCTATAAAGTGGGATTTTTAATAAGAAAAATGGCTCAAAACACACACTAGGTGTGTGTTTCTGGTCGACAATTCACAGAGCCAAAAGGAGCTCTCTTCCTTGAACCCTAATTCACAAAATTAACCCAAAATCAAGAAGAAAATCAGATCAAAATCAATAGCAAGCTGAAATTAGTGACCACTCAAGTTAGGGGATCACAAGGTATGTTTAATTTTCATGTTTGGTGAAGTTATGATTTCATGTTGAACACTCATAGATGAAATTCAAGAATGGGTGTTAGTTAGTATGCAAAAATTGTGTTGAATACATGCTTAGAAACAAACCCTAGATGGGAACTTGATTGAATTAGTGTCAAAAACTAAAGATTTGATGATTACCCAAATATTTGCTAAGTGGGTTTTTATATCATTGTGATGAACATGTGATTATGTATGTTAAATTGTGAGAAAAATTTATGTTATGATGCAAGATTGGTATTGTTCATGAACATTCGACAAAAGGGCTTAATTTTGATAATTAAAACTTGGTTAAAAGTTAGTAATGAACTTGACGAAAGAAGTACACGAATCTCGCCCGTAAGGTGTTTGTTAAAATGCCTAAATGAATGTTCATATGTCGAAATTATGAACGAAATGCGTAATTGCCTAATTTGATTAAATAGGGGTGATAAGTGATGATACAGATTCAAATCATAATGTAGATTTTAATTAATTTCACATATCATATGATTTGAGGTAGTTAACTAGTAGAAAATTAAACTAACCAATGACGAAGTCGAATAGTGATTTCGACATAGAAAATACGTAAGGTGGAATAGTCGTATTTGTTAATGACTAATCTAACCACCTTGTGAATAATGATGATAGTTTGACGCTTAACGAACTAGGTGAAGCTTGGGGAGAAAGCGGGTCAAACGTGTCAAATATGAGGAGAAAAGCGCAAATTGGACGAGAGGTAAGTAAAACTTACACCCATTTGTAGTATACGTATTTGTTTTATAGGAGATAAATACAACAATGGATTATGTTCGAAAAAAATGGGTTCCGACACGAACCGAAATGAGTCAGAACGAATAAAAACGATCAAAACCATGGTTAATGGTAAAAAGAGGCAAAATGGTAATTTAGTCATGAATTGACTAAGAATTTATAGGTTTTCTTAAAGTTACCTAATAGCGTAACTAGAAATGGGAAAAGGGGGTAAAAAGGGTAATTTAGTCATGTAATGACTAAATGTAAGTTGAGATTAAATGGATACCCACGGTGTAAGCCGAAATAGGTTAAATATGTAAGAAAAAAGGAAATTTTGTGGTAAAATACGAAATGGGTCGGACGTGTGAATGGGTAGTTAAAAAACCATGCTTTGTTACAAATGCGAATGTTTGGTCATATAGGCCAAACGGGTCAAATGGTGGTGATAACACCATTTGACAAATTGACTAACGTTGGTTGTTAAGTCGTATGTTCACAAGAGTGAATCGGAAGTGGATAATTGTGTCGCTATAAAGTGGCGGCTAATAAAAGCAAGGTATAAAACGGGTTTATATGTTGACCCGAGCCAGGTACGTATAAATAAGCTTTTAGTTAAACATACGATTCTTGGTCAATTAATTAGCGAAAGTCATTCGTCGTAAAATGAAGAACTAAAATTGACCAAAAAGCCCTCGTTGGGTAAACCAGGCAAACGACCCCTAGAGGTTGTTTACGAACTTGTATTACGATTATGTAACCCTTTTGATACGTATAAGAATATAGGCATAAACTTTCGTGGGTCAAATGCCTAAGAATTGGTCTTTTTAGTAAAATGACTAACCGAAAAGTAATACTCGGGATAATCGGTATATTGTATTAATTCACCACAAAAAATAGTTTTAGTGAATCATAAGTAGACATCTTAAATGTAAAAAGGGAAATGCGAAAAGAGAAGAGTGAAATTGATGCTTAAATGCATAAAAACCGTTAAACGGGTCAAAATAAAGCAAGTGGTTAAGATTGGCTAAGTGTTGGAAAATTTCAAAATAAACCGGTGAATATATACAGGCACACAAACCTTGTAATGGAAGCGAAAACACTAATTTTTGGCAAGCCCGGAATGGGTAAAAATAATAAGTAATGAATATTGTTAATAAATTTGTAGTGTGATGTTAAAAAGTAACGGGCAAATAATCGCATAAAGGATTTTCAAGTTGTTTGCTTATAAATCAGATTTTTATGCAAACCGAGGTGTTAAAAGGATCCGTAATTTAATTACGGACGCGTAGGAAAAAGAATTACGTGAAACAGACATCTAGATCAAAAGTTATGCAAGTTGTAAGTTCTAACAAGTGAGAAGTTTGGAGCTGGGAATATGCAGCTCAAAATAACAAATTTTCTGTCGAAATTGGGCCATCGCGCCTCGCGACAACCAAACAGGATCACCCTCGCGGCACGCAACTATCGTCGCGGCACACGACGACTTGAGCTGAACCCGTCGCGGCTCGCGACGGGCATAAATGCTGCAAATTTGTTGTTTGTTCAATTTTGGCCTAAAGAACTTGGTTTGTATATTATGAAACTATCAAAACTAATGTTTATGATGGTTTTTAAAACGTAGGTACATCTTGGAATGCCGGATGACGATCAAGCTCAACGAATAACCGAACACGATCAAGATACAAGCTTCTGCACATCCTTTCGTCGTTCATTCTAAACGACGAATTTATACATGTTATGTTGTGTTATTTTAAATTTGAGAAAAGTTTTAATAAATCCGTATTTTTCAATATATGTGTATCCATAATTACATGATTATTTCCTAAACTATACGAAACCTGTTAAAAAATAGCATGGGTCTTATAGAAAGACAAATTGCACGTAACAGATTGGAGGCAATGTATGTAGCTTTCGAAGAGGCAAAACAAGTGAAAAGATGGGATGAGCGGAGGAAATGTTACTCAGATCCTCAAGGAAATCCGGTAGTGGATTCAAAGAGTGTAGATTTTAATGAACTGCTTGATGTTATTCCTACTGCTGGAGAATTTTACTCGAAGAAGAAAGAAGATAAAAATTATGTTGCTCAAATGGAAAAGCGAATCAAAGAAGTAATGCTGGCAAGTTTGAAGAAGATTGAGGAAGAAGTCATTGAAGAAAATGTTGAGAAGATGGTTGAGAAGTTGAAGAAGACGGCAGAAGAAGCCATTGATGAAAGTCAACAGAAGATTGATATGAATCAGTAGAAGACGACAGAAGAAGCTTTGATTCCAGAAAAAACAGAGGTACAAACTCAAACTGAATCTTCTGAGTCGTCAAATCAGATTAAATCAATGGATAATAATGATAAAATTAATGAACAATCTGATAATAAAAATGAAACACAGTGCAAAAAATGCATGGAAACATGAAGTGCCTGTACTTAGAAGGATGAAAACCTAAGATCCAGAAATGTTGAATTTACTAAAATTGAAAAGATTTTCAAAGAAAAATGTAGAGAAATGTTTGAAAATGAAAATATTTTGAAACAAAAAGAAGAGGAGCTGACAAAAAAATGTAATGTTCTTGAAAAAGAAAATAAAATTTTTGAAACAAAAGTGTTCAGCAGAAAGTGAAAAATGTTTACAAAAAGAAAAAAGTTGTTCAAGAAATGAAAAAAGAATGTAATGAAAATTTCATATCATACAACAAAAGAAGCATATGAAAAATTGAAAAGTCAAATGCAACGAATTCAAGCTAGACTTACAAAATATTCTGAAACGACAAGATTGCTTGAAGCCAAATATAAAGGGAAGCAACTGGTTTTAAATCAGTATATTGATGAAGTTGTTGAGCTTAAACGTAAAATGGCTGAAGTAGAAAAAGACAATAATGAATTACATAGTTATCATGCTTCTTTATATATACTTGAACGTATTTTCAACATTAAACCGGATGATAATGATTCTGAGAAAAATAGAAAAGGAATAGGTTTAGAATATCATCAGGTTCCACCACCATTTGAGAAAAATTATATTTTCTATGATGATGAGACGGTGGCAAAGGCTTTCGACATGGTTGATCAATTGCCTCAAAACATTGACGTAACTTACTCCAAATCTGATGATGTTGGTGATTCAGAGGTGGTAAGTAAGGTAGTTGAAAGAGTTTTGAAAGAAGATTCTACCAAAAATGATAATTCCGAATCACAAGTTGAAGACGAGGAAAGTTTTCGTAAAAATTGTCTAAAGAATTCAAAATCTGAGATAAACGCGAATGATGATCCGATAATGTTAGCATATCATATGGTTGGATCAGACATATTATTCTCAGATATTGAATTTCTGATTCAAAATGTGATTGCGGAAAAGATTGACAAAGTTTTTAAATTGGTAGAAATCGAAAAATCTGAAATTAACAAATTTTCCGGTAAAGCGAGCAAGAAAATTTTTTATAACAAACCTAGTTACAAAAAGAAAAACACAAAGGCTGGGTTGGGTTATAAAAAGAAACAAAATCAAAGGAAAAGGGCTGAAAAGACAAGTTCAGAAGAAGAGAAAGAACTCCAATTTAGTCTACAGACTAATGACGAATTCTATACTCAAAAGAAACAACAACAATAGGCCAAATATGTTTAGGAGAAAACATGTTTTAAATGTCAACAAATTGGACATGTTGGTCGCAAATGTCAAAATCTGAAGCCTATTGATGTTGTGAAAGAAAAACAGAAGTTGCCCAAACTTGAGCCAAAACACATTTGGAAACCAAAGGTTGATACATCAAAGTCAAAACAAATTTGAAAACCAAAAACATCCAAGTTTGAATTAAAACCAATTTGGAAACCAAAAGTTGATTTGTCAAAACAAAACATTCAAAAATGAGTCAAGATTTTATAAAAAGAATGTTTTAAAAGGACAAATTTGGGTGGTAAAAAACAGACTTCTGTGAATGAGAAAAGGAAAATCGATTTGACCAAGAAGGTTGAAAATAAGAATGAAAAAGTTTTTGTAAAAAAAATGACAAAGATTTTCCAAAATTAAATGATCCGTATTGTGTCAAAATACCCAAGGTCAAACAGGCCTGGGTTGCTTTATTCAAGTGATTGAGTTGTTTGATTGTGCAGGTGCTCTAGAAGATAACTGAATGTCAACATGAGCAACGGAGCAGCCTGACACAGGAGGAGGATTCCTGTGATTGTAGACAGGAAGTTTTTGGTTACTAATAATATTAAATAAAACATAAATAAAAAACAAAATAAAAAATAGAAAAACATAAAAATGAAAAAAAAAATGTTGAAGGAATACGCCGAAACCCTCACGGCTGAACAAACATGATAAAACTAGTTTGAAAAAATTGGTTCAAAATGTTTAAATATCAATGTGTTGTAAATCATAGGGGTGCTTTATTCTAGACAGAGAATGTGAAGCAGAAAATGGCTGGTGAGATAAAGCTATCTACGGTGGTTTGTCAAATTTACTTTAAATGTTTTGGATTTTAAGGGAGTAAAAATTTTGAAAATACAAAAAACATTTGAAAATTTGAAAAAGTACAAAAACATGAAAAAATGAAAAGAGTTTTGTGTAAAAAGGGGAAATGATAGTACATCAGAAAGACAATCACAGAATGCTAAAGAAATGGAATGTTAAAATGTGATAAATGGTCTCACTTATGATATGCCAGTAGGTTTTTACACATTTAGTAGATTGATTTCGAGATATAAACATAAAATCAATAACTTTGTAATCTCGTGGGGAACATCTGTCGGATATATGGACTTAGTACTCCGAAATTTCGTTTGAGAGATTGCCTGATTCTGAGATATTAGGTCTTTATACTCATTGATATCTTGGGTATTATATTTGGTCTTCTAATTTTGCGTCAGCAATGGCCTAGAATTGAGAAAATTGAGAAAATATTGAAAGATATATATCAAGTGCAGTTGCAAAGTAGATTCCTAAGTGGAACACACCTTAAGTCGAGCCTTCATCTCTTTGACTGAATGGAAGTTCTAACCTGAGCTCTCAAGGCTTTGCACTAACCAAGAGACAGATATCATTTAGGTATATTCACCTGTAAGACTGAATCTAGGGAATCTTGATACGGGACTATATTCTGAGGTGGGACACGCGAATAAGATAATTTCTTAAAACACTAATCTCGTATCTTGAATCAATTGAAGTTAGTGTAAAAATTTAAGTGGATCAGTATACTGACAATCTAAGTGAATCGTTTAGAGCTTAAAGTTTATATAGATCAATGGTGCATGTGATGTGTTATAAACTGATATGATCCTCTGATACAAACTCAAACAAAAACATGTCTGTAAATATTTCTTTATTGGTTTTCATTTCAGAAAAATCACAAAAAGATTTTGAGTGTGTTTTAGCATAAAATTTGTAAAATACAAAAATATTTTGTTTCAATTTATGCTTCGACAAATGATTTTGGAAAGCTAAGTTTCAAAATCTAAGTATGCTGAACACATCTCAGAGAAATAATAACAAGTTCATTAAATTTGAAACTTGAGGTTTTGTAATGAAAAATTAAAAACAGTTTATGATAGTCTCCAAGGTCATTAATTTGGACTTGGTAGATAATCAGATGAATCAAGGTCATTAGATTGAACTTGATTATCTGTAAATCTTCAAAAAAAACCCTCACAGATACAAAATGGTTTAGGAAGGTTGATACTATAACGTTAAATATAAAGCTATTTGATAGGGGGAGTTGAGTCAGGTTTTAATCCTGAATTACTAGTTTGGTGTTTAACTGTCAAATTAAACTTGTTAAGAGCTAGGTTCCTCATCATGGAGATTTAACTGTCAAAATATCTGTGCTAAGAGCCAGGTTATTAATCCTGGAAATCTAAAATAATATTTAATTGTCTAATAAATTTTAGAGAGAGCCAGGTTTATGATTCTGTAATTGAAATTTTACAAGTGTTTTGAAATTGTCAAATTTTCAGAAAGCCAGGTTGAAATCCTGGAAGATCGAAGCAAGGGGGAGCTTGCAGAGAGGGAGTCTAATAAAAGGGGGAGCTGAGGAACCAGGACGTAAAGGGGAGTCTGTGGTGCTAAATCTACCAAAGCTTCTGAAAGACTCAGAGTTATAAAGACTAGCTACGAGATTGACTGCAGCAATATCGAAGGGGGAGTCTGTGAGTGCATATGTCTATCGCTTCCATCAATCACGTAACATAGCTATCTAGAGTGAACAAGACTAGGTGTTGAAATGTGTATGTATGTTAGAATGTATAATAGGTTCGCACGGATGAAGGAAGTACATCCGCACGAACCCATGCGCGCTATTAGGGTTAGTTCATCTGCAATTGTGGGTTCGCACAAACCTGTGCGTGGATCTGTGATTAGTTCTGCACGGATAGACGAAGGCTATATATAGGTGTCTTTTTCATTTCATTTACAATTTTTTGGACTTGAGTAGCGAAGCTCTGTCCAATTGGTTTCGTGGTATTGTACTTACATATCAATCAATAGAAACCAATTTATAATTACTTGTTCTTGTTTAATCCACTCTCGTACTTGGATTCCGCACAAGATACGAGATCTACGCAATCAACGGAACATCGAAATCGATCCAAGCACGCACTCTCATTATGTATAAAATGAATGGATTTGACAAACTATATCCTGATACAGAGTTTCTGATTCAGAATGTGAACATGAACAAAGTCGAAAAGGTTTTCGAATTAGTTGAGGTTGAAATGTCTGAGATTGAAAATTTGTCAAGTAATTAGGGATTTTCAAACTTTAGAAGGGATAAGTCTTACTATTCTAAACCAAAAAGTTTCTATTCTAATTACCGGCAGAAAAATTACTATTATGGGAGGAACGGTTTGGGATATGGTAAGAAAAATTACAAAAAGTTTGGAAAATCAAAGTTTACAAAGAAAATGACTTTTGTACCTGGTACATGTTCAAAAAGTGATAAAGAAAGTCAATTTAGCAAATAATCCAATGAAGAATTCTTTGCTCGGAAAAGACAACGTGAACAGGTTAAGGGATCCACTATTGTAACTGACCGTAGGACTTGCTTCAGATGTAATTAGGTTGGGCATATTGCTAATCGGTGTCCACAAAAGAATCCTAAACCTGTTTACGGTGTTAGAAAGACTTTAGAAGATTTGAAACAAAAATCACCAATGTTTGTTCCAACTCAAATTTTAAAACAAAACAATGAATCTACAAAAGAAGTGAAATCAGTAAACATCAAAGTTTTAACTGACAAAATTGGTGAATCTTCAAACAAAGTCGAACAAAAAGATTCTAAATTTTACACTAAGAAATAAACTTTGAAAATCAAACATGGGTAATAAAGAAAATGAATCTTCTGAAGAAATTAAACCATCTGATTCAACAGTGAATGTCGAAAAAGTTGAACAGAAGTGTGTAAGTGTGTGTAAAAACAAATTTGTAAACCCACCCAAGACCGGTAAGGCTTGGGTCTCACTCTCTAAATAATTATTTGAGTGCATGTGCAGGGGCTCCCAGGATCCATCATATCGAAGTGGATTATGGATAGCGGAGCATCCAAACACATGACGGGGATGTTAGCACTCCTATAGGATGCCAAATCTATTAGAGGAGGCTCCGTTGGGTTTGCGGGTAATCAGGGAGGAAGAATAGTAGGAGAAGGAACATTAACGAACAGTATGGTGTCGTTAGAAAAAAGTCAACCGCATAGCTGAGTTGGAGAACAATTTGCTTAGTATCTCTCAGATTTGTGACAGAAAGTTCACCATGCACTTCACAGACAAAGAATGTCTGATTCTGAAGCCAGATCTTAATGCGCGCTCCTCTTGAAAATGATCTGTATGTCCTAGACATGAGCGTCGCAACTACAACAACGAAAACAACACAGTGTTTTATCTCAAAAGCTATAGAGAAGGAGTCTATATTGTGGCATAGAAAGATGGGGCACATTCATCTTCGGAAAATGAATTTTCTGGTACACAACGAGTTAGTGGACGGTGTCAACCTGAAGAGCTTTCACTTGAAGGACGACCACATCAGCTGCAAGAAAGGAAAGCAACATAAAAGGTCTCATCCAAGAAAGCTTCTGAACTCGATAAAGCTTCCACTAGAAAGGCTTCATATGGATCTCTTCGGCCTGGTAAATGTAAGAAGTATATCAGGAGATCCGTACTGCCTAGTTGTTACCGATGACTATTCGAGGGTTCTCTTTGGTAATGTTCCTGGAAAGTAAGGATGAAACGTTTGACAGTCTGATGATTTTGTTCAAAAAGTTGGAAAATCTGTACCATTTGCCGATTAGATGCATTCGAAGCGACAATGGAACAAAATTCAAAAATAACAAGATGTTAGAGTACTTCAACGAGAAAGGAATTATGCATGAGTTTAATGCACTGTACACTCCGCAACAGAATGGTGTAGCTGCAAGAAAGAATAGAACGTTGATAGAGACTGCACGCACCATGCTCGCCAATTCAAAACTGCTAGTTAGTTTCTGGAGCGAAGCTGTGGCATCTGCGTGTTACACACTAAACAGAGTTCTGATGGTCAAGGCGCATAAGAAGACATGTTTCGAGCTGCTTAACCAACAAACATAGAATCCGAAATGGTTAGAACCATTTGGGTCACTGTGAACAGTAATTAACCCGGGCCACAAATATGGGGCTAAATCTTTAGAAGGGTTTTATGTAGGGTATGCTAGTCCACTAAAGAGAGTTTATCTTCCTATCATCAACCAGATAATTCAAGTTCAACATGTAGATTATCAAAGATACACATCTTCGACACAGAAACCGGGAGATCCTTGGCTGTTCGATTATGAAGGTCTCTGGAATTCTTTCGATCTACCAGCTGAACCATCAGAGGAGGAACTTGCTATGCTTTACTAGCATCAACAATCTTTTTCGCAAGATCAAGTTCCAAGACCAATCGTTGTGACACAGACACACGTTGGCACACATAATGTTGAAGTAGGTCCAAGTACTCAACATTCCGAATCATAGACTGCTGGAACTAATGAACCCGAAGTCAAACCAGAAGTGAATGAAACAACTCCTAGTTTTGATCAATCCTACGACTCTGAATCTGAAGCTGAACCAACATACGACGAAGATGGATCTACTTCTGATGATGGTGAAATTTAGCTTGATAGACTACTCGACAATCAAAATGAAGGAACAAGTGCTTAGAATGAAACTTATGTTGCTAACCAAGATGCCGAACAAAATGTTATAAACTACAATAAGAAGTGAGCCTATCCAACGAAGTTATGCCAAGAACACTGTCTTACCATCCACCGGAGTTTATTATTGGAGAACTACAAATTGGTGTTAAAATCCGAAATCAAGTCAGTTAATCAGGGTTTTATTTTTTTTTATTCGAAAGTGGCTCCACTGCAAAATCGGTCTTATTCAAATGTTTTATTTCGCAGGTAGAACCGAAAACATATAAGGAAGCACTGACGGAGGAAAGCTGGGTATACGCCATGTAAGAAGAACTCTTACAATTTGAAAAATTGGGTGTGTGGAAACTTGTCGATCTGCCTGAAGACCACAAAAAGGTAATTACGAAATGGGTCTTCAAACGCAAAAAGGATGATCGCGGTGTAATTTTACACGATAAAGCTCGATTCATTTTCAGGGTTTTGTCAACAAGAGGGAATAGATTTCACCGAAGTTTATGCTCCCGTCACCCGATTAGAAGCGATTAGTATCTTTTTTGCGTTTGCATCCTGTATGGTAAGCTGAAAGAGGAGGTGTACGTCGGCCAACTACCGGGGTTCGTCGATCTGATACACGAAGATAAAGTATACCTATTGGATAAGGCATTGTACGGGTTACATCAAGCCGCGAGAGCCTGGTATGAGACGCTTTCTTAGCACCTCCTCGACAATGGCTTCATCAAAGGAACAATAGACAGCACCCTCTTCATGCAAGAAGTGGTTGAACATATCTTAATTGTACAAATCTATGTGAATGATATCATATTCGGTTCAACAAAAGATACGTTGTGCAAAGAGTTTGAAATAGTCATGAAGAAAAAGTTTGAAATGAGTTCTATGGGGGAGATGAAGTTCTTTCTTGGACTTTAAGTTGACCAATTACCTTTTGGGATCTTCATAGATTAGAGGAAGTTTGTGAATGATGTTTTAGAGAAATTCAAGATGTCTGACGAGTCCCTAATGTCTACCCCCATTGGCTAAAAATCACGGCATCTGACCAGATCCAACCAGAGAGAAGATTGACGAAACTCTCTACCATTCAATGATTGGCTGTTTGATGTATCTAACTGCATCACGACCGGATATCATGTATCCAACATGCCTCTGTGCACGCTACCAGTCAAGTCCTAGAATATCCCACTTAATGATCGTCAAAAGGATCCTTCAATACCTTAAGGGTTGTCCAAGAACCGGCTTGTGGTACCCTTGCACTGACGACTTCGACCTTGCAGGCTACTCAGACTCTGACTTTGGAAGTTGCAAAATCAATGTTAAATTTACAACTACTGGTTACCAGTTCTTTGGCACATGTTTGGTAACATGGTAGTGTAAGAAGCAAACCACAGTCGCTCTCTTGACATGTGAGGTATAATACGTTTCTACTTCCGATTGTTGTTTGCAAATTCTATGGATACAACAATAGATGAAAGACTATGGATTGCAGTTTCTTAACATGCCCATATATGTAGATAACGAGGCTACTATTAACATAACAAAAAATCCGGTTCAACACTCTAAAACTATGCATACCGAGATACGACATCACTTTATCCGTGACTGCTACGAGAAAAAGTTGATTCGTATTGAGAAATCTACACTGATGAACAAAAAGCTGATTTTTATACAAAAACAGTTTGATAGAAAAAAGTTTCAATATCTTTTGAAATTAAACGAGATGAAAGATTTATCATCAGGGGGGAACAAAGAGTGTGAAGCTGAGATGGATGGCGATTTGAAGTAATCCTCATCAGTTTGTCAAAGTTTTTATTTTCAAGTTCTTTCTTTAAAATAAAAAAAATCCAAAAATATGTTTTTGATTTTAGGGGGAGAAATATGTTGTGAAAAATACAAAAACATATAAGTTTTGAGAAGTACAAAAACATAGAAAAAGACAAAAAAAATGGAGTTTTCGTGTATAAAAGAGGAAATGATAGTACATCAGTGGACTATCACAGCATGCTAAAGAAATGCAGTGTCAAAAAGTTTTTAACGATCTCACTGATGATGTGCCAGTAGACTTCACACATTCAGTAAATTGTTTTTGAGATATAAACATACCGAAACTTCTTAATTAGTGGTTTAACATCTCTCGGATATATGGTCTTAGTACACCGGAATTTCATTTGAGAGATTATCGGATTCTGCGATACTTGGTCTTTATAACTAGTTGATATCTGAGGTATTATATAAATTCTTCTGATTTTGCATCGGTGTACGGTTTAAGCTCATGTGATAGAATATCGAATTACGATCACGTTGGAAGAAACGGGAGGTTAAACGGGCGTACGGTTTGAGAGTTATGCGCGTCTTACTGATTAGGAACGATTAGCACAACACAGCAGAAAAATGGGAGACAGAGGGGGCGTCGACGACGCCAAGACCAGCGTCGCCGACTGATGTGTGCAAAATGCAACATATAAATTACATCAATTGTGGCATAAAACTAACCCTTTTTAGTACTAATGTTGGAAAAAGTGTGCTTTTGTCTTCCTTTTGTATTTTCAGGATTAAATGAGCTCAAATTAACAAAAGAAGCAAAAAGACTGCAAAATCTAACATAAACACAAGAAAAGGAACAAACGTGACATGCCCGACCCCACGACAGCATCTTCCCAAGCAAAACAAGAAGACAGAAGACTGAACACGCCCCGTGCTCAGCCAGCACGGGGGCGTGCCCAAGTGTCAGCCGAAAAGACAAAGTGGTAGAAGCTTCTATTGCCCACCACGGGGCCGTGCTCAGCGGACATGGGGCTGTGGTCAACTATAAGATTCGCACAATCCAGGAAAATCTTCATAATACAAAGATTCTTCTGCACACGGGGTCGTGTTCAGCGGACACGGGGGCGTGGTCAACTAATAAAGACAAGGTGCATTAAATGAAGAAAGAGAGGATGTGGACACGGGGCCGTGCCCACTGGACACGGGGCTGTGCCCGAGCTTCTGTTCAGCCTATAAATAGGAGTGCTTGGCTCAAGCTCAAACCATCCCTTGGCACACCACCTCTCTCACACTTCACCCACCACCCACCACCACCATAACACCATCATCCACCACCATCATCCATTGTCCATCATAGAGTGTGTGAGTCGTCTCGGGATCCAAGATTGATCGTAAGAGTTCTTGACAATCAAGGCCATGTTTGCCTAAGTCTCTTACATCACTTGGTGAAGACAAGTGTCTAGTGTAATACTTTTTATTTCTAATCTTTTCGCACTTTTTACTTGGTTTTGTATTAATGACTTTAATAACTAGTTTCTTATGTTGAAGGTGATTCTTCCTTATCGTTTGTCCGTGGTGTCTTGACATTATTTTACTGTCTATATAAAATAAAAGATTTTCACCATTCATATCTCCACGGTCTATATGGAGGTATGTTGGCTACCTGGTCGGGGGTTAAGGGAACGGTTTGGTAAGAGTCTTGCCATTGTTCAGCGTTTAGAGGTCCTGCAATGGACCTGGGTCAAATTTAGTAGGACCTCCTTCAATACTTAACGGTATTGGATGGCGGGGGTCCAAACTCTTTGATCCCCTCATAAGTTAACTACTATTAATACTATAACCCGCCTATTTAGGACTGTATCCCTGCTGACTCAGACTACTTAGTCGAGGGTAACGTCACCTCCAAAAGAGGGGCCTACCATAATTTGCATTAATAACTTAATTAATTATCTTTCAATAATCCGACCCTTTAGGATTGTATCTTTGCTGACTCAAACTACTGGGTTGAGGGTAACGTCACCTCCAAAAGAGGGGCCTACTACAATAACTAAGATAATCTCTTAAATAAGTGCAAAAGTGCGGAAATAATCAAAGGTTACACTATACACGAGTCGGAACTAAGATAATCTCTTAAATAAGTGCAAAAGTTCTTTTATTTTTATTTTCAGCATTTTAGTTAGTTTTTATTTTTCTTAGTTTAAAACATTTTTCTAAACTTTTTTGATTTGATTAGACGTTGAGGATAAACCGGTACTAAAAGCTCTTGTGTCCTTGGACGACCTCGGTATCTTACCAACACTATACTACGCTCACGATGGGTGCACTTGTCCATATGTGTGTTTAGTGTTAGTAAATATCGTGTTTTATAAATTTAAAACTTGGCTAAAGAAAGTGTAAAAGGGCTTAAAATTTACTTAAACTTATATACACACTTCACACGCATCAAGTTTTTGGCGCCGCTGCCGGGGACACAAGGATTTTAAGAAAGTTAGGAATCAGCGGCCTAATCGTTTTTTCTTATTTTTCATTTTTTTTAGGATTTTTCTTAGTTTTCCAGCTTCTGCAGAGCTCAGCACGGACCGTGCCTGGTCGGACACGGGCCGTGTCCAGCCTTGTTACTGGCAGTTTTTATTTTCCGAGTTACAGAGAGCTGAACACGGGGCCGTGTCGGTGCAACACGGGGCCGTGCCCAACTCCCAGTAACAGGGGTCCGGAAAACAATCACTGTAACTCTGACCACGGGCCGTGTTCACTGAACACGGGGCCCTGGTGAACCTTCTGACCAACGTTCTTTTCTGTTTTTTTTTTTGTTTCAGGACTAGGCGCCACATTTGAACCTCCTACATAGTGCATGAGCTCCAGTTCTAGCAGAGACATAAAAGAACCTATAGAAGAACCCGAACGCTTTCTCAGAAAAAGACTTAAAGCTAAAAACCAAGAGAAAGTTTCGGGGGACCCACTTCCAATGGCGGACCAACGTACCCTCATGGATTACCTACGACCCACTGTAGGGAATCTCGGCGCCGCTATCAATGCACCGAATGTCGAAGCTAATAACTTCGAACTTCGACCACATTTGATACAGATGCTTCAAAACTCCGCAACCTTTCATGGGCTTGCGGACGAGGATCCCCATCTACATATTACTAATTTCTTAGAAATATGTGATACCTTCCGGATCAATGGAGCATCAAATGACGCCATCCGCCTTCGAATGTTTCCATTTTCGCTAAAAGACCGAGCTAAGGCTTGGCTTAACACCCTCCCAGTTGTATCGGTAAACACCTGGGATGAACTGGCCCAAAAGTTTCTATATAAGTATTTCCCTCCTGCTAAAACGGCTAAATTAATGACTGAAATTAATACATACTCACAAGAGGATGGGGAATCCTTATATGAGACTTGGGAAAGGTTCAAGGAGCTACTAAGAAAGTGTCCTCATCATGGTCTTGCGGTATGGCAACAAGTATCCACCTTCTACAATGGGTTGTTGCCACACACAAGACAAACACTTGATTCTAGCTCCGGGGGACTTCTAGGTAATCGTTGCCCAAATGAAATATATAATCAAATTGAGGAAATTGCGCAAACCAATTTTCAGTGGCACACTCCCCGAGGGAATAAATCTATTGCCTCGGGCGCCCATAAGGTTGATGAAAGCACTTCTTTACAAGCCCAAATCGAGGCCCTTTCTTGAAAAATAAAAAAATTAGAAATGGCTAAAACGGCCTCGGTCATGGCTTGTGAAGGGTGTGGTGGACCACATGAAAATTGGAGTTGTATGAAAGAAGTTAATGATCAAACATAAACGGTAAACTACATTGACAATAGACCTAGGCCGTCGGGTCCACCAACGGGTACCTACAACCAAGGATGGCGTAACCACCCTAACCTTGGTTGGAGAGATCCCGGCAATAGTAGTAACCAACAAAGCCAACGAACTAACTTTCAACAACCACAAAATTTTTCTCAACAACAAGGCTTGAAGATACTGTATCTCGCCTCTTCTCCGAAACCGAAAAGAAAAACTCGGATCGGTTTCAACAATTGGAATCGAATTTTAGAAATCAACAAGCTAGCATTCAAAACATTGAAAAACAATTAAATCAATTAGCTCAAAATTTCTCCGAGAGACCACAAGGCGCGTTACCAAGCAATACCGAAACCAACCCGAAGGCCCAAGTACATCTCATCACATTAAGAAACCAAACCGTAGGTCCCGAAGAGGCTCCATCACCTACAGCGGAGAAGGACCAATCCAGCCAAACGACGACTCCACCCGGTCCCCAACCAGAAACGGTTTCTCCACCAACTAAAGAGCCCACTAAGGCTCCTCCGGTTCCGTACCCCGGTCGGCTAATTCGTCAAAAGACCGATGAGCAATTCGCAAAGTTCGAAAATTTACTAAAACAATTGCATGTTAATATTCCTTTTATAGAAGTCCTAACTCAAATGCCTAAATATTCAAAATTTATGAGGGACTTCCTCACTAACAAAAGGAAAATTGAATCATTGCGGTTAGTTAACTTAGGCGAGGAATGCTCCACGTTAGTACTCAACAAACTCCCACAAAAGAAAATTGACCCTGGAAGCTTCACGATTCCTTGCTCGATTGGGGAATCCCCCATTCGCAATGCGCTAGCCGATCTTGGGGATAGCATCAACCTCATGCCTGCATCAATGTTCAAACGACTCGGCCTAGGAACAACGAGCCCTACAAAGATGAGCATACAACTCGCCGACAGATCCGTCAAAATTCCACAAGGTATCGCTGAAAATCTATTGGTCAAGGTTGGCAACTTCGTTTTCCCGACCGACTTTGTCATCCTAGACATGGAAGAAGACGCCGATGTCCCTCTCATTCTCAGGAGGCCATTTCTAGCCACCGCCCAAGCAGTGGTGGATATGAATGACGGAACACTAACATTGAAGTTTGGGGACGAGGAAGTAAAGTTTGGAGTGGGAAAGAGAGTAGAAGACGAAGATCCGGTCGGCTACATGAAGGTCATAGACTCAAGCTTGGATGACGTTCTCCGACGGTGTAACATGGGATGCGAAACGTCCCACTTGAGTGACATATGACCAGGCTTTGGGTCTAGCCAATGACCCTTATAAACGTGGCGCACCACGGAGGCATTCCGCGGAACTATCCTTAGTTTTATATAGATTAGTTTTTATAATTTCTAGTTAATTTTCAGGAATAAAACACACTTGAGATGGCAAAGGAAAAAAGGGAAGCTTGAACCAGCACCCCATGCAGGAAAACAGGACCATCCGACAAAATTCTTCGTTTACAGTAGGTTCGGCACGGGCCGTGTCCGCCCAACACGGCCCCGTGCTGCACAGTCTGCAGAAAAGACCCAGTTCAGGTAACTGGACACGGGCCGTGTTCACCCAACACGCCCCCGTGTCCAGACTTCTGTTTCTCTTGATTTAACTTTTGTTACTGGCACTTGAACACGGGGCCGTGCCCGGACAACACGGGGCCGTGTTCAGCGCCCAGTAACACAAAATTTTTGTTTAAATCACACCTTTTACACATTCAATCAACCTAAAAACTTATTTTTGGGACACATTGAGGACAATGTGTAATTTAAGTGTGGGGGGGATGCTAAAACCTTGAATCTTGCAAGTCCTAAATACAAGCCTTACACAAAACTCTATTGGAACCACTAATCACCCCAAATTTTTTCAAAAATTTTTCATTTTTTTTACTTGTCTAGGTTTAACTTGGGAATTTCAAGTTCTAAAAAGGTTATATTTTTACGAATTTACAACCGATAGCGTCGTGATAAAAAGAACCAACATAAGAAAATTATGAAAAGGCATGACAACCTTAGTTAAAATTTGATTATATATACTTGATCACATAAAAACCCATTCCCACAAAAGTGAGTTTTGAGCCTTTATTGAGTATACAATTACATATCATTAAACTAAATGCTCATTTTTCGTTTCTTGTGTGAATAGCCGCTTGGTTCTTACGACTCTAGAACTTGCCACGACGATACATTCCCGGTCCTTACCAACTTAAACCCGAGTAAGTAAATGATGGAGGCATTAGGACTAACCCTTCTTATTTCTACACCATTATTTTTCTTTTTTTTTTTACCACCTACCCAAAATCCCCCTAGTTAGCCCCTTTGAGCCTAAACCTTTTCATTTCATAACCCAAACCAAACACCCTTTTACCCACCAAAACCTTTTTCATTTTTAACCCTTTGTTTTAGTAACTAGCTCGGTTTTTCGTATGATCTTCCTAAAAAAATGTGTTGATGATGAAGCAAAAACAAATAAACAAGCAAGTTCATCAAAAATAACTTTGTTTGAAAAATAGCTTCATCAAAAAAAAAAAAAAAAGTCTTACGAAAACCGACGCTTGTTACGCTTTTCGCCCTTTTTTCTACTAACCACTAACCACTAACCCAACCACCTACCGTTAACCCAAGCCTAACCCTTCACCCAAAAAGTCCTCTTGATATTTACAAAGGTACATAGTTAAAAAGGAGGAGGATTGATTGCTTGGCAAGCCTATGGTAGGAGTAAGTTCCATGCCGCTGTCGAGTGATCCACAAAAATACATTTTCGGCCGAGTGTTGAGTGATCGCCGTGAGGTATGTGAACTTGTATATAAATAGAATTTTAAAGAGGCATGTTATGCCCTAATAAGTAATTTATCTTATGAAAAGTTTTAAATAAATCATGACGAATAGGATTGTAAATAAATAAAAATAAAACTAAATAAAGAATCTTGGAAATCCCAACACTCTATGACAAGCCCAAAAACCTTCTTCTCTACCCATTCCATTTGGGTGTGTAAAGCCACATTATAAAGGGTTTTGCTTGAGGACAAGCAAAGATTCAAGTGTGGGGGTATTTGATGTGTGCAAAATGCAACATATAAATTACATCAATTGTGGCATAAAACTAACTCTTTTTTAGTACTAATGTTGGAAAAAGTGTGCTTTTGTCTCCCTTTTGTATTTTCAGGATTAAATGAGCTCAAATTAACAAAAGAAGCAAAAAGACTGCAAAATCTAACATAAACACAAGAAAAGGAACAAACGTGACATGCCCGACCCCACGACAGCAACTTCCCAAGCAAAACAAGAAGACAGAAGACTGAACACGCCCCGTGCTCAGCCAGCACGGGGGCGTGCCCAAGTGTCAACAGAAAAGACAAAGTGGTAGAAGCTTCTATTGCCCACCACGGGGCCGTGCTCAGCGGACACGGGGCTATGGTCAACTATAAGATTCGCACAATCCAGGAAAATCTTCATAGTACAAAGATTCTTCTGCACACGGGGTCGTGCTCAGCGGACACGGGGGTGTGGTCAACTAATAAAGACAAGCTGGATTAAATGAAGAAAGAGAGGATGTGGACACGGGGCCGTGCCCGAGCTTCTGTTCAGCCTATAAATAGGAGTGCTTGGCTCAAGCTCAAACCATCCCTTGGCACACCACCTCTCTCACACTTCACCCACCACCCACCAACACCATAACACCATCATCCATTGTCCATCATAGAGTGTGTGAGTCGTCTCGGGATCCAAGATTGATCGTAAGAGTTCTTGACAATCAAGGCCATGTTTGCCTAAGTCTCTTACATCACTTGGTGAAGACAAGTGTCTAGTGTAATACTTTTTATTTCTAATCTTTTCGCACTTTTTACTTGGTTTTGTATTAATGACTTTAATAACTAGTTTCTTATGTTGAAGGTGATTCTTCCTTATCGTTTGTCCGTGGTGTCTTGACATTATTTTACTGTCTATATAAAATAAAAGATTTTCACCATTCATATCTCCACGGTCTATATGGAGGTATGTTGGCTACCTGGTCGGGGGTTAAGGGAACGGTTTGGTAAGAGTCTTGCCATTGTTCAGCGTTTAGAGGTCCTGCAATGGACCCGGGTCAAATTTAGTAGGACCTCCTTCAATACTTAACGGTATTGGATGGCGGGGGTCCAAACTCTTTGATCCCCTCATAAGTTAACTACTATTAATACTATAACCCGCCTATTTAGGACTGTATCCCTGCTGACTCAGACTACTTAGTCGAGGGTAACGTCACCTCCAAAAGAGGGGCCTACCATAATTTGCATTAATAACTTAATTAATTATCTTTCAATAATCCGACCCTTTAGGATTGTATCTTTGCTGACTCAAACTACTGGGTTGAGGGTAACGTCACCTCCAAAAGAGGGGCCTACTACAATAACTAAGATAATCTCTTAAATAAGTGCAAAAGTGCGGAAATAATCAAAGGTTACACTATACACGAGTCGGAACCAAGTGATTCATATTGTCTATCTGTTTTTTCTTTTATTTTTATTTTCAGCATTTTAGTTAGTTTTTATTTTTCTTAGTTTAAAACATTTTTCTATACTTTTTTGATTTGATTAGACGTTGAGGATAAACCGGTACTAAAAGCTCTTGTGTCCTTGGACGACCTCGGTATCTTACCAACACTATACTACGCTCACGATGGGTGCACTTGCCCATATGTGTGTTTAGTGTTAGTAAATATCGTGTTTTATAAATTTAAAACTTGGCTAAAGAAAGTGTAAAAAGGCTTAAAATTTACTTAAACTTATATACACACTTCACACGCATCACCGACGCTGTTTCTGGTGGTGGCCAACGCCTTACTTGACTGCCTACGCGAATCGTTGTCGATGCGAACAATAAAGAGGCGTCGCCGACGCATTGCCAAGCCGTCATCGACGCCGGATCTTGTCAAAATGATTGTGTTTGCTTGTTTTGGCTATGTTATCCATGCTAATCGATTTCTAATGTGTTCTAACACTAATAGTTTGTAAAATTTCAGCTATAGGTACATAACAACTATTGGATGATGATCAAGTCTCTTTTAAAGAACCGAATACATAGAGGAACCAAGCTTCCACTTTTGTTTAAATGATCTATGTAATATGATACTTCGTGTTTGTTTAGTAATGGGACAATTACATATTTCCCCTTAAAAAAACTGCTTAATTGCGTATTTACCCAACTTAAAATTAAAATTGCATATATCTCCTTCCTTAACTAATAAAATTGCAAATTTACCCATTTTGATTTATTTCATTAAAAACAAGTTATATAATGACTTTTTTACCCTTATTTTTATTAAAACTTAAAAAAATACATATTTATTCATTTTTACTAGTTTTTGTAGATTTTTACTGGTTTAGCGGTTTATTTCAGTGTTTAAGTTTTAGTAAAAATAGTAAAAATGAATAAATATGTATTTTTCTTAAAAGAATTGTGAAAATCCACAAAGACTAATAAAAATGAATACATTTTTATTTTTTTAAGTTTTAGTAAAAATAAGGGTAAAAAAGTCATTATATAACTTGTTTTTAATAAAATAAATCAAAATGGGTAAATCTGCAATTATATTAGGTAAGGAAAGGGGATGTATGCAATTTTAATTTTAAGTTGGGTAAATACGCAGTTAAGCTGTTTTTTAAGTGGAAATATGCAATTATCCCTTTAGTAATTGTCACAAAACAGTTTAGTAACCCGATATTTTACGCAATGTTGTTTTGTAAATCATCATATGACATGATAACTTTTGTATAATCTTTTTAAAATGAAGCAAATGTGGTATGAATTTGTAATTTATCGATTAAGGATTGTTAGGAAACATTATTTGTAAGTATTGAAGAAAATCACAATCAACTGGATCTATGAAGAGATCACAGTCCTGAAGATCACAAGAAGAAGAAGAAGAAGAAGAAGATCAGATAGGACAACTGAAATGCACAACATCTACTTCAAAGAATCACAAGTTGATCAAGAGCTGAATTGGATTATCATAGAAGGTCATTTCTGATGGATCTGATGATATTTCTGATGAAATATCATCAGTTTCTGACGATTCTGATCATCATAATTTTTCTGATGATTTGTTCACCAGAATTTCTGATGAAGTGGTTTATCAGAAATTCTGATGAAATACCCCACTTCTCTGAAATCAGCTCTATCCTGCCACACTTACCGAAGCAAATTGACATTATTGGATATCATGATGAAAAAGGCAACTTGAACGTTGGATTCAATGAATATGTCAAATGGCTACTTTTTGCAGGACTTGTTGCATGAATAAATTATTGTTTATTCATGCACCCAGCCTTCTATAAATAGAAGGCTCAACCAGTAGAAGACAATTGAGTTTGAAGCTTAGCATTCACACATACATCAAAACTCCATTGCCCTCTCACCCACAGAATTCAAGATTCATTTGTATTAGATAATAATCTTACAATCACCTTGTAAACCATTTTGTTTCAAAGTGATATAAACTTTATAATTCTGTAGGTCTTGTTTCTGAAAGTCTGATTTCCATTTCCGCACATCTTTTTCACATCTACTGAAATCACTTGCCATATTACGTGAAAAGAAGTTGTTTAAAGGCCATACTGGGTCCAACAATTGGTATCAGAGCAGATTGAATAAATTATTTTCAAACGATCAATCGCTCATCTTCTTTTCTCTAAATATGGCCAGCTTTCAATCCTAGAATAATGCTTTTAATATTGGTTCTATGTCCAAACCTCCGACTCTGGTCAGAGAGGAATACCCCCAATGGAAAATCAGGATGGTCAATTTCCTTAATGGTCATGACCGAGCTCTGTTTCAATCCATTGAAAGGGGTCCACATATACCAATGACTGAAATACCAACTATTCCAGCAACTGACGAATCACCTGCTATCCCTGCCTCCCGTGCTCCCAAAAGTGAAATACTTTGGAGTGAGGAAGACAAGGAAAAGGTGGCTGGGGATAAAAGGGCAAAGTCACTTTTAATAATGGCCATCCCTAATGACATTGTTTTCACAAGTTGATGCATGTGCATCAGCCAAGGAAATATGGGATCAGTTGGAAAATCTTTGTGAAGGAGGAGAAAGGATGAGAAGAAACAAGAGAACAAACAATGTCTCATCTTATGAAAGGTTTAAAAGTTTACCAAATGAAAGATTAAATGATACATATCAAAGTTTTACAAAACTTTTAAACGAGCTAAAGAAATTTGGAATAACAAAGTCAAATGATGAAAGAAACATAAAATTTCTTGATGCCCTTCCTAGAGAATGGAGAAGTCTAACCATGACTTTCTCCTCAACCTTAGAACTAGGAAACATTAGTCTCCATGACTTATACAGCATCTTGGTCCCCAGAGAGGAAGAAATATTTGAAGAAACTATTCAAAGAGGGGGATCTTTAGCTCTTATCTCAAACTCATAAAGAACAATACCTACCAATGATCCACAACCATCAAACAGCCAAAGTTGTGAAATTTCTGATACTTCATCAGATTTTTCTGCTTTTGCTGAAGCAATAGCACTGCTCACCAAAACATTTGAGCAGAGGTTGAGGGGAGGAAGCCAGAGATACCAGAGAAGTGACAGAGGAAGGATGGATAGGAGATCTAAAGAGGAAATTAGATCTAAGGATAAAGGGAAGGCTGAAGTTGTGTGTTACAAGTGCAAGCAGAGAGGTCACTATGCATCAGAATGCAAGACCAAAAAGCTCAAGGATGTTGCTTACTATGAGAAAAAGCTTGAAGAAGCAAAGAAGCAGCAACAAGTCAGCTTAATTGCAGGAACAGATACATGGTTATCTGATGATTCTTCTGATGATGAAGAAGAAGAATTGGCAAATTTCTGCCTCATGGCACTTTCTGAAGGTCTACAAGAAACTTCAGAACAAAAGGTAAATTTAGACAATCTTGATCTTGAACACAAGCTAAACAAGCTCATGTCAGATTTTCAAAATCTGCAAGAAAAACATCAATCAGATATTAGAAATTTTGAATTAAACAAGCTAAACAAGCTCATGTCAGATTTTCAAACTTCGGTAAAACACCCGGTTGATGGGTAAGAATTAAACACATGCGTAAACCGAGAAACGAGAACACGAATTTAAAGTCAAAAGACTCAGATTATGAGTTATGACTAAAAGACCATAAAATTTCGTAAACAGAAATTTTGATAATTATATTCAACTATTTTGAGATTGAACGGGTTGAATAAAGTATAATGCTTGAAGGCGTAAGTAAGCGCAAGCCGGATAACGGTAAGCTTGAGACAAATGAAATTCAAACGTAAAAAGAGTGCTTTGACACCAAATATATATTTTAATAAGACACGAGTAAAAAGAGTGATCTACGGGATCAACATAACCTTTAGGGTTATAAACAAATGAGAGATCTACGGACTAAAACGACCCACGGGTCATGATTAGAAAGAAGTTATAAGGACTTCGCCCTAAAGAGGTGAATGTCTAATCAAAAATAGCCCATAAGGCTAAGTGATAAAACCTACGGGTTAGATGGAATAAAGCGAGGAAATCAGTTAAGAATCCCCGCATAAAAAAAAACTAAGACTGTAAAGGATTAAATTACGGACTGTTAATATCCCGGTATGGATGATTGACACAAGTTAAAGAAAAGATCCTAAAACTAAAACTTCGGTTTTAGTAAGAAATAATGTTTTTACAAACATAAATTCTGATAGGAATTTAAATAGTAAGCATGAAAGATACAAGTCTTGACACTGATAGGCGCAAGATGATATATTCGAAAAGTGATATTCTAAAAAATGAAAGGTTGATATAAATTAAACATGATGTAACACAATCACGGTCAAGAAATGTAATGTGAAGTAGAATCACATTATAACCAAGCAAGCAGTAAAAAGGAAATGGACAAATAAGTCTAGTTAGTGAAACCGGTTAAAGTCAGCAATTCAAGTTAAGAAATTTGGTTCGCTTGTAAACGGTAAATTCGGTATAACTAAACCGAATAAATAAATTTGAAAATAAAAGGAATTGTTGCCAGAAGTGAAAGATTTCACTAGAGACCTTTAAACGGGTCAAAGTAATGGATTCATAAAGAATTCGATAGTATATGAAAGCGAGGGATATCGCTAAGTTAATTAAACTAGTGGAAATAACGAGATTACGTTATTTCAAGTCGCATTATGTCATGTAAGATACGTAGATGATTAATAACCAAAAGAATATTACCATACTTTTCTGGTAATACTAACAATCGGTTAAGATATGAGAAATGCTTAATTGATTATCGAGAGCAAATGCATGGAGTTGAACTCGATAAATTAAGTAAGAAAAGGTTTCGAGGACGAAACCTCTTTAAGGGGGGTAGACTTGTAACACCCCGAAAACGGCTTTGGTAATCAAACCACGTTAATAGTAAAGACGGGTAAAATACCGTTAGTGGTAAAATTTACCCGGTAAATATTAGGATTTAAATAATTAATCCTAATAATAAATAAAAAGTGAATAAAAGCTTTTAAGAAATAAAAGCTTAGAAGGCCCGAGTTAACGGGACCTAAAATAAACTTAGTCATAAATATTCCTGAACCCGCTAAGTTAACTAGGAATATTAAACCTAGTTAATAAGTGGGAATATTATTGAAAATAATCAGGTTGTGATCTAACTAATAACTAACCAAACACGAGGGACCAAAGCCGGGTAACTTGAAATGGGAATTATAAACTTAAAAATAAAACACAAAAACACACACACAAGAGTGTGTGCGTGCGTGAGAATGGCCAGGAGAAGCTCTTAGAGAGCTCAAACCCTAATCAACACAATTTCATCAAATTGAAGGGGTAAATCAAGTCCAAATCAAAATCCGAGTATGAATTAGTGATCTCCATTGAAAAAGGAGTCACGAGGTATGTAAATTTCTTGAAAAATCTCTAGTTGAAATTCTGAGCAAACCTAGAGAATTCGAATCTGAGCTTGCATGTTTGTTGTTTGGATGAAATTAGGGATGAAACTATGCCTAGTAGTAAACCCTAGCCATGTATTTGTTGAATTGATGTTCATTGTTGTGAATTCATAATCATACACTCATGTGTCAAGTGGGTTTTGATTATGTAGAAAAGATGATAATATAGTTGTGTTAGAAATCATCATAAGTGATAGTAGAAACAAGATACTTGAACAATTTGCAAGTTTGAGTGTTGAACATACATGACTTGACTTGGGTTTTTATGATATGATGATGTTAGTGTCAAAGTTGTGATTGGAATCATCATATTAGTTAGTAAGACAAAGTACTTGAACAATTTAGGTGTTTGGGTACATAAATCATATTTACCATGAAATGGGTTGTTATATGATATAAAAGAATTGATGTTAAGATCGTGATATAGATGCTTGAAATCATGTTACCTAGTTGTAAAATGCGTAAAAACAATGTATTCACATTAGGTGTTTGTTAAAATGCCTAAATGAAAACTAAAGTGTTGAAATTAGAGTGAAAATGTGCAATGAATAAGTTGATAAGTCGATTGACCTTAAAAAGTCAAATCGACCAAGTGTATGATCGGATGGTAAATTCGATATAAGAAGAGTAGGATGGAATAGTCGTAAATGATTATGACTAACCTAACCATCTTACAATTACAATGATAGTTTGACGCTTGGCAAGCTAGGTGAAGGCTTGGGGAAGGAAGCGGGTCAAACGAAGCAAGAATGACGGAAAAGCATAATTCGGATGCAAGGTAAGTATAGCTTACACTAGTCTTAAATTGTGGAATGTTTTCTTATCATATAAATTATGAATGAGATATCTAAACAATTGAAATATGATGTTCCGTCATGTAGTCGAACGGAACAAGAAAATCAAAGATGATAGAAACCATAATAATGGTTAAAAAGAAGTAAATCGATAATTTGGTCATATTATGTCGAAAGCAATACATGGTTTATAATTAAAATGACCGTACGGTGTTAAACGGAAAGAGTCATGTAGAGGAGATGACAATAAATATCATCTCGCAAAGATAAATGGTCGATTCGGCCAAACGGGTCAAAAGGTGTAGACAACACCTTTTGACTATATAGACTAATGATTCTTTTGTCGAGTTATATGCTTACAGGAATAGATATCCAATGGATATTCGCATCGCTCTTAATTAGCGAATATAAAGCAAGGTATTAAAATCGGGTCTATTTGTTGATCCGAGCCATGTACGCATATTTATGATGTATGTAAAAGTGCTAATTTGGTCGAATAATTGGTGATAGCCCTTCATTGTAAAAGAAAGACCAAAATCGACCAAAACGCCCTTGTAGGCTAAATTGAACAAACAACTCTTAGAGGTTGTTTGGAAAGGAGTCTTATGATTAAACAAAAGTTTAGAACGAGTATGGGTAGTGAAAGATGTAATTCTTGGGCCAAAAGACTCCATACGAGTCTTTGCCGTAAAATGATATTTCAAGGGGTATAAATTCGGAACACAAAGATAACTACTTTAAATCCAACACACATTTAGTTGTGATGGAAGAGTACTAGATAAGAAATATAGGTTACAACGCTAGATTAGAATGAAAGCGAAATTGAGCTTAAAAGTGCTTAAAATATCCTTAACGGGTCAAAATAAGCATACTAGTGAAAACAGGTTTAATTTGTGTAATAAACCTATGATTAAAACCTAATATGGTATATCACAATTATTTTATGAAGTATATGAAATATAGGAATCAAATAAATACGTTTGTTTGATAAAATGCATAACCGGGTCAAAATTTGGTAAAAGGGTAATAAGCTGAAGACTTAAAAGTCTTAAATTTTGTTAAGCTGAATGTCGGATTTTAACTCCAAATGATGGAGAATCAAATTACAAACACGTAGGAAGAAACGGTAGGCCAAACGGACAAGCGGTTTGGAAGATACGGAAGATTTCGTGTCAAATTACGGCAAAAATGGAAAACTGGATGCAGGGTCCACCGTAAATTACGGTTCCACCGTAATTTACGGTGGAGATGAAAAGCTTTACGGCGGTCCCCTACTGGTTTACGGTAAGGGCATGTCAAACCAGTGGCCACCGTAAATTACGGTGCCACCGTAATTTACGGTGGAGGCCAGGTTGAAATTTTTGTTTTTGTTATCAATTGTTTCTCGGACTCGTTTAGACACGTTTTAAGTCCTGTATGACTAAAGCATTTCATGTTTATGAAATGTAGGTACTTTTTGGATGCCGGAAGACGATCAAGCTCAACGAAGAACCGAACACAATAAAGACACACGCTTCCGCACTTTGACACATAGTAAATTTTAAACAACGAATTCAAGCACATTATGTAGAATAACTCATGATTTGTAAAAGTTTTAATAAACCCGTGTTTCCAAATGTTTATGTAATCTTAATTACATGATTGTTTTACGTAAAATTTACGTTAAACCTTGAATAATAAGATCGGGTGTTACAAGTTGGTATCAGAGCCTTGGTTTAAGAGATTCGAGTATGGTGGGGAGGAACCATGCTTGGACTTAAACCTTATGCTCTTGACAAAGAATAGTGTTCGGTTCGAGGCTTGATCGCAAATCCGGTAAGTACATGTATGTTAATAGTTTAGATGCTAAAGTGTTGTAAACAACATGTAGGGCAATTGTGTGATACACGTTACCCCAATTAAAATGATTAATGTAGTTGACGAAATTACGCGCGTTGACGCGTATAGTAGAAAAAGCCTTGTATTATAATACAGGCGATTATTGAAGTTGATATTACTAACTTTTGTGAATATCTTGATTGAAGGACACTTGCATTTAAAGATGACAAGAGTTGAACAAATTGAGGATATGATAGAAGAACGGTCCGAAGCATGACGATAGGAGCATGCTCACTAAGGACTAAATCGCGTAACGACCGCGAACAAGGTTAATGGCAAGAAACGCCCGTCGGGGCAAGCATTACCAGGTGCGTGTTTTTAAATATAATCACACAATTAGCAATATGCAACAAACATGTAGAGAATGATCGTTGCATAGGTAAATTAGAAACTTGGAAAACCTGAACAGAAATACATATCCAGGATATAATTTCCAAGAAAACTGATTAGAGGCGTTACTTACATAGGGCGTGATGTGAAAACTATAAAAAGGTCGTGTATGTCATGTGTTAAATCGCTTACTCTGGCCAAGTAAGTAGTGGCATATGATACCACGAGTTTCTTATAGCGGACATATTTACATCCGATGTAGTAAGGGCGGAGTGAATGGGACTAATTAAAAAGTACCCAATTGAATCAGATAAGCAAAATGTTTGATAATAATGTAAACGCACAACCGAGTAACGGAAGCGTATTACATTAGGATGATGAGCCCGAGTGAAGGGACAAACAAGCATGAAAAATGATTTAGACAAGTATTGGGAGGGAGTGTACTTACACTCGAACCCATAAAACGCAAGCATGTAAAATGATTTAGACAAGTATTGGGAGGGAATGTACTTACACTCGAACCCATAAAACGCAAGCATGT
The DNA here is from genome assembly GCA_030545235.1 of Helianthus tuberosus. Taxonomy (NCBI): domain Eukaryota; kingdom Viridiplantae; phylum Streptophyta; class Magnoliopsida; order Asterales; family Asteraceae; genus Helianthus; species Helianthus tuberosus. The sequence continues at coordinate 81,413,857 of CM060417.1, read as the reverse complement.
AAAATGATTTAGACAAGTATTGGGAAGGAGTGTACTTACACTCGAACCCATAAAACGCAAGCATGTAAAATGATTTAGACAAGTATTGGGAGGGAGTGTACTTACACTCGAACCCATAAAACGCAAGCATGTAAAATGATTTAGACAAGTATTGGGAGGGAGTGTACTTACACTCGAACCCATAAAATGCAAGCATGTAAAATGATTTAGACAAGTATTGGGAGGGAGTGTACTTACACTCGAACCCAGAAAACGCAAACATGAAAAATGATTTAGACAAGCAATGGGAGGGAGTGTACTTACACTCGAACCCGGAAATGCAAATATGTCCCTTAACGGGTCATTTTTGTAAAACGTCAAACTTAAAGACAAAGTCAGAATATAAAAATGAAGCGAAGTCTTAATGCATACCGGGAGGATTGCAATAATAACGACTTCGGTAAAACACCCGGTTGATGGGTAAGAATTAAACACATGCGTAAACCGAGAAACGAGAACACGAATTTAAAGTCAAAAGACTCGGATTATGAGTTATGACTAAAAGACCATAAATTTTCGTAAACAGAAATTTTGATAATTATATTCAACTATTTTGAGATTGAACGGGTTGAATAAAGTATAATGCTTGAAGGCGTAAGTAAGCGCAAGCCGGATAACGGTAAGCTTGAGACAAATGAAATTCAAACGTAAAAAGAGTGCTTTGACACCAAATATATATTTTAATAAGACACGAGTAAAAAGAGTGATCTACGGGATCAACATAACCTTTAGGGTTATAAACAAATGAGAGATCTACGGACTAAAACGACCCACGGGTCATGATTAGAAAGAAGTTATAAGGACTTCGCCCTAAAGAGGTGAATGTCTAATCAAAAATAGCCCATAAGGCTAAGTGATAAAACCTACGGGTTAGATGGAATAAAGCGAGGAAATCAGTTAAGAATCCCCGCATAAAAAAAAAACTAAGACAGTAAAGGATTAAATTACGGACTGTTAATATCCCGGTATGGATGATTGACACAAGTTAAAGAAAAGATCCTAAAACTAAAACTTCGGTTTTAGTAAGAAATAATGTTTTTACAAACATAAATTCTGATAGGAATTTAAATAGTAAGCATGAAAGATACAAGTCTTGACACTGATAGGCGCAAGATGATATATTCGAAAAGTGATATTCTCAAAAATGAAAGGTTGATATAAATTAAACATGATGTAACACAATCACGGTCAAGAAATGTAATGTGAAGTAGAATCACATTATAACCAAGCAAGCAGTAAAAAGGAAATGGACAAATAAGTCTAGTTAGTGAAACCGGTTAAAGTCAGCAATTCAAGTTAAGAAATTTGGTTCGCTTGTAAACGGTAAATTCGGTATAACTAAACCGAATAAATAAATTTGAAAATAAAAGGAATTGTTGCCAGAAGTGAAAGATTTCACTAGAGACCTTTAAACGGGTCAAAGTAATGGATTCATAAAGAATTCGATAGTATATGAAAGCGAGGGATATCGCTAAGTTAATTAAACTAGTGGAAATAACGAGATTACGTTATTTCAAGTCGCATTATGTCATGTAAGATACGTAGATGATTAATAACCAAAAGAATATTACCATACTTTTCTGGTAATACTAACAATCGGTTAAGATATGAGAAATGCTTAATTGATTATCGAGAGCAAATGCATGGAGTTGAACTCGATAAATTAAGTAAGAAAAGGTTTCGAGGACGAAACCTCTTTAAGGGGGGTAGACTTGTAACACCCCGAAAACGGCTTTGGTAATCAAACCACGTTAATAGTAAAGACGGGTAAAATACCGTTAGTGGTAAAATTTACCCGGTAAATATTAGGATTTAAATAATTAATCCTAATAATAAATAAAAAGTGAATAAAAGCTTTTAAGAAATAAAAGCTTAGAAGGCCCGAGTTAACGGGACCTAAAATAAACTTAGTCATAAATATTCCTGAACCCGCTAAGTTAACTAGGAATATTAAACCTAGTTAATAAGTGGGAATATTATTGAAAATAATCAGGTTGTGATCTAACTAATAACTAACCAAACACGAGGGACCAAAGCCGGGTAACTTGAAATGGGAATTATAAACTTAAAAATAAAACACAAAAACACACACACAAGAGTGTGTGCGCGCGTGAGAATGGCCAGGAGAAGCTCTTAGAGAGCTCAAACCCTAATCAACACAATTTCATCAAATTGAAGGGGTAAATCAAGTCCAAATCAAAATCCGAGTATGAATTAGTGATCTCCATTGAAAAAGGAGTCACGAGGTATGTAAATTTCTTGAAAAATCTCTAGTTGAAATTCTGAGCAAACCTAGAGAATTCGAATCTGAGCTTGCATGTTTGTTGTTTGGATGAAATTAGGGATGAAACTATGCCTAGTAGTAAACCCTAGCCATGTATTTATTGAATTGATGTTCATTGTTGTGAATTCATAATCATACACTCATGTGTCAAGTGGGTTTTGATTATGTAGAAAAGATGATAATATAGTTGTGTTAGAAATCATCATAAGTGATAGTAGAAACAAGTTACTTGAACAATTTGCAAGTTTGAGTGTTGAACATACATGACTTGAGTTGGGTTTTTATGATATGATGATGTTAGTGTCAAACTTGTGATTGGAATCATCATATTAGTTAGTAAGACAAAGTACTTGAACAATTTAGGTGTTTGGGTACATAAATCATATTTACCATGAAATGGGTTGTTATATGATATAAAAGAATTGATGTTAAGATCGTGATATAGATGCTTGAAATCATGTTACCTAGTTGTAAAATGCGTAAAAACAATGTATGCACATTAGGTGTTTGTTAAAATGCCTAAATGAAAACTAAAGTGTTGAAATTAGAGTGAAAATGTGCAATGAATAAGTTGATAAGTCGATTGACCTTAAAAAGTCAAATCGACCAAGTGTATGATCGGATGGTAAATTCGATATAAGAAGAGTAGGATGGAATAGTCGTAAATGATTATAACTTTCCTAACCATCTTACAATTACAATGATAGTTTGACGCTTGGCAAGCTAGGTGAAGGCTTGGGGAAGGAAGCGGGTCAAACGAAGCAAGAATGACGGAAAAGCATAATTCGGATGCAAGGTAAGTATAGCTTACACTAGTCTTAAATTGTGGAATGTTTTCTTATCATATAAATTATAAATGAGATATCTAAACAATTGAAATATGATGTTCCGTCGTGTAGTCGAACGGAACAAGAAAATCAAAGATGATAGAAACCATAATAATGGTTAAAAAGAAGTAAATCGATAATTTGGTCATATTATGTCGAAAGCAATACACGGTTTATAATTAAAATGACCGTACGGTGTTAAACGGAAAGAGTCATGTAGAGGAGATGATAATAAATATCATCTCGCAAAGATAAATGGTCGATTCGGCCAAACGGGTCAAAAGGTGTAGACAACACCTTTTGACTATATAGACTAATGATTCTTTTGTCGAGTTATATGCTTACAGGAATAGATATCCAATGGATATTCGCATTGCTCTTAATTAGCGAATATAAAGCAAGGTATTAAAATCGGGTCTATTTGTTGATCCGAGCCAGGTACGCATATTTATGATGTATGTAAAAGTGCTAATTTGGTCGAATAATTGGTGATAGCCCTTCATTGTAAAAGAAGAACCAAAATCGACCAAAACGCCCTTGTAGGCTAAATTGAACAAACAACTCTTAGAGGTTGTTTGGAAAGGAGTCTTATGATTAAACAAAAGTTTAGAACGAGTATGGGTAGTGAAAGATGTAATTCTTGGGCCAAAAGACTCCATACGAGTCTTTGCCGTAAAATGATATTTCAAGGGGTATAAATTCGTAAAACAAAGATAACTACTTTAAATCCAACACACATTTAGTTGTGAAGGAAGAGTACTAGATAAGAAATATAGGTTACAACGCTAGATTAGAATGAAAGCGAAATTGAGCTTAAAAGTGCTTAAAATATCCTTAACGGGTCAAAATAAGCATACTAGTGAAAACGGGTTTAATTTGTGTAATAAACCTATGATTAAAACCTAATATGGTATATCACAATTATTTGATGAAGTATATGAAAAATAGGAATCAAATAAATACGTTTGTTTGATAAAATGCATAACCGGGTCAAAATTTGGTAAAAGGGTAATAAGCCGAAGACTTAAAAGTCTTAAATTTTGTTAAGCCGAATGTCGGATTTTAACTCCAAATGATGGAGAATCAAATTACAAACACGTAGGAAGAAACGGTAGGCCAAACGGACAAGCGGTTTGGAAGATACGGAAGATTTCGTGTCAAATTACGGCAAAAATGGAAAACTGGATGCAGGGTCCACCGTAAATTACGGTTCCACCGTAATTTACGGTGGAGATGAAAAGCTTTACGGCGGTCCCCTACTGGTTTACGGTAGGGGCATGTCAAACCAGTGGCCACCGTAAATTACGGTGCCACCGTAATTTACGGTGGAGGCCAGGTTGAAATTTTTGTTTTTGTTATCAATTGTTTCTCGGACTCGTTTAGACACGTTTTAAGTCCTGTATGACTAAAGCATTTCATGTTTATGAAATGTAGGTACTTTTTGGATGCCGGAAGACGATCAAGCTCAACGAAGAACCGAACACAATAAAGACACACGCTTCCGCACTTTGACACATAGTAAATTTTAAACAACGAATTCAAGCACGTTATGTAGAATAACTCATGATTTGTAAAAGTTTTAATAAACCCGTATTTCCAAATGTTTATGTAATCTTAATTACATGATTGTTTTACGTAAAATTTACGTTAAACCTTGAATAATAAGATCGGGTGTTACATTTAGGATATAAAAACTCAAGAGGAAGTAAACCCACTGTCTTTGTAAAAGCAACTCATCAGATTTCTGATAAATTTTCATCAGAATCTGAATCTGAATCTTGCAAGACAACCTGTTCTGAATACTCTTTTGAAAAACCAAACTTCAAAACAAACATAAGTGAATGCAGTCAAGAATCTGTAAAGACTCCAGAAGCAGTTCACTCATCTTTTCAAAATTATCCACTCACTCCATCACAAGAAAAAATATCAGAAAATTCTGATAAATCTTGTATGTGTGTTGACATACTGAAGCTTGTTCAACACCATCTTCAAAAGAAAAATGTAAAATATGTTTATGGCTCAGCATATAACAGAATTTCTGATGCAAAACCAAGAAGAAAAAATAAATTGATTAGGATCCCATCAGAAACAGTACCCAAGCATGCCTGGGTACCAAATGTGACAACCCGCACTAAACCAGGTATCCGTACAATTTAATTAATGATAAATTACTGCTTAATTACTGTGCTTGTTTGAAACTAGCTGATAAACTGCTACCTGCATACTGATACATGCACTTACTTGCATCATACTTTATATGCTGTCACTACATTATTTACATACGGCACCTTAGTGACAAACATGATGCACAAAAAGCACAGTAGCACTAAACGGATACACAGTGAACATGCTGAAATAACCAGCATCAGGCAGACACTGCCTATAAGGCCTGTTAAGAGCCTCATATATTTTTGCTACACTGGTAGTGAGTGTAGGGTTATAAGGGTTGTGGTACTGCGTCTCTAGGAATAAGATACACTGATTGGAGGTGCCTAAAACGTACTTTAAATACAAAATTCTGCGCTTTATTATAGAACTCAGCATTTTAAATTGCTAATACAGTGCAAAAACACTTCAGAACGGTCCCGTATATTTTCCTAAGTACCGGGAATAATTTATGTTACAAAATATACATAAAGGACCTTTATCGACATAATTAAACATTTTAACGGAACGGTATTTAATCGTATAACCGGACATTTCCCGGGACACTAAATTTTTGTCAAATACCCTGTTTTATCATTTATGGCTAGTCATGATCCCCGTACGCCATAACACCCGCTAAAAATAAAACCTACTAACTTACCATCCCACACTTGAGTTATAACTTATGGTTAGACTTTAGTTGAAAATTTTCAACTATACCCCCCCCCCCCCAACGATTTAGTTCCCAAAGTGGGACCCCACATATCCATCTTACCATACTTCTAATATATTGGCAAGATTATATTTGATCTATTTCTTGTGTAAGTGTCCATGATATATGAAATGATTATATAAGTATGGAACCTTAGATTGACATCATTTCACCAAGATTACACTTCTTTCTCTCTCTCTCTATTCGGTTCATCACAACCGAATACACCACCATCACCTCTACACATTCATCTTCTTCCTTTCATTGTCCATTCAAAGCCTAGAAGTCATCCATGGAAGGTGCAACTTGAAGGCATTGCAAGGGAGCATTGTTCTTGCTTGATTCTACATCTTTTCTCATTCATTTTTACACAAGATTCTTCCCTAGCTAGAGGCTAGTAGTAAGTTTCTTCATGCTTGATCTCATCTTGTTCGAAATTTATGGCATTTAACATGTAGTGTTGTTGTTTAAATCACTAAATCACAAGAATATAAGAAAAATGTGAAAACATGAGTTATGAACATTAAATCTACATAAAAGTTTACTTGTGTATGATTTATGAAGTGGAATCTTGTCGGTTTAAGGGTTGGTTAACACATACTTGGTATTTAAAAGTCGTTTTCTTGTTTAACCCGCTAATCGGACACTTATGACGCGATTTAGTAACATCGAAATCACAAAACAGCATGCTGAGTCACTGTTTCAGCCGCCTTTAACAGGCTGTAAACGTACCTTAAAAACTCGAAAAACAGAATTTCAAAAGCCTAAATCGTGTCATTTCGAAAAACGAAGAAAATGGCGCTGGAATCGTATTTTTCTGATGTCGGTTACTATTTTAAAAATCTGTTTCCGTGACAGCAGCTAGGGCTGTTTGTTACTGCAGAAAATTGGGCTGTGTGTTTTCGATCACAACCTAAAACCTGAACCGAACCAGCCCCTGAAACTTTTATCAAAGATGAACACAGATGTATTTGTGACCCTCAAACTGGATTTTCGATAAACGGACTTACGAGGAATTTTTGACGAATTTTTCCGTAAACTATGATCAGAATGTGACAAATCTGACCACAGTTCGGTAAACGATTTTCTATAAATTTTTGGTAATGAACTGGACCCCGAAATTTTTACACAATAATTTGTGGGTCGTTTATGACGTTCCACAAAAATCTGGGAATTTTTGGAAAGGGTTAAGTATTTTACTTAATCGCCCGAAAACAGTCTAGTTTTCACATATTCAAACTGAAAATAACAATGGTAGTATTTTGCGTGTTAAAACGTAAAGGTTGATTGATGATGATCATGAGTTGATTTCAAAAAGAAAATGATACGCTTGAAAGCGTGGCCACCTCCAGTTACAGAGGAAACTCTGGCGAAATTTTCTAAAAACCTAACACTTAGAATTATTTACACAACAAGTGTTAGAACTATCTTTGGACATATTTTCGAAACATAAAATTTCGCCATGACTTTATTTTACTAAATATTCGGAGGTGGGATTTTCACAAGATTAACGTGATAAATATATTTGTCACAGCACTGTTTATGATTATTTTGTGAAATACATAAATATTATTTTAGAGTGAAAATAATATTTACAAGCGTTAATGATCCCAAAACTTTACGAACGCTTCCACAAACATATAAGTTACACCGGTAATTACATTACCACAAGATTGATAAAACGTAACTTACGCACATGTATTGTATCCCCCATCCTTGGGAAGAAGTATAACTACCAAGTGTATACGGAACATAAACACGAAATAGTTGTCTAACTATTTCCCAAAGACTTAAACTATAAAGCTAAAGCACGGCCGTCCGTCTAATAGAATTAGCACTTGTAGGTCGTTGCACAGCTTACTGTATTGGAGACACTTGGTAGAGACGCGCATTCACTGTGAGTTCATGTCCCCCTTTTCTCTAACTGTTTTCAGTTTACTTAACTGCGGGGGTGAAATACATGTTACTATGATTTACGAGTACTTTACAACGGTATGTTTAACGTAAGGAGGTGTTATACGATCATGTGAGTGGATAGGAACAACATGGGGCCATTAGTCCTCATGGAGGGACCGAGGGACAGGAGCGGTAGATCTATCTGGGTGTATCGAGCCCAGCCCCCGGCCAAACTAGAAACGGACCGTGGGGTGACTTTGTCCACATACTTTGCCGTGGCGAAATCTGCTAGGTTTGAGTCTCCCTATTTGCACTTCACATATGTCAGTGGCCTTGCAAACCATTGGTGATCACAAGTCCTCTTACACTGCTACATACCACAACTATTTTTATACTCACAAGTGTTTTACATACTCACTTACACATGAACTCGCTCAACATTATTGTTGATTTTTCAACTTACATGTATTTCAGGAAATTAACGAGATCTGGCACGGTATGGCATGTTTTACGCTGCACTAGTTTCCGAGGTCATCCGGGGTTTAGGGGATGTGTCTCTTTCCTGGACAAGACACAATCCTTAAACCATGTTTATGTTATGTTTAAAGTTGTAATGTCTGTTGGACAAGGTTATGGTCATGGGTTAAAACAATGGTACTGTATTTGGTTTTCAAAACTTAATGGATGATCTTGCATGTTTTTAACTCATATAGCTTTGGTATGATTAAGCTATGGTATTAAGAAGTCACACCAAAATTAACCACGCTTCCGCAAAGCCAGGGTGTGACAGCTTGGTATCAGAGCTCTGATCATAGCGAACTAGGATTCTCTCTCGAGTCTAGACTATGATCACTAGGGCTCTCACGAAAACATTTTACTGCATACCACTTAAGTCCAGATCCACAACTTTTTACAAACAAATGTTGAGCACATTTTATCCATTATTCTAGGCTCGGTCTGGGAGGTCGAGGTAGGAGGCTAGTGGGACTAGAAGTGTTGGCTAGTGGGACTAGAAGTGTTGGCTAGTGGGACTAGAAGTGTTGGCTAGTGGGACTAGGAGTGTTGGCTAGTGGGACTAGGAGAATTATGTGATATCTTACTTGGAGACTTATGTGATTATATGATTATGTGATTGAATATTATACGTATATGCGTTTGTGTTACAAACATCATGCTTTCACCATATACCAGAAAGATGGACACTACAAATCCCAAGACCATAGTATCAGACGACATAGTTCATCGAAGCACGAGGTGTACATTTCTGATACTACCGGCACAGACAATGACGACTTTCAGCCCTTTGTGCACTGCCTAAAGTCGTAGCAGAGCCTACTGATGGCCACCTTGTTGGGGATTTACCACTGGCGGTGATCCCTGCTCCTGTGCCCCTTGCCGCTTATCTCGTTGTTGATATGCCCCCGACGTTGTCTCTGAAGACGATGTCGAACTACTAAGCGAAGGACCCACTCGAGGGCGAGGCCCTATTGCTGCTGGTATTAGACTACTGCATGCGGACGCTCCTGTAGGGGAAACTCATGTCCATTCCCCTATCCCAGACTCATTTGAGTTTCTAACATCCGCATCTTCGCACATACAGGGAATGCAGCACTACTTACACGACGCCAACCCTGATAGGGCATCATTAGCTGCACCGGATCCCGCACACAATGTTGAGTTTGATCGCGATATTGAGGACAATCCTGTTTTTCCGCCTGGTGTGATCCAGACCATGACATTGAGTTCATGCACTTAGACCAGCCCTTGGGGAATCCTGTAACCCCTGTGATTGTTGATCTAGCTGATTTCGAGATGGAGTTTTTGATTCGAAGCTAGCCGTGGCCCCTGAGCCAGGCGTTGCTCCTGACCCCGCATTGGAGTATGACCCTGTTCATGCCAATGCACCGGCTGTTGCTCCTTGATTGATCATCTGCTTGGATGAGAGAAAATTTAGGGTAACTGTGCAAGACAATTTATTATTACGGGGGCCCACGTAATAACGATTTGTAGTGCATAGGAATCCTGGTGGACTCTGCGGGCCAAGCTAATGATAACCAATGCAGCAGGAAATAACTTAAACACAAATGACCTAGGCGATGTAGCCTCGAGTTCATTCTATTACGAGCAACAAGCCAAATTGGCAAGCCTATGTGAAGGCTCAGAAATTTACTTCCCCACTTATACAGTGAGTATATTTGCGTGTGAAATGGGGTGATTACATGATGGCTTACGATGCTATATATACCCCATAGACAATTGAAACATTGTCCAACCCGCTTCACACTATTTCGACAAAAAGGGAATGTCACCCAGACGTGACACAAGCACCGGTACGTTACTGAGGACAGAAGACGAGCTGCAAGAACGCATCTCACAGATAAATGCACGACATGAAGCCCTCCACTCTAAGTACAACGATGGCATTACTGGAGATAACCCTCCAACTGGCTGCACCTATAAACAGTTCCTGAACTGCAAGCCTTTGAACTTTGTCGGAACCGGAGGCACCGTTGCATTTGTTCGTTGGTCCGAAAAGACCAACTCCACTCTAAGAATGAGTAACTGTTCGCCCCAACAGAGTGTTACCTACATCTCAGGGATATTTCTAGATGGCACACTCTCTTAATGGAACCTTCAGGTTCAGACCCTTGGCACAGACGCTGCTTATACACTGAGCTGGGACGAGCTCAAGGAAACGATTGAGAAGAAATGTTGTTTTAGGACAGAAATTCAGAAACTTGACGTGGAGTCCTGAAATTTGAATGGACGAACCAGAGACTCCTGAACATGACCATCGATCGCACGACTTGTCTAGGGTCGTCCCCTACTAAGTCATTGATGTAGTATGATATAGTGGTGTACTTGTGAGCTTTACATTGTGGTCTCGAATTGTGGCAATACAATCGCAGTATTCTCATCACATGCGATGTTCAATCAATTGTTTATGTCCCATAGCATAAGAGGTTATGTGATTGACTTGTTGATAACATGAGATGTTATGTGTTGGTATTGTTGAATGCATACTACACTTCACTTGCTATGACCTAACCTATGTGAAACATCTTTTAGAAGATGCCGCCAAGACGCGAAATGCGCATGCCCACCTCTGAGGCAGAACTTAAAGAGATAATTGCTGCAGCTATAGCACAGCACGAGGCCCTACGCTCCGAACCAATCAAAGGTACCTCAGAAAATAACGGTTGTTCCTACTGGCACTTCCTCAACTACAAGCCTCCGAAGTTCGACGGCACTGGGGGTGCCATAACTTTTGTAAAATGGATTGAAAGTATGGAATCCATCTTTCGAATGAGTGGCTGTACGCCAGAAAAACAGGTCCCATACGTTTCTGAGTTGTTTCAAGATGGAGCTCGATTATGGTGGAATCTTCAGGTTCGAATAATGGGCCTAACTACAGCATACGCGTTAACTTGGGATGAGTTGAAAGGAATGATGCATAAGAAGTATTGCCCCCACACGGAAACCCTGAAGTGGGAAGATGAATTTCGGAGCCTAATGATGGAAGGTCCGAAGGTGTTGGAGTACGTGCAACGACTCCATGCTCTGTCATAAATTGTTCCATACCTGGTAAAACCAGAACTGAAGAAATTGGAACAATTCATTTGGGAACTGGCGCCTCAAGTCTTGAGCTTGATGACAGCATCTACGCCACCAACAGCCATTGTTGTAAGTAAGATGGGTTTGGCACTCGTTACGGAAGCAAATAGACTAGAAAAACTTGCAAACCCTGACAAGAAAACTCAGGTAGAGTCGTCTGGAAAGAACAAAAGGAAGCTTACCGAAGATACCCAAATGAACAACGATGAACAAAGATCTATTCGAGGTTGCTTTGACTGCGGGGACAAAGGGCATTTCAAGAAAGATTGCCCTAACAAACAGGCCAGTGATAAGATTTACTTAGAAACCAAACCAAGATGTGCTGAGTGCAAGTGTCACCGTGATGGTGGATGTCAGAAGCCTTGGTACGGGAGGAAAGGACACAACAAGGAAGGTTGTGGGATGAAGAGTTCCATACAAGGAGAAAACAGTAACAACGCTCTAGGTGGAAATGGAATTCATGTTGAACCCACAAAGATCGAGGCAATCAAGAATTGGGAAACGCCTACAACGCCAACCGAGATTCGACAATTCTTGGGTTTGGCTGGCTACTATCGAAGGTCCATCGAGGATTTCTCGAAAATCGCTCAACCTTTGACGCTCCTCACGCAGAAGGACAAGACGTTTGATTGGGGAATCAAACAGGATGAAGCATTTCAGATATTAAAGGATAAGCTTTGTAACGCGCCAATCTTAGCTCTACCAGAAGGTACCGACGATTTTGTGGTATACTGCGACGCATCGCGTCAAGGATTGGGTTGCGTGTTGATGCAACGCCAAAAGGTTATTGCTTACGCATCGCGCCAACTGAAGGTACACGAAAAGAACTATACCACCCACGATTTGGAGCTTGGCGCAGTGGTTTTTGCACTAAAGATCTGGAGACACTACCTATATGGTACGAAGTGCACAATCTTCATAGATCACAAAAGCCTACAGCATATATTCAACCAGAAGGAGTTGAATATGAGGCAAAAACGATGGGTTGAGTTGCTAAACGACTACGACTGCGAGATAAAATATCATCCAGGGAAGGCGAATGTAGTCGCCGATGCCCTAAGTCGCAAAGAAAGAATCAAGCCCATAAGGGTTAGAGCTTTGGAAATGATCATACGAACCGATCTTTCCTCGCGCATTCGTGCTGCACAAAAGGAAGCTCTCAAGGAGGGAAACCTTGAGGAAGAATATCTCCGTGGAATGGAAAAGCTTTTGGTACCAGACGAGGAAGGAACATTATGTTTTGAGAAAAGGGTTTGGGTTCCTCTGTTTGGTGGATTAAGGAAAGTTATTTTTGACAAAGCGCACAAGTCACGGTACTCTATCCACCCTGGATCGGATAGGATGTACCAGGATCTCAAAGAATATTATTGGTGGCCTAGGATGAAAGGCGATGTTGCTGTTTACGTGAGCAAATGTTTAACGTGCGCTAAGGTTAAAGCCGAATACCAGAAGCCTTCGGGACTTCTGCAACAACCTGAGATTCCCAAGTGGAAATGTGAACAAATCTCCATGGACTTTATTACGAAATTGCCAAGAACGCCAAGAGGCCATGACATGACTTGGGTGATAGTTGACCGCCTAACAAAGTCCGCACACTTTCTGTCAATCAGAGAGAAAGACAGTACCAGTAAACTTGCGGAAATATACATGAGAGAGATTGTCGCACGTCATGGAGTACCTATCTCAATCATCTCTGATAGAGACGGAAGGTTTGTGTCAAGGATATGGCAATCCTTCCAAGAAGCCTTTGGCTCACAATTGAATCTGAGCACTGCGTTTCATCCGCAAACTGACGGCCAGAGCGAGCGAACGATACAGACTTGGAAGACATGCTGAGGGCATGTGTTATGGATTTAGGAGGTAGCTGGGATAAACACTTACCTTTGGTCGAATTTTCATACAACAACAGCTACCACACCAGTATTGGTGTCGCGCCATTTGAGGCCCTATACGGACGCAAGTGCCGATCACCACAATGTTGGTCTGACGCCGGTGATAGGCAGCTTGCTGGTCCCGAGATCGTCCAAGAGACGACAGACAAGATTGCGCAAGTTCTTAAACGCATCAAAGCCGCTCGCCACAGGCAAAAGGCCTACGCGGATCCAAACCGGAAGCATGTGGACTTCCAAGTCGGAGAGATGGTGTTACTGAAAGTTTCACCCTGGAAGGGGGTGGCACGCTTTGGTAAGCATGGAAAGTTAAATCCGCGCTACATTGGTCCCTTCAGAATTCTGGAAAGAATTGGGACAGTAGCATACAAGTTGGACCTACCTACTGAACTGAATGGTGTTCACGATACATTTCATGTATCCAATTTAAAGAAAAGTCCAACTCAAGTTGACGTTGCCATTCCTACCGACGAGATTCATATTGACGACACGCTCCACTTCGTAGAAGAACCTGTCGAGGTCACAGATTGGAAAGTTAACAAGACCCGCCGGAGCAGTGTCAAACTCGTCAAAGTTCGTTGGAATGCCAGACATGGTCCTGAATTCACATGGGAACGTGAGGACCGGATGAAAGAGAAATACCCCCACTTATTTCCTAGGAACCCTGCTTCTACAAGCAGAACTTAAATTTCGGGACGAAATTTATTTAACGGGGGGAGAATGTGACAACCCGCACTAAACCAGGTATCCGTACAATTTAATTAATGATAAATTACTGCTTAATTACTGTGCTTGTTTGAAACTAGCTGATAAACTGCTACCTGCATACTGATACATGCACTTACTTGCATCATACTTTATATGCTGTCACTACATTATTTACATACGGCACCTTAGTGACAAACATGATGCACAAAAAGCACAGTAGCACTAAACGGATACACAGTGAACATGCTGAAATAACCAGCATCAGGCAGACACTGCCTATAAGGCCTGTTAAGAGCCTCATATATTTTTGCTACACTGGTAGTGAGTGTAGGGTTATAAGGGTTGTGGTACTGCGTCTCTAGGAATAAGATACACTGATTGGAGGTGCCTAAAACGTACTTTAAATACAAAATTCTACGCTTTATTATAGAACTCAGCATTTTAAATTGCTAATACAGTGCAAAAACACTTCAGAACGGTCCCGTATATTTTCCTAAGTACCGGGAATAATTTATGTTACAAAATATACATAAAGGACCTTTATCGACATAATTAAACATTTTAACGGAACGGTATTTAATCGTATAACCAGACATTTCCCGGGACACTAAATTTTTGTCAAATACCCTGTTTTATCATTTATGGCTAGTCATGATCCCCGTACGCCATAACACCCGCTAAAAATAAAACCTACTAACTTACCATCCCACACTTGAGTTATAACTTATGGTTAGACTTTAGTTGAAAATTTTCAACTATACCCCCCCCCCCCCCAACGATTTAGTTCCCAAAGTGGGACCCCACATATCCATCTTACCATACTTCTAATATATTGGCAAGATTATATTTGATCTATTTCTTGTGTAAGTGTCCATGATATATGAAATGATTATATAAGTATGGAACCTTAGATTGACATCATTTCACCAAGATTACACTTCTTTCTCTCTCTCTCTATTCGGTTCATCACAACCGAATACACCACCATCACCTCTACACATTCATCTTCTTCCTTTCATTGTCCATTCAAAGCCTAGAAGTCATCCATGGAAGGTGCAACTTGAAGGCATTGCAAGGGAGCATTGTTCTTGCTTGATTCTACATCTTTTCTCATTCATTTTTACACAAGATTCTTCCCTAGCTAGAGGCTAGTAGTAAGTTTCTTCATGCTTGATCTCATCTTGTTCGAAATTTATGGCATTTAACATGTAGTGTTGTTGTTTAAATCACTAAATCACAAGAATATAAGAAAAATGTGAAAACATGAGTTATGAACATTAAATCTACATAAAAGTTTACTTGTGTATGATTTATGAAGTGGAATCTTGTCGGTTTAAGGGTTGGTTAACACATACTTGGTATTTAAAAGTCGTTTTCTTGTTTAACCCGCTAATCGGACACTTATGACGCGATTTAGTAACATCGAAATCACAAAACAGCATGCTGAGTCACTGTTTCAGCCGCCTTTAACAGGCTGTAAACGTACCTTAAAAACTCGAAAAACAGAATTTCAAAAGCCTAAATCGTGTCATTTCGAAAAACGAAGAAAATGGCGCTGGAATCGTATTTTTCTGATGTCGGTTACTATTTTAAAAATCTGTTTCCGTGACAGCAGCTAGGGCTGTTTGTTACTGCAGAAAATTGGGCTGTGTGTTTTCGATCACAACCTAAAACCTGAACCGAACCAGCCCCTGAAACTTTTATCAAAGATGAACACAGATGTATTTGTGACCCTCAAACTGGATTTTCGATAAACGGACTTACGAGGAATTTTTGACGAATTTTTCCGTAAACTATGATCAGAATGTGACAAATCTGACCACAGTTCGGTAAACGATTTTCTATAAATTTTTGGTAATGAACTGGACCCCGAAATTTTTACACAATAATTTGTGGGTCGTTTATGACGTTCCACAAAAATCTGGGAATTTTTGGAAAGGGTTAAGTATTTTACTTAATCGCCCGAAAACAGTCTAGTTTTCACATATTCAAACTGAAAATAACAATGGTAGTATTTTGCGTGTTAAAACGTAAAGGTTGATTGATGATGATCATGAGTTGATTTCAAAAAGAAAATGATACGCTTGAAAGCGTGGCCACCTCCAGTTACAGAGGAAACTCTGGCGAAATTTTCTAAAAACCTAACACTTAGAATTATTTACACAACAAGTGTTAGAACTATCTTTGGACATATTTTCGAAACATAAAATTTCGCCATGACTTTATTTTACTAAATATTCGGAGGTGGGATTTTCACAAGATTAACGTGATAAATATATTTGTCACAGCACTGTTTATGATTATTTTGTGAAATACATAAATATTATTTTAGAGTGAAAATAATATTTACAAGCGTTAATGATCCCAAAACTTTACGAACGCTTCCACAAACATATAAGTTACACCGGTAATTACATTACCACAAGATTGATAAAACGTAACTTACGCACATGTATTGTATCCCCCATCCTTGGGAAGAAGTATAACTACCAAGTGTATACGGAACATAAACACGAAATAGTTGTCTAACTATTTCCCAAAGACTTAAACTATAAAGCTAAAGCACGGCCGTCCGTCTAATAGAATTAGCACTTGTAGGTCGTTGCACAGCTTACTGTATTGGAGACACTTGGTAGAGACGCGCATTCACTGTGAGTTCATGTCCCCCTTTTCTCTAACTGTTTTCAGTTTACTTAACTGCGGGGGTGAAATACATGTTACTATGATTTACGAGTACTTTACAACGGTATGTTTAACGTAAGGAGGTGTTATACGATCATGTGAGTGGATAGGAACAACATGGGGCCATTAGTCCTCATGGAGGGACCGAGGGACAGGAGCGGTAGATCTATCTGGGTGTATCGAGCCCAGCCCCCGGCCAAACTAGAAACGGACCGTGGGGTGACTTTGTCCACATACTTTGCCGTGGCGAAATCTGCTAGGTTTGAGTCTCCCTATTTGCACTTCACATATGTCAGTGGCCTTGCAAACCATTGGTGATCACAAGTCCTCTTACACTGCTACATACCACAACTATTTTTATACTCACAAGTGTTTTACATACTCACTTACACATGAACTCGCTCAACATTATTGTTGATTTTTCAACTTACATGTATTTCAGGAAATTAACGAGATCTGGCACGGTATGGCATGTTTTCCGCTGCACTAGTTTCCGAGGTCATCCGGGGTTTAGGGGATGTGTCTCTTTCCTGGACAAGACACAATCCTTAAACCATGTTTATGTTATGTTTAAAGTTGTAATGTCTGTTGGACAAGGTTATGGTCATGGGTTAAAACAATGGTACTGTATTTGGTTTTCAAAACTTAATGGATGATCTTGCATGTTTTTAACTCATATAGCTTTGGTATGATTAAGCTATGGTATTAAGAAGTCACACCAAAATTAACCACGCTTCCGCAAAGCCAGGGTGTGACACCAAAAACCCTCTAATCATTCCATTTCAGGACCATCATGTGCAGCAGATCTGGTACTGCGACTCAGGAAGCTCCAAGCACATGACTGGGGATAGGAGCTTACTCAGCAACTTTGATTCAAAGCTGGGTAGAATGGTAAATTTTGGAAATGGAGTAAAAGGGAGGATCATGGGATATGGATGCATAAGGTATGGATGTTTGACCATAGAGAAAGTAGCCTATGTTGAAGGCTTAAAGTATAACTTGCTGAGTTGTGGTCAATTCTGTGACAAAGGTTTTCAGGTAACCTTTTTACCAGAAAAATGCTTGTTAATAGGTATAGATGATAATAAAATCTATTTAAGTGGAAAAAGACTAAGAAAATCAATTTACTATTTTGATTTCAAAGAAGAAAGTGAACATCCAAAATTATGTTTATTTTCAAAAATCAACAATGGTAGTAGTTGGTTATGGCATAAAAGGTTAGCCCACTTAAATTTCAAAAACCTAAGAAAACTAGCAAGCAAAGGTCTGGTAAAAGGATTACCTTTAATATCCTCAAAGAAGGATAAAATTTGTGAAGCATGTGAGATGGGTAAATCCAAGAGAAGCTCATATAAATCAATTTCTGAGTCTTCTATTTCACAAAATTTGGAACTTTTACACATGGATTTGTGTGGACCCATAAGTACAGAAGTAATAGTAGATGACTTTTCCAGGTACACATGAGTAGAATTTTTGAGAAAGAAAAGTGAAACTCCTGATCTGATCATTAATTTTATCAAGAAAATTAAAAATCTGTTAAAACTAACAGTCAGAAGGATCAGATCAGACAATGGAACAGAGTTTAAGAATTCAAAAATTGAGAATTTTCATGTAAGTAAAGGAATTTCTCATGATTTTTCTGCTCCAAGAACACCTCAACAGAATGGGGTGGTTGAAAGAAGAAATAGGAACTTAGTAGAAGCTGCCAGAACTATGCTTGCTTATGCTAAGCTGCCCACTCATTTTTGGGCAGAAGCTATAGCAAATGCATGTTTTACCCAAAACAGAACCATAATCAACAAAAGGCATAACAAAACACCTTACAACATTATCAATGGAAGAATTCCAAGTGTAAAATTTTTGCATACATTTGGTTGTAGATGTTTTGTTTTCAATGATTTTGAAAGCCTTGAAAAATTTGACAGAAAAGAAGAAAAAGGTATTTTTCTTGGTTACTCTTTATCCTCAAAAGCATATAGAATTTTTATTCTCAACACAAGGACAACCAGAGAAAGTCTGTATGTTTCATTTGATGACTCATCAGAAACAGAGGTTTCTGATGAATACATGAAAGAAATATTTTTTTCTGACAAACAAGAAAATTATGAGCATCTCTTTGAAATGATAAATGAAGATTTCCTAGAACATGATGATTCTTTCAAAAACAAATCAAAAGATTCTTCATGTACTAACTTTGAAATGATAAATGAAGATTAGGAGCTATGAAAGTAGCCGCCTAGTCATTAAATGCTTACTCACACATGGGGCTTAGTAGACTGTCACATTCACTGTTACATTCACTGCAACAGATATCGTCTTAATTGAAGAGATGAAAATAAAAAAAATGGGCTGTTAATATCATTTATAGGGAACTATCACTTTCATCTATAAATATTAACAACCTGAAAAGAACTTACTACACACCAAAATCATCTCCTCAAAAGCCCTTTGACAGAATTTTTCTTATCTTAAAATGGGTCGCCCAAAATTGATGAAAGCTACTCAATTCCCTCTCCCATTTCACAGACTTCATAATCTTAGATTAAGATCCAACTTGGAAGGACCTGCATGGGAGGACTACAGGTTTGTGTACAATATGATCATGCGAAGTCCTTTGGGCTTTGCTGTATCATCACATGTCACCATTTATCCAAAACTTCTTCAAGAGTTCTGGTGGAACTCTGAAATCATTTTTAGTGGTACTTCCATGTGGATAGAGAGTGAGGTTATGGGGGTCAGAATTACCCTAAAAGAGGAAACAATCAGAAATGTCCTCAGACTGGGTAATGGTCAAGAAATCGAATTCCTGGATAAGGCAGATGTGCAACAGACTTGACTGAAATGGGCTATCATACATACAACTCGTCAAGGGCGGTCAGCAAATCTGGGTTTATACCACCTTTCCAGTTTTTCGTAACACAGCTAAGTGTCTGCTTCTCCAAGAAGATTGGACACTTCAACGAGCTGTCCCATAGGATGATGGAAGTGGTTCATGCTGTTGTACAGGAAAAACCTTACAACTATGCTAAGTTTCTCATGAGAGACCTAGTAGCAAACATCCACGACCGTCAACCTTTTCTGATCTTCCCTCGATTCATAACCAAGGTGATCACCAGTCAGCTGGACTTCGAAGGAGTAAGAAGCTGTTATCCAAGGGCAGAGCTGATACTTCAAGAAAACATAAGTGAAGCCACCCTGGTGCCATCAACGAATCACATCGGTCGAATAACCAGTCTTTGGTTATATGTGAAGTGCATGTACAACGTGTTGGAGGAGGAGGAGGAGTAGTTGTTATTTGTTTTCTTTGTTGTGTGTTTTATGTTTTTTTTCTTATATATCATGGTTGCTTTATTTTCTTTTTACTTAATTTAAAAAAAACGTGTCAATAGATCTAGGGGGAACTAACACAACATGTCTGATAAAAACAAAGAAAAATCTGGTGGAAATTCAAATGAAATCTGATAGGATTTGGAGGAACTCAGAAGATCTGATGATCAATCAGAAAATCTGGTAATTATTTAGAAAACCCATCAAGCCATACAAATCTGTTCTTTAACCAGAAAATTTTCAAAATAATCAGAAAATCTGATAATTGATCAGAAAATCAAATTTTTCAGAAAAATCTCTTGAAAGCCAGGAAGTTTGACAAATCATCAGAAAAAAATTGCTTTTAACCAGATTTAAAGAAACTTATGACCATCTAAATTTTTGAAATAAGTTTGTTTCAAATTTTTTTCTGAGGACTGGAACAAGCTGTATGAAAAATACTTCCTGTATATCAGAACAAAGGTGTGGAGTTCAGAACTGCAGAACTGCAATGTAAGTAAAAAATCTCGGAACTCTACTTATTCCCTCTCATCTCAAAAAAAAATCTCTGATGATTCATCCTCTGTAAATGAATCAAATGAATTATAATGATATATGAAAAAAATACAACTCTCAAAAGTTTTATTCAAAAATTTTCTAATATATATCATCAAAAGGAAAATCTGGGAAGACATACAAATCAGAAAAGGTTTCTATTAGACCTTTTTGAAACAAACGGGGTCCCACATGAAGAAAAGGTGCAAGTTGGACATTAGTGTTTATCCACAAAATCATTGGAATCTCTAAGTCCCTTTAAAGGATTTACATTAAATTAGAGATAAACCAAAGGTTTTTCAAAAACGGTTGTTTCCTTAAAGGATTAAAACATCATTAAGGTGTCATTAACCACCTTGAATACAAACAACCCACGATAAACACTCAAAAATCTCTGTCTGTATACACTATAAATACCTCATTCAAAAACAAAGACTTCCATCTTCAACCTTCAAATTCAAAACCCTAAAACCCTTTTCCGAAACAAAAACCCAAATTCTCAATGGCAGCTATCAACATCAACATACCACCAATTGAACACTCTGTTCCCTTCATCACTGAAGCAGAATTTCTTCCATTAAAGAGCAACAATGAAGCAATGAATGATAACATTGAAGAGTATGATATAAAGTGTCAAATTCTCATTGAATTCCTAACCAGGTGCCGTTTAGCTCAAGCTCTCACAAAGACCAGAGAGGTACCAGAAGAACTCATACAATAAGTTGTAAAAACTCTCAAAGTCTCAAATCAACTCGGGCTAACAGCACATGTGTGGGGAAACATCTTTATTACTATATCACCAGAGAAAATAAGGGAATGTTTGGAACTACCCTTAAGACAAAGCTATGAAGAAGCACCCGTAAAAGAGGATATGTTCTCACAACTTGATGCTGTAATGGGCTACAAGACAAAGGTTTCAAAAATCAATGAATTCAAGAGAAACAAGCTACCTGCCTTCTAGCAAGTTCTAATGGAAATTCTGAACAAGTGTCTATCTTCAAAGATTGGAGGTACAGATCAGATAAATAAGAATATTCTAACAATCATGTCCAGTCTCATTAGTGGGTTGAACATTGATTTTGGAACATAAATATTTATTCTGATCAGAAGATCAATTCTGGCTAACACTGGAAGGATAGATTCACATCTACCCTTTCCAGATTTCTGTCAATCATAATTTCTGATGCTTTTTCTGAAAGGAACCTAGAAATTCCAGCATCAGAAAATATGTGGAGAGCAGAAATTATGAGACCTTGGACTGCCATAGGATCTTGGAAGTCAGATTATGATGTGCCTGCTCTATCAGAAAAAGTGATGAATCTGATACCAGAAGATTCACCATACAGAGCAGAATATCTGAAGATGTTGAACAAAAGGCCAGAAAACAAAGAAGTTTTTGGAAATGTGTCCCCCATGGAGCATGATGCACAAGAGTCAAGCACACCAAGAATGGAACAGCAGGGTGAATCTGACCCTTATCCAGCTGATGAAGATGTGAATATGAGTCCTGTGGTAGAAGAACATTATGCTGAAATCTCACATATGGGAGAAACGGGTGCACAACACTCCAAACAAAACTTATTTCATTTCTCTGAGAGTGATTCTGATGAATCAATTCAAGGAAAATATGAAATTTTACATAGAGGCACTATTTCTGCAAAACAAAATGTGAGTAAAACCAAGGACCCATTTTCTGAATCAGATCCTGAGGAGGAAAATGTGGTAGCAACAGGTGGAGATCAGTCTACTAATCAAGGAAACCTGGATGAGAAAACTAAGAGTTTCTCAACAACTCATGGAGAACCTGAAAAGGTTCAAGGATATGACGAAAACCAGAACTTGAATGTGTTTCAATTTACTGGTGAGGATACAGAGAATTTGGATTTTTCCAATCCTCTTAACCTCAGAACAGCAGAGAATGTGTTTTCTGCTGGTGTTAAAAGGGGAACATCTGTTGTTTCTCCTATTTCCCAAGGACATCAATCTATGTCCCCTAAACAACTTCACAAGGAACTTGAAGACACAACTGCTACTGAGAAAATAGCTACAGAAGGAAAACTTGATCTGATACTGGATGAAATCAGAAATCAAAAGTCAGATATCAAGGTGTTATCAGAAACTGTCAAAGCTGTGCAGAAGCAAACAGAAGACAATGCTGCAGCTCTCAACAAACTGCAAAAGTCATCAGAAAACAGAGAGAGCTCATCAGAATTCGAGAAGGTTCTCAAGGAACAGCATGATATCAAGAAAAAGATGGCTGAGGTTGCAACTGCAGGAGAAAGCTCAAGTTCAGGGAAGATTCTTGCAGCATGGCTGAGACTTTTCAGAAGCTGTTGATGGAATTGACTGCACAAAGAAATCAAGAAAACCATGAGTTTCAGAAAATGAAGAAACAAAAAGAAACAAATACTCAAATTCTCACTAATGTTCATTTGTTAGTAGAGAAATTGCAGTATAATGTTGCCATACTAGAAAAAGTTGATCTTCATGAACTGAAAGCCCCAATTCCACAAGAAAAACAAGCAAGAGGATCAGAAACTCCTCAACAACAATCAGAAACCATTCAACAAGATCAAACCAAACAAACAGAAACTTCAACAGTTCAAAAACAGAAGCAACCCATGGGTCCACCTCCAAATAAACAAAAGTTACTCATGGGTCCTCCACCAAATGTCCCAAAGCCAGACACATCAAGGGTCCAGCAGAAAGACCATGTTCCAGTTCAGTCATCTTCTACAGCCATCACAGGAGAAATAGAGTTCAGCATAAAGATGGATACAAAAGAGAAGAGAAGAGAAGAATGGAACATGAAGTGACTTCCTCAAAAAGGCCAAGAAAAGAAATGATAGAAGATTCAGAAGGGAACATCAAAGAAATGGATGTGCTGAAAGGTGATTTACACACTATTATGTACCCTGAAGAATATCTAAAGCATTACTACTGGAAAGGTCCAGAAGACAACCCAAAGAGACCACTCTCTCCATTGAGTAAAGGTATTGTTGAAAACAGAAACAATGGAGGCTGGGTAATTCTGCACAAACACATGACCAATCCAATAGTATCTATTGAAAGAATTGATAGTTTGACCACTGGAGGAGGTATCTTAGGTTATGAAGCACAAAAAAAGTATACCCTAATCAGAAAAGATAACAGTGAACAAAAGGTTACTGATGCAAATCTGGCTGATGATATTCACCCAATGGGAATAGTCAAAATGAAAAATATCATTGATGAAGAGAAAGGTAATTCAGTTGTGATTAGAAGAGCCCTTGACAGCCTCAAAAGTGCAGTAGCAAAGCTATACAAAAGGGCTGCACTGGCAGACTTTGATCTATGTATCAATTTTGAGTACAGCAACAAGGTATTAATACATCCTCCCAACACCAGAATTCCAGCTGAAATTCCTTCTAAACTAGTGAGAACTGGAGCAATCTTTGACCAACCAGAAATGTGTGTAGTCTTCAAAGATGCTAATGATGAGAAAGATCTATTCAAAATCAGTGAAATATGCAGGTATTCAAATCAAACTCTAAAATATAGAAGGAACTGCATGAATGAAAAACAAGAGCAGCTCAAGAAGAAGGGGAAGAACAATGAACAGCTGAGAAAAACAATTGAAGAATGTATTGAAAACTGGATGGAGTCAAGAGGATGGTACAAAGAAATGTACAAGGAAACTCAAAAGGAAATTGATCACAAGAAAAGGCTGAAACCAGGAGACAAATACAGAAGTGGAGTGAAGATCAATTAATGAATTGATGAGATTATATTTCTGTGTGTTTTTTAACAATATTTTATTTTTGTCTGATTTATGGTTGGTTTGACTATGTTCCATGTTTCTGAACTTAGTTATTTTGAATTTTTCTTTCAAGAAGTAGTTGAAAGTTGTTTATGTAAGATATAGAGATAGTTCATTTTCTTACAATACTTAGGGGGAAACTGTTAGGAAACTTTATTTGTAAGTATTGAAGAAAATCACAATCAACTGGATCTATGAAGAGATCACAGTCCTGAAGATCACAACAAGAAGAAGAAGATCAGATAGGATAACTGAAATGCACAACATCTACTTCAAAGAATCACAAGTTGATCAAGAGCTGAATTGGATTATCAGAGAAGGTCAGTTCTGATGGATCTGATGATATTTCTGATGAAATATCATCAGTTTCTGACGATTCTGATCATCAGGATTTTTCTGATGATTTGTTCACCAGAATTTCTGATGAAGTGGTTTATCAGAAATTATGATGAAATACCCCACTTGTCTAAAATTAGCTCTTTCCTGCCACACTTACCGAAGCAAATTGACATTATTGGATATCATGATGAAAAAGGCAACTTGAACGTTGGATTCAATGAATATGTCAAATGGCTACTTTTTGCAGGAATAAACTATTGTTTATTCATGCACCCAGCCTTCTATAAATAGAAGGCCCAACCAGCAGAAGACAATTGAGTTTGAAGCTTAGCATTCACACATACATCAAAACTCCATTGCCCTCTCACCCACAGAATTCAAGATTCATTTGTATTAGATAATAATCTTACAATCACCTTGTAAACCATTTTGTTTCAAAGTGATATAAACTTGATAATTCTGTAGGTCTTGTTTCTGAAAGTCTGATTTCCATTTCCGCACATCTTTTTCACATCTACTGAAATCACTTGCCATATTATGTGAAAAGAAGTTGTTTAAAGGCCATACTGGGTCCAACAAGGATGTTATAGCATCCTATGGTGGCTTCCTTCCATTCTCATGATTTTCTTCTTATTTACCATTTGGTACAATTATTTGAGACATATTGTTGTGTTTTAAATCAATTATCCTCACCAATTTTAAATGGCCATAACTTTTCAAACATTAATATATTTTAAAAGATTACACAATAAAATCAGTCATTTTATTCTCTTTAGTTTGTTATGGTATTGCTATATTTTTTTAATTTAAAAAAATAATTTCTTATCTAATCAAGGTGTTCAATGTTGGTTATGTTTTGACAAATTTTAAATCAAATCGTGAGACAATGTTTTTGGTCACTAAAAACGGAACCCAACCATTAAAAAATTATAATGAAGTCAAATCAAACTGCAACTAGCGGTTTGATTCCACATTTTGGATTTATTAGGGGTCCTAATAATAACACCTGGAAAAATCTTATTTTCACATGGTGTATATGGGTCGTATAAAGTTATACGGCCCGTATAGAATTAAATAAACTGACAAAAGCTGTGCCAGCAGACTTTGTCAGGTTATTTAATTCTATACGGACCGTATAACTGTATACGCCTCGTATACACCATGTGAAAATAAGTTACCTGGTCGTATACAATGTATACGAATATTGTATACGGGCCGTATAATCTTATACGGCTCGTATTCCTCGAAAATTGGATTTTTCTCAAAGTATATAAGGGATTTAAGGTGCCAATCACACGTGACAGTTCATAATGCAATGAGACATAACTGGACAGGTTCTCAAACGTGGACAGATGAAGTCACCCTGTCAATATTGTCATAATGCAATGAGACATAACTGAGGACTAGCTAGGACTAGACCCCTGAAGTTGTCATTTGATAATCACACGTGTCAATCACACGTGACAGTTCATTTGATAAAATACGTGGGAGAAAAGACTAGCACCCTTGTCGTTCTGTATTTTCTCCTTTTCTAATTTTTGAAGAATCTCGTAACGTATTCTCTGTTTCTCTAAATCATCTGTAAAATTATAAAAAACAAACTATGCAGGATTTCCATCCATATATTCCGTCCAACATATGACACATGATAAAAGCGCTTCTCTAGACAATCTGGGATTATGTTCCGCTTCATTACAGTCGTGAGGTGGTCAAACCTTTCTAAAAGTAGAAAAAATAAAACATTAACAAGTAACAAAGATTGAAGAACAAAAGATGGTTTTGATCCTCTTTGTTACCAAGCATGTTATCTGAAACAATTAACAGGACATTGTTAACAGGGGAATTCTATTGGAACACCTGATCGAGAGAAACTTCATCGAGCTTATTTCCTGATGCGTGTCTGTGTCGAACAGTTTCTCCGTTGCTGTGTCGTATGAATGTAATAAAACGGAAGCTATCAACGCGGCGATGGGTACAGAAGCCGACTTGTATTCCTGAATCTGAATCTGAAAGTTAACTTTGACTTATAAAACCCACTAGCAAAATAAGCGCTTTTATCATGTTAGGGAGAATGTTATCGAAATTGAAGGAAAAGGAAAAATGGTTGCTGATGTTTTTCAGTATTCTGATTTTGTTGGTTTGTTTCCAGCTAGGGTTTAGAATGGTTGAAGGAATGTTGGTTATCGACTGTTTGAAAGGGATTTCGAGCAGTTGGTCGATGACATGATAGATAAAGATCTTGCACCGTGATCTTCATATTCTTGGTTCAACACCAACTCATCTTTAGTGGTGTTTGTTTGAGAACCTGATTCAGATACACAACGGTTCTCCAATTCCATATCAGTACATTCTCAAGTATTAGACTAGATAGAAGACGTGTCGGGTTCTTCAGCTAGTGGTTTCTGTAACCAATTGGGAACCACATATATATTAACCAAGGGTCTTTGAAGAGACGCTGATTCCAAATTCCAATGTCCTACAACTACAATCATTCCTACATTATTGAAAATTACTATCACCCCCACCAGATACATCTTCCAACTTTTAAAATTCAAATCAAACTAACACGAAGTATCTCGAAGGTATCTTATTCGATCTTCATTGCTTCATTAAAATTAACAATGCGGTCTCGGTTGAAGAAAACGCAGTAACGTTGAGGATTTAGAACTATGAACTTTGTATGAGATAGTTAATAACCACCATTGTTGAAGGAAAAGGACTTTGTTATGGTTTGGGGAGAATGTTCTGGAAATTGAAGGAAAAGGAGAACTATAATATCGATATGGTTGCTGTAAAAGCTCACATTTTACTACATTAACTGTGTGTTAAACCTGCGAGAAGTAGATGCATTCGGGACAAGCAAGAGAGAAACGTGGAATTTGTAATGATGTTTGGGAATTAAACGCATGTACGTGATAAAACAAGGTTCGTTCTAATAGATTAAAGAGATTGAACCACGTCCAAGACTATTTATTGGGCTTCCAATGGACAGATGAAGTCAAATGTGATCCAACTCGGTCAAATCATCTGCTTCCTGAATCTGAATCTGAATCTGAAAGTTAACTTTGACTCATAAAACCCACTAGCAAAAGAAGCGCTTTTATCATGTTAGGGGAGAATGCTCTAGAAATTGCAGGAAAAGGAATGTTTGAAGGAATGTTGCGAAGAGTATGTTGATATAGGAGAGGAGATGCAATTGACGGTTTTCCCTTCAGTTGAGATCGAGAAGGATGATGTGAATGTTAGTAGCAGTGAGTCGAGCTCGGATAGTGATTCGTCGTCAAGGTGAAACACAGGTTGATAAATAACGCTGATATGGAAGACATGTTGGGTTCTGTACCCATCCCCGTGTTGATAGCTTCTGTTTTATTACAGTCATATCAGTGATGTTTATCATCCTGTGTGAGCATTGGAAGCCCGACAAATAGTCTTGCAATTACATCTTCAATCGAGACCGCATTGTTAATTTTAATGATGATTCGAAAAATTCCGAGTAACTAGCAGAAGAACTCGACACGTCTTCTGCTAGTTATTCGGAATGACAATCAGATGACACATGATAAAAGCACTTCTTTAGACAATCATATCATCTTTTTACTCTTTTCTTCTATTTCAACAAATCTTTCAAGATCATTCACCTCTTTCAACCTACCAAAACACCTTAAACCCCTTCTTTACATAGTGCCGGGTTCTTCTGCTAGTGGTTTCTGTAACTAATTGGGATCCACGTATTTGCTTCAAGATTTACGTCTGATGTCCAAGTTTGATCACATTTGACTTCATCTGCGGCAGTCCAATGACTTTCTTCCCACGTGTCTGCACCGTGATCTTCATATTCTTGGTTCAATACCAACTCATCTTTATTGATCTTCAAATTCTTGGTTCAATAATCCGTTCAATTTCGATAAACGAAAGGGATTTCAAGCAGTTGGTTCAATAACCCATTCAATATCAGCGTTGTTTATCACCCTGTGTGAGCATTGGAAGCCCCAACAAACAGTCTTGCAATTACATCTTCAATTGAGACCGCATTGTTAATTTTCATGAAGCAATGAAGATTGAATGTGCAAAACGCAACCGTTTTTTACTACGGAAACGGTGGCTATGGGAAATACAAACCCGACACGTCTTCTATGATGATTCAAAACATTCCGAATAACTAGCAGAAGAACCCAACACATCTTCTGCTAGTTATTCGAATGACAATCAGATGACACATGATAAAAGCGCTTCTTTAGACAATCATGTCATCTTTTTTACTCTTTTCTTCGATTTCAACAAATCTTTCAAACTGTGGAGAACTTGTTTGTGTTGGGTTCTTCTGCTAGTTATTCGGAATGTTTCAGATCATCTTAGAAGACGTGTCGGGTTCTTCTGCTAGTGGTTTCTGTAACCAATCCATTATCACCCTTGGTGGTTTCTATACCCATCCCCGCCGATAACTAGCAGAGTTAATATATAACCAACATGAAGATCTCTGCGATCGCTAAGGTTTCCATCAACGGACTGATCGGTAACGTTAATCTACTTGTGCACCGATTTAAGCGGCGTGTTTCGATCAATGTTTATCGACATTGTTAAAGGTGATGAAGAGTTTAGAAACCCAAGAATGATTGTGTCTTTATTGGAAAAAATGGGATAATGGAAAAAACAACCTTATATACGGCCCGTAGACAGTTATACGGCCTATATACATGCGGTAAAAACCAAAAATTTTGGTAAAACCTCACAAAATAAATCCATTGGCCGTATACGTTTTACTGATCGTATACAAATGTATACGGGCTGTATAACCTTATACGGGCCGTATACTATTAAATCAAAAAACATTCCCTAGGCATTTTCCTATTCAAAAACATTCTATACGGGCCGTATAACCTTATACGACCCGTATACCTAGGGTGTGAAAATAAGATATAGGGGATGTGTAAATAAAAGGGGCCTTTATTAGGCCTTCATAAAAAATGATATTTTTTATTTTTTTTTAATTTGTAAAGTTGGTCATTCAAGCTCATGATCCATGCTTTTTAATGTTATTTTTAGTGCTGTAAATGAACCGAACGAATTGTTTGTGTTTGTTTGTTAAGAAATATATGTGTTCATGAACTATTCATGAACACTCACCGAACAAGATTTTATGTTTGTGTTCGTTTGTTAAGGAAATGAACTTGTTCATTTTTGTTTGTGTTTGTCTGTTAATTTTAAGCAATGAACAAAAACGAACGTTGATGAACAAAAAAGAGCACAAACTAATTTTTATGAACACAAATGGAAACAAATGAACACAAATAAACGTTATAATACACTGATACTTATTAAATATTTTATTGGGTAAATTACACTTTTCGTCCTTTATGTTTGTATCGGATTGCAATGGATACCCTTTAACTTCAATAATTACAGTCACAATCATTTATTTGACAAACTCGTTATACCTTTCGTCCTTTACCACTAACCATGTTAAAATTTTCAGTTAAATATGGCATATGCCTTGCACATGAGGTCATTTATGTCCTTTTACCCAATCTATTTAAATTATATTTATAAACAAATAAACTCTCTCCTCTCCACCAAATCTGCCACCACCACTCATCACTACGACCATCACTCATCACTACCACCATCACCACCACTGAATTTCACCACTTTTAAAAACCATTAAAATCCTCCAAACATGAGATGATACATATTATCTAAAAAACACCGAACTATCCTGCTTCCCAGCACTATTAGTTCTAGGACAAAACTTTCAATAACAATCTTTTGAACCTGGAACGTATTTTTATAATTAAAGTTATTCTCTTTACTCCAGCAACCAACATAACACTCTAGCAACCAACATTACACCCACTGTCCTGATGCTTTTCCTCTTTTCTAATCGCCTTCATGAATACAACAGTCGGACCACAAATACATACCAAATCTGATTGCTACGTTGCCGAAAAAGCTACCAATGTGCAGATCTCCATACAAGAGGTGTTTTTCGGTGGATACTACACCAGATGTTGTACCTAGGGTTTCGGGAGAGAAAAGGCGCAACGGAGACGGTAGTCTTCGGGGCAACACGAGGGCCGACAGCCAGAGATCTGTACATCGAAGCGAAAGTAATGTCATTATCATTGATTGACGGAGATGATGATGTTAATCGCTCCGTCATGATTTGATATTGTGAAAATTGAAATTGTTGTGTATAGATTACATGAGATTCAAGATGTTGGTGTTGTTAGTGGCATTATGGAGCTCCGGCTGCTGCTGCTATTTGTGTTTTATGAAGTTGTAGGCCGCATATGTTGTTGCTGTCGCAGGGGTGGCCAAAGAGGGTTTGGGGGTTTGAGATTGGAAGGATGGCTGGTGATGATGAGGATGTTATTGATGCCATTGGGGGGTTTTATTTTTCTTTTTTCGTAAAAGTACTTCAATGCCCTCACATGAAGTGCACATCATATTACTTAACGTTTAAAACAAATTTGGTTAGTGTTAAAAGACAAAAGGTGTAATGGGTTTGTCAAACAAAGGACTGTGACTGTAATTATTGAAGTTAAAGAGTACCCATTGCAATGCGATACAAACATAAAGGACGAAAAGTGTAATTTACCCTATTTTATTTGTAGGGATTTTGAAGTATTTAAACAAAATATAACAACGAAAAACACTAATGAACTATCAAACACAGACGAACACGTTACCAAATGTTCACGAACATAAATGGACAAACGCAACCTCTATTCATGTTTGTTCATTTAACTAAACGGATGAAATTTCTTGTTTGTGTTCGTTTGTTTAATAAACGAACGAACACAAATGAACTTCCCACCAAACAGTTCACGAACTGTTCCTGAAAGTTTGGTTCGTTTGCAGCCCTAGTTATTTATGTATATCATATATCTTATGATCCATGCTTCGATGGTATTTTTGTATTTCGTACATATTTGACACATGCCTATAAATGATAAAACTAATAAATAATACAATTAAATAATTGATATGTAGAGTTAATTGCCTAGATGGTCCCTGTAGTTTGCCGTTTTTTCACCTTTAGTCCCCACCTTTTTAAAATAGCATGTTTGATCCATGTGGTGTGATTGTTTGTTACTCGGATAGTCTCCTAAGTGGATGCTCGTTAGTTTACTCAGTTAAGTCCGTGTAAAATGACAAAATTACCCTCATGAATTAGAAAAAAAAAACACTAAAAAGTTAAAAAGAAATATAGTTAATCATTAAGAATTTAAGTGAGACCCACTTTTTATTTTATTAAAAACATAAAACCTTCACCGCACCCACCCTTCTCCACCTGTTGGATCTTCTCCATATTTGTTTCATCTCTGGTGCCAGTGCCGACACCCTACCGACGTTCAGACGCCGCCCTTTCACCATCATCTTTTACCATTGTTCAGGCGGGAACCCAACGCCATCTTTTTTTTGTTCAGTAGCACCTGCGACCCCCAACCACCCCTACCATCCTCCCACCTTTATCCACCACAAACCTCCCTCAATCATCATCACCCATCTTCCACATCGAGTTACAGGGGCTGGATTCAGTTCACCCATCTTCCTCGTCAAGTGTTTCTGTTGTGTGTGGGCAGTTATTCGATTAGATCTGAACCACATTCGATCTTTGGAAAGTTGCAGGTCAGTATTTCGATTGAATGAGCAGAGAGATGTTGGTTCAGGACGGCGGTGGTTATTCGATTAGATCAGAACCATCGTCGTATCCCGTTCAAAACCCAGTGAATTAAACCATTGTTTCTGCTCAATGTATTAGAATGTTCATACAATGCCTCTGTAGGAATTAGGTTCACCTTTTGTAAAATATAATTACAAAATATATAATAACGAGACTCTCGTTATTCGTAGGAAATATCATAGTACAATACCAGTTGCAATAACTAAATAAAAGAATATGAAATATAATTATATATACCAATCTTGATTCAAGCCGCATCTCTGGTGGGTCCTTCACGCGCACTTGATAGCATCCTAAACTCGAGTATTCATCATCTTGAGTCTTGAAAAATACTCCTTGACTGCAACAAAGAGCACACTAAAACGTTGACGATTTTGGTTGAGGCACGTGTTCAACACGCTTCCCTTAAAACAGATTCCGCGCCTCTACTAAAGACAATGCGTCTGTCTCCCAGGGTACAACAGCCGAAGCAGTCTGTACTGCCAGAGATGGCTCACGAGCCCAAGGTTATATCCGGTAGTTGTAGTGTTTGAACTCATGTGGTGGAAAACACGTAGAGAGTACTCATCTCTCTAGTTGGTCTTCAAGTGTTCATCCTCCTTCTAGTATTCTTCATGTATCAAGCAATACTATATTCTTGTTGTAACAAAAGAAGCACATAGCCTACTATTTGTACAAGACTTAAGGATTAGCGAAAGGTTTCACTTAATTAGAGACTTAAAAACTCTAAAAAACTAATTAAATGCCATTAAGAAGCCTTACTCAAGAGTTTCTCTTTTATTTACCACATGAACATTCTAATTAATATTTATAATTTTATTAAATTATATAAATATATTAAATATCCATTCACCAAATTTCCAACAATCCCCCACATGAATGGAGATCGTTCAAAACACTTAAAATTTCCAATGTAACCTCGACAGTTGAGTTTTGCATACGATATTTAGGTGTTACCCTTTGAACCTTCGCTCATGAAATGCACTTAGCCCACTAGCTCTGAGTAGTCTCGATGTCTTTGAACTCGTCTGCCGTTTGTGTAGACGACAATACACTTCACACAAGACTCTCCCTAGCCGGGTCATCTCCTCATAGTCGTGTCCAATAATGGTCGTGTAACACTTTCTTGGTTCTGCGAGAGCTCTAGGAATTGTGCCCCCAATTCCATTCGAAGCAACCCCACTTCTCTCTAACATAGGTGATTCTCCTTAGATCATTAAAAGCATTGTGGTTATCGTGATTTATCTAAATCATTTACCACATATTATGCTTAGCCTCACTCTTTGTCACTGAATATCATAGGAATAGACTAGGACGTATTTAAACACCATTTTATACTTTGGGGGTTATGTATAATCATATATACTAGCTTATGCATATCATTTATGCCCCCACAGTGACCACCTTTAGGCATATGAGTTAGCTGTCCTATTGAACTTAGATCTTGGGATCTCCAGTCAACTAAGTTAGGTGTCCTTCACATACCCTTTTTCCATGGGCTTCAGTCTCATTCCACAACTTGATCTCTAATAAACCCTCAGGTTGTTGGATCCATAACATTAACAACTAACTTTGCGTATTTGAGATCAGTTTTCATGATTTGTTCTTAACTCGTAAGTTAATTTTGCCTATTGTCAACTTCTAAGACTATAACCTCAGTGGCCATCTGAATCTGGTTATAATATATGTCTTTGTAAGATACGCTTATCATTTAAGGCAAACACATCTCCATTATGCACTGCGACCTTTGTGTCCTCCACATAGTCGTCTGTTTGCAATGTTAGATTGGATTACAAAATCCTTATTGCCAAACTTTTATGATACAATTGCAAGACACCCCCACATTTAAGTGTTATAGGATATCATCCAGATGGGGTAATGAAAACCATTTCTACATACCCTTATAGGGTTGTTTCTAAATGGATCCTCCCCCACATTTCTTGACATTTGATCAACATTTCCGTAACTTCACTTATGATGACATTTATACACATATGATTGAACAAGATCTACCTCAATTAGTGAATTCAACTCATATTGCATCCTGAGTTGACCAAAGCAACACATGCCATTGTTATAAATTTGTCACCAACTTAGAATAATTCTAATTTAACATCTAGAATAAGCTTAGACAATGAGTTCTCCTCATTAGCTTTTTGAACAAACTCTTAAAAAGTTACATGTCTTTTCTTTATAATGATTGAAAATTTTCCCTCAACTTTGTCTATACACAAATTCTTTTTGCGTTCATACACATTTGAATGTTCCGTCAAGACCCATAATTAACCAAGTACTAGTCTAGCATGCTTTAGACTACAATACTTTAGCATGTGAACAGAAGATGCATCATTTTGATTCTTCACAGCCCTAAGGATATCATAATATCACTTTGCAGCATTCATCCCTTGTTAAGACAAAATAATGAGACTTATTCATAATCCTAAAACATCAATAGTTAGGAAGGTCTCACAAATTATTGTATATAGCACATAGCTAAATTTCATCATTTATTTAAGGAACATAACTTGATTACCTTTGATCTCCAACAATCTACCATTGACTCATAAGTACTTAAACATAAG
The DNA here is from genome assembly GCA_030545235.1 of Helianthus tuberosus. Lineage (NCBI taxonomy): Eukaryota > Viridiplantae > Streptophyta > Magnoliopsida > Asterales > Asteraceae > Helianthus > Helianthus tuberosus. The sequence continues at coordinate 81,378,795 of CM060417.1, read as the reverse complement.
TCTTAATCCAAGTCACTTGGTGAACACATTCATGACCAACAAGATGAATGTTTCTTGTCTACAATCACTATTATGTGTGAGATAGAGTCAACTAGATCGACACTCAACAACATGGCATTCATAATTTTGCCATAAGTGATTTGCACACATCTATTGTTATTCATTTGGAGATATGTATATTTAGGATGGTCTCCCAAATGAAGGTAAAATCTCCATATAGATCTAACAATAATCAAGTGGTAGACGCATCTACTTATAAATCTCGCAAGATTTATTAAAGGTATACAATAACATATAGTACTTTTACTTTCATATGTTAGAATTCACACTTGTGAATTTTTTCAATGACTTCTAATGAAGTATACGACATGAATGTCGTTAGTGTATTTCATCTCAATACACTCACTACGTTCTTTCATTACTTATTCATGATGTGGTTATACATTTGATGTTTCGTCTTTGACTTTTAGTCAATGTAACAACTCTCAAGTTGTTTATGTCCAAGTATTTTCATGTACTATCCGTTTAAAACCATATTCTTTTAAACAATGTATAACCGACGTTATAATTATTTTCCACAAAAATAATTTATACATCACAACCATTAGTGATTTATTTCATTGTAAAAAATTGCATGTGTTATCCGAAAATATTGAACACAAAACAATAAAATACATTGGAAACTAAATCATAAGTGCCAATCACTTTTGAAATTTAAACGGAAGCATGGACAATATGTAGACATCAAATAGCAAAGTGCTTTTAGCTTCAACACTTTATAATTTGACCGAAATCTTCTCAACAATATCGTCCCATGGCATGTCTTGAGGTACTCCCTCAATAAGACTCCATGCACTTGTAAGTACAGGTTCCCCATTTCATTTTGAAACTTTAAACTTGGACAATTATGCTCAAAACAACACCAAGTTGTTACAAATACTACATTTAAGTAGTAAACTTGAACAATTAAATTTGTTCACAACAACACCAAGTTGTTTTTCACCAAATAACATCCACCAGACTGTTACTTTGTTCACCATATGCTACTTCTAGTAAGAGTAGCGAACCATTTGAATTATCAATTTTATGCAAAACTTTGTTTTAAAATAATTCAAAACAGTTTCTTAGTTTACAATATTAATAATATCAATTAGGGTTATGAAAACATAGATCAAACCCAAAATATCAAATGGTTTTATATTGTTTAGTCTTACTACACATGTACTAAACATTTTCTAACATGCATGTTAGAAAAAAAAATGTTATAACAAGCACATTATAGAATCGAACGTTTACATAAAATGTTTTCCAAAGATATAGTTCATAAAATAAACCATTTCTCATAATTTTTAATGCACTTATAGGCAATTAAATGTTTACATAAATCATTTCTGTTCATTATGAACAATCTCTAACCTCGTATTCGTGATACACATTTTCTCACACACGTGTCCGAAAATTTAAGTCATTTTATATAAAACATGACAAATCACAAATTAAAGTTGCTGATAAAATCATACACAACTACACCATCACTTTATGGTGATTTAATTCTAGTATTCTTACTCTTGCATTTTTTTTTCAATCTCATCAAGTTAGGCACATAGCCTACTTTTAATACAAGAGACATAGGGTGGAGATAAGTCTCACTTATTAAAGATTTTATTAGAGACATAAACTCTAATAAAAACTAATAAATTGACATGAAACTCTCCTTAAGAGTTTATCTTCCATATGAAGAGTCCAAGTAAATGATTTTAATTTCATTAAATTCATATAAATACCACACCATAACTTTATGGTGATTTAATTTCTTGAAGCCAATCAAACATCAACTTCAATGTATGAAATTTTATTTCTAAATCATACAAAGCATTAAAAACAATGCTACAACAAATTGCTTATATAAAATGTCTACATAAAACATTTCAAAGCATTTGTATTTTAACCATTTTAAACAATCATGTTAAAATGAAAGAAATTCTAATGCGCACGTTAGAAATGTTAACATTTCCACAAAATGTTAATTCGACTTGTTAAAAACACATATATGGTTCAAATAAATAAGTCATTTCTAATACACACGTTAGAAAATAAACAAATAAAAAATTGATTCCAAACTAACGCTTTTCATGAACGTTTCTAACACACATGTTAGAAGACAAATGATTAAAAAAAATCATTATAAGAGTTATTTGTTCATATCAATCCATGGGTGGATGAAGAGTCTACTTTAAATAGAGACTTAACTAGAGACATAAAACTCTAATCAAGTAACATAAAACTCTTATTTAAAGACATAAAAACTCTACTTAAGATAATTTAACGTTTACAAAAAACATATGGTTTACACTAATAAACTCGATCTAACACAAAAGTTAGAAAAATTAACAATTCCCAAAATCGTTTCAAAACCAAACGTTGAAACCAAAACTATTCATTTTGTATCACGATATAGTATTCAAGATTGTATCTCAATCTCAAAAAATCCAAACACAACAAGTTGTACTACATACATATTTCTCAAAAAAAATTTATAAGATCATAACCTCTAAAAATATTTTTTTATCCTATTATAAATACTTACGTAAACCCAAAATCCTTATAAATAAGGTTTTTAAGATTGTACCAACAATCTCACGAAATCTGTTTTAAGTTTGTAGGAATTAGGTTCACCTATTGTAAAATATAATTACAAAATATATAATAACGAGACTCTCGTTATTCGTAGGAAATATCATAGTACAATACCGGTTGCAATAACTAAATAAAAGAATATGAAATATAATTATATATACCAATCTTGATTCAAGTCGCATCTCTGGTGGGTCCTTTACGCGCACTTGATAGCATCCTAAACTTGAGTATTCATCATCTTGAGTCTTGAAAAATACTCCTTGACTGCAACAAAGAGCACACTAAAACATTGACGATTTTGGTAGAGGCACGTGTTCAACACGCTTCCCTTAAAACAGATTTCACGCCTCTGCTAAAGACAACGCGTCTGTCTCCCATGGTACAACAGCCGAAGCAGTCTGTACTGCAAGAGATGGCTCACGGGCCCAAGGTTACATCTGGTAATTGTAGTGTTTGAACTCATGTGGTGGAAAACAAGTAGAGAGTACTCATCTCTCTAGTTGGTCTTCAAGTGTACATCATCCTTCTAGTATTCTTCATGTATCAAGCAATACTATATTCTTGTTGTAACAAAAGAAGCACATAGCCTGCTATTTGTACAAAACTTAAGGATTAGTGAAAGGTTTCACTTAATTAGTCACTTAATTAGAGACTTAAAAACTCTAATAAAACTAATTAAATGTCATTAAGAAGCTCTACTCAAGAGTTTCTCTTTTATTTACCACATGAACATTCTAATTAATATTTATAATTTTATTAAATTATATAAATAAACTAAATATCCATTCACCAAATATATTAAATATCCATTCACCAAATTAATAAATTTTATTAAATTTATATAAATATATTTACCACATGAACATTCTAAATATATTATTGTGACTACAAAGATAATTAATTAAATATCTTTTTGGCGATGGCGAATGGAATTGGTCATATATTCAAAATAGAATTTATTATATTTGCTGTAAAAATTCATGTTCTTATATAAAGGGGGTGTTTGTGTTAGCTTATTTAAGTTGAAAATAACTTTTTTAACTTATAAAAGTTAATAAGTAAAAGGAGGGCAAAAATAAGGAATCCCAAACACCACCAAAAAAGGAATTGGGGGTGGTGATGGGAGGATCTTGAAGGTGATGATACGGTGGTGTGAGTTTGGGTGGAAGAAGGGGTTGGGTAATGGTAATGGTGGGGGTGGGGGTGGGGGTGGGGGTGGGACCCACTTAAATGATATAGTTTAATTATATATTTTTTTAATAAATGGTGGGGACTACTTGACTTTAAATGTGTAATGGTAATTTAGTAATTTTACATCAACTTAATTGAACAAACTAACTGACATTCACTCGGGGGGCTATCCGAGTAACAAATAATCAAACCACGTCATAGATCAAACATGCTATTTTGAAAAAATGGGGACTAAAGGTGAAAAATAGTAAACCACAGGGACCATCCGAACAATTAACTCTTGATAAGTATATAATGAGTTGAAATCAAACTTCTCACCATTGAGGCTCGAAAAAGCATATACACAGTGGCGGAGCTATGAAGGGGCCGGAGGGGGCGCCCGACCCTCGAACTTTTCGCTCAGTAGTGTTATGTATGTACGTTTTGTATAGAATTTTTTAGGTATATACGTTTTCGACCCCCGGTTTTATAAAAAAATATTTTTTAGGTATATACTTTTAAGTCCGGTGACTTCCGACCCCCCAGTGAAAATTTTCAAATTTCGCCACTGCATATACAGAGCTCGAAAGAAGCCATGTTCAAGCAATATTAAGCTAAACAACCTGGGCTCTAGCTTAGACTCGACTCTTTAAAACGAAAATTCCAATCATAAAAATAAGCTACTCTTAAATATATATGATACATCCCAACAAAGTTGTTATATTAAAAACGTTTTGTAATTTTGTACCCTCATAAATACTTAAGATCTCTCAACAAACAAATCATTCATATATACTATATATACGTACATGTGCAAATGCATCCCCAAAACGCCTCATCAACATCACCTACATATCTTCATATTTTTTCTGAAGCAACGAACCAACGAGGATCTTCCACATAAATCACTGTAGATTTGATACTCCCACTACATGTGTAAATTTTATTTATTTACAAATTCACGTAAATTTGAATGTGGAAATTTAATTTCTAACATTGTATTGAATAATAATGATTATTGCAAAAAATAATTTTGAATTTGAATTGTTTTTGACCAAGTTCTCGTGATTTTTTTATTCGTTCTCACGGTTCTCAAAATGTTTAAATGAGAACGCTAAATATTGTGAAAACCGTGAGAACGAGTGAAAAAACCACAAGAACTTGATTAAAAACAATTCAAATTCAATTTTTTTTGCAGTAATCATTATTATTCAATACAATGTTAGAAATTAAATATCCGCATTCAAATTTACGTGAATTCGTAAATAAAAAAAAATTTACACATGTGTAAGTTTGTCATTTACACATGTGTAAATTTTTTTATATTTATACGTGTAAAAAAACTAATAAGAGTTATTTTTAGAGCAAAAATTAATTATTTGATGTTGTAAATTCTTTTTTGAGGTTGTATTTTAATTACAAAACTATGCTTGTATTAAAAAAATTGGTTTTGATTGATTTTTTCATTCATTCTCGCGGTTTTCGCGATATATAACGTTCTCAAGATAACCTCGTCTATATATATAAAAAAAGATAATTATTTGTGGTTCCGCAAATAAACACAGTTACCGACAAGATGCATCAACAAGTCAAGGATTTGATGGCGTGGCCTACTTTCAATCGACACTATTTTCTCCGCCCAGGAGCCCCACATAGATCTCAAACCACCTGCTTATAAACACAAAAGACAAACAACTTCTTTTTTAAAAGAGTAAACTGCCATTTTGGTCCCTGTGGTTTGGGCACTTTTGGCATTTTAGTCTAAATTTCAAACTTTTTACATCTGGGTCCCTGTGGTTTGCATTTTGTTGTCATTTTAGTCCAAATTTCAAATTTGACTAGATTCCTTAACTTAAACCCCCTATTTTGTCTTTATCCTCAGGGGTATTTTGGTCATTTAGATTTATTATAACTCAAATTTATATATATATTCACACACAAACAGACATACAACTCTCTCTCTCTCTCTCTCTCTCTTCTATCTCTGTAATCAAACCCAGATCAAACCCAGATCTCTGTAATCCAAAATCGCCGCCTCCAATCTGAACTACCACCACCGTGCACCACCACCATCCCGACTACGATTCCCCATATTTACACCCAAACATACAACACTCTCTCTCTTCTATCTCCGATTCGCGTTTGATGCAGATTTATTGGGGGTTTGATTTTGATGGAGGTGTTAAATATGGGCTGGAGCAAGAGGAATCGGAACAAAATGGCAGTTTAAATATGGGTTGGAGCAAGAGCAAGCGGTGGTTGTCAGGGTGTACGGTGGTGGAGGGTGGTGGTGGGTGTACGGTGGTGGAGGGTGTACGGTGGTGGAGGGGAGACGGTGGTGGAGGGTGTACTGTGGTGGAGGGGAGACGGATGATGATCTGTGATTTTGTGATGGATGATGATCTGTGATTTTGTTAGTTTTAAAGGATCGAGATGATGGATGATGATCTGTGATTTTGTTAATGTTTTAGGTGGTTGAGGGTGATTTTGTAACAAACAGGATGATCAAAACTTGAACCCAGTCCTTTTATTCACCACGAGGCTGTGATGATTTCACCTAATCCGAGTCAAAATTGGGTCAACATTTGAGATTTTCCGCAGCTTGGCGTGGCAGAATCGGAGGAGGGCAAGTGCGCTTGGAACCTCTGTTTGCAGCCATGGCGGTTATTCCTCCTTGTTCCCATTGTAAAACAGATCTGAGCCTCGTTTCTTTTTACAAATCGGTTTTTGTTTTGATTTGTTGTTGGAGCCTCGTTTCTTTTTACAGATCTGAGCCTCGTTTCTCTTTACAAATCTTTTTACAGAGAGAGAGAAGAGAGAGATGGGTGTTTGGAGAGAGAAAGAGAGAGTGTGTCTATGCAGGTTTTAGAGAGAGATGGCAGTGGGATGGTGGTGGTGGGGATGATGCGGTGGTGGGGGTGGTGGTGGTGGTGTGGTGGTAGTTCAGAGAAGAGAGAGAGAGAGCTGAAGTTGTCGATGATGATGATGAAGATGCACTGCTATGTATGTGTGTATATTAATATATATATATATATATATTAATTTTTGAATTAAGAAAATGTTAAATGAAAAGCAAAATGACCAAAATGCCCCTGAACTAAAAGACAAAATAGGAGGTTGCAACAGTAAAAAAATAGGGTTTTTAAATTTTGGACTAAAATGGCAACAAAATGCAAACCACAGGGACCCAGATGTAAAAAGTTTGAGATTTGGACTAAAATAGCAAAAGTGACCAAACCACAGGGACCAAAATTACAGTTTACTCTTTTTAGAATCTTTTAAGCTTTGTTAATTTATGTTAGTTTATTTCTTTTGAGATAATAACAGATAATAATAAATTTATATCTATTATGTGATTAGAATTTAATAAATGGTATATTATTACTATATATGGAAAATGTTTAAAACTATGAAGTCGTAGGAAGGGTATGAAACGGACTCTGATTGAGCTCATTCTAGCATTATTGGAACCGTCTCGTCGAACTCTACGATATTAGATTTTAGGTTTTCGCTTTTAGATTTTTAGTTTACATATTTGAGTTTTTGTTTGAGATCATTATGTCTTTTTATTTGAAATTATGTTTTTTTTTTACTTATGTAATTGTGTCTTTTGCTATTCATGATGAGGCAGATGATGGAGCATTCCCAAAATCAACCTAGCACTCAGCAAATTGCCAATGAGCTATCGAAATCTGTGCAACCTATCATCCAAGCTCAAAGGAATTTGGTTGACATCAACCATAATACTCACATGGAACTCATAAGAAATATGGTTGAGGCTAGGTATAAGGTAACCCAGGCAGACATCAAGGCCATTAGAGATCATTTGATCAAAATAACTGACTCTGCCCTTGCAACAGTCCTTCATGATGATGATGAGGATGATGCCAAAAAGGGGGAGAAAGATTCATTGAGAAAAGTTGCAGCCTGATTCAAAAGTCAAACCAAAACCAAAGGTGCAACAAAAGCCAGAGTCTGGTCTACCAAAAACTTATGCGAAAGCTTCAGAGGCTGGAAAAGAAAAAGGGATTGATGAGACCCTTAACAAGAAAGCTGAAGAGATAGCTTTGGAAAAGTAGAAGAAGCAAGATACAAAAGAAGCCAAAGCTTCCAGTTTGATAGATCAAGAAAAGGCTGAACAGTTGAAAAAGGAGAACATTGGTACTTCAAAAATGAGAAAGTCTTCAAGAAATGTAAGACTTTCAATTTCCAACCCTCCTAAAACATCCGCTGAACCAAATAAACTTGTATCCTCTACTAAATCCAAAACCACTACTGAAACCAAAACCTCTGAACCTAAAGCCAAACCTTCACCACAAAAACTCTCACCACAACAGCCACCATTAAAGAAGCAAAAGAAAGCTTCATCACCACCACCACCACCATCACCAATCCACCCAACAGATGCTGATACAACAAATGTATCAGCAGATGTTAGCCAAACAACTACTGATGCACCAGTTGTTTCAGCACCTGTTAGCCAAACCTCCGCCATGATCATTTTCTCCACACCACCAACAACCCAACCACCTCCAACACCATAAAGATTCCCTACACATCCACCTTCACCAACCAAATGTCTACCATCACCAAAACTCAAGTTCACACGCAAGAGAAAAACTCATGTTGTGTTAGAAGATGATGAGGAGATTAAATCACCAATACATCCACTTCATCCCTTCCGCCTGCTACACAACCATCAATCATTCCGTTGGCAACTCAGTATCCTTTGGAAGTGCACACTGTTAAAGGTGAAATTGAATCATTTTTCACAATAGAGGATGCATCACAAAGATCCTTCCCATCTCTTTATGGTTATAGAAAGCCTAGAAACTTAGATAAGTATATGAAGTTAAAAGCAAAACAGGATGAGAACATAACAAAAGAGAACAATAAAGGGATGGATGACAGGAAGTATCAGGGCATCTTATCACATGAGCTTAGCAAAGTCTGAAAACTAGAATTTGCTAAGGACCTGAGCAAATCCATGTCTGAGAAGCCAATCACTGCTGAGCTTGACAAGGAACTAAGGGATGACTACATTGAACACATCTTAGCTCACAAACCATACAAGGCAACCAGAGCACAGTTTGAAGATTGGTCATCTGATACTCTCCGGGAAGAGATTGAAAGAATCACTAAAATGCTCAATGATCCTTCAGTGAAGCCAACTCCACCTGATTGGAAGAATCCAGATAAGGCATTGAAGCTTAAAAGAATGAGAGCAGAGCTTGTAGCTGCAAGTTATGGTTCAGCTAGATCCATTTCCAGATGGTCAGAAGCCAAAATAGTTGAGACCTACAAAAGGCTGGAACAGCTAAGAGCCAAAGATCCCACTGTTCCCCAAATGCCAGTATATTCTCCAACAGCTGCCATCCCACAACAGACCCAACCTTCCAAAAAGCTGCTGTCAGCATTTGCTTTATCCGCAGTTGCCTTAAGACAAGTAAAAAAGAAAAAGCAGACTGATGAGGAAGATGAGTAGAAGTTTGAAAACATCAGAAAAGAGGGAATAAAATGCCTGGTTGATTTTCACATAGATCCTTCTGCTGACATGCTGGCTGCTCAACTAAAAGAAACACTTGCAAAGGTTGTCAGCAGGCCACAATCACCAAACTCATCTTCAATAAGTCTTGTCCTAAGAAAACCATCTGATCCAAAAATTCTAAAGTGGAAGTCAGCCTCAAACACCCACGAATTGTCTCTGCTCAGATCAGATTGTAGTGTTCAAAAGCTTAAGATGGAGAATTGTCGCAACCCCCGCCCCCTATCTGTCCCGGAAACGGGCGGCCGCGAGACCAGTTTTGGTGGTATCGGTGTTTATTATTTGGGCAGCGGAAATTATGTCAGGACCGTAGTTAGGAAATATTTTATAAGAGTAAATACCACGCTTTTATAATATTAAACATATTGGGATAAAACCCAAGTTTTCATTACAAATACTTTCATAGGGAAAATCCCTATTTTATTGAATAAACATCTTCTTTTATTTAGGTAACTTTTATAGCCACTTTTTCCAATCCTTCAGTGCTGTCCAGCTGGCTTCTAGTTGGCTTTCACATTTTGTTACCTAAAACGCGTTTAAAAACATTTTGTCAGTGGGAAATACTGGTGAGTGAATCCCAGTTTAATCAAGAAGATTTTTATCTTTTAACACAGTATTGAGAGCGATTACAATGTTTATTTCTAAACAATTACTCATTCAGTACTGTCAATCCTGACTGGTGGGTCATATTACACATTGGCTAACTCTTTGTCCAATGGTAACGTGTTCCACATTTTGTATACAAAACCCCAACATACCGGCAGTAATTGAAGAATTACAAAGACTCAATCACTGCTAATTATAATTTAAAATAAATAAAGGTTTTGTAAAAACAGTTTACAAAAAGGAGATTACTCACATTGCTGTCTTAGGGTTTCCTTTAAGGGTTTCCTGGTGATTATCTATTGATTACACAAATGTACACGCGTTAGTATAATAACCCAATATTTACATTAGTAATACCCTCCCCGAGACGGCATTCCAATGACTACGTCAGGTAGAACCACGACAGCCATTACGGAACCCTGGATCAATCGGGCAGCGTATCTAATACGTAACCGGGGTTATGATACTTACAACGGGGCAGAACTTCGTTAATTAGGGGGTATTTTGCCTGAGAATAGCTTTAGCTATGTGGAATTTCGAGAGAGAAAAGAAATTTGAACGGTTTGAATGAACTGCCAAACGCACCTATTTATAGTTGTGATTTCGGACATCCTCGCGGGCCACGTAAGCCGAAGGATAGTCCTTCGCGGCCCGCGTAGTAGGTTTGTAGGGCCTAGCTATGCTGATTCATCGAGTTTAGCTTTGACACGATCATGACACGTGGCACACTTGGGTGTCGCCCTGACTTTGGGCTGTCGCGCCTCGCGTAGACCCTGGGGTGGTCTTACGCGGCTCGCCAGAGACCCCTAAAATTTGTTTTTAATTTATTTTAATAAAAATAAAGGTATTCGGGGTCCGTTTTCGCATATGGGGTATAATTTAGGACATATAGGGATATTTTAAATATTATCAGGGTGTCGGAAATATTTAGGAGGGTTTTTATATCTTCCCTACCTTATTTTAGAGCTCGTCCTCGAGATCTACTTGAATAGGTGCGGGTATTTCCTATGCATTTCTTATTCAAGCTCCCACGTGTACTCTGGTACTCTTTTGGAGTCCCATCTCACTTTGACCAGAACTAATCTCTTGTGCTTGAGGTTCTTGACTTTCCTGTCTTCAATCTGTAGAGGCATTTCTACAAATTTTAACTTCTCATTTACCTCTATATCCTTAAGAGGTACTATCAGTGATTCATCAGCTAAGCATTTCTTGAGATTAGATACATGAAATATATCATGTATGCCTGCCATTTCCTCTGGCAGTTTTAGCTGATAGGCTACAGGTCCTATTCTTTTAATAATTTCAAAAGGTCCAACATACCTGGGACTTAGCTTTCCCCTTTTGATAAATCTTACCACTCCTTTCCAAGGAGAGACTTTCAATAACACTTTATCTCCTACCTGAAATTTCAATGGCTTTCGTCTGTTATCAGCGTAACTCTTTTGTCGATCACGTGCTGCTTTTAGTCGTTCCTTGACTTGAATGATCTTGTCTGTTGTTTCTTGCACTATCTTAGGACCAGATAGTTGCTTTTCTCCAATTTCTACCCAACAGACTGGCGTTCGGCACTTTCGTCCATAAAGTGCTTCGAATGGTGCAGCATTGATACTTGTGTGATAACTGTTATTATAAGAAAATTCTATCAATGGTAAATGGTAGTCCCAATTACCTCCGAAATCAATTAAACAAGCTCTAAGCATGTCCTCCATTGTCTGAATTGTCCTTTCACTTTGTCCGTCCGTTTGAGGATGATAAGCGGTGCTTAGATTCAAATTGGTTCCTAGTGCTTTTTGGAAACTTGTCCAAAAAATGAGAGGTAAAACGACTATCTCTGTCAGAAACAATTGATAGAGGAATTCCATGTAAAGAAACTATTTCAATTACATATAATTTAGCTAATTATTCCATACTAAAAGTTTCCTTCATTGGTAGGAAATGAGCTTACTTAGTTAGCCTGTCTATAATCACCCAGATTGTATCATTACCTTTTCTTGTTTTGGGCAATTTAGTAACAAAATCCATTGTTATCAATTCCCATTTCCAAACTAGAATTTCTAACTGCTGCAACAAACCTGAGGGTTTCTGATGTTTAGCTTTGACTTGTGAACAGGTTAAACATTTTGCAACATATGCTGCTATGTCCTTTCTCATTCCTATCCACCAAAAATTCTTTCTTAAGTCCCGATACATTTTATTACTTCCAGGATGCATCGTATACTTAGACTTATGGGCTTCTTCTAATATATGGTGGCGTAGGTTTCCTAATTTAGGTATCCACATCCTTTTCTTATGGAATCTCCAAATTCCATTTGTTCCTTGTTCTAATTCCTTAATCATTCCTTTCAATTTTTCAGTATCATCCTTGATTACTGGTTCTTGTGCCTTTTTAATCTGTTCATTTAAATCTACTTGCGGATTTAGGTTGAGTGAACGCAATCTTTTTGGTTTTTCATGATACTTTTGACTTAAAGCGTCAGCTACTACATTTTCCTTTCCTGCATAGTACTGGATATTACAATCATAATCACTAAGTATCTCCATCCAGCGTCTTTGTCTCATATTCAATTCCTTTTGCCCGAAAACATACCTTAAACTCTTATGGTCGGTGAAAATGGTAAACTTACTACCGTAAAGGTAATGTCTCCAAATTTTAAGGGCAAAAATTATGGCTCCTAATTCTAGATCATGGGTTGAATAATTCTCTTCATGATTTTTAAGTTGTCTAGAGGCATAAGCTATAACCTTTTGACGTTGCATTAGCACACATCCATAACCTAACTTAGAAGTGTCACAATAGACTACAAAGTCTTCAGTTCCTTCTGGTAACGCTAGTATGGGTGCATTGGTTAATCTTTGCTTAAGAATTCTAAAGACTTCTTCTTGTTTTGGTCCCCATTCAAACTTAACGGATTTCCATGTTAGCTTAGTTAAGGGAATGGCTATTCTAGAAAAATCTCGAATAAATCTTCTATAATAACCGGCCAATCCTAAGAAACTTCTAACCTCGGTTGGTGACTCAGGGGTAATCGCCTCGATCTTGGTAGGATCCACATGAATTCCTTCATGATTAACTAGATGTCCAAGAAATTGTACCCGTTCTAACCAAAACTCACACTTTGAAAATTTAGCATAAAGCTTTTCTTTTCTTAACAGACTTAGAAGTGCGTGCAAATGCTTTGCATGTTCCTCTTTACTCTTAGAGTAAATGAGAATATCATCTATAAAGACAATATGAATTTATCCAAATATGGCTTACATATTCGATTCATCATGTCCATAAATGCAGCTGGAGCATTGGTTAAACCAAATGGCATAACAGTAAATTCATAATGGCCATACCTTGTCCTGAAAGCGGTCTTAGGAATGTCCTCTTCCTGTACCTTTAATTAATGATATCCTGATCGTAAATCGATTTTTGAGAAAAATCGTGCTCCTTGCAACTGGTCGAACAGATCATCGATTCTCAGTAATGGATACTGATTCTTAATCGTGACTTTGTTTAATTCACGATAGTCAATGCACATACGCATTGATCCGTCCTTCTTTTTAACGAATAAGATCGGTGCTCCCCATGGTGATGAACTTGGCTGTATGAATCCCTTCTCCAACAATTCGTCTAACTGTTTCTTCAATTCTTGCATTTCTGCTGGTGCCAAGCGGTAGGGTGCTTTGGCAATTGGTGTTGTTCCTGGTAGCAGATGGATTCTGAATTCCACTTCCCTCTCCGGTGGTAGTCCTAGTAATTCTTCTGGAAATACATCTGAAAACTGGGACACTACTGGAATATCTTTTAATTCCTTTCCTTTAGTGTTAGTGATTATGGAAATCAAAAACACTAAAGATCCTTTTCGTATATAACTGGCTGTTTTCATCACAGAGATGAATTTTGTGGATCTAGACGGCTTATCTCCTTTAATTGTGATCTTTTCACCCTTTGGTGAATTTACTTGAATTGACTTTTGATCACATAAAATACTGGCTTTATTGGCTATTAACCAATCCATTCCTAATACAACATCAAATCCTGCCAGATTCATTGGGTAAAGGTTTGTACTAAACTTTTGATTTAAAAATTCTATTCTTGCTCCATGCAAGATTTCAGAAATTTTAACGGTTTCCCCATTTGCTGTCTCTACTAGACATTCTTGTGGGAGTTTAGTTAATGGTCAATTGAGAAGTTTGCAAAATGAAGTATTAATAAAACTTTGGTTCGCACCAGAGTCAAATAATACTTTAGCAAAAACATCATTAACTAAAAACGTACCGGCTATTACGTCCGGAATCATCTTAGCTTCATCTGCCGTTAGAACAAATGCTCTAGCATTTTTAGTATTCTTGTTGTTCGTGGCTGGAGCTAGTTTTGGACAGTTTGGCTTGATGTGGCCTTGTTCTCCACAGTTGTAGCATATCCTGTTGTTAGATTTCTTTCTACAGTCTTCCTCCTTGTGTCCAGATATTTTACAGAAGTTACAGTATATGGAGCATCTTCCAGAATGCTTCCTTTTGCAATACTTGCAATAGGGTGCAGAAGTAGAACCTACATTTTTCCCACGATTAGAATTTCCAGAACGGAATTCTTGGGTAAGCTTCTGGGCTAGGTTCCTCCTCTGATCCTCTTCTTGGGTACGGACTAACTCATCTGTCAAGATGTTTGCTAGTTCTACAGCTTCTTCTATGGTTTGAGGTCTAGCTGCCTTGACTACATGCCTAATTTAACTGATTAATCCCCAAATGTAACGGGAGATTAATACTGGTTCAGGTGATGCAAGTGTTGGCACTATTCTGGCATATTCAAAGAATAATGTAGTGTATCCCTTACTATCCACTCCAGTCATCCTAAGGTTTAAAAACTTATTTGCTATCGGTTCTTTTTCATTGGGAGGGCAGAATTTCCTTTCTACCATGCTTTTAAATTCCTCCCATTCCATATTGTAAACCTTATCACTTCCTCTAGACTGGAGGATAGTGTTCCACCATTCTAAGGCTGAGTTCTTAAACAGATTGGAAGCAAACATTATCTTATACTCTTCCGCGCATTTGCTTATTCTTAAGACTGCCTCAGGCTTTTCTATCCAGCGTAGAGATGCAATGGCCCCTTCATTGCCCGAGAATTCCATTGGTTTACAAGACCAGAATTCTTTATAAGAACAACCATAGGACATGGTTCTTCTTCTTTTGGTAATGGGGACTTGAAGTATGGGTCCATTGTTTACGCTGTGTTCAGGTTCAGTGGGTCGTTTACTATCACGTTTACTTTTATTTTCTGATTCCTTAACCGTTTTGATAATATATGGCATCGCATCTATTATCCCTTGTGCCACTATGTGTTGCATGGCACTATTATCCACTTGGTTTCCATTATCGTTGTTGTTCGGGTTATCGTTATCTGGGTTATTGTTACTCTGGTTTTCCTGGATCACTTCGTTGTCCATCTGAATGTTAAACATTTGCCAATTATTAATATCATAAAATAATATTTTAAGGCAACCCATCACACAACACACATATTGGTAAAAAACGTCGAACATTGCAACTTAATCTTTCTTATAGTAGGCATCTAATACAAACCGATACTGGAATTTAAAATTACAATACTATGCATCATTAACCACGAGGTGGTCTATACTACAAAATATTATTATTGTTATTATTACACACATATATATATTTTATATTTTTTTTCATACACACATATTATATATATATATATATATTATTATATTATTAATATTACTATCTCCACCATCACCTTCACTGATATGGGTTCATCCAGAACTCCATATTACACTTGTCGTACTTCCAGACGAGTCGTTCTCCAACCTGTCTCATCCTCTCGCTACTTTCTAAAATTTCTTCTCTGAAAGTTCGGAGCTCTTGCACATTTTCTACACTCATTGGGGGTGCAGGTGCTGGTACTAGATCTGGGTACTGGGGCATAGGTTCTTCCTGAGGATACGGATTCTCTAAAATTTCCCAAATGTATCCATCATTATCGTAGTAGGGATCTAGAGGGTCTAGACCTGGGTAGGCTGCTAGGTTTGGCATGGGTTCGTCTGTTAGGTGGTAGCGTTGCACATAATCCCTATGATCATCAAACCACGGATCGTAATCTGGGTCTAAGGGATTGGGTGCTGGTACCCTAGGTATCTCCTCTGGGTTAAAATCATGCATTTGGACTTGGTTTTATGGGTTGTTTTCAATCTCCATTGGCTGTGTGGGAAACAAGGGTAATGGTTGAGGGGCTACTAGTTGTTCCAGGTTTGGGTCGGCAGCTGTGGATGCTAAAATATGGAAGTTTGCTAAACTCCTATTAAGCATGTCTTGGGTGTGGGCATCTGTTTCTCTTTTAGCGACTGCTAACACTCGCTGCTGTTGTAACTTATTCATTCTTTTCCTACGCTCGTGTGCTCCTCTACTGAACCATCATCCATTTTTCTGAGGGAATGGCTCTTCAGACTGAGCCTTAAACACGAATATCCCATCTTCATTATCAGCTGAATACCCTGAGAGGGCAGGCTGTGAAGAGGTGCCTTCACTTCTAGGTGAGCCAGACAACTGACGATAGACGTCGGAGGTTCCTTGATCACTCATACTGTAAACTAACAAATAGTCAAATAACACACAACAATAAAGTACAGATATGCACGTATTTCTGTAATTAATTTCCTAACAATTTGAATAATATCTTGGTGTCAGCAGAACACTTCTGTGGCTGAATCAGTGGCTTAGCTCTGATACCACCTTCTGTCACAACCCCCGCCCCCTATCTGTCCCGGGAACGGGCGGCCGCGAGTCCAGTTTCGGTGTTTATTATTTTGGCAGCGGAAATTATGTCAGGACCGTAGTTAGGAAATATTTTATTAGAGTAAATACCACACTTTTATAATATTAAACATATTGGGATAAAACCCAAGTTTTCATTACAAATACTTTCATAGCGAAAATCCCTATTTTATTGAATAAAACATCTTCTTTTATTTAGGTAACTTTTATAGCCACTTTTTCCAAGCCTTCAGTGCTGTCCAGCTGCCTTCTAGTTGGCTTTCACATTTTGTTACCTGAAACGCGTTTAAAAACATTTTGTCAGTGGGAAATACTGGTGAGTGAATCCCAGTTTAATCAAGAAGATTTTTATCTTTTAACACAGTATTGAGAGTGATTACAATGTTTATTTCTACACAATTACTCATTCAATACTGTTAATCCTGACTGGTGGGTCATATTACACATTGGCTAACTCTTTGTCCAATGGTAACGTGTTCCACATTTTGTATACAAAACCCCAATATACCGGCAGTAATTGAAGAATTACAAAGACTCAATCACTGCTAATTATAATTTAAAATAAATAAAGGTTTTGAAAAACAGTTTACAAAAAGGAGATTACTCACATTGCTATCTTAGGGTTTCCTTTAAGGGTTTCCTAGTGATTATCTACTAATTACACAAATGTACACGCGTTAGTATAATAACCCAATATTTACATTAGTAATACCCTCCCCGAGACGGCATTCCAATGACTACGTCGGGCAGAACCACGACAGCCATTACGGAACCCGGGATCAATCGGGCAGCGTATCTAATAAGTAACCGGGGTTATGATACTTAGAACGGGGCAGAACTTCGTTAATTAGGGGGTATTTTGCCCGAGAATAGCTTTAGCTATGTGGAATTTCGAAAGAGAAAAGAAATTTGAACGGTTTGAATGAACTGCCGAACGCACCTATTTATAGTTGTGATTTCGGACATCCTCGCGGCCCGCGTAAGCCGAAGGATAGTCCTTCGCGGCCCGCGTAGTAGGGTTGTAGGGCCCAGCTATGCTGATTCGTCGAGTTTAGCTTTGACACGATCATGACACGTAGCACGCTAGGGTATCGCCCTGACTTTGGGCTGTCGCGCCCCGCGTAGACCCTGAGGTGGTCTTACGCGGCCCGCCAGAGACCCCTAAAATTTGTTTTTAATAAAAATAAAGGTATTCGGGGTCCGTTTTCGCATACGGGGTATAATTTAGGACATATAGGGATATTTTAAATATTATCAGGGTGTCGGAAATATTTAGGAGGGTTGTTATAAGAATGCATATGGCTTGGATGCATATGATCTCCAAGATCTATTGGAACTTGAACTTGAAATGGATTTTGAAGATATGTACTCCCTGAACTTTGAGCTACAATTCAAAGGGAAAATCAGGGAGATGTTGATGAGAAATAAAGATCAGCAATAAAGAAAGGTTTTGGCATCATCTGTTCTAGGGGGAGATTGTTGGCTCATGTGGACAGAACATATGTTAGAAAGCCAAAATAATTTGCAATCAACTGATCATTAATAACAATGTTTGAAGATCATACTCCTCCCAATGGCAAAGGTATCAACATCTGCTACAATCAAAGGTCTACTAAAGCTAAAGTCAATTGAAGAACAAAGTCTGCTGATTCACAAGGTCTGCCAAAGTAAACCACTAATGAAGACTAAAGTCTGCTGATAGCAAAGGTCTGATCACCCTATGTTTGAAGAAGACAAAGTCTGATGAAGAAGTTCTGCTGAGGCTCAACAGATGATAAGGCTCAATAGATGCTGAATAACAGAGTTTACAATGTAACAGTGTTTTTGTAATAGCAGATGCTAGATTTTGTTAGAAGTTGTTAGATGTTACTAGGTGACATCAGCTTAGATTCCTTAGAGGTTTACATTGTACTATAAATAGAACAGTGAATGTACTATTCTATTCATCACTTAACCTTGACATTTTGTACGAGCAAATCGGAGTGATCTTAGGCTGAGGGGGAGTTTGTAATTCATGCATACGTGAATATATTTGTAATTGCAATCATTCAGGTAAAAGTATCATGATGAAAGCAAATCTCTCATTGTTTGTGATTTAAAGTTTATTGTCATTCCGCTGCACTATTTCCATATTTATCTATCTTCTTACATCATTCATCTTAAACATTCACAAACAATTCAAACTTGGATCCTAAGTCGCGTTAATTTAATTATATTCAGGTTAAAATATAAATTTATAATTATACGTGAGTTAGTTTCGTAAGATAACACACTACAAAAAAATGCCATTTAGTGACATACAAAAAGTGCCATAAAACAACAAAAAAGTGCCATTAAAAACACCTGTAGGAATGGGCGGCACACAAAAAAAGTGCCACTAGAAGCGCCGACGCTAAAGCCTTTTAGTGGCATTTTTTCAATCTGCCGCATAAAGTATATAGGCTTTTAGTGGCACTGTTTTTTCTGCCACTACAAACTTTTGGGCTTTTAGTGGCACCTATTTTTTGCCACAAAAATCACATCAAATTATTTATCATATTAATTTTTATTGATTACAATTATTATTTATTTACATTAAAAAATAAAAATAAAATTGTAAAATGTAGAAATCAAAATAATATAATCAATTCACTTAAAAAGTTCAATCAATCATCTTCCAAAGATTCCAAATATTTGCAAAGAAATAACTAATAAGTGTCAACCTAAGTCTAAATATCGAACATACAAAACAAATATTTAAAAAATGTTTGAACAAAAACTCAAAACTCCATTGCGTTCATGAATCTCTTTCACAATCTTCATGCGAGTAAAATATTCATTGTGTTAACTCTTTCTCAGCGATCGTATTTCCCACTTCATAGTTGTTCCCTGCACTTACTCCTTATTGTCGCCGCATCAGCCAATTCACTATATTCAACCTGAAATTTCACAATTCATGTTCAAATGATTAGATCTCATAACCATAGCCATTAAAGATGTAAGAGTATGTAATAAAAGACCCTGCAGAAAAAATACCAATAAATTACATAGGCATTAACACGGATAGTAAAACAGATGAGAGAAAAAAACATAATTACTCACTTGAGATATATATTCAGCTGCAGTAACTTTTGGCTTCACTACACCACAATTTTCTGTAACTCGTGTGTTTGGAACACTTCCATCAATCTGAAGAAGAAGCACAAGGAATCAGCACACCATATCAGAATAAACTTTCAATACACATTGCTGAATACAGAAGTCTTAACCAGAATTTAACCTAATAAGAGAGGATTTTTTCAGTTTTACTTTTACTGAAAATCATTTTTTCTCCAATAATGTTTTTTATCAAATGATCATTAAAGCTTCACTAAACCTATCGACTCCTTAAAGAACTTGTAAAACACTAAGACATCTGATTACTAAAGCTTCAAACTGAAAACACCTCCAAAAACAAAGTAATTACTTGCAAGCAGGTGATTATCACTAAGACATCTGATTATAACCAGCTAATCCGATTTCTCTATTCCACTACCTTTTGTCCGAGCATGTGATTCCTTGGTAGGACCGCTAAGCTTTCTTTAAAAATTTATTAAACCCACACTAATAGATCGACGGAGTAGTCGATTTAATTAACACCCTTAACACCAAACACTAAATGACTAACGCCAGAGTTAATAGATCAATTAGGGTCGGAGTATACCTGAAATCATGTATACCAAAGTTGATTGGAGCCGCATCATCACTTGCTGGCCGAGAATCTGCTCCTCAGTTCACGTTTTCCCTTTGCTAAAACCATGATTACATATTCCAATTCTTCAACCAAAACTAGCATTTGCTCCATGTAAAGTTTTGTTTACATCTTAGCTAATTCCTTTAGCAAAACAATTAACTGAAAAAATAATAATAATAATATCGGTATCTATGCGTCAATCTTTTAACTTCCACTCTATAAATACAAACAAATACCACACAACTACAATCAAATGCTACAAGCCAGCTTTTGTGTGATGCACAGCTATATCAAATACTAGACCTGGCAAATGGGTCGGGTCGGATCGGGTCATGGGTCAAAACGGGTTCGGGTTAAAACAGGGCAACTATAAAAAAGGATTGTTTTGGTTCGGGTCAAAACGGGTCCGGGTCAGAACGGGTCCGGGTCAGAACGGGTCCGGGTCAGAACGAGTTTCGGGTCGGGTCGGGTCATTTTTTTTAACAATATAACTTTGGTGATCATACTTGGCACATTAACTATTATTAAAAAAACTAAAACTTCTAAACAAAAAGTGAGTCGAGCCGATCCCATCTGTTGTAAATTACTAACAGTTTGGGGTATCTAATCATTGAGCTACACCCACGTAACTTTTGGTCAAGAAACAAAAACAGAACTATATCAACCCGTATGCCGCAAGATTATGACAAACTTCAAAAGGATGATATAACCACTTAACCGTGTGGAACTTCCAGTCATACACAGAGCACCACTACTGGAATTACTAGCATTACCAGCTTAAACAAATGGCAGCATCTTATCAGGCAGTGTGGTGATCATACTTGTAAATTACTAACAGCATATATTCAAATGGCATTACCAGCATATACAACGATACACCAGAATAGTTCCTCCCGTTCCCGAGACTAACGTACGCCGGGAAGTCACGGTCCAATGTCCCTGCGCCGACGGTTGTTATCCACGGTGACACATTGGATAAACTGTACGAAGTGGGCCCCGCGTTACCCGCAGAGCAACTTACCAAAATACCCTTTTCCATTGCAGCAAACGCTCCTATTGCCACACTGTCACGGTAATAACCTATAAACTAAACTGTTTATCTATAAACAAGTCTACCTGGAAGTGCATTCTTCCAAACAGTGTGTACACTTGCTCACTCTTTCACAATGTCATGAAACAAGGTGCACAAAAGGGTCAAAATAAATCGTGATCGCCTACCTGGAAGTGCAATTTTAAGATGGTAACAATAACCTCCGACTGTCATGCAGATGGTAACTAATATCGTAGGAACAGAAAACAACAAACTTGGCACTAGAGACATCAAGATGAACAGCCTTTCTCTTAGTGTAATTTTCAAAATTTGTCTTACTTTTTACTTTTCAAAATAATACTAACCTTTGCAAAGGTTATAATTTGGGTTTTTATCATTACAGTAACACAAATAATAACCTTTGCAATGATAAGAACCCTAATATCCAATGTATCTTAACTAAAATTAGTTTCAAATCAGATTACGAATTAACAGAGCAAGGTTTTACATGATGACAGATATAATGAGGAAATGGTGATAGATAGAAATAATCAGATGTATGAATTACCTGAAAACCTTTGCCTTTGATTTGCAATATAGGTTTTATAAGTGAGTGAGTGGATCAAGATGGTAATGTACGGTGGCCTGAGGTAGCAACTGTGGGGGAGTGCAGCGGGGAGGGAGAGTTGACCGCCGGTTGGGAAGAGTTCTGGCGATGGCTGAGGTGTAAATGAGTTGGGCTACATATTTTAGCTAGTCTTAAATTTTCACCTTTTTAGTTTCATTTTTCTTTAATATCCCAAAAAAAAATGAGGTAAAAATCTTACTATTGTTCATAGATACAAAAAAAAAACAGTATTTTTTAAGCGTCTTTCTTAGTGAGGTATCAACTTCCAAGATGAAGTCACACTTCATTTGAAGTTTTGCAGATCAGATCCATAAATCATACATTTAGACGACGGTAATACACAAGAAAAACGATGATTCTTACCTCACACATTGCCCAACAATATTTGCACCAGCTTGAGACTCATACTTGCGCGTCTTAACATGAAACTCTTCAGGTTTATAAGGGACATCCTAACCATTTATAAAAAATAATAATAATAATTAAAAAGAACCAATACTTCAACTCCTTTAATAACCAAGATACAATCATTTTCAAAAAATTCAACTGGGTGGAGTAAATTTGGGTGAAAATGGTTAAGAATAAAAAATCCTAACTGTTAATCGATTACCTAAACACACATATAATCTAAATTAGTACCATTTAATTTAACATATGATAAGTGAAAGAAGTGAAGTTGCAAGATGCATACTCTAATATAAGTCAGATCATACAGCGCGTACGCTGCGGATTTGTAAACAGTAATCACAGGTGGATCCCGAAGCGTTTTGATTGTATCATCGGATTTCTCTTCCACCTCATCCACTCGCGCCACAATGGACGCTTCTTTACCACTCTACAAACAAAACAAAACAAAATCTGATCTATGTGATTTATATAATAAAGGAGAGATTGAGTGAGTTACTGCTTGACTAGGAACCACCATATTGATGATGATTTTTGAGGTGCAGTTGAGGCTGTTTGGAGTTAAAGTACATTGTAACAAGTGAGGTTGCTACATAAATATCGGTTTCAACACCAATCTTAACAGCCCAACAATGAACCTGCTGGCCATCTTTAACCGAAACGTCACAACTTGACAACAAGCTAGCAACTGTAACCGAATCGGGCCTAACTTTAAACTTGCCAAACTGTTTAAAAATCTCAAAAGCCTTCTTGTAACACCCATTCTGACTAAACCCAGAAACAACAACGTTAATTGAAGTGGTATTTGGTTCAGTAATTTCGTCGAATACCTTGAGTGCACTATATAGAAACTGATGTTTAAACTTCATGTACATGTCTGGAAGGGCTGTAGCGGTGTATATATGTGAATTGAACCCGATTTTTGTGAGATTGAACACTACAGTGCACCTCAAAACAGAAATTGCACACAAATCCATCAACAAATACAAAGAAAACAAGGAGCACAACAATTAAAATTAGAGATTTATGATTGATTACATACCGAATTGATGTCGGGATTTAAATAGGAGAACAATCGTCTTTGGTCGGTGCAGTCGTGAACTGGTCGTATTCAAACAGAGTGAAGGCAAAAGACGAGATTTTGGAGAGATAAAAATTAGAGTGGGGGAAATTGGTTTTTTGGTGAGAATGAGAGGGAAATCGATGAAGGGTTAATTGAATGAACATGAAGGGTTAACTGAATGAGCGGGAATATGAAATGATTTGGGAGGAAAATTGATTTTTGGTGAGAGAGTTTAAAAATTTCTAGGGAAATTTTTAGGTTTCAAAGAGGGAAATTGTGAAAATTTTAAAGGAGATGTTCAAAAATTTTTGTGATACAGGAAAAGTGCCATTAAAACACAGAGAAAATTTTGGTGGCATATGCAAAATGCCACTAAAAGGCTTGATTAGTGACATAAAACTTAAATGCCACTAAATGTATGTGTTAAATACCTAAAGTGCCATTAAAAACAAAAATTAGTGGCACAAAACCTAAATGCCATTAAAAATGTGTGCCACTAGATGGCTTTTTTTTTTTTTGTAGTGACATCAAAGAAATAAATAAACGAAGTTAGATTTAATATGTTAACATAGTTATGAAGTTTAGGGGCCAAAAACATCAAAAACCAAACTTAACCCCCGACCCCCGCTTGCCCTAAGCCCCCTCGCTCTCTTTCCTCACTCAACACCGAACAAAGAACCCGCTAAACCCGACCCTACTTGTTCTCATTCATCCCGCAGCCATTCGACTCCCCGTCGGCCTCATTCGTTTCGTGATTATGGAGAAACTAATTACCCATCATCAAATCCTTCCTTTATCATCATTAACTAATCGATTTAAGTCTAAATTAAGCCACCACTCCAAGGACATGATCGGTCATGGTTAATTCGTCAATCATAGCCTTTAAAATTGGTCCCATTCGAATCCTCTCACCTTTTTACATCATGCCCCACTCTCAGATTCAGTCTACGATCGTTATAACTCGCAGATTCAAACAAGATCAAGCTAGGGCTCGTAAGTATATCCAACGATGTCTCCCTCAATTCTCAACAAAATCAGATGAATCTTAAGCCCATTTCATTTGGTTTTTTATTCTCTACAAAAGCCCTCTATGCAATTCTGTGTAGAAGGCAAACGAATTCGAATTTAATTTGTTCTGAAATTAGGATTCGTGAACATTCTAATTTGGTTTAATCTACAATCATTTTTAGTGAAATTGAACATATCAACTAATCATTAACATATTAGATTAAGTTCTGGAAATTTTTGGAATTTTTGGATATTGTATGGATTTATTTGATAATTATCATGTTATATTAATCTAGAAAATCATGATAAAAGACAAATTAAACAAAATATAATGTCACATATATTTGATCAAAATTTTCTAGTAAATAATAAAGTCGTGGAATTTTTATAACAAATTTCACATATAAATTATAAATTATTTCCTAGTGAAAGGATTAAATAAATGATAAAAACCATTTTATTATTTTTACAAATATATTTTTTATTATCACAAAATTCACCATTATGAATAAAATAACATTCCACATAAGATGAATATAATTTTCTAGTTAGTAAATTAATTAGTGGATTGTTTATAATCATTTAGATTTAATACTCATAAATAGATATGGTAACATAAATATGTTATTATTTCTTAATAACAATTCCATTAAAAAATTCACATTTATTTATTCATTGACTTACATATTTATTTAATTAATTGTTTAGGAATTCGTATATTTATTTATTATTTTTGTTGAGAATTTAGTTATCAAAATTCAAGACTCACAAAAATATGACAGCATAAGTAATTTTATGTTAATATATTTTAGAACAATAATCCTAATCAAAACAACTATTATTTATCTAATCATTTAAACTATTTATATATTTTGGTTAGGAATTTACGTATCAAAAGTTCCCAAATAAAAGAACCCAATTTCCTAGTCTCGTTTATATCGTTCCTTTTGTTTAGATTTTGTTATTTATATATTTTAGGGTAATTTCATTTGGATTATCATGTTGTCATGCGGTATCATTTGTGGATCATCTTTGCAAACAGTGAGTAGATCTTGTCCCCTTTTGTACAAAATATTTTCGGGTGTATCATCGTGCCTTAAACTCATATTCATTTTATTCACTTAATCAAGCATGCAAAGTTCATTGTGTATATTATGTATTATGTGTTTATTTGTGGTTGAGAATTTATGTGGAAGTTAAATTAGTCAAGCAAGCATTGGTATATTTTATTCAGCCCAACTCTTCGAAGTTAGGGGCACAAGCAAACAAGCGTTGGTATATTTTATTTTAGTTGTTATTCATTGTTTGAATTATCACTTCACACATGAATTGCATGATTATTTTCAAAATAATTTATATTTATTTAAAATTAAATTTACTCGCCAGCTCCTTGTAGTTGACCCAAATATTTTGCACGTGGTACATGAAATGAGGTTTGAAGATGCAAGGATTGAAGTCACATAAGATTGCCTTAGAAATTAATAACGGAATTTACTATGTATTTCTTTTTTAATTACGTTTGAATATTTGAACTTTATATGTTTTGATGTGATATTTTAATAAATGACATGAATAATTACGAAACATTAAATAATGTCATGAGCTATGGACAATCATCGCGCCCCGATCGATAATCCGCCACGGGTATGGTGTGGCATCACCATCATCGTTTTGCACAGCATTGACACGCATCTCAAATCTCGAACTGCTCTTACGAATAATCCTAAAATGTGAACAAAGTACGTTCATGGTTCAGGTGGCCTCACCCCTATGCATACAAAATTGTTGAAAAATTCGTGCCCAAAACGGATGCGCTGGTAAGGGAGGTGCGTTATGGCAATTGTTGCGATCCAACATTCACACAACGTAATGTCCTCTTCTTCATTTCATGAATTCATTGCCATTTTAAAGTGATAAATAAGATGAAAGTTGAGAGAGTTTTGTGAGAAATAAGATGAAAGTTGAGAGATTTTGAAGGTAAAAAAATAGTAGAATGGGTTTAGATGAAATAAGAGGAGTAATGTTATTTAAAAAATATTTTTTTCTTAAAAAACAATTATTGGAGGGTGCAACGTCTATAACCATGCTAAACCAAGTCGTGCCACGTCGCCACAACAATATCTTCCACGCTGGTAGAAAATCCCCTGCCTTCAAGTCCACGCCGCCCTCCATGCCGTTTGCGGGCCGGTGTACCCGACGTGGAGAAGCCACCACGCTACACACCCATGCCTACTCCATGTGGTCTACCCCTTTGCATTAGGCATTTTGTCATTTTGTGGCTGGGTAAGAGGATTCACATTGGGTTTGGTAAAAACTTCTATATACTTATATTGTATGGTAAAATTAAGAAAACCATTAAAATGGACTCTACAACCCATTCCTTAGAACCAAACCTCATTCATATACATTATATCGGAGCCTTATCTGGAGCCGGTTTTTTCCTTTTGTGGTGGATATGGAGCCGAGTATTACCCGTATCCACATTTAATTCGGATACATATATATTTCCGCATCTTACTTCTTCACACGCCAAGTAAACCCTAACCTGCATCCTCTTTATCTTCCCATTCATTCTACTGGAGAAAACACTGTCAATAGGTATATTTCTGGTACTAATAATCAATGCCACCACATCTGTGAGAAACGCTCGGAATTCTATATACCTATTTTTATCCTCCTTAGATTTTCCGACTCCATAACTGTCACACCCCAACCGATGGCGGAAACATCGGGATGAGACGAATAAATCGCTCAAAGCATCATAACACTATTGTGACAATATAATTTAATTCAAATTTCATAAATAACTAAATTCAAATACATCGTTCCAAACAAAGCAAATTGTAACATAACATGATAAATGTTTATTTATTCAAGCGAGTTTCTAAATCCATCCTAACTTGATTTCTTCACCATCTTGACTATCAACATGCAACATGTATTAAAATAAAATCAACAAAAAGTTGGCGAGTATACAAGTTTGATACATAGCATAAATAGAATAAAATGTTTAAATACTCAAATCCAACATGAACAACATAATACAAGTTACTAATATGTTGAAACGGTGTCACTATATGTCAAACCCAAAGTTTCCAACGCAATTTTGCTTGTCCCAAAGACTAACGGGAGGTTAACATGTTCAACTTAACAATACCCCAAGACTAATGGGCGGCGCGTTAATCCTGTAACGTTATAATTGTTTAGGTAGGCTTGTACGAAGTTAATGAGCATATAGACACGAAAAGTTTACATATCATATGAGATTAACAAGCATCAAATTGTTTCATGTTTAAATGTGGATAGAGTCTGAATATAACAAGTTTCAAGTGTTGCGTATTTTTGGTATAGAATACAAGTTGCACCCAAAAATGTTAAAATAAAAATGGGATCGAGTATACTAACAGTGGTTGCGTATGGAGATTTCTTGAAATACGTACGAGTAAAGATTGGCGAAATCCAAGAGAACAAAATGGTTATCCTAAATAATTAAAATAATAGGTTAAATATAATTCCCAATAAATTTAGTTTATAAGTTAATCATTTAGATGTTAAAATTGATCACATTATTAGTTTTCTTATTGTTATAAAAGAATTTTAGAAATTGCTTTGTGGTATAATTAAAAGTTTAAGGTTTTATTATAACAGTTGCGTCTCCTATCATCTATCAGTTTTAAGAAAAAGAAATAAAACATACAGCAACAAAAGAGGGGATCCAGGATCGAACCCGTGACCCCTCGGTTTGTTTCACAGCCCTCCAACCAATTGATCTACATGTTATCTTGGAATGATTAGCTAGTTTTATTTTATTTGAATGTCATCACATCGTTGTCTTCTTCAAAAACAAGAACACATACGTAAATAGTTTTGTAACTTCCCAAGTTTTCAATTTAATTGAACGATTATACATCAGATGTTGTTGGAAATTTAGATATTTTGAATGGATATTATTCTAGTGAGATTATAATTTAATGAAATTATAATTATTTACTAGACTATTCATATGGAACATAAACTCTTAAGTGGAGTTTTTATGTCAATTTATTAGTTTTTATTAGAGTTTATGTCTCTAATAAATCTCTAATTAAGTACTAGACTCTTTATATGGAACATAAACTCTTAAGTAGAGTTTTTATGTCAATTTATTAATTTTTATTAGAGTTTATGTCTCTAATAAATCTCTAACTAAGTGAGACTTTTCTCTACCCCATGTCTCTTGTATTAAAAGTAGGCTATGCGCCTAAATTGATGGTTTTTTTTTTTATATATAAAACTACAAGAGTAAGAATACTAGAAGGAGATAAAGATATGCATGAAGAGTCCTTGAAGAAGAAGTACTTGATGACCCATATGTTGGGAACATATAGAGATAAGTTTCTCTACATGATTCAACTACATTTCTATTCTTAATTCCCAAAAGGTCTAACACTTTGTTTTTATCCGGTGTAACCTCGGGCGCGTGGCCTTCTTCGGCAGTACAAACTGCTTCGACTGTTGTACCGTGGGAGACAGACGCGTCGTCTTTAGTAGAGGCGCGAAATCTGTTTCAAGGGAAACGTGTTGAACACATGCCTCAGCCACAACCGTCAACATTTGTTTGTTCTTTTTGTAGGAAATTATTGTACAAGAAGACGTGGTTCAAGACCTCGTTGCAGCCTACACAACGGACTGAAAACACAACGAACCATACAAGTAGAAGCGGTTAAAAATCAAGTTTAAGACTTTATCTTTTGAAGATATTGGTTTGAATCGATTGTTTTATTAAATATGTTGTTGTTCATATTTATTTTCGTTTGAATTTGTACACGGTTCATGTACTACAATTTCCCAAATATGTAAAGAGAGTATCTTTACTATTTTTTATATTTATTTATATAATTTTATTTATTATCGTGACCCATGTCCTACAAACTTAAAATAGATTTCGTGAGATTGTTGCTACAATCTTAAAACCTTATTTATAAGGATTTTGGGTTCACGAAAAGATTTATAATAAAAAAAATATTTTTAGAGATTATGATCTTATAATTTTTTTTTTTGGGAAATATGTATGTAGTACAACTTGTTGTGTTTGGATTTCTTGAGATTGAGATACAATCTTAAATCCTATACCGTGGTACAAAACGGATAGTTTTGGTTTAAACGTTTGGTTTTGAAACAATTTTGGGAGTCGTTAAGTTTTCTAGCTTTTGTGTTAGATCGGGTTTATTAGTGTAAACCATACGTTTTTTGTAAACGTTAAATTCTCTAATATGTGTGTTAGACCGGAATTATTGGTGTAAACCATACGCTTTTTGTAAAAGTTAAATTCTCTTAAGTAGAGTTTTTTTATGTCTTTAAATAAGAGTTTTATATTACTTGATTAGAGTTTTATGTCTCTAATTAAGTCTCTATTTATAGTAGACTCTTAATCCACCCATGGATTGATATGAACAAATAAGTCTTGTAACGATTTTTGTAATCATTTGTCTTCTAACATGTGTGTTAGAAACGTTCATGAAAAACGGTAGTTTGGAAGCAAATTTTTAATTGTTTAGTTTCTAACGTGTGTATTAGAAATGACTTATTTATTTGAACCGAATATGTGTTTTTAGCAAGCCGAATTAATATTTTGTGGAAATGTTAATATTTCTAGCGTGCGCGTTAGAATTTATTTCATTTTAACATGATTGTTAAAAATGGTTAAAATACAAATGCTTTGAAATTTTTTATGTAAACATTTTATATAAGTAATTTGTTGTATAGCATTTATTTTAATGCTTTGTATGATTTAGAAATAAAAGTTGATACATTGAAGTTGATGTTTGATTGGCTTCAAGAATTAAATCACCATAAAGTGATGGTGTAGTTGTGTGGGATTTATCACCAACTTTAATTTATGATTTCTAAATCCATTTAAGTGAAATTATAATTACTAATTAAAATTTTCATATGGTGAAAATCTTAAGTAGAGTTTTAATGATGACATTTGATGAGTTTTATTAGAGTTTAAGTCTATAATTATTGATTCTCTTAACTCTTCATATGGTGGAACTCTTGAGTAGAGTTTTATTGATGACATTTGATGAGTTTTAATGATGACAATTAATGCTTTAATTTGGTCATGTTTTGTATATATAAAATGACTTAAATTTTCTAACACGTGTGTTAGAAAATGTGTTTCACGAATACGAGGTTAGAGATTGTTCATAATGAACATAAATGTTTTATATAAACATTTAATTGCCTATGTGTGCATTAAAAATGATGAGAAATGGTTTATTTTATAAACTATATATTGGAAAACGTTTTATGTAAACGTTCGATTCTATAATGTGCTCGTTATAACATTTTTTTTCTAACATGCGTGTTAGAAAACATTTAGTACATCTGTAGTAAGACTAAAAAATATAAAACCATTTGATTTGTTGGGTTTTGATCTATGTTTTCATAACCCTAAATGATATTATTAATATTTTATATTGCAAAATCGTTTTGAATAATTAAAAAAAAATTTGGGATAACATTGATAATTCAAATGGCTCGCTACTCTTACTAGAAGTAGTATGTGGTGAATAAAAGAGGAACTCTTGAGTAGAGCTTCTTGATGACACATAATTAGTCACTTATTTAGTGAAAAACAACTTAGTGTTGTTGTAAATAAATTTAATTGTTCAAGTTTACTACTTAAATGTAGTCTTTGTAACAACTTGGTGTTGTTTTGAGCATAATTGTCCAAGTTTAAAGTTTCAAGATGAAATGGAAACTTGTACTTACAAGTGTATGGAGTCTTATTGAGGGAGTACCTCAAGACATGCCATAGGAATAGGATGATATCGTTGAGAAGTTTTCGGTCAGATTATAAAGTGTTGAAGATCAAAGAACTTTGATATTTGATGTCTACATATCGTCTATGCTTCCGTTTAAATTTCAAAAGTGTTCGGCACTTATGATTTAATTTCCAATGTATTTTATTGTTTTGTGTTCAATATCTTCAGATAACACATGCAATTTTTTACAAAGAAATAAATCACTAATGTTTGTGACGTATAACTTATTTTTGTGAAAATAATTATAACGGCAATTATACAATGTTTAACAGAATATGGTTTTAAACGGATAGTACATGAAAATTCTTGGACGTAAACAACTTAAGAGTTGTTGCATTGACTAAATGTCAAAGACGAGACATCAAATGTGTAACCACATCATGAGAGAATAATGAAAGAATGTACTGAGTGTAGTGAGATGAAATACACAAACGAGATTCATGTCGACATACTTCGTTAGAAGTCATTGGAAAATTCATAAGTGTGAATAATAAATATTGCGAGATTTGTTCCGTTTGATCTACACGTAGATGCGTCTATATAACAACTCTCCCATAACCCTTAAAATACTCCTCTACGTCCTAAAATACACTCAGTATACGAAAAACAAACCCAATATACCTTTATATTATTAAAAATCAAATAAAAACAAAAAATTAAGGCTCTCGCGGGGCGCGACCCCCTTAGTTTAAGTCGTCGCGAGCCGCGATCCGGTGCCACCAGGCGGCACCCCAGTCCGCCACGTGGCACAACACCCGGCAACCCTACACTTGTGACTCGCCATGGCTAAACCTAGTCTAGGGTTCTCGCGGGCCATGAAGGCCGCTCTTGTATCTCTCGCGGGGCGCGAGAGCTCCCCGATCAGGCCTATAAATTGAGGTCTCGACCTCAGTTGTCCCTCGTTCGATTCTTTACTCTGTCAAAGCCCCTGTAATAGCAACAGTGTTGCTCGATATAATAGCCTAAAAAGCGAAGCTCTGCCTCGTTGTAAATATTATAATCCTCAGTTACGTATTAGTTACTCTGACCGATTGATCTAGAGCTCCGTAACGCATGTCAAGGCTCTGCCTGACTCAGTCGTTGGAGTTCTGTCTCGGGGCTATAACTAATATAAATTGGGTTATCTTACTAACACGTGTGCATTGTTTAATTTTAATAGATTATAACCAGGAAGTCACTAGACAGAAGTAGTATTACCTAAAATAGCAATGTGAGTACATCTGCTTTTTATGAGTCCAAGTGTTTTACCAAAACCTCAATTGGTATAAATTACATTTAACAGTGATTGAGTATTTATGATTCTTCAATTACTCTCGGTATGTTGCGATTTTGTATACATTATTTGTTACTACACTATGAGTTGTAGCATGACCACAAGTCAGGATTGATAGTACCGTGGGTGGTAATTGGGTAGATGTAAACAAATGTAATTGCGGATGCCCTCAATACTGTCAAGTGATAAAAATTGTTTTGATTAAACTAGGATGCACTCGCCAGTATTGTCACACCCTGGATTTTGCGGAAGCGTGGGTTTATTTGGTGTGAATTCTTAATACCATAGCAACAATCATAACAATGCTATATGAATAAAACAGAAGATGTTCACCCATTAATTAAGTCTTAGAAAATACCATACATACTTGTCTTGAAAATGTTGTTACCAAAATAAATTACAAACCATGAAACTGTTTAACCGAGTTCATAAGACTCCATAAAGACTTAAAAATAAAACGAGGTTTGGGGACGTGTGACCCGTCCAGGAAAGGGTTACACCTCCCAAACCCTACAACTCTAGATGATATCTTTATTTAGTACGCAGCTTGACACATATGCAGACACTTGCCAGATCCGATCAATTCCCTGAAATACATGTAGTTTGAAAAATCAATAAAAAGTTGAGCGAGTTCATGTGTATGTGAGTATGTATAAACCCTTGAAATATGTCTGTATGTATGAAAGTCCCTGGTATGTAGCAATAAGGAAAAAGAGATCACCAATGGTTTGCAAGGCCATTGATATGTGTGAAGTGATGTAGGAAAACTCAAACCTAGCGGAGTTGCATCGGGCTTCCGGCTGTAAGACACAATCACCACTATGGGCCGCCCCGGCCTCATGGGTGTGGGCTCTCTACACCCAAATAGATCTATCAGTCATGTCCCTCGGTCCTACGGCGAGAATTAATGGCCTTAAGTATCCGCCTACCCACTCACATGATCTAAGTAGTATGCCCTCCTTAAGCTAACCATACCATGTATAAAAATGTCTGTATAATTGTAACATGTATTTCACCCCTGAAGTATAAAACTGAAAACAGTTAAAAGAAAAGGGGGACATGAACTCACTGTAGTGCGTCTCCTGTGCTCGTACCCAAACCTTGTCAGCTACACGATAACCTACACCGTACTAATGTCTATTAGACGAACGGGCTGTGGCTTGCTTTTGTATTTACGGTTTGAGTTACGTTACTTTGATATCAATCCAAGTTATAACTTATTGTTAAAATAATAATAATTATTTTAACTTACATTATATTTTTAGGTCTTGAAATAATAGTTAGACAACTACTTCGTATTCATACTTCTCAAGTATTTTATGTGCGTATTTCCTTCCCAAGGATGGGGGTATTTTATACATGTATCTTTGTGATTTAAAGTCTTGATATTATGTGCTCTTAAGTCCCACTTAACAAAAAAATATACGATAACTTAGTTGTCAAGAAAATAATGTGTTTCCAAGAAAATAAACATTTGTCCCAAAATTTATATATTCTCCAAATATACTAGAAAAATATATCATAACTTCTCAAAATAATATATTTTCTACTTGTCCAAAATATGTCATACTTCGTGACAAAATCATATTTTTCGTTATCCATCAAGAATATGTTTGTAACGGTATTTTGTTAAGTTATATTATTTTTCTCTAAGTAATATAACTAGTTCCCAAATCATACAAATATTCACACAAGCGTTTTAGTATAAAATATATATTCTAAATATATATTTGTCCGCTTTTATTTACGAAAACCCACCTCCGACACTTTGAAATATTGTAACAAAACTTATGGCGAAGTTTACTTTCGAAAAACAAAGTTAAAAGTATGCTTGTAACACTTGTTTGGAAAATATTTTCTAAGTGTTGAAATTTTAGGAAATTTCGCCAGAGTTTCCTTTGTAAACGGAGGTGTCCATGCTATATAGCATATCATTTTCTTTTCCAAAAACCAATCAACAATCAATTCTTAACGAAAACTATGTGCGTTACATATTAATCATGAACTTGATATATTCCGAAAACGCGTAGTAACTTGGTAAAGCTTTTAGTGGACTTAGTTACCTTCCAAAGCGTATTTATTTCTTTAAAAATGATTTTCTTACAAGAGTTTAGTGTTTACAACTTGTGAACAACTTTTACAAAAATTAACCTTTTGAACTCTTCTTGTAAATAAATTTTTTTCACACTTGTTTTAGTTCTAAAAATGGTGTAAGTGTATGTAAAGTCATGATTTTCCAAAAATCGATTCTCTAACTTGGTTTATTTAGAAAAGTCTTTTGTAAAACTTGGATCTACATGTTCATCAATTTACTTTGTTCACTTATATTTCAAGAAAATCATTTTCTATCAAGTTCATGCTTAGACTTAGAAGGTGATTACTCTATGTATCATATAATCCCCTTCTAGTCTTGTTAAATCATATTTCTAAACATCATTTAACAAGATCCATATGGTGATTATCTTCACATAACCAAGAATCATCATGCAATCAACAACATAATCACTACAATATCCTACTAACAACATTTCATCTTCATGTAAACTTTTATGTTCAAGTTTCTTGTTTAAACCCTTTTAGTGTTCTTGTAAATTTCAACATACCATAACTTTTAACTACCCAAATTAGAAGTAAACCAAGGCAAAACAAGGACTTACAACTAGCACAAGGCTAGGGAAGATCTCTAGTGAAAAGATGATGAAATGTGGTGTGAAAAAACAAGAAAGGAAGCTCCTTGATGATCCACAAGCTACAATCTTCACAAGGCACCTTCTAGCATATGAATGAAGCTTAAAAATGGAAGAAGATGGTGATGTTAAGGTGGTGATGGTGGCGGTTATGGTGAGGCCGAGAGGAGGGGGAGAGAGTGAGGGATGAGGGTGTGAAGTGATAAGGAATGGTGTAGTGATCTTACACCATACTTATAAGTCCTTTCTCTAATATTTTGGCAACAACAACAAGCAATGATCTAATATAAAATTAGGATTAAATCTAGGAGTAAGATGTGAAGTATGATGGGGATGTTTGTGGGTCCCCTTAGGTGACCGAAATTGGGTATTGGGGGGGGGGGGGGGGGTTAGATGTAAAAATTTGATGGTAAAAGGTAAATACTAGTTAACTTTCAAGTATATACTTTCATATGTTAGTTAGTTGATATTTAGGGGGATGTTATGGTGTACGGGGATCATGACTAGCCAAGAAATAATAAAACAATGTGTTTGGCAAAATTTTAATGTTCCGGGTAATGTCCGGTTATTCGGTTGGATACCGTTTCGTTAAAGTGCTTAATTATTCCGTAAAGTGTATTTTATATAACTTTTTGTAACCCTTTTAATTCCCGGCACTTAGGAAAGCATACAAGACCATTCTGCCATATTTTTGCACCTTACTAGCATGTTAAATGCTGATTTTTTGATAAATAATGCAGAATTCTGCATTATTAGTGGGTTTTAGGCACTTCCCGGTACTTTAACTATCACCTAGAGACACAGTTTTATGGTCCTCACTTCCCTACACTCCATATTAGTGTAGTACCCTGTCTCTGGCTCATACTGGCCTCAAAACATTGTCTGTCTATGTGTTGGCATTGTCAGCATGTTTCTGAATTATCCGTTCAGTGTGCTAACTGTGCTTTGTGCATCAAATTTGTCACTAAAGTTTGTATGTAATAAATGGAGTGACTGTATGAAATATGATGCATATGTATGTATGATACAAAAATCATAAAGCAATTTAAATCGTCAGTTGTAATCAAGCAAAGTCATTAAGCACGTAATTAAATTAATTAATTGTACGGTACCTGTAATTGTGAGGGTTGTCACATTCTCCCCCCGTTAAGAAAATTTTGTCCCGAAATTTTAGGTTCTGTTTCTAGTTGCAGGGGTCTTGGGGAACAAATGTGGGTATTTTTCCTTCATTCGATCCTCAGTTCCCATGTGAATTCTGGGCCATGCCGTGCATTCCATCGAACCTTGACGAGCTTGACACTACTCCGGCGTGTTTTGTTAACCTTCCAATCAGTAACCTCATCTGGTTCTTCAATAAAGTGGAGTGTGTCGTCAACATGAACTTCGTCGGTAGGAATGACTACGGTTTCTTGTGTTGGACTCTTTTTCAAATTTGATTCATGGAATGTATCATGAACGCCATTTAGCTCTGCAGGTAAATCCAACTTGTAGGCTACGAGACCAATCCGTTCCAGAATTCTGAATGGACCAATGTATCTGGGGTTCAACTTCCCACGCTTCCCAAAGCGTGCCACACCCTTCCAGGGTGAAACTTTCAACAAAACCATGTCTCCCACCTCAAATTCCAGAGGTTTCCTCCTTCGATCCGCATAACACTTTTGACGATCACGAGCCGCTTTGATGCGTTCTCGGATCTGGAAAATCTTGTCTGTCATTTCCTGGACCAGTTCCGGGCCAACAAGCTGTCTATCACCCGCGTCTGCCCAGCATAAGGGTGATCGACACTTACGCCCATAGAGAGCTTCGAACGGTGCGGCTTGAAAGCTTGCATGATAACTATTATTGTATGAAAATTCAACCAATGGTAGGTGAGTGTCCCAACTTCCACCTAAATCCATTACGCAAGCTCGCAACATGTCTTCCAACGTCTGAATCGTTCGTTTGCCCTGTCCGTCTGTTTGCGGATGAAAAGCAGTACTCAGATTCAACTGAGAACCAAAAGCTTCTTGAAAGGACTGCCAAATCCTTGACACGAATCTTCCATCTCTATCAGAGATAATTGAGAGAGGCACTCCATAACGTGCAACAATCTCCCTCAGGTATATCTCAGCAAGTTTGCTCGTGTTATCTTTTTCCTTGATTTGCAAGAAGTGTGCTGATTTTGTTAAGCGGTCTACAATTACCCAGATCGTATCATGACCTCTAGACGTTCTTGGCAATTTTGTTATAAAATCCATGGAAATCTGTTCCCATTTCCATTGAGGTATTTCGGGTTGTTGCAAGAGGCCTGAAGGTTTCTGGTATTCGGCCTTTACCTTGGCGCAAGTTAAACATTTGTTAACATATATCGCAACATCGCCTTTCATCCTTAGCCACCAATAAAAATCCTTTAGATCTTGATACATCTTATCCGCCCCGGGATGAATCGAGTACCTTGACTTATGAGCTTCATTGAAAGTCACTTCTCTAAGACCACCAAAGAGAGGAACCCAAATTCTTCCCAAGAAACACAATGTTCCATCCTCCTTTGGTACCAATTGCTTCTCCATTCCTCGGAGATACTCGTTCTCAAGATTCTCCCTTTTAAGAGCTTCCCTTTGCGCAGCACGAATGCGCAATGTGAGGTATGTTTGAACAATCATTTCTAAAGCCCTAAACCTTATGGGCTTAATCCTTTCCTTCCGACTCAGGGCATCGGCGACCACATTCGCCTTCCCTGGGTGATACTTGATTTCACAGTCATAGTCGTTCAACAATTCAACCCAGCGTCTTTGTCTCATGTTAAGCTCTTTTTGATCGAATATATGCTACAGGCTCTTGTGATCAGTGAAGATTGTGCACCGCGTGCCGTACAAATAATGTCGCCAGATTTTCAAAGCAAACACCACTGCGCCCAATTCCAAATCATGCGTGGTGTAATTTTTCTCGTGCACATTCAATTGGCGCGAAGCATAAGCTATAACTTTTTGTCGCTGCATCAGCACGCAGCCTAAACCTTGACGCGAGGCGTCGCAATATACCACGAAGTCGTCTGTGCCTTCGGGTAGAGACAAGATTGGTGCGTCACAAAGTTTGTTCTTCAACAACTGAAATGCTTCTTCTTTTTTGTCTCCCCAATCAAACTTCTTATCCTTTTGTGTGAGGAAGGTCAAAGGTTGAGCGATTTTCGAGAAATCCTCAATAAATCTGCGGTAATACCCGGCCAAACCTAGAAACTGTCAAATCTCGGTTGGCGTCTTTGGAGTCTCCCACTTCTTGATTGCCTCGATCTTTGTGGGATCCACATGAATTCCATCTCCATTAACCACATGACCAAGAAACTGAACTTCGCGTAACCAGAACTCGCACTTTGAGAACTTCGCGTATAACTTCTCCTTCTTAAGCAGCTCTAAGATGGCTCTTAGATGATGCTCATGTTCTTCTTTTGTTTTAGAGTAGATCATGATGTCGTCAATGAACACGATCACAAATTTATCAAGGTAGGGCTTGCAGACTCTGTTCATTAAATCCATGAATACCGCCGGTGCGTTTGTCAACCCGAACGGCATAACCAGGAACTCGTAATGCCCATAGCGAGTCCTAAAGGCTATCTTTGGAATACTCTCCTCTTGAATCCTCAATTGGTGATAACCCGATCGAAGGTCGATCTTTAAGTAGAAACTTGAACCTTGTAACTGATCGAACAGGTCATCGATCCTTGGCAAAGGATATCTGTTCTTGGTTGTCAACTTGTTCAGCTCCCTGTAGTCGATACACATGCGAAAACTACCATCTTTCTTCTTAACAAACAAAACTGGAGCTCCCCAAGGCGAGAAGCTTGGCTTGATGAATCCTTTGTCTAACAACTCCTGAAGTTGCATTGACAATTCCTGCATTTCCGAAGGTGCAAGTCTATAAGGTGCCTTAGCCACAGGCGCGGCGCCTGGAACTAAGTCAATATGAAACTTGACTTGTCTTTGTGGCGGCAATCCTGGCAAGTCTTCTGGAAAGACTTCAGGATACTCCTTCACGACTGGAATATCTTCTATCTTTGGCTTCGCAGCTTCCTTATCCACGATGTGTGCCAAGAAGGCAACACATCCCTTCTTCAAACACCTTCTGGCATTTAAACAACTAATGATCCTCAAGGGTGTATCGTGCTTCTCTCCATGTACCACAATCGTTTCTCCATTCGCCATTGGGATGCGAATGGTCTTCTCGTGACATACAATTTCAGCTTTGTTGCTTGACAACCAATCCATCCCTACTACCACGTCGAAGCTTCCTAACTCGACTGGCAGTAGATCCAGTGTAAATTCGTGTCCTCCCAGCTCTATCACGCATCCTCTGATGACTTCATTTGTTTCTACTAGCTTTCCATTAGCCAGTTCAATTGAGTACGGAATGTCTAACTTACTAGCAGTTAACCCAAGCATATTCTTAAATTCTAGCGATACAAAACTATAGTCGGCACCAGTGTCAAATAGTACACATGCAAAGCGTTGATTTATAGGGAACGTACCAGTGACAACATTCGGGTCCTGTCGTGCTTCCCTCGCTCCAATGTTGAATACCCTTCCACGAGCTTGATTGAGTTTTGGGCATTCACGCTTGAAATGCCCGATGTCTCCGTAGTTAAAACATCCCGATCCCCGACCGTTCCCATCTCCATTACCGCCTTGATTGTTGTTTTGATTGCGGTTACCATTTCCTGCTTGATTCCCGAAGTTACCTCGATTGCCATTTCCGCCGTTGCGGTTCCCATTCCCGTTACCCCCATGGTTGTTGTTACCAAATCCCCTTTGGCCACCACGGCCAGTACCAACCCAACAAGTGTCTTTTAAGTGACCAATCTTCCCACATGATTCACATTTGCTAACTCTGCACCGGCCAGCATGATGATACTGGCATAATTCGCATTTGGGCAGAGCGCCCATGTATCATTTCCCTTTGACTTCAGCACCACACTTATTTTCAGCTGGTCGGTTCACATCCTTCCTCTTGTTGGCGCTATCGGTACTCTTTTTAAAGTTGGAGTATTTCCTCTTGTTCTCCCCTGACGATTCAACATGAGTTTCTTTCTTTTTCGGTTCAGAAATTGAAAACTTGTTCAATCTGATGGCTTCTTCTCTAAGTGCCACGCTGAGATCAATGGCTTCGGTAATCGTTGGAGGCTTGGACGTTGTTACCAAGCTCATGATCTGGGGTGCCAATCCCCAGATGAAACGCTCAATGCGTTTAAATTTGGTATCAACCATATATGGCACAACATGTGACAAGTCGTGGAACCTTTAGACATATTCAGCAATCTTTGGGCCATCCATTTTTAGGTTCCAGAATTCTGTCTTCAGCTTCTGTATCTCTGCCCGTGAACAATATTTATTCCTCGTGAGCTCCTTCAGCTCAGCCCATGTCAGTGCATACGCCGCCGCCTCTCCCAAGGTTTGAACTTGCAGGTTCCACCAAGATAAAGCACCATCAAGAAAGAGTCCTGATACGTAAGTAACTTGGTTTTCAGGAGCACACTTGCTCATCCTTATTACCGAATCCGTCTTTTCCGTCCACCTGACGAAAGCAACAGCACCTCTAGTGCCGTCGTAGTTCAAGGGCTTACAATCCAGGAATTGTTTGTAAGTACAGCCTGTACAGGCAATATCATTTACAGAAAGCATTAGTGGATGCGTAAGAAATATCCAAATGTAACGCAATGTGTCTCAAGCGACTTGGACATTACCATTTGGTGGGTTGTTGTTCCTTAAGGAACCTCCGCTAGTCCCAGCGTGGGAGGCCTCATAATCTGCTATTGCCTTTGAAATACGTTCCTGTAATTCTGCCTCAGTGGTAGGCAAGCGTGTGTCTTGACGTGGAGGCATCTTCTAAAAGAAGATCATATTGGTCAGGTCATAGTAATTTTAGTAAGTAAGTAATATGCGTATGTAATAACATCCATCAACCTCATAACACATAATATCCCATGTTATAATATAAAACAAATAATTAAACAATGCATGTAGTGAGAACGTTGCCATTGAGCTTTCATTTAATCATGACCACAATATAGTTTTACATGTTTCACAGTACATCATATATCAAAATAAGATCATAGGGTTACATCACCCCAAAATACAAGTCAGTCTACACAAATCATATACAAAAACGTGGTCTTCCAAAAGTCTTCGTATGTTGGCCCAATTGCGACTCTCTAACCAAAACAATCTACCTGCACCAAACCAAAAATATAGCTACGCTGATGGCGGAGGAGGGGGTGGAGGAGGGAAGAGCAAACGACGCATAAGCACCCAATCCTCCTCAAGTGCGTGGACAACGCGCAGCAGGTAAGCAATCTGCTGCTCTGGAGTGAGGGAGCGGACATCTGAATCCGGGTGAAGTGGAAGAGGAGCTGGTGGTGTAGCAAAAGGAGACTGATAACGACAAGGGGGAGGACGTGGAATCCTCTCCAGCTCCTGGACTCTCCAGCTCAACGCATCCTGTTGTAACTGCAGGGATATAAGTATGTCATCCGTGGTGTGACAACTCGTATTTCAGAACCTATCTTTGTGCTTAGTGTAACATGTTTGAATGCTACGTGATTATGTGATGCATTGATTTAATCGAATGTTATGTTATGTGTTTATGTTTTGTTATATTAAAATGTGAATATGCAAACCTGGTCACACAACCCAACCCAATCGCACAAGCCCAAGTTGGGCCATGCACCTCTTCTCGTCACATCACTCTCGACCCACATCCGTATTCGAATCCCAAGGGCAGCCCATGATGGGTTCGGCCCACCTCTCATACGCATAACCTCATGAGGAGGTTATACACTTCTCATTATTTGCAAATCACACAACACACGTAAAACCCTAGCTCTCCTCTTCTCTCTCTTATTCGACGGTTGTCCTATCATTCAAAGTCCTCCTATCTCGATCAAGATAGCCCTTTGATTTCTGGTTAGTGTTTCAACTTTATTAGTTATCATGATTTCGATTGCTATGATTTTTAGACGATAACTAGGATTCATGTTAGTAGTAATGTTGATAGTTATTGGAATCATGAAGTTGAGATGTGTGTATGTGATGATGGGAACTGTTTTTGGTTGATGGATCGAATGATGACATATGTTAACCTAGAGTCGATTGCATGTAAAGGGATTTGATTTTGATTGGGTGTTAATTGATTAACTTGATTTTGGCATGAGAAATTGTATGGTGAATTAGGTTGCATATTGGTACTCGAATTCTATAATCTGATAATCTGATTTTATTCCTTGCATGATGATTTAGTGTTCATGATTTGGATGTATTAGGGTTCATAAGAATTAATGGGCAAATGCTTAATTTGATCAAAGATATGCATGATTGAAACTGTTAGTGTTGTTAATTGATAAATTTCATAATTGGAAACCATTGAATGATTGTAACTGAAAAGAATAATGGAAACAATGTAACTGATTAGCATAATATTCGGATAATAAAACGAATCGCACAAGTCACACGAAACATGATTCACACAAGTGTGCATGAACCACACGAAACCTGTTTCGTGTAAGGGATCGATCGCACAAGGGAATCGCACAAGCTGGGATTCCATATAATACAACTGTTCATAGCACATTGTACAACCTAGGATTGCATGATCGCACAAGACTTGTGGATCGCACAAGACAGTGCCGATTGCACAAGCCTTGGGCCACACACACCGACGTTTGAAGTTGATAAGCTATTGGGCCATCTGGCCCAACTCAATCGCACAAGTAATTCGAGTCGCACAAGATTTAATGGATCGCACAAGTCAACTATTGTTTAATTAGTTGGGCTGTTTAAACTGTTGGGCCGAGGATGTTTTGGGCCGGGAAAGGTTCCAATCGCACAACCCGTTGTGAGTCGCACAAGGTTGTGCTGGACGCACAACAGGTTGGGCCGATTGTTTATTGGGCTAATGAGCTTGAGCGAGCCCAATCATCTGAGTCGCACAAGTTGGACATAATATGTACTTGACTGTTAATATGATCTACGTGTTTGCCATGATCAATACGTGTTTATAACCTGTTAGCTTATGTGTAAACTTA
The DNA here is from genome assembly GCA_030545235.1 of Helianthus tuberosus. NCBI lineage: Eukaryota > Viridiplantae > Streptophyta > Magnoliopsida > Asterales > Asteraceae > Helianthus > Helianthus tuberosus. Next base: position 81,335,389 of record CM060417.1, on the reverse strand, counting down.
TGTGCACTACTCGAACTTAGACCAGACTTGTACGGTAACCATGTTAGGACGTGGTTGACCCCTAACAACTCGATTGACCTTTCGCTTATCTGCCGAGCTAATCTAAGGTGAGTTCACACTTCTTTACAAAGCATGGGATTCCTAGGGGTTGGGAATGGGTTAAGGAATAGGGATTCCTCGTCCTGTTGGGATGTGTTCAGGAATGTGAATTCCTCGTCCTGTTGAGACGGATTTAGATTTACTAGACTAGAACTCTATCAACGAAGTCCCTCCTTTTCTATCGACTTAATCGCCGAGGCCAATGGCGAACAGGTCATTAGTTAAATATCGCTATTAGGTTTAACAAACCTCACACCGTGTCGTAGAGGACGGGTGTGGACTAATGGACTATGGCACGTCGGTGATGATAGACACCAACGCTAGGGCACATAAACATGACGAACGTTAGTAGTCGATATGGTAACGAGTCTGGTAGTTTAAAACATGGGGTAGCCCCCACGGCCGAAGTGCCAGGCTGGATAGCCAAAGATTGAGAACATAGGGTAGCCCCCACGGCTGGAATGGCCGAAGTGAAAATGGATTAACAAATGAACGTTTACGAAACTATGGGGTAACCCCCACAGCTAGATAGTTGGTTAAGATTAAACTATGTTTTTGGAACAACTCTAAAATGGACAACCAACTGTGAACTCGCTCAACTTTGTTGTTGACTCGTTACTACATGCTTTACAGGTCACTAGGTTTAGCAGGAGCTTGCATGGGGAAGAGTCGTTGTGGAGCATGGACATTAAGTGTTCATGATAAACTTAAATACTATGAATTTATAATTTGGGTTTTGAACTATTTGCTTCCGCTAGTAACATAGACTTATTAAAGTGTTTTTGGACTCCAATTATATTGTGTGGTTGAACTTTTAATACTTTACTATGTTGTTCAATATGATTGGTGGCTTGATCCTGGTCATGTCACACTTCCATGCGGTGATACTCCGCGTGTGGATTTTGGGGGTGTGACAGATTGGTATCAGAGCCATTGGTTATAGTGAACTCAGTTTTAAGAAGGGAAAAAGTTTTGATAAAACCAGACTATAACCTGTACAGTGCTCAACGATCCACAACGACGCTTCGCTCCACGTGCAAGGCTCAACACTATAGGTGATATGATTTATGTTTATATTGCCTACTTGCTAGTTACATAGTACTTTGCTCATGGTATGCTTAGTTAGTATAACAACTGTTGCTTGAACTCTGTGTGCTTACTCTCTTCTGTCCCTCCACATTTACACACATGCGCGACACTTTTCTTACTTCTGTTTCCTTCGATGTGAAGATCATGAGTGGATGCCTGAACTTGACTCAAGCCCAACTGACGGCACTAATCAATGAACGAGTTGCTGAGGCACTCGCAGCTGTCCCTGCAGGAGGTATAACCTGCCATTTCGACCTATCCTAGGATGTTTAGATCCTACTCTCACGAACCAAACCTCGTGCTTAATCTTGTCTTTTCTTTCTCGCGCGACAGGTCAGCCTGCTCAGCCTCCCGCGTGTACGTTCAAGACCTTTATGGACTCTAGACCTAGTACCTTCAGTGGTACAGAAGGAGCTGTAGGTCTCCTCCACTGGTTTGAGAAGCTCGAATCTGTCTTTGAGATGTGTGAATGCCCTGAGGCTTGTAGGGTAAAGTTTGCTACTGGAACACTCGAGGGTGCTGCATTAACCTGGTGGAAAGCACAGGTCCAACTGCTAGGGCTGGCGGTTGCTAATGCCACCCCATGGAACGGTTTCAAAGAACTAATCAAAGAAGAGTACTGTAGTCGTGACGACATTCACAAGCTGGAGGTAGAGTTCTTCAACTTGAAGATGACGGGGTCAGAAATTGAAGCGTACACTAAAAGATCGAACGAGTTGGCTATCTTGTGTCCTATTATGGTAGACCCTCCCATCAAACGTATCAAGCTGTATCTCAAGGGTTTGGTGCCAGAAATTCAAAGTCACGTGACCTCAGCTAATCTTGGCACCATTCAGCAAATCATCAAGTTGGCTCATCGTCTCACTGATCAGGCGGTGGAGCAGAACAGGTTACCAAAGCGTATTAGTGCTACTACCTCTGATACTCCCATCGATAACAAGCGTAAATGGGATGGAAATTCAAGCAAAGGTTCAACTTCTGTTCAATCTCAGTCACAGCAGCGAAGGACTGAGGACTATAGGAGCCCCAGTCAGCAGTCTTCTGGAAGTCAGGGGCAGGGTGGATACAAGGGGAATCACCCCAAATGTAATCGCTGTAACTTGCACCATAGCGGACCATGTAGTAGAGGCAGCTGTCATCGGTGCAACAAGCCTGGTCACATTGCAAGAGATTGTAGGAGTCAGTTTCCCGCGAATCAGAATCGGCAACAACAGCGAGCCCCACCAAACCAACGCCAGCAGCAGCAGCAACAACAAGGTAACAACAAAGGGTGCTTTCAATGTGGTGCCGAAGGCCACTTCAAGAAAGACTGTCCCCAGCTAAACCAAAATCAGAACAACAATAATAACAACCAGGGGAATGGAAACAACGGGGGTAACAACGGCAATGGTGCCAGGGGTCGTGTTTTTGTGATTGGACAAGGTGATGCAAGGAACGATCCCAACGTTGTGACGGGTAAGTTCCTACTGGACGACTTTTATGTTACTATTTTATTTGATTCGGGTGCCGAAACTAGCTACGTGTCCTTAAAAGTTAGTCAAATGCTTAAGCGTACCCCAACACTTTTGAACACCAAGCACACTGTAGAACTAGCTAATGGTAAGAGTTTAGAGGCCACACACGTAGTCAAGGGTTGTAATCTTGTTCTTGCTGGTCAGACCTTCTCTATCGACCTCATTCCTATCGTTCTGGGTAGTTTTGACGTTGTCATTGGGATGGATTGGTTATCCCAACACCAAGCAGAGATTCTTTGCAACGAGAAGATTGTCCGTATTCCTCGTTCAGGAGATGGACCTCTCATGATTCCTGGCGACAAGAGTGGTGCTGTTGTGAGCATCATCTCTTTCCTTAAGGCCCAAGTGTTTGCGAAAGGGCCACACTGCTATTTTGGCTCTCGTTACTGACACCTCGAAGAAAGAGAAGAAGATAGAAGATTTCCCGATCGTACGTGACTTTCCTGAGGTATTCCCTGAGGAATTACTTGGTCTTCCGCCTCATCGTCAAGTCGAGTTTCAAATCGAGCTAGCTCCTGGAGCAGCGCCCATAGCTCGAGCACCTTATCGTTTAGCCCCATCAGAACTTGAAGAACTGTCCACGCAACTACAAGAGCTCTTGGACAAAGGTTTCATTCGTCCTAGCTCTTCGCCCTGGGGAGCTCCAGTGCTATTCGTGAAGAAGAAAGACGGTACCTTTAGAATGTGTATTGACTATCGTGAACTCAACAACGTGACCATGAAGAATCGCTATCCTCTTCCACGTATTGATGACCTATTCGACCAGCTGCAAGGGTCGAGTTTCTATTCAAAGATTGACCTGAGATCGGGATATCACCAGCTGAGAGTCCGAGAAGAGGACGTCTCCAAAACAGCATTTAGAACTCGTTATGGGCACTACGAGTTTTTGGTCATGCCATTCGGGTTGACAAACGCACCGGCGGTCTTCATGGATCTTATGAATAGAGTGTGCAAACCTTACCTGGATAAGTTCGTTATAGTTTTCATCGACGACATCCTGATCTATTCTAAGAGTCAGGAGGAGCACGAGCAGCATCTATGACTTATTTTGGAACTCCTTCGAACATAACAACTTTATGCCAAATTTTCAAAATGTGACTTCTGGCTTCGTGAAGTCCATTTTCTAGGCCATGTGGTAAACAAGGATGGGATTCATGTTGATCCGTCCAAGGTAGACTCGATCAAGAATTGGTCTGCACCCCGTACACCAACAGAAATCTGCCAATTCTTGGGTTTGGCAGGTTACTACAGAAGGTTTATCAAGGATTTCTCCAAGATTGCGCAACCTCTCACCTCATTAACTCAGAAAGGTGTCACCTACCGTTGGGGTGATGCACAGGAATCGGCATTTCAGCACTTAAAGGATAGACTTTGTAGCGCGCCTATCCTCTCATTGCCTGAAGGCACGGATGATTTTGTGGTTTATTGCGACGCGTCCATCCAAGGACTTGGGTGCGTGTTGATGCAACGTGACAAGGTCATTGCTTACGTATCACGTCAACTTAAGGTTCACGAAAGGAACTACACTATGCACGACTTGGAGTTGGGAGCAGTGGTTTTTGCTCTTAAGATATGGAGACATTACCTGTACGGGACCAGGTGCACCATTTATACCGATCACAGGAGTCTCGAGCATATCTTCAAGCAAAAGGAGTTAAACATGCGACAACGTCGATGGGTCGAGCTCTTGAATGATTATGAATGCGCGATCAAGTACCATCCGGGCAAAGCCAATGTTGTGGCCGACGCCCTCACTCGAAAGGATACTACACCTAAGCGTGTGCGAGCGTTACAACTTACCATCCAATCTAGTCTTCCTACTCAGATACGAGATGCTCAGGTTGAAGCATTAAAAGCAGAAAACATCAGGGCTGAATCCTTACGAGGATCGAGGAAACGGTTAGAACAAAAGGAAGACGGCGCTTACTACGTAACATGGCGCATTTGGGTCCCACTTTATTGAAACTTACGCGAACTTGTGATGGAGGAAGCGCACAAGTCTCGTTACTCAGTACATCCTGATTCGGATAAGATGTACCACGACTTGAAAACTACGTATTGGTGGCCTAGCATGAAAGCCCATATAGCAACCTACGTCAGTAAATGTTTGACTTGTGCGAGAGTCAAGAGTGAATATCAGAAACCATCAGGCCTACTCCAACAACCAGAGATACCAAAATGGAAATGGGAGCTAATTTCCATGGATTTCGTTACTGGCCTACCTAGATCTCAGCGCGGAAATGACACTATCTGGGTGATAGTGGATCGACTGACCAAGTCTGCACACTTTTTGGCTATCAAAGAAACAGACAAGTTTTCTACTTTAGCAGACGTTTACTTGAAGGAAGTGGTTTCGAGGCACGGGGTGCCAACCTCTATCATATCTGACCGTGATGCGTGTTTTACTTCTGAACTGTGGCAAGCAATGCATAAGTCTTTTGGCTCTCGATTAGATATGAGCACATCATATCACCCGCAAACGGATGGGCAGTCTGAACGCACCATCCAAACCCTTGAAGACATGCTTAGGGCATGTGTAATCGACTTTGGTAACGGCTGGGAAAAGCATCTCCCCTTAGTGGAGTTCTCGTATAATAACAGTTACCACACCAGTATTCAGGTCGCTCCATTTGAGGCATTGTACGGACGTAAATGCCGATCACCTCTTTGCTGGGCAGAGGTTGGTGATAGCCAGATCACTGGCCCAGAACTTGTGGTAGACACAACAGAAAGGATTGCTCAAATACGACAACGAATGGCGGCAGCTCGTGACCGTCAGAAAAGCTACGCTGATAAGCGCAGGAAACCACTCGAGTTCCAGGTTGGGGATCGAGTGCTACTCAAAGTCTCACCTTGGAAAGGTGTTGTTCGTTTTGGTAAACGAGGCAAACTCAACCCGCGATACGTTGGACCATTCGACATCATAGAGAAAATAGGCAAGGTGGCCTACAAACTAAACTTGCCAGCAGAACTCGGTGGAGTTCACAACGTTTTCCACGTGTCGAATCTAAAGAAGTGTCTGTCAGATGAGACCCTCATAGTTCCTTTGAAGGAACTCACTATCGACGATCAGTTGCGATTTGTTGAGGAACCAGTAGAGATAACTGACCGGGATGTTAAGGTTCTCAAGCGTACTAGAATACCTCTTGTTCGAGTTCGTTGGAGTCGTGGCCCAGAGTTCACCTGGGAACGCGAAGACCAAATGAAACACAAGTATCCCCAGTTGTTCGTGAACAGTGAAACAACTACTGAGGCTGAAGCTACTGCGGAATTTCGGGACGAAATTCCAAACCAATGGGGGAAGGATGTGACACCCCAGGAAAACCAGGATACCATGCAACTTAACTAGCTTCCTCAGTGAGTACGTGCTAAATTTCGGGACAAAATTTCTTTCAACTTGGGGATAATGTGACAACTCGTATTTCAGAACCTATCTTTGTGCTTAGTGTAACATGTTTGAACGCTACGTCAATATGTGATGCATTGATTTAATCGAATGCTATGTTATGTGTTTATGTTTTGTTATATTAAAATGTGAATATGCAAACCTGGTCACACAACCCAACCCAATCGCACAAGCCCAAGTTGGGCCATGCACCTCTTCTCGTCACATCTCTCTCGACCCACATCCGTATTCGAATCCCAAGGGCAGCCCATGATGGGTTCGGCCCACCTCTCATACGCATAACCTCATGAGGAGGTTATACACTTCTCATTATTTTCAAATCACACAACACACGTAAAACCCTAGCTCTCCTCTTCTCTCTCTTGTTCGACGGCTGTCCCATCATTCGAAGTCCTCCTATCTCGATCAAGATAGCCCTTTGATTTCTGGTTAGTGTTTCACCTTTATTAGTTATCATGATTTCGATTGCTATGATTTTTAGACGATAACTAGGATTCATGTTAGTAGTAATGTTGATAGTTATTGGAATCATGAAGTTGAGATGTTTGTATGTGATGATGGGAACTGTTTTTGGTTGATGGATCGAATGATGTCATATGTTAACCTAGAACCGATTGCATGTAAAGGGATTTGATTTTGATTGGGTGTTAATCGATTAACTTGATTTTGGCATGAGAAATTGTATGGTGAATTAGGTTGCATATTGGTACTCGAATTCTATAATCTGATAATCTGATTTTATTCCTTGCATGATGATTTAGTGTTCATGATTTGGATGTATTAGGGTTCATAAGAATTAATGGGCAAATGCTTAATTTGATCAAAGATATGCATGATTGAAACTGTTAGTGTTGTTAATTGATAAATTTCATAATTGGAAACCATTGAATGATTGTAACTGAATCGAATAATGGAAACAATGTAACTGATTAGCATAATATTCGGATAATAAAACGAATCGCACAAGTCACACGAAACATGATTCACACAAGTGTGCATGAACCACACGAAACCTGTTTCGTGTAAGGGATCGATCGCACAAGCTGGGATTCCATATAATACAACTGTTCATAGCACATTGTACAACCTAGGATTGCATGATCGCACAAGACTTGTGGATCGCACAAGACAGTGCCGATCGCACAAGCCTTGGGCCACACACACCGACGTTTGAAGTTGATAAGCTATTGGGCCATCTAGCCCAACTCAATCGCACAAGTAATTCGAGTTGCACAAGATTTAATGGATCATACAAGTCAACTGTTGTTTAATTAGTTGGGCTGTTTAAACTGTTGGGCCGAGGATGTTTTGGGCCGGGAAAGGTTCCAATCGCACAACCCGTTGTGAGTCGCACAAGGTTGTGCTGGACGCACAACAGGTTGGGCCGATTGTTTATTGGGCTAATGAGCTTGAGCGAGCCCAATCATCTGAGTCGCACAAGTTGGACATAATATGTACTTGACTGTTAATATGATCTACGTGTTTGCCATGATCAATACGTGTTCATAACCTGTTAGCTTATGTGTAAACTTATGTGCACTACTCGAACTTAGACCTGACTTGTACCGTAACCATGTTAGGACGTGGTTGACCCCTAGCAACTCGATTGACCTTTTGCTTATCTGCCGAGCTGATCTAAGGTGAGTTCACACTTCTTTACAAAGCATGGGATTCCCAGGGGTTGGGAATGGGTTAAGGAATATGGATTCCTCGTCCTGTTGGGATGTGTTCAGGAATGTGAATTCCTCGTCCTGTTGAGACGGATTTAGATTTACTAGACTAGAACTCTATCAACGAAGTCCCTCCTTTTGTATCGACTTAATCGCCGAGGCCAATGGCGAACGGGTCATTAGTTAAATAGCGCTATTAGGTTTAACAAACCTCACACCGTGCCGCAGAGGACGGGCGTGGACTAATGGACTATGGCACGTCGGTGATGATAGACACCTACGCTAGGGTACATAAACATGACGAACGTTAGTAGTCGATATGGTAACGAGTCTGGTAGTTTAAAACATGGGGTAGCCCCCACGGCCGAAGTGCCGGGCTGGATAGCCAAAGATTGAGAACATAGGGTAGCCCCCACGGCTGGAATGGCCGAAGTGAAAATGGATTAACAAATGAACGTTTACGAAACTATGGGGTAACCCCCACAGCTAGATAGCCGGTTAAGATTAAACTATGTTTTTGGAACAACTCTAAAATGGACAACCAACTGTGAACTCGCTCATCTTTGTTGTTGACTTGTTACTACATGCTTTGCAGGTCACTAGGTTTAGCAGGAGCTTGCATGGGGAAGAGTCGTTGTGGAGCATGGACATTGAGTGTTCATGATAAACTTAAACACTATGAATTTATGATTTGGGTTTTGAACTATTTGCATCCGCTGGTAACTTAGACTTATTAAAGTGTTTTTGGACACCAATTATATAGTGTGGTTGAACTTTTAATACTTTACTATATTGTTCAATATGATTGGTGGCTTGATCCTGGTCATGTCACGCCTCCATGCGGTGTTACTCCGCGTGTGGATTTTAGGGGTGTGACACGTGGTATATCCAACATGGAAAGGGTGGTATGGGTCTGATAACGGCATGACATTGGGCGAAGACCACAGAAATGGCTCGCCCAAGGGTACAAAAGGTGATGTAGTACGAGGAAGCTGAGGCATGAATGGTACAGCTGACGACATAGGCGGGACAAAAGCAGGCTGCTGTCTCAACGAACCCTCCCCAGGACGAGGTGGAGGAATGTCCTGGAGAAAAGTGATAGGAAGGTCTGTGCGATGGATATCTGACACATGGGGAAAATGAGGGGCAACATCAATCGGTGCGGAGATGGGTGCATGAGAGGGAGTGACTGGTCTAACATATGGGGGATAATCGTCATCATCAACCCACCCGTTGTGGGTGTCAGCAAATCTAGGATCGATGTAGGCGGCAAACAGAGCATGGTCATCGAGCATAAGGAATGGATCAGGTAATATCGGTGCAATATCAGGTATCTCAGCAAAGATAGGGTCAGCTGGGGCTAGATCTAGATCAGCGGGTACAACAAGGGGCTGGTCGATAGGAGCAACAGGAGCCTCTAGGGGCTGATCCTCGTGTACAAGCCCAATCTCGTGATCTGGGTCAAGACCGTGAGGAGAAACAGGGGCCTCGAATGGCTGCTCATCAGGAGCATGGTCCATTTCATGCTCGACGTCATCAGCAAGGTCAAACTCATGGTCGGGGTCATCAGCAAGGTCGAAATCATGATCGGATGCGGCTGACATGGCCATATCGGAATCTGAGTCGGTGGGGTATCGCTGTAACCCCAGCGCGTGGAGAGTAGAAGATGCTACTGACTTGAAAGATTCTGTACCAGAAGAATCAGAAGGAACCTCCATAACCGGACCCTCAATGATAGGAATAACGAGATCATCAACAAGTGGCAGATCCTCTACAGGAACTGCAGCAAGGGGTACGGGAGCAGGGATCTCAGTAAGAGGTAGATCCCCGACTAGAATACCATCAGCGAGCTGAACATCGTCTCCGACATCCGGCAAAGCAAAAGGCTGGAAGTCGTCATCATCACTGCTGTCAGTATCAGATGTATAAATCTCGGGATCTGTGGGCATCGGATCATCTGAATCTACTGCTACGGGGTCTAGTGCGCCAGAAACTCCACTCGAAGAAGACATGATGTCTGTAACAAAACAATCACGACAATTGCACATATATCAACATATAATCAAATAAGCAAGTAAGTCACAATAATGTAAGCAAGTAATCGTCCTAGTCTTCCCCAGACTATCCCACCCAGTCTCTTAGACTAAACTCCCTGGTCTCTAAAACCACCTCCCTGGTCTCTAAGACCAACTTTCCCAGTCTCTAAGACTAAACTTCCCTCAGTCTCTAAGACTGATCCTCCCTCAGTCTCTAAGACTGAACCTCCCCAGCCTCTAAGGCTGCACTCCCCCGTCTCTAACACTGAAATATGAATTTTGAAATATGTATTTGTGCCTTTTTGTTTGTAAAATGTTTGTACCCTGGATCTGGACGTTTTGTGTATGCAATGTAAAAATGTTTTCGTGAGACCCCTGATGATCATAGTCTAGACTCGAGAGAGAATCCTAGTTCGCTATGATCGAGGCTCTGATACCAAGCTGTCACACCCTGGCTTTTGCGGAAGCTTGGGTTTATTTGGTGTGACTTCTTAATACCATAGCAACAATCATAACAATGCTATATGAATAAAACAGAAGATTTTCACCCATTAATTAAGTCTTAGAAAATACCATACATACTTGTCTTGAAAATGTTGTTACCAAAATAAATTACAAACCATGAAACTGTTTAACCGAGTTCATAAGACTCGATAAAGACTTAAAATAAAACGAGGTTTGGGGACGTGTGACCCGTCCAGGAAAGGGTTACACCTCCAAAACCCTACAACTCTAGATGATATCTTTATTTAGTACGCAGCTTGACACATATGCAGACACTTGCCAGATCCGATTAATTCCCTGAAATACACGTAGTTTGAAAAATCAACAAAAAGTTGAGCGAGTTCATGTGTATGTGAGTATGTATAAACCCTTGAAATATGTCTGTATGTATGAAAGTCCCTGGTATGTAGCAATAAGGAAAAAGAGATCACCAATGGTTTGCAAGGCCATTGATATGTGTGAAGTGATGTAGGAAAACTCAAACCTAGCGGAGTTGCACTGGGCTTCCGGCTGTAAGACACAGTCACCACTATGGGCCGCCCCGGCCTCATGGGTGTGGGCTCGCTACACCCAAATAGATCTATCACTCATGTCCCTCGGTCCTACGACGAGGATTAATGGCCTTAAGTATCCGCCTACCCACTCACATGATCTAAGTAGTATGCTCTCCTTAAGCTAACCATACCGTGTATAAAAATGTCTGTATAATTGTAACATGTATTTCACCCCCGAAGTATAAAACTGAAAACAGTTAAAAGAAAAGGGGGACATGAACTCACCGTAGTTCGTCTCCTGTGCTCGTACCCAAACCTTGTCAGCTACACGATAACCTACACCGTACTAATGTCTGTTAGACGAATGGGCCGTGCCTTGCTTTTGTATTTACTGTTTGAGTTACGTTACTTTGATATCAATCCAAGTTATAACTTATTGTTAAAATAATAATAATTATTTTAACTTACATTATATTTTTAGGTCTTGAAATAATAGTTAGACAACTACTTCGTATTCATACTTCTCAAGTATTTTATGTGCGTATTTCCTTCCCAAGGATGGGGGTATTTTATACATGTATCTTTGTGATTTAAAGTCTTGATATTATGTGCTCTTAAGTCCCACTTAACAAAAAAATATACGATAACTTAGTTGTCAAAAAAATAATGTGTTTCCAAGAAAATAAACATTTGTCCCAAAATTTATATATTCTCCAAATATACTAGAAAAATATATCATAACTTCTCAAAATAATATATTTTCTACTTGTCCAAAATATGTCATACTTCGTGACAAAATCATATTTTTCGTTATCCATCAAGAATATGCTTGTAACGGTATTTTGTTAAGTTATATTATTTTTCTCTAAGTAATATAACTAGTTCCCAAATCATACAAATATTCACACAAGCGTTTTAGTATAAAATATATATTCTAAATATATATTTGTCCGCTTTTATTTATGAAAACCCACCTCCGACACTATGAAATATTGTAACAAAACTTATGGCGAAGTTTACTTTTGAAAAACAAAGTTAAAAGTATGCTTGTAACACTTGTTTGGAAAATATTTTCTAAGTGTTGAAATTTTAGGAAATTTTGCCAGAGTTTCCTTTGTAAACGGAGGTGTCCATGCTATATAGCATATCATTTTCTTTTCCAAAAACCAATCAACAATCAATTCTTAAACAATGTTACATCACCAAGAACGAAAACTATGTGCGTTACATATTAATCATGAACTTGATATATTCCGAAAATGCGTAGTAACTTGGTAAAGCTTTTAGTGGACTTAGTTACCTTCCAAAGCGTATTTATTTCTTTAGAAATCATTTTCTTAAAAGAGTTTAGTGTTTACAACTTGTGAACAACTTTTACAAATATTAACCTTTTGAACTTTTCTTGTAAATAAAATGTTTTCACACTTGTTTTAGTTCTAAAAATGGTGTAAGTGTATGTAAAGTCATGATTTTCCAAAAATCGATTCTCTAACTTGGTTTATTTAGAAAAGTCTTTTGTAAAACTTGGATCTACATGTTCATCAACTTACTTTGTTCACTTATATTTCAAGAAAATCGTTTTCTATCAAGTTCATGCTTAGACTTAGAAGATGATTACTCTATATATATCATATAATCACCTTCTAGTCTTGTTAAATCATATTTCTAAACATCATTTAACAAGATCCATATGGCGATTATCTTCACATAACCAAGAATCATCATGCAATCAACAACATAATCACTACAATATCCTACTAACAACATTTCATCTTCATGTAAACTTTTATGTTCAAGTTTCTTGTTTAAACCCTTTTATTGTTCTTGTAAATTTCAACATACCATAACTTTTAACTACTCAAATTAGAAGTAAACCAAGGTAAAACAAGGACTTACAACTAGCACAAGGCTAGGGAAGATCTCTAGTGAAAAGATGATGAAATGTGGTGTGAAAAAGCAAGAAAGGAAGCTCCTTGATGATCCACAAGCTACAATCTTCACAAGGCACCTTCTAGCATATGAATGAAGCTTAAAAATGGAAGAAGATGGTGATGTTAAGGTGGTGATGGTGGCGGTTATGGTGAGGCCGAGAGGAGGGGAGAGAGTGAGGGATGAGGGTGTGAAGTGATAAGGAATGGTGTAGTGATCTTACACCATACTTATAAGTCCTTTCTCTAATATTTTGGCAACAACAACAAGCAATGATCTAATATAAAATTAGGATTAAATCTAGGAGTAAGATGTGAAGTATGGTGGGGATGTTTGTGGGTCCCCTTGGGTGACTGAAATCGGGTATGGGGGGGGGGGGGGTTAGATGTAAAAATTTGATGGTAAAAGGTAAATACTAGTTAACTTTCAAGTATATACTTTCATATGTAAGTTAGTTGATATTTAGGGGGGTGTTATGGTGTACGGGGATCATGACTAGCCAAGAAATAATAAAACAATGTGTTTGGCAAAATTTTAGTGTTCCGGGTAATGTCCGGTTATTCGGTTGGATACCGTTTCGTTAAAGTGCTTAATTATTCCGTAAAGCGTCTTTTATATAACTTTTTGTAACCCTTTTAATTCCCGGCACTTAGGAAAGCATACATGACCATTCTGCCATATTTTTGCACCTTACTAGCATGTTAAATGCTGAATTTTTGATAAATAATGCAGAATTCTGCATTATTAGTGGGTTTTAGGCACTTCCCGGTACTTTAACTATCACCTAGAGACGCAGTTTTATGGTCCTCACTTCCCTACACTCCATACTAGTGTAATACCCTGTCTCTGGCTCATACTGGCCTCAAAAAGTTGTCCGTCTATGTGCTGGCATTGTCAGCATGTTTCTGAATTATCCGTTCAGTGTGCTAACTGTGCTTTGTGCATCAAATTTGTCACTAAAGTTTGTATGTAATAAATGGAGTGACTGTATGAAATATGATGCATATGTATGTATGATACAAAAATCATAAAGCAATTTAAATCGTCAGTTGTAATCAAGCACAGTCATTAAGCACGTAATTAAATTAATTAATTATACGGTACCTGTAATTGTGAGGGTTGTCACAAGTATTTCTTGCTGATAAATCTTTTTTAAAACACGTTTCAGGTAACAAAATGTGAAAGCCAATAGAAGCCAGCTGGAGAGCACTGAAGGCTTGGAAAAGTGGCTTTAAAAGTTACCTAAACAAGAAAGAAGTTTTATTTCAATAAATTAGGGTTTATCCCTATAAACATTATAATGGAAACTTGGGTTTTTTTCCATGTATTTATTATTTATAAAAATATGGTGTTTTACTCTGATAAACTATTTCCTAACTACGGTCCTGATGTAAAATTCCGCTGCCAAATTAATAAACACCGATACCACTAATCTGAACTTCGCGGCCGCCCGCTCCCGGGGCAGGGGTTAAGTGTGACATTTGTGCCTCTACGACCATCATACAAATACAAATCCAATGAAATCTTGTGTTTCATTCTTGGGATTTGTACAATTTCATGTGACATTCACACATATCAATTCTTGTTCGATTTCGAGCTCTTAATCGCTTTCTAGAAAGTTATACGCAAACTATTACGTAAAAGTAATCAGTTTAATGTGACAAACACTCCAGAATAGTGACATATGCTTAACATACCTTAAATAACCTTTATATAACTTAAAAATAAGTTTTGAAGGGTTTGGTGTGTCAAAAACAAATTTATTCGATCGCAGGGACTATTTGCGACAAACTACAAAAGTATGCCGATTCGTATAGCAACGTACACTCTGGAACAATATCATAAGCTAAACGTACCATAAATATCCTTTACATAGCTTAGAAATAAGCTTTGAAGGGTTCGGTATGCAAAAAATACGCTTATTTGATCATCAGGGACTAAAAGCGTCAAAAACAACATAAGTTTGCATTTACGCGCATATCTTACGTTCTGAACATATCCGGACATCCAAATATTTTTTAATCACTAAAATATTGTATTTTAGTGATTGGAATGCAAAAATACTATTCGTCGTGTAATTTGGATCGTTTTTCGCGTCCGTTCGAGTTTCGTCGTAATTAACCGAATAACGTGACCGTACGACCAAACGAACTGACATCCATGATATTTTCAAACATATTTCAAGTCCCCTATGCTTTAACATCCTTGTAGAGCCTTGAAATGGGGTTAACGGGGGTTAAATGCATCAAAAACCAAGTTTCTAGCATTCAGGGACCTGTTTTGACAAATTTGAAAGTCTGACCTGTAGTCTGGCTCGCCTGGGGCGAAGGCTGAAGCCTATGTCTTCATGGCCCACAAGAGCTGGAGCTGGCATATTCAATGAATCCTTCAAAACAGCCTGTTCCCCGTGGTTTTAACCATTGTTTTTGCATACTATGGACTGGTTTAAGTATTCCCCAAGTTGCCTAATCAGTGTACAACAAGTGTAAAGCCAAGATCATCTTTAAAAACACTTGGAATGATCCTATTGATTCAAGAAATCTATAAATAGCAAGGGGTTTTCAACATTTTTCCTTGATCCTTTGATCTTTCCACTGTAATCTGCTCTAAGTGGAGCTATTCACATAGTTGAAAACCACCTACCTGAGCATTCTTGAGTTCTTTTTCCAAGCTTGGACTCTTGTAAGTGTTCTTTCATGCATGGTTATGTATTTCAAGCAAGAAAGTCAAACAGTGTTTGACTTTCATCTTTGACCATGAATTGGTCAAGACAAAGTTCGTTTGAACTTTGCAACGTGAGCGTAATCACGATGGTTATAGTCCCTTGTGACTATACCTACTGATTACCACGTTGACTAGTCGAAGTGACGAGTCAAAGTTTCGATCAAAATGCACGATTATGTGCATTTTGTGACGAAACTATTTTCGGGTATCAAAACACTTTGTTTTGATATCAAATCAGTTTTCTAACTTAGTTAAACATGTTTTAACATGTTTAACCCGTCACTTTTATTCTAGTGCTTATATAGGGTCGTAAGTTAAGCGGTCTTGACAACCGCTTAGACTTTCAAACCCGACCCGATTGGTTGATCGTTAGGATCCGACCAAACATATTTTCTGACCATAGTTGTATAGGGAATAACCTTCCGAGGTTATACCTTATGGTCACATTGTTTGATTAGTTGTATGATAGGTAGTTTATATGTCTTAGGAAAATGACCAAAATACCCTTTTCATGCATAATTTGAATTTAAGCATATGTAACTTAATTTTTGACACTTAAACTGATTATGCAATGTTATTTAAATATGTTAGGGCATATAATACTTGTCATAGGACTAGTTAGACCCTCCGAGCGCGCTTTCACGTAAATGACGCGTTAACATAGCGTAGATTACCTTAAAGGGTCATAGCGGGTCAAAAGCACTTAGGATAGGCATCAATTCAGAATGTAGGCTTGTTTAAACCATATCACATGAGTTCCAATACTCATTTGGTTTACGAGACCTCATTCTACCCGATCTCCTGATTTAGGTGTCGATTTATTAACATAGCGATCCGATACTAGGTGCCACTTCATTCCTTGATTACCGGAGCTTGTTAGTTCACTAATTCAAGGATACCTTGCAATCACAAATGAGTACATAGTTCCCCTATTTTACTGCTTTCAATTGTTTTAGGGTGATTCATATGTGCTAAACGATTTCGATGTTTCAAAAACGAATACTATGGTTTATATTAAAGATAACGATTTCAATAATGTGAACGAATTTGTTGGTACGTTAATACATAATGAATGACATTCATTAACAATGATCAACCCGACCAGTAGTATGTTATGGTACCATAGGATCTGACAAATCCTGTTATCGGACTATCGCCATGGTTTTGTATGGGGGTAATGTGGGTGACGACTGAACCTGATGATTGTTAACTTACCCTTTGGTGGTTTGTTAATACAAGTTGTACGATGGACAAGTCACACAGGTTTGAATGTATTCAACGAGATGACCAAAAGTTAGTTTTCACAATTAAAACATGAACTATTTGAACGATTGGAACGATTTGAACGATTGGAATGATTTGAACTATTTGAACGAATTGAACAATTTTGGATGATTGGTTTATGGTAAGTGATTAGATAACGGGACAAGTGTAATGTCATAAAAGCTTGGTGGATACGCCGATGGTACTTCCTATGTATAAGTGCTTTTACCACATTACATGTCGTAGCGTTATCTAGATCACTTGGACAAATGTTTTCAAACAATGACACACAACGAGGTTTACTTAAAGATATAAACCATATGAGTTTTCATACAGAACGATTTACTACTTGGTTTTACAAAAACAAAAGTTTTTCAGTCAAGATTCATGGCTATAATGGTTTTGGTTTACTTAAATCATCTTGTAAAGATGATAAAATATATTGCAATATCAAACACTTTTTGGTTTCAAAGTACATACTCGAAAACTCTAGTAGTTGGACGAGGTATTGCAAAAACAAATGTTTCAGGTGCTGTTGTATGATGATGTTTGATGATGATTATGATGCATGCTCACATAGTAATGGACGAGGCCTTAGTGACTTAATAACAATGAAGGACAATATGTTTATGTTTTGCTTTTAAATTCCGATACAATGTAATAAACTTAATTCAATAAAAAGAAACTTCAATCTATGTGTTGTGAAACAATGATTCTGTTACGACACTCCCCGACATTTTCGCAGCGGTTTTGTTGTTTTAACGCGGTCGGGGTGTGACAGAAGAGTTGGTATCAGAGCTCATGATTATAGGGAATTAAGTTATTAGTAATGCTTTGACCTAGACTATAACCTTCCTAGGACCCTAACGCGAGTTTACTTGTGTTTAGATTCTAAAACAATACCGTCACCTATCTTTAGGTGACAACCACAACAAGAACACAAATTACAAATCTGTTTTGAAAATCAATCATCTATTCTTAGATAATCTGTTTTAAGGTTTTGAACCTTCAAACTTTTCAAAATCTCGTCAAAGTTTGGGTCTTATAATGTGAACACGTGCAATCTGGAAGGGTGGGTGCCTGTACCTCGAGTTTTCTGTCTAAGGCTAGAGTGTTCGGACAAATCCGCAGTATCGGACCAGTCACTCTTACCTGGGAACTCTTGGGGTGAGTGCCCACTTATAGGCTATAGCATGTCTTCGCGATACATTATTATGACCCATTTACTTTGATTAGTCACCCTGTCATTTGTTTGCTTTAGGTAACGAACAAATGATCACAATCCTTATGCTTTGTCGATATATTTAAACATTCTGTTTTGAT
Organism: Helianthus tuberosus; assembly: GCA_030545235.1. Lineage (NCBI taxonomy): Eukaryota > Viridiplantae > Streptophyta > Magnoliopsida > Asterales > Asteraceae > Helianthus > Helianthus tuberosus. The sequence continues at coordinate 81,317,338 of CM060417.1, read as the reverse complement.
TATTCGATAACATCTCACTTGTTTTCTCTCATATTTTCCACTATCTTTAGAATGCCTCCTCATCGCAGTGATACTTAAAGGTTCGAACTGGCTGCTGCAATTGCCCAACAACTAAACATAGTACTTCGTGGGACCATTGAGCTAGCTGTTGCCATGTCTCATCTCAAGGATGAAACTACTCCAGAGGCACCTAAGAAGACTAAAGCCAAGCCTTCGAGAAAATCAAAGAAGCGTAAAGCTTCAAGGAATCTTACAACGATTGCCCCACTTCTGCTTAACCAAGTGGGACCTAGCCAGGTGGCAAGACCACCAGCTAAGAAGCCATACAGAGGAAAAGCTCCTCTGTGCAATCGATGTAACCGTCATCACTATGCCAATGCCCAATGCCGAAAATGTTCAAACTGTGGACGTTTTGGTCACACAACAAACGTCTATCGTTTTGCTGTTACGCCAAACCAAGCTATGGCAGTTCCTGCTTAATCTATCGCAACTCCTCATGCGATACATGTTTGTCCTAACTACCCACATGGAATCTGCTTCAATTGTGGTCATCTAAACCACTTTAAATAACCTGGTTGACAAATCAAGACTCAACAAATGGGCACAAGATTAACGCTGGCAATATCAAGGCTTCTACTGAAGTCTGGATAAACACTTGAACTTTTATGTTTTCTGTTTCCTTTCTAAGGATCTTGAAACACTTTGGTTGTGCTATAAATAAATTTATTCGTTTTCATTTTATCTACAAAAGCAAATATGATTACATGTATGAATAACATACCCCTACGATACCGACACCAAGGAACCGTGTTCCTTGCAAAACAAACTACTCTCATAGTTCTTCTATTTTTGTGATCACTCGCTTCATAAAAATCCTAAGTACTCGTTTATTCTAAGAAACGAAGTACAAGGTACAAGTTACAACTCTGGACAAATACCCCAAAGTACCACTTTAAATCCTTGCTCGGATATCTAAGGGTACTTTTCATAAGTCCTTAATTGGATTTATGCGATATGTCTATGTACATATCATTACATTCTGGTTTCACGATAATATATAATATATGATTTCAAAACAACATTCATGATTTCAAAAACATTTCATATGGTTTAAAAACATTTTAAACATAGTATATTTTCCCGATATACCAAGTGCATAATTTCAAAAACATCATCCATGTTTTCAAAAACCTCATACATGATTCCAAAGGCATTTCACATGGTTTTAAAACATTTTATAAACATATTTACCTAATATACCTAGTACATGAATTCAAATACATTACATAAGGTTTCAAAAACATATTTTCAAAATCCCATGCACGATTTTCAAGAACACTCTACTAGCATACGTAGTACACGATTTTCAAGAACACTCTACTAGCATATGTAGTACACGATTTTCAAGAACACTCTACTAGCATACGTAGTACACAATTTTCAAGAACATTCTGCTTCGTTTGTCAGCTTAGCATGCCTAGCACATGGGTTTCAAGGATCCTATTTGCTTCATAAACACTACACTTCGTATGTTGACTTAGCATGCCTAGTACAAGGTTTCGAAACATTTCTCACTACACGAATTCCAAATCATTATAGGATCTTCCTATCTTCATGGTTAGATCCTTGTGGATGTTTAAAGCGCATAATCAAAGTCCTTAATTGGATTCTTTGTGTTCTTTAATACGTATGTTACGATTCAATGAGGACAAAACCGAATCCTTATAATATCTTCCTATCTTCATAGCTAGATTCTTGAGGATGTTTAAAGTACTAGTTGAAGTCCATTGATTGGATTCCTAGTGTACTTTAAATGCATATGTACAAATCGACGACCAGTTGATAACAAGTTGGTGACCAAGATGACATTTATGTGGTTATGTGGTTATGTGATTATGTGCTTATGTGTTTATGTGTTTATGAGTGATTCAAATGCTCGCTATCCAAATCCTTGTAGAATCTTCCACATTTTCATATGTTGGATTCTTAAAAAGGATATCCAAAAGTACTATCTTAAATCCTTAATGGGCTTCTATGCCATAGTTAAGACCCCTGGATTTTAAAGTACTATTCCAAAGTTAAAGAGACCCTTTGGTGGTCTAGTTAAAGAGATTGATTCGTCAATATAGTTAAAGAGATCATGTGTTGATCTAGTTAAAAAGACCCTATGGTGGTCTAGTCAAATTATCATAAGTTTATTCGTTTGATTCTATCCCCTACACACTATAAAATAAACTGTGTGGACTGTGCAAAGAATTACGTAATTACGGATGCATACATAATTATGGAATTCAGTGCACAGAAACCACAACAAGTTTTGTCATGTGTTAATTTAAACTAGAAACAAAAGTTATCTATATTCATTTCCGTTTCTGATGAAGTATCCACTGAGGAAAAATGAACTAGCTACTCATTTTTCGCTTCTGAAAGAAATATCCACTGGGAAATGAATAATCTATTCGAGAACCGTATTCATTTTCGTTTCTGATGGAGTATCCACAGAGGAAAATGAGCTATCCGTTCATTTTCGCCTCTGAAGAAATATCCACTGAGGAAAATGAATAAATTCATTCCGTTTCTAGTGAAGTATCCACTGAGGAAAATGAATTGCTCATTCATTTTTGCTTCTAAATAAATATCCACTGAGGGAATGAATAATCCTGTATTGATTTTGTCATTTCCACTTCTGACGAAGTATCCACTGAGGAAAATGAATTATCCATTCATTTTCGCTTCTGAAGAGTATCCATCCGGGAAATGAATAATCTATTCAACAATCTTCATTTCCACTTCTGACGAAGTATCCACTGAGGAAAATGAATTATCCATTCATTTTCGCTTCTAAAGAGTATCCATCGGGGAAATGAATAATCTATTCAACAATCTTCATTTCCACTTCTGACGAAGTATCCACCGAGGAAAATGAATTATCCATTCATTTTCGCTTCCGAAGAATATCCATCTGGGAAATGAATAATCTATTTAACTATCTTTCATTTCCACATCTGACGAAGTATCCACTGAGGAAAATGAATTATCCATTCATTTTCGCTTCTGAAGAATATCCATCGAGGAAATGAATAACCTATTCAACAATTCTTCATTTCTATTTCTGACGAAGTATCTATTGAGGAAAATGAATTATCCATTCATTTTCGCTTCTGAAGAAATAACCATCGAGAAATGAACAGCTTATATATTCATTCATTTCCGTTTCTGATAAAAGTATCCATTGGAGAAAATGAATTATCTATTCATTTCCGCTTTTGAAGAAATATCCATTGGAAATTAATAACCTACTCATCTTTCATTTCCACTTCTAACGAAGAATCCATTGGAGAAAATGAATCATCCACTCATTTTCGCTTCTGCAGAATATCCACTGGGGAAATGAAACACAAATCCTTACAAGATCTTTCTATTTTAATAGTTAGACTCTTAAAGGATACTCACAAAACTATTGGTTGATTTGGTTTTACCATTAATCAAATCCCTCACTCCCACTTCCTACTTTAATCGAGGGAGTATCCAGTAGGAGATGAGCATCATAGTTATAACAGCCCATTCCCACTTCCTGCGTTATCTAAGGAAGCATCCACTAGGGAATGATAAAATTATGCCTTGTGGAGATCCTTGATGTGTTACTCTATGCAAATATATAAACACCCTAGATTCCATGCAAGACAATTGTTTAACACAACTATACAGACAGACTCCTACGAATAAATTTCGAAACGAAATTTCCTAAAGTAGGGGAGACTGTGACATTTGTGCCTCTATGGCCATCATACAAATACGAATCCAATGAAATCTTGTGTTTCATTTTTGGGATTTGTACAATTTCATGTGACATTCACACATATCAATTCTTGTTCGATTTCGAGCTCTTAATCGCTTTCTGGAAAGTTATACGCAAACTATTACGTAAACGTAATCAGTTTAATGTGACAAACACTCCAGAATAGTGACATATGCTTAACATACCTTAAATAACCTTTACATAACTTAGAAATAAGTTTTGAAGTGTTTGGTGTGTCAAAAACAAGTTTATTCGATCGTAGGGACTATTTGCGACAAACTGCAAAAGTCTGCCGATTCGTATAGCAACGTACACTCTAGAACAATATCATAAGCTAAACATACCCTAAATATCCTTTACATAGCTTAGAAATAAGCTTTGAAGGGTTCGGTATGAGAAAAATACGCTTATTTGATCATCAGGGACTAAAAGCGTCAAAAACTGCATAAGTTTGCATTTACGCGCATATCTTACGTTCTGAACATATCCGGACATCCAAAATTTTTGAAATCATTAAAATATTGTATTTTAGTGATTGGAGTGCAAAAATACCATTCGTTGTGTAATTTGGATCGTTTTTCGCGTCTGTTCGAGTTTTGTCGTAATTAACCGAATAACGTGATCGTCGACCAAACGAACCAACATCCGTGATATTTTCAAACATATTTCAAGTCCCCTATGCTTTAACATCATTGTAGAGCTTGAAATGGGGTTAACGGGGGTTAAATGCATCAAAAACCAAGTTTCTAGCATTCAGGGACCTGTTTTGACAAATTTGAAAGTTTGACCTGTAGTCTGGCTCGCCTGGGGCGAAGGCTGAAGCCTATATCTTCGCGGCCCGTGAGAGCTGGAGCTGGCAGATTCAATGAATCTTTCAAAACAAGCTGTTCCCCTTGGTTTTAACCATAGTTTTTGCATACTATGGACTAGTTTAAGTATTCCCCAAGTTGCCTAATCAGTGTACAACAAGTGTAAGGCCAAGATCATGTTTAAAAACACTTGGAATGATCCTATTGATTCAAAAAATCTATAAATCGCAAGGGGTTTTCAACATTTTTCCTTGCTCATTTGATCTTTCCACTCTAATCTGCGCTAAGTAGAGGTATTCACATAGTTGAAGACCACCTACCTGAGCATTCTTGAGTTCTTTATCCAAGCTTGGACTCTTGTAAGTGTTCTTTCATGCTTGGTTATGTATTTCAAGCAAGAAAGTTAAACAGTGTTTGACTTTCAGCTTTGACCATGAATTGGTCAAGACAAAAGTTCGTTTGAACTTTGCAACGTGAGCGTAATCACAATGGTTATAGTCCCGACTATACCTACTGATTACCACGTTGACTAGTCGAAGTGACGACTCAAAGTTTCGGTCAAAATGCATGATTATGTTCATTTTGCGAACGAAACTATTTTCGGGTATCAAAACACTTTGTTTTGATATCAAATCAGTTTTCTAACTTAGTTAAACATGTTTTAACATGTTTAACTTGTCACTTTTAGTCTAGTGCTTATATAGGGTCGTAAGTCAAGCGGTCTTGACAACCGCTTAGACTTTCAAACCCGGCGCGTTTGGTCGATCGTTAGGGTCCGACAAAACATATTTTGTGACCATAGTTGTATAGGGAATAACCTTCCGAGGTTATACCTTATGGTCATATTGTTTGATTAGTTGTATTATAGGTAGTTTATATGCTTTAGGAAAATGACCAAAATACCATTTTCATGCATAATTTGAATTTAAGCATATGTAACTTAATTTTTGACACTTAAACTGATTATGAAATGTTATTTAAACATGTTAGGGCATATAATACTTGTCATAGGACTAGTTAGACCCTCCGAGCGCGCTTTCGCCCAAATGACGCGTTAAAGTAGCGTAGACTACCTTAACGGGTCATAGCGGGTCAAAAGCACTTAGGATAGGTATCCATTCAGAATGTAGGCTTGTTTAAACCATATCACATGAGTTCCAATACTCATTTGGTTTACAAGACCTCATTCTACCCGATCTCCTGATTTAGGTGTCGATTTATTAACATAGCGATCCGATACTAGGTGCCACTTGATTCCTTGATTGTCCGAGCTTGTTAGTTCACTAAATCGAGGATACCTTGCAATCACAAGTGAGTACATAGTTCTCCTATTTTACTGCTTTCAATTGTTTTGGGGTGATTCGTATGTGCTAAACGATTTCGATGTTTCAAAAACGAATACTATGGTTTATATTAAACACAACGATTTCAATAATGTGAACGAATTTGTTGGTACGCTAATACATAACGAATGACATTCATTAACAATGATCAAGCCGACCAGTAGTATGTTATGGTACCATAGGATCTGACAAATCCCATTATCGGACTATCGCCATGGTTATCTATGGGGGTAATGTGGGTAACGACTGAACCTGATGATTGTTAACTTACCCTTTGGTGATTTGTTAATACGAGTTGTACGATGGACGAGTCACACAGGTTTGAATGTATTCAACGAAACGACCAAAAGTTAGTTTTCACAATTAAAATACGAACTATTTGAACGATTTGAACTATTTGAACGATTAGAGTGATTTGAACTATTTGATCGATTGGAATGATTTGAACTATTTGAATGATTGAACGATTTGAACGAATTGAACGATTTTGGACGATTGGTTTATGGTAAGTGATTAGATAACGGGACGAGTGTAATGTGATAAAAGCATGGTGGATACGCCGCTGGTACTTCCTATATATAAGTGTTTTTACCACATTACATGTCGTAGTGTTATCTAGATCACTTGGACAAATGTTTTCAAACAATGACACACAACGAGGTTTACTTAAAGATATAAACCATATGAGTTTTCATACAGAACGATTTACTACTTGGTTTTACAAAAACAAATGTTTTTCAGTCAAGATTCATGGCTATAATGGTTTTGGTTTACTTAAATCATCTTGTAAAGATGATAAAATATATTGAAATATCAAACACTTTTTGGTTTCAAAGTACATACTCGACAATTCTAGTAATTGGACGAGGTATTGCAATATGGATTCAAAGCCATGAATCTGAAACACTCATAAAACCTATGTACTCGCCGGCATTTTTATGCTGACTTATTTTCACATATGTTTCAGGTGCTGTTGTATGATGTTGTTTGATGATGATTATGATTCATGCTCACATAGGAATGGACGAGGCCTTGGTGACTTAATAACAATGAAGGACAATATATTCATGTTTTGCTTTTAAATTCCGAGACAATGTAATAAACTTAATTCAATAAAAAGAAACTTCAATCCATGTGTTGTGAAACAATGATTATGTTACGACACTCCCCGACGTTTCCGTCGCATTTTTGTTGTTTTAACGCGGTCGGGGTGTGACATCGGGGGTTGCGACAGAGAGCGGTATCAGAGCTACAGCCACTGATTTAAGCCCCGGAAGTGTTCTGCTGACACCAAGATTTTATCATTTATGTTAGGAAATATTCTATGTGATTATGTGTATACATGTATATTATTGTTTTGTGTTATTTGAAAATCTGTTAGTTTACAGTATGAGTGAGCAAGGTACGTCTGACGCCTATTGTCACCTAGCTAGTTCTCCCAAAAGTGAAGGAACTTCATCATAGCCTACTCCTTCGGGGTATTCTGCTGACACTGAAGAAGGAATCTTCATCTTTAAGGCGCAATCCGAGGAACCATTCCCTTCGAAAAAGCGAGGATGGTTTAGTAAGGGGAGCACATGAGAGGAGAAAGAGAATGAGAAAGTTATGACAGCAAAGAGCGTTAGAAGCAGCCAATAGGGAAGTAAATGCCCAAACACAAGAAGCAGTTAATAAACGGTTGGCAAACTTTCATATACTAGCCACCACTGCAGCAGATCCAAACCTAGACCAAATAATTGCACCACAACCACTGCCACTATTCCTAACCCAACCAATGGAGATAGAACATACCTACGGAAACTAGTTACCCATACCAGCATTTGACCCTAACGAGATACCTAGAATCCCAGCACCTAATCCTTTAGCATATGATCCATGGGAAGATGACCATAGGGAATATCAGGAACTTTATCCACAGGGAGAATCGATGCCAGATCCCATAGCACAGTATACCAACCTTAATCATTCAGATCCGTTTTGGAATAACGACCCGTATTTTCAAAGTGTGTTAGGCGACCCATACCCATATGGAGAACCTATACCTCAGTACCCTGACCCAATACCCGCACCACTGCTATCCATGAGTGAAGAGAATGTGCAGGAACTCCGCACATTTGGTGAGGAATTAGTAGAGGAAGGAGAGAGGATAAAACAGATAGGAGAAAAGCTCGTGTGGAAATACGATGAGCGAGAGATGCAGTTCTGGAGGAACGATCTCTAATAACAATAATATATATATATATATATATATGTAGTGAAAAAAATCAACTAAAATATATAACCTAATATCTATCGATGCATAACTAGTAGTGTTTTTAAATTCCCGTTGTAGATTGTAATATATATATATATATATATATATATATATATATATATATATGAAAAGATTAAATGTCGCAATGCTCAACGATTTTGATCAATTTGTTTGCGTAATTTTTTACATTAAAATCTTATTCTGTGATATTGATACCTGATAAATGTTTATAATTCAGATGGACAACGAAGTAAATCAGGAAAACCAGAATAATGATAATAATGGGAACCAAATAGATAACAGTGCCTTCCAACATATAGTCACACAAGGAATTATAGATGCTATGCCATATATCATCAAGACTGTTAAAGAAGCAAAAAATAATAAAACTAATAGTGGAAGTAAACGACCACCTACTTAACCCAGTCACATCGTGAATGATGGACCGCTACTTCAATTACCTATTCCAAAAAGAAGAAGAACCATGTCATACGATTGTTCTTACAAAGAATTCTTGTCTTGCAAACCAATAGAATTATCTGGCAATGAAGGAGCCATTGCAGCTCTACGTTGGATTAGAAAAGACAGAAGTAGTCTTAAAAATAAGCAAATGTGCAGAGGAAGATAAAATTATGTTTGCTTCTAATCTTTTTAATAATGCAGCTCTTGAATGCTGGAATACTATTCTCAAGTCTTGGGGAAGTGACAGAGTTTATAATATGGAATGGATCAACTTTAAGGAAATGGTTGAAAGGAAATTTTGTCCTCCTCATGAAAAAGAACAAATCGCTAATAATTTCTTAAATCTTAAAATGACTGGAATAGACTGCAAAGATTACACTACCGTATTCTTCGAATATGCTAGAATAGTGCCAACCCTAGCCTCACCAGAACCAGTATTAATCTCCCATTACATCTGGGGATTAATTAGTGAATTAGACATGTAGTCAAGGCAGCTAGACCACAAACCATAGAAGAAGCAGTAGAACTAGCCAATACCTTGACCAATGAATTGGTACGTACATAAGAAGAAAACCAGAGAAAGAACCTAGCCCAAAAACTTACCCAAGAATTTCGCTATGGTAATTCCAACCGTGAGAAAGGTACAGGTTCTACTTCTGAACCTTACTGTAAGTACTGCAAGAAGAAGCATTCATGAAGATGTTCCATATACTGCAACTTCAGCAAAATGTTTGGACACAAGGAAGAAGATTGCAGGAAGAAACCCAGCAATAAGCTATGCTTCAACTGTGGAGAGACTGGGCATATCAAACTGAACTGTCCGAAACTAGCTCCAGCCACAAACAACAAAACCACCAAGAACGCCAGAGCATTTGTTCTGATAGCTGAAGAAGCCAAGATGATTCCGGATGTGATTGCCGGTATGTTTTTAGTTAATGATATTTTTGCTAAAGTATTATTTGACTCTGTTGCAAACCAAAGTTTTATTAATACTTCGTTCTGCGAACTTCTTAATCAACCATTAACTAAACTTCAACAAGAATGTCTGGTAGAAACGGCAAATGGAGAATCCATTAAGATTATTGAAATCTTGCAGGGAGCAAGAATAGAAATTTTAAACCATAATTTTATTGCTAACATTTATCCAATGAATCTGGCCGTATTTGATATTGTATTAGGAATGGATTGGTTGGTAGCCAATCATGCCAGTATTCTATGTGATCAAAAATCAGTACAATTTAGTTCACTAAAGGCTGAAAAGATCACAATTAAAGGAGATAAGCCAACTGGGTCCAGAAAATTCATCTCTGTGATGAAAACAGCAAGTTATGCAAGGAAAGGATCCCTAGTGTATATGATTTCCGTAATCATTAACACTAAAGGAAAAGAATTGAAAGATATTCCCGTAGTATCTCAATTCTCAGATGTTTTCCCAAAAGAGCTACCTGGAGTACCGCCAGATAGAGAGGTTGAATTCAGAATTCACCTACTACCAGGAACAGCACTGATTGCCAAGGAACCTTACCGTTTAGCACCAGCGGAGATGCAGGAACTGAAGAAACAGTTGTTCGAACTTCTGGAAAAAGGTTTCATACAGCTTAGTTCATCACCATGGGGAGCATCAATCTTGTTTGTCAAGAAAAAGGACGGATCAATGCGTATGTGCATTGATTACCGAGAACTGAACATGTAACACCCCAACCTGAACAGACTGACGTGTCACTCATACAGATATCAAAACTAAAACCAATCCATAACGTTGAAAACAAAAGATCCTAATTACATTTTCATTACATTACCGAAATAAAAATAAATCTTTATCTTCACTACACTCTTCACTTATTCCCCATGTTTCCCAAATTACATGTCAAACAAATAAGACAAACACAAGAAAGAAAATACGGTTGAGCCAAAAAGTTGCTCAGTAATGGAGAAATCGACATTACATGTAAAGACGAACAAATATATAACGGAAGCTGAACCGAGACTAACATTGAACCACATTTGAAACTAAAACAATTTTCCTTCTTTCAAATAGTTTTACTTATAATATAGTATTGTTTAAAAATCTCAATTCCTTTAAAACAAGAAAAATATCGAAATTACTATATTATGAATAAACATTTAGGTTTAGATCAAAATCTAACGATAACTCGAATTTCTTGGCAAAACATTATATAACCAAAACAACTATATATCTAATTTGAAAATATATATATTTAATCAACAAAATAGTTTAGATAACCTGAGTTTTGAAAACATAGTAATCTAATACTTGTAAAGATTATGCAACCCGATACTGGAAACAAAACAGTTCTAAAACAAATACTGAGGCTGACACTGGACACATGCTGAAAATAGAGATTGAAATTCTGGCACTGAAACCGATACTTACATAACTTAAATCCCAAAACTTATACTGAAAAGATAACAGATACTGAACATAATCAGATGCATATAAACATTTCAACATATCATAACAGAGACAAGACATACGTGACAACATATAACAGTAAAACAAGTCACGTAATATAGAAGCACCCACGAGCCTTAACTGAGGCATACATGGCTATAGTCCATGCGCCGAGATGGTGCGTGTAGGCATACACACATTATTCCATCTCAACAGGAGTCAGAGCTAAGATCGATCTATTCGCCTCTAGGGGCCAAGTGCTACACAAGCACAAGCTAGAGATGCCATGACCTTTAGTTACGCACCGTCACGATGAGTGTCATGTCGTTGATGCACCAACGACAAGTCTAACATATAATTGCTCGGGTGACAGAGTACAAAGTCGTATCAGAAATAAATGTATTTTTACATAAGTTTGAAGGGAACATGCAACAATGAGCACAAAATCTAAGGTCTATTGCATGCTACAATATATACTAATTACGAAATAGAAACCACCAGCGAAAACATCCGTACTACAAAGTAACGGACTTGAATTACAATACTATGATGTCAAGAACAAGAATCCATACCAACGAGTAACGAAAAATAAAAGTATACTATGATGAAAAGAAAACAGAATCCGTACCTTGATTTGCAAGCGCAGCAAAAACCCACCAAATCGAACTGTCCTTAAAAATAATACACAAACCTAAATTCGTATCTTTAAGATTAGTCTTACTATAATCTATTTATATTAAAATAATATTACTCTTACCATGCTATCAGATTTTACAGAATAAATAGAAATGTTGACACTCAACAAGAGCTATATAATCAATCAACTATTCAATCCTTTTTCTCAGCCAGAGGATAATACAATAACATGAATCACAAAAATATATCCATTTCATAGCATAACCTGCATAAGAGGCAACATAAAAGGACCATGTATTTACCTCAATGGCATCCACAGTGAGAAGAAGCACAATGATACGCTCAGAAAACTTTTGTCTCTCCTCTTTATCATGAGTCAACCGACGACGATAGGAGTAATTGTTATACAAAGCCTTGACCTCCTTAAGCTTCCCCTTAGCAGTAGCCAAATCACGAAGGGCACGAAGAGCCATATACTTCCTTATCAGATATGCTCTAAACGTTATCTGTATCATCATGGCTGCATCTTGAGGTGACAACTCCTTCTTCTTCTTCACTTTGTTCTTCTCCCATATCTTAGCAAGCGCCTGCCATAATATGCAAACTCATATTAACGAGGTTTGTAAACGAGCCAACGCGCTCGTGAGCTACTCGAGATAGGCTATCTAAAAGCTTTAACTGATGAAATGAGCTCTAGCCTAAAAGATGTGTGTTAAGTAAAGGAGTCCAACTTCACTTACTGAACTCAAGCTGGCTTGTGTACGAGCCTGTAATTTTTAATTGATATTCTATATATATGCACACATATATATAGATATATTTGTAATAACTATAATCATATATAAAATTATGATAAAAATTATTAAATTATATATATAATGTTACATATATAAATTTTAATTGTAAAATGTATCTAAACAAAAAAAGAGACAAGCCATAACTATGAATCCCGTGTTGAGTTTCTCTTAGTTTGCTGGTGTTTTTTGGGTGTAACATAGAAGTAGATTTGGGGGTGTCTGCGTTTGGCGTTTAAACAAAAAAAGTAATTTACAAAATTAAAACAAACACACAAAAACATTAACTTACTTTTAAACACATTAGTTTCAGAACCCATTGTTGCACAAGCAGAGAAAGATACAGAATTGTAGCAATAACGAACTGTTTAAACCTACTTAAAACCCGAAAAACACTGGCAAACAAAGACAACCTCAACACAGGTTTCGTAGTCATGGACTTACTAACAAGCTCATTCAAAGGTTTCAGAACTGCCGTCCAGTCCTATCACGTGGACTACCTGAGTCACGCCTTCCGCTACTTCTTTTTGGATCACACCACCATCTGGCATGTTGGATGACCTCCTCTTCAAGGTTAGAGATTTAACGCATCTTGATTGTGGGTCCACAATGTCTAGCATTGCTTCTAGTTCATCCAACATCGACCTTTTTGCATGCCTCACCAGGATATTAACACCCTGCTTTTGCAAACAACAATTAGCAATCTCTAAACTCAAAAGGTCATTTGCTCAAAATTTGCAATTTAACACCATTCTTCATGGTTTCTGATATTCATATAACCATTTACTATGTCGTTTGATACAAAATTTATGCGTAGATTTGATGAAGGCGACACATTTCAAAATCCAGTCACGTTAACATGTGAAGAAAATAATCAAGTATGGAATGGTAGCTACTCTATCCAAGACACATAAGATGAAGCCAAGTGTTAGCTTAATTGGGGGCCCAAGACTGTAATGCTAAAAGTCTCACATCTAATTGGGAACAAAGGGGCAACGAAATCAAGCAAGAAATGTATAATCATCTCCTCAAAATAGGGCTGTGAACATCGATCGTAAACCCTAGATTCACTGATTCATCTATCAATCTAAACCCTAGATTCATCGATTTATCCGCCAATCAATTCAGGAGCAGAGCTTAATCGATTCATAGCTGTGAATACGATTCGGCAGCAGAACTCCAACGATTGTATTTCTTAATCGATTCAGGTTTTACTTTTTCTGTTGATCATCGATCCACTCCTTCATCACCGAACTTAATTGTTGTTGTTTGATTTATGTGAAATGCCTAATTCTCATTGCGAAATTGAATCGCCTCCTTGTACAGATTATGCTTACTTCCAGTTTTATTTTCATGTCGGTGTTCACAAAGAGATGCTCAAGGTACCGTTACAATTATTCGGTATTCTTTCGATTATTGTTATGTATTGTTGAAAATCTGTATTTATTTATGTTATTATCATGGCTAGTATGTTATTTACTGTTTTATCCATCGATTGAAGTGTCTAAAATCGATTCGTTCCAGCATTTCTATGTTATTTACTGTTATTGTATGGTTTGTTGTATGTTATTATGGAGCACTAGTTGTAATTCCTTTCCTATAGGTGCTCTCTGTGGCATTTTACAATCATTACAAGAGGATCTTTATTGATACTTCACAAAAGTAAGCACGATGTTGTTCATTTGAATAAAGTGATATGCATATTGAATCCGCAATCTGAAAATGTTATGTGTTGCATATTGAAATATATTTTTGTGCTAGTAACAATGTTGTGACGATGACCACACCTTAAATCTATAGTGTGTTGACTATAATCAGCAGCTTTATTATTATCATTATTTTCTATGTTTAAAACGTGTGTGACAAATTTTTATTACAACTTGGAAAGTTAGGCCTTAGGGAGATGATATGGAAAAGGTGGCAGATGGCGTGGTTGTTGAACTTGAGAAAAGTAATATTCTTGTAATTTGGCCCAACCGGTTCATGTAAAACTAGTTCTATACCCGTCCGGTGGTCGGGTATATTAATGGTATAATAGCATAGGGAATTCTTCATACCTGGCCTAATTTGGCACGTGCACCCATTACACCACCGAAAATTGCCGATAGGAAAGTGTACCAGGTATGATATCCAAAATATATATATGAAAATAATAATAAAATAGTATAAACACTATAGGAACTGAAAAGTATTATGTGTTACCATACAAGATAATAGAACTCAAGTTCGTTAAACGTTTAAGTCCTTGTGTTGCCTGTCATATCCATAGCAAACGAGACCTTTTACTTTTTTTTTCCAGTAAAACAAATGCTTCTCAAAATAAATTGTTTCACATGTTACATGCACTATTGGAAAGAGATTAAAAAAATACTCAGCCAGTATAGAAGAAGATATGGTATCAATTAGTGCATCAACCACCTTTTGTCAGTAGCAAAGAAATGTATGACACCATCCCTTAGAACTAATATACAGGTATGATATACTTTCCGTATTTCAATGCAAAAGTATTCATTGCTAAATTTTATAAAGGAAATTAGTATTACAACATACCTTGACAATCTCTTGGGTTGTGTTAAAGAAATAAAGGTAACAACTGATGGGTTTGGGCCTGCAAGATCTGATTAACAGAGTGAAGGCTAGGTTTCTATTTGCTCACGTATATATTTGTGTCTTTCAACCCGTATGATACTTCATAATGATACAAGTATGCATTGTGTCTTTCAACCCGTTCCCCTTTTAACTAAATTTCATATGACCCATTTGAAATAAATGCGACCCAAATCGACCCGTTTGAAATAAAACACAAACCAAGCTAATTATTAAACACATCTCTTTAAGCTTTAGGTTCTTCAAGTTCATTCTTTGTATTTCATTTTGCATTGTTGCCGGCTGATCAAAATTAACATAAATTAAGCTAAGACTAACAAATTCGAGTAACTATTCAAATAGAAGTTGAAAATTCAATAACATATAAAATATTTGCAATAATCTTTGAATAAAAGGCTGTAATGTTATATAGAATCTGTTTGTTGCTGTTAATGACTCTATTACGCTGTAATGTTATATAGAATCTGTTTGACTGTTTAAGCTGTTTAATGACTGTTATTTAACCTGTTTAAACTGCCATATGTTTGAATCCCAATACCCAAGCTCAAGTCTCTACTTACAAAGATGTTCTGCAAAACTCAACATCACACACAGTATGTTTAAACTTTTTTCTCCATGTTTTATACAAACAGTTAGTGTGTGGTGTAAGGTTACAAATTAGTAAATGTAATGTTTGAATGAACTGACTCATTACTAATAATCAACAACAGATAATTGTAAGCTAAAGCAAAGCGCTTGGCCCGTTTAAACTCAAATATTGACCTCATGTTTTCATGCAATCACTTCTCAGTCAATAATAGTCAATAATATGTTAACTTTTGTATTGATATTGAAGATAGGCGATTTGACCTTAGAAGTCAAACTGATTAGTTTCATAAATTGTGATTATGCTGGTCATTAATATTTCACTTTGCATTGGTTTTATTAGATCGAAAGGTTGAATGTGATTATCCAAGATATAGTGAAAGAAAAAGAAGAACAAGAAAGGTTGAACGATATTATTGCGGGATTGGTGGTGGAAAAAGAGAAAGATAAGGCGGAGAAAGAGGCTATGAATGAAAGAATGACAAACATTGAAGCGATCCTAAAAGCTAGGTTTCAAAACTCATAATCATTGACTTAGGTTTCAAAACGTAAAAACACTTTGTTTTGAATATGTATTTTGTTATGCTTACTTTGGTATTGGATGTTTTAAGTGGAATGTTTTTTATAATTGTGAAAATTTGATAATATGTAAATTTTAAAGTTGATATTATATGCAGGTTAAAATAGAAAATGGCTATAATTAATAAAAATTGCGACCGCAAAAACGATCGCAATTTTTCAAAAGGCAAGCAGTTGCAAAACGGTCGCAATTTGTAAAAGGCATGCGGTCGGAAAACGATCGCAGTTTGTAAAAGGCATGCGGTCGCATCAAGACCGTCACAGCCAAGTCCCACAAAACCAGGAGCAGTCGCAATATTTACGACCATTATTAAAGTCGCAAAACCCGGGTCGCAAAAGATAGCAGTAGTCGCAAGTTAGTCGGAGTAGAGCAATTGCGACGAGTGTTTTTCCGTGCGCAGTTCCGGTCGGAAAACGGTCGCAACAGGGCAATTGCGAATGGTTTGCGACCAAAATTGCGGTCGGAAAAACCTATTTTTCTAGTAGTGTAATATATAAAATATACTAATACATAATAGTAAAAACATTATTATTGTATTAGTTTTTATTTTAATAACTAGTCAAAATAATTATTTAGTCAACATGAATATTAGAATAACTCAACCTTCTATGCCCACTCACGAACACACAGTGGCTAATACATCACTTTTGCTCATGCACAGTAGTCACACTTACACTTCCATGCTCACATTCACATTCCATACTTACACACACATTATCATGATTCATATCACACAGAACACACACATATATACACACTATACACACATACAATAATACAGAATGCACACATGCACATACATAAACTTTACACACACAACACAAGATGGCCCACATACATTCATATAAACACACACTCACATATCTACATTAACACACATATAATAACCAACCTACGGAACCCTCTCACTCTCATCGTATCTCACCGGCAAACAATCTACACAAACCCCAAACCCTCGATCGCCGGAAATAACCCACCCTTAATCCAAAAAGAAAGTCTTTGGCTAAAACATATTAACAAGGGTGATTTGTTTAACTACCTCTTAGATCGAAACAACGAGCGCCACGGTGTCGGAAGGCGTATGTAGTTACAGCGGACCGTACGACGGTTCAAAGCGGTGGCGTTGGTGTGTGTGGGACGGCTGAAGACGGCCACATGCGGTCTAGGTAGTTTCACGAGGGGGAGTAACTATGTTGGTACTACTGATTCGCGGCGGCCGATGGTGGTGATACGGGTTGTGCGGCAATATAGTGCAGACGGAACAAAGGTGATATAGTGGTGTGTGTCGGTGGCGGTTCACAGCTGCCAGAGAGTCATGGTGCGGCATGACGGAAAACTCTGAAGGAACGGATTCAAGGGCGATTTCAATGGCAAGGTTTGTAGGGTTTAAAGAGACTTAATGATCTGCCAATCTTGCTCCTGAATTTTCGGTCTTTTTGGTTTGATACGAGTAAGGATTTGAATAGTTGATGAATTATTATAATAATCATTTGTAAATTTAAAAAAAAAAACATCCATCATTAATTAATCGATTTCCATTTGAACGTCTACAATTCACGTTTTCATTTTTTTAACTTATACTTATTAATTATAACAAAACATTTGTTTCACATATGTATACCTAGGGAAAAGATCAAATAGGAAGATTAATTTCGCTAGGAAGGATAGGAATCAATAAGAGAATGACACATGGCAAAGATGAAAAACATAAGGAGGGGTATTTTAGTCAATCCACCACTTTCTTCTTCCTTTTTCAAAACCCAGTACCATCAAAACCCACCATTTTTCAAAACCCACCATCTTCATCCATTTCTTCACTTTCTATCTCAATAATCACTACATTATAGTGCGATTTTCGTCACCAATCAATGATTCAAACACCCGATCAACGTGTTCTTCAGCTTTTTTGAGAAAACCCAGTTTAATTTCATACAAAATCTCGTGTTTTTTCCAGGTGATTTTGAAGATAATCACTCAATCCGTTCGATTCGAGCACTGATAAGTGTTTCAATCATTCAAAATTCGTCAATTGTTGAAGAAATCACTTCAATCCATGTAAGAAATTCTTTAATTTCATTTTTACGATCTAGGTTTTTGATATAGTCGTTGCGTTTTACGATCTTGGCGGGGGTCTGGGGGCGGCAGCCCCCGGTAGCGGGGTCCCAGGGGCGGCAGCCCCTGGCGGGGTTCAAGGGGCAGAGCCCCTGGCTGGGTTTTAGACAATTCGTAGACAATTCAGACAGTTCGAAGACAGTAATTCGTAGACAATTCAGACAGTTCACAGACAGTTCACAGACAGTTTTATGTGTCCATTGCGTTTTAGAAATAAGAGAGTTTTATGTGTTTTTTGGCTATTGCATTTTAGAAAAAAACACATTTTTAAGTGTTTTTAGTCATTGCGTTTTAGGTACTACACTTTTTTTTTGAGTTTTTAGGCTATTGCGTTTTAGAAATAACACATTTCTTTGTGTTTTCTGGCTATTGCGTTTTACAAATAAGACATTTTCTTCGTGTTTTTGGTGCATTGCGTTTTAGAAAAATGTCATTTTCAAGGTTTTTTTTTTCATTGCGTTTTACGTAACTGGAGGTTTTTTAAAACAGTTGGAACCTGTTGACAGTTTCTCATGCTCTTGGAAGATTTATTGCGTTTTAGGCTATAGAGCAGGCTACATATATATATTGTATTATAAGCTTTAGCATAAAACAATCAATTGCAGTAATGGACTTAATTCAAGAAGGTATTCTGCAGCAATTCACAAATTCTATTGCAGCATCTCTCCAGAAAACACAATACATTTTGAAAGGAGGTGGGATACTTTTTTATGCATTGCGTTTTAGGTAACTGGGGGTTTTTTAAACAGTTGGAACCTGTTGACAGTTTCTCATGCTCTTGGAAGATTTATTGCGTTTTATGTAATAGAGCAGGCTACATATATATTGTATTATAAGCTTTAGCATAAAACAATCAATTGCAGTAATGGACTTAATTTAAGAAGGTATTCTGCAGCAATTCACAAATTCTATGGCAGCATCTCTCCAGAAACCGCAATACTTTTTTTGAGTTTTTAGGCTATTGCGTTTTAGAAATAACACATTTCTCTGTGTTTTCTGGCTATTGCGTTTTACAAATAAGACATTTCTTTGTGTTTTTGGTGCATTGCGTTTTAGAAAAATGTCATTTTTTAGGTTTTTTTTTTTCATTGCGTTTTACGTAACTGAGGGTTTTTCTATTGCGTTTTACGCAACTGGGTTTTAAATTTTTTTTTTGAAAATATAGCAATAGTATACTCGTTTTAAAGATAAAAAAACGCTCGTTTTTTTGGTGCAATTTTTAGAAAAAAATAATGTCGTATGAAAGAGTTATCAACGTTTAAAAAATGGGGGGGAATTGGAGGAGAGAGAAACTATTGCCTTGGATTGACTAGAATGCCCCTAAACAAACTCACGCGCCTCTTTTATTCCTTTTAATTTCCAGAATTTAATCTTAGCCCTTGATTAACTTAATGGATGGTCAAGATCACTTCCTAGCCTTCCTAGCCAAATAAACTTCCTATTGTATCTCCACCCTGTATACCTATCCTTAACTTTATATACGAAAATAAATCTGATTGTTTTATAACAAAATCTTAAATTTGAAAACAAAATCTTAAATTTGAAAAACCTAACATTATTATTATCATCATTTTTATCTTAATATAAATGCTCAAGAAAAAATCGAGGTGTTACAGAACAAGGTCACGATTAAAAATCGGTACCCACTACCGAGAATCGATGATCTGTTTGATCAACTTCAAGGAGCTCAATTCTTTTCTAAGATCGATTTATCCTCAGGATATCATCAATTGAAAGTACAGGAAGAGGACATTCCTAAAACTACTTTCAGAAAAAGGTATTGTCATTATGAATTTACAGTCATGCCATTTGGTTTAACCAATGTCCCAGCCGCATTTATGGACATGATGAACAGAATATGTAAACCATATCTGGATAAATTCATAATTTTCTTTATAGATGATATTCTAATTTACTCTAAGAGTAAAGAAGAACATGCAGCGCATCTGCATACACTTTTAAATTTGCTGAGAAAAGAAAAGCTTTACGCTAAATTCTCAAAATGTGAATTTTTTTTACAAGAAGTGCAATTCCTTGGACACCTGGTTAATCATGAAGGAATTCATGTGGATCCTACAAAAATTGAGGCGATTACTAAATGGAAAGTCCCTGAATCACCAACGGAGGTGAGAAGTTTTCTTGGACTAGCAGGTTATTATAGACGTTTCATTCAAGATTTTCTAGCAAAGCTATTCCATTAACAAAAATGACCTGCAAATCAGTTAAGTTTTAATGGGGATCAAAACAGGAAGAAGCTTTTAGAATTGTAAAGAAAAAGTTAACCAACGCACCCATACTCGCGATACTAGAAGGAACTAAAGACTTTATAGTCTATTGTGACGCTTCTAAGTTAGGTTATGGATGTGTGTTGATGCAACGTTAAAAGGTTATAGCCTGTGCCTCTAGAAAACTTAAGAATCATGAAGAGAATTATACAACCTATGATCTAGAATTATGAGCCATAATTTTTGCCCTTAAAATTTGGAGACACTACCTGTATGGTAACAAGTTTACTGTTTTCATAGACCATAAGAGTCTAAGATAAGTTTTCGGGCAAAAGGAGTTAAATATGAGATAGTGACGATGGATGGAATTTCTCAGTGATTATGATTGTAATATCCCGTATCATGCAGGAAAGGCTAATGTAGTAGCTGATGCTTTAAGTCGAAAGTATCATGAAAAGCCAATACGAGTACGTTCTCTCAAGTTAGAAAAATGCAGGAAACAGTAATCAAGGACGATACTGAAAAATTAAAAGGAATGATTAAGGAATTAGAAAAAGGAACAGATAGAATTTGGAGATTCCATAAGAAAAGAATTTGGATACCCAAACAAGGAAACCTACTGTCACACCCCGACCACGTTAAAACAACAAAACCGTGGCGGAAACGTCGGGGAGTGTTGTAACAGAATCATCGTTTCACAACCATGGTAATTAAAAGTTTCGTTTTATTGAATTATTATGTATTGTTCATTGTCATAAACCAAACAAACAAATTGAACATCGTCTAATATCGTTTTTAAGTCGCTAAAGCCATGTCCGGATCCTAAGTGAACTTGCTTCCTAGCAATCAACATCAAGCATTATCACCTGAAACATATGTAAAAACATAGTCAGCAAAGAAATGCTGGCGAGTACATAGGTTTTGTAAGAGTATCAGAATCATGGCTCGTTTATATATATTGTAATACCTCGAAAACCTTGTTTTGAAAAGTATATAGTAATGCAACATGATTAACCAACTTAAATCAAGATGGTTATAATTTATAAAATCTCGTAGCCATGATTCTTAACTCAAAAACATTTTGTTTTAGAAAACCATTTCGCAAAACATCTCGTTAAAAACTCGTTAATAAAACTCGTATGGTTTATATCATTTCGAAAACCTCGTTGTGTGACATCGTTTCAAATCGTTTCCCAAGTGAACTAAATAATGTCACGCAATGTAATATGATAAAAACATTTATATATAAGATGTACCAGCGGCGTATCTACCATACTTTTATCATGCTACACCCGTCCCATTATCTAATCACTACCCAAAACCAATCATTCGTTCAAATCGTTTATATCGTTTAAGTCGTTCCAAATCGTTTAATTCGTCCCAAATCGTATTCGTTTTAATTTGTGAAACTACTTATGGTTGCCTCGCTAATAACATTCAAACCTTCGTGACTCGACCACCTCGCTTATCGTATTAACAAACCACCAAAGGGTAAGTTAACAATCATCAGATTCGGTCGTTACCTACATAACCCCCACACATAACCATGGGTGTAGTCTGATAACGGGATTTGCCAGATCCTATGGTACCATAACCTAATACTGGTCAGCTTGATCAATGCTAATGAATGTCATTCGTTATGTCATTTACAACCATCGAGTTCGTTCACATTATTGAAATCGTTATTAGTTTAATATAAACCATCTTTATCGCTTTTGAAACCATTGTTTAAATATCGGAAATCGTTTTGAAAACCATCGTTAAAACCTTGAAAACATTTAGCACATATGAATCACCCCAAAACAACTGAAAACAGTAAAATAGGGGAACTATCTACTCACATTGAATGATAGGGTATCCTTGATCTAAAGAACTTAGCGAAGCTCAGACAAACCAAGGAAATTCAAGTGGTACCTAGTAATCGGATCACTAGTAAATAAATCAACACCGAAATCGGAAGATCAGATAGAATGAGGTCTTGTAAACCCAATGAGTGTTGGAACTCATGTGATATGGTTTAACAAAGCCTACATTCTAAATCGTAACTTAGCCTAAGTGCTTTCGAACCGTTACGACCCATTAAGGTAGCTTGTGCTACTTTAACGCGTCGTTCGTGTGAAGCCATGTTCGGATGGTTAACTATATGCTATGTCAAGTCTTATATGCCCAATAATACCTAAACATGTTACTAAATCAGATTATATGTCAAAAACATGTTCACATATGTAAAATATGGATTTATGCTTCAAAAGGGCGTTTTGGTCATTTTCTATGGGCATACAAGCTACTTTGCAACTAACCAACCAATCCTATGTGATCATAAGGTATAACCTCAGGGGTTATTCCCTATGTAACTATGATCACTAATCGAGCTTGATCGGATCCTAAAGATCGACCAAACGGGTCGGGTTCGAAAGTCTAAGCGGTTGTTTAGATCACTTAACTTACGACCTTAAACAAGCACTATACTAATAGTGATGAGTTAATCATGTCAAAACATGTTTAACCTATTGATTTGGTATCGAAACAATGGGTTTTGATACCCGAAAATAGTTCCATTGCAAAATGCGTGCTAAAACTCATTTTGACCGAAACTTTGACTCGTCACTACGCCTAGTTAACATGGTAATCAGTAGGTATAATCGCTAAGGATTATAACCATCGTGATTACAATCACGTTACAAAGTTCAATTGAACTTTGACTTGACCAATTGATGGTCAAAACCGAAAGTCAAACTGTTGGCCAAACTTGTTTGACTTTCTGCACTAACATAAAGAAAAAGAATGAAAGAATGCTCACAATAGGTCCTTGTTATCTTTTCTACAAGAATAATCAGATTAGAAAACTCCAAACACTTGTGAGAGAGCTGCAAATCAGATGTAGAGAAGAGAAGAAGGAATTGAGCAAGTGAAACAATGAATGGCTTGGCTATTTATAGTTTTTGCAAGACCATTAGGATCATTCCTTGGCAAGGAGGGAAAGATCTTAGCCATACAATTGTTAGGAGCTGATTAGATGCCTTGGGGAGGTGTTAACTTGGTCCCCAAAACATGAAAATTGCGTACTAGGGCCTCAAGAACGAGCTGGGAAGTTGCTGTGAAGTTTCTGATCTGAGACACTGACACGGGCCACATAAGAATAAGGCCTGGCTTACGCGGGCCGCCTGGCCATCTTTGGCAGAATGTCAGTTTTAGCCCCTGAACTTGTAAAACATGCATTTCGGCTCATTTTTGACACGGTTAAGCCCCGTTAACCTCATTTCAAGGCTCTAAAATGAAGTTAAAGTATAGGGAACTCAAAACATGCTCAAAAATATCTCGGATGTCGGTTCGTTTGGTCGTACGGTTGCGTTGTTCGTTAAATTACGACGAAACTCAAACGGACGCGAAAACGAACCAAATTAAGCGACGAATGGTATTTTTGCATGCCGATCACTAAAATAAAAATATTTTAGTGTCTACAAAAATTTTGGATGTCCAGATGTGGCCAGAACGTAAGATATGCGCGAAAATGCAAACTTACGTTGTTTTTGACACTTTTAGTCCCTGTAAGATCAAATAAGCATATTTTTGCACACCGAACCACTCAAAGCCTATTTCTAAGCTATGTTTAGGTTATTTATGGTGTGTTTAGCTTATGATCAAGTTCCGAACTCTTCGATACCATACGAATCGGTATAGTTTCGCAGTTTGACACAAATAGTCCCTGCGATCGAATAGACTTGTTTTCAACACACCAAACCATCCAAAACTTATTTCAAAGTTATGTAAAGGTTATTTTAGGTATGTTAATCCTATGTCACTATTCCAGAGTGTTTATCGCGTTAAACTGACTGTGTTTACGCACCAGTTTGCGTATAACTTTCCAGAAAGCGATTTAAAGCTTGAAATTGGAATCAAATCGAATTGTTAAATCATCAAACACAAATACACATATAGTAACACCAAAAAACATTGTTTTATTGATAATTATCATTGTTTTTGCATTGTTCATCAATTACAGAACACAGTTGTCACAGTCTCCCCTACTTTAGGAAATTTCGTCCCGAAATTTTAACTAGAGGAAACTTGTGAGAACAATTGCGGATATTTCGCCTTCATTTGGTCCTCACGTTCCCAAGTAAACTCTGGGCCACGTTTGGATTCCCAGCGAACCTTGACCAAATGAATCCGTTTGTTCTTAAACTGTTTGTATGTACGGTCCACTATCTCCACAGGTTTCTCGACAAAGTGCATCGTTTCATCGATTTGGATCTCGTCGAGAGGAATGTGAAGATTAGCGTCAGCCAAACACTTTCGCAGATTGGACACGTGAAAAGTCGGATGAATATTTCCAAGCTCTAGAGGTAGCTCTAGTCGATAGGCAACCTTTCCAACCCTTTCAACCCTTTCAACAATCTTAAATGGTCCAACATATCGTGGTGCAAGTTTTCCTTTCTTTCCAAATCTCACCACTCCCTTCCAAGGTGACACCTTGAGTAGGACATGGTCTCCGACTTGAAATTCTAAGGGCTTGCGTCCTAAATCCGCATAACTCTTTTGACGGCATCTAGCTGTCACAAGATTATCGCGAATTTTCTTGATTTGGTCTGTTGTTTCCAGAACAAGCTCCGGTCCAGTAAGCTGAGCTTCACCGGTCTCATTCCAACAAACAGGTGAACGACATTTTCGACCGTAGAGAGCTTCGAATGGTGCCATTTTAATGCTAGCATAACTATTGTTGTAAGAGAACTCGATCAATGGCAGATGAGAATCCCAATTACCACCAAAGTCAATCACGCATGCTCTAAGCATATCCTCCAAAGTTTGAATCGTCCTCTCAGATTGTCCATCTGTTTGGGGATTATAAGCAGTGCTTAGATTTAGTTGGGTTCCCATAGCAGATTGCATGGTCTTCCAAAAAATCGAGCATCATGATCGGATATGATGTCCAAAGGAACACCATGTCGAGATACTATCTCATCAACATAAATCTTTGCAAGTTTATCAGCAGATAGATCCTTGCGAATCGGAATAAAATGAGCTGACTTCGTCAGTAGATCGATAACAACCCAAATAGCATCGTGACCTTTAGATGTATGCGGTAATTTAGTGATGAGATCCATAGCAATGTTCTCCCACTTCCAAACCGGTATCTCTGGTTGTACAAGCAAACCAGAAGGTCGTTGATGTTCAGCCTTGACTTTGAGACAAGTTAGGCATTTCGATACATACAAGGCAACATCTTTCTTCATACCAGGCCACCAGAACTTAGTACGAAGATCCTTGTACATTTTATCAACACCAGGATGGATAGAATATCGAGACTTATGAGATTCGTCCATCACTAAAGTGCGAAGATCGTCTTGTTTCGGAATCCACAAACAATCTATGAAATAGAGCAAACCA
This sequence comes from Helianthus tuberosus, assembly GCA_030545235.1. Taxonomy (NCBI): domain Eukaryota; kingdom Viridiplantae; phylum Streptophyta; class Magnoliopsida; order Asterales; family Asteraceae; genus Helianthus; species Helianthus tuberosus. Next base: position 81,291,331 of record CM060417.1, on the reverse strand, counting down.
TCGTCCTTCGCTTCGAGTTTAAGCTCAAGCTGATGTGGTAATTCCTTACCAATCAAATCTTATGAAACACAAGATTGCTGAGCTTAAAGAACTCGAGTTTGGAGATCAGATAGAGTTCGAACAGAATGAAGCTTGACTCGCTCCTTTCGACTAAGTGCATCGGCTACGACATTCGCCTTACCCGGATGGTAGCGAATCTCGCAATCGTAGTCGTTTAAGAGTTCAACCCAACGTCCTTGCCTCATGTTCAGCTCTTTCTGATTAAGAATATGCTGGAGACTTTTGTGGTCTGTAAAAACCACACACTTCGTTCCATAGAGGTAGTGTCTCCAGATTTTGAGAGTGAAAACCACAGCTCCCAACTCAAGATCGTGAGTCGTGTAGTTCTTCTCGTGAACTTTCAATTGTCTAGATGCATATGCTATAACTTTACCTCGTTGCATAAGAACACAACCAAGGCCTAAGTTGGATGCATCACAGTAGACAACGAAATCATCGTTTCCCTCGGGCAAAGATAGAACATGAGCATCACAGAGCTTCCGTTTCAGCGTTTGAAACGCTTCTTCTTGCTTGGGTCCCCACTCAAAAGGCTTATTCTTTTGAGTCAAAGCAGTGAGTGGAACCCCAATCTTCGAGAAGTTAGAAATGAAACGACGATAATAACCAGTGAGGCCAAGAAATGAACGAATTTCTGTAGGCGTCGTTGGTGTATTCCAATCCTTGATTGCAGCAATTTTGCAAGGATCCACATGGATACCCTGCTCGTTGACTATATGTCCCAAAAATTGAACTTCTTTAAGCCAAAATTCACACTTGGAGAATTTAGTAAAAAGTTGTTCCTTCTTCAGGAGTTCTAAAGTCAAACGAAGGTGTTGCTCATGCTCGGCTTGAGACTTTGAATAAATGAGAATATCGTTGATGAACACAATGATGAACTTGTCTAAATAAGGTTTACAGACCCTATTCATTAAGTCCATGAAGATAGCTGGGGCATTCATCAAACCAAAAGGCATGACTGTGAACTCGTAATGCCCATATCTCGTACGGAATGCAGTTTTGGGAATATCTTCTTCGAATACACGAAGTTGATGATACCCAGAACGCAGATCGATCTTGGAAAAACAGGTAGCACCTTGCAACTGATCAAAGAGATCATCGATTCGGGGTAGGGGATATCGATTCTTGATGGTAAGCTTGTTAAGCTCATGATAATCGATACACATTCGAAAAGATCCATCTTTCTTTTTCACAAAGAGGACAGGGCACCCCAGGGCGAAAAGCTTGGACGGATGAATCCTTTAACAGATAACTCTTGAAGCTGTTTCGATAACTCTTGCATCTCAGACGGTGCAAGACGATAAGGTGCTTTCGCAATCGGGTTAGCATTGGGTACAAGGTCAATATGGAACTCGACTTGACGAACTGGAGGCAAACCAGGCAGTTCATCAGGAAACACCTCTGGATAATCCCGAACAATCGGAATATCCTGAATACTCTTGCTCTTGCCTTTTTCCTCGGTGACATGTGCCAGAAAAGCAACATATCCTTTTCGTAGATAGGTTTGAGCTTTCGTGCGCGACATGAGTTTCAATCTACCAGATGGTTTCTCGCCACGAACCTCCAGGACATCACCAGAAGAAAGAGGAATACGAATGATCTTATCGAAACAAACCACCTCAGCATGGTGTTTGGTTAACCAATCCATCCCCACGATAATGTCGAAACTCCCGAGTTGCATCGCATGAGGTCAATGGAGAAAAGATGGTTATCGAGGTTCAATTGACAACCATGAAGAACAGAATCGGGTACAAGAGGTTTACCAGTAGCAACTTCAACAGATAAGGGTTTCCTCAGTTTAATTCTAGGTATCGCTAGTAAAGGTTCAAAGGATAACGAAACAAAACTCCTATCGGCACCAGAATCGAAAAGAACAGATGCAAGTTGATTGTTAACAAGGAACGTACCGTTAACAACTTCGTTGTCCGCCCTTGCCTCGTTCACGTTCAGATTGAATGCCCGTCCACGAGCGGGATTCACATTCGCGTTTGCATTCGGATTCGCATTCGCATTCGCATTAACCAATCTCGGGCAATTGTTGAGGAAATGACCCATTTCTCCGCAATTGAAACACAAACCAGGTGGGAATCTCGTAGCATTCCCTTGAGCTTGAGCTTGAGCTGGAACCTGAGCAGCCTGATTTTGACCAAAACGACAAATGTTGGCCAAATGCCCAAGTCTACCACACGTAGCACACTGTTTACAGGCCTGTTGGGCAACATGGTGACCATTACATCGAGCACAGTGTGGTGCAGTACCAGCATACGCTTTCTTTGCAGGAGTTTGAGTCGGTGGGTTCTGAGGATTTTGTGCTGTAACAGCACAATTCTGAGTACCCTTTCGCTTCCTCGACCTTTTTGACGACTCACCCTTCTTACCCTTACCCTTTTCCTTATCAGAATCGGTCGACTTCTTTTTATCACCCTTGCGGGTGAGTTTACCCTTCCTGACTTGGAACTCAGTCAGGGTAGCCGACAACTCAATCGCGTGACGAACGGTAGTAGGGTTAACACCGGTCACAATATCCTGAATGGAATCGGGTAAACCATCGATATACCTCTCGATTGCTTTCTCCAGTGGGGTAACCATAGTCGGGCACAACAAACTAAGCTCCTCAAATCGATCCGTATAAGCACGGTGTTCTCCCACGTCTTGTTTCAGATCGTCAAACTCGCGTTCCAAAGCTCGAATCTCGTGACGGGGACAGAACTCTCTCATCATGAGAGCTCGGAGCTCTTCCCAAGTTTATGCCAACGCCACTTCGGCACCCCTATCACACATCACTCTGTTCCACCATGTAAGAGCTCGCTTCTCAAACACGCTTGAAGCAAACTCAACCTTACGCGCATTCGGACACTGCACATGTCTGAATGTGCTCTCGATACTCTCGAACCACTGCAGGAGCGCAGTTGCTCCTTGTGACCCAGAAAACTTAAGCGGCTTCGCAGAATTGAAGTTCTTGAAATTACACTGTGCGTTATTGTTGTTATTATTGTTATTGTTATATAACTCGTGGATTTGGGTCACAACACCTGGAAGTACAGCAGCCATTTGCTGAGAAACAAGGGCTGCGATTTCTTCAGCGGTAAATGTTTGAGCATCGCGTCGTGGAGGCATTGTCTAACAAGGAAACATGAGAAACGAGTGAGGTCGACAATTGGAGAAACGAAATTGAAAACATCGACAAAACATAAGGAGTGCGATCATTTGTTCATTACCTCGAACAAACAAATGATACGCAGTGACTAATCAAAGTAAATAGGTCATAATAATGTATCGCTGAAGACATGCTCGCCTATAAGTGAACACTCACCCCAAGAGTTCCCAGGTAAGAGTGACTGGTCCGATACTGCGGATATGTACGAACTCTCTAGCCTTAGACAGAAAACTCAGGGTACAGGCATTTACTCTTCCAGTTTGCACGTGTTCACATTATTTAGACCCAAACTTTGACGAGATTTTGAAAACTAGGAGGGATCAAAACCTTACAATCAATCATCCATGGATAGATGATTAATTTTCGAATCGGATTTGTTATTGTGTTCTCGTTGTAGTTATCACCTAAGGATAGGTGACAGTATTGTTTTAAAATCTAAACGCAAGATAACTCGCGTTAGGGTCCTAGAAAGTTATAGTCTAGGTCAAAGCAATACTAATAACCAAATTCCCTATAACCATTGGCTCTGATACCAACTCTTCTGTCACACCCCGACCACGTTAAAACAACAAAACCGTGGCGGAAACGTCGGGGAGTGTTGTAACAGAATCATCGTTTCACAACCATGGTAATTAAAAGTTTCGTTTTATTGGATTATTATGTATTGTTCATTGTCATAAACCAAAAAAAAAATTAAACATCGTCTAATATCGTTTTTAAGTCGCTAAAGCCATGTCCGGATCCTAAGTGAACTTGCTTTCTAGCAATCAACATCAAGCATTATCACCTAAAACATATGTAAAAACATAGTCAGCAAAGAAATGCTGGCGAGTACATAGGTTTTGTAAGAGTATCAGAATCATGGCTCGTTTATATATATTGCAATACCTCGAAAACCTTGTTTTGAAAAGTATATAGTAATGCAACATGATTAACCAACTTAAATCAAGATGGTTATAATTTATAAAATCTCGTAGCCATGATTCTTAACTCGAAAACATTTTATTTTAGAAAACCATTTGGTAAAACATCTCGTTAAAAACTCGTTAATAAAACTCGTATGGTTTATATCATTTCGAAAACCTCGTTGTGTGACATCGTTTCAAATCGTTTCCCAAGTGAACTAAATAATGTCACGCAATGTAATATGATAAAAGCATTTATAAATAAGATGTACCAACGGCGTATCTACCATGCTTTTATCATGCTACACCCGTCCCATTATCTAATCAGTACCCAAAACCAATCGTTCGTTCAAATCGTTTATATCGTTTAAGTCGTTCCAAATCGTTTAATTCGTCCCAAAATCGTATTCGTTTTAATTTGTGAAACTACTTATGGTTGCCTCGCTAATAACATTCAAACCTTCGTGACTCGACCACCTCGCTTATCGTATTAACAAACCACCAAAGGGTAAGTTAACAATCATCAGATTCGGTCGTTACCTACATAACCCCCACATATAACCATGGGTGTAGTCTGATAACGGGATTTGTCAGATCCTATGGTACCATAACCTAATACTGGTCGGCTTGATCAATGCTAATGTATGTCATTCGTTATGTCATTTACAACCATCGAGTTCGTTCACATTATTGAAATTGTTATTAGTTTAATATAAACCATCTTTATCGCTTTTGAAACCATTGTTTAAATATCGGAAATCGTTTTGAAAACCATCGTTAAAACCTTGAAAACATTTAGCACATATGAATCACCCCAAAACAATTGAAAACTGTAAAATAGGGGAACTATGTACTCACATTGAATGATAGGGTATACTTGATCTAAAGAAGTTAGCGAAGCTCAGAGAAACCAAGGAAATTCAAGTGGTACCTAGTAATCGGATCACTAGTAAATAAATCAACACCTAAATCGGAAGATCGGATAGAATGAGGTCTTGTAAACCAAATGAGTGTTGGAACTCATGTGATATGGTTTAACAAAGCCTACATTCTAAATCGGAACTTAGCCTAAGTGCTTTCGACCCGTTATGACCCATTAAGGTAGCTTGTGCTACTTTAACGCGTCGTTTGTGTGAAGCCATGTTCGGATGGTTAACTATATGCTATGTCAAGTCTTATATGCCCAATAATACCTAAACATGTTACTAAATCAGATTATATGTCAAAAACATGTTCACATATGTAAAATATGGATTTATGCTTCAAAAGGGCGTTTTGGTCATTTTCTATGGGCATACAAGCTACTTAGCAACTAACCAACCAATCCTATGTGATCATAAGGTATAACCTCAGGGGTTATTCCCTATGTAACTATGATCACTAATCGAGCTTGATCGGATCCTAAAGATCGACCAAACGGGTCGGGTTCGAAAGTCTAAGCGGTTGTTTAGACCGCTTAACTTACGACCTTAAACAAGCACTATACTAATAGTGACGAGTTAATCATGTCAAAACATGTTTAACCTACTGATTTGGTATCGAAACAATGGGTTTTGATACCCAAAAATAGTTCCGTTGCAAAATGCGTGCTAAAACGCATTTTGACCGAAACTTTGACTCATCACTACGCCTAGTTAATGTGGTAATCAGTAGGTATAATGCTAAGGATTATAACCATCGTGATTACAATCACGTTACAAAGTTCAATTGAACTTTGACTTGACCAATTGATGGTCAAAACCGAAAGTCAAACTGTTGGCCAAACTTGTTTGACTTTCTGCACTAACATAAAGAAAAAGAATGAAAGAATGCTCACAATAGGTCCTTGCTATCTTTTCAACAAGAATAGTCAGATTAGAAAGCTCCAAACACTTGGGAGAGAGCTCCAAATCAGATGTAGAGAAGAGAAGAAGTAAATGAGCAAGTGAAACAATGAATGGCTTGGCTATTTATAGTTTTTGCAAGACCATTAGGATCATTCCTTGGCAAGGAGGGAAAGATCTTAGCCATACAATTGTTAGGAGCTGATTAGATGCCTTGGGGAGGTGTTAACTTGGTCCCCAAAACATGAAAATTGCGTACAAGGGCCTCAAGAACGAGCTGGGAAGCTGCTGTGTAGCTGCTGAGAAGTTTCTGATCTGAGACACTGACATGGGCCGCGTAAGAATAAGCCCTGGCTTACGCGGGCCGCCTAGCCATCTTTGGCAGAATGTCAGTTTTAGCCCCTGAACCTGTAAAACATGCATTTCGGCTCATTTTTGACACGGTTAAGCCCCGTTAACCTCATTTCAAAGCTCTAATATGAAGTTAAAGTATAGGGAAATCAAAACATGCTAAAAAATATATCGGATGTCGGTTCGTTTGGTCGTACGGTCGCGTTGTTCGTTAAATTACGACGAAACTCAAACGGACGCGAAAACGAACCAAATTAAGCGACGGATGGTATTTTTGCATGCCGATCACTAAAATAAAAATATTTTAGTGTCTACAAAAATTTTGGATGTCCAGATGTGGCCAGAACGTAAGATATGTGCGAAAATGCAAACTTACGTTGTTTTTGACACTTTTAGTCCCTGTAAGATCAAATAAGCATATTTTTGCACACCGAACCACTCAAAGCCTATTTCTAAGCTATGTTTAGGTTATTTATGGTGTGTTTAGCTTATGATCAAGTTCCGGACTCTTCGATACCATACGAATCGGTATAGTTTCGCAGTTTGACACAAATAGTCCCTGCGATCGAATAGACTTGTTTTCAACACACCAAACCATCCAAAACTTATTTCTAAGTTATGTAAATGTTATTTTAGGTATGTTAAGCCTATGTCACTATTCCGGAGTGTTTATCGCGTTAAACTGACTGTGTTTACGCACCAGTTTGCGTATAACTTTCCAGAAAGCGATTTAAAGCTTAAAATTGGAATCAAATCGAATTGTTAAATCATCAAACACAAATACACATATAGTAACACCAAAACACATTGTTTTATTGATAATTATCATTGTTTTTGCATTGTTCATCAATTACAGAACACATTTGTCACACCTACGCTTTAGAAGAAGCCCCTACGTCTAAGTACACGATACATCCTGGTAGTGATAAAATGTAGCAAGACTTAAGAAAGAATTTCTTGTGGATAGGAATGAAAAAGGATATAGCATCCTATGTCGCCAAATGTCTAACCTGTTCACAGGTTAAAGTTGAACATCAGAAACCCTCAGGTTTATTGCAGCAACTAGAAATGCCAATATGGAAATGTGAATTGATAAAAATGGACTTTGTTACCAAATTACCCAAAACACGATGATACAATCTGGGTGATTGTAGACAGATTAACCAAATCTGCTCATTTCTTACCTATGAATGAAACTTTCAGTATGGAACAATTAGCCAAGTTATATGTAAATGAAATAGTTTCATTACATGGAATTCCTTTATCTATTGTTTCTAATAGAGATAGCCGTTTTACTTCTCATTTTTGGACTAGTTTCCAAAAAGCAATAGGAACCAAGTTAAATCTAAGCATAGCTTATCATCCTCAAACGGATGGACAAAGTGAAAGGACGATTCAGACAATGGAGGATAAGATTAGAGCTTGTGTAATTGATTTCGGAGGAAATTGGGACGATCATCTACCATTAATAGAATTTTCCTACAATAACAGCTATCATATCAGCATTAATGCTGCACCATTTGAAGCATTTTAAGGACAAAAGTGCCGAACTCCAGTCTGTTGGGCAGAAATTGGAGAAAAGCAACTGTCTGGACCAGAGATAATACAAGAAACAATGAGCAAGATCATTCAAGTCAAGGAAAGACTAAAAGCCGCACGCGATCGCCAAAAGAGTTATGCTAATAACAGACGAAAACCGTTGGAATTTTAAGTAGGAGATAAGGTGTTATTAAAAGTTTCTCATGGAAAGGAGTGGTCAGATTCATCAAAAGGGGAAAGCTAAGCCCTAGGTATGTTTGACCTTTTGAGATTATTAGAAGAATAGGACCAGTAGCTTACCTGTGACATCTGTGCTTGTAATCATTGTAAACAGTTCAGTTATCAATGAAATAAAGTTATTTGATCCCAACATTTGTTTTTTTATGTTTGATGTTTTTCATGTTTTGACTTTTATTCAAATTCAAACTCTATATCGCTTTCTGGAGAGTTATACGCAAAACTGGTGCGTAAACGTAGTCGGTTTAACGCGACAAATACTCCAGAACATCAATTTATGCTTAAAATACCTTAAATAACCTTTACATAACTTAGAAATAAGTTTTGAAGGCTTTGGTATGGCAAAATCAAGTTAATTCGCTTATAGGGACTAAAATTGACAAACTGCGAAAGTATGCCGATTTGAACTGTAACAGACATTCCGGAATATGAACATAAGTTAAAAACACCCTAAATATCTTTTTCATAGCTTAGAAATAGGCTTCGAGGGGTTCGGTGTGCTAAAATAAACTTTATGCTCCTTCAGGGACTAAAAGCGTCAAAAAGTGCATAAGTTTGCATTTTCGCGCATAACTTACACACTGAATACATCCGAACATCCAAAAATTTATGTAAGCACTAAAATATTTTATTTTAGTGTTTGACATAAGAAAAATCCATTCGTCGCGCAATTTGGATCGTTTTTCGCGCTTATGCGCATTCCGTCGTAATTAAGCAAACATCGCGATCGTACGACCAAACGAACCGACATCCGGCATATTTTTGAGCATGTTTCATGTCCACAATGTTTAAGCATCATTTTAGGGCCTTAAAGTTGGCTTGATGGGCCTTAAACATGTCGAGAATGGCTTTAAAACACAACAGGGTCTGAAACCGTCATTCTGCAAAACTTTTTTCTGATCTGTACTGCCCAGGCGGGCCGCGTAAGCTTCTGTTGTCCCATACGCGGGCCGTGAGGCCCTCCCAGATATGCAGAAACTGTGAAACAGTCTGTTAACAGCTGTTATACTCTCATTTCCCACTTGCAAACGGTTTTTAGCAAACAAGGGGCTTAATCTATGGGCTCTAATGGTTTTATAAACCATGGGCTCGAGGTGTACGGCTAGGATTGAATCTCAGTTTACGAGGAACGATCTTAACAGTTCTAGAAAACCTATATATACCCCTCACCCATTTCACTCATTCCCTCACATTTGATCTGATTTTATACTCTCTAAGTGGAAGTATATGCTTCCTACCTGAGAGTGGATTGGATCAAATACTTGCAGGGACCCTTTGTAAGTGTTCCTTCGTTCTTTTATGCGTTTTTAGCTCGAAAGTCAAGCTGCGTTTGACTTTCTGCATTAACCAGTTTATGGTCAATGCGAAGTTCGTTTGAACTTCATAACGTGAGCGTAATCACGATGGTCATAGTCCCTAGTGACTATACCTACTGATTACCACGTTATCTAGGCTTAGTGACGAGTCGTAGTTTCGGCCAAAATGCATATTCTTGCGTATTTTGTAACCAAACTAATCTAGGGTATCAAAACCGTTTGTTTTGTTATCAAAACCTGTTTTCTAACTTGACTAAACATGATCTAGCATGTTTAGCTCGTCACTTTTAGATTTGTGCTTGTTTAGGGTCGTAAGGGTAAGCGATCTAATCAATCGCTTATGCTTTCGAACCCGACCCATTTGGTCGATCATTAGGATCCGACCAAACACTTTAGGTGACCATAGTAGTATAGGGAATAACCTTCCGAGGTTATACCTTATGGTCACGTCGTTTGATTAGTTGTGTGATAGGTGATATATATGCCATAGGTAAATTACCAAAATAACCTTTTTGCGCCAAAATTCATTTTAAGATCTATATAACCTAATTTTTTATATCTAAACTGATTTAGTAACAATATTAGACGTGTTAAGGCATATCTTACTTGTCATAGGGCTAGTTAGGCGATCCGAACACGTTTTACGCGAACGACGCGTTAAGGTAGCATAAGCTACCTAAACGGGTCGTAACGGGTCAAAAGCACTTAGGATAAGTTTCGTTTTAGTATGTAGGCTTTGTTAAACCATATTACATGAGTGCCTACACTCGTTTGGTTTGCGAACCCACATGCTACCCGATCCTCCGAATAGGTCCGTTTATTAATGTAGTTACCTATATTAGGCGCCGTTTGATTCCGTAACCTTCTAGCTTTGCTTGGTGGACCCCTCTTTTACTGTTTTCAAACATTTTGGGGTGAAACACATGTGCCTACTTGTTATTTTCATGCTTTCCGTGCTTTCATATCATATACTTGCTATGTTCATTAGTACATTATTAGTACATGATTTCATTGTGTTTTTGCTATGTATGTCCTTTGTAGCATACTTAGTACATCGTTTTACATGACATTTTATGCTATGTATGTTCATTTAGCGCATACTTAGTACATTGTTTTCATTACATCTCACGCTATGTATGTCTATTTAGTGCATACCTAGTGCATTGTTTTACATTACCTTTTCATGCTATGTATGTTCATCATGCTTAGTACATTTTCATTTCATCACATGCTTACATTTTGATATGACATTTGTTTTGTTTAATGAGTCCATATACATTGATTAACTTTGATCACGCCGCTCGTTAGTAGGTAATGGTACCATAGGAATTGACAACTCCTGTTCCTGACATCCTAGGTATGTTTGGATGAAAGGAATGACCGAATTCGATAAAACATAACACAGATAGACCTTTAATTTATTTAAGGGCTTATCACCATAGTCACAAGGCTTGGATGTATGCATTTTTACAATACCGCATAAATGTTCGTACTCAGTATAGCATGCATTTCCACAAGACATAACGTTGATTTAAACCATGTTTTACTTCAATACATTGTTTTGTGCATTTTTATCTGTGGCTCAGTAAACATATATATATATATATATATTTCACTTGCCATACATGACATTTGTTTACACATTACATATTTGACATTTGACATAGACATTCTGATATTGATATACATATTTCATGGACTACATTTTGACATAAACATTTTGACATGATTTACACAAAGACATTTGACAAACGGTTTAGACATGGGCAATTTACATTGGTGGTTTGTTTGGGTAAAATGATTTGAGTAACGAGGCATGTGTAATATGATACAAGCATGGTGGATACGCCGCTGGTACTTCCTATATATACGTGCTTGTATGGTATTACATATCGTAGCGTTATTTGAATCATTTCAATTTAGACATATAACATTTTATGCAAATAACGTATTTTTCAAGACATTGTTTTACAAACAACTTAATTTATACAAAACTCGTTTTACTTGGTTATTCATTTAACCTCACTTTACTCTTTTACATATCATCTACTTTATCATCGCTTTTCAAAAGATTTATAAAAGAAAACAATTAACAAGGTTCATGACTGACTTTTGTTAAACAACTTTTTCTTAAACTTAAGTCATGAATCCTATTTTTTTACGAAACCTATGTATCTCACAGGCATTTTTATGCTGACGTACCTATTTTCACATGTGTTTCAGGATCTGTTGCTTAGGATGATGATCGTGACACTAGGGCGGACCTGTGCCTTAGAGACTTAAAATAAAGATAGACTTAGTTTAATTATGTTGTGTACTCTTTGGTTCTTGTTTTGAAACAATGTATTCCACTCTTTGGTTGATGAATAAAATAAATTTTAATTACCATGGTTGTGGAACAATAATTCTGTTACAACACTCCTCGACGTTTCCGCCACGATTTGATGTTTTACATGGTCGGGGTGTGACAGAAGAGTTGGTATCAGAGCCAATGGTTATAGGGAATTAGGTTATTAGTAATGCTTTGACCTAGACTATAAACTTTCTAGGACCCCAACACAAGTTGTCTTGTGTTTAGATTTTAAAACATGCACTTCACCTATCCTTAGGTGATCACCAAAACGAGAACCCAATTTTCCGAAACGATTTTTGAAAATCAATCATCTGTTTTTTTTAAATAATTTATTATACGGTTTTGAACTCTTTGATTTTTCATAATGATTTTGAAAATTTACCATCCATTTTTGAATGATTCTTTTGGCCTTGTGCCTTCCAAGTTTTCAAAATCTCGTCAAAGTTTTGGGTTCTAAATAGTGTGAACACGTGCAAACTGGAAGGGTGAATGCTTGTACCCTGGGTTTTCTGTCTAAGGCTAGAGTGTTCGTACAAATCCACATAATTGGACCAGTCACTCTTACCTGGGAACTCTTGGGGTGAGTGTTCACTTATAGGCGAGCATGTCTTCGCGGAGCATTATTTTTGACCCATTTACTTTGATTAGTCACTGTGTGTCGTTTGTTTGCTTTGTGATACGGACGAATTACCACCATCTTTGCTTTCGTCAATTTTTGTTTCATCTTATTCTTTTCACCTAATCATCTCACTCGTTCCTTTCATGTTTCCTCTTTTAGAATGCCTCCTCGACGCGAAAATCCGCTACCCAATGCCAAACTGGCAGAAATCATCGCACAGCAAATGGCTGCTGCGTTCCCAAATCTTATTGCTCAATATAACCAAGCCAACAACAACAACAATGCTCCATGCAATTTCAAGAGTTTTAACTCGGCTAAACCACTCAATTTTAGTGGTTCTGAGGGAGCAACTGGGCTTCTTCAATGGTTCGAGAGCATTGAGAATACTTTCCGTCACGTTCAGTGTCCTGACAATCGCAAAGTCGAGTTTGCTTCCAGTGTGTTTCAGAAGAGGGCACTTACATGGTGGAACAGGGTTATGAGAGACCGTGGTGCTGAGGTTGCTTTAGCATAAACATGGGCTGAACTGAGGACTCTTATGATGAGGGAGTTTTGTCCTCGTCATGAACTGCGAGCTTTGGAAAGGGAGTTTGATGATCTAAAACAGGATAGTGGCGAGCACCGGGCGTATACTGATAGGTATGAGGAGCTGAGTTTGTTATGCCCAACAATGGTTACCCCACTCGAGAAGGCTATCAAGAGGTATATCGATGGCCTACCTGACTCCATACAAGACACCGTTACTGGTAGTAACCCTACCACCGTCTGTCAGGCAATCGAGCTATCTGCGACATTGACCGAGTCTCAGGTTAGAAGGGGTAAGCTGCATAGAAAGGGTGACAAGGGTAAGAAGCAGGCGTCTGATCAGAGTGAGAGCAAGAAAGGTAAAAACAAGAAGGGTAAGGATTCTGGTTCCTCGAAGGGTTCTAGGAAGCGTAAGGCTTCCCAAAATTTCGCCGTTACTGCACAAGCTGCACCAAATCAGCCAGCGCAGCCTCCAGCAAAGAAGCGGTATGAAGGGAATGCACCTTTGTGCAATAGGTGCAATAGTCACCATCAACAGCAACTTCCGTGCCGTTTCTGTACCAACTGTGGGAAGTCTGGACACCTTGCAGAAGCTTGTCGTTCTGCTCAGGTCGCTCGAAATCCAGCTCAACAACCTGTTCAACAGCAAGTTGCACGACCTCACTATCCTCCTGGCTCGTGCTATAATTGTGGAGACCTGACCCATTATCAAAACCAGTGTCCAAGGCTGGTTAATGCGAATCCGAATCAGGCTCCAGCTCGAGGTCGAGTTTTTAACATGAATGCACAAGAAGCGCAAGCAGACAATGAAGTGGTGAACGGTACGTTCTCTGTTAATAATCAACCCGCATCTGTTCTTTTTGATTCAGGGGCCGATAAGAGTTTTGTGTCTTTATCTTTCGAACCATTGCTTCACATGTCTAGAATGAAACTAGGTAAGCCTTTGACAGTAGAAGTTGCTAGTGGTGAACCCATTGTTCTTAATTCTGTCCTTCGCAACTGCCAGTTGAACCTTAACGACCATCTTTTTCCTATCGACCTCACACCAATGCAACTAGGAAGCTTCGACATTATAGTGGGTATGGATTGGTTAGCCAAGCATCGCGCAGAGGTAGTTTGTTTTGAGAAGATCGTTCGTGTGCCGCTTTCGTCAGGTGAGATCCTACAGGTTCATGGTGAGAAACCTGCTAGTAGCCTCAAGCTCATGTCTTGTTTTCAAGCTCGAAAGTATCTGCGAAAGAACTATGTGGCCTTCTTGGCACATGTTACAGCAGATAAGGACAAGGGTAAATCTATTCAAGATATCCCAGTTGTTCGGGATTATTCGGAGTTGTTTCCTAAGGAATTACCTGGATTACCCCCAGCGCGCCAAGTCAAGTTCCGTATTGATCTCGTACCAGGTGCAAATCCTATTTCTAGAGCTCCATATCGTCTTGCACCTTCTGAGATGCAAGAACTGTCTAAGCAGCTTCAGGATCTTTCTGACAAAGGTTTTATCCGTCCTAGCTTTTCACCTTGGGGTGCTCCCGTTCTTTTTGTCAAGAAGAAGGATGGATCTTTCAGAATGTGCATCGATTACCGTGAGCTTAACAAGCTTACCATCAAGAATCGATATCCCCTACCTCGCATTGATGATCTCTCTGATCAGTTACAGGGCGCTTCTTACTTTTCAAATATTGATCTACGTTCTGGGTATCATCAACTTCGTGTGCATGAAGAAGATATTCCCAAGACAGCGTTCCGCACTCGTTATGGGCATTATGAGTTCATAGTTATGCCATTCGGTTTAACTAATGCTCCTGCTATTTTTATGGACTTGATGAATAGGGTCTGCAAGCCTTATTTAGATAAGTTCATCATCGTTTTTATTGATGACGTATTGATATATTCTAAGACGCAAGCTGATCACGAGCAACATCTTCGTCTTACTCTGGAACTCCTAAAGAAAGAGCAACTTTTTGCCAAATTCTCCAAGTGCGAATTTTGGCTTAAAGAAGTTCAATTTTTGGGTCATATCGTCAACGAACAAGGTATTCATGTAGATCCCTCCAAGATCAGTGCGATTAAGGATTGGGATACGCCTACTACTCCTACTGAAGTTCGTTCATTTCTTGGTCTTGCGGGTTATTACTGCCGCTTCATTGAAAATTTCTCGAAGATTGCAGTTCCCTTAACTGCTCTAACTCAGAAGAATAAACCCTTTGAATGGGGTTCTAAACAAGAAGAAACGTTTCAGACCTTGAAACAGAAACTTTGTGATGCGCCTATCCTATCTTTGCCCAAAGGCAATGATGATTTTGTCGTGTACTGCGATGCATCAAATTTGGGACTTGGCTGTGTTCTGATGCAAAGGAACAAAGTCATAGCATATGCATCAAGGCAGTTAAAGGTGCATGAGAAAAACTACACCACTCATGATCTTGAGTTGGGTGCAGTTGTGTTCGCTCTTAAGATCTGGAGACACTATTTGTATGGTACAAAATGTGTGGTTTTCACTGACCACAAAAGTCTTCAGCATATCTTCAATCAGAAAGAACTCAACATGAGGCAGAGACGTTGGGTTGAACTTCTAAACGACTATGACTGCGAAATTCGCTACCATCCTGGTAAGGCGAATGTCGTGGCTGACGCTTTGAGTCGTAAAGAACATGTCAAGCTTCATTGCGTTCGTGTTCATTCTGACATTCAAGCTCGATCTGATATTCAGACCCGCATCTCTCAGGCTCAGCATGCTTGTGTTTCACAAGACTTGATGGGTAAGGAATTACCCTATCACATTAAGCCTGATCTTGAACTGAAGGACGATGGATCGTACTACTTCATGGACCGTTTGTGGGTCCCAAGCCTAGATGATCTCCGGCTCAGACAAAATGTATAAGGATCTTCGTACTCAGTATTGGTGGCCTGGTATGAAGAAGGATATTGCCTTGTACGTTTCAAAATGCCTTACTTGTCTTAAGGTAAAGGCTGAACACCAACATCCTTCTGGTCTTTTGAAGCAACCAGAGATCCCAGTTTGGAAATGGGAAAACATCGCTATGGATCTCATTACTAAACTTCCGCGCACTAAGAAAGGTCATGATGCCATCTGGGTAGTTGTTGATCATCTTACTAAGTCAGCGCATTTCTTGCCAATCTGTGAGGATTTTTCTGCTAAAAAACTGGCTAAAATCTATGTGGATGAAATCATATCTCGACATGGTGTTCCTTTGAACATTATTTTTGATAGAGATGCTCACTTTTCTTCTCGTTTTTGGAGAACCATGCAATCTGCTATGGGGACCCAACTTAATCTGAGCACAGCATATCATCCACAAACAGATGGCCAAACTGAAAGAACAATCCAGACTTTGGAGGATATGCTTAGAGCTTGTGTGATCGATTTTGGTGGTAGTTGGGATTCACATCTTCCGTTGATTGAATTCTCCTACAACAACAGTTATCACTCCAGCATCAACATGGCTCCTTTCGAGGCTCTCTATGGTCGAAAATGTCGTTCACCAGTCTCCTGGAATGAGATAGCTGAGGCTCAGCTTACTGGACCTAACCTCATTCTAGAGACAATTGATAAGGTTAAGAAAGTTCGTGATAACCTTCAGACAGCTCGAAGCCGTCAAAAGAGTTACGCGGACCAACGATGCAAGCCCTTGGAATTTCAAGTCGGTGATCGTGTATTACTTAAGGTCTCACCTTGGAAAGGTGTGATCAGAGGAAAGACAGGAAAACTTGCACCTAGATATGTTGGACCATTCAGGATCATCGAAAGAATCGGTAAAGTAGCCTACAGACTTGAGTTACCTCCTGAACTTGGAAATGTTCATCCAACCTTCCACGTGTCCAATCTCAAGAAGTGTTTAGCTGATGAGAACCTCCACATACCACTTGACGAGATTCGTGTTGATAAAACACTACATTTTGTTGAGAAACCTGTGGAAATCATGGACCGAATAGTCAAATGGCTTAAACGCAAGCGCATTCCTTTGGTTCAAGTTTGCTGGGAATCTAAGCATGGACCTGAGTTTACTTGGGAACGTGAAGATCAAATGAAAGCGAAGTGTCCACATCTTTTCTCACGAGTTTCCTCTAAACAAATTTCGGGACGAAATTTCCACAAGTAGGGGAGACTGTGACATCTGTGCTTGTAATCATTCTAAACAGTTCAGTTATCAATGAAATAAAGTTATTTGATCCCAACATTTTTTTTTCATGTTTGATGTTTTTCATGTTTTGACTTTTATTCAAATTCAAACTCTATATCGCTTTCTGGAGAGTTATACGCAAAAAATGGTGCGTAAACGTAGTCTGTTTAACGCGACAAATAATCCGGAACATCAATTTATGCTTAACATACCTTAAATAACCTTTACATAACTTAGAAATAAGTTTTGAAGGCTTTGGTTTGGCAAAATCAAGTTAATTCGCTTACAGGGACTAAAATTGACAAACTGCGAAAGTATGTCGATTTGAACTGTAATAGACATTCCGGAACATGACCATAAGTTAAACACACCCTAAATATCTTTTTCATAGCTTATAAATAGGCTTCGAGGGGTTCGGTGTGCTAAAATAAACTTTATGCTCATTCAGGGACTAAAAGCGTCAAAAAGTGCATATGTTTGCATTTTCGCGCATAACTTACACTCTGAATACATCCGGACATCCAAAAATTTATGTAAGCACTAAAATATTTTATTTTAGTGTTTGGCATAAGAAAAATCTATTCGTCGCGCAATTTGGATCATTTTTCGCGCTTATGCGCATTCCGTCGTAATTAAGCAAACATCGCGATCGTACGACCAAATGAACCGAAATCCGGCATATTTTTGAGCATGTTTCATGTCCACAATGTTTAATCATCATTTTAGGGCCTTAAAGTTGGCTTGATGGGCCTTAAACATTTCGAGAATGGCTTTAAAACACAAAAAGGACTGAAACCATCATTCTGCAAAACTTGTTTCTGATCTGTACTTCCCAGGCGGGCCGCGTAAGCTTCTGTTGTCCCTTACGCGGGCCGCGAGGCCCTCCCAGATATGGAGAAACTGTGAAACAGCCTGTTAACAGCTGTTATACTCTCATTTCCCACTTGCAAACAATTTTTAGCAAACAAGGGGCTTAATCTATGGGCTCTAATGGTTTTATAAACCATGGGCTCGAGGTGTACGGCTAGGATTGAATCTCGGTTTACGAGGAACGATCCTAACGGTTCTAGAAATCCTATGTATACCCCTCACCCATTTCACTCATTCCCTCACATTTGATCTGATTTTATACTCTCTAAGTGGAAGTATATGCTTCCTACCTGAGAGTGGATTGGATCAAATACTTGCGGGGACCCTTTGTAAGTGTTCCTTCGTTCTTTTATGCGTTTTTAGCTCGAAAGTCAAGCTGCGTTTGACTTTCTGCATTAACCAGTTTGTGGTCAATGCGAAGTTCGTTTGAACTTCATAACGTGAGCGTAATCACGATGGTCATAGTCCCTAGTGACTATACCTACTGATTACCATGTTATCTAGGCTCAATGACGAGTCGTAGTTTCGGCCAAAATGCATATTCTTGCGTATTTTGTAACCAAACTACTCTAGGGTATCAAAACCGTTTGTTTTGATATTAAAACCGTTTGTTTTGATATCAAAACCGTTTGTTTTGAAATCAAAACCTGTTTTCTAACTTGACTAAACATGACCTAGCATGTTTAGCTCGTCACTTTTAGATTTGTGCTTGTTTAGGGTCGTAAGGGTAAGCGATCTAATCAATCGCTTATGCTTTCGAACCCGACCCATTTGGTCGATCATTAGGATCCGACCAAACACTTTAGGTGACCATAGTAGTATAGGGAATAACCTTCCGAGGTTATACCTTATGGTCACGTCGTTTGATTAGTTGTGTGATAGGTGATATATATGCCTTAGGTAAATTACCAAAATACCCTTTTTGCGCCAAAATTCATTTTAAGACCTATATAACCTAATTTTTGATATCTAACTGATTTAGTAACAATATTAGACGTGTTAAGGCATATCTTACTTGTCATAGGGCTAGTTAGGCGATCCGAATGCGTTTTACGCGAACGACGCGTTAAGGAAGCATAAGCTACCTAAACGGGTCGTAACGGGTCAAAAGCACTTAGGATAAGTTTCGTTTTAGTATGTAGGCTTTGTTAAACCATATTACATGAGTTCCTACACTCATTTGGTTTGCGAACCCACATGCTACCCGATCCTCTGAATAGGTCCGTTTATTAATGTAGTTACCTATATTAGGTGCCGTTTGATTCCGTAACCTTCTAGCTTTACTTGGTGGATATCTAAAGTCTATTGAGCAATCTCAAGTGAGTACATAGACCCCTCTTTTACTGTTTTTCAAACATTTTGGGGTGAAACACATGTGCCTACTTGTTATTGTCATGCTTTCCATGCTTTCATATCATATACTTGCTATGTTCATTAGTACATTATTTGTACATGATTTCATTGTGTTTTTGCTATGTATGTCCTTTGTAGCATACTTAGTACATCGTTTTACATGACATTTTATGCTATGTATGTTCATTTAGCGCATACTTAGTACATTGTTTTCATTACATCTCACGCTATGTATGTCTATTTAGTGCATACCTAGTGCATTGTTTTACATTACCTTTTCATGCTATGTATGTTCATCATGCTTAGTACATTTTCATTTCATCACATTCTTACATTTTGATATGACATTTGGTTTGTTTAATGAGTCCATATACATTCATTAACTTTGATCACGCCGCTCGTTAGTAGGTAATGGTACCATAGGAATTGACAACTCCCGTTCCTGACATCCTAGGTATGTTTGGATGAAAGGAATGACCGAATTCGATAAAACATAACACAGATAGACCTTTAATTTGTTTAAGGGCTTATCACCACAGTCACAAGGCTTAGATGTATGCATTTTTACAATACCGCATAAATGTTCGTATTCAGTATAGCATGCATTTCCACAAGACATAACGTTGATTTAAACCACGTTTTACTTCAATACATTGTTTTGTGCATTTTTATCTGTGTCTCAGTAAACACACACACACACACACATATATATATATATATATATATATTTCACTTGCCATACATGACATTTGTTTACACATTACATATTTGACATTTGACATAGACATTCTGATATTGATATATATATTTCATGGACTACATTTTGACATAAACATTTTGACATGATTTACACAAAGACATTTGACAAACGGTTTAGACATGGGCAATTTACATTGGTGGTTTGTTTGGGTAAAATGATTTGAGTAATGAGGCGTGTGTAATATGATACAAGCATGGTGGATACGCCGCTGGTACTTCCTATATATAAGTGCTTGTATGGTATTACATATCGTAGCGTTATTTGAATCATTTCAATTTAGACATAAAACAATTTATGCAAATAACGTATTTTTCAAGACATTGTTTTACAAACAACTTAATTTATACAAAACTCATTTTACTTGGTTATTCATTTAACCTCACTTTACTCTTTTACATATCATCTACTTTATCATCGCTTTTCAAAAGATTTATAAAACAAAACAATTAACAAGGTTCATGACTGACTTTTGTTAAACAACTTTTTCTTAAACTTAAGTCATGAATCCTATTTTTTTTACAAAACCTATGTATCTCACAGGCATTTTTATACCGATGTACCTATTTTCACATGTGTTTCAGGAGCTGTTGCTTAGGATGATAATCGTGACACTAGGGCGGACCTGTGCCTTAGAGACTTAAAATAAAGATAGACTTAGTTTAATTATGTTGTGTACTCTTTGGTTCTTGTTTTGAAACAATATATTCCACTCTTTGGTTGATGAATAAAATAAATTTTAATTACCATGGTTGTGGAACAATAATTCTGTTACAACACTCCCCGACGTTTCCGCCACGATTTGATGTTTTACGTGGTCGGGGTGTGACATTACCAGCTACAACTGCCAAAGGAAATGGAAGGAATACATGATGTATTTCATGTATGTAATCTCAAAAAGTCCTTAGCAGATGAATCATTAATGGTACTTCTTAAGGATATAGAGGTAAATGAGAAACTTAAGTTTGTAGAGACACCCCTACAGATTGAAGACAGAAAAATTAAGAATCTCAAACACAAGAGATTAGTTCTAGTCAAAGTAAAATGGGATTCCAAGAGAGGACCAGAATACACTTGGGAGCTTGAATCAGAGACGCAAAAGAAATATCCACACCTGTTCCAGTAGACCTCAGGACGAGATCTAAAACAAGGTGGGGAGGATATAACAACTCTCCCAAAACCCTTAAAATACTCCTATACGTCCAAAAATACACCCTGTATATGAAAAACGGACCCAATATACCTTTATGTTATTAAAAATCAAATAAAAACAAAAATTTAAGGCTCTAGTGGGGCGCGACCCCCTTAGGTTAAGTCGTCGCGGGCCGTGACCCCGTGCCACCAGGCGGCACCCCAGTCCGCCACGTGGCACAACACCCGGCAACCCTACACTTGTGACTCGCCACAGCTAAACCCTAGTCTAGGGTTCTCGCGGGCCGCGAAGGCTGCTCTTGTATCTCTCGAGGGGCGTGAGAGCTCCCCGATCAGGCCTATAAATTGTGGTCTCGACCTCAGTTGTCCCTCGTTCAATTCTTTTCTCTCTCAAAGCCCCTATAATAGCAATAGTGTTGCTCGATATAATACCCTAAAATGTGAAGCTCTGCCTCGTTGTAAGTTTTATAACCCCTGGTTACGTATTAGTTACTCTGCCCGATTGATCAAGAGCTCCATAATGCATGTTAAGGCTCTGCCTGACTCAGTTGTTGGAGTTTTGTCTTGGGGGTATAGCTAATGTAAATTGGCTTATCTTACTAACATGTGTGCATTGTTTAATTTTAATATATTATAACTAGTAAGTCACCAAACAGCAGTAGTATTACCTAAAATAGCAATGTGAGCACATCTGCTTTTTATGAGTCCAAGTGTTTTTCCAAAACCTCAATTATTTTAAATTACATTTAACAGTGATTGAGTATTTGTGATTCTACAATTACTGTCGGTATGTTGGGATTTTGTATACATTAGTTGTTACTACACTGTGAGTAGTAGCATGACCACAAGTCAGGATTGACAGTACCGTGGGTGGTAATTGGATAGATGTAAACAAATGTAATTGCGGATGCCCTCAATATTGTAAAGTGATAAAAATTGTTTTGATTAAACTAGGATGCGCTCGCCAGTATTTCTTGTTGATAAAACTTTTTAAAACGTGTTTCGGGTAACAAAATGTGAAAGCCAATAGAAGCCAGCTGGAGAGCACTGAAGGCTTGGAAAAGTGGCTATAAAAGTTACCTAAACAAGAAAGAAGTTTTATTTCAATAAATTAGGGTTTATCCCTATAAACATTGTAATGGAAACTTGGGTTTTTTCCCATGTATTTATTATTTATAAAAATGTGGTGTTTTACTCTGATAAACTATTTCCTAACTACGGTCCGGATGTAAATTTCTGCTGCCAAATTAATAAACACCGATACCACTAATCTAGAACTCGCGGCCGCCCGCTCCCGGGGCAGGGGTCGGGGGTTGCGACAGTCTACCACTTGATTATTGTTTGAACTATATGGAGATTTTGCCTTCATTTGGGAGAGCATCCTAAATATACATATCTCCTAATGAATAACAATAACTGTATGCAAATCACTTATGGCAAAATTATGAATGCCATGTTGTTGAGTGTCAATCTAGTTGACTCTATGTCACACATAATAGTGATTGTAGACGAGGAACATTCATCTTGTTGGTGATGAATGTGTTCACCAAGTGACTTGGATTAAGACTTATGTTTAAGTCCTTATGAGTCAATGGTAAAGTGTTGGAGATCAAAGGTAAACAAGTTATGTTCCTTAAATGAAGGATAAAATTTAGCTATTTGCTATATACAATAATTTGTGAGACCTTCCTAAATATTGATGTTTTAAGATTATGAATAAGTCTCATTATTTTGTCTTAAAAAGGGATGAATGTTGCAAAGTGATATTATGATATCCTTAGGGCTATGAAGAATCAGAATGATGCATCTTCTGTTCACATCCTAAAGTATTGTAGTCTAAAGCATGCTAGACTAGTACTTGGTTAATTATGGGTCTTGACGAATACTAATTAACTCTGAACATTCAAAGTGTATAAACACAAAAAGAATTTGTGTATAGACAAAGTTGAGGGAGAATTTTCATTCATTATAAGGAAAAGACATTTAACTCATTAAGAGTTTGTTCGAAATGCTAATAAGGAGAACTCATTGTCTAAGCTTATTCTAGATGTTAAATTAGAATTATTCTAAGTTGGTGACAAACTTATGACAATGGCATATGTTGCTTTGTTCAGCTCGGAAGCTTATGTAATCTAATGTAATATGAGTTGAATTCACTGATACAATGAGGTTAATCTTGTTCAATCATGTGTGTATAAATGTCGCCATAAGTGGTGTTACGAAAATGTTGCTCAAATGGCAAGAAATGTGGGGGAGGATCCATTTAAGAAACAACCCTATAAGGGTATGTAGAAATGGTTCTCATTAACCCATCTAGATGTTATCCAATAACACTTAAATGCGGGGGTGTCTTGCATTTATTTTTGGCAATAAGGATTTTGTAATCCAATCTAACATTTAAATAGACGATTAAGTGGAGGACACAAATGTCGTAATGCACAATGGAGATGTGTTTGCCTTAAATAATAAATATATCATTCTAAGACAAATATTATAACCAGATTCAGGTGGCCACTGAGGTTATAGTCTTAGAAGTTGACAATAGGCAATGTTAACTTTCGAGTTACGAACACGTCATGACAATTGATCTCAACTGCAAAGTTATCAATAGTGACTTGTCAAAGACAAAGATAATGTTATGGATCCAACAACCTGAGGGTTTATTAGAGATCAAGTTGTGGAATGAGACTAAAGCCCATGGAAAAAGGGTGTGTGAAGGAAACCTACCTTAGTTGATTGGAGATCCCAAGATCTAAGTTCAATAGGACAACGAATTCATATGCCTAAGGGTGGTCACTGTGGGGGCATAACTGATATGCATAAGCTAGTATATATGGTCATATATACCCCCTAAACGATAAAAGGGTGTTTAAATACGTCCTAGTTCATTCCTATGAAATTCAGTGACATATTGTGAGGCTAAGCATATTATGTGGTAAATGATTTTGTGTAATCATAGTAACCACAATGCTTTTAATGATTTAAGGAGAATCACCTATGTTAGAGAGAAGTGGGGTCGCTTCGAATGGAATTGGGGGCACGGGTCGCTTAGATATTTTGAATGGATATTATTCTAGTTAGATTATAATTTAATGAAATTATAATTATTTACTAGACTATTCATATGGAACATAAACTCTTAAGTGGAGTTTTTATATCAATTTATTAGTTTTATTAGAGTTTATGTCTCTAATAAATCTCTAATTAAGTACTAGACTCTTCATATGGAACATAAACTCTTAAGTAGAGTTTTTATGTCAATTTATTAATTTTTATTAGAGTATGTCTCTAATAAATCTCTAATTAAGTGAGACTTTTCTCTACCCCATGTCTCTTGTATTAAAAGTAGGCTATGTGCCTAACTTGATGGGTGTTTTTATATATAAAACTACAAGAATAAGAATACAAGAAGGAGACATAAAGATGTGCATGAAGAGTCCTTGAAGAAGAAGTACTTGATGACCCATATATTGGGAACATATAGAGATAAGTTTCTCTACATGATTCAACTACATTTCTATTATTAATTTCCAAAAGGTCTAACACTATGCTTTTATCCGGTGTAACCTCAGGTGCGTGGCCTTCTCCGGCAGTACAAACTGCTTCGGCTGTTGTACCCTGGGAGACAGACGAGTCGTCTTTAGTAGAGGCGTGAAATCTGTTTTAAGGGAAACGTGTTGAACACATGCCTCAGCCACAACCGTCAATATTTGTTTGTTCTTTTTGTAGGAAATTATTGTACAAGAAGACGTGGTTCAAGATCTCGTTGAAGCCTACACAACGGACTGAAAACACAACGAACCATAAAAGTAGACGCGGTTAAAGATCAAGTTGAAGACTTTATCTTTTGAAGATATTAGTTTGAATTGATTGTTTTATTAAATATGTTGTAGTGCAAGCTATTATAAACACACACCAATCTTGTTTCCGTAAGTTGCGTAGTTTCAGAAATCGAAAGAAAAGGGTAAGATTTTATGAGTATACAATATTATGTCTAGGTTCATGGATTGTAAATAAGGGAAAGCTCAATCACATGCTCAAGAAAGGAAAGACAGCAGCCTTGCTGTTGTTCGGTTCTCTCTTTGCTAAAACGCTCTATTCATTTTTGCTATCACCTCTTCTTTGATCATGACAAGGTTTTCTAATTTAATGGTATAAGGGGTACCATGCAAATATGCTATTTCATTCCATAAGTTATTGAAAATAAGTTTTAAGCAACATTGTTTTTTTTACTGGTCTGGTGCCCTGGTTTAATTATAATTAGTTTTTGATGCCCGGGGCTGTAGGTTTTTGTTGGGCATGTGAGACTAGCTTCTGAACAAGTTCCTAATGCTTGGGGCTACAGGTTTTTGTTTAGCCGGTAAGACTAACATTTAAATGGGTTGTGTTATAACGTATATCATATACATAACAACTATGTAACGTTTCAAGGTAAAACTACTTTCCATTCATTTGTATTCAGGTCATTATGTATATTTTTTTTAAATTATCAATTGTATATTATGTTATTGTTTGTGTTTATAGATGTGAATGAGTGTAGAACATGGTTCAATAAGAAGAAGATAACATGGGGATTTGACAAACTTATATCGTTGGAGTCTTTTATGCAGAGTAAAAATTGTTACCTTTTCAACGATTCATGTGTGTTTGAAGTCGAGATTATAGAAGTTCCAGAGTTTACACAAGTAGATCGATGTCTAATAATGACAAAGCCTCCAACAACTATGAATACTTACACATGGACCATTAATAAATTTTCAACTATAACAAAGGAGCACTTGCCTTCAGATGTCTTCAAACTTGGCAAAGTCAAGTCGTACATTTTTATAATTATAAGTATTTCATAGGGTTGTTATTTTTTGGTTTGAAACACCAAAAACTTTAGATTTTTAATGATCAAATGAATTGTTTTATTTGACTTTTTAGGTTTTAAACACCAAAAATTTTAGATTTTAAATGATCTAATGAATTGTTTTTTTCCTTTTGTTTTCTTGACTCATGAAATTATTACTCTGTCTCAAAGGGAACAAATGTTGGAGCAAATCAATCAAAGGTACACATTTGTCAATATATTTAGGTGTACATAATGTTGCTTCCCTTCCTGATAAATGGAAAGTTTATATAACATTCAAGTTGCGGCTTAAAAGTCAGGGTATTAATAGTGATATAGAGAAAGGTAACTCAATATCTCTTTACCACATTATAAGTTATGCGTCCATTTAACATATTTTACAAAGATTAATACATATTTATTGAATGAAGTGTGGGTTGTGGTTCTAGAATAAAAAAATTATTATAAAAAAGAAGCCATGTCAAGGAATAAAAGTGTATTTTTAAGTATAAACCCTCCTTTTTAGTTATTCAATAAGTTTTTGTATTATGTCTCTTTTGATGGTTTCTTTCCCATTGAACCTTGTAGAAAGTAAGCATTGGTTCGTAACTCTACTGTTGACTAGGGATATTGTTGTTTTGTGCTATTGAGTGTGTTGGTGCATACGTCTGTCGACTTCGTCTTGTATCGAGTCTTGTATTAGAATAGATAGTTCAGGGCACGTTATACGAGGAAACTGTCAAAAATAGGTTAGAAGGTAATTTCGCACGAAATCACTTTTGTATTTCGCATGAAATCACTATTTCGTGTGAAAGTGATTTCGCATGAGCTATTCCGTGCGAAATCACCTTGCCTATAAATAGTTGCCTTGTCTTTGTCATTTGTAACGAAATTACTTTTCCGGTTTGAGAGCCGAAGTGCTGCCGAAGTGTCTACTCGCTGTAAAACGTTGTTATATCAATCTAAAGACAGTTTAAAGTGCATTGCAAGCTGAATCACCTCGATACGTCTGTTTCCGCCTTTCGTATTGAGCAAAAACTCTTCTGAACGACTCGTTTGGTCGTGCAAACGATCCTACAAGTGGTATCAGAGCTCAGGAGGAAGAGTTCTTACCGATTCAGTTCAAAATTCTGATTTCTACACCTTCTTTTCAAAATTAAACTTGATTTCACGGTCAAAATGTCTCGAATTTCACATATTATACGCGCAATAGTGTTTTAACAAATCCTTGAAAGTTTCAGACTTAAAATCGGACAAAAACTTGATCAATTTTGACAAAATCAGCTCGAGATGATGACATCAGCAGTATTTCGCATGGAATAGCTTCTTGATTTCGCACGAAATTAGATTTCGTTTGAAATATTGGTTTATTTCACACGAAATTAGTATTTCGCGTGAGTATTTCGTATGAAATTAGTTGATTTCGCTTGGAACCAAATTTCGTTTGGTTATTTCGTATGAAATTACCTATTTCGTTTGAATTGATTTCGTTTGAAGCTGTATTGCAGGTCATTTCGTTTGAACAGGTTTATTTCGCACCAAAGGTATTCCGTGTGAAGAGTGTATTTCGCTTGAGTTGTTATTTCGTTTGAAAGTGTCTGAATTTGTGAAACTTGTTACCGAACCATGGAAGAGGAATTTTATAACACGTTTGCTACAGCTACCATTGCTCAAAGCATGAACATGGAAAATGAGACTGGAACTTTGCAAAAAAAACCCCGAAGCTAATGGGCATTGAAGAGTATTATGGTTGGAAAGATCGATTTGAAAACTGGGTTCAAGCAAATCATTTGAGATCTTGGGAGTGTGTTGAGAAAAAGTATGTACTACCACGTACAGACTTGGGAATTGAAAAAAGGATTTATGAATTTACGGATAAAGAACGAGACATGTACAAAGCAGAAAAGATAATGATTAGTTTACTCCAGCAAGCTATTAAAGAAGACATATTTGTATTGCTCCAATATGATAAGACTTCACGTTCAATTTGGGAAGCACTTCGAATTAAGTTTGAGGGAAGTGAGAAGATGATCAAGAGTAAAAAATCATTGTTAAAGAAAGAATTTGATTTATTTACAAGTTTGCCGGGAGAAGATACAAAGAAATTGATTGAAAGATATTGTCACTTAGTACGGTCAATGTCATTGTTAAATATCAACAAAGATCGTGAGGAATGGGTTGACAAACTAGTTGATGCTTTACCTCAGAAAGAATGGGGTACATTTTTGATGATATTAAAGAATACTGGAGAATATGAAGGCTTGACAATTTCTCAGTTCATCGAAAAGATTGAAGGACAAGATCTTGAGCAACAAAAGATTTCTAGAATGAGCAATCCAAGTGCACAACAAGATGTTAAGATGTACTTCAAAGGGAGTGTTCAGAATGTCGAAGCAAGTCCAAAAGTCCAAACTGCTTTCAGTGCTGAAAATTCATCTAGATCAGTTAATCAAAGTTCAAGCAGCAGTAGTGGATTTTCTTCGTATCCAAATGTGAATCCAAATAATTCAACCTCAAGTCATCAATTTCAAAGCTCAAACAACAGTAATGGTCAAGTTTTAAATTGCAACATTGCTTTACATCTTCAGAATGGTCAAAATTTCTCTGAAGAGGTGGTTAAAGGACACATGGCATTACTTGCTACAGTGTTAGAATCATATGAAGGGTTGGTTACTGGAAGAATCGGAAATCCTATGTTGATGAAAGAGGATTACGATCAGATAGATGCAGAAGAAATGGAACCAATGGACATTAAATGGTGTCTAGCTAGTGTCTTGAGGAGAGCTGAAAAATTTAAGATGATTACAGGGAGAGATGATTTCAGAGATGCTAATGTTTCTACTTTGGGTTTTGATAAATCTAAAGTTACTTGTTTTCGATGTAGGGAGAAAGGACATTTCAAGAGGGAATGTACCAATCGAGAAGCAAGTGGAGCAAAGAATCCGTTTGGAAAAGATGATTATTATCGGAAAGCCATTTATCAACAAGTTGCTCATCAACCATATCAACAAAAAGAACCACAAACTGCACATGCTAAAATGATCGAAGAAGCAAATAAGAAAGCTTATTGTGGCATAATTGATCAAGCTGATGAAAAAGTGGCAAAAGGATTTAGCTGGGACAAATATATTCCACCTGATTCAAAAACAGTTGCATTAATTGCACAGATAGTTCAAGAACCAGATTTGATGAAAGAATGGATGAAAGTGTTTGGTGATGATAAGAAGAATCAAGATGATGAATCTAGTTCTTCAGATGATATTTCAGAACAGACACAAGTGTTTGATCAATCATCAAATGATGACAGTGATGATGAGGAAGAAATGCCTATTAATATTGCAAAAACTCATTTATCTCCTGAAAGTTTTCAATTTTATTTTGCAGATCGTTTGGAAAAGCTAAAGGAGAAACGAGCAGCAAAGGAACAGAAAAAGATGAAGAGTAAAAGTGTTGCTCAGGAAAAGATTTCTGAACAAAGTGAAGAAGTTAAAATTGCTGAGAAAGTTGTTGAAGCTGAAAAGGTGTTTGAAGCTGAGAAAGTTGTTGAAGTTGAAAAAATTATTGAAGTTGAGAAGATAGTCGAAGTTGAAAAGATTATCGAAGTTGAAAGGATTGTTGAAGTCATCAAACCTTATCTAAAGTGTTTGGAATCGTGTAAGCAGTGTGAAGAGAAAGATGAGAAGTTGAGTGAGTTGGATAAGATGAAAGAAACATTATTGTTCAATCTCAACTATGTGAAAGAATCGTATGATGTGTTGAATAGAACGGTAACTGGTCTACAAAAGACAAATTCTGAAAGAGAAGATGCGTTAACCATGATGAATGCGGTGATGATGACTAAGCAGAAGGCCATTAATCATTACATTGAAGAATGTGCTAAGTTGAAGCAAGAGTTGGAGACAGAGAAGATAGAAAATGAAAGAATCAGACGATTACTGCAAAGTTATTCTAGATCTGATTATTTGTTTGATAGAATTTATCCAACTGTTGCAGGTATGGAAGCCTTTCAAGACAAAAAGATTGAAGAAAAGGATACTGGTAAGAAACAAAGTGCAAATTATAACAAGTGTCCGCCTCCGATCTGGGAAGGTTATTCTCCCAGAAAACCAAATGAGGAGCAAGTCAAAAAGGCAGTCAATATAAAGTTAAAGTCCGAAACAACTGATGAGTTACCAGAAAATATTGACGTCACATTTACATCGTCTGACACTGATCATGAATCTGAGTTAATAAAAAAGGTGGTCGATCAGGTGTTGGATAAAGATGAGGAGTCAGGGTCAAAGTCTGAGTCTGAAAGTTCAAGTTCAGTGGTCAACAGTTCAAAATTATCGGAAAAAAGAGTTTACAATAAAGAATTCATGTTATCAAAATCTAATTTGAATGATGAACCAATCAAAGTGGCATATACTTTGAACGATTCGGACAAATTATATTCTGATGAGTAATTTCCAATAAGAGGTGTTAAACCAGAAATGATTAACAAGGTTTTCAAACTAACAGAAACTAATATTTCTGAAATAAAAGATGAAATTTTTTCTGAAAAACCAAGTCCTTACACCTCAAGAGATAAACAAAGATTAAACAAGAAAAAAGGTTACAGTTCTGGTTCAGGTTATCAAAAGAAACCAAACCATAACAGTAATTTCAAAAAGAAGGGATTGGGTTTTATTCCACCGAAAAATCATAAAAATGAGAAAAATTATAAACCAAAAACTGTATTTGTTTCAGGAGCAAGTTCGGAGGAAGAAGAAAAGAGCTCATTCTGGAAGCAATCAAACAAAGAGTTCTTTGCAGAAAAACAAAAGTTTGAGAAGAATGGAGTTTATAAGAGAAAAGAAACAAGAACCTGTTACCGATGTCAAGAAGTTGGTCACATAGCCTGGAATTGTCCAATGGCTACCAATACAAAACAGGAAGTTGTTTCTAAACTCAAAGAAAAGATTGTTGATAAAACCGAACCACCAACTGAAAAATTCAAAATTTTTAAAAATTCAACATATGAGGTTGGTGAATGTTCGAAAAGATTTTATAAAAGAAGAGTGAATCTTGACAACAAAAAATGGGTTGTTAAGAAATCAGATGTGAAATCTGGCGATGAATCTGATTCCACAAAGTCAGAGGAGCCACATGTTGTTAAAAAGGAAGAAAATTCAGTTCCTCCATTGGATGATGTCAATTTCCCACCATTGAGGACTGAAATTTTAAACAAAAGGTTGGTAAAGTTGAGATTTCAAATCAATTCTATTCTCAAAAGAAAGAATTTGATGTTGAAAAAGTTTTTAATGGAAATGTGAAAAAGATTTTTGGAAAGATGGTTGAGGGAAAAGTTAAAGGGGTTAAAGAGTTTTACGAAACTAAGAAGGCAACTTATAACCCATGTGAAGTTGAGGAGGAAACATCCAAGTTTGGTCAGGCTTGGATGTCTGTTTTTCATATGTAAAAATTCTGACTTGCCGGAGCTCCTAGGTTGGTAAGAGTGGAGCAGGAATCGGCATATTTCTTGAGAAATTCATGAAAGTGATATTTCGACTTACAAGTGGTAAATCAGGGACATTAAGTTGTACTTGATTTTCTACAAGTGATATTTGATGTTTGAACTTAAACTGTTATATTTTTCAAAAGGTTGAAAATGAAAGAACAAAGTGATGAGTTTATCCCCTAACCTTCAAGTGGTAAAATCAACCAAACTTATTTTCCGGAAAAACCATTTGGTTAAAGCAAACTTAAGTGTTTTGAAATCATAATGGGAAAATAGTTTGTTGTCAGGGGGAGTTCTGATTGTTTATGCCAAGTGGATGGCGATTTGAAGCGATTTGATGTCAGTTGTCATTTTACTTGTATAGTTTGTTTTCAAATTTCCTTTAAATGGTTTTGAATTTTAGGGGGAGTAAGAAAATTTTCAAAAAATCCAAAAACATTAGAAAATTTAAAAAAGTCAAAAACATGATAAAATGAAAAACGAGTTTTGTTGTGAAAAAGAGGAAATGATAGTACATCAGTGGACTATCACAGCACGCTAAAGAATTGGAAAGATAAAATGTGATAAACAGTCTCACCGATGATGTGCCAGTAGGTTTTTGCACATTTAGTAAATTGTGTCGAGATATAAACCTAAATTTCAAACTTACTTATCTCGTGGGGAACATCTCTCGGATATATGGGTAACCCCCGAAATCTTGTTTGAAAGGTCCCTCTTTCTGAGATACTAGGTCTTTATGCTTAGTGATATCTGGGGTATTATCCCGGGACTTCTGATTTTGTAGAAGCAATGGCCTAGTCCCCGTATAATACTTTTCGCTTGCTTGAAATATAGCACAGCCCTCAGCATAAAAAATGATGAAACATTGCAAAATGCTAATCATGTGCTGTTGAAGAAAAGATTCTCTAAAGGGAACACACCTAAAGTCGAAGCCATCATCTCTCTGATTTTGCGGAAGAAATAGCCTGAGCTCTCATGGCCCTCGCATTTAACCCTTTACAGATATCATCTAGGTATACTCACTTGTAAGACTGAATATTGGGATCTGGATACGGGAGTATATTCTGAGGTGGGACACGCGAATAAGTTTAAGTGCTTAAAACATTAATCTCGTATCTCGATTCAGTTGAACTTTGTGTGAAAGTTTAAGTGGATCAGTATACTGACAATCTAAGTGAATCGTTTAGAACTTAAAATGTTTAGAGCTTAACGGTGTTGGTGATTTGTCTCATAAACTGATATGATCCTCTTACACAAACTCACAAAAATATTGTCTGTGTATATTTCTTTATTGCATTTTAACACACTGAAAGTTTTAAAAAAATCCAAAAAGAATGTGTTTTAGCATAAATTTTTGAAAATTTTTTAAAAAGATTTTCGACAACTGATGTTGGAGACCTGATTTTCAAAATTCCGAATGCTAAACATGATGGATATCAAGTAAGGGGGAGACTGTTTATAATGAATAAAAATAAATGTTTCGCCTACAAGTGGTTCATCAGATATTAACATTTTGAAATCATTTTTTGATTGATTATTACCTGCAAGTGGTATATAAATTTGTCAAATTTTAAATTTGTGAAATTTATTGTGAGGTAGAGATATGTGCAGGTTCTAGTGATTAAACCTGAGCAGAATGTGAAGTCAGGTTACGATTTTGATATTGCTGATGCAGATGAACTTAAGAAATCAAGAGATCTGATCAAGAGAAGATGGAGTTAGATTGAGATCCTGGTAGAGAGAAGAAGAGAAAAGACTGAGGATGTTTTACATTGTCAGATACTTCAGGAAGAATAAAAGACTAATAAAGACTGAAGACGTTGAAGTCCAGTACTGAAGACTCGTCAACATCCGAGGGGGAGTCTGTTGGTGCATACGTCTGTCGACTTCGTCTTGTATCGAGTCTTGTATTAAAATAGATAGTTCCGGGGAAGTTGTATGAGGAAACTGTCAAAAATAGGTTAGAAGGTAATTTCGCACGAAATTACAAAGTGTAATTTCGCACGAAATTACAAAGTGTAATTTCGCACGAAATCACTTTGGTATTTCACATGAAATCACTATTTCGTGTGAAAGTGATTTCGCATGAGCTATTCCGTGCGAAATCACCTTGCCTATAAATAGTTGCCTTGTCTTTGTCATTTGTAACGAAATTACTTTTCCGGTTTGAGAGCCGAAGTGCTGCCGAAGTGTCTACTCGTTGTAAAACGTTGTTATATCAATCTAAAGACAGTTTAAAGTGAATTGCAAGCTGAATCACCTCGATACGTCTGTTTTCGCCTTTCGTATTGAGAAAAAACTCTTCTGAACGACTCGTTTGGTCGTGCAAACGATCCTACAGAGTGAACTCAATGACTTAAAAAATGGCTTCATTTTGAATGATAATATTACAGTTGAAGTCGAGAAAACAAATTAAGTTCGACATCCTGACATTAATTTAGTGAAAATAGTATAGTCTTCATCAGGTATTATACTTTATTTAAGGCTTTTCGACAACAAATTATTTTCAGGTATGAAATGTGTCACACCCCGATATTTCCACGTATTACCAGTGGGCCCGGTGGGGAGTATCGTGACGTAGTTGATATCATCATAGTCAAATAATCACAGTTTAAGGCACAGCGGAAGTCTTGGTAAAAAATAATATTACAAACCGAAATTCAAAGTATAAATAAATATTATTGATGTGCGTGAAGTGTGTTATGGTTTTAATGTTTATTTTAAGCCCTTTTACACTTTTTTAGCGAAGTTTTAAATTTATAAAACACGATATTTACTAACACTAGACACACATATGGGCAAGTGCACCCATCGTGAGCGTAGTATAGTGTTGGTAAGATACCGAGGTCGTCCAAGGACACAAGAGCTTTTAATACCAGTTTATCCTCAACGTCTAATCAAATCAAAAAGTTAGAAAAAGATTTTAAACTAGAAAAATAAAAACTAACTAAAATGCTGAAAATAAAATAAAAGTAAAAATAGATAGACAAGATGAATCACTTGGTTCCGACTCGTGTATAGTGTAACCTTTGATTATTTCCGCACTTTTGCACTTTTTAAGAGATTATCTTAGTTATTGTAGTAGGCCCCTCTTTTGAAGGTGACGTTACTCTCAACCCAGTAGTTTGAGTCAGCAAGGATACAATCCTAAAGGGTCAGATTATTGAAAGATAATTAATTAAGTTATTAATGCATATTATGGTAGGCCCCTCTTTTGAAGGTGACGTTACCCTCGGCTAAGTAGTCTGAGTCAGCAAGGATACAGTCCTAAGTAGCCGGGTTAAAGTATTAATAGTAGCTTACATATGAGGGGATCAAAGAGTTTGGACCCCCACCATCCAATACCGTTAAGTATTGAAGGAGGTCCTACTAAATTTGACCCAGGTCCTTGCAGGATCTATACACTGAACAAGGCAAGACTTTTACCAAACCGTTCCCTTAACCCCCGACCAGGTAGCCAACATACCTCCATATACACCGTGGAGATATGAATGGTGAAAATCTTTTATTTTATATAGACAGTAAAATAATGCCAAGACACCACAGACAAACGATAAGGAAAAATCACCTTCAACATAAGAAACTAGTTATTAAAGTCATTAATACATAACCAAGTAAAAAGTGCGAAAAGATTAAAAATAAAAAGTATTACACTAGACACTTTGTCTTCACCAAGTGATGTAAGAGACTTAGGCAAACATGGCCTTGATTGTCAAGAACTCTTACGATCAATCTTGGATCCTGAGACGACTCACACACTCTATGATGGACAATGGATGATGGTGGTGGATGATGGTGTTATGGTGGTGGTGGGTGGTGGGTGAAGTGTGAGAGAGGTGGTGTGCCAAGGGATGGTTTGCACTTGAGCCAAACACTCCTATTTATAGGCTGAACAGAAGCTCGGGCACGGCCCCGTGTCCAGTGGGCACGGCCCCATGTCCATCCTCTTCTCTGTCTTCATTAATTGCAGTTTATCTGCATTAGTTGACCACGCCTCTGTGTTCGCTGGGAACGCCCCCGTGTGCAGAAGCATATCTGTACTATCAAGATTTGCCTGGATTCTGCGAATCTTATAGTTAACCACGGCCCCGTGTCCGCTGAGCACGGCCCCGTGGTGGGCGATAGAAGCTTCTATAGCTTTGTCTTTTATGCTGGCACTTGGGCACGCCCCCGTGTTCACTGAGCACGGGGCGTGTTCAGCCTTCTGTTTTCTTGATTTTGCTTGGGAAGATGCTGTCGTGGGGCCGGGCATGTCACGTTTGCTCCTTTTCTTGTATTTATGTTAGATTTAGCTGCATTTTTGCTTCTTTTGTTAATTTGAGCTCATTTAATCCTGAAAATACAAAAGGAAGACAAAAGCACACTTTTTCCGACATTAGTACTAAAAAAGGGTTAGTTTTATGCCACAATTGATGTAATTTATATGTTGCATTTTGCACACATCAAATACCCCCACACTTGAATCTTTGCTTGTCCTCAAGCAAAACTCTTTATAATGTGGCTTTACACTCCCAAATGAAATGGGTAGAAGAGAAGGTTTTTTGGGCTTGTCATAGAGTGTCGGGATTTCCAAGATTCTTTATTAAGATTTATTTTTATTTATTTACAGTCCTATTCGTCATGATTTATTTAAAACATTTCATAAGATAAATTACTTATTAGGGCATAACATGCCTCTTTAAAATTCCATTTATATACAAGTTCACATACCTCACGGGGATCACTCAACACTCGGCCGAAAATGTATTTTAGTGAATCACTCGAGAGCGGCATGGAACTTATTCCTACCATAGGCTTACCAAGCAATCAATCCTCCTCCTTTTTAACTATACACCTTTGTAAATATCAAGAGGACTTTTGGGGTGAAGGGTTAGGCTTGGGTTAAAGGTAGGTGGTTGGGTTAGTGGTTAGTAAAAGGGCGAAAAGCGTAACAAGCGTTGGTTTTCGTAAGACTTTTTATTTTTGCAACTTTTATTTTGATGAAACTTTTATTCAAACAAAGTTATTTTTGATAAACTTGTTTGTTTATTTCTCTTTTGCTTCATCATCAAAATTATTATTATTATTTTTTTTTTGAAAAGTCATACGAAAAAACGAGCTTGTTACTAAAACAAAAGGTTAAAAATAAAAAGGGTTTTGGTGGGTGAAAGGGTGTTTGGTTTGGGTTATGAAATGAAAAGGTTTAGGCTCAAAGGGGCTAACTAGGGGGATTTTTTGGTAGGTGGTAAAAAAAAGAAAATAATGGTGTAGAAATAAAAAGGGTTAGTCCTAATGCCTCCATCATTTACTTACTTGGGTTTAAGTTGGTAAGGATCGGGAATGCATCGTCGTGGCAAGTTCTAGAGTTGTAAGAACCTAACGGCTATTCACACAAGAAACGAAAACTGAGCATTTAGTTTAATGATATGTATTTGTATCCTCAATAAAGGCTCAAAACTCACTTTTGTGGGAATGGGGTTTTATGTGATCAAGTATATATAATCAAATTTTAACTAAATTTGTCATGCCGTTTCATCATTTTCTTATGTTGGTTCTTTTTATCACGACGCTATCGGTTGTAAATTTGTAAAAAAATAACTTTTTTAGAATTCGAAATTCCCAAGTTAAACCTAGACAAGTAAAAAACAATTGAAAATTTTTGAAAAAAATTGGGGTGATTAGCGGTTCCAATAGACTTTTGTGTAAGGCTTGTAGTTAGAACTTGCAAGATTCAAGGTTTTAGCATGCCCCCACACTTAAATTACACATTGTCCTCAATGTGTCCCAAAAATAAGTTTTTAGGTTGATTGAATGTGTAAAAAGGTGTGAAAAAGCAACAATTTGTGTTACTGGGCGCTGGACACGGCCCCGTGTTGTCCGGGCACGGCCCCGTGTTCAGTCGCCAGTAACAAAATTGAAAAGAGAAACAGAAACCTGGACACGGGGGCGTGTTGGGTGAACACGGCCCGTGTCCAGTTTACCTGAACTGGCCATTTTCTGCAGACTGTGCAGCATGGGGCCGTGTTGGGCGGACACGGTCCGTGCTGAACTTACTTTAACGAAGAAAATTTTGTCGGATGGCCTTGTTTTCCTGCATGGGGTGCTGGTTCAAGTTTCCCTTGTTCCCTTTTGCCATCCCGAGTGTGTTTTATTTGTTTCAACACCAAATTAACTAAAACCATCATTCATTAAGTCATAGAGAGAATTACATAATAGTCCTAAAAGTTAAAATTCTAGATAAGTAGGTCAAAGAAACACAAGAAATCCAAATCGAGAAGTTCTAGCCTAAACTTTATTTTACTAGCAAAATTTCCAAAAAGATAATTTTCTTGGTTAGATGCGGTATAAAAACTTCTTTTCTTCGGGCATGGGTTCCTCACACGTCGGCGAGCCACTCCTCTATCTCCCTTGGGAGAAGGAAGGCGGGTTCATTGGCGTTAGTTTGAGGAGGTGCAACTTCCACCGGGACTTCTTGTAGATCTTCAAGAGGAGGCTCCGCTGGAAGGTCATCCCACCCAGTAGGATTGTGGATTCCAAGTGCTAGGTTCCAATCCTCTTAAGGGAGGATTGGATCCATGGGAGGTGTTACAAGAATGTTTAACCTCTGGTGCAAGAGGTTAATTTCTTGAAAACTGTTTTCCAGCCCTACCATAAGATAATTTATATGGTCTATTAGGACCTCCTCTACCGAAGTCATCACGTCAAGAGCTTCACGTAACGCCATTAGGTATCGTACGAGAGTTGCTTCAATCGGTGACCTTCTTTCCCTTCGACTGTTTCTGGAGTGCGCAGAAGAGGTTCCACTGTTTTGACTAGACATTCTACGAAAAAAACCAAAAATAGTTCATTTTAATGAAACAGTACGACGGACACGGCCCCGTGCTCAATGAGCACGGCCCCGTGTTCAAATTTCTGCAGTTTTTTAGAACAAGGAATCTTTGAGTTTCAAATTATTTTTCCAATTTATGAAGCATTTTTTAGCAGAAATAACTTAAAACAATGTTGTGTAATTTATTTTTAGCAAGATTCCTAGAACCAAAACTTAACAAACATCACAATAAAGCTTGGAATCAAGCTTCAATGGAGGTGTTGTTGCAAGAAAGATGAAGAAGAAGGTTATGGATAAAAGAGGAAAGGACAAGATGTTTTTAGAACCTTCTTTTAGAACATACCTAGGATGGTAGGTGAGAAGATCCTTTCAAATCTCTGTCCCTGGGTAGTCCAAATGTGCAGGGTTTTTGGCTGCATTTATAGAAAACGACAGCATGCTGGACACGGCCCCGTGTGCAGGCAAGATCCTGACATGTTTTGTCCGTATTCTGACAGAAAGTCAGAAGGGAATCTTTTGGTGGGCACGGGGGCGTGTTAACCTGGGCACGACCCCGTGTCGAAAGGCTGTTTATGAAGTTTGTCTATTTTTAAGGAACTTTTCCGGATCGGGTGGTTCCTTACTGGATGGAACAACCCCAAAGTGCCTAAGATACCTTAATTGTTCTAGATTAAGACGAGAACGCAAGAGGTTGTCGGTGAGGGTGATTCCTATGCTATATGTAGGTGGACAAGTCCAACCCTTTCCCGGGCTCTCGTTAAAGAAGGTGTATGCCGAATCGCTCAGGTCTCTGTATGCATCGAACGAAGTCGATGGGGAGTCCTTCACGGCACAATCGACACAGGGACGACTATCGCTCAAGTCCTCGTTAGATTTAGAGGTATCGTTGGGAACAACGAAGTTGTTTGAATGCGATCCCAACACTTCTTCTTGGTTATCGTCTTGAGATAAATTATTGAAATCTATCCTAAGTTCTTTTAACCAATTAAGAATTAGATCTTCTAATTGAAATAGTTCATCAAGAAGCATTTCTCCTAGAAAATCCGGTTGAGAGCATTCAAGGGAGAGATAGGGATTATTTTTACTTTCGCCCCTCTTAAGGATACTGGAAAACGATGGGTCTATATAGTGGGGCTTGTAATTTAGAAAATAACATTCTAATTCCTTATGGGAACCACCACATATTTGACACCACGTACCATAACAGTGTCGAAAGTAAAAAATATCAGTATCACTCATGTTCGTGTCAGAAATTACCAACCGTCGGGATCTTACGGTTCTGTTTTCAGTAACTGAATCTTGGGCACGGGGCGTGTTGAGTGGGCACGGCCCCGTATTCAGCTTACTGTCTGACTTAAAATAGGATTGCCAGTTCCAATGATTGGGCGCGGGGCGTGTTCAGCGGGCACGGCCCGTGCTGAGTTCTGCAGAAGCTGAAAAATTAAGAAGAATCCTAAAAAAAATAGAAAAATAAGAAAAAATGATTAGGCCGTTGATTCCTAACTTTCTTAAAATCCTTGTGTCCCCGGCAACGGCGCAAAAAACTTGATGTGCGTGAAGTGTGTTATGGTTTTAATGTTTATTTTAAGCCATTTTACACTTTTTTAGCCAAGTTTTAAATTTATAAAACACGATATTTACTAACACTAGACACATATATGGGCAAGTGCACCCATCGTGAGCGTAGTATAGTGTTGGTAAGATACCGAGGTCGTCCAAGGACATAAGAGCTTTTAATACCGGTTTATCCTCAACGTCTAATCAAATCAAAAAGTTAGAAAAAGATTTTAAACTAGAAAAATAAAAACTAACTAAAATGTTGAAAATAAAATAAAAGTAAAAACAGATAGACAAGATGAATCACTTGGCTCCGACTCGTGTATAGTGTAACCTTTGATTATTTCCGCACTTTTGCACTTTTTAAGAGATTATCTTAGTTATTGTAGTAGGCCCCTCTTTTGAAGGTGACGTAACCCTCAACCCAGTAGTTTGAGTCAGCAAGGATACAATCATAAAGGGTCGGATTATTGAAAGATAATTAATTAAGTTATTAATGCATATTATGGTAGGCCCCTCTTTTGAAGGTGACGTTACTCTCGGCTAAGTAGTCTGAGTCAGCAGGGATACAGTCCTAAGTAGCCGGGTTAATAATATTAGCTTACATATGAGGGGATCAAAGAGTTTGGACCCCCGCCATCCAATACCGTTAAGTATTGAAGGAGGTCCTACTAAATTTGACCCAGGTCCTTGCAGGATCTATACACTGAACAAGGCAAGACTTTTACCAAACCGTTCCCTTAACCCCCGACCAGGTAGCCAACATACCTCCATATAGACCGTGGAGATATGAATGGTGAAAATCTTTTATTTTATATAGACAGTAAAATAATGCCAAGACACCACGGACAAACGATAAGGAAAAATCACCTTCAACATAAGAAACTAGTTATTAAAGTCATTAATACATAACCAAGTAAAAAGTGCGAAAAGATTAAAAATAAAAAGTATTACACTAGACACTTTGTCTTCACCAAGTGATGTAAGAGACTTAGGCAAACATGGCCTTGATTGTCAAGAACTCTTACGATCAATCTTGGATCCCGAGACGACTCACACATTCTATGATGGACAATGGATGATGGTGGTGGATGATGGTGTTATGGTGGTGGTGGGTGGTGGGTGAAGTGTGAGAGAGGTGGTGTGCCAAGGGATGGTTTGCACTTGAGCCAAGCACTCCTATTTATAGGCTGAACAGAAGCTCGGGCACGCCCCCGTGTCCAGTGGGCACGGCCCCATGTCCATCCTCTTCTCTGTCTTCATTAATTGCAGTTTGTCTGCATTAGTTGACCACGCCCCCGTGTTCGCTGGGCACGCCCCCGTGTGCAGAAGCATATCTGTACTATCAAGATTTGCCTGGAATATGCGAATCTTATAGTTGGCCACAGCCCCGTGTCCGCTGAGCACGGCCTCGTGGTGGGCGATAGAAGCTTCTATAGCTTTGTCTTTTATGCTGGCACTTGGGCACGCCCCCGTGTTCACTGAGCACGGGGCATGTTCAGCCTTTTGTTTTCATGATTTTGCTTGGGAAGATGTTGTCGTGGGGTTGGGCATGTCACGTTTGCTCCTTTTCTTGTATTTATGTTAGATTTAGCTGCCTTTTTGCTTCTTTTGTTAATTTGAGCTCATTTAATCCTGAAAATACAAAAGGAAGACAAAAGCACACTTTTTCCAACATTAGTACTAAAAAAGGGTTAGTTTTATGCCACAATTGATGTAATTTATATGTTGCATTTTGCACACATCAATTATACATGCGGTTGTAAGTGGATCCACAGGCGGATCTTAAACAGAAATATAAATTATTGTTCAACAGACTTTAAGCGTTCAGAACTTGCAAGATTCTCGAAATTAACGCCCAGAGCTCCCAGTCGATTATGATACGTACCTGCTACACAATCTTTTGAAAATACATCAGTTTACACTGGTAAATACAATTAACTGACTCTTTTGAAAAGTGTTTACAAAATTTATTTAAATGCACAAGGCACAAATATTTATAACTTGGGATAATTATTTTAATAACAATCTTGTATCAGATTTACATGGTTGTCCAACATTTAGGGCCGATATTAAATAAACCAAACAAGATTAATCGACACACCACAATATAAACTCATGGCGGGTCATCCTAGCAAATGAGTATATCTTTTATATACGCAACTGACAGGTGTTAAGCCTACACCTCGTGCTTAAGTCGTCGCCATTTGCAGTTCTTAAATGAGCCAAGGATATCCAGGACACGGTCGTTAACCCCCAATGTTATTTGTTATCAAGCAACACTGATTAAAATGGGATTTTTTCCATTTAACCATCTTCGAATAAAATGTTGCTACATCCGACCAAGTGGTAATATTTTACCGTATCCCAAGCCCGTATAAGGGAAAATAAGTTAAAAGTATTTACCTGAGCTTAAAATATAAAATTTGTATTCTCAGCCGTATATCCTACTCAACAAGTGTAGGTAGCTTTTACTGGGCTCCTAATCTGGAACGAAGGTTATATTAACCTATTAGATTCCTAACGGGTCTTATCTAAGTTGTAACTTAGACCGGTTAGTTTTAAAGAAAAGTTTACGGCACGAAACGCTAGATTAAGCGATGACCGGATTGGAATGTGATTTAGACCCAACAAGTATGAAGACTTGTTTAAAATGGGTAAACTAAATACATTCTGGATTTCAAAGTAAAAATGATAAAGTTTGACCCGTTTCGGTTCATTTATGCAAACTAGTTACATAAACCGTACCGAACGCGAATATGCATAACGGGTAGCTGGATGAGTCAAGTGCAAGTTCTATAAGTTATTATGCTTAAAATATGCTGTGATATCAGTAGGATATCAACAATTATGCCCCAATTGAATTTAAAACCAATTTAAGTCCCGTAAGGATATTTTGTTCATTTTACAGTTTATAAAAGAGGTTTAATAGTAAACTGAGGTTCTGGTCTAAAATATTTAGTAAAAATATTTATTTTATCAAGTTACATCAGTAAGATATCATACATATGTGAGTTTTATCATTTAAGACCAAACTATTCACCGTAGGGGCATTTTGGTCATTTCACATATGTTTTAAGGACCAAATTGGAAGTCTGAGTTCAAGACTTATACTTACTGTTAAAATATTAAAATTTATTTATATAATCAGTAGGTATCATTTCTTAGGTGCTAAATATGGTTTTAAACCATACTATGCGCCTAATTTGCGTAAAAGTCGATAATTGAAGATATTTGAGATGTTTATGGAAATCTGAGATTTTGATCAGCATTTAAGGTTTAAAATATTTTATTTAACATATAACATCAGTAGGAAAAGGTTTGGCGTGTTAATCATGTGTTAATCTCATTTTATGAATGAAAAGGGTATTATCGTCATTTATCGAATTATACGAGAACTCAATGATATGGTCAGTTTATAATCTGACCAAAAATTCCAAATATCCCTAAAAATAATATCAAAATAGTAGGTAATGGGTTTGGTGCCAAAATTTGGGTTTAAACATGATTTATGCTAAAAATGTAATTTATTTAATAAAAAGTTTCATTTTACGATATCTTGCATATCTTTAGTTTGAGACCAGAAACTGATGTCAAATTTAATTGACATACTTATATATCAGTAATAAAGCTTTTTGTCCTCTCGCATTTTCAAAAATCTCGTTTTTATAATATAAGGGCATAATAGTCAACTTTTAAGCAAATAACGGAAACATGCAAATAATCTCTGATTTCTAAGGGACCATGTAGTATAACCTCAGAGGGTTATACTAACACATATTATGGTCACAAAGGAACCATAAGGCATAACTAAACTGTCACAACCCCCGCCCCCTATCTGTCCCGGGAACGGGCGGCCGCGAGACCAGTTTCGGTGGTATCGGTGTTTATTATTTTGGCTGCGGAAATTATGTCAGGGTCGTAGTTAGGAAATATTTTATCAGAGTAAATACCACGCTTTTAGAATATTAAACATATTGGGATAAAACCTAAGTTTTCATTACAAATACTTTCATAGGGAAAATCCCTATTTTATTGAAAAAAACATCTTCTTTTATAGGTAACTTTTATAGCCACTTTTTCCAAGCCTTCAGTGCTGTCTAGCTGGCTTCTAGTTGGCTTTCACATTTTGTTACTTGAAACGCGTTTAAAAACATTTTGTCAGTGGGAAATACTGGTGAGTGAATCCTAGTTTAATCAAGAAGAGTTTTATCTTTTAACACAGTATTGAGAGCGATTACAATGTTTATTTCTACACAATTACTCATTCAGTACTGTCAATCCTGACTGGTGGGTCATATTACACATTGGCTAACTCTTTGTCCAATGGTAACGTGTTCCACATTTTGTATGTCACACCCCTTTCTGCGGCGGAAGCACGAGGTGTGATCATGAAAGGTTCTCATTGCATACGAAAGGTAAACATACTACATGCTCATAAAAAAATAACTTCAAACGTCATTACCATTACATAACGGAAACATGGATTAAGTGTTTACATCACGAAACAACATATTGTCTGAAAGTTTACAACTTATTTAAGACAAACATAAACGACATCCACGAGCATGAGTAAGACCGCGCGCACATCCTCTTTAGTTACCTGAAATACATGTGAGTTTTGGAAAAACGTCAACATAATGTTGGTGTGAATTCATGCAGTTCTTGTATTGAACGTTTGTATACTTTGTATGAAAAACATGGTATGTATCTTGTATTAATCACGTATTCTTGTATAAATCATGTATTCTCGCATAAATCATGTATTCTTGTATAAATCAAGTATTTCTATATGTATCAAGTGTTAATGGGTTGCAAGGCCATTAACATGTGACACGACACAGGAAGCAACCAAACCATAGGCACTTTTCTAGTTGTCGATTCACGACGGAGACACAAAAACA
The DNA here is from genome assembly GCA_030545235.1 of Helianthus tuberosus. Classification (NCBI taxonomy): domain Eukaryota; kingdom Viridiplantae; phylum Streptophyta; class Magnoliopsida; order Asterales; family Asteraceae; genus Helianthus; species Helianthus tuberosus. Next base: position 81,246,599 of record CM060417.1, on the reverse strand, counting down.
CTACTCGGTACTAGTTATCACCAAGAGTGGGGCTGCCCTTGTACCCATTAGATCTAACCTTTTGTTCTGCGGTCTAAGTATGTACACGATTAATGGTGCTTATGGTACCCTATTCGTGACACGATTTCTCGTATCCTTTCTCGTATCATTTCACAAAACGCATCATACTTGGTACTAGTTATCACCAAGAGTGCTTCTTGTTCTTGTATCATACCATTTATAAACATTGTAATATTTGTAACATGTATTTCACCCCCGAAGTTATAAAACTGAAAACAATTAAAAGAAAAGGGGGGAGCATGAACTCACAACTTTGCGTTCCTTGCGTCGTAAACTTCACCGGATTTGCTTATATAGCGTCGTGACCTAAACATGTTTTATTAACGTTAGTCACTAGACTTGTATCGCACAAGTACAAGTCACTATCTTTTATGTTTTTGTTCTTGTGTTAAAAATAATTTATATTTTTAACTATGTGTCTTACATATATTATTTTCTCAAAAATAAATATAAGTTTCTTGTATTTTTCACCCGAATTATGTATCTTGTATGTTGTATGTGTATTTTGTGTTTTTACTTCTCAAGAGTATTTAGTGTATTTTCAAGTCCTAATACACTATCACGTATAGTACATACTACATACACGTAGCTCAAAGTTTGGTGACCAATAAATATATATATTTTCTAAAAAATATACATACTTAGTAACAATTTTTATGTTGAAGAAATCATCATTTCTTATCACAAAAATTAGGGAAGCCTTGGTAAATTTTCTAGACACATTTTTAGGGAATAAGTTTCTCAAAACTTATATTTTTCTAAGTGTCAAAATTTATAGAAATTTTGACATGGTTCCCCCTAAAAATGGAGGTTTCCCATGTTTTCAAAACACGTGTTTATTTTCTTTTAAAATCATCATCAATCAATTTCAACAACAATCATCAACAATATACATTAATTTCTCTATTTCATGAACTTGAAAATTTATAAAAATGTGTAGTAACTTACTAGTGTATTTAGTAAGTCTTGTTACCCCTTTAAAGTGTGGTTGCTTCTTTAAAAACTCAATTTTTAAAGAATATGATTCTTTACAACTTATGTTCATGTTTTCTAAAAATACTTCTTCATGTATTTTTCTTGTTACACATGTGTTTCTTTGCCTTGTTAACCACTAAAAATGATGTTTATTTATGTAAGAACCAAGGTTTAGTGAAACTTGTATTTTTAACTTGGTTTCTTGGTAAATCATACTTGAAATATTTAGATTTACAAGACTATAAACTTACTTGTTCATCATTTTACAAGAAACATCATATTTATTCAAGTTCATGACTTTTTGTGAGGATGATTCATAACCTTTAACATGTCCATCCCCTCATCTTGCTAGATTATGTTTTTAATCAAGATCTAGCAAGATTATATGAGGATCTACATCATTTCTACAAACAAACAATAATCAACAAGTATATCAACACTAAAACAACATGATTTCTTTATAGTTAGAGCTTATGTCCATGTTTCATTCTTGTGATTCTTAGTGTTCTTTAAGATTATCATCATGTATCCTACTTTAACCACTAAGATAAGATGAAATATGAAGGGATTCATGTTCTTACCACTAGCTCAAGGCTAGGGATGTTCAAGAGAAGAAATGAGGTGGTTAATAGCAAACGAAGAAGGTCCTTCAAGTTCCGTTGCTTCCACACTCCCTAACTTAGCTTCTTACACCTTGGAGTCACCTTAGAATGCTTGATATGGAACTTGAAATGGATGTGTGTGTGTGTGTATGGTTGGAGCCGTAGCCAAGGGGGAAAGAAGGAGGAGAGATTTGTGGTTTGAAGTGTTGAGAATGTGAGGGGTTATGTCTTATGGTTTATAAATAAAAGTTCTCCAACATTAGTTTAACCTTAGGATAATATGCTTAGGATCAAGGTGACATATCCAATAAAGTATTCAAAGAAAATCTTTGCATGGGGCCCACTTGTAACCGGTTATGGGGGGGGGGGGGGGGGGTTGGTTTAGTTGAGATGTAATGGTAGTTAGATTAGTTAGTTAGAAGTTAAGTGAACTAGTTAGGTGCTTTATGTGTTTAGGGTGTTTAGTGTCTGTTATGATGTTCGGGAACCATAACTAGTTTAGGAAAATAAAAACAATGCTTCTAATAATATTTTGATGTTCCGGGTAATGTCCGGTTGTTCGGTTAAATACCGGTTCGTTAAAGTGCTAATTTGCACCGTTTAGTGTCCTTTATGTCCCCTTTTGTAACACTTTCAATTCCCGACACTTAGGGAAGTATTCTGAATGATAAATCATGAATTCTGCATAATATTTTGAGGTTAAAAGCTGGTTCATAGCTGAATTTAATAAAATTCTGCACTTAAAGTGCGTTTCGGGTGCTTTTTAGTGCGTATTTTAGCTTCCGGAAAGTCTATATGTTAACCCTTATATGTACTCTTGGGTTTTAATGTGTTCTTGTCGTTGGACCTACACCTAGGCCTCAATTCTAGTGTCTGACTGCTATCTGCAGAATTGTTGACACAATGTGTCTTACCGGTGAGTTTACTAGTATTTCTGACGCAACGCTCTCGTTAATGCATAAAGCCATATTTTGTAGCACAAAACGTGCATGAATTCACTTGTATATAATGTAATCAATCAATGTTGATGTTTAAGCACATAATTACAGTCATTAAGTATTAATTAAGTGTACGGAAATTACCGGTTGGGTGCCAGTTGTCACAGTCTCCCCCCGTTTGTCACACCCCGACCACGTAAAACAACAAAACGTGGCGGAAACATCGGGGAGTGTTGTAACAGAATCATTGTTTCATAACACATGGAAATTGAAGTATTGTTTTATTGAATAAAATAGTTACAATGTCTTGACAATCAAAGAAACATAACATAAATAACTAGTCTTGCATCTTTTATTGTCGCTAAGGCCCAAGTCCGCCTAAGTGTATCTTGATCAATCCTATGCTTCATTTCCTGAAACACATGTGAAAATAGGTACGTCAGCATAAAAATGCCGGGGAGTACATAGGTTTTGTGAAAATGAGATTCATGACTTAAGTTTAAGAAAAGGTTTAATAAAGTTTAGTCATGAACCTTGTTAATTGTTTTGTTTTGTTAAATCATTTGAAAAACGATAAATAAATCAAATGATATATATGTATAAAAGAATAATACATGGTTAAGCGAATAACCATGTGAAATGAGTTTATATAAATTAAGTTGTTTGTAAAACAATGTATTGTGAAAAATATGTTATTTGTATAAAATGTTATATGTCCAAATTGAAATGATTCAAATAACGCCACGATATGTAATACCATCCAATCACTTATATATAGGAAGTACCAGCGGCGTATCCACCATGCTTGTATCATATTACACACGCCGTCCACAGTAGGTACATTTGAAGCAGGGTAAAACAATGTATATGTAATACCATACAATCACTTTTATTTATAAACAAACAGATTGTTTCACATTACAAGGATAACAAAAGAACAAAAGCATAAGACAGCAACATCCTTTGTTCAGCCAAATGCTCATCCAAGGGTTGGATTTGCACTGACAATCTTCGGACAGTTGTTCCTGAAATGGCTCGTCTCGCCACAGTTGTAGCAAGTACGAGACGGAAAACGAGCTTGAGTAGGGTTGACTTGGAGTTGGGTAGCAGCAAGGTTTATAGTAGCTTTGTTTTGGACAGCAAAGCGGCATGTGTTAATCAAATGTCCCTGCCGTCCACAGTAGGTACATTTGAAGCAGGGTATGAGGTTTGAATGATGATGGTTACATCGCTTGCACCTAGGAGCAGTTCCTAAGTATGGCTTCCTAGCAGGGGGTTGAGCTGGTTGGTTGGGGACGGCTTGACCATTGTGAGCGACCACGGCGAAGTTTTGAGAAGCCTTTCGCTTCTTTGACTTCTTAGGCGATCGTTCATCCATGGTCTTTGATTCCTCGATTGGTTTCTTGGTTGGTGGTGCTGTCACCTGACTAGGTCCTGCCTGTCTTGGTGACTCTTGGGTGGCTTCATCCTGGAGATGATACATGGCAGTAGCTAATTCAACAGTCTTCAGGACTACTTCGCCTATTCGCTGAGCGAATTTGGCAGTCTGCTCGGATATCTGGGCGTCATCGTGATGAAGAGACATTCTAGAAGAAAATGAAAGACATAGGAAGAAACAAGTGAAACGTCATCTGATAAACAAGACAGAATGGCAATGCATAATAATTTGCGATCATTTGTTTGCTACCTAAGGCAAACAAATGAGACGGTGACAAATCAAAGTAAGCGGATCATATTAATGTATCACTGAAGACATGCTCGCCTATAAGTGAACACTCACCCCAAGAGTTCCCAGGTAAGAGTGACTCGTCCGATACTGCGGATTTGTACGAACACTCTAGCCTTCGACAGAAAACTCAGGGTACAGGCATTCACTCTTCCAGTTTGCACGTGTTCACATTATATGACCCAAACTTTGACGAGATCTTGAAAATTCAAAGGGGTTCAAAACCTTATAACTGAGGGTTCAAAACCTTGTAACTGAGGGTTCAAAACCTTGTAACTGAGGGTTCAAAACCTTATAACTGAGGGTTCAAAACCTTGTAACTGAGGGTTCAAAACCTTGTAACTGAGGGTTCAAAACCTTGTAACTGAGGGTTCAAAACCTTATAACTGAGGGTTCAAAACCTTATAACTGAGGGTTCAAAACCTAGTAATCAATCATCCTACAACAGATGATTGGTTTTCAAAGCGGTTTTGAAATTTATGTTCTTGGTGTGGTCGTCGCCTAAGGATAGGTGACGGTATTGTTTTATAACTAAACGCAAGTAAACTCGCGTTAGGGTCCTAGGAAGGTTATAGACTAGGTCAAAACATTACTAATAACCTAATTCCCTATAACCATGAGCTCTGATACCAACTTTTCTGTCACACCCCGACCACGTAAAAGAACAAAACGTGGCGGAAACATCGGGAGTGTTGCAACAGAATCATTGTTTCATAACACATGGAAATTGAAGTATTGTTTTATTGAATAAAATAGTTACAATGTCTTGACAATCAAAGAAACATAACATAAATAACTAGTCTTGCATCTTTTATTGTCGCTAAGGCCCAAGTCCGCCTAAGTGTATCTTGATCAATCCTATGCTTCATTTCCTGAAACACATGTGAAAATAGGTACGTCAGCATAAAAATGCCGGCGAGTACATAGGTTTTGTGAAAATGAGATTCATGACTTAAGTTTAAGAAAAGGTTTAATAAAGTTTAGTCATGAACCTTGTTAATTGTTTTGTTTTGTTAAATCATTTGAAAAACGATAAATAAATCAAATGATATATATGTATAAAAGAATAATACATGGTTAAGCGAATAACCATGTGAAATGAGTTTGTATAAATTAAGTTGTTTGTAAAACAATGTATTGTGAAAAATATGTTATTTGTATAAAATGTTATATGTCCAAATTGAAATGATTCAAATAACGCCACGATATGTGATACCATACAATCACTTATATATAGGAAGTACCAGCGGCGTATCCACCATGCTTGTATCATATTACACACGCCTCGTTACTTAAATCACTTACCCAAATCAAACCAACAATGTAAGATGTCTATGTTTAAACCAATTGCCAAATGTATTGAATAATATGTCATAGTGTTTATGTCAAGATGTAAATTATGTAATGTATAACAAATGTAAAAATGTTTATGTGTCAAATGTAAATCATGTAATGTGTAACCAAAATGATATGTATGGCTAGTGAAATGCATCGACTAAACCATAGGTGAAACGCACAAAACAAAGTATTGAAGTAAAACTTGGTTTAAATCAAAGTTATGTTTTGTGGAAATGCATGATCAAATGTAAATCATGTCAAAATGTTTATGTCAAAATGTCTATGTCAAATGTCTTTGTGTAAACCTTGTCAAAATGTCATGTATGGCAAGTGGAATATATATATGTATAAATATATCCTTTAAGCCATAGGTAAAAATGCACAAAACAATATATTGAAGTAAAACATGGTTTAAATCAATGTTATGTCTTGTGGAAATGCATGCTATACTGAATATGAACATTTATGCGGTATTGTGAAAATGCATACATCCAAGCCTTGAGACTGTGGCGATAAACCCTTAAACAAATTAAAGGTTTATCTAAGTTATGTGTATCGAATTCGGTCATTCCTTCCAATCCACACCTACCCAGGATTTCAGGAACGGGAGTTGTCAATTCCTATGGTACCACTACCTACTAACGAACGGCGTAGCTAATGTTAATGAATGTATTGTCCCATTTAAACAAACCAAATGTCATACCAAAATGTAAGCATGTGATGAATAATAAATGTACTAAGTATGATGAACATAGATAGCATGTGAATGAATAATAAATGTACTAAGTATGATGAACATACATAGCATGTGATGTGATGTTATGTAAAACAATGTACTAAGTAGGCACACAATGGGCATACATAGCATAAAAGGTAATGAAATCATGTACTATAAGTGTACTATTGAACATAGCAAGTATATGATATGAAAACAGGAAAGCATGAAAGTAACAAGTAGGCACATGTGTTCCACCCCAAAACAGTTTGAAAACAGTAAAAGAGGGGTCTATGTACTCACTTGAGATTGCTCAGAAGTCCTAAGATAACCACCAAGCAATGCTAGAGATCATGGAATCAAACGGCACCTAGTATAGGTAACTATGTTAATAAACCGGACCTAAATCGGAAGATCGGGTAGCATGAGGGTTCGTAAACCAAACGAGTATGGAGACTCGTGTAATATGGTTTAACAAAGCCTACATACTAAATGAAACCTAACATAAGTGCTTACGACCCATTACGACCCGTTTAGGTAGCTTGTGCTACTTTAACGCGGCGTTCGCGTGAAACGCGTTCGGACCGCTTAACTAGTCCTACGACAAGTAACATATGCCTTAACATGTCTAATATTGTTGTCAAATCAGTTTAGATGTCAAAAGTTACGTTACATATGCTTAAAATGAATTTTGGCATCAAAAGGGTATTTTGGTAATTTACCTAAGGCATATAAGCTACCTATCATACAACTACTTAAACGTCGTGACCATAAGGTATAACCTCGGAAGGTTATTCCCTACCAACTATGGTCACCCAATGAATTTGGTCGGATCCTAGTGATCGACCAAATGGGTCGGGTTCGAAGGTATAAGCGATTTATTAGATCGCTTACCCGTACGACCCTAGACAACGTGGTAATCAGTAGGCATAGTCCCAAGGGACTATAACCATCGTGATTACAATCACGTTGCGAAGTTCAAACGAACTTCGCATTGACCATAAACTGGTCAATGCAGAAAGTCAAACAAAGTTTGACTTTCGGACTCGAAAAGCAATAAAAGAACGAAGGAATACTTACAAAGGGTCCCCGAAAGCTAATCTTAATCCAAATAACTCAGGTATGAAACAATGGTTCCAACTTAGAGTCTTTTGGATCAGATTTGTGGATTTTCAAGTGAAAGGGTGAAGGGTATATATAGTTTTCGGGTAACCGTTGAGATCGTTTCTTGGAAAAGAGGGCACGATCAAGGCCGTACACTTGTGGGAATGTTGTGGTACCTCATTTGGCCATCCACCATAAGGTATCAACACTTGGCATTGAGATTAGGAGTGCTAAACAGCTGCAAACAGGCTGTAAAACATTGAATCTGGTCTGGGGAGTCTGACGCGGGCCGCGTAAATTTTAAGCTTGGGTTTACGCCCCAGGCCTAAGAACTTTGACAGATTTACATTTTTAGCCCCTGCATGCCCAAAACTTGGTTTTCGATGCATTTTTGACACGTATAAGCCCCGTTAACCCCATTTGAAGGCTCTAAAATGAAGTTAAAGTATTGGAAACTCAAAACATGCTCAAAAATATCTCGGATGTCGGTTCGTTTGGCCGTACGATCGCGATGTTCGCTTAATTACGACGGAATGCGCATAAGCGCGAAAAACGATCCAAATGGCGTGACGAATGGATTTTTCTTATGCCAAACACTAAAATAAAATGTTTTAGTGCTTACATAAATTTTTGGATGTCCGGATGTATTCAGAACGTAAGTTATGCGCGAAAATGCAAACTTGTGCACTTTTCGACGCTTTTAGTCCCTGAATGACCCAAAAGTTTATTTTAGCACACCGAACCCCTCAAAGCCTATTTCTAAGCTATGTAAAGGATATTTATGGTATGTTTAACTTATGGTCATGTTCCGGAATGTCTGTTACAGTTCAAATTGGCATACTTTCGCAGTTTGTCAAATTTAGTCCCTGTAGCTGAATTAACTTGTTTTTGCCATACCAAAGCCTTCAAAACTTATTTCTAAGTTATGTAAAGGTTATTTAAGGTATGTTAAGTATATGTTGATGTTCCGGAGTATTTTTTGCATTAAACTGGTTATATTTACGCATCAGTGCGCGTATAACCTTCCAGAAAGCGGTTTAGGGTCTGAAATCGAACAAGAATTGATATGTGCAAATGATACACACATTTGTACAAATCCCAAGTATGAAATACAATATTTCATTGGCTTGGTATTTTTTTGATGGTCGCAGTGACCCAGGTGTCACACCGTTAAAAGAATTTCGTCCCGAAATTCAGGCTGAGCTGACTCTTACAGGAGTCTTCTTGAACAGGTGAGGGTACTTTTCTTTGAACTGGTCTTCATGTTCCCACGTGTACTCGGGTCCGTGCTTAGAGTTCCAACGTACTTTGACAAGTTTCACACTGCTCCTCCTGGTCTTGTTGACTTTCCAGTCGGTAACCTCAACGGGTTGTTCTGTAAATCGGAGGGCATCATCAATTTGCACTTCATCCGCAGGGATGATCACTTTTTCTTGTGTTGGACTCTTCTTGAGGTTGGATACATGAAATGTATCATGTACCCCATTAAATTCTTCCGGTAATTCCAACTTGTATGCCACGGTTCCAATTCTTTGTAAGATTCTGAATGGTCCAATGTATCGTGGATTCAGCTTCCCACGTTTTCCAAACCTTACTACGCCTTTCCAAGGTGACACTTTTAACAACACTTTGTCTCCCACCTCGAATTCTAATGGTTTTCGTCTTCGATCAGCGTAGCTCTTTTGTCGATCTCGAGCCGCCTTAATGCGCTCTCGGATCTGCATAATCCTGTCGGTTGTCTCTTGTACAAGTTCAGGACCAACCATACGTTTATCTCCAGCGTCTGCCCAACATAGGGGCGATCGGCACTTGCGGCCATACAGAGCTTTGAACGGTGCGGCTTTTATGCTTGTATGATAACTGTTATTTTAAAAAAAACTCAACTAAAGGTAGATGAGTATCCCAGCTGCCGCCTAGATCCATGACACATGCACGAAGCATATCTTCTAACGTTTGTATGGTTCGTTCGCTCTGGCCGTCTGTTTGTGGATGGAAGGCCGTGCTTAGATCTAGCTGAGATCCAAATGCTTCCTGAAAGGATTGCCAGATTCTTGAGACAAAGCGTCCATCTCTGTCTGAAATGATTGAGACAGGCACTCCATGACGTGCCACAATTTCCTTTAAGTATATCTCTGCAAGCTTCCCTGTGCTATCCTTTTCTCGGATCGGTAGGAAATGCGCAGATTTCGTCAATCGATCAACTATCACCCATATCATATCATGCCCTCTCGGGGTCCTGGGTAATTTCGTTATGAAGTCCATCGAGATTTGCTCCCACTTCCACATGGGTATCTCTGGTTGTTGTAGTAGGCCGGACGGTTTCTGATATTCAGCCTTAACCTTAGCACAGGTTAGGCATTTTCCTATATAAACAGCAACATCGCTTTTAAGTCTTGGCCACCAATAATATTCCTTCAAGTCTTGATACATCTTGTCCGATCCTGGATGGATCGAGTATCTCGATTTATGAGCTTCATCAAGGATGACTTCTCGAACACTGCCATAGAGCGGAACCCAAATACGCTTCTTAAAGTATAAGGCTCCCTCTTCATTTGGCACCATATATTTTAACATACCTCGGAGATATTCAGCTTTACGGTTTTCTCCTTTAAGAGCTTCTTGTTGTGCGTCACGAATGCGTGTAGTGAGGTTCGTTCGAATAGTCATTTCCAATGCTCGAACCCTTGGGGTCTTAACCCTTTCCTTTCGACTTAATGCGTCCGCAAAAACGCTTGCCTTTCCAGGATGGTACTTAATCTCATAGTCGTAATCATTTAGCAGCTCGACCCATCGCCACTGGCGCATGTTCAATTCCTTCTGATCAAGTATGTGTTGCAGGCTTTTGTGATCTGTGAAAATTGTACATCGAGTATCATATAGATTATGTCGCCAGATCTTCAAGGCGAATACCACCGCGCCAAGTTCCAAGTCGTGAGTGGTATAGTTTCTTTCGTGGACCTTCAATTGTCTTGAAGCATAAGCGATGACTTTCTGGCGTTGCATGAGCACGCAACCCAAACCTTGTCATGAAGCGTCGCAGTATGCCACGAAGTCTTCAGTGCCTTCGGGTAATGATAGTATTGGTGCATCGCATAGCTTGTTTTTAAGTAGTTGGAAGGCTTCTTCCTGCTTGTCACCCAGTCGTACTTCTTGTCTTTTTGTGTAAGGGTAGTTAGCGGTTGAGCTATCTTGGAGAAATTCTCAATAAACCGTCGGTAATAGCCCGCCAAGCCCAAAAATTGTCGAACTTCACTTGGGGTTTTGGGGGCTTCCCAATTCTTTATTGCTTCGACCTTGGCTGGGTCTACATGAATGCCCTTCTTGTTCACAACATGACCCAGAAACTGTACTTCGCGGATCCAGAATTCGCATTTCGAGAATTTTGCATAAAGCTTCTCTTTCTTCAGTAGTTCCAGAATAGTTCTGAGGTGTTGCTCGTGTTCTTCTTTCGTTCGCGAGTAAATCAGGATATCATCGATAAATACAATCACGAATTTATCGAGATATGGTTTGCATACACGGTTCATCAGATCCATAAAGACTGCAGGTGCGTTTGCTATTCCGAATGGCATCACAAGAAAATCGTAGTGCCCATAGCGTGTTCTGAATGCAGTCTTTGGTACGCTTTCTTATTGTATCCTTAACTGATGGTATCCAGATCGAAGATCGATCTTGGAATAGTAGCTCGATCCTTGCAGCTGATCAAATAAATCATCAATCCTCGGTAGTGGGTACCGATTCTTGATAGTGAGTTTGTTCAGTTCTCTGTAATCGATACACATCCGCAGAGTTCCGTCTTTTTTCTTCACGAACAATACTGGAGCTCCCCAAGGAGAGAAGCTTGGCCTTATGAATCCTTTATCCAACAACTCCTGGAGTTGTGTAGATAATTCTTACATTTCGGATGGTGCAAGCCGATAGGGAGCCTTGGCTACAGGAGCGGCTCCTGGAACCAAGTCTATATGGAATTCGACTTGTCGTTGCGAAGGTAGTCCAGGTAGATCTTCGGGAAAAACATCAGGGAATTCCTTCACCACAGGAATTTCTTCGAGTTTCGGCTCCTCAACCTTCTTGTCTACAACGTGCGCTAGGAAAGCAACACATCCTTTCCTTAAGCACTTCTGTGCTTTCATACAACTGATGATTCGTAGAGGCGCGTCTCGTTTTTCTCCATGTACTATGAGGGTTTCATCATTCTCCAGAGGGATGCGAATGATTTTCTTGTGACAAATAACTTCAGCTTTGTTCTTAGACAACTAGTCCATTCCGACCACTACATCGAAGCTACCCAATTGAATAGGTAAGAGGTCGATGCTAAATCTTCGTTCACCCAGTTCTAATGAGCAACCTCTAACAATTTCGCCCGATTCAACAAGTTTACCATTGGCTAGTTCTATGGAAAAAGGAATATCTAATCTACTCGATTCTATTCCAAGCATACGTTTAAATTCCACGGACATGAAGCTATAGTCGGCACCAGTGTCAAATAATATGGATGCAAAGTGATTGTTAACGAGAAACGTACCGGTGACCACATTAGGGTCCTCGCATGCGTTCCTTGCTCCAATTACGAATGCTCGAGCTTGAGAGTTGTTCCCCTTTGGGCAGTCTTTCATGAAATGATCTTTGCTTCCACAACTGAAGCATCCTTGGTTCTGCCTAGCTCCATTACCATTCCTGTCACCAGCACCATTGCCATTTCCACCATTGTTTCTATTACCAGCACCATTGCGATTCCCATTCCCGATCCTGTTTCCTTTACCCCAACAGTCTTCAGTATGGTGACCCAGTTTCCCACACTTGTCACATTTTGGAATGCGACAAACTCCTTCGTGATGACGCTTGCATTGATTGCACTTGGGCAGAGTGCCCAGGTATCCCTTAGCAGGAGCGACATTCATGGCTGCAAGAGTTCTTGTCTCCTGAGGCAGATTGGGGTCTCGTCTCTTGTTGTTGAAACCTTTGTTGTTACGGTTTGCTTGGTTCAAACTTGTATGCTTTCTTTTTTTGTCACCAGACGATTCAGCATGCGTCTCGGTCTTTTCAGTGGGGTTCAGCGATAACTTCTTCATACGAACGCAGTTTTCAGTAAGGCTGACAGCCCGAGTTACAGCCTCAGTGATAGTTTGAGGTTTGGCCAAAGTTACCATGCCGCGAAATTCTGAAGCCAGTCCCCAAATGTAGCGTTCAACGCGCTTAAATTCAGGTGTTACCATGTAGGGGATCACCCTTGACAGATCGTGGAACCTTCGAGTGTACCCAGTAATGTCAGCTCCTTCCATGGTCAAGTGCCAGAACTCAGTCTCCAACTTTTGGAGTTCAGCACGTGAGCAATACTTTTCTTTCATACGTTCCTTCAATTCATCCCAAGTCATGCCATACGCGGCATCATCACCCAGAGTTTGGACTTGCAAGTTCCACCAAGTCAGAGCTTCATCAACAAACAACCCAGTAGCAAAAGTGACTTACTGATCCGCGGTACACTTGGTCATACGGATGGTAGCTTCAGTCTTCTCCGTCCAGCGTACAAACGCTACTGCACCTCCTATGCCGTCGTAGTTCATCGGTTTGCAGTCGAGAAACTGCTTGAAGGTGCAGCCTTGAGCTGCATTGCCTCCAGATGAATCTCCATTCCCATTACGTCTAGCGTTGCTTGGTCCACCACTTTCTTGGGTTCGGTTTGCCTCGTACTGGGCGATAGCTGCGGATATCCTTTCCTCTAGTAGAGCGTTCAGCTCTTCAGCAGTCTTTGGCAATGGGGGAGGAGGAGGTTGATCTGAATCTCGATTGTTCATGATTCTCCTAGGTGCCATGTTCTGAAAGAACACCACACAATAGGTTTAGGCATTTGCTTGATATCGTCATACTAGACAGTAGTAGTATATATATACACAGGCATATACCACATAAGTGATATCAAACAATTATTACTCTAGCAGAGTATTTAATAAGCTGGTGTTCACGTTTGACCTTTTCTTGCACTGAGGGAATCTATACGTGACAAGACTTGTTGTGATTTATGTGCACTGAATTCCATAATTATGTATGCATCCATAATTACGTAACTCCTTGCACAGTCCGCACAATTCGTTTCATCCTCGTATCTCTTCCTTCAGATAGGCCGTTGTTTTCAGGTAAGGTCACGTATACTTGTGACATTCTACTTCTAGCGTATGTAAATTTCAATTATCACACATAATCGCAAGTAATTCTTAATAAAAAACAAGTGCTACTCCAGTGCACCCTAAGTCTCGTAGTGTCTTTTCTTGACTCTTTATAAACAGTTTCAGGTAGTGGATGTCGCGGACAGTTTTATGATATGAAAACTTTTTGAAAAATTGTTTTCGTGAAAGGATCCTAGTGCTTGTAGTCTAGACTTGAGAAGGAATCCTGGTTCACTACAATCGCAGCTCTGATACCAATCTGTCACACCCCTTTCTACGACGGAAGCACGAGGTGTGATCATGAAAGGTTCTCATTGCATACGAAAGGTAAACATACTACATGCTTATAAAAAAATAACTTCAAAAGTCATTACCATTACATAACGGAAACATAGATTAAGTGTTTACATCAGGAAACAACATATTGTCTGAAAGTTTACAACTTATTTAAGACAAACATAAACGACATCCACGAGCATGAGTAAGACCGCGCGCACATCCACTTTAGTTACCTGAAATACATGTGAGTTTCGGAAAAACATCAACATAATGTTGGTGTGAATTCATGCAGTTCTTGTATTGAACGTTTGTATACTTTGTATGAAAAACATGGTATGTATCTTGTATTAATCACGTATTCTTGTATAAATCATGTATTCTTGCATAAATCAAGTATTCTTGTATAAATCAAGTATTTCTATATGTATCAAGTGTTAATGGGTTGCAAGGCCATTAACATGTGACACGACATAGGAAGCAACCAAACCATATGCACTTTTCTAGTTATCGATTCACGACGGAGACACAAAAACACTACTCGGTACTAGTTATCACCAAGAGTGGGGCTGCCCTTGTACCTATTAGATCTAACCTTTTGTTCTGCGGTCTAAGTATATACACGATTAATGGTGCTTATGGTACCCTATTCGTGACACGATTTCTCGTATCATTTCTCAAAACGCATCATACTTGGTACTAGTTATCACCAAGAGTGCTTCTTGTTTTTGTATCATACCATTTATAAACATTGTAATATTTGTAACATGTATTTCACCCCCGAAGTTATAAAACTGAAAACAGTTAAAAGAAAAGGGGGGAGCATGAACTCACAACTTTGCGTTCCTTGCGTCGTAAACTTCACTGGATTTGCTTATATAGCGTCGTGACCTAAACATGTTTTATTAACGTTAGTCACTAGACTTGTATCGCACAAGTACAAGTCACTATCTTTTATGTTTTTGTTCTTGTGTTAAAAATAATTTATATTTTTAACTATGTGTCTTACTTATATTATTTTCTCAAAAATAAATATAAGTTTCTTGTATTTTGCACCCGAATTATGTATCTTGTATGTTGTATGTGTATTTTTGTGTTTTTACTTCTCAAGAGTATTTAGTGTATTTTCAAGTCCTAATACACTATCACGTATAATACATACTACATACACTTAGCACAAAGTTTGGTGACCAATAAATATATATATTTTCTCAAAAATATACATACTTAGTATCAATTTTTAACTTGAAGAAATCATCATTCCTTATCACAAAAATTAGGGAAGCCTTGGTAAATTTTCTAGACACATTTTTAGGGAATAAGTTTCTCAAAACTTATATTTTTCTAAGGGTCAAAATTTATAGAAATTTTGACATGGTTCCCCCTAAAAATGGAGGTTTCCCATGTTTTCAAAACACGTATTTATTTTCTTTTAAAATCATCATCAATCAATTGCAACAACAATCATCAACAATATACATTAATTTCTCTATTTCATGAACTTGAAAATTTATAAAAATGTGTAGTAACTTACTAGTGTATTTAGTAAGTCTTGTTACCCCTTTAAAGTGTGGTTGCTTCTTTAAAAACTCCATTTTTAAAGAATATGATTCTTTACAACTTATGTTCATGTTTTCTGAAAATACTTCTTCATGTATTTTTCTTGTTACACGTGTTTCTTTACCTTGTTAACCACTAAAAATGATGTTTATTTAGGTAAGAACCAAGGTTTAGTGAAACTTGTATTTTTAACTTTGTTTCTAGGTAAATCATACTTGAAATATTTAGATTTACAAGACTTTATACTTACTTGTTCATCATTTTACAAGAAACATCATATTTATTCAAATTCATGACTTTTTGTGAGGATGATTCATAACCTTTAACATGTCCATCCCCTCATCTTGCTAGATTATGTTTTTAATCATGATCTAGCAAGATTATATGAGGATCTACATCATTTCTACAAACAAACAATAATCAACAAGTATATCAACACTAAAACAACATGATTTCTTTATAGTTAGAGCTTATGTCCATGTTTCATTCTTGTGATTCTTAGTGTTCTTTAAGATTATCATCATGTATCCTACTTTAACCACTAAGATAAGATGAAATATGAAGGGATTCATGTTCTTACCACTAGCTCAAGGCTAGGGATGTTCAAGAGAAGAAATGAGGTGGTTAATAGCAAACGAAGAAGGTCCTTCAAGTTCCGTTGCTTCCACACTCCCTAACTTAGCTTCTTACACCTTGGAGTCACCTTAGAATGCTTGATATGGAGCTTGAAATGGATGTGTGTGTGTGTATGGTAGGAGCCGTAGCCAAGGGGGAAAGAAGGAGGAGAGATTTGTGGTTTGAAGTGTTGAGAATGTGAGGGGTTATGTCTTGTGGTTTATAAATAAAAGTTCTCCAACATTAGTTTAACCTTAGGATAATATGCTTAGGATCAAGGTGACATATCCAATAAAGTATTCAAAGAAAATCTTTGCATGGGGCCCACTTGTAACCGGTTATGGGGGGGGGGGGGTTGGTTTAGTTGAGATGTAATGGTAGTTAGATTAGTTAGTTAGAAGTTAAGTGAACTAGTTAGGTGCTTTATGTGTTTAGGGTGTTTAGTGTCTGTTATGATGTTCGGGAACCATAACTAGTTCAGGAAAATAAAAACAATGCTTCTAATAATATTTTGATGTTCCGGGTAATGTCCGGTTGTTCGGTTAAATACCGGTTCGTTAAAGTGCTAATTTGCACTGTTTAGTGTCCTTTATGTCCCCTTTTGTAACACTTTCAATTCCCGACACTTAGGGAAATATTCTGAATGATAAATCATGAATTATGCATAATATTTTGAGGTTAAAAGCTGGTTCATAGCTGAATTTAATAAAATTCTGCACTTAAAGTGGGTTTTGGGTGCTTTTTAGTGCGTATTTTAGCTTCCGGAAAGTCTATATGTTAACCCTTGTATGTACTCTTGGGTTTTAATGTGTTCTTGTCGTTGGACCTACACCTAGGCCTCAATTCTAGTGTCTGACTGCTATCTGCAGAATTGTTGATACAATGTGTCTTAGCGGTGAGTTTACTAGTATTTCTGACGCAACGCTCTCGTTAATGCATAAAGCCATATTTTGTAGTACAAAACGTGCATGAATTCACTTGTATATAATGTAATCAATCAATGTTGACGTTTAAGCACATAATTGCAGTCATTAAGTATTAATTAAGTGTATGAAAATTACCGGTTGGGTACTAGTTGTCACATTGTATACAAAACCCCAACATACCGGCAGTAATTGAAGAATTACAAAGACTAAATCACTGCTAATTATAATTTAAAATAAATAAAGGTTTTGTAAAAACAGTTTACAAAAAGGAGATTACTCACATTGTTGTCTTAGGGTTTCCTTTAAGGTTTCCTGGTGATTATCTATTAATTACACAAATGTACACGCGTTAGTATAATAACCCAATATTTACATTAGTAATACCCTCCCCAAGACAGCATTCCAATGACTACGTCGGGCAGAACCACGAAAGCCATTACGGAACCCTGGATCAATTGGCCAGCGTATCTAATACGTAACCGGGGTTATGATACTTACAACGGGGCAGAAATTCGTTAATTAGGGGGTATTTTGCCTGAGAATAGCTTTAGCTATGTGGAATTTCGAGAGAGAAAAGAAATTTGAACAGTTTTAATGAACTGCCGAACGTACCTATTTATTGTTGTGATTTCGGACATCCTCGCGGCCCGCGTAAGCCGAAGGATGGTCCTTCGCGGCCCGCGTAGTAGGGTTGTAGGGCCTAGCTATGTTGATTCATGGAGTTTAGCTTTGACACGATCATGACACATGGCAAGCTAGGGTGTCGCCCCGACTTTGGGCTGTCGCGCCCCGCGTAGACCCTGAGGTGGTCTTACGCGGCCCGCCAGAGACCCCTAAAATGTGTTTTTAATTTATTTTAATAAAAATAAAGGTATTCGGGGTCCGTTTTTGCATACGGGGTATAATTTAGGACATATAGGAATATTTTAAATATTATCAGGGTGTCAGAAATATTTAGGAGGGTTGTTATATCCTCCCCACCTTGTTTTAGAGCTCATCCTCGAGATCTACTAGAATAGGTGCGGGTATTTCCTTTGCATTTCTGATTCAAGCTCCCACTTGTACGCTGGTCCTCTTTTGGAGTCCCATCTCACTTTGACCAGAACTAATCTCTTGTGCTTGAGGTTCTTGACTTTCCTATCTTCAATCTATAGAGGCCTTTCTACAAATTTTAACTGCTCATTTACCTCTATATCCTTAAGAGGTACTATCAGTGATTCATCAGCTAAGCATTTCTTGAGATTAGATACATGAAATACATCATGTATGCCTGCCATTTCCTCTGGCAGTCGTAGCTGATAGGCTACAGGTCGTATTCTTTTAATAATTTCAAAAGGTCCAACATACATGGGGCTTAGCTTTCCCCTTTTGATGAATCTTACCACTCCTTTCCAAGGAGAGACTTTCAATAACACTTTATCTCCTACCTGAAATTTCAATGGCTTTCGTCTATTATTAGCGTAACTCTTTTGTCGATCACGTGCTGCTTTTAGTCGTTCCTTGACTTGAATGATCTTGTCTGTTGTTTCTTGTACTATCTCAGGACCAGATAGTTGCTTTTCTCCAATTTCTACCTAACAGACTGGCGTTCGGCACTTTCGTCCATAAAGTGCTTCGAATGGTGCAGCATTGATACTTGTGTGATAACTGTTATTATAAGAAAATCCTATCAATGGTAAATGATCGTCCAAATTACCTCCGAAATCAATTACACAAGCTCTAAGCATGTCCTCCATTTTCTGAATTATCCATTCACTTTGTCCGTCCGTTTGAGGATGATAAGCGGTGTTCCCAGTGCTTTTTGAAAACTTGTCCAAAAATGAGAGGTAAAATGACTATCTCTGTCAGAAACAATTGATAGAGGAATTCCATGTAAAGAAACTATTTCATTTACATATAATTTAGCTAATTGTTCCATACTAAAAGTTTCCTTCATTGGTAGGAAATGAGCTGACTTAGTTAGCCTGTCTACAATCACCCAGATTGTATCATTACCTTTTCTTGTTTTGGGCAATTTAGTAACAAAATCCATTGTTATCAATTCTCATTTCCAAACTGGCATTTCTAACTGCTGCAACAAACCTAAGGGTTTCTGATGTTCAGCTTTGACTTGTGAATAGGTTAAACATTTTGCAACATATGCTGCTATGTCCTTTTTCATTCCTATCCACCAAAAATTCTTTCTTAAGTCCTGATACATTTTATTACTTCCCGGATGCATCGTATACTTAGACTTATGGGCTTCTTCTAATATATGGTGGCGTAGGTTTCCTAATTTAGGCATCCACATCCTTTTCTTATGGAATCTCTAAATTCCACCTGTTTCTTTATTCTAATTCCTTAATCATTCCTTTCAATTTTTCAGTATCATCCTTGATTACTGATTCTTGTGCCTTTTTTAATCTATTCATTTAAATCTACTTGCAGATTTAGGTTAAGTGAACGTACTCTTTTTGGTTTTTCATGATACTTTCGACTTAAAGCGTCAGCTACTACATTTGCCTTTCCTGCATGGTACTGGATATTACAATCATAATCACTAAGTATCTCCATCCAGCGTCTTTGTCTCATATTCAATTCCTTTTGCCCGAAAACATACCTTAAACTCTTTTGGTCGGTGAAAATGGTAAACTTACTACCTTAAAGGTAATGTCTCCAAATTTTAAGGGCAAAAATTATGGCTCCTAATTCTAGATCATGGGTTGAATAATTCTCTTCATGATTTTTAAGTTGTCTAGAGGCATAAGCTATAACCTTTTGACGTTGCATTAGCACACATCCATAACCTAACTTAGAAGCGTCACAATAGACTACAAAGTCTTCAGTTCCTTCTGGTAACGCTAGTATGGGTGCATTGGTTAATCTTTGCTTAAGAATTCTAAAGACTTCTTATTGTTTTGGTCCCCATTCAAACTTAACGGATTTACAGGTTAGCTTAGTTAAGGGAATGGCTATTCTAGAAAAATCTCGAATAAATCTTCTATAATAACCAGCCAATCCTAAGAAACTTCTAACCTCGGTTGGTGACTCAGGGGTTTTCCACTTAATAATCGCCTCGATCTTGGTAGGATCCACATGAATTCCTTCATGATTGACTAGATGTCCAAGAAATTGTACCTGTTCTAACCAAAACTCACACTTTAAAAATTTAGCATAAAGCTTTTCTTTTCTTAACAGACTTAGAAGTGCGTGCAAATGCTTTGCATGTTCCTCTTTACTCTTAGAGTAAATGAGAATATCATCTATAAAGACAATTATGAATTTATCCAAATATGGCTTACATATTCGGTTCATCATGTCCATAAATGCAGCTGGGGCATTGATTAAACCAAATGGCATGACAGTAAATTCATAATGGCCATACCTTGTCTTGAAAGCAGTATTAGGATGTCCTCTTCCTGTACCTTTAATTGATGATATCCTGATCGTAAATCGATTTTTGAGAAAAAATCGTGCTCCTTGCAAGTGGTCGAACAGATCATTGATTCTCAGTAATGGACACCGATTCTTAATCGTGTCTTTGTTCAATTCATGCTAGTCAATGCACATACGCATTGATCCGTCCTTCTTTTTAACGAATAAGATCGGTGCTCCCCATGGTGATGAACTTGCCTGTATGAATCCCTTCTCCAACAATTCGTCTAACTGTTTCTTCAATTCTTGCATTTCTGCTGGTGCCAAGCGGTAGGGTGCTTTGGCAATTGGTGCTGTTCCTGGTAGTAGATGGATTAAGAATTCCACTTCCCTCGCCGGTGGTAGTCCTGGTAATTCTTCTGGAAACACATCTGAAAACTGGGACACTACTGGAATATCTTTTAATTCCTTTCCTTTAGTGTTAGTGATTATGGAAATCAAATACACTAAAGATCCTTTTCGTATATAACTGGTTGTTTTCATCACATAGATGAATTTTGTGGATCTAGACGGCTTATCTCCTTTAATTGTGATCTTTTCACCCTTTGGTGAATTTACTTGAATTGACTTTTGATCACATAAAATACTGGCTTTATTCGCTATTAACCAATCCATTCCTAATACAACATCAAATCCTGCCAGATTCATTGGGTAAAGGTTTGTACTAAACTTTTGATTTAAAAATTCTATTCTTGCTCCCTGCAAGATTTCAGAAATTTTAATGGTTTCCCCATTTGCTGTCTCTACTAGACATTCTTGTGGGAGTTTAGTTAATGGTCGATTGAGAAGTTTGCAAAATAAAGTATTAATAAAACTTTGGTTCGCACCAGAGTTAAATAATACTTTATCAAAAACATCATTAACTACCATGTTTTTAAATACCTCCCATTCTATATTGTAAACCTTATCACTTCCTCTAGACTGGAGGATAGTGTTCCACCATTCTAAGGCTGAGTTCTTAAACAGATTGGATGCAAACATTATCTTATCATCTTCCGCGCATTTGCTTATTCTTAAGACTGCCTCAGTCTTTTCTATCCAGCGTAGAGATGCAATGGCCCCTTCATTGCCTGAGAATTCCATTGGTTTACAAGACCAGAATTCTTTATAAGAACAACCATAGGACATGGTTCTTCTTCTTTTGGGAATGGGTACTTGAAGTATGGGTCCATTGTTTACGTTGTGTTCTGGTTCAGTGGGTCGTTTACTATCACGTTTACTTTTATTTTCTGCTTCCTTAACCGTTTTGATAATATATGGCATCGCATCTATTATCCCTTGTGCCACTATGTGTTGCATGGCACTATTATCCACTTGGTTTCCATTATCGTTGTTGTTCGGGTTATCGTTATCTGGGTTATTGTTACTCTGGTTTTCCTGGTTCACTTCGTTGTCCATCTGAATTTTAAACATTTGCCAATTATTAATATCATAAAATAATATTTTAAGGCAACCCATCACACAACACACATATTGGTCAAAAATGTCGAACATTGCAACTAACTCTTTCTTATAGTATGCGTCTAATACAAACCAATACTGGAATTTAAAATTAAAATACTACTATGCATCATTAACCACGAGGTGGTCTATACTACAATATATTATTATTATTATTACACACATATATATATTTTATATATTTTTTTTTCATACACACATATTATATATATATTATTATTATATTATTAATATTACTATCTCCACCATCACCTTCACTGATATGGGTTCATCCAGAACTCCATATTACGCTCGTCGTACTTCCAGACGAGTTGTTCTCCAACCTGTCTCATCCTCTCGCTACTTTCTAAAATTTCTTCTTCGAAAGTTCGGACTTCTTGCACATTTTCTGCACTCATAGGGGTGCAGGTGCTGGTACTGGATCTGGGTACTGGGGCATAGGTTCTTCCTGAGGATACGAATTCTCTAAAATTTCCCTATTGTGTTCATCATTATCATAGTAGGGATCTAGAGGGCCCAGACCTGGGTAGGCTGCTAGGTTTGGCATCGGTTCGTCTGTTAGGTGGTAGCGTTGCACATAATCCCTATGATCATCAAACCACGGATCGTAATCTGGGTCTAAGGGATTGGGTGCCGGTACCCTGGGTATCTCCTCTGGGTTAAAATCATGCATTTGGACTTGGTTTTCTAGGTTGTTTTCAATCTCCATTGGCTGTGTGGGAAACAAGGGTAATGGTTGAGGAGTTACTAGTTGTTCCAGGTTTGAGTCGGCAGCTGTGGATGCTAAAATATGGAAGTTTGCTAAACTCCTATTAAGCATGTCTAGGGTGTGGGCATCTGTTTCTCTTTTAGCGGCTGCTAACACTCGCTGCTGTTGTAACTTTTTCATTCTTTTCCTACGCTCGTGTGCTCCCCTACTGAACCATCCTCTCTTTTTTTCTAAGGGAATGACTCTTCAGACTGAGCCTTAAACACGAATATCCCATCTTCATCATCAGCTGAATACCCTGAGACGGCAGGCTGTGAAGAGGTGTCTTCGCTTCTATGTGAGCCGGACAACTGATGATAGACGTCGGAGGTCCTTGATCGCTCATACTGTAAACTAACAAATAGTCAAATAACACACAACAATAAAATATAGATATGCACGTATTTCCGTAATTAATTTCCTAACAATTTGAATAATATCTTGGTGTCAGCAGAACACTTATGTAGCTGAATCAGTGGCGTAGCTCTGATACCATCTTCTGTCGCAACCCCCGCCCCCTATCTGTCCCGGGAACGGGAGGCCGCGATACCAGTTTCGGTGGTATCAGTGTTTATTATTTTGGCAGCGGAAATTATGTCAGGACTGTAGTTAGGAAATATTTTATCAGAGTAAATACCACACTTTTATAATATTAAACATATTGGGATAAAACCCAAGGTTTCATTACAAATACTTTCATAGGGAAAATCCCTATTTTATTGAATAAAACATCTTCTTTTATTTAGGTAACTTTTATAGCCACTTTTTCCAAGCCTTCAGTGCTGTCCAACTGGCTTCTAGTTAGCTTTCACATTTTGTTACCTAAAACGCGTTTAAAAACATTTTGTCATTGGGAAATACTGATGAGTGGATCCCAGTTTAATCAAGAAGAGTTTTATCTTTGAACACAGTATTGAGAGTGATTACAATGTTTATTTCTACACAATTACTCATTCAGTAATGTCAATCCTGACTGGTGGGTCATATTACACATTGGCTAAATCTTTGTCCATTGGTAAGGTGTTCCACATTTTGTATACAAAACCCCAACATACTGGCAGTAATTGAAGAATTATAAAGACTCAATCACTGCTAATTATAATTTAAAATAAATAAAGGTTTTGTAAAAACAGTTTACAAAAAGGAGATTACTCACATTGCTGTCTTAGGGTTTCCTTTAAGGGTATCCTGGTGATTATCTATTAATTGCACAAATGTACACGCGTTAGTATAATAACCCAATATTTACATTAGTAATACCCTCCCCGAGACGGCATTCCAATGACTACGTCGGGCAGAACCACGACAGCCATTACGGAACCCTGGATCAATCGGGCAGTGTATCTAATACGTAACCGGGGTTATGATACTTACAACGGGGCAGAACTTTGTTAATTGGGGGGGTATTTTGCCCGAGAATAGCTTTAGCTATGTGGAATTTCGAGAGAGAAAAGAAATTTGAACGGTTTGAATGAACTTCCGAACGCACCTATTTATAGTTGTGATTTTGGACGTCCTCGCGGCCCGCGTAAGCCGAAGGATAATCCTTCGTGGCCCGTGTAGTAGGGTTGTAGGGTCTAGCTATGCTGATTCGTCGAGTTTAGGTTTGACACGATCATGACACGTGGCACGCTAGGGTGTCGCCCTAGCTTTGGGCTGTCGCGCCCCGCGTAGACCCTGGGGTTGTCTTACGCGGCCTGCCAGAGACCCCTAAAATTTGTTTTTAATTTATTTTAATAAAAATAAAGGTATTCGGGGTCCGTTTTCGCATATGGGGTATAATTTAGGACATATAGGGATATTTTTAATATTATCAGGGTGTCAGAAATATTTAGGAGGGTTGTTATATAAACTAAGCTAAATCGGGTCAGAATTGAAAGTCAAAGCAAAAGTCTACTTTTGCGACTTTCGGTTGCGAACCAAGCCTAATCTCAGAATTGTCGGGCTGAACATGTCTAAACATGTTCTTATAATGTTTACCAAGTTATTTAAGTGTCAAAACATGTTTCATAACTTCTACATTATCAGTTTTAATTATATATTGAAAAATTGAGTATTTTGACTTTTTGACTAGTTGCATTGACCTGACAATTGACTGAGATAACTTGATAATTAGAAGGTGCCCTTTTGAGGGTTAATCACCTACTTAATTACCAACACATAGCCACTTTCAATTCGAATAATGGCTGGACCATTAGTGATTAATCACATAGTCAAAGTATAATTACAATATCTTTGACTTTCGGTCATTAAGCTGATAAAACTTCCTAGATGACCAGGAAGCTCCAGAGAACACTTCCAAAGGTCCTTAGCATGAAGATTAAACTTAAGAAAGCTTCCTAGATGACCAGGAAGCTCCAGGGAAGAGTTGAGAGTGAAATTTGAAGTGTGCAAGTTCAAGTGTTCAAAATATAGATCTATTTATAGGAAATTGGGGAGTTCTAGGATCATTCCAGCTGTAAATGGGAGTTATCAGATGATCACAGGTGTCCCCATGGAAGTAAAAACCGTTTACAAACCTCTGGTATCGCTTAGAGGTCATGCAATGGCGGTGGACAGCCTGCAACATCCAGCTGCCAGTTTTTTGGTTGCTAGGGACTCTGTCGCGGCCCGCGTAGACATCAAAGGAGTCTTACGCGGCCCGCGAGGATCCTTGATTCCGGTAAAAAGTTTGTAAACTTTGCATTTTCAGTCCCTGGTGCATATTAAGTTTAAATAACTATTGTTTATTTCACTTTAGACCCCCATAGTTAACTTTTAAGTGTCTTGGGTTATAATTTAACATCGTTAGGCTCCCGGTTAGTTACGAGACTACCCGAAATGTATTTATTTGCATCGAAACTCCACGAAAACATTATCCGATATACATGAGAGTATAATGAAGTATTAGAAAGTCTCGGGTTCGTTAAAAGGTCACTCAGAGGTAAGAATTAACATGTTGTCACGTTTAACCCCTGTGCTTTGTAAACTTTTGATCTTTAAGCACAAATGGCTTCTTGCGTCCAACAATCTATTCATTAAAGATTATGATCATCATGTGAGGTCAATCAGAGGCACAAGTTTGGCATGTTGACTCTTTTGGTCCATCCACATACAACTATACATTATTTGATAACTTTAGTCCCTCAAAGTCATCTTTTAACATGATCAGGGTTTATGACACGTGTCGTCATTGTATTGGACATGATTTTGCGAGGTGTTACATCCTCACCCCCTTAAAAGAAATCTCGACCTCGAGATTTAATGAAACAAATGAGAGTATTTCTATTTCATAGTGGATTCAACTTCCCACGAATATTATGGGCCTCTACGGGCATCCCATTTGACCTTTACGATCGGCACATTCTTTCTTCGAAGCTTCTTAACCTGTCGATCCTTGATCGACAAAGGTTTTTCAATAAACTTGAAGCTCTCGTCAATCTGCACGTCCTTATGCGACATTGTTAGCGATTCATCGGCTAGACATTTCTTTAAATTGCAGATGTGGAATACATTATGTATCCCACTAAGCTCTTCAGGTAGATTCAGCTTATAGGCTATAGATCTAACACATTTGATAATCTCAAATGGCCCGATATATCTTGGGCTCAGCTTGTCCTTTTTACAAAATCTCATCACCCCTTTCCAGGGTGATACTTTAAGTTGTACCTTATCACCTACCTCGAATTTCAAAGGTTTACGCCTCTTATCTGCGAAGCTTTTCTGCCTATCCCTTGCAGCTTTGAGATGATCACGGATTTGAACAATCTTATCCGTCGTCTCAAAGACTATCTCAGGTCCTGATAGTTGGGTTTCTCCAACTTATGCCCAACATACCGGCGTTCTGCACTTTCTTCCATACAGGGCCGCAAAAGGTGCGGCTTGGATGCTTGAATGATAACTGTTATTATACGAAAATTCAATCAAAGGAAGATGGTCATCCCAGCTTCCACCTAAATCAATAACACAAGCCCTGAGCATGTCTTCAAGTGGTTGAATCGTACGCTCACTTTGCCCATCCGTTTGAGGATGATAAGCAGTACTGAAATTCAAACGAGTGCCTAGAGATTGCTGAAAGCTTTTCCAAAAATGAGATGTGGATCTAGTATCCTTATCAGAGATAATAGATACTGGCACTCCGTGAAGAGATACAATCTCATTCACATATAATTGGGCTAGTTTATCGGAGCTATGTGTCTCCTTTATGGGTATGAAATGAGCTGACTTCATCAGTCTGTCGACTATAACCCATATTGTATCATTCCCATGTTTCATCTTTGGCAACTTGGTAATAAAATCCATAGTTACCATTATCCATTTCCAAGTGGGAAGTTCAGGCTGTTGTAGCAAACCTGACGGCTTTTGATGCTCGGCTTTAACCTGTGCGCACGTCAGACATTTGGCCACATTTGTGGCTATAGATTTCTTCAAACCTATCCGCCAATAATTTGCCTTCAGATCCTGGTACATCTAATCACTGCCCAGATGAACTGAATATCTTGAACTATGAGCTTCTTGGAGGATTACCTCTCTAAGTCCTCCATGATTGGAACCCAGATTCGACCATTCAACCTAAGGATTCCATCTTTTCCAAAAGACAATTGATCAGCAGTAACGCCTAACTTTTCATTCAGAAAGTTAGCTTCCAATATGGCTTCCTTCTGAGCAGCTAATAGCCTTTCGTTCAAGCTGTTCCTTAATTTGATGCTTTTAGCATTGATCCTTATTGGTTTAATCCTTTCCTTTCTGCTCAAGGCATCAGCGACTACATTTTCCTTGCCAGGATGGTAGCGTATTTAACAATTATAATCGTTTAGCATTTCCATCCAGCGTCGCTGCCGCATATTGAGATCTTTTTGGTTAAACAAATGTTGAAGGCTTTTATGATCTGAATAAATTACACACTTGGTACCATACAGGTAATGCCTCCAAAGTTTGAGTGCAAACACAACGGCACCCAATTCCAAATCATGGGTGGTGTAGTTCTTTTCGTGAACTTTTAGTTGTCGCGATGCATAGGCTATAACCTTGCCTCTCTGCATAAGCACACAACCCATACATGTGAGCGATGCGTCACAATAAACGACAAACTCTTCTATCCCTTCTGGCAATGTCAACATAGGAGCATTGCTTAATTTCTGTTTAAGAATCTCGAAAGATTCTTGTTGCTTGGGACCCCAATCAAACTTCACATTTTTGTGTGTTAACGAAGTTAAATGTGCAGCAATCCTTGAAAAGTTTTCAATAAAATGTCTGTAGTAACTTGCCAAACCTAAGAAGCTGCGTATTTCTGTAGGCGTCTTAGGTGCTTGCCAATTCATAATTGCTTCAATCCTAGTGGGATCCACCTGGATACCATGCTCACTTACTACATGTCCAAGGAACTGGACTTCTCGAAGCCAGAACTCACACTTAGAGAACTTTGCGTAGAGTTTCTCTTGTTGCAGAAGTTTAAGAATACACCGGAGATGTTTTTCATGATCGGCTTGACTCTTTGAATAAATAAGTATGTTATCAATAAAGACAATGACAAACTTTCCTAGATATTGCTTGTAAACAAGATTCATGAGATCCATGAATGCTGCAGGTGCATTAGTGAGCCCGAAAGGCATCACTAAGAACTCGTAGTGGCCATATCGTGTTCAGAATGCGGTCTTGTGTACATCTTCAGTTCTAACCTTCAACTGATGATACCCCGACCTCAGATTGATCTTTGAGAAGTAACTTGCCCCTTGTAGTTGATCGAACAGATCGTCGATCCTGTGCAATAGATATCGGTTCTTGATTGTAACTTTGTTCAGCTCACGATAATCAATGCATAGACGCATTAAACCATCTTTCTTCTTCACAAATAGAATAGGTGCTCCCCAAGGAGACGACCTGGGTTGAATAAAACCCTTTGCCAAAAAATATCCAACTGAGCCCTTAATTCTTTCATCTCGGTTGGTGCCAAACGATAAGGAGCTCATGCGATTGGTGCTGCTCCTGGAATGATATCAATTCTGAATTCCACTTGTCTGTCTGGAGGTAAACCAGGTAATTCTTCAGGAAAAACGTCTGAATATTCAGAAATGACAGGAATATCTTCAATTTTAGGCTTTTGTTGGTGCATGCGTCTGTCGACTTCGTCTTGTATCGAGTCTTGTATGTTTGTAGATAGATCAAGGCACATTATACGAGAAAAATGTCAAATATAGGGTGAGAGACAGTTTCAAACGGAATTAGATTCCGTAATTCCGCTTGAAATCACATCGAGACATTTCAAACGAAATTAGTAATTTCGCTTGAAATGTGATTCCGTTTGAACCGATTCAAGCGGAATTAGCAACCTATAAATAGTGGTGTCTTGATTTCATTTGTAACTTTCCGGTCACTGAGCCAAAGTGCTGCCGAAGTGTCGTCTCGCTGTAAAACTTTGTCATATCAATCAAGAAGACAGTTAAAGTGTATTTCTAGCTGAATTGAACTCAATACATCTGTTTCCGCCTTTCCTATTGAGCAAAAACTCTTCTGATCGACTCGTTCGGGTCTGAAAACGATCCTACAAGTGGTATCAGAGCTCAGGAAGAAGAGTTCTTACCAATTCAGATGCAATTTCTGATTTCTACACCTTCTTTTTCAAAATTAACAACTTTTCACGGTTAAAATCGGCTAAAATTCTCACATATTGTGCGCAACAGTGTTTTAACGAATCCTTGAAAGTTTTGGACCTTAATTCGATCTAAAATCAGTAAAATCTGTAATTTCGCTTGAAATTCAGCTCGAGATGATGATGTCAACAGCATTTCATACGAAATTAGATGGTTAATTTCGCTTGAAACCGGTATTTCGCTTGAGAAGTTGGTTGATTTTGTTTGAAATAGGTAATTCCGCTTGACTGATTCCGTTTGAACTTGCTATTCCGTTCCAAACTGTGATTCCGCTTGAAGTATCTCACACGAAATTAGTGATTCCATTTGAAAAGTGTGTTAGTTCATACGAAATTAGGTATTCCGTTTGAAAAGGTATTCCGTTCCAAAGGGATTTCGTTTGAAAGTGTAATTCCGTGTGAAATAGTGATTTCGCTTGAGAGGGTATTTCGTTTGAAGTGTTAATCCCGTTTGAAACTGACTGTTTGAGAATTTTTGAAAACCGAATCATGGAAGAGTAATTTTACAATGCATTTGCTACTCCGGTTACCCCGATTACTCTTGCATAGAACACAATGTTAGAAAATGAAATAGGCACTATGCAAAAACCGCCAAAACTTATGAACATTGAGGAGTATAAGGGATGGGAGGAACGATTTGAGAATTGGGTACAAGCAAACTACTTAGATGCTTGGGAATGTGTTGAGACAAAATATGTTTGACCGATGACTGATGATGAGGAGATTATTGCAATTAAAGATCTAAGTGCCGAAGAGAAAAAGAAATATAAAGATGAGAAAATGATGCCGAGTTTAATGCATCAAGCTGTTAAGGAAGATATCTTGGTTTTGTTGCAACACAATGGAACTTCTTATTCAATATGGAAAGCATTAAGATCGAAGTTTGTTGGAAGCCAAGAGATGGTCAAGAACAAAAATCGCTTTTGAAAAAAGAATTCGATTTATTTCGGGGTTTGAAAAATGAGAGCACAAAATAGATAATAGAAAGATATTGCAATCTGTTAGCAAACATGAAGAGATTGAGCATCACCAAAGATAATGAAGAGTTTATCGAAAAGTTGGCTGATGCGTTGCCACATGAAACATGGGGCACATATCTTATGATGCTAAGAAATAAGAAAGGTTTTAGCAGTTTAACACTTAGCAAGTTTATTGAAAAGATTGAAGCTCAAGAGATGGAACAAAGAAAGATTTTAAGAATGAAAGATTTTGATGGAGAACAAGATATCAGTCTTTATTACAAAGGTGGTAGCAGTGATAAAACCAATATGTCACCAAAGATCAAAACTGCATTCAATGCTAAAAGTTCATCTGGAGGGTCATCCAAAGGATCAAACAGCACAACAAGTTTCTCTTCATATCCGTCATTTGATCCAAACGTGTTAACAACCAAGAATGGCAGAAAGTTACAATGCAACATTGTATTGAATCTTGAGAATGATCAAGATTATTCTGAAGAAGTTTCAAAAAGTCACATGTCTTTGTTGGGGACTGTTTTAGAGTCATATGGTAGTTTAGTTGCAGGTCGGATCGGGAATCCAATGCTTACAAAAGAGGATTACGATCAGATTGATGCTGAAGAAATGGAATTGATGGACATTAAGTGGTGTTTGGCAAGTGTGTTGAGGAGAGCTGAAAAGTTCAAACAGATCACAGGAAGAGATGATTTCCGTGATGCATGTGTTTCTAATTTGGGTTTTGATAAATCTAAAGTTACTTGTTTTTGTTGCAGGGAAAAGGACGCTTCAAGAGGGAGTGCACTAATCGCGAAGCAAGTGGAGCCCAAAATCCATTCAACAACAATGATTACTACCGGAAGGCCATCTATCATTAAGTTGCTCAACAACAACAAGAACCACAAGTGGCACATGGTAGAAAAACAATAGAGGAGTCTTCAAAGAGAGCATGTTTGGTGAATCAAAATGATGAAAAATCGTCTAACAGTTTCAGTTGGGACAAATATGTTTCAGCTGATAGTAAAGCATATCTAATAAACCAAGATGATGAAAAATTACCTGAAGGGTTTAGCTGGGCAAATTTCAGTTGGGATGATTATGATCCTAACAAAACTTCAAATCATAAAGCCTTTGTTGCTCGAGTTGCTGAAGATAGTGATAATGATGATGATTATTATGCGAAAAGAATGGCGGCTCATTTGACAATGATGGAAGAGAGTGATAGTGATGACGATAAAGCTAAAAAGAAAAAGAAAAAATTTAAAACACCTGCCAGCAGTGATGATGAGGAAGTTCCAGTAATAAAGAGAAAGGTAAAGGAAGTTCCAAAGTTCAAAGTTGATGAAGAAGTTGATGCAAGAAAGATTCCTGTGAATTGTGAAACCTGTGAGATCATGAAAAAGAAAAACAGTGAATTGATTAACAACATGAACAGGTTGAAGGAATCTTACGATGTTCTGAACAAGGCCAAGAATCAGTACAATGAGTCAAGTAGCGAACAAGCACCAGCAATGAAAACACTTCAAGGAGCTTTCATGACAAAGCAAAAAGTTGTTAACAATTTTATTGAAAAGTGTGCTGTTCTGGAACAAAAACTGGAAACTCAAAGAATTGAAATAGAAAGAGTAAATAGGTTGTTAAAAAGTTACTCATGTACTTCTTATGTCATTGACAGGATTTATCCAACTGTTGAAGGCATGAAGGCATTTGAGGATGATGAAATAACTGAAGAACAGATAGTATCTGAAGAAAAGACTTCTAAAAAGAAAAAGGAAAAGAAGAAGGATACTGAAGTTAAGACATCTGGTAAGAAACAAGGTGTCAGTTACAACAAGTGTCCACCCCCACTTGAAAATGGATATTCTCCGAGAAATCCAAATTCAGAAAGAGTCGAAAAGGCAACAAATTTACAGTGGGAGTCGGAGTCTTCAGTTAACTTGCCAGAAAATATTGGTGTCACTTTTACATCGTCTGACACTGATCAACAATCTCAATTGATGAAGAAAGTGGTGGATCATGTGTTAGATAACGATGAAATGGAGGAGTCAAAGTCAGAGTCTAAATCAGAGTCAAAGTCTAAGTCCGACATGTCAAGTCCTTCAGTCAAAAGGGAGAAACGGGTTTACAATAAAGAATTTCTTCTATCAAAATCTAACTTGAATAACGAAACATTCAAAGTTGCATATACATTGAATGATTCCGACAAATTATATTCTGATGAGGAATTTCCAATAAGAGGTGTTAAAACTGAAATGATCAAAAAGGTTTTCAACCTAACAGAAATTAATATTTCTGAAATAAAAAATGTAAATTTTTCTGAAAAACCAAGTCCTTACACCTCAAGAGTTCAACAACGTTTAAACAAGAAAAAGGGTTACAGTTCTGGTTCAGGTTATCGAAAGAAACCAAACCATAACGGTAATTACAAAAAGAAAGGAATAGGTTTTATTCCACCAGAAAATTATAAAAATGAAAAATATGTTCGAGATTTTAAATCAAAAATGATATTTGTTTCAGGTACATCTACTGAAGAGGAAAAAGAAAATTTGTTCAGAAAACAGTCGAACAAAGAATTCCTTGCGAAGAAGGAAGAAGAAATGGAGAAGATGGTTGATCAAAAGAAGAAGGAGACTCGAACCTGTTTTAAATGTGGTAGAATTGGACATCTAGCTGTGAAATGTTCACAAGCAATTCAAACCAAACAGGGAGTTTCTAAACTGAAAGAAAAAATGGTTGAGTTTGAACCACCAATTGAGAGAACTAAACTTTTCAAAAATTCAAAATTTGAAATTGGTGAATGTTCAAAGAGGTTTTACAAGAAAAGTGCAAATCTTGACAACCAAAAATGGGTTGTTAAGAAATCTGATGATAGTTCTAGCAATGATTCTGATTCCACAAAATCAGATGAGCTATCTTCTGGCAATGAATCTGATTCCACAAAATCAGATGAGCCACAGGTTATGGAAAAAGGTGAAAAATCAGTGCCGATAGTGGATGATGTGAACTTTCCACCACTTCGGGCTGAAAATTTTAAGAAGAAAATTGGTAAAGTTGAAATTTCAAACCAATTTTATTCTGATAAAAAGGTTTTTGATATCGAAAAGGTCTTTAACTCCAAAGTGAAACATAGTTTTTGAAAAATGGTTGATGGGAAGGTTAAAGGGGTGAAGGAGTTTTATGAGAAAAAATTGAAGAAACCAGGTAAGGGTGTTTCATCCCAGGTTTGTAACTGGGATGGAACCTATTATTCTGATTAAATTCTGGACTTGCCGGAGCTCCCAGGTTGGTAAGAGTGGAGCAGGTATCGGCATCTTTCTTTAGAAATTCACAAAAGTGATTTCATCTTACAAGTGGTAAATCAGGGACATTAAGTTGTACTTGATTTTCTACAAGTGATTTTTGATGATTGAACTTAAAAATGTTAAATTTTTCAAGTGGTTGAAAGAACGCTGTGATGAAACCCCTAACCTACAAGTGGTTTTATGAAATCAAAAAAACTTATTTTCCAGAAAAACCATTTGATTAAAAAAAACTTAAGTGTTTTGAAATCACAATAGGAAAATAGTTTGTTGTGAGGGGAAGTTCTAATTGTTTATGCCAAGTGGATGGCGAATTGAAGTGATTCGATATCAGTTGTCACTTTACTTGTATAGTTTGTTTTCAAATTTTCTTTAAATGTGTTTGCATTTTAGGGGGAGTAAGAATTTTCAGAAAATCCAAAAACATTTGAAAATTTTGAAAAAGCCAAAAACATGATAAAATCAAAAAAGAGTTTTGTTGGAAAAAGAGGAAATGATAGTACATCAGTGGACGATCACAGCATGCTAAAGAATTGGAAAGTAAAATTGCGATAAACGGTCTCACTGATGATTTGCCAGTAGGTTTTTACACATTTAGTAGATTGTAGCGAGATATAAACCTAAATTCAAACTTACTTATATCGTGGGGAACATCTCTCGGATATATGGGTAACCCCCGAAATCTTGTTTGAAAGGTCCCTCTTTTTGAGATACTAGGTCTTTATACTCAGTGATATCTGGGGTATTATCCCGGGACTTCTGATTTTGCGAAAGCAATGGCCTAGTCCCCGGAGAATACTTTACGCTTGCTTGAAATATAGCCCACCCTCAGCATAAAAAATGATGAAACATTGAAAAAAAGCTAATCATGTGCTGTTGAAGAAAAGATCCTCTAAAGGGGACACACCAAAAGTCGAAGCCGTCATCTCTCTGCTGAACGGAAGTTCTGACCTGAGCTCTCACGGTCCTCGCAATTTAACCCCTTACAGATATCATCTAGGTATACTCACCTGTAAGACTGAATATTGGGATCTGGATACGGGAGTATATTCTGAGGTGGGACACGCGAATAAGTTTAAGTATCTAAAACATTAATCTCGTATCTTGAAACAGTTGAACTTTGTGTGAGAATTTAAGTGGGCCAGTATACTGACAATCTAAGTGAATCGTTTAGAACTTAAAATGCTTAAAGCTTAACGGTGTTGGTGATTTGTCTTAAAAACTGATATGATCCTCTTACCCAAACTCACAAAAATATTGTTTGTAAATATTTCTTTACTGCTTTTCTGCTATATCAAAAATCCAAAAAGATTTTTAGTGTGTTTTAGCATAAATTTTTTGAAAAATCAAAAAGATTTTCGACAACTGATGTTGGAGAGCTGATTTTCAAAATTCCAAGTGCTAAACATGATGAGCATTTCGTGAGGGGGAATATGTGTTTAATAAGAAAAGTTTTTGAGATTTGTCTAGAAATGGTCATCAGATGTTTTTAAAGTGTTAAATCATTCTGGATAGTACCTGCAAGTAATATATAAATTTGTCAAATTTTAAATTTGTGAAATTTATTTTTTGGTAGAGATTTGTGCAGGCTATATGCTCAAGAGCCAGATTGCGTTTCTGGAATTAAAGATTAGATCAACATCCGAGGGGGAGATTAGTTGATAAAGAGAATAGAGAGAGAGATTGAGGAAGTTTTACACTGTCAGATACTTCAGAAAGAGCAGACAGATAAAGACTGAAGATGCTGAAGACTCGACAATGAAGACTCGTCAACATTCGAGGGGGAGTCTGTTGGTGCATGCGTCTGTCGACTTCGTCTTGTATCGAGTCTTGTATGTTTGTAGATAGATCAAGGCACGTTATACGAGAAAAATGTCAAATATAGGGTGAGAGACAGTTTCAAACGGAATTAGATTTCGTAATTCCGCTTGAAATCACATCGAGACATTTCAAACGAAATTAGTAATTTCGCTTGAAATGTGATTCCGTTTGAACCGATTCAAGCGGAATTAGCAGCCTATAAATAGTGGTGTCTTGATTTCATTTGTAACTTTCCGGTCACTGAGCCGAAGTGCTGCCGAAGTGTCGTCTCGCTGTAAAACTTTGTCAAATCAATCAAGAAGACAGTTAAAGTGTATTTCTAGCTGAATTGAACTCAATACGTCTGTTTCCGCCTTTCGTATTGAGCAAAAACTCTTCTGATCGACTCGTTCGGGTCTGAAAATGATCCTACACCGTTGGCACATCTACTGTCACATGTGCCATGTAAATGACACAACCTTTCTTCGAACACCTTGATGCCTTCAGCATAGTTACTTGTTCAGGCAATCCAAACTGCGTATCTCCTTGAATAGTGAGGGATTCACCATGAGGGGTCTTGATAACAACTTGCTTTTTATCACATGCAATTTGAGCTTGATTAGAAGATAACCAATCCATGCCTATAACTATATCGAATCCTGCCAATTTCATCGGTAACAAAGACAACGGAAAGGAGTGGTTCCTAAAGGATATAAAACATCCATCTAGAATCGTTAAGGCAGTTTCTAAGGTACCATCGGCCAATTCTACCTCATATTTTATGTCTAGAGTTTTTATAGGCAGACTTAATAGTTTAGAAAATTTATTGTCTATAAAAGACTTATCTGCGCAAGAATCAAATAAAACTCTAGCATAAATATCGTTTATGAGGAAGGTACCTGTTATAACATTATCATTTTGCACTGCCTCTCTTGCATTCATTTAGAACACTCGTGCATTAGTCTTCTTAGCCTCCTCAGGCTTCTTTGCGAATCTTGGGCAGTTGGTCTTTGTCACACCCCAACCAATGGCGAAATCATCAGAGTGGGACTAGTTCGAGATTGTAAGAGACTTTATAACACTATTTGTGACAATATTTAATTCAACCGGTTTCATTTCATAAATAAATTGTCAAAACATTACAAGAAATTCAAATAACAACATTGTTCAAACATAACATAACAAAATTGATACAACACTTTAAACCTAAACGTCTAAGTGAGTATCTAGGCATCTTTGCTAGTCCATTTTCATAGCATCATCAATCATCAACCTGTAACATGTTTAAAATACAATTCAATGCAAATGCAAAAGCAAAGGCGAGTATACAAGTTTATGAATAAGTATAAGTATAAAAGTTTAAAACGAATCCACATGGCAACTTAGTTTATACAAGATCGACCTAACATGGCATGCAATATTTGTAGTCAACCCTCTGTTTACGCAAAATGATATAATTCAACATGACCACTAGTCTACGGGCGGTGCGTTACTCCTATAGCGCTATACATGTCAAATGGAGGCTCGTGAAAGCTAATGACTAAAACATATCACATAAGTATGGTCCACGTATAAGCATCAAGTATAACAACATAGTATTCATGTATAAGGATTATTTTCGTGCATTGCATAAAGAATAAGTTTAAGTGTAGTTTAATAGTTAAACATGTTACACCCCAAAAGTGGTAAACAAAAAAATGGGATTGCGAGTATACTCACGGTTTTGCAAGTCTTCTACTTGGTAATCCCGCGAGTGAGTTGGTTGATTAGGAGGTTGGAACACCAAGTCCTTCTACACAAAGGAAACATAGGTGTGTGAGTTTGGGAATTCGGAAGATTTAGGGATTAGGAAGTTAAAACACAAGAATATATGTATTCGAAAGTAATCATCCTTTAACACCAAGTACTTGTTCTTGACACTATGAAACCTCAAGGGTTAATGTTTTCATAAGTAATATACTCATTAGAATCGTAACAAGTCTTATGCTTTAGATGATGTTATTCTAATATCTTGACGATTGAACGTAAGTCCACCATCAAGAGTTCGAATAGTATATATATGTATAAGTATTATATGTATTATTTAGTCCATTAGTCAAGCATGAGGTAGAAGATTATTCTTCATTTAGGCACCTCTAGTATCATTGAAGTCGTGTAGGAGGTAGGAAGAACAAGCTTCCATTTAGGTACCTCTTATGGTTCACCACTAAACTTGATGTAAAAACATACAAGGAGTGTCATGAACTAATATCAATACAAGAATAAGAAACAACTACACTATTAGAAATCATCAAGTAATGTGGGGATTCTATGTTGGACAACCCAAGTTAGTCCATAATCACACCTTCATCAAGCTTGAAGCTTGAACATCACTTGTGGGTTAAAAACCCTAAACAAAACAGAATATATGTGAGGTTTAACCTCTGATTTCGTATGTCTCAGCCCCGTTTTTAAGCTTAACTAACCATAGAAGTGGTTATAAGCATAAGGACGTGGGTTTGAGTGAGTTAGACTCAAGTTTAAACAAGTATAAACAATGTTTGATTCAAAACAAAATGAACAGTGAACTTTGGAGCCTGTTTGCCAGAGTTCTAGGGACTTATTCTCTGTGAAATACCCATGGAATCGAAGCTAAGGTCGATCCAAGTTTTCTGGAAAAAGAATGAGCTCAAACGGACAAGAAATGAAGAAGTTATGCTCACTTTAGTGGAGCTTGATGTTTCTGTCCAAACTTGAACTTGCAGCTATGAATTTGAGTGATTGAGAGTGTTGTGAGAGTGTTTCTAAAGTGCAAATGGATTGGGAGGCACTCGGTATTTATAAGGAAGTGATTAGGGTTGGGTTAGATGAGTATTTAATGCCAAAAAACCCGGTTTAAACTTCAAAATAACCAAATCCCACTCAAAATCGTGAAGTGAAGCAAGGAGACTGATCTGGGACCTGGCTTGCGGCCAGCGTAGCTCCAAACATAAGTCTAGCGGCCAGTATAAGGGGGATGGGCTGAAGTTTCATTTTATTACACTTTGGCCCCTAGAGTTTGTTATTTGGTGCATTTAGTGTGTTTTAGGGACTAATTTCGCCATAAAAGCATAGTTTAAGATAAATTTAAGTATGAGGAATATAAACAAAGTATAATTAAGCGTATGAAGGTCGTTTTTAAATAGCGTTTACGATCCAAACACGTTTTGTCACACCCCGACCACGTAAAACAACAAAACGTGGCGGAATCGTCAGGGAGTGTTGTAACAGAATCATTGTTTCATAACACATGGAAAATTGAAATATTGTATTATTGATTAAAAGAGTTACAATGTCTTATCAAACAAAGAAGAATAACAAAATTAACTAGTCTTCCATCTTTTATTGTCACTAAGGCCCAAGTCCGCCTAAGTGTATCTTGATCAATCCTATGCATCATTTCCTGAAACACATGTGAAAATAGGTACGTCAGCATAAAAATGCCGGCGAGTACATAGGTTTTGTGAAAATAGGATTCATGACTTATAAGTTTAGAAAAAGGTTGTTTAACAAAAGTCAGTCATGATCCTTGTAAAATGTTTTGTTTTATAAATCATTTGAAAAACGATGATAAAGTAGATGATATGTAAAAGAATAATGTAAGATTAAATGAATAACCAAGTAAAATGAGTTTGTATAAGATAAGTTGTTTGTAAAACAATGTCTTGTGAAAAATATGTTATTTGTATAAAAATGTTATATGTCTAAACTGAAATGATTTAAATAAAGCTACGATATGTAATATCATACAAGCACTTATATATAGGAAGTACCAGCGGCGTATCCACCATACTTGTATCATATTACACACGCCTCGTTACTCAAACCACTTACCCAAACAAACCACCAATGTAAAATACCCATGTCTAAACCATTTGTCAAATGTCTTTGTGTAAACCATGTCAAAATGTTTATGTCAAATATGGTCCATGAAATGTGTATATCAATATCAAAATGTCTATGTCAAATGTCTATTATATAATGTGTAAACAAAATGCCATGTATGGCAAGTGAAATATATATATATATATATATATATATATATATATATATATATATATATATATATATATATATATATATATATATATTCATTGAGCCATAGGTAAAAATGCACAAAACAATGTATTGAAATAAAACATGGTTTAAATCAACATTATGTCTTGTGGAAATGCATGCTATACTGAATACAAACATTTATGCGGCATTGTAAAAATGCATACATTCAAGCCTTGTGACTGTGGTGATAAACCCTTAAACAAATGAAAGGACTATCTGTCTTATGTTTTAATCGAATTCGGTCATTCCATCCATCCAAACAAACCTAGGATTTTAGGAACGGGAGTTGTCAATTCCTATGGTACCATTACCTACTAACGAGCGACGTAGCTAATGTTAATGAATGTATATGGTCCCATTTAAACAAACCAAATATCATATCAAAATGAAAGCATGTGATGAAAATAATGTACCTAGTATGCTAGGTAAACATATAAGGTAGAGATGTAAAACAATGTGTCCATATGTTACGAGAACATATGCAACAGAGATGCAATGTAAAATAAATGTACTAAGTATGATGAACATACATAGCATGAAAAGGTAAATCAATGTAATGTCATGTAAAACGATGTACTAAGTATGCGCTAAATGAACATACATAGCATAAAATGTCATGTAAAACGATGTACTAAGTATGCTACAAAGGACATACATAGCAAAAACACAATGAAATCATGTACTAATAATGTACTAATGAACATAGCAAGTATATGATATGAAATCATAGAAAGCCTGAAAAATAACAAGTAGGCACATGTGTTTCACCCCAAAACAGTTTGAAAACAGTAAAAGAAGGGTCTATGTACTCACTTGAGGGTGCTTAGAAGTCTTGAACAACAACCAAGCAAGGCTAGAGGGATCACAGAATCAAACGGCACCCTATATAGATAACTACATAAATAACCGGACCTAAATCGGGAGATTGGGTAGTATGAGGTTTCGTAAACCAAATGAGTATTGGAACTCATATGATATGGTTTAACAAAGCATACATACTAAAATAAAACATAGCCTAAGTGCTTTTGACCCATTACGACCCGTCTAGGTAGCTTATGCTTCTTTAACGCGTCGTCCGCGTAAAACGCGTTTGGAACGCCTAACTAGCCCTATGACAAGTAAAATATGCCTTAACATGTCTAATATTGTTACTAAATCAGTTTAGATATCAAGAATTAGGTTACATAGGCTTAAAGTGAATTTTGGCGCAAAAAGGGTATTTTGGTAATTTACCTAAGGCATATAAACTACCTATCATACAACTACTTAAACGAAGTGACCATAAGGTATAACCTCGGAAGGTTATTCCCTATACAACTATGGTCACCTAATGTGTTTGGTTGGATCCTAATGATCGACCAAATGGGTCGGGTTCGAAAGCATAAGCGATTGATTAGATCGCTTACCCTTACGACCCTAGACAAGCACAAATCTAAAAGTGACGAGCTAAACATGCTAGAACATGTTTAGTCAAGTTAGAAAACAGGTTTTGATATCAAAACAAACGGTTTTGATACCCTAGAGTAGTTTGGTTACAAAAAAACGCAAGAATACGCATTTTGGCCGAAACTACGACTCGTCACTGAGCCTAGATAACGTGGTAATCAGTAGGTATAGTCACTAGGGACTATGACCATCGTGATTACGCTCATGTTATGAAGTTCAAACGAACCTCGCATTGACCATAAACTGGTCAATGCAGAAAGTCAAACAAATTTTGACTTTCATGCTAAAACGAATGAAAAGAATGAAGGAACACTTACAGAGGGTCCCCGCAAGTAATTGACCCAATTCACTCTCAGGTAGGAAGCATATATACTTCCACTTAGAGAGCTTGAATCAGATTCAAATGTGTGGGTTTGCAAGTGAACTAAGGAGGGGTATATAAAGGAAATGTTGAGCTGTTAGGATCGTTTCTTGTTTCCCAAGCATTAATCTCAGTCGTACAACACATACCCACTGATTTACAAACCCATGGGAGTCCATAGTTTCGAAAATACCACCTGCAAGAGTGCATAACAGCTGCAACAGGCTGGAAATGGCTAGAAACAAGTTTCTGCTGTGCTGGTGATGGCTTACGGACCGTAAGACCCAGAACCTTACGGTCCGTAAGGACCTTGCAGGTCTGATATTTTCAAAAATGGCAGATCAGGCCCCTGTGCATCCAAACTTGCTATTTGATGCATTTTTGACATGTTTAAGCCCCGTTAACCCCATTTCAAAGCTCTAAAATGAAGTTAAAGTATAGGGAACTTAAAATGTGCTCAAAAATATCTCGGATGTCGGCTCGTTTGGTCGTACGGTTGCGTTGTTCGGTTAATTACGACGGAAGTCGTAACGAACGCAAAAGCGATCCAAAAGTAAGCGACGAATGGATTTTTATTATGCCAATCACTAAAATAAAATATTTTAAAGATTACATAAATTTTTGGGTGTCCGGATATATTCAAAACGTAAGATATGCGCGAAAATGCAAACTTGTGCACTTTTTGACGCTTTTAGTCCCTGAATGAGCATAAAGTTTATTTTAGCACACCGAACCCCTCAACGCCTATTTCTAAGCTATGCAAAGGATATTTAGGGTGTGTTTAACTTATGGCCATGTTCCAGAATATTCGTTACAGTTCAAATTGGCATACTTTCGTAGTTTGTCAAATTTAGTCCCTGTAAGCGAATAAACTTGATTTCGGCACACCAAACCCTCCAAAACTTATTTATAAGTTATGTAAAGGTTATTTAAGGTATGTTAAGCCTATGTCACTATTCCGGAGTGTTTTTTGCATTAAACTGGTTATATTTACGCATCAGTGCGCCTATAACCTTCCAAAAAGCGATTTAGAGCCCGAAACCGAACAAGAATTGATATGTGCAAATGATACACATATTTATACAAATCCCAAGTATGAAATATAATATTTCATTAGTTTGGTATTTGTTTGATGGCCGTGGAGGCACAGGTGTCACAGTCTCCCCTACTTCAGGAAATTTCGTCCCGAAATTTATTTAGAGGAAACTTGTGAGAGTTTGAAACATGAAGTTGAAAAGATCAAACAACACTGGTTAGGGTCCTGAACTTCTAGTAACTTTAAATAACATCTTGCTTGCAATGTGAGACGGACACTTATATACAACTATATAAAGCGTTATTGGTGCATCCACCCTACCTCTATTACATTGTTCACATTCAGTTATGGTTGCCACTATCGGTTCTTACACATAATAAGTCCCACCATGGTTTCCGTGCACTGAACTCCGTAATTATGTATGCATCCATAATTACGTAATTCCTTGCATAGTCACGTAGTGCATCTTATAATGTGTAGGGGAAGAAAATAATGAACGAGCCTGTGATGATTGTGACTAGACCACCATAGGGTCCTTTTTAATTAAATCAATAAATGATTTAAATAGACTACCAAGGAGTCTGTTCAGCTATATCACCACATGTCATTCTTAACCCGATTCTGAATTAATCTTTTTGACTAGACCACTAAAAGGATCTCTTATGAATCATGGAATGGTACTATATAATCCAAGGGTTTTAACTATCATGTAGAAGCCCAATAAGGATTTTAAGGTAGTACCTTTTTGAATATCCTACTACGAATCCCTCATATAAAGATATGAAAGATTCTACGAGGATTTGGATAACGAATATCCAGAGTATACAAAAACACAAAATGCATAAAAGAAAACACATGATGCATAAACACATAGTCACATAACCACAAAAATTGTTTAACTTGATTTGTTATCATTTTGTTAATTTGTTCTGCAAACTGTGCACATGTATCTAAAGCACACCAGGTATCCGATCAGTGGATTTTGATTGGTGCTTTAAATATTTCCAAGAATCTAACTATAAAGATAGAAAGATTTTTAAAAGGAAAACTCGATTTCGATTATAAGGAACCGAAATGTTCGAATTAAGGTACACTAGGAATCCAATTAAGGACTCTGATTTTAAAGATAATCATCCACAAGGGTCTAATGTGAAGATAAAAAGATCCCATATGGATTTTAGAAGTTGAAGATGTTTTGAAACCTTGCACAGGATGTGCTTAAGTCAAAACATGAAGTAAAAATGCTTATGAAGTTGAGATGCTAGATATGCCAAGGCGACATATGAAGCGGAATTTGAAGGTTAAGTTAATGTATGAGAAAATGTTTTTGAAAACTATGCATGGGGTTTCTTTTTTTTTTTAATGTGTTTAATGTTTTTGAAACCTTATATATAATAATATTTTTGAAATCATAAAGTAGGTGTATTAGGTAGGTATATTTATAAAAATCTTTTAAAATCATGCGGGATGAATTTTGAAATTATGTATAAGGTTTTTTTGAAAACATGAATGATGCTTTTAAAATCATGCACTTGATATAAGTAATTATACTGTATTATTAACATTTTGAAATCATGAAGGTTGCTTTGGAAAAAACATAGACAATGCTTTTGAAATCATGGGGGTTGTTTTTGAAAACATAGACAATGCATTTGAAATCATGGAGGTTGTTTTTGAAAACATAGGCAATGCATTTGAAATCATGGAGGTTGTTTTTGAAAACATAGGCAATGCATTTGAAATCATGGAGGTTGTTTTTGAAAACATAGGCAATGTTTATGTATATTGTTACGAGACCAGAATAAAATGATATGGGTACGAGATTGAATATACCCTCAGCCATTTAACCAAGGATTCAAAGGCACAGACGTGCAAAAAGCACGATTACTCATAATTTCCCTTTATTTCTTGTACTTCGTCTCCTAGAACGAAACGAGTACTTAAAATTTTTCGAGGAAATCATGAGCGATCATTTGAAAGGGAGAATCACAAGAGTAGTTTGTAAGGGACATAGTTCCTTAATGTAGGTATTATAGGGAAATATCATACACATATGTAACTACACTTGTATATCAGAATTTGAACAACAATTTATTTATAAACAAAACTGATTGTTTCACATTACAAGAAAAACAGAGAAAACAAAAGCATAAGATTAAAACAGCAATATCTTATACTCAGCCATATGCTTATTCGTGCGTCAGACTTGCATTGACAATCTCTTATTACTTGTTCCTGAAATAGCTCGTCTCACCGTAGTTGTACCATGTACCAGACGGTAAACGAGCTTGGGCAAGGTTGACTTGGGGTTGGTTTGGACCACCTTGGATTGGGATGAAAAGACAAGCATTTGTCGGGTGACCGAGTCATCCACATGAAGCACACAGACGACACTGCAGGTAAGCTTTGTGAGGTACATAACACTTGTTGCACATCAGTGCAGTACGGTCATAAGGTTTCCTGGTAGGAGGTTGAGCAACAGCAAGGCTTATAGCAGCTTTGTTTTGGATAGCAAAGCTGCATATGTTAACCAAATGTCCCCACCGTCCACAGTAGGTACATTTGAAGCAGGGTATGAGGTTTGAATGATGACAGTTGCATCGTTTGCACCATGGGGTAGCTCCTAAGTATGGCTTCCTAGCTGGTGGCCTTGCCACTTGGCTAGGTCCCGCTTGATTAGGTGTAACTGCTGCGGGTTTCCTTGAAGCCTTACGCTTCCTTGATTTTGGTGCAGGCTTGACTT
Source organism: Helianthus tuberosus (assembly GCA_030545235.1). Classification (NCBI taxonomy): domain Eukaryota; kingdom Viridiplantae; phylum Streptophyta; class Magnoliopsida; order Asterales; family Asteraceae; genus Helianthus; species Helianthus tuberosus. The sequence continues at coordinate 81,201,631 of CM060417.1, read as the reverse complement.
CTGCTTCCTTTGGTGACTCTTGAGTGGCTTCATTGTTGAGACGAGACATGGCAATGCCTAAATCCACAGTCTTCAGAATCACTTCGCCTATTTGCTGGGCAAATTTGGCTGTTTGCTCCGACATTTGACCGTTGCTGAGAGGAAGAGACATTCTAGAGGAAAATGAAAGACATAGGAAGAAACAAGTGAAATGTTACCGGATAAACAAAACAGAATGGCAATGCATAAAAATTGCGATCATTTGTTTGTTTCCTAAGGCAAGCAAATGAGACAGTGACTAATCAAAGTAAACGGGTCATATTAATGTATCACTGAAGACATGCTCGACTATAAGTGAACACTCACCCCAAGAGTTCCCAGGTAAGAGTGACTGGTCCGATACTGCGGATTTGTACGAACACTCTAGCCTTAGACAGAAAACTCAGAGTACAGGCATTCACTCTTCCAGTTTGCACGTGTTCACATCAAAAGACCCAAACTTTGATGAGATTTGAAAACTTAGAGGGTTCAAAACCTAGTAATTAATCATCCTAGAACAGAGGATTGCTTTTCAAAGCGGTTTTGAAGTTTGTGTTCTTGTTGTGGTTGTCGCCTAAGGATAGGTGACGGTATTGTTTTATGACTAAACGCAAGTAAACTTGCGTTAGGGTCCGAGGAAGGTTATAGACTAGGTCAAAACATTACTAATAACCTAATTCCCTATAACCATGAGCTCTGATACCAACTTTTCTGTCACACCCCGACCACGTAAAACAACAAAACGTGGCGGAATCATCGGGGAGTGTTGTAACAGAATCATTGTTTCATAACACATGGAAAATTGAAATATTGTTTTATTGATTAAAAGAGTTACAATGTCTTATCAAACAAAGAAGTATAACAAAATTAACTAGTCTTCCATCTTTTATTGTCACTAAGGCCCAAGTCCGCCTAAGTGTATCTTGATCAATCCTATGCATCATTTCCTGAAACACATGTGAAAATAGGTACGTCAGCATAAAAATGCCGGCGAGTACATAGGTTTTGTGAAAATAGGATTCATGACTTATAAGTTTAGAAAAAGGTTGTTTAACAAAAGTCAGTCATGATCCTTGTAAAATGTTTTGTTTTATAAATCATTTAAAAAACGATGATAAAGTAGATGATATGTAAAAGAATAATGTAAGATTAAATGAATAACCAAGTAAAATGAGTTTGTATAAGATAAGTTGTTTGTAAAACAATGTCTTGTGAAAAATATGTTATTTGTATAAAAATGTTATATGTCTAAACTGAAATGATTTAAATAACGCTACGATATGTAATATCATATAAGCACTTATATATAGGAAGTACCAGCGGCGTATCCACCAAGCTTGTATCATATTACACACGCCTCGTTACTCAAACCACTTACCCAATCAAACCACCAATGTAAATCACCCATGTCTAAACCATTTTTCAAATGTCTTTGTGTAAACCATGTCAAAATGTTTATGTCAAATATGGTCCATGAAATGTGTATATCAATATCAAAATGTCTAAGTCAAATGTCTATTATATAATGTGTAAACAAAATGTCATGCATGGCAAGTGAAAAAAAAAAAATATATATATATATATATATATATATATATATATTCATTGAGCCATAGGTAAAAATGCACAAAACAATGTATTGAAGTAAAACATGGTTTAAATCAACATTATGTCTTGTGGAAATGCATGTTATACTGAATACAAACATTTATGCGGTATTGTAAAAATGCATACATTCAAGCCTTGTGACTATGGTGATAAACCCTTAAACAAATGAAAGGACTATCTGTCTTATGTTTTAATCGAATTCGGTCATTCTATCCATCCAAACAAACCTAGGATTTTAGGAACGGGAGTTGTCAATTCCTATGGTACCATTACCTACTAACGAGCGGCGTAGCTAATGTTAATGAATGTATATGGTCCCATTTAAACAAACCAAATGTCATATCAAAATGTAAGCATGTGATGAAAATAATGTACCTAGTATGCTAGGTAAACATACAAGGTAGAGATGTAAATCAATGTGTCCATATGTTACGAGAACATATGCAACAGAGATGCAATGTAAAATAAATGTACTAAGTATGATGAACATACATAGCATGAAAAGGTAAAACAATGTAATGTCATGTAAAACGATGTACTAAGTATGCGCTAAATGAACATACATAGCATAAAATGTCATGTAAAACAATGTACTAAGTATGCTACAAAGGACATACATAGCAAAAACACAATGAAATCATGTACTAATAATGTACTAATGAACATAGCAAGTATATGATATGAAATCATAGAAAGCCTGAAAAATAACAAGTAGGCACATGTGTTTCACCCCAAAACAGTTTGAAAACAGTAAAAGAAGGGTCTATGTACTCACTTGAGGGTGCTTAGAAGTCTTGAACAACAACCAAGTAAGGATAGAGGGATCACAGAATCAAACGGCACCCTATATAGATAACTACATAAATAACCGGACCTAAATCGGGAGATTGGGTAGTATGAGGTTTCGTAAACCAAATGAGTATTGGAACTCATATGATATGGTTTAACAAAGCCTACATACTAAAATGAAACATAGCCTAAGTGCTTTTGACCCATTACGACCCGTCTAGGTAGCTTATGCTACTTTAACGCGTCGTCCGCGTAAAACGCGTTTGGAACGCCTAACTAGCCCTATGACAAGTAAAATATGCCTTAACATGTCTAATATTGTTACTAAATCAGTTTAGATATCAAGAATTAGGTTACATAGGCTTAAAGTGAATTTTGGCGCAAAAAGGGTATTTTGGTAATTTACCTAAGGCATATAAACTACCTATCATACAACTATGGTCACCTAATGTGTTTGGTTGGATCCTAATGATCGACCAAATGGGTCGGGTTTGAAAGCATAAGCGATTGATTAGATCGCTTACCCTTACGACCCTAGACAAGCACAAATCTAAAAGTGACGAGCTAAACATGCTAGAACATGTTTAGTCAAGTTAGAAAACAGGTTTTGATATCAAAACAAACGGTTTTGATACCCTAGAGTAGTTTGGTTACAAAACACGCTAGAATACGCATTTTGGCCGAAACTACGACTCGTCACTGAGCCTAGATAACGTGGTAATCAGTAGATATAGTCACCAGGGACTATGACCATCGTGATTACGCTCACGTTATGAATTTCAAACGAACTTTGCATTAACCATAAACTGGTCAATGCAGAAAGTCAAACAAAGTTTGACTTTCATGCTAAAACGAATGAAAAGAACGAAGGAACACTTACAGAGGGTCCCCGCAAGTAATTGACCCAATTCACTCTCAGGTAGGAAGCATATATACTTCCACTTAGAGAGCTTGTTTCAGATTCAAATGTGTGGGTTTGCAAGTGAACTAAGGAGGGGTATATATAGGAAATGTTGAGCCGTTAGGATTGTTTCTTGTTTCCCAAGCATTAATCTCAGCCGTACAACACATACCAACTGATTTACAAACCCATGGGAGTCCATAGTTTCGAAAATACCACCTGCAAGAGTGCATAACAGCTGCAACAGGCTGGAAATGGCTGGAAACAAGTTTCTGCTGTGCTGGTGATGGCTTACAGACTGTAAGACCCAGAACCTTACGGTCCGTAAGGACCTTGCAGGTCTGATATTTTCAAAAATGGCAGATCAGGCCCTGTGCATCCAAACTTGCTATTTGATGCATTTTTGACATGTTTAAGCCCCGTTAACCCCATTTCAAAGCTCTAAAATGAAGTTAAAGTATAGGGAACTTAAAATGTGCTCAAAAATATCTCGGATGTCGGCTCGTTTGGTCGTACGGTTGCGTTGTTCGGTTAATTACGATGGAAGTCGTAACGAACGCAAAAACGATCCAAATTAAGCGACGAATGGATTTTTATTATGCCAATCACTAGAATAAAATATTTTAATGATTACATAAATTTTTGGGTGTCCGGATATATTCAGAACATAAGATATGCGCGAAAATGCAAACTATGCACTTTTTGACGCTTTTAGTCCCTGAATGAGCATAAAGTTTATTTTAGCACACCGAACCCCTCAAAGCCTATTTCTAAGCTATGAAAAGGATATTTAGGGTGTGTTTAACTTATGTCCATGTTCCATAATATTCGTTACAGTTCAAATTGGCATACTTTCGCAGTTTGTCAAATTTAGTCCCTGTTAGCGAATAAACTTGATTTCGGCACACCAAACCCTCCAAAACTTATTTCTAAGTTATGTAAAGGTTATTTAAGGTATGTTAAGCCTATGTCACTATTCCGGAGTGTTTTTTGCATTAAACTGGTTATATTTACGCATCAGTGCGCGTATAACCTTCCAGAAAGCGATTTAGAGCCCGAAACCGAACAAGAATTGATATGTGCAAATGATACACATATTTATACAAATCCCAAGTATGAAATATAATATTTCATTAGTTTGGTATTTGTTTGATGGCCGTGGAGGCACAGGTGTCACACGTTTTATGCATAATTTTCACATATTTGCAAGTTTAGCACATAGTTTTCAAGAATTACGAATAAGCATCGATTGTTTCGCGAAATCGAATGTATGAGCATGTATACAGTATGTATAACATTTATTTAACAAAATGTGAGTTTTATTTATGATCCAAGTCTCGGACTTTACAATGGTTACAAAGAAAGAACGATTACAAGAACACAAGACTTCCAAAAATAGAAATACGAACAAGACTTTCTAATTATGGAAAGTACAAAGAAGCAGGGCGTTACAGTCTCCCCTCCTTTAGGGAATTTCATCCTGAAATTTAGGAAGATGTAGGGAAGAGATGCAGATACTTCGTCTTCATGTGACTCTTGAGTTCCCAAGTGAATTCAGCGCCACCTACCTTCCCATCGAACCTTGACGATAGGAATTTTACTGCGCCTCAATAACTTGACTCCTTGATCCATGATTTCGACGGGTTTTTCCACAAAATGCAAGGTCTCTTTGACTTGGAGGTCCTCGAGTGGAACTTGAAGCCCTTCGTCAGCTAGACACTTCTTTAAGTTTGACACGTGGAAGACAGGATGTACATTGTTGAGTTCTTCAGGTAGGTCCAGTCTATACGCAACCTTGCCAATCCTTTCGAGTATTTTGAAAGGGTCAACGTAGCGAGGTGCGAATTTTCCTTTCTTACCAAATCGAACTACACCCTTCCAAGGGGACACTTTGAGAAGTACTAAATCACCTATCTTGAATTCCAAGGGTTTGCGACGCTTGTCAGCATAACTCTTTTGTCGGCTCCTGGCTTTCAGTAAATTGTCTCGAATCTGTAAAATCTTGTCCGTCGCTTCTTGTATAAGCTCGGGACCAGTGAATTGAGATTCACCAACCTCGTGCCAACAAATAGGCGAACAGCACTTGCGACCATACAATGCTTCGAAAGGTACCATTTGAATACTCGTGTGATAACTGTTGTTGTACGAGAATTCGATCAAAGGCAAGTGTGAATCCCAGTTGCCACCAAAACCTATTATGCAAGAACGAAGCATATCCTCTAAAGTTTGGATAGTACGCACGGTTTGACCGTCTGACTGAGGATGGAAAGCGGTGCTAAGGTTAAGAACAGTGCCCATAGCAGATTGAAAAAGTTTGCCAAAGGGGAGACGTAAAACGAGCATCACGATCGAAAATGATGTCAGTGGGGATACCATGACGACAGATGATCTCATTAGTGTAGATTCTAGCCAATTTCTCGACTTTGAAATCTTCACGAATGGGAAGAAAATGAGCTGATTTGGTCAATCGATCATCGATCACCCAAATACTATCATGACCAGAAGATGTACGAGGAAGTTTAGTGATGAAGTCCATGGCAATGCTCTCCTATTTCCAGATAGGAATCTCTGGTTGTTCAAGTAGGCTAGAGGGACGTTGATGTTCGGCTTTTACCTTCGAACAAGTGAGGCATTTTGCAACGTAGGAGGCAATATCCATCTTCATCCCAGGCCACCAGTATGACATACGCATATCATGGTACATCTTGTCAGTGCCAGGATGAACGGAATACTTTGATTTGTGTGCCTCCTTCATCAGAAAGTCTCGAAGGTTTTCACGATTAGGGATCCAGATACGATTGAGATAGTATAGAATACCATTGGATTTAGACTCGAGTTCATGTTCCTTAGCGCCTCGTATTTCAACAGAGAGACTACCTTCGTTAATAGAGGTATATTGGGCTTCACGAATGCGGCATTGAAGATCGTTAACGAGTTGGAGACAACGGACACTCTTCACATGGGTTTTACGACTAAGCGCGTCGGCTACTACATTCGCTTTACCTGGATGGTATTTGATTTCGCAGTCGTAGTCGTTTAACAGTTCCACCAAACGACGTTGACGCATGTTCAGTTCTTTTTGGTCGAAGATGTGTTAAAGGCTCCTATGGTCGGTGAAGACCACACACTTAGTACCATAAAGGTAGTGTCGCCAAATTTTCAACGCAAAAACACATGTGCCAAGTTCAAGATCATGAGTAGTATAGTTTTTCTCATGTATTTTGAGTTGCCTTGACGAATAAGCGATGACCTTGTCTCGTTGCATAAGCACACAACCAAGACCAAGGTGTGAAGCATCGAAATATACGACGAAGTCATCGTTACCATCAGGAAGCGCGAGAATAGGAGCATTACAAAGCATCTCCTTGAGCGTTTGAAAAGATTCCTCCTGTTCGAGACCCCAAACAAAAGGTTTCTCTTTTTGAGTCAAAGAGGTCAAAGGAACAGCGATCTTCAAGAAGTTAGAGATAAAACGACGATAGTAACCAGCAAGACCAAGGAACGAACGAATTTCAGACAGAGACTTAGGTGCCATCCAGTTCTTCACAGCTTTGATTTTTGCGGGGTCAACGTGAATACCAAGTTCATTGACAGTATGACCAAGGAATTGGACCTCTTTTAACCAAAATTCACACTTGGAGAACTTGGCGTATAGACGTTTAGTACGAAGAAGTTCAAGGAAAAGACGCAAGTGTCGTTCGTGTTCTTCTTGTGTCTTGGAATAGATAAGAATATCATCGATGAAAACGATCACAAAACGGTCCAAGTATGCTTTGCACACGCGGTTCATCAAATCCATGAAAACGGCAGGCGCGTTGGTCAAACCAAAGGGCATGACCATGAACTCGTAATGACCATAACGTGTATGAAAGGCGGTCTTAGGTATATCTTCTTCGAGGACTCGAAGTTAATGGTGCCCAGAACAAAGATCGATCTTTGAAAAGCAGGTCGCGCCTTGCAATTGGTCGAAGAGGTCATCGATGCGAGGAAGAGGGTATCGGTTCTTGATAGTAAGCTTGTTGAGCTCACGATAGTCAATACACATACGGAATGACTCATCTTTCTTTTTAACGAACAAAACAGGAGCGCCCCAAGGAGAAGTACTAGGGCGTATAAAGCCTTTATCAAGAAGCTCTTGAAGTTGACTCGAGAGCTCTTGCATCTCAGAGGGTGCTAAGCGTTAAGGAGACTTAGCGACAGGCTTGCGCCAGGCACTAAATCAATGCGAAAGTCGACAGAACGAGCAGGAGGCGGACCAGGAAGATCGTCGGGAAACACATCGGGAAAATCACGTACAACAGGGACGTCACTTATGCTTGGGCCTTTGTCCTTCTTTTCCATAATATAGGCAAGAAAGGTGAAGTTACCCTTGCGTAAGCATTTGTTTTCTTGGATACACGACATAAGCTTGAGACCTTGAGAAGGTTTCTCGCCATACACGTGTAGAGAATCACCGTTTGGAAGAGGGAGGCGGATAAACTTTTCGAAACAAACAACTTCAGCACGAACTCACCTAAGCCAGTCCATGCCCACTATGATGTCAAAGCTACCCATTTGCATAGGTTGAAGATCGATTGAAAACGTATGATCGTTGAGATTCAAGGAACAATTGGAAAGAACGGAATCAACAGTGACAGATTTACCATTAGCGACTTCGACAGCGAAAGATTTTGGTAACTTAGAGCGTTTACACTTAAGCAATTCTTCAAATTCTAGCGACACAAAACCTTTATCGGTGCCAGTATCAAACAGACAAGAAGCATAAACATGGTTCACAATAAACGTACCAGTAATGACATCGTTGGCATTCTGAGCCTGAGCGGCAGTGATGACAAAAGCACGGCCTCTAGCAGGTTGTTGACCTTGTTGTTGCTGCTGTGGCTGTTGTTGCTGCGACTACTGCTGTTGAGGTTGATAACGCAGGGGACAGACATTGGCGAGATGATTGAGATCGCCACACTTAAAGCATGCTCGCACAGGAGCAGTTTGAGGTTGAGGGAAGTTTCGACCTCGGTTAGCAACATGACCATACATTTGACAGTTGGCACATTTGCGGCAGGGTACGTTGGTAGGATGATGAAACAAACAGGTGGTACATTTGGGATGAGATCCAATATAACCTTGTTTTAGTGGTTCGGTGTTTGCGGGTGCAACGGTGGCTAAAGCTTGTAAGGGTTGTGGGTTTGGCGGAGTGACGACCGCACAATTTTGGCTCGAAGCCTTCCGCTTCTTGCCTTGGTTTTTCTTGGACGATTGGGAGGGTGAGGGCTCAACAGTGGCAGTGTCGGTTGTAGCGTGGCGTGCATTCTTCGTTGAAGCCTTGTCATAGGTTCCATGGAGAACGCAGTTGTTGTTAAGTTCGGTGGCCATGGTATAGGCTTCCTCGATGGTTTTAGGGTTAGCAGAGGCAAGGTGGTTTGTCAGGGAAGGTGCAACACAGCGAATAAACTTGGCTATGGTTTTGGGAACGAAATCGACTTGTCCAGGACAGAGGATACTAAGTTGTTTGAAGCGCGTAATCAGACCATACATGTCGCTCCCCTTTTGCGTTAGGTTCCAAAATTCGTTCTCCAACTTTTGGAGCTCGTGAGGAGGACAAAAGTGGTCTTTCATAAGCTGCTTAAGCTCATCCCAAGGTAACGCATGCGCAACATCGTTTCCCCTTTTGTTACGTTCGGTGGTCCACCACTCGAGTGCCCTCGAGCGGAAGACTCCAGTTGTGTTCAAGGTTCGTAGCTCATCGGGACAACCACTTTGTAAGAATGTATGCTCAATTGCGTCAAACCAATTCATCATGGCGGTAGCGCCATCTTCGCCTGTAAACTCCAAAGGTTTACAAGCCATAAATTGCTTGAATTAGAATGTCGGCTTGGGTTTTTCGGCCTTCGAATCGACTGAGCCATGCGGTGAATTGGCGTTTGGCTGAATTTTGCTCACAATATCGGGTATGACCTTAGCCATTTGCTTGGCCATGAATTTCATGCAATCCCTTTACGACATGGAGTTGGATTTGGCGTTGGAGGTCGAACCCTTCTTTGACTTGGTTTTCTTGGAAGCACCGTCGGACGACATCTAAGGAATCGAAAGAGAAGGAAAAAGGATGAGACTTGATCATAAATTTGTAATAAGTTTGCAAGTTTTAAACATGTAAGCATGATGTAACACGTATGGTTCAAATAGTTAGCATGATTTCAACAAGTATAAACACGTATGAATGCGTAGAAAGAGTATAAATTTAGTTTGTTCACGAGAATTATTTTTTTTATTGCGCTAGACGTGCGAATTGTGTAACGGTTTTGAAACGATCGAGGTAACAAGTATAAAATCACATATAAATTGAATCACATAAAAGAGAGGCTCATAAAACATGGGATTGTTTCGGGTTTAGAAACGTCGACTATTCCAAAGTGAATCGAAAGTCCTTTCAAATTAGAGAAACGTGCTTTGGCCTATAGGTAAGATACTCTCATCGAGAAGCGATTAACGGTATCTTACCCTTCTAGTTACTACACGTCCCTAATCGATTGAAACAATCGAAACTTTGGCGAGATCGAAAATCGAGGAATAGGACTCAATCGACAAGGTGCGGGTTTCACCCCTAACTTGACGATTTCGTACCCTAATGTGGTTAGTACTCGTCCTGACAAAATATAATTTCAACACTTTGACGAGAGACCACTAGAGTTTGAATTGGAAATTTTCCATTAAGATGTGGATTTCACTCCTAGCTTAATGGCGAAACTTCATGCAAAAATAAGAATAAGCGGAATGAGAGTCATTCACCAAATTGTGGGTTTCACGCCTATTTTGGTAAACTCGTCTCTTTTGTATAAAGAGTGTCTTCAAGTTTTCAAGTGTATTGTGTAAAATGTCTTAGGAAAGACAATATGTATATATTAAGACCAAAAAGAAGAGAAAGAAGCAAAGTAGGAAGAATAACATTTTAAGCATGTAACAAGAATGGTCAAAAATATGGTTCCTACTATAGACTAGGTCGAACATGGCAATTCTACCTAATTCCATATAGTTATGGCTCTGATACCAATCTGTCACACCCCAACCAATGGCGGAATCATCGGAGTGGGACTAGTTCGAGATTGTAAGAGACTTCATAACACTATTTGTGACAATATTTAATTCAACCGATTTCATTTCATAAATAAATTGTCAAAACATTACAAGAAATTCAAATAACAACATTGTTCAAACATAACATAACAAAATTGATACAACACTTTAAACCTAAAAGTCTAAGTGAGTATCTAGGCATCTTTGCTAGTCCATTTTCATAGCATCATCAATCATCAACCTGTAACATGTTTAAAATACAATTCAATGCAAAAGCAAAGGCGAGTATACAAGTTTATGAATAAGTATAAGTATAAAAGTTTAAAGTGAATCCACATGGCAACTTAGTTTATACAAGATCAACCTAACATGGCATGCAATATTTCTAGTCAACCCTCTGTTTATGCAAAATGATATAATTCAACATGACCACTAGTCTACGGGTGGTGCGTTACTCCTATAGCGCTATACATGTCAAATGGAGGCTCGTGAAAGCTAATGACTAAAACATATCACATAAGTATGGTCCACGTATAAGCATCAAGTATAACAACATAGTATTCATGTATAAGGATTGTTTTCGTGCATTGCATAAAGAATAAGTTTAAGTGTAGTTTAATAGTTAAACATGTTACACCCCAAAGTGGTAAACATAAAAAGGGGGTTGCGAGTACACTCACGGTTTTGCAAGTCTTCTACTTGGTAATCCCGCGAGTGAGATGGTTGATTAGGAGGTTGGAAGACCAAGTCCTTCTACACAAAGGAAACATAGGTGTGTGAGTTTGGGAATTCGGAAGATTTAGGGATTTAGGAAGTTAAAACACAAGAATATATGTATTCGAAAGTAATCATCCTTTAACACCAAGTAATTGTTCTTGACACTATGAAACCTCAAGGGTTAATGTTTTCATGAGTAATATACTCATTAGAATCGTAACAAGTCTTATGCCTTAGATGATGTTATTCTAATATCTTGACGATTGAACACAAGTCCACCATCAAGAGTTCGAATAGTATATATATATATTCTTCATTTAGGCACCTCTAGTATCATGGAAGTCATGTAGGAGGTAGGAAGAACAAGCTTCCATTTAGGTACCTCTTATGGTTCACCACTACACTTGATGTAAAAACATACAAGGAGGGTCATGAACTAATATCAATACAAGAATAAGAAACAACTACACTATGAGAAATCATAAAGTAATGTGGGGATTCTATGTTGGACAACCCAAGTTAGTCCATAATCACATCTTCATCAAGCTTGAAGCTTGAACATCACTTGTGGGTTAAAAACCCTAAACAAAATAGAAAATATGTGAGGTTTAACCTCTGATTTCATATGTCTCAGCCCCGTTTTTAAGCTTAACTAACCATAGAAGTGGTTATAAGCATAAGGACGTGGGTTTGAGTGAGTCAGACTCAAGTTTAAACAAGTATAAACAATATTTGATTCAAAATAAAACGAACTGTGAACTTTGGAGACTGTTTACCAGAGTTCCAGGGACTTATTCCCTGTGAAATACCCATGGAATCGAAGCTAAGGTCGATCCAAGTGTTCTGGAAAAAGAATGAGCTCAAACAGACAAGAAATGAAGAAGTTATGCTCACTTTAGTGGAGCTTGATGTTTCTGTCCAAACTTGAACTTACAGCTATGAATTTGAGTGATTGAGAGAGTTGTGAGAGTGTTTCTAAAGTGCAAATGTCTTGGGAGGCACTTGGTATTTATAAGGAAGTGATTAGGGTTGGGTTGGATGAGTATTTAATGCCAAAAACCTGATTTAAACTTCAAAAACAACCAAATCCCGCTCAAAATCGTGAAGTGAAGCAAGGAGACTGATCTGGGACCTGGCTCACGGCCAGCGTAGCCCCAGACATAAGTCTACGCGGCCAGTATAAGGGGGATGGCTGAAGTTTCATTTTATTACAATTTGGCCCTAGAGTTTGTTATTTGGTGCATTTAGGGTGTTTTAGGGACTAATTTACCATAAAAGCATAGTTTAAGATAAATTTAAGTATGAGGAATATAAAAAAGTATAATTAAGCGTATGAAGGTCGTTTTTAAATATCGTTTACGATCCAAACACGTTTTATGCATAAGTTTCACATATTTGCAAGTTTAGCACATAGTTTCCAAGAATTACGAATAAGCATCAATTGTTTCGCGAAATCGAATGTATGAGCATGTATAAAGTATGTATAACATGTATTTAACAAAATGTGAGTTTTATTTATGATCCAAGTCTCGGATTTTACAATGGTTACAAAGAAAGAACGATTACAAGAACACAAGACTTCCAAAAATAGAAATACGAACAAGACTTTCTAATTATGAAAGTACAAAGAAGCAGGGCGTTACAGTCTTGATATGCCCTTTCTCGTTACAATTGTAACAAGTTGCATTCTAAAGTCTTATGCCCTTTTGTCTTGCAAATTCCACAGAGTTTAGCCTGTGGATCAATTGTGCATTTTCCTGGATGGCGTTTCCTGCAGTTCTTGCATTTGGGCCTTTTATCAGACTGACTTGAGTTGTTTCAAAACTCAGACCCTTTTCTTATACTCGGAGTTACCCTTCTTTTTCTTGTCAAAACGTCTCGAGTTATCATCATCTCTTTTTCTCTTACCATCATCTGTATTTCTTGCGGCTCTACTCCTGATAATATCCAAGGTTATAGATAGAGACAAATCTACTGCTGACCTGTATGCTGCGGGTCTCGAAGCCTTCACATGACCTTTCATTTCTGGAGCCAATCCACCAATAAAGCGTACGATACGCTTTGGCTCTGGTGTAACCAAATAAGGTACCATTCGTGACATGGAGTTGAAGCTGGTGACATAAGATGGACAATCTAAATTTTTCATAACCAGAGTTAGAAAATCAGCTTCAACTTTCTCTATTTCATGTTGTGGACAGAAGGTATCTCTTATCAGATCAACAAATCTATCCCAAGACATACTGTAGAGTGGGATTTTCCCTGAGGCCTGTAGCAAAGCCTTCCACCAAACTAACGCTTCACCTTTGAAGGATTAAGAAACAAACTTTACAATATCCCGTTCAGCACACCCGCTGATGTCAACTACAATCTCCATTTCTCTAACCATTCCATACAATCGATAGCACCTTTTTCACCGATGAAGTCTCTTGGCTTACAAGAGACAAAATACTTATATAAACAAGTTTTGAAACGTGTTTCCTGATCGAATAGCATTTTCTTTGATGGTTGACTTTTCTGAATTGATGAGTGCTGAGAATCGTCTTTCTTTGACACATGTGTAATTGGAAGGGGGCTTAGTGTGAGCTGCTGATTGAGTCTTGGTGCGTGTAGCACCTGATTCTTTGTACATTCTATCCATAGCTTTTGTTACAGCATTGTCTATCATTGCTTGTAATTCAGCACCCGTTACATTCATTCTGGTATTATCATTCCTTATGTTTGATTGCTATAAAACAATTTACAACAGTTTGTTTAGTAATTTCATTAAGGAGCCACCATTTTTGGTGATTCATTAACCATGGTATAAATAGACCATATTTGGTTAATTTGATAATTTAGTTTATTTAAGTTTTTCATTATAATATCCCAGTTATAAGCTATTATGGATACCAAGGTGGCACAAATGCCCTGGTCACAAGGAATGTTTTTAATTTATAAGCCACGATTTTATAGGATCGAGGCATTTAAGGGTTGAACATAGTTCATTATCTTTTCTTGACAGAGAGTCATAGACTACAACTGTCTTTTGTCTTAAGAGACAATAAGTATAGCACGTGGGCATTTCATCACTAATGGATGTTTGTAATGTGATCATCGCATTCGATGATATAAACCATGATTTCTAGATCATTGGACTAGATAAGAAATTGGAAGAATCCAATATAAGGATGACTAGTGTGACTTTCTCGAGTCACCTTTGCCAGGAGTGCTAACACGTTCTTAGGTGTTAACAAGGATTTATTATTTTAGAAAGGCTTTACCATCATGGCCATGTCTAAAATGACATATAGGCTAGGTTATACCTTTAAGATTTCCTTTTGAGATTTTAATGGCAGATCGATTATAAATCTAAAATGATATTTTAATTTGCGTTATATTGTACATGCATATATATAATGACAAATAAAAATTTAAAATGGAACATTCCATATAGTGTTTTAAGAAGTACAATAGTTTCCCTAAAAGGGACTTTAAAGAAATAACATTGTCCACGCAGGGACTAAAATAAGAAACAAGTCCACGCAGGGACTAAATACATAAATAAATTACCCAGGCAGGGACTTAGTTGACATAAAATAACAATACAATAATTAAGGATTTCTAATAATCCCTCTTCTTTTTCCCCTTAATGAGGTTTGCCAAGCCCTTTAGAAGACCGCGGCGACTCCTACGCTCTTCGTATACCCTTTGTTCCACCTCATGTAACCTTTGGAGAATTTCTTGCTGCTGCGGTAGCTGGATGTCACACCCTGACTTTTACGGAAGCGTGGTTATTGGTGTGACTTCTTAATACCATAGCATTCAATCATAACAATGCTATATGATGAAAACCAAAAGATATTCATCCATAAAAATTAAGTTTGAAAATTGCCACAACTCTCTTGTTTGAAACATCGACACCAAATTTAAGTTACAAACCATAACATGTTTTAATGAGTTTACGAAGACTCGACAACATAACTTAAACCAACCCGAGCTTAGAACCATGTATCTCGTCCAGGAGTAAGATACATCTCCTAAACCCTACGACCACGGATGACATCTTTTATTTATAACGCAGCTTGAAACACATGCATACACCTGCCAGATCCACTTAGTTCCCTGAAATACATGTAGTTTAAAAACATCAACAAAAGCTGGCGAGTTCATGTGTTTTGTATATGTATGTATAACCCTTTGTAAACAGTGTAAGTATTAAAGTCCCGGTATGATAGCAAACAAGAAAAAGATCACCAATGGTTTGCAAGGCCACTGATATGTGTGACGGTGTAGGAAGACTCAAACCTAGCAAAGTTGTACCGGGCTTCCGGCTGGAAGACATAGTCACCCTATGGGCCACCCTTGTCCTCATGGGTGTGGGCTCGCTACACCCAAATATATCTATCACTCATGCCCCTCGGTCCTTATACGAGGATTAATGGTCCCAAGTATCCGCCTACCCATTCACATGATCTATGGTTCTTTCCTAGGCTCATCATACCAATTGTATTTGTATGTAATCCTTTTGTAACATGTATTTCACCCCCGAAGTAAATAAACAAAACAGTTTAAAGAAAAGGGGGACATGAACTCACAGTATTGCGTCTTCAGAATCGTAACCGAAATCTCTTCAGCAAACTCGACTCCCTACAATGTACTAATGTCTATTAGACGAACGGGCCGTGCCTTGCCTTTGTATTTACATTTTTGTGAGTTACGTTTCTTTTAATATTATCCCAAGTTATAATTTTCTTGTTAAAATAATAAATATTTCAACTTAAATTATATTTATATTTTGGAATAATTGTTAAACAATATTTTGTAACAATACTTCTCAAGTATTTCCTTCCCAAGGATGGGGGTATTTCGTACATGTATTTTCGTATTATTGTATTTGTAGTTCCAAATTAATATATTTTCAAGTCCCACTTTAGAAAATATATTTAACTTATTTTTATCCATAACTAATGTATTCCAAGAAAATATATATATTTTTCCCAAAAGTAGTATATTTTCTCCTTGTTGAAAATATAATATACTTTGTAATAAAAATCATACTTTCCTTTCGTTTCGTATCCAAAATAATATTTACCAAAAACATATTTGTAACGGTATTTTCTGGAGTATTAACTAAGTTACGTTCTATCGTTCGATTTCACAATATTAAGTGTGTAACTTATATATTTATTCCTTGTGATTTTTTGTATTATTTTGGATTGTAAATTCTTGGTTTTTGTTAAGTTATATTACTTTAAATTCTAAAATAATATAACTAATACACAAAGTATACAAATATTCACACAAGTGTCTTTAATATACATATATATATTCTGAATATGTATTTACCCATTTTTATTTATAAAACCCAACCTCCAATATTTGTATTTTTTTTTTTGTTACAAAAATTATGGCAAAGTTTATATTGAAACTTATGATCAAAATACTCTTGTAAATATTTGTTTAGAATATATTTTTCTAAATGTTTATATTTTTAGAAAAAAAATTTGCCATAGTTTCCCCTAAAAATGGAGGTGTCCATGCTATTAAAGCATATCATTTTCTTTTCAAAAATCATCATAAACAATCAACAATCAACCTACACTTATCAAGTGCTAAAACAAAGCTATCTACATAATAATCATGAACTTGAACTTTCATAAAAACTTGTAGTAACTTGGTAGTGTGTTTAGTAAGTTTAGTTACCTTCCAAAGTGTATTTACTTCTTTATAAACTTCATTCTTGAAAGATTTGGGTGTTTACAACTTGTAAATATATTTTACAAAAATGCTTCTTTATGAAATCTTCTTGTTTCTCTAGTGTTTCTACACTTGTTTTATCACCAAAAATAGTGTAAGTTTAAGTAAGAACCAAGATCTTCTAAAAATCACATTTTGAACTTGGTTCTTTTGGAAAACCATTCACAAATCTTAGATCCATAAGATTACTAACTCACTTTGTTTATTATTTTTCAAGAAATCACTTTATTCTTCAAGTTCATGCTTATACATGAGGATGATCATCTTGTTTCATCACATAATCATCCTCTCACTTGCTAGATCATGTGTTTAATCACAATCTAGCAAGCTCCTTATGATGATCAACATCATAATCTTCAAGAAAGTAACAATCAAGTATCATTCATACACTAAACAACATAGTTTCATCCATATTTCATCATATATCAAGCTTATGTTCATGCTTCTTGATTATGTTTCTTTAGTGTTCTTGTGATTAACAACATACTACATCTTTTAACCAACTAATTTAGAAGTAACAAAGGGTTACAAGGGCCTTACAACTAGCTCAATGGCTAGGGATGAACTCTTGAAGATGAAGGTGACAAAGATGATGGATAAAAGCAAGTGAGAAAGGTCCTTCCACTTCCGATGCCACCAAGCTTCCTTATGCACCCTTGAACACCTTTGTGTGGCCTTAGAATGGATGAGCTTGAATGATTGATGATGGTGGTAGATGGTGGTGGGTTCGGCCGAGGGTAATGAGGAGAGGGAGAGAGATGAGTGGAGTGAAAGTGGTGAGATGAAGTGAGGATAGTGATCTAGTGGTTTGTTCTTATAACCTCCAACAAGTGTTTAACCCTTGAGTCTTATGTCTTCCAAGGTACATGACACAATCTATTAATTAAATCAACAAAATCCACCAATTAGGCCATGTGGGCCGATTACTAGCTTGTGGGGGGGGGAGTCTAATTGTAAATTTTAACCATGTAGTTAGATTATAATTCAGATCCAAGTGTATAGTTAGTTAAGCTAGTTACTAGATATTTTAGTGGGTGTTAGGGTGTTCGGGGATCATATCTAGCTCAGAAATAATAAAACAGTGCTTCTAGTATAATTTTGATGTTTCAGGTAGTGTCCGGTTGTTTGGTTAGATACCGGTTCGTTAAAGTGTCAAATGATACCGTTTAGTGATCTTTATGTACTCTTTTATGACACTTTTAATTCCTGACACTTAGGAAAGCATTCAGGACCATTTAGTCATATTTTTACATGAAACTAGCTTGTTAAAAAGCTTATTTTTGCTGAAAAATGCAGAATTCTGCACTTTGGGTGAGTTTTAGGCACTTCCCGGCACCTAAACTATCACTTAGAAAAGCAGTTTTGTGGTCCTTACTTCCCTACACACTATACTAGTGTAGTACTTGGTTTCTGGCTCATACTGGGTCTCAAAACACTGTCTGTCTATATACTGAACCCCGTCAGCATATTCCTGTTTTATCCGTTAACTGTGCTAACTGTGCTTTGTGCATCATATATGTCAATAAAGTTTGCATGTGATAATGAGGTGACATTATGTAATATGTGATGCACATGTAAGCATGATGCAGTAATCAGAAAGCAGTTTAAGTTATCAGTTGTAATTCAGCACAGTCATTAAGCACTAATTAACATTAATTAATTATACGGATACCTGTATTTTTTACGGTTGTCACACTGGATTTGAGGTTGCGGTGGCTGCTGCTACTGAGGTGGAGGAGGTGGTGGGTATTGGTACCCATATGCAGGATACCCAGTGGGGTATGCTGGAGGAAAAGGAGAAGGGTAAAGAGAATTATAGTGTGCTGCCTCCAAGTATGGGTCAACGGCAGGTGCATGGTCGTAGTTATAACTCGAGTAAGCTTGCTGCTCAAACGGGTTATACCCAGCTGCATCTGGGTAAGCGGGGATCGGGTTTTCATAACCCATGGGTGGTGGTGCTGGTGCGACTGGTGCAGAGTCGACTTCAGATAAGGCATTTGAAGGCCCGCCCAATTGTGGGTCTTCATGGATATGAGGGTAGTTGCTGGAGTGTTGGGGGTGCTGAAATGGAAACCCCCACGCACAGACATCCGTGCACTTCTTCTTCCCCTCGATGGTTCTGGAGGCGGTGGCTGCTCCGGCGCTGGTGGTGGTAGTGGCGTGACCGCCTGGAAATGTGGGTCCTCAGAAGGGGCCCGCTATTGTGGTGGGTTGTGAGGAGGTTTGAACTCCCACCTGTATGAGCCCCACCTTTCGGCCCAGATATCAGGGTCTCTGTATGGCGAACCATGAAAAGATGATCCGCTGGAAATCTCAATGGGATGCGTCGGCATCCCAGAAGGTGGCATTTCAGGATCTGGATCCTCGTCCATCTCCATATCCTCGTACTCAGGAAAGTGGTCAGCTGGTCCCAAAGGGTTTTGACCCTCTGGTTCTTCAATCTGGTTCATTGGGTTGAACCAGCTCTGAAAGTAGGGTGTTGGGTTCTGAAAGGAATGGTGTGAACCCGAACGCTGCAAAGGAATTTAAGAATGGTGAGAGTTGTGGGACCCGTCGTCCTGATGCAGCCCGAAGGAGTCATGGTAAGATTGTGAGGAGCTAAGCGAGACAGAGCGTCTCGCAGGCTCAAGGTAGGTCCTCCAGTCTTCATGAGGACTTGATCCGAGTGATGCAGAGGGTGTGCGCCGGTGAGATTGCCCAGCTTCGTGATCATTCCTAGCTACTATAGGTGCCTTGCCTCGTCCTCCACGTCCTCTTACTCTTGGTGGCATGTTTGAAATAATCCTGTCAAAACAAAAACAGGCAGAGCAAAAACAATTTAAGATTAGCATTAATCCTAAGTCGTTTGCCTAGATTCGGAAGTCAAGGAATATGCTACTGTGTCATTGAGATTAAACACAAAAGGCTAGTGTTTAATTCACTCAATGTTGGCTCTAATACCAACCTGTCACACCCCGATATTTCCACGTATTACCGGTGGGCCTGGTGGGGAGTATCGTGACGTAGTTGATATCATCATAGTCAAATGTTTACAGTTTAAGGCACAGCGGAAGTCTTGGTAGAAAATAATATTACAAACCGAAATATAAATTATTGTTCAACAGATTTTAAGCGTTCAGAACTTGCAAGATTCTCGAAATTAACGCCCAGAGCTCCCAGTCGATTATGATAGGTACCTGCCACTTAATCTTTTGAAAATACGTCAGTTTACACTAGTAAATACAATTAACTGACTCTTTTGAAAAGTGTTTATAAAATTTATTTAAATGCACAAGGCACAAATATTTATAACTTGGGATAATTATTTTAATAACAATCTTGTATCAGATTTACATGGTTGTCCAACATTTAGGGCCGGTATTAAATAAACCGAACAAGATTAATCGACACACCACAATATAAACTCATGGCGGGTCATCCCAGCAAATGAGTATATGTTTTATATACGCAACTGACAGGTGTTATGCCTACACCCCGTGCTTAAGTCGTGGCCATTTGCAGTTCTTAAATGAGCCAAGGATATCCAGGACACGGTCGTTAACCCCCAATGTTATTTGTTATCAAGCAACACTGATTAAAACAGGATTTTTGCCATTTAACCATCTTTGAATAAAATGTTTCTACACCCGACCAAGCGGTAATATTTTACCGTATCCCAAGCCCGTATAAGGGAAAATAAGTTAAAAGTATTTACCCGAGCTTAAAATATAAAATTTGTATTCTCAGCCGTATATCCTACTCAACAAGTGTAGGTAGCTCTTACTGGGCTCCTAATCTGGAATGAAGGTTATATTAACCTATTAGATTCCTAACGGGTCTTATTTAAGTTGTAACTTAGACCGGTTAGTTTTAAAGAAAAGTCTACGGCACGAAACGCTAGATTAAGCGATGACCGGATTGGAATGTGATTTAGACCCAACAAGTATGAATACTTGTTTAAAATGGGTAAACTAAATACATTCTGGATTTCGAAGTAAAAATGATAAAGTTTGACCTGTTTCGATTCATTTATGCAAACTAGTTACATAAACCGTACCGAACGCGTATATGCATAACGGGTAGCTGGATGAGTCAAGTGCAAGTTCCATAAGTTATTATGCTTAAAATATGTTGTGATATCAGTAGGATATCAACAATTATGCCCCAATTGAATTTAAAACCAATTTAAGTCCCGTAAGGGTATTTTGGTCATTTTAAAGTTTATAAAAGAGGTTTAATAGTAAACTGAGGTTCTGGTCTAAAATATTTTGTAAAAATATTTATTTTATCAAGTTACATCAGTAAGATATCATACATATTTGAGGTTTATCATTTATGACCAAACTATGCACCGTAGGGGCATTTTGGTCATTTCACATATGTTTTAAGGACTAAATTGGAAGTATAAGCTCAAGACTTATACTTACTATTAAAATATTAAAATTTATTTATAAAATCAGTAGGTATCATGTCTTAGGTGCTAAATATGGTTTTAAACCATACTATGCGCCTAATTTGCGTAAAAGTCGATAATTGACGATTTTTGAGATGTTTATGGAAATCTGAGATTTTGATCAGCGTTTAAGGTTTAAAATATTTTATTTAACATATAACATCAGTAGGAAAAGGTTTGGCGTGTTAATCATGTGTTAATCTCATTTTATGAATGACAAGGGTATTATCGTCATTTATCGAATTATACGAGAACTCAATGATATGGTCAGTTTATAATCTGACCAAAAATTCCAAAAATCCCTAAAAATAATATCAAAACAGTAGGTAATGGGTTTGGTGCCAAAATTTGGGTTTAAACATGATTTATGCTAAAAATGTAATTTATTTAATAAAAAGTTTCATTTTACGATATCTTGCATATCTTTAGTTTGAGACCAGAAACTGATGTCAAATTTATTTGACATACTTATATATCAGTAATAAAGCTTTTTGTCCTCTCACTTTTTCAAAAATCTCGTTTTTATAACATAAGGGCATAATAGTCAACTTTTACGCAAATAACGGAAACATGCAAATAATCTCTGATTTCTAAGGGACCATGTAGTATAACCTCAGAGAGTTATACTAACACATATTATGGTCACAAAGGAACCCTAAGGCATAACTAAACTAAGCTAACTCGGGTCAGAACTGAAAGTCAAAGCAAAAGTCTACTTTTGCGGCTTTCGGTTGCGAACCGAGCCTAATCTCAGAATTGTCGGGCTGAACATGTCTAAACATGTTCTTATAATGTTTACCAAGTTATTTAAGTGTCAAAACATGTTTCATAACTTCTACATTATCAGTTTTAATTATATATTAAAAAATTGACTATTTTGACTTTTTGACTAGTTGCATTGACCTGACAATTGACTGAGATAACGTGATAATTAGAAGGTGCCCTTTTGAGGGTTAATCACCTACTTAATTACCAACACATAGCCACTTTCAATTCGAATAATGGCTGGACCGTTAGTGATTAATCACATAGTCATAGTATAATTACAATATCTTTGACTTTCGGTCATTAAGCTAATAAGAGTTAACTGTAGAAGCTAAGAACTCTTACAAAGGTCCTTAGCACGAAGATTAAACTTGAGAAAGCTTCCTAGATGACCAGGATGCTCTAGAGAAGAGTTGAGAGTGAAATTTGAAGTGTGCAAGTTCAAGTGTTCAAAATATGGAGCTATTTATAGGAAATTGGGGAGTTCTAGGATCATTCCAGCTGTAAATGGGAGTTACCAGATGATCACAGGTGTCCCCATGGTAGTAAAAACTGTTTACAAACCCCTGGTATAGCTTATAGGTCATGCAATGGCGGTGGACAGCCTGCAACATGCATCTGCCAGTTTTTTGGTTGCTGGTGACTCTGTCGCGGCCCGCGTAGACATCAAAGGAGTCTTACACGGCCCGCGAGGATCCTTGATTCCGGTAAAAAGTTTGTAAACTTTACATTTTTAGTCCCTGGTCCATATTAAGTTTAAATTACTATTGTTTATTGCACTTTAGACCCCCATAGTTAACTTTTAAGTGTCTTGGGTTATAATTTAACATCGTTAGGCTCCCGGTTAGTTACGAGACCACCCGAAATGTATTTATTTGCATCGAAACTCCACGAAAACATTATCTGATATACATGAGAGTATAATGAAGTATTACAAAGTCTCGGGTTCGTTAAAAGGTCACTCAGAGGTAAGAATTAACATGTTGACACGTTTAACCCTTGTGCTTTGTAAACTTTTGATCTTTAAGCACAAACGGCTTCTTGCGTCCAACAATCTATTCATTAAAGATTATGATCATCGTGTGAGGTCAATCAGAGGCACAAGTTTGGCATGTTGACACTTTTGGTCCTTCCATATACAACTATACATTATTTGACAACTTTAGTCCCTCAAAGTCATCTTTTAACATGATCAGGGTTTATGACACGTGTCGTCATTGTATTGGACATGATTTTGCGAGGTGTTACAAAATGGTTAACTTTTTTTGAACAATAAGCTTTCATAGTGTTCGCGTGTTAACCATTTACGATCTTGAACATGCCACTCTTGCCACCTCTAACTGAAATCATTGCTATTAATATTTTATGATCAATGATAATGTGCAAATAGGTCATTTAACTCAAAAAACTGAACAAGAAAAAATAGTTGTTGCAATTTTCGCCGGTTGATGAAGTACACATGCTCACTCACTTGATCATTGTCCCCCTTCCCTTAAAAGTTGCATTTTTTGACTCATCATGAACTTATTTATAATACTGAAATATTAATCATCTCAAACACAGCTTCTAAAAATATGAAAAGATATCATTTTGGTAGAGATAAATTCTGATTTAATTTCACTTGGAAACCAGACCAATGGCTTGGTTTTTCCTAGCACAGGTAACGACGCCAAACCTCTCAACCGTCATGCTCTACTACCAGACATAAGTCATAAACTTCGAAGCATCGTTTCTGGGCACAACACGTGTTATTGGATGGATAGGCCTCATGGTTGGAACTTTCATTTACAATCGATTTTCAGAGAAAATGAAATTACGAATAATTCTCATGTAAGTTTTTATTGAAAATCACACTCGAACACCAAATTTTAATAAGTTGCTAATCTTAGTATTGAAATTATATGTATGCAAGTTTGTATATGTTGCTCTGTCTTTGCTAACTCTTCTAAATATAGTTGTTTTGTTAGCTATATCAGATAAATCAATGATGTTGTTTGGGTTTGCTATCTCAGATGCAATCAATCAGTTCAAGTAAGTGTTTCTTTGATTTTCTCTAACCCTATGTTGTTTCTTTAAATGATTTTGTTGTTCAGATAGATAACTACACCTTTACACACATACATTTTGGTGTTTTATAACATGGATGATGGTTTGTTGATGCCAATCTTGACAAGCGAGTGGGTTGGGTCTGGTCGAAACAGGTTCAGGTTAAACTAGGTTGTGGTTCAAACGGCGTCGGGTCAAAGTGTTAAACTGGGTTTGGGTAAAAAACGGTCTTATTTAAAAAAGTAACTATTTGGTTCAAGTCAAAACCATACGTTTAAAAAAGCACTGATTTGCTTCTTGTCAAACTGGGTTTGGGTCAAAACAGGTCGTTTAAAAGGTCTCGACTTGGTTCAAGTTAGAACGGTCCAATTTAAAAAGTATATATTTGGTTCATCTCACACTAGATTTAGATCGGAATGAGTCGTTTTAAAAATAAATGTCAATTTGGTTCGGGTGAAACTGGCTTCGGGTCAAAACGAGTCATTTCAAAGAAGTGTCAATTTGGTTTGTGTCAAACTACATTCAGGTCAAAACAGGTCATTATTAAAAAAGTGTAAATCTGGTTCGGATCGAAACATGTTCTTATTAAAATGGACTTCAATTGTGATAGTCGTTTCTAGTAAAAAGCATCAAATACATTATGTAATATGATCTATGTCAAGCAAGAAAACATCATGTCTAACCTTTTAAAGTCAAAATGTTAGCTTCTTTTACTAACTTTCTCATTGACTTGCAAGCTCATGCCTTTCCTTATCTTATCAGGCCATCTATGTCCACCTGGAATAGAAGAGACTTTATTCGCTCTATTCATGTTAATAAACAACCTTGGGGCCACAATCAGCGGGTTTCTTGGTGCGAATTAGGCTTCAATTTTTAACATCTCTTCATGTTCTTTTGATAACCTTAGTTTCGGGATAGCTAGTCACATGCACATTTTTGCCATTGATTTCCTATTTTTGATACCAGAGGAAGCTACAGGGATACCAACTTAGCTTAATAGAAGCAAACATTGTTCTTGTATTTTGTTAGATTTTTAATGGTTTGGGTTGGTTTATCAATCGTAAAGTGGACGATCGACCCGAGTATAGTTTGGATAGATACACACATCCATGAAGTGTTGATTCTTGGGTTTTGAATAGTTGAGGTTGAGATACAGGAGTAAAGTGGACGATCATTTGAAGCATAAGTAGTAGAGAATCATTATTCATACACCAATGAAGTGTTAAGTTTGAATTCCGACCCTTAACTCGACCGACCTTCTTTTCCACGTTCTCTTCGTCTCTACTTAGGCTTTGATACCAATTCAAGTCCTAGAATCCGTAATTAGGAAACCAATGAGATTTGTAAATTTATGAAAAGTTTATAACTCTTCTTATAGCGGAAACATTAATATGTCATACTTTTTATATGTTTTTAACTAGTGTGATTCTCCCGCGTTACGCGGCTGGATTTCGGTCTGTATCGGTTATGTCCATTACGGTACCGGATAGATATCGTCACGTATTTTACATCAATCGAAAACATTGAAAACAAATACTGGTTCGATTAACGTACCGGTACTCGTGTATGATGATACAAAAAAATACTCTATCTTAAATGCAACTTTGTTGTCAACAAAATTTATACCAAACATTTGAATAATTTAAACATATGCTCGTATTGAGCTTTAAAAAATAAAAATAATGAACATTAATCCATTAGTTTCAATATTATATTGTTATAAACCTTAACTATATTAATATTAACTTTAACTTAGTATAAGCATTTTTAATATATTGTTATTTTTGTCAAATTCTGTGTTTGGTAAAAAAATATGATGCTTAAAAATGAGTTAAATAGGCTAAAGCAAAAAATAAAAACAAATCCAGACCATAATGAAAATCGAAACCATATAATACCATTTAATGAAATAATTATATGAATAACCTACACTTGTAGGTTAGGGAAACTTAGAAACCGGTACTATTCACAAGCCCCTTCAACATTTGTTATTTTATAAATAAATTATGTATTAATCATAACTAATTTTAAATATAAGTTACTTTCTTGAGACCGGCAAGCAATCACGGGTGATAACCTAGTTACTTATATTTACCAACTCACTATTCATCCCTTAGAGCATTTACATTGAATTCATTATCTCAATTTCCATAATTACACTAAAAATCACTTTTTTTCTCTTTTCAATTAAATAATATTTTTTATACATTTATAATTACTTTTTCTCTCTCATCCACCCACAATCACTTTAAAAAAATATTAAAAAATTAATAGGAGTGAACATGTAACACCCCAAAAACGGGTTTGGTAAATTAAAACCCGGTTGATATAAAGAAATGAGTTTTTAATCCCTCATATAACCAAAATGAAACTAGAGGGACCAAAACCGTTAAGTGGGAAACATGAATTTATAAAATAAAAATCAAAACACCCCACACACACATAGTGTGTGTGTGTGTGTCGACAATCAGGAAGGAGAAAAGGGGTTCAAACCCTAGTTTCACTATAATCATCAAATTGAAAGGGGAATTCAGCTCGGATCTAATGCATGTACATGAATTCATGATCATCTAGCCCTATAAATCACTTGGTAAGTTGTAATTTATGATTTGGTGATTTTGATATGAAGTGGGTTAGGATCAACCCACGAATTTGTATGAGATTAAGCATGAATATGTGTTAGCATCATCTTAGGAAACATGTGTTAGGCATAATTTTGATTAATTGATGTTTAAAGATGGAAACCCACTAAGTTGAGTGATGAAGATGACATGGGTATTTCACCATGTTCAATTCTTGTTCAATGTTGATGTGCCATATTGAATATGATGGAATCTCGTTAGATGAATTGAAAGGAATGTGTTGTTTGTTATGTTTGATGAACATGTGAGAATAGTATTGTTGATTAGTAGGAAGCTTTGATGAACTATGTATGAACTTGGAAGATTATGCATGAATTAGTGGTACATTGTGCATTAAATTGTGTACGCACACCAAGTGTTTGATGAAATGCCTCGTATAAGCTAGTATGTGAAATTGTATGCTAAACATCGGATGAACATGTGAAGAGGTTGAGATTATGTCAAATTATTAGCTTTGAATATGGTTGTCAACTAAAGAATCATGAATATGTTAGTATGTGTTGAATTGACGATACGTGTGCATGTATGTAGTTAGTCGATCATGTGCTTAGGTATGTGTGTGTCCTACACCATGATTATGAAATGTAAACGGTATATTGTGTATGTGACTAGGTGATCATGTAGTTGTTAGTGTCATACAACATTATGTATGAAATGAATATCATGTCATTGATATGGTTCACTATATCAACATGAATGCGTGTCCATAAGTTGGAAGTTATATGCTAGAAGGTTGACTTTCTGAAAGTCAACCGAGAATTTATAACATGGTTAGGCATTATGACACAAATGTAAGAATCGAGAGATCATGGAATACGTGTTAGACCAATTATGTGTTATGTGTGATAACAAATTTGGATTTCGAAGATATTGAACTATGTGGTTGACAAGTCATGTCGTATGCGTGTTAGTGAAAGTCAAATAGATAAAAGTTGGAAAATGTGTGTTAAGATGAATGAGCATGAATACTAACATAATCATGGCATGACGGCATGAAAGAATAGGAACCACACTAGCACGGACCAAGCATGGAAGGCTAACGGGTCAAGATGAGGCAAGGAAGAGGTTACGAACACGGATGCACAAGGTAAGTGATTCCGTAATCACTTCTTAGTTGTTTATGTAAAGTTATATGCGACTTAATTAAATAGAGTAATTGAAGTCAAATAGAAATGAATTGTATGATATCGATGAAGTATTAAACGGATCTTAGTTTTGATTCGAGCAAAGTATGTGTGAATAAGAATTGTAGCTAAGTAGTAGGATCGGTTACTTATGCAAGGAAATCCTTTGTTGTTAAGGATAGAGTAAAGTTGACAAAAACGCCCTTGATAGGTATTTCGGGCAAACGACCTTAAAAGTCGTTTGGAAATGAGCTATTCGATTAGAGTAATGTCTTTGTCAAGTATGAAAGCGAAGTATAGGGTTTTGTATGTCATAGACCATTTAATGCGCAAATACCCATAACGGGTCAAAATAAGCTTTTGAGCGAAAATGGGTTAAGAGAATGCTAGGCATAGGAGAAATTAATCTTTTATGATAGGCGTCAATGAAATTATTAAGTTCATATGAGATTGAGGTCAAATAAACAGATTATGTTGATAAATGCACGAACGGGTCAAATAATTAGAAGATAATAATAAGCCGAATGCATGTAAGTTAAGAATTTCTTTAATCCGGATGTGGGATTTTAAGTTCATATGATAGAATGTGAATTTACAAGCATGTAGGAAGAAACGGGAGGTTAAACGGGTAAACGGGTTGAAAGTTATGCGAGTTTTAGTGCATGCGAACGACGAAACAACACAGCAGGAAAATGAATAAACAAGGAGCCGTCGCAGACGCCCAGAAGGGCCGTCGCCGACGGCATGTGTGATTTGGATTTTGGCCGACGGCCTAACTTTCTGTCTACGGGGATTTTGGACGACGGAGGCGCGTCGCCGACGGCCCATATGGGCGTCGACGACAGTGCCCAGAGTTTATGTTTTCTGTTTTCTTCCATTTGTGATCCCGGTTGATCCAGTTCGTGTCCCGGTGCTCCGTTAAGCTCCCCAATGGACCGAAATCAAGTTTCTGATGCATTTTTGATAAAGGACTTTTGCGTATGAGTGTATGAACGTATGTATATATGAGTGTATGCATGTATGTAACGATGTAGGAAGGGTATGTATGTATGTAGATGTGTATGTACGTATGTATAAAGATATGTATGATCGTATGCATGTATGTAAAGATGTAGGAGAGGTATGTACGTATGTAGATGTGTATGTATGTATGTATAAAGGTATGTACGAGTGTATGCATGTATGTAAAGATGTAGGAAAGGTATGTACGTATGTAGATGTGTAGGTACGTATGTAGATGTGTATGTACGTATGTATAAAGATATGTATGAGGGTATGCACGTATGTAAAGATGTAGGAAAGGTATGTACGTATGTAGTTGTGTATGTATGTATGTGTAAAGACATGTGTGAGTGTATGCATGAATGTAAAGTTGTAGGAAAGATATGTATGTATGTAGATGCGAATGTATGTTTGTATGTAAGTACGTATGTAAGCATGATTT
The DNA here is from genome assembly GCA_030545235.1 of Helianthus tuberosus. Lineage (NCBI taxonomy): Eukaryota > Viridiplantae > Streptophyta > Magnoliopsida > Asterales > Asteraceae > Helianthus > Helianthus tuberosus. Next base: position 81,172,341 of record CM060417.1, on the reverse strand, counting down.
AGACACGTTGAGTGTTAACGTTTTTAATGGTGTACCTTGAGAATCAAAAGTAATGCAGGTACATTACTGAAGCCTCACCAGGAAATGGATACGCAGATGAAATGCTTAAAGTTTGAAAAATGACGAATAGTGAAGTGTACGTGAATGAATCTTGTTTATATAATGTGTGCTAATGTATGAATGAATGTGGTGAGTGCAGGTTGTACGAATCACGGATTAACCTCACAAGGAGTAGCGATCGAAGACCGAGTCACAAGATAGATTGTACGGGAATGTTTACATATGTAATTTAGTGATGATAAGTTATGTATTTTATATTTTAAAGTGGACTTTCAAGTAAGACAAAACGTTTATAATGAATGAAATTTTAGGGTACGTATTTCCGCTGCGTCTTTTTAGTTAAAGCGTGTTAGGGTCTTACAAGTTGGTATCAGAGCCTTGGTTTGAGAGAATCAAGTGTAAGAAGGTAAGTGCTTGAACTCAAACCTGTGTGCTCTTGTGATAAGAAACCCGTACAATCCAAGACTCGGTCAAGATCCAAAGGTAAAAGAGAATGTAAGTATGTACTTATGTATACCTATAAAGAAACTGACGGTTTTGTATATGCAAGGTAAGTATAAGCGTTTGAAGAGGATGATCCGCGAATGCGGTCAAGTACCGACACCAAGGCATGAAATAAGACAAAGTTGAACCCAGGTACGTAAATTCAATATGTGGGTATATGAAATGGTAAAATGCATTAAGGGAAGGAAAAATGCTACATGAAGGACTATGATGGTATAGTAAACATGTTTTGAAAATGATACACGTGCCGAAACCTAATTCTTCGGACATAAGGTGACAATTACACGAAGACACGAAACTAGTATGTGGATTGTGTACCTGGCCAGTACACGTGAAGCATATGACGTTCGTGAGACCGTGATAATTGATACAGGTATGTCCGTTAGAATTAAGTAGTAGGTGGACGTGAGGGTGAAGGGAAATGTAAGACTCCCAGGAACGAAAGTATGAATGCTATGTTAGAATCCGCGAGACGGATTCGAAACATGAAAGAAGTTAAAGTATGAATGCTATGCTAGAATCCGCGAGACGGATTCGAAACATGAAAGAAGTTAAAGTATGAATGCTATGTTGAATCCGCGAGGCGGATCCAAACAATGAAAGATATGAATGCAATGCTTGAATCCGCGAGATGGATTCAAGGAATGAAAGATGTGAATGCAACGTTTGAGTTCGCGAGACGGATTCGAAACATAGAAGGTACGGAAGGTATGAATAATGTGTTCGAATTCACGAAACAGATTTAAGATATAAAAGAGGAAACTGGTCTACATAAGAAGAAGTCAATAGCTTGACCATGTATGCGTCAAACAAGTCATATAAGTAAATGTAAAGCAAATGAACAAAAGAATGATAGGAATGAAAATATCCGAATGTGTAAGTAACGTAAGGATATGTATGGTACAAAAGACTATAGAAATATAGAATGATGTTAGCTACGGAGTTAAGCACGTAGGTATGACGATGACATAGCAGTTTTGTTGTGATAACAAAACAAGAGTTAATTGTTATACAATGTGTCTATAGAATGGGATCTTAAAGGATGAGATGAAAGTACTAAACCCGTTATAAACGGATCATATGAGTGTAAGTATTATTATAAGTTTGAATAAGTATGTATATTAACCTGTTATTAACGGGTCAAAGGAAATGAGAATGTTATATGAAAGTATGCCATGGAAAGTATAGACTTGTTAGGAGGAAGAAGTCAAGTGTATTAATAATTATGAAATGAGATAGGATGATTACTTATGATTATGATGTGACTATGAAGTCAAGCATAGATGTGTGTGTGTAAGATAAAATGAGACAGGTTTCGGGGACGAAACCTCATTTAAGGGGGGTAGACTTGTAACACCCCAAAAACGGGTTTGGTAAATTAAAACCCGGTTGATATAAAGAAATGAGTTTTTAATCCCTCATATAACCAAAATGAAACTAGAGGGACCAAAACCGTTAAGTGGGAAACATGAATTTATAAAATAAAAATCAAAACACCCCACACACACATAGTGTGTGTGTGTGTGTGTCGACAATCAGGAAGGAGAAAAGGGGTTCAAACCCTAGTTTCACTATAATCATCAAATTGAAAGGGGAATTCAGCTCGGATCTAATGCATGTACATAAATTCATGATCATCTAGCCCTATAAATCACTTGGTAAGTTGTAATTTATGATTTGGTGATTTTGATATGAAGTGGGCTATGATCAACCCACGAATTTGTATGAGATTAAGCATGAATATGTGTTAGCATCATCTTAGGAAACATGTGTTAGGCATAATTTTGATTAATTGATGTTTAAAGATGGAAACCCACTAAGTTGAGTGATGAAGATGACATGGGTATTTCACCATGTTCAATTCTTGTTCAATGTTGATGTGCCATATTGAATATGATGGAATCTCGTTAGATGAATTGAAAGGAATGTGTTGTTTGTTATGTTTGATGAATATGTGAGAATAGTATTGTTGATTAGTAGGAAGCTTTGATGAACTATGTATGAACTTGGAAGATTATGCATGAATTAGTGGTACATTGTGCATTAAATTGTGTACGTACACCAAGTGTTTGATGAAATGCCTCGTATAAGCTAGTATGTGAAATTGTATGCTAAACATCGGATGAACATGTGAAGAGGTTGAGATTATGTCAAATTACTAGCTTTGAATATGGTTGTCAACTAAAGAATCATGAATATGTTAGTATGTGTTGAATTGACGATACGTGTGCATGTATGTAGTTAGTCGATCATGTGCTTAGGTATGTGTGTGTCCTACACCATGATTATGAAATGTAAACGGTATATTGTGTATGTGACTAGGTGATCATGTAGTTGTTAGTGTCATACAACATTATGTATGAAATGAATATCATGTCATTGATATGGTTCACTATATCAACATGAATGTGTGTCCATAAGTTGGAAGTTATATGCTAGAAGGTTGACTTTCTGAAAGTCAACCGAGAATTTATAACATGGTTAGGCATTATGACACAAATGTAAGAATCGAGAGATCATGGAATACGTGTTAGACCAATTATGTGTTATGTGTGATAACAAATTTGGATTTCGAAGATATTGAACTATGTGGTTGACAAGTCATGTCGTATGCGTGTTAGTGAAAGTCAAATAGATAAAAGTTGGAAAATGTGTGTTAAGATGAATGAGCATGAATACTAACATAATCATGGCATGACGGCATGAAAGAATAGGAACCACACTAGCACGGACCAAGCATGGAAGGCTAACGGGTCAAGATGAGGCAAGGAAGAGGTTACGAACACGGATGCACAAGGTAAGTGATTCCGTAATCACTTCTTAGTTGTTTATGTAAAGTTATATGCGACTTAATTAAATAGAGTAATTGAAGTCAAATAGAAATGAATTGTATGATATCGATGAAGTATTAAACGGATCTTAGTTTTGATTCGAGCAAAGTATGTGTGAATAAGAATTGTAGCTAAGTAGTAGGATCGGTTACTTATGCAAGGAAATCCTTTGTTGTTAAGGATAGAGTAAAGTTGACAAAAACGCCCTTGATAGGTATTTCAGGCAAACGACCTTAAAAGTCATTTGGAAATGAGCTATTCGATTAGAGTAATGTCTTTGTCAAGTATGAAAGCGAAGTATAGGGTTTTGTATGTCATAGACCATTTAATGCGCAAATACCCATAACGGGTCAAAATAAGCTTTTGAGCGAAAATGGGTTAAGAGAATGCTAGGCATCCGAGAAATTAATCTTTTATGATAGGCGTCAATGAAATTATTAAGTTCATATGAGATTGAGGTCAAATAAACAGATTATGTTGATAAATGCACGAACGGGTCAAATAATTAGAAGATAATAATAAGCCGAATGCATGTAAGTTAAGAATTTCTTTAATCCGGATGTGGGATTTTAAGTTCATATGATAGAATGTGAATTTACAAGCATGTAGGAAGAAACGGGTAAACGGGTTGAAAGTTATGCGAGTTTTAGTGCATGCGAACGACGAAACAACACAGCAGGAAAATGAATAAACGAGGAGCCGTCGCAGACGCCCAGAAGGGCCGTCGCCGACGGCATGTGTGATTTGGATTTTGGCCGACGGCCTAACTTTCTGTCTACGGGGATTTTGGACGACGGAGGCGCATCGCCGACGGCCCATATGGGCGTCGGCGACGGTGCCCAGAGTTTATGTTTTCTGTTTTCTTCCATTTGTGATCCCGGTTGATCCAGTTCGTGTCCCGGTGCTCCGTTAAGCTCCCGAATGGACCGAAATCAAGTTTCTGATGCATTTTTGATAAAGGACTTTTGCGTATGAGTGTATGAACGTATGTATATATGAGTGTATGCATGTATGTAACGATGTAGGAAGGGTATGTATGTATGTAGATTTGTATGTACGTATGTATAAAGATATGTATGATCGTATGCATGTATGTAAAGATGTAGGAGAGGTATGTACGTATGTAGATGTGTATGTATGTATGTATAAAGGTATGTACGAGTGTATGCATGTATGTAAAGATGTAGGAAAGGTATGTACGTATGTAGATGTGTAGGTACGTATGTAGATGTGTATGTACGTATGTATAAAGATATGTATGAGGGTATGCACGTATGTAAAGATGTAGGAAAGGTATGTACGTATGTAGTTGTGTATGTATGTATGTGTAAAGACATGTGTGAGTGTATGCATGAATGTAAAGTTGTAGGAAAGATATGTATGTATGTAGATGCGAATGTATGTTTGTATGTAAGTACGTATGTAAGCATGATTTAGACACGTTGAGTGTTAACGTTTTTAATGGTGTACCTTGAGAATCAAAAGTAATGCAGGTGCATTACTGAAGCCTCACCAGGAAATGGATACGCAGATGAAATGCTTAAAGTTTGAAAAATGACGAATAGTGAAGTGTACGTGAATGAATCTTGTTTATATAATGTGTGCTAATGTATGAATGAATGTGGTGAGTGCAGGTTGTACGAATCACGGATTAACCTCACAAGGAGTAGCGATCGAAGACCGAGTCACAAGATAGATTGTACGGGAATGTTTACATATGTAATTTAGTGATGATAAGTTATGTATTTTATATTTTAAAGTGGACTTTCAAGTAAGACAAAACGTTTATAATGAATGAAATTTTAGGGTACGTATTTCCGCTGCGTCTTTTTAGTTAAAGCGTGTTAGGGTCTTACAGAACAGTATTCTCATATGTTAACAAATGAACAGTAACATTTTTGTTTTCTTCACTTACAAACATTCTTTATAAGATAAGTAACTCACTCAAAAATTTTTGGGAGTTCGCTTACCAACATATTTTATTTTGGGTGCTACTTTCTACACCCCCCTTAATTACTTTTTACACCACCTCCTCTCGTATACTTATAGGTAGGGCCCGCGTGGGACCGGTAGTTTTCCTCTCACAAGGGGGTATAATCAGAAGGGGGGGGGGGTGTTTAGAATCAGCCTTTATTTTTTAACTTATGCAAAACTTTTTTAATATATGCAAAACCCTTGTAATATATGCAATATTTTTTTACTATTCTAACTGTTTTTTTTATTTTTGAATTTTGCAGATTTTTTTCAGTTTATGCATATATTATTTTTAGATTTAATGCATATATTTTATTGCTTTTTGTGAGTGCATTTTGTATCTCTATAGTTAGAAATCTGTTTGTATTTGTAACTTTTAATGTCTTGAGTCTGTATCATACCGGACAGAGGTCTCGCTAGGTATTACTAGGTGTCGTTAGGTAATATCAGGTCACTATACAGTACGACACGATACGAAGAGAGTGGGTTTCAACTAAGCATGATGTCATCACAAGATTGTGATGACATCACACATATGACATCATGCATGGAATTCCAAATTTGAAGTCTGCATGATTCACGTGAAGATATCAATTCATACGAAGGGTATATGCATGGCTTTGTACGTACAGGATCGTAGTAGCTTCGTACGAACCGAAGTGGCTTCGTACAAAGCGGTGATAGTACGAAGCTACTACTACTATATACTCTTCTTGTCACTTTGTACAGAGATAGATCTCAGAGAACAACTTCAGAGCTCCTTCGTGCATAACACACATAAAATTGTTCTTCACAAGATCATCATCTACAACATCAAAACACTCTCGGTTTCGACATGTGTCTCATATTTCGAGTGTCGTGTATGTAGATCGAGTCGAAACTCTGTCCGATTGTCGTTTGTTCGGTAATAAAACGACTATTATTTACGAGCGTGTTAACGATTACGGTTCGGCTTAACAGATTCCGCACGTTAAACTGAATTCAGCGCAGAGCTTGTGATCGTATCGATCCGATCCTGTACTCACAAGTGGTATCAGAGCCGGAGATCGATTGCAAAATCAATGGCAAACTTGTAATTAAGGAGAACTTCCTTAACGCCTTGCCTATAAATAGAAATGTTATGTTAGACTTTTAGAAGTTTTGCTCATTTGAAGAAGTTAGAGAGAGAAACTAGAGAGAGAAAGCTCTACGAGGTGATTCACGGTTCTTGCATTTGTTATATCATCAATCGAATCATCGTTTAATGACGTTCCAGTGTCCGATCCACACATGTACACGGATTCCGCACGTCGTACGTGTTCTTCGCAACCGACGGTTATTCGAATTCGATCCGGAAACGAGTCCACACTTTTTTTAGAATTTTTGCACTTTATTCGAAAAAATACTCTGCAAAAAAAATTGTGCAAAGTTTATACAAAATTTAAAAAACAAATCTACAAATTATTGTTCAAAAAATCATGATTTTTTTTCAGAAATTTTTAAAGAAAGTTGCATAAAATCTAAAAAAGTAATTTTCTATTGCATAAGTTAAAAAGGCTGGAGATATTTGGACACCCATCGCGCCTATTTTCACACCTTTTGTGCCCTAGACGCCTCGTATAGGTCTATACGAGGCGTCTAAGCACTGAATTCAAGGGGGTCCTGAGAGGGTGTCAGGCACAAAGTTTTAGGAACCCTAGACGCCTCGTACAGACCTATACGAGGCGTCTAGGTTTGGATTTTTTTTTTTTTTTTTTGCTGAAATGAGGGGTGTTTTGGTGGGTTTTGATATGGTTTTTTTGATAGTTTTTGAAGATGTGTTTTTTGGTTGAAAATTTTTTTGGTTTTTAAAAAAGTTTTGTTTTTTAAAAATCAACTATTTTAAAAATCGGCTCTTTAAATATATTATATCGATTAAATATTGTTTCCGATTAAATCGGCTCTTTAATGTTTTTAACACTTTACTTTTTTATTTTTCCCATTAAAATTTTATTTCGTTCAAATATTGTTTTCGTATTATATTCAAAACATATTTTGTTTCCGTATTATCTCAATTTAAGACAACAATCATTAGGTAACCGAATAACTGAAAACAAACATAAATATAACATATATAAGATAACTTTGTACATCCATAACAAAAATATATAAGATAAGTTTGTACATCCATAATAAAAATAAAAACAACAACAGGTCTATGCATCCAAATCCGAATCCGAATCTGGATGTGGCTGCTGCGGCTGCTGCTGCTGATGTGGTGCTCGAGCCGGTGGAAACGGTATCGGGGGCCATCCATCTCTCTCTCGTCTATCCTGCTCGCACTGTACCAGCCAACCTACCAAAACGTTGAGTCTGTCAAGCTCGGCTCGTACATCCGGATGTAACGCAGCTCCTGGGGCACGACCTGGAATAGCGTGACGTGGAAACTGAGGCGCCACGGCAGGTGGCGGTGGCTGTGGCACCGCTGCACCGTCTACATCCTCCGAAGGCTCCTCCACAGGCACTACATCAGCAGGATCTACAGGAGGATAAACGGGCTCGAAATGCTCTGGTAGTGCCTCCTCTGTCCATATGCCCCCGGTGTCGCGGTTTTTAAACCGCGGGCCAACTGCGAACCTCTTGATTACCTTCATCCCCCACAGCGACTGCATGCCCATCCGCGTCGGCATGACTGGCGGCGTCCGTAGATTTGGGTCCTCGTGCAGTACGAGGCCAAATGAACGGGCAATGACGGTCACGTACGCCCCGCCATACAAAAATCCGCGCTCCTGCCGGTGATGGGCGGAAGCGTAGTACTGGGCTAGACCGTGTGCTAGCGCGCACGGCCTCCTATACAACAAACAATAAAGGAAAAAAAAGATCTGTGGTCGTACACCACTCACGGCTGTACCCGCGCGCTGAGATAGAAGTGGCAAGCAAATGGTGCAGATACCTGCAGATAGTGTTAGCGAAATACAGAAACAGAGATTAATAAACAATGCACATAATCACAATAATTGCCGTAATAAACGTACGTACCTGTACAGTGGGTCCGTAACAAACGACACCCTCCCCTTCGACTTATCGTGCTCCCAATGATCTGGCCCCGCAATCACCTGCCAAAACCCTAGAAGAATGGGTTTTTCAACCACCACTAGCCCCGCTGTGTAAACCTCAGTCTCGATCTCCCCCTGCATGTATAAACCAGAACGCACCGCAAAGTCTGCTAGCGTCATCGTACGCAAAACGCCAGCGAGCCTGAAAGAAATCTCAGGCGGAGGGGGAGCACCTGGGTACGGAAGCGGCACTGGGACCCCAGGAGGGTGAAATGTGAATGACGAAAGGAACTCGACCAGCAGCTCCCTGTAGGTCGGCGTGTGCGCCAAATCAAGAAGACGATGCCACGGCGAATCGAGAGGTACAAATCGAGAGGTACAAACGTCGTGGACCCTCCTGAACCGGCTGACCCTGCTGAACCGGCTGAACCTGCTGAGCCGGCTGACCCCCCTCAAGCTCTATCTCAATATCATCGCCCTCCATAATCAATCTGCAAATAAATAACGTATACGCATAAAAACAATAATAAATAAATCCGAATAATAATAAATAATAATAATAATAATAATAATAAATAATAATAATAACAATAATAATAATACTAATACTAATAAATAAATCAGAAGAAAAATAATAATAATTAATAAATAATAATAACAATAATAATAATTAATAATAATAATTAATAAATAATAATAATAACAATAATAATAATAAATAATAATAATAATAAATAAATAAATAATAATAATAACAATAATAATACTAATAATAATAATATTTAATAAATAATAATAATAATAATAACAATAATAATAACAACATTAACAATAAATAATAATAATAACAATAATAATAATAATAAATAATAATAATAATAAATAAATAATAATAATAACAATAATAATACTAATAATAATAATAATTAATAAATAATAATAATAATAATAACAATAATAATAACAACATTAACAATAATAATAATAAATAATAATAATAATAATAAATAAATATTAACAATAATAATAATAATAACAATAATAATAATAAATAAATAAATAATAATAATAATAACAATAATAATAATACTAATAATAATAATTAATAAGAAAAAAAAATTACAGAGCCTCGTATAGCCCTCGTATAGGGCTATACTCGGCGTCCTGTTCTTCCCCATTCATCTTCAACCTCAAACTCAAACCCCCAAACCCCACAAAAATCAAATTTCAGGGCAAACCTACGGTCTAAAGGCAAAAACGTGGCAAAAATACTAAACTACGGGGCGAAATACGTACCGGTGATGCTTCAAATCTTCGAAAATCTGGTCGAAATACGTATCCGAGGCGTGTAGAGGTGTATTATCCGTATGTTTGTTTGTTTTTTGTTTGGGGGTTATAACCAGCCTCGTCTAGACCCCCCTGCCTTATACGAGGCATAGACGCCTCGTATAGGGCTATACGCGTCGTCCTATCTTTTTCTGAAATGACCATTTAGCCCCTGTTATGCCCCCAGTATAGGCATTATTCAGGGGCAAAATGGTAATTAACCAATACAAAAAGATATTTCTGTAATGGTTAATTACCATTTTGCCCCTGATTAAAGCCTATACTGAGGGATTTACAGGGGCAAAATGGTAATTTAATAAACCTTTTTTCATAATTAAAAAACAAAACCTTAAAAGGTTGCCGCCTCACAAGACGACACGTATAGATCTATACGCCGCGTCTGGGATTTTCAAAATTACCTTTAAGCCCCTGTTAAAGGCCTATACTGGGGACTTTCAGGGGCAAAATGGTAATTAACATAAAATATTTTCAAAATTCAAATTTAAAAAAAAAAGAATTGTTGCCGACACTGTTGACGACTCGTATAGCTCTATACGACGTCCTCATTCAAAAAATTCAAATTTTGATTTTCAAATATTCAAAATTCAAAATTTCAAAAACCCGCTCAAATAGACGACTCGTATAAATCTATACGAGGCGTCTGTGGATTCTAGAATGACCTTTTAGCCCCTGAAATAAGCCTAGATTGGGGGCATACCAGGGGCAAAATGGTCTTTTGGGCAAAACTATACGACACGTATAGCTCTATACGCGTCGTATATTTCTAATTTTTTTTTTAAAATGATATTAACCTGTTTTAATTATAGAAAAATGATACAAATTATAAAAAAATTATAGAAATTGTAGAAAATTATAGGAATTAATAAAAAAATACATTCAAATTACAAAAATCATTCTTCCGTATCACTATCGATGTAAATAAGACTGGGGTTTGATCTTGGCGGAGGATTCATTATCGATGTATACCATTCTAGACATGGCAAGTACATATCTTCCCATTGTTCCGTATGGGGTGTTCGGTGGGTCAACCATAGCCCGTGTGCTGGTGGCATTGGATAATCCCCTTTCAGCTTAACATGTATGAAGTGGTTCTCGTTTACATGTGTAAGCGTTATGAACAATGGTTGTTGATTAGCCGGAGGACTTAGTATCGGGAAGAAAGTGGAACTCGCACCCATGGTTGTCGTTAACAGGTGCACCCCGATACCGTACGTTTGTGCAATAAGAAGTCCTGCAAAGGGGAAGTCCATCCAGTGATCCCCCCCACAACCGGACACTGAATCCCAAATTAGGCCCTGACGATGCGTGTAAAAATAACCTTTACCCCATGCTTCAAATATTGGGAACCAGATCGATTTGTTCTGATCCATTTCTTGGACAAGGTGCCTTCGAATGAGCCCCCATGAACTCTGTTCCATACCTAAGCCCACAGCCACAGACCGAAACCCACAATGACCGTCCAGCATCACATCTCGTATGCACGAGACGTACGGATGGAACACTAGCGGAATGTCATCCTGAAACTGTTCGATGATTCCCACGTACTCGTCCCCAATGATTAACGGAAAACCGTGAGCATCTCGTGTCTCTTTCTTCTTATAACTCTTTGAACGACTTAGGCTCGCTTTGGGTTTTTGGAACCTTTTAACCGACTGTTGAGAGGCCTGTGACGGAACGTACGAGCTGTGGCGAGGTTTATCGTACTTACTTTGTCGGGAACCTTCAAAGCACGTGTTTGCATCACCGAATGAGCTTCTCCTCAATTCTTCATCTATACGAGAGGCCTCGTCCAACCTTTGTTGTACCTGCTTTGTTGTTAGTCGGCCACGAGTATTTTGTTGGACAACCGGTGGTTTCTTGGTAGATTTCTTTGGAGTCAACACCGCTTTAATCTTTGAAATCAGGCTTTTTTGCTGAGCTGGGGGGTGCGACTCTAATTGTTGTCTAACAATATTTAGCTCTTCGACCACGTCCACGTCATCGTCTATCAATTTACAACTTTGGAAGTTAAGTTTCCGCCAGAAGACGTCCACGTCTTCGAGTTGAATCGGACGCTCTGCACGGTTAAAAACAACATTGTTTAAGTCACATGATTAACGGAAATATATCACACAAGTGTTGTACGTTTAACAATTATTACCTTCAAGAATGTACTTTTCTATCCTACAAGCACAGGGCAACCCACAGCTGTGCCACATTTGGCAACCACATGATGAATGAAAGCGCTCCAAGACATCTACCTTCCTAATTGCCTCGCCCCTCAACAAGTCAAGGGCTGTATGGGATACTTTTCCAAGTAGGTGTTGAAACAACGGGTGTTTGTGGTGGGTCATTCTTTTTTCGATGCTATCTCGAAAAGTCTTCCTTATTTCACCGAACTGTGTCTCAACTATATCATGGACACAACCAACTACACGGTCCAGCGAGCTCCTATCTTCAACGTATCTCTTTAAGTTGGCGTGTTGGCTCTCAACTCTGTTTGTGGTACGATTACCAAAGTTGCGCCTCTTATCAATCCACGCAAAGACGAACATCTCCTTATAGTCTTTTAGCCAGTTATCGTACACGTATTTGAAGACTCCTAAAACGTAAAAATAATTTAATAAAATTTGCATATGTGAGTCGTATGTTATTATAAAAACTTACTAGAACGTTTGCACTCCACAAGTCGTTGTCGCATGTTACGCAAGTGGTACTCGTAGATGAGTATGGATGGAGACTCAATCAATGTTCCCCAGAATGACAAAAATTTCTTCCAGTCTTCGTCTGTGAAGGCACCCTTGCAGTGCTTCATAACATTCTGTTGTATGTGCCACCTGCAAAGAAGCCTGGAGGCGTTTGGAAATACTTTAGCACACGCTCCCATAAGGGCTAGGTCTCTATCGGTTAAAATCACACGTGGCTCCATGCATTCATCCAACATTGACTTGACCCTCTCAAGCACCCACACAAAGTTATCACCCCGTTCTTTACTAACAACGGCATGCGCGATAATAAACGATTTGTTGGTAGGCGTCATACCAACAATCTGGATAAAGGGCATATTGTATATGTTTGTCTTGTACGTCGCATCGATCAGCATGACGTGGGGGAATGCACGCCACATGCATCTCGAGTCCCGATGAAGAAAGAAGATCTCTGTTACGATCTCTGTTCCGGGTTCCTCCCGTGTCTCGTAAATAAAGTCGTTGTTTATCAACTTGTTTTCTAGTGACTGCATGGGAGTCAATCCTTGTCTTTGTTCGGCTCTAATCTTCGCCACAACGTTTTAAACGTCTTTCAGAACATGAAACCTGTCGGGGTCCTGCTTCCTTATCGTTTGAAATATTTTGCGCGACTCCATGTTTTGAGCTGTCAGCTGCTCGATCAGTTTCATTTCGCTTGGAGTAAACCTTCGCACAAACGCGTGGGCCGACAGGTCCTCACAAAGTTCGTGGTTATGTTCAATTTTTCCGTCTTTAATCTCCTAGGTTTGATACGGGTGGTTTCGCACAGCCAGCAGGTAAAACGGGCAACCGGTTTTTTTGCTTCCGGCTTTTCTAAGTGTTGCTGTAGTCTGGTGCTCACCACCACGATCACATTCAAGTCATACCCTCCCGATTCTTCCACCGGTTTTCTTTGATCGACGGGTGACAATAACGAAACCATCCGCGTTTGCTATTTCTTGTATCCGATTCTTTAGTTCATCTAAAGAGTTGAAAACCTGTAACATCGACAATAATAATAAATAATTTTAATAAATAAATAAATAAATTATAATAATAATAATAAAAATAATTAAATAATACAAAAATAGTAATTAATACCTGCTTTTTTAAGTACGGACTGTCCTGGATGGGAGGTGTCTCACCACCATATCTACCATATCCACCATAACCACCGTCTCCTCCGTATCCACTGTATCCACCATCTCCTCTGTAACCACCGTCTCCTCCGTATCCACCGTCTCCTCCGTATCCACCGTCTCCTCCGTATTCACACCCGTATCTATAATCCGGATACCCTTGTTGCGTCGGATAACTTGGTTGACAAGCATGGTATGAGTCATCTACAGGGGCTGTTTCATCAACAGGGGGATGATTGTTCAAATCTAGAAACGGTTTGTTTTGTTCTCCTTGTATACTAGACACAACCTCCTCTTGCTCATTAGAATCGGGAACGCAAGACTCCTCCAAAATAAAGAACCGTATCATCATTAGTAAATAATAAACTAAAACAAAAACTAATTAAAACATTTAAGTACCTGTACTGTTACCGGATCGCTTTCGGGCACCCAGTTCTCGCTATAATACTGCCCGAAGACATAGTTGCCGTCCCAGTATGATGACATTTCAACACTTCGGGATGATAAGAACACAAATGCAAAGCAGAATGAAAGAAGAAGAAGAAGCAGCAGAATGAAAGAAGAAGAAGAAGCAGACAGAATTAAATGTTGAATGCTCGGGGGTGGACAAAGCATACACTGTATGTTGCACTTTTTCATAAGTCTTAGACGCCTCGTATAGCTCTAGACCCCTCGTATAGCTTTAAGTCACTTGTCAAATGTATAGTAAATCAGTCACTGAAGACGCCTCGTATCCATCCCTCGTACAGACCTAGACTCCCTGTCTGATGTGACTGATTTGACATTGTGCTTTGGTGCAGAGCTGGTCGGAAAAGTAACCCTATACGTCTCGTATAGACCTATACGAGGCGTCCTGAAGGGTGTCAAAATAGGCATTAAGGTGTGTAAATATGTAGACCTGTTAAAAATAATCTGCATACACAAGAACAGTTCACAAAAGTTTAGAACCTAAATTTAACCTAATAAACGTTAAATTATATCTAACGTTTAGTTTAAACTACTCAAAAACACCATAACATACTTTAATAAACTTAAAATATCCAACTTCTAGTTTAAATGGGTCAAAGTGATCCGAACCAACTTTAATAAACTTAAATTATCCATCTTTTAGATTAAATGGGTCAAAATTATATTAACCAACTTTAATAGACTTAAATTATCCAACTTTTAGTTTAAATGGGCCATAATTAACGTTTAGGGTTAAAATTATCCAACTTTTACCTGAACCAACATTAATAGACTATTGTGAAGTGCATTAAGTCCTCTTACTTTTTCAGACTATTGTGAGGTTGGTACAATTTTTCACTTGGCCACATAATTGTTGTAAAATGGATAATCAACTTAATGGTTCATACCTCTTATTGGTTTAACACTTAATGGTTCAGACTGTTTGTTTCGCAAGCAAATGTCTGAATGGTTCAGACATTTGCTTCTGAATGGTTAAGCAATATACTAAGTCTAAATGATTAAGACCTCTAATCTAAATCGGTCAGACATTTGCCTCTGAACAATTAAACATTATACTGATTCTTAATGATTCAGTATAAGGCTGTCTACATCTTACCCTCCTCAGACCCTACCTTTGCTTTGCTATTGGTGGGATTTACTGAGTATGATGATGATGATGACTGATTCTTAATGATTCAGACCACTTAGTGGTTTAACGGTTAAGCGAAACAAACAATCTGAACCATTAAGTCATCCAATGAATCGTTAGTTAATGAGTTTGAAGTTCTCAAACGTGCCTTAGGTGAAAGACGAGGTCACACCCGAGGTGTTGGTCGAAAAGTATCTAACGTATCGCTCAACATGACTAGTAGTACATCACTACATATGTACCCACCTCACCAATACAATGAAGTGCAAGAATTTGTGAATCAAAATCAAGTGATAGTTTCCAAGAAGAGATGCAACAAATGATGAGGGAACTAATTTCGCAAATGAAGAACAACCAATCTGGATCGTCGAGTTGTCACGAACTAGAAGGGATGGAAGTGATAGTGATTAGGTAGTTTAGTTTACTTTTTATATATGAAATGCATTTAAACAATTTTATATACATTGTAAATGCTTCAAAATGTTATGGTAATTTGTATTAGAATTGAACTTTGTTTGTATGTTAATTATTTTTTTATGGCAACAACCATAGCTATGAATCTATGCAGCTGTCTTTTTAATTAAAAAAAATCCTCTTGAAACTAAAAACCTTAGTCACTAATGATCATCATTGATTCTGCATGTAAGTAAAATAGATAGTTTTTGGCCTGTAATTATATTCTATTTATATAGTAATATCAATATTCTTCACCTTAGAAACATACGGCATGCCTTATTTATCGGCCATCCATATCTCTTTTCTCATGTTCAACCATTATATAGCATTGCGTTTTCTTCTTAACATAAAGCATAACTATTACATATTAAAAAAGAAAACTTAAAGCCAGAATCAACATTGTGTGTTACTACCATAATGGATGACGAAGACAAGGAGGAGAGAGATCGAATCTTCGGCAAATTTGATGCTAATGGAGACGGTAAAATCTCTTCATCCGAGCTTGGAGAAGCCTTGAAGACGCTCGGCTCTGTGACACCTGAAGAGGTCCAAACTATGATGGACGAACTTGATACCGATGGAGATGGGTTCATTTCTTATGAAGAGTTTACAAATTTTTATAACGACAATAGGGGCTTAATGAAGGATCTTGGCAAAATCTTCTAATATAATGTATCATATCTGAATATTTTGTTTTATATCATTAATTTCATACAAGTTTGTGATTTTTCCTCACTATTTTCAAGATTTCCTCATCAAATCCAATTAACTTATAATTACATGCAATGTTTCTACCAATCCCAAAAAAAAAACAAAGACATGTCTAGTTTTTTTTTTACTACTGAAACCGTCCAATGCAGCAAGAAAACTACAAGGACATTACAAATTACATCTACATTCACCAAGGGTACATTATTTAACTACATAAATTAAAAACTATAACGTCTCTACTCGCTCCATGTGGTGCCCATGAACTTACGTGTCTAGTTTATATACGATCTAATAAAAAAAATTAACGGCAGAACACTATGTATTAATATAGCGACGGTCCAACAAGATGTTGTAAAACCCGAAAGATACAATTACATTATTACATCTCTTATATTGAAATCACACAATCTTTCCCACTCTAAACTATTGAATTTTGATCTACTTTTGATTCACAAGGATGAATACATTTTAATGACTTAGACCCTTTTGCCCGCCGGGATGATATTAGCAATGAACTCCTTTTCATTTCTTTCCTTCCATATATGCCACATTGTAGATAAGAATACTGCACCGATTATATATATTCTTCCATACCTTTGATCCGGGTAAAGACTTTGGCCATATGAGGACTTGTTTGCACGACATGTATATAAATCGGGAATGGGGAGTTTTAACCAAACAAGAACTTGCCACCATATTGTTCGAGCTCACAGACATTGTACAAGTAAATGGTCCGTAGATTCAGGTTCAAGCGGACACCTTGAGCACATCAGACCGAAACGTTGGGGAATAATATGAATTATTACGTACTAGTCGATTAATATGATTTTACCCTTGTAAATTGTTGAAAAATATGTTATTCTTTAAGAAATTTGTGATAGTTTTAAAATGTCTTAGAAACACGTTCTTTAATCTATTTACAAATATTTATACTGAAAAAAGTCTCACGGCCAGTGGCGAAGCTCAAAGTCGTGTTCAAATTCAAAAATAGTATATTATTTAGGCCAAATTCAATGTACCGCATTTAGTGGTGCAGTGGTGCATTTGGCTTACGTGGAATCAAGGGCTCCAAATATTGCACGGGAGGGGTGTTGTTTGTGTAGAAACGCACGTACAGACGTGCGAGAGTTTTATGAAAGATAGTGGAACCCATACAATATTATAATAAGAAAATGTTGTTTTTTTCCGTAACGATAAGGAACGATGTGTCAATCATTGTGACACCGGGCGCTGTGGCCAAATTTGACTACTCGATCGCCGCCAGCCCATTGGCTCTCCCAGATGCGCTGAAACCCGGTCTCCACTCGTCCGAAGGCACGACAGTGGAATAATCGGTAAAACCTTGCCTCCCATCGAAGACGAACCGGTGCCACCCGTATTCGCCTTTCACCTGGATGCCGTAGAAAATAATGGGGAGAGTGAGAGTCGAACCTGGGTCATAAGGAACACCAAATTTTTTCCATAGCCACTACACCACTACTTCATTAGCAGAAAATGATGTTAATCGATAAACTTTTCCCAAGTTAACGATAATGATTTAAAAAATAATAATAATAAAATAAGTATCTTATCGAATATAATTTGTAAGGATTTCCAGAAAAAAGGTTATTATTTTCTTTTTTCATCTCAGTTTCCCAAGTTAATGATTTAAAATAAAAAAATAAGAATCTTATCGAATATATTTGTCAGGATTTCCAAAAAAAAAAATAAAGTGGGAGAAAATAAAGAATTGTTTCAATTTAAACAACGGTATATTCAATTAATTATTTGAGTTTAATATTTAAATTTTAATTATCTATATATGGTTTTTAATTTTAACTAGTTGGATCCCGCGCTTTGCCGCGGGTTTCGATTAGTATCAGTTCGTTACAGCACCGACATTTGTTATAGCAATCGAAAGAGAAAACCCAAATTCCTAAAAAGAATACTGAAATATGTTTTACATTGATCGAAACAGTATAAACTAATACCGGTACTTATACAATATCGACAATTGTTATAGCTTACGATACCAAAAATAGTTTGTTTTCAGTTTAGCTTCTTTTTCAACAAACCTTATGAAATAGAAAAGTTAAATACATACGCGTATTCGCTTCACCTATTTTCCCATATTTCACTATGCTTTACTCCAAAGAAATTGTTTAATCTCATTAACTTAACAAATAACTCATTTAATATCGTTAACATAAAGAGAGAGTGGTTTGCAATGAGTTATAATTAACACCCCAAATGTTATAATAAACCACATGGCCGAATGGTGATCTTCCCACATGTTATTAAGATAACTGCTTTCTTAAACTATACCAAAAGGTATAGTTAGAACTTAACATTAGTATAATCATTTTCATTTAAACAAAATTGAAAGTAAAATAAAACTATAGAAAATTTGGCGAAAATTTTTTATTTTAATCAGTTTCGCTTCCCGGACTCGTTTACGCACGTTTTAAACTACGTATGACTAATCCGACTCATGTTTTATGAGTTTCAGGTATAATTTTAGCACCGAAGGACGATCAAGCACAACGAAGAACCGAACACGATCAAGAAATAAGCTTCCGCACTATGTATCGTTGTTTTGTTAAATGACGAACTCACACATGTTATGTTGTATAGTTTTAATTCTGTAAGAAAGTTTAATGAAACCCGTAATTTCAATGTATTTGTAATTCTAATTACCCGTTTATCTTCGTAAATTATACGAAAATCGTTAAATAATAATAAGGGTGTTACAAGTTGTAACACCCCAAAAACGGGTTTGGTAATCAAACTCCGTTAATATTACTGACGGGTAAAATACCGTTAGTGGTAAAAATTCACCCGGTAAATATTAGGATTTAAATAAATAAATCTAATATTAATTAAAAGGAGGATAAATACTTTGAGAAAACAAAGTATATAAAAGGCCCGAGTTAACGGGACTTAAAGTAAAAACAAGATGTGATTTCCCCGAACCCGCCAAGTAACTAGGAATATCAAGCTAGTTAATTAAATGTTGTTAAAATGCCAATGAAACTTGATTAATAATACTCTTTATAAAAAGTTGAACAAGTGAGGGGACTAAACATGACAAAATTGAAAATAGTTTTATTTAATTAAAACAAAACACCAAAACACACACTTCAAGTGTGTGTTTGGTCGACATTTCCCAGGAGCCAAAAGGGGTTCTATCAAGTGAACCCTAAATCCACAAAATTGATCAAAATCAAGGAGAAATCAAGCCAAGAATTTGGGGCTTTTAATAAAATCGTGATCACCAAGCTTAGGGGATCACAAGGTATGTTGAATTTTGATGTTTAGTAATATTTCAAAATTTTGATGAACTTGCATGAACGAAATTCTTGCATGAATGTTCAATGTTATAGTGATATTAGTGTGGGTACAAGTCTAGGAACAAACCCTAGATGCAAACTTGTAGAATTGTGCCATAAACTAGTGATTAATCCAAATAACCAAGTATGAGCTAAGTGGGTTTTGTTGATTTAATGAAATTGATGTTGTATTGGTGTTTATAAACACCATACTAACTTGTATGAATGAACTACTTGAACAAAATGGGGATTTGTTAAGAGTTCATACTTGATTTGAAGTGGGTCTTGACACAAGAATTAAACTCATGATTTATGATTTAGTTCAATAAGAAAAGTAGTCGAAGATTCATAAGGTGTGAAAGTCATGATTTAGAATGACTAATCTAACAACCTTGTGAATGATGAATGATAGAAGGCGCTTAACAAGCTAGGTGAAGCTTGGGGAGCAAGTGGGTCGATTGAAGCAAGTGAGAAAAGAAAATCTTAATTTGGATGTGAAGTAAGTCAAAACTTACACCTTTTGTTTGATATCTATTGGTATTATAGATTTTGAATAATCAAAAGTCACATTTAACTTATGATGTTTCGACCCGACATGCGAGGTTCGGAACAAAAGACAATAATGATAAACCATGTTGAATGGTTAAAAAGAGCTAATAAGGTCATTTAGTCATGTAATGATTAATAAATAACGAGTTTTGAATGATTTACCTTATAAGGTAAATCAATACAATTAATAAGGGTAAAACGACAATGTAGTCACTCGTTGACGATAACCGTTAGTTTTGAAGGACACTTTATGGCGTAAGATATAAAGGGGTCAAAATAATCAAGAAATAGATTTATAAGTAAATTGACCGTACGGTGTAAACCGATACAAGTCATGTAGACGAGATGATAATAAATCCATCTCGTAAAAGTAAACGGTCATATAGACCAAACGGGTCAAAAGGTGAAAATATCACCCTTTGACAATATCGGCTAATGTTTTGTCGAGTTGCATGATTACAGGAATAAATATCGATTGAATAATGACATCGCTATTACTTAGCGCCACTAAGGTAAGGTATCGTAACGGGTCAATACATTGATCCGAGCCAGGTTTGAGTAATGATTCAACTCATCATGTAGAATTTGAGGTTTTCTAGGAGTTAAACAAGGTCAAATTGGATATTTGGTTATCTTAAAGATAAACCGAATAATTCAAGTTATAAACGAAATATTTTAGAAACATAATGGTTTCTAAACAAGGTTATAGTTAAAAGACCAGATTTTTGGGTTAAACAAGTATCTGAAAGTCCTTAGTCGTAAAAGAAGGACCAAAATTGACCAAAACGCCCTTGTAGGCTAAATTGAACAAACAACCCTTAAAGATTGTTTGGAAACGAGTTTCATGATTAGATAAATACTTACAATAAGTGTAGAAGTTGAAAGATGTAATACGTTAGTCAAATGGCTCTATTTGAGTCTTGCCGTAAAATAATAATCCGAGGGGTAAAACTCGGAACATACAGATATCCACATTAGATCCAACACACATATAGTTGTAGTTGAAGATTAATTGATAAGAAATGTAGGAATAAGATGATAGAAATGAATGAAAGCGATTTCAGGCTTTAAGTGCTTAAAATACCCTTAACGGGTCAAAATAAGCATACGAGTGAAAACGGGTTTAAATTGTGTAATAAACCTGTGATTAGAACCTAATATGGTAGATAACCTTAATTTGAAGAAGTGTATGTGATATAAAGATCAAACAAATATGTTTGTTTGATAAAATGCATAAACGGGTTAAAAGTCGATAAAAAGGTAACGAGTTGAAGGCTTAGAAGTCTCAAAATTTATTATGATGGATCTTGGATTTTAACTCCATATGATGGAGAATTAAATTACGGACGCGTAGGAAAAAGAATCGGGTAAAACGGATAAAAAAACGAGAGAGTTATGCTCGTTTCCGTGAAATCGGGTCATGCTGGGTATGTACAGCAACATAAAAGAAACATTCTGCCAAAAAGGGGGCTAGGTGGGGCGTCTAGCCCCTAGGCGTGATGCCTAGCCCCCCCCCCCCCCCCTGAACATGAAAAACGTTTAATTTTGTTTGTTTGACCCATATAACTTGTTTAAACTTGTTATTTAACTATCAAAACTAACTTTCAAGTTGGTTTTGATCATAGGTGATTGCCAAGAGTGTCCGGATGAAGATCAAGCTCGAAGAAGAACCGAACACAATAAAGTTAAAAGCTTCCGTGCGGCGTTTCGTCGTATCTTTTAAACGATGAATTCAATTTCATTAAGTTGTTCAAACTTTTAAATTGTAAAAGTTTTAGTAAACTCGTATTGACATACTTACGTGTAATCGTAAAAACATGCATTTTTACGAAACTTATATTAAAATATTGTATTTAACAAGCTAGGGTGTTACAAGTTGGTAATCAGAGCTCATGGTTAAAAAGTAAAGTGTGTTCGATTCGAGGCTTGATCGCAAATCCGGTAAGTACATGTATATCAAAGGTTTAGTATGATTAAAGTGTTGAGAACAACACATATGGTTATCGTGTAATACACGTTACACCAATAAAAACGATATAGAATAGATATAGTCAACGAAATTACACGCGTTGATGCGTATAGTAGAAAAGCCTTGTATTATAATACGGGCATCCTTTAATGTTGAAATTACTAACTGTTGTATATATTTTAGTTGAAGGACACTCGCATATGAGGATAGCGAGAGTTGAACAAATTATGGATATGATAGAGGAACGGTCCGAAGTATGACAAGAGGAGCATGCTCACCAAGGACTAAATCGCGTAACAACCGCGAACAAGGTTAATGGCAAGGAACGCCCGTCGGGGCAAACATTACCAGGAGCACGCTTTTAAATGTAAACGCACAAATAGCAATATGCAACAAACATGTAGAGAATGATTGTTGCATATGTAAATTAGAAACTTGGAAAACCTAATAGAAAATGTATTCGGGATATTGTTTCCAAGAAAAACAAATAGAGGCATTACTTACATAGGGCGTGATGTGAAACTATAAAAAGGTCATGCGTGTCATGTGTTAATCGCTTACTCTGGCCAAGTAAGTAGTGGCATATGATATTATAGCAGACACATTTACATCCGATGTAGTAAGGACGGGGTAAATGGGACAAATTAAAAAGTACCCAAATGAAACAAATGAACAAAATAGTTGATAATAATGTAAACGCACAGCCGGGTGACGGAAGCGTATTACATTAGGATAATGAGCCCGAGAGAAGGGACAAGGATTAATGTAAAGGATGATATAAATGAATGATCAAAAGAAAATTCACAAAAATAAGTCATCTTGGACGAAAGGGCCATGGTGAACAATATGGGCAAGTAAAACCAAAGTATAGATGATCCGCCGGGTCATAAAAACAAAGGTGTTGCCCACACGAAAAAGATAATCAAGGTTGCTAACTTTAGTCGTAGTAAAGCAAGGATAACGATGATAATCGTCACTCATAATTAATAAGGCCGCCAATGGTGGTCACGTAAAGAATAAAAGACATGGTCGAATAAAAGCGACGGATTTCACTAAGACGACCAAATAAATGGAAACGAAGTCTTAATGCATACCGGAAGGGTTGCAATGATAATGACTTCGGTAAAACACCCGGTTGATGGGTAAGGAATTAAACGCATGCGTGGACCGAGAAACGGGAACTCGGATGGGAAGTTAAAAGACTCGGGTTTTGAGTCATAACTAGAAGACGATAAGATAATGTAAATAGAAATTTGAAATAAATTATGTTCAACTATTTTAAAGTTGAACGGGTCGAATATAATATCATGCCGAACGGCATGAGTAAACGCAAGCGGGATAAAGGTAGCGTTAAATGCAAAAGAGTAATGAGCCCGGCAATGGGACATAACCAAATAAGAATATATGCAAATCAAATAACAGTAAGCATAAGAAGAACTGAGGCATAAATGACGTGAAAAGTCATAAAGTCGGAAAATCGTCCGAAAGAAAACAATCGTAGCCACGAACTACAGTCAAGGTTAACGAATCTTATGCTTGAAACCAAATGATTCTCCAAACAAAAACAGAGTTCCTTGACACCAAACATGTATTTTAAGAATGACATGAGTAAAGAATGATCTACGGGATCAACATAACCTTTGGGGTTATAAACATAGGAAAGGTCTACGAGACTAAAACGACCTACAGGTCATGACTATAAAGAAATAGAATATAAGTACCTCACCTTAGAGAGGTGAAAGTCTAGTAAAATAGCCTATAAGGCTAAGTGATAAAACCTACGAGCTAATTAGACAAAGCGAGGGAATCAATTGAGAATCCTCGCATAAAACAAAGACTGTAAAAAGGATAAATTATGGATTGTCAATATCCTGGTATGGATAATTGACAAAAGTTAAAGAGAAGATGCTAAACTAAAACTTCAGTTTTGATAAGAAATAACATTTTTACAAATATAAATTCTGATAGGAATTTGAATAGTAGGCATGAAAGATTCAATTCTTGACACTGATAGGCGCAAGACGATATATTCGAAAAGTGATATTTTCGAAAATGAAAGGTTGATATAAATTAAACATGATGTGACATGATCACGGTTAAGAAATGCAATGTGAAGTACAATCACATCAGAGCCGAGCGACGAATATTGCTAAGTTAACTAAACTAGTGGAAATAACGAGATTTCGTTATTTCAAAGTGCATTATGTCGTATGAGATACGTAGATGATTAGTAACCAAAAAGATATTATCATACTTTTCTGGTAATACTAACAATTGGTTAGAATATGAGCAGTGCTCGATTGATTATCGAGATCAAATGCATGGAGTTAAACTCGATAAAACATGTAAGAAAAAGGTTTCGAGAACGAAACCTCTTTAAGGGGGGTAGACTTGTAACACCCCAAAAACGGGTTTGGTAATCAAACTCCGTTAATATTACTGACGGGTAAAATACCGTTAGTGGTAAAAATTCACCCAGTAAATATTAGGATTTAAATAAATAAATCTAATATTAATTAAAAGGAGGATAAATACTTTGAGAAAACAAAGTATATAAAAGGCCCGAGTTAACGGGACTTAAAGTAAAAACAAGATGTGATTTCCCCGAACCCGCCAAGTAACTAGGAATATCAATCTAGTTAATTAAATGTTGTTAAAATGCCAATGAAACTTGATTAATAATACTCTTTATAAAAAGTTGAACAAGTGAGGGACTAAACATGACAAAATTGAAAATAGTTTTATTTAATTAAAACAAAACACCAAAACACACACTTCAAGTGTGTGTTTGGTCGACATTTCCCAGGAGCCAAAAGGGGTTCTATCAAGTGAACCCTAAATCCACAAAATTGATCAAAATCAAGGAGAAATCAAGCCAAGAATTTGGGGCTTTTAATAAAATCGTGATCACCAAGCTTAGGGGATCACAAGGTATGTTGAATTTTGATGTTTAGTAATATTTCGAAATTTTGATGAATTTGCATGAACGAAATTCTTGCATGAATGTTTAATGTTATAGTGATATTAGTGTGGGTACAAGTCTAGGAACAAACCCTAGATGCAAACTTGTAGAATTGTGCCATAAACTAGTGATTAATCCAAATAACCAAGTATGAGCTAAGTGGGTTTTGTTGATTTAATGAAATTGATGTTGTATTGGTGTTTATAAACACCATACTAACTTGTATGAATGAACTACTTGAACAAAATGGGGATTTGTTAAGAGTTCATACTTGATTTGAAGTGGGTCTTGACACAAGAATTAAACTCATGATTTATGATTTAGTTCAATAAGAAAAGTAGTCGAAGATTCATAAGGTGTGAAAGTCATGATTTAGAATGACTAATCTAACAACCTTGTGAATGATGAATGATAGTAGGCGCTTAACAAGCTAGGTGAAGCTTGAGGAGCAAGTGGGTCGATTGAAGCAAGTGCGAAAAGAAAAGCGTAATTTGGATGTGAAGTAACTCAAAACTTACACCTTTTGCTTGATATCTATTGGTATTATAGATTTTGAATAATCAAAAGTCACATTTGACTTATGATGTTTCGACCCGACATGCGAGGTTCGGAACAAAAGACAATAATGATAAACCATGTTGAATGGTTAAAAAGAGCTAATAAGGTCATTTAGTCATGTAATGATTAATAAATAACGAGTTTTGAATGATTTACCTTATAAGGTAAATCAATACAATTAATAAGGGTAAAACGACAATGTAGTCACTCGTTGACGATAACCGTTAGTTTTGAAGGACACTTTATGGCGTAAGATATAAAGGGGTCAAAATAATCAACAATAGATTTATAAGTAAATTGACCGTACGGTGTAAACCGATACAAGTCATGTAGACGAGATGATAATAAATCCATCTCGTAAAAGTAAACAGTCATATAGACCAAACGGGTCAAAAGGTGAAAATATCACCCTTTGACAATATCGGCTAATGTTTTGTCGAGTTGCATGATTACAGGAATAAATATCGATTGAATGATGACATCGCTATTACTTAGCGCCACTAAGGCAAGGTATCGTAACGGGTCAATACATTGATCCGAGCCAGGTTTGAGTAATGATTCAACTCATCATGTAGAATTTGAGGTTTTCTAGGAGTTAAACAAGGTCAAATTGGATATTTGGTTATCTTAAAGATAAACCGAATAATTCAAGTTATAAACGAAGTGTTTTAGAAACATAATGGTTTCTAAACAAGGTTATGGTTAAAAGACCGGATTTTTGGGTTAAACAAGTATCTGAAAGTCCTTCGTTGTAAAAGAAGGACCAAAATTGACCAAAACGCCCTTGTAGGCTAAATTGAACAAACAACCCTTAAATATTGTTTGGAAACGAGTTTCATGATTAGATAAATACTTACAATAAGTGTAGAAGTTGAAAGATGTAATACGTTAGTCAAATGGCTCTATTTGAGTCTTGCCGTAAAATAATAATCCGAGGGGTAAAACTCGGAACATACAGATATCCACATTAGATCCAACACACATATAGTTGTAGTTGAAGATTAATTGATAAGAAATGTAGGAATAAGATGATAGAAATGAATGAAAGCGATTTCAGGCTTTAAGTGCTTAAAATACCCTTAACGGGTCAAAATAAGCATACGAGCAAAAACGGGTTTAAATTGTGTAATAAACCTGTGATTAGAACCTAATATGGTAGATAACCTTAATTTGAAGAAGTGTATGTGATATAAAGATCAAACAAATATGTTTGTTTGATAAAATGCATAAACGGGTTAAAAGTCGATAAAAAGGTAACGAGTTGAAGGGTTAGAAGTCTCAAAATTTATTATGATGGAACTTGGATTTTAACTCCATATGATGGAGAATTAAATTACGGACGCGTAGGAAAAAGAATCGGGTAAAACGGATAAAAAACGAGAGAGTTATGCTCGTTTCCGTGAAATCGGGTCATGCTGGGTATGTACAGCAACATAAAAGAAACATTCTGCCAAAAAGGGGGCTAGGTGGGGCGTCTAGCCCCTAGGCGTGACGCCTAGCCCCCCCTGAAGATCAAGCTCGAAGAAGAACCGAACACGATAAAGTTAAAAGCTTCCGCGCGGCGTTTCGTCGTATCTTTTAAACGACGAATTCAATTTCATTAAGTTGTTCAAACTTTTAAATTGTAAAAGTTTTAGTAAACTCGTATTGACATACTTACGTGTAATCGTAAAAACATGTATTTTTACGAAACTTATATTAAAATATTGTATTTAACAAGCAAGGGTGTTACAGGGTATTTATATGCAGTTAGCATATAAGTTCTTATAATAAATTAATAATTAAACAATAATAATAATAATAAACAAACATTTTTATTTTTAATATCTTGTTAAGTTTTATACATATCTTAAAAGCAAAATTCATTTACCTATAAATACACAATGAAGAGTTTAAAATTGTTATTGGGTAAGGTAGAGGATCCTGTACATTAATTTAGAAGTGTGAGAAGTGTATTATAACACTATACAACACAATATAAACACAGTATAACACTATGTGACACTATATAACAAATATAACACTATATTTTGTCTGATAGCATGTCTATGATAGATGTATAGTGTTATATATTATTATATAGTGTTATATAGGGTTACATAGTGTTATATGGTGTTACATAGTGTTATACGGTGTTTATATGGTGTTATATAGTGTTATAATATGCTTCTCACACTTCTAAATTAATGTGCATTATACCTACCCTATTGGGTAATTAAATATTATATATATATATATCAAATCGTAACATGGCTTTGCGCCAGTTTAATTCTTGGTTTTTTGATTTTTGCCCATTTGTTTTTAATGTTTTCTGATTTTGCCCTTGTGACCACTAAAAATGAGGATATCCATGCGGTGCCCTTCAATTATAAAATATACAAAATAATTAAGGACAAAAATGCATCCAAATCAATTTCTTTTAATGTCATTTGATTTTACAATTTATGTTTCAAGTTTTTCACTTATAAACTATAAATGAAATTATAATTCTTACCAACTTTTATTAAAAAACAAACATGTCAATTATAATTGATTTTTCTGCTCTTTATCGTGATAAACCGAATCGACACATACGAAAATATCATTAGTTAATACATACAAGCGTCATAACATGTGTTTCGATTGCTATATCGAGTGTTTGTATCGTACTCATACCTAAGGATGAGTGTTTGTGTCATGGCCCCAGCCCCGGTTTGACCCAGTCAGGAGCCACGGGACAGGAACCCGTGGTATTTATTAATTGATGCGACAGCGGAAGATTTATCAGGATCTTTTTAAACTTGAAAATACCAGATTATTTTATTTCATAATTCGGGATAAACCCCGTAATTTACAATAGAGAAATTTTACTAGGAAATTCCCTGATTTATAAAACATGTTTATTTATTTTAACTGAGCCACCTCTTCAAGCATGTTAGTGCTCCATAGCACATTTTCCTTGATTTACAGCAGGTTGCCTGAAACATGTTTTAAAAATATTTTATCAGCGGGGAAATACTGGCGAGTCACTCAATTTGATAAAATGACACACAGTTATAATTTACAGCATAAGAGCGATTACAATGGCTTCTATCTTATTTTTATCTGGCGTCGTGTCACCTAGTGACGATGGTCATACCACTATTGGGTCCTTCCCCAAGTAGTGATGATTATCACGGTTAGGATTTATTAGCCTAACTGTGAGAAATTAGTAATGTGCACAATACCCCACTAGCCAGTGATTCAAGATAACAACGACTTAATCCCTGTAATTATAACTTTTGAAAATGATTGGAGTATTGTAAAACATTATTGATAAAAAGAGAATGACTCACATTGCAGATTAAAACGGGCAGAGTTTAGCCTACTGATTAGCCTTGTAACCTAATTTCAATAACAATGCACATGAACTAGGTCAGTAACTAATACAGCATTTACGATAACTCACGAGATTGAAACCCTCACATCGAATGACAAAGTGCTATACTTAAACATCCGTCGAATTCACGACTAATGAAAAAGTATGGCCCTAGTGTGGGCAGCACTTAAACATCCATTGGATAGTTTCAATCGATCGGACATTGAATTGTAGCAGCGATCGAGTTAATACCCTGTATCGTAGCAGTGCCTCACTACCGTGAATGTAATTTACGAATTAGAGCAGTGTAACTTTGTTTTTGAGATTTGGTTTCGACACCATTGAACTGCTCCTGATCGAATCTATTTATAGGTGAAAAATAGGGTTCACGCGGCCCGCGTGAACCTTAACTTGATCCTTACGCGGCCCGCGAGGGCACCTAGTCGTAGATTAGGGCATCCGTGTCACTGGTAGGCATGCCACGTGGACGACACGTGGATTTGGACGCTTATCCGGTCAAACTTAGAGTTGACGCGGCCCGCGTAAGGTTAAGCTTACCTTTACGCGGCCCGCCTGAAGACCAGAAATTTAGTTTTCTTGATTTTTTATATGGATTAGGGTTTCAGGGATCCGGGTTTTCACTTACGGGTCGTTTTGGGACATTTTTGAAGGTCCTTACATCCTCCCCACCTTATTTAAAATCTCATCCTCGAGATTTACTGAAATAAGTGAGGATACTTTCGCTTCATTTCCGATTCCAGTTCCCAAGTGTACTCAGGTCCTCTCTTTGAATCCCATTTGACTTTGACCAGTACCAATCTTTTGTGCTTGAGAAACTTGATCTTTCTGTCTTCTATTTGTAATGGCTTCTCAATAAATTTTAATTTCTCATTTACCTCTACATCTTGAAGAGGTACTACCAAGGATTCGTCAGATAGACATTTCTTGAGATTAGATACATGAAATATGTCATGTACTCCAGCTAGCTCCTCTGGTAGTTGTAAGCGATAAGCAACTGGTCCTATTCGTTGTATTACTGGGAATGGTCCTACGTATCTTGGACTTAGCTTTCCTTTCTTACCAAACCGAACTACTCCTTTCCAAGGGGAAACTTTCAAAAGTACTTTGTCTCCAACTTGAAACTCTAACGGCTTACGTCGATTATCTGCATAACTTTTCTGACGATCTTGAGCCGTTTTTAGTCTTTCCTTGATTTGAGTGATCTTGTCGGTAGTTTATTGTACTATTTCAGGACCTGATAATTGACTTTCTCCTATTTCTGCCCAACAAACTGGAGTTCTACACTTGCGTCCATACAATGCTTCAAAGGGGGCAGCTTCAATGCTTGAATGATAACTATTATTATAGGAGAATTCAATTAAAGGTAGATGGTCATCCCAGTTTCCACCAAAATCTATCACACATGCCCTAAGCATGTCTTCCAGGGTTTGGATCGTCCTTTCACTTTGTTCATCTGTCTGAGGATGATATACAGTACTTAGATTTAGTCGAGTTCCCATTGCTTCCTGGAAACTTGTCCAGAAGTGGGAAGTGAAACGACTATCCCTATCCGATACAATGGAGAGTGGAACTCCATGTAAGGATACTACTTCATCTACATACAACTTGGCTAACCTTTCCATGCTAAAGGTTTCTTTCATGGGTAGAAAGTGAGCTGATTTGGTTAATCGATCCACAATTACCCAAATCGCATCATTACCTTTTCTGGTTTTGGGTAACTTAGTAACAAAATCCATGGTTATAAGTTCCCATTTCCATACAGGCATTTCTAATTGTTGTAGTAGACCTGAAGGTTTCTGGTGTTCTGCCTTAATTTGTGAACAAGTAAGACATTTAGAAACATATCTAGCTATGTCCTTTTTCATTCCTATCCACCAGAAATTATTTCTTAAATCTTGATACATTTTATTGTTACCAGGGTGCATGGTATACCTAGATTTATGGGCTTCCTCTAAAATCTTATTTCTTAACTCTCCTTGCTTAGGTACCCAAATCCTTTGCTTGTGGAATCTCCAAATTCCATCTTTGCCTTGCTCTAATTCTTTTACTCGTCCTTTCATACCTTCAGCATCATTCTTGATTGCTGTTTCTTGAATGCTTTTTAGTTGTTCCATTAAGTCTAATTGTAAACTTAATCTAAGAGCACGAACTCGTCGTTGTTTCTCATGATACTTACGACTTAAAGCATCAGCAACTACGTTTGCTTTTCCTTCGTGATATTGAATATCACAATCGTAGTCACTTAGGATTTCCATCCATCTCCTTTGCCTCATGTTTAATTCTTTTTGCCCAAATATGTATCTTAAGCTTTTATGGTCTGTATAGACAGTAAACTTACTTCCATACAAATAATGTCTCCAAATCTTAAGGGCAAAAATTATGGCTCCTAACTCTAAATCATGAGTCGTATAATTTTCCTCGTACTTTTTCAATTGCCTTGATGCATACGCAATTACCTTCTTGCGTTGCATAAGTACATATCCTAATCCTAGTTTTGAAGCATCGCAGTATACTTCAAAATCCTCTGTTCCTTCTGGCAAGGCCAGAATTGGAGCGTTTGTTAATTTTTGCTTCAAAATCCTGAAGGCCTCTTCTTGTCTTGGTCCCCATTCAAACTTAACTGCTTTACAGGTTAACTTAGTTAATGGTATAGCTATCTTGGAAAAATCCTTAATAAACCGTCTATAGTATCCGGCTAATCCTATAAAACTTCTAATTTCCATAGCTGATTGCGGAACCTTCCATTTGGTGATCGCTTCTATTTTGGAGGGATCTACGTGAATACCTTCATGATTCACCATGTGTCCTAAAAATTGCACTTCTTGCAGCCAAAATTCACACTTCGAGAATTTGGCGTAAAGCTTTTCTTTTCTTAACAAAGTTAAGAGTGCATGCAGGTGCTTACAATGCTCCTCCTGGCTTTTGGAGTAAATAAGTATATCGTCGATGAAGACAATTACGAATTTATCCAGGTACGGTTTACAGATCCTATTCATCATGTCCATAAATGCTGCAGGAGCATTTGTTAGTCCGAAGGGCATAACTGTAAACTCGTAATGACCATACCTAGTTCTGAAAGCAGTTTTAGGTATGTCTTCTTCTTGTACCTTCAATTGATGATATCCGGAGCGTAAATCTATCTTAGAAAAGTATCTAGCTCCTTGAAGTTGATCGAAAAGATCATCAATCCTAGGTAATGGGTATCGATTCTTAATTGTAACCTTATTCAATTCCCTGTAATCGATACACATTCGCATCGACCCATCTTTCTTCTTCACAAACAACACTGGCGCTCCCCACGGGGATGAACTAGGTTGTATGAATCCTTTGCTTAGCAATTCATCTAACTGCTTTTTCAACTCTAGCATTTCGGTGGGTGCTAACCGATAAGGTGCCTTGGCTATCGGTGTAGTCCCAGGAATTAGATGAATTCTAAATTCTACTTCCCTATCAGGTGGTAATCCAGGTAGTTCTTCTGGGAATACCTCTGGGTATTCTGATACTACTGGAATTTCTTTGAGTTCCTTACCTTTTGTGTTAATGATTTCTGAAATAATATACACGATTTCTTGTTTTCTTGAATAACTGGCCAATTTCATTACTGAAATGAATTTCATTGGTTTTCGTGGCTTATCTCCCGTAATCACCACTAATTCTCCTGAGGGTGTATAAATTTCTACGGAATTCTTATCACAAAGAATTCGAGCATGGTTGGCTACTAACCAATCCATTCCTAATACAACATCAAATCCGGCTAAATTCATAGGTAACAGGTTTGCATAAAATTTATAACTTACAAGTTCTATCTTTCCTTCCCGCAAAACCTTATCTATATTAACAGAATTTCCATCTGCTGTTTCTACCGTGAAAATCTGCCTAAGATTGGTTAAGGGTAAATTAAGAGCTTGGCAGAATGAAGTATTTATAAAACTTTGGTTTGCACCAGAGTCAAATAATACTTTTGCATAAACGTCGTGAACTAGGAACGTACCGATTATTACGTCAGGAATTGGCTCTGCTTCCTGAGTAGTTAGTTGGAAGGCTCTTGCGTTTTTCTTGGTAGTTCCTTCTGCAGGTTTGGCTTTGTTATCAGCTGGTTTGACCAGTTTTGGGCAATCTGGCCTAAAGTGTCCAGCTTCTCCACAGTTGTAGCAGACTGTTGCTTTCTTCTTCCTGCAATCTTCTTCTTGGTGCCCCGGGATTTTGCAGAAATTGCAATACCCTTTGCATTTTTCAAAATGCTTCCTTTTACAGGCATTGCAAAATGGAACAGTGGAAGATTGCCCGGTTCCCTTTCTCTTGAAATTGCTACGATTACCCACACGGAATCCTTGGGTAATCCTTTGGGCCACTTCCTTTTTCCTGGTTTCTTCTCTTGTACGTATCAGTCCGTCAGTTAGGGTGTTAGCTAATTCCACAGCATCGTCAATTGTGCGAGGTCTCGCAGTTTAACGATATCTCGAATTTCGCCAATCAATCCCCAAATATAACGGGAAATAAGTACCGGTTCTGGCGAAGCCAGGGTTGGTACCACTCTCGCATACTCAAAAAATGTCGAAGTATACCCTCGACAGTCTACATCCACCATCCGGTGGTTCAGGAACTTATTTTTCATTTGTTCTTTTTCATATTCGGGACAGAATTTTCTTTCCACCAGCTGCTTAAATTCTTCCCAACTCATGGCATAGGCCATATTTCTTCCTTTGGCTTGAAGTACTGTGTTCCACCATTCTAGCGCCCCTTCTTTAAACAGATGCGACGCGTACATGACCTTGTCTTCCTCGACACATTTACTTATCATAATTACTGCTTCGGTTTTCTCCAACCAACGCAATGCCGCAGTCGCCCCTTCATTGCCTGCAAATTCAACTGGTTTACAGGCCAGAAATTCTTTATAAGTGCAACCAGGCGTTGCAGCTTTCATTCTTTTGAGAATTGGGGCTTGCAGTTCATCATTGTTGTTATTAGTATGGTTGCCGCCTCCATTTACACTATTACTGAAATTGTCACCGTGTGTGCGTTTGCTAGGAATAATTTGTTGAGGTTCAACTGGATTTCGAGCAGCATCAAGTATTGCTGGAATAGCATTGACTATTCCCTGAGCAACGATATTCTCGATATCTTGCCTATTTAGAAATTGATCTTCATTGTTATGCTCAGATTGATTAACTTCGTTATCGGGTTCATTTCCAGCGTGTGCCATCTGGTAATTAATTTATATAAGTAATTAGTATAAATTAATTAATAACCAAACATAACAAAATAATTGCACATAATCACGTAAACAAATATAGCCAAAATTGTCGATCTTTCGACTTTCGATATTTTATATATAATAGGCATCCGTACAACTGGTTATCTTACAAAGTTTTATACTTAAGTTATTACACATAATTATATTTTTATGATTATATTATTTTTAAACACACATTCCTACCACCACACCACCACGGTCAAACCATTCTCATCAGCTGGCATCTTAGAAACGATGTTCCTTTTCGTCGTACTTCCAAGATATCCTTTCCCCTACTTCTCTAATTCGATTCCCTGCATCAATCAGCTCCTCGCCATAATGGCGGAGTTCAGCCAGATTTTCCATGCTCATTGGTGGGTGTAGTGGAGGCTCAGTATCAAATTGAGGGAAAAAGGTATTAGGGTTGTTTAGGAGATTTTGAAATTGCCAGTCGGTGGTCCACCATTCTTCTAGTTCTGCTGGTAGAGGTTGGGAGTGGATAATAGGATCGGGGATTTCGGGTTCTAGGTCAACTGGAAGTTGCGCTTCTGCTGGGTAATTAAAGAGGTTTTCACCGATAGGTCCGATGAGGTCATTAAGTGCTAGTTTATGATCTAGTTTTTCCCAGGGTGGCATTTCCTGGTTTTGCCTGGAACTTTCCCCAATCTCTATTTCCTTGCCTTTACCTTTGGTATCTTCTGTCTTGGTAACCTTTCGTGTTGCTGGTTTCTTCCTTCGCACACGCCTCCAGCCCACAGTTCTTCTTCTTTTCTTTGGCTTAGGTTTCTCCGGAGGTTGGTTTTGAAATTCCATAGGTTCCTCTATGTCAGCACAATACCCGGTAAAGTCTTTGGAAACTTCCACATTAACAGGATAGAGATTGAGATTCTGAAGGGTTTCAGATAACTCATTCATGTTGTTTAGCAAATACGAGGAAATATACAAAATTCTAGGTTAAAAGTTTTGTAACTTAAATTTTCACATAAGCACAATAATGGCAATCAGAAAATTTATTATTAATTACAAATATCTAATAAATCATTTTATTGAAATATTTGTAATTAATTTTTAGTACAACTAAAATTTGAAATATACTAGTGGTTATTTATTATATTAAAGTTTTTGCCTTATGGATAATATGAGTGCTAATACTGGGTCGGGGTGTTGGCAGTTTAAAGGTTAGCATTTACTGCTACAGTGGCTAACATGTAGAGATCTGCTCATTGTTCATCTAACTCATCTTCCCATGGTGGTTTATTGTCTATTTCCTGAGTTTCCTTGTTACTCAGGACTCCTTTTGGTTGTGACTTCTTGATTTTCTCTTGACTTTTTCTAATAATCAAACTTCTTTTATTTGGGGTAAGTGGTTTTTCATATTGTGCCATACGAACAAATATTCCATCCTCAGTATCTGTTGAGTATCTTGAGGAATTTGATTGGGATGAGGTTCCCTTATCTTTTGGTGAACTATCTACTTGACGATAGCTTTTGCTTACCCATACTGTAACTAACAAGTAGTCAGTTAACAAAACACATAATTATGAGATGATAATCAGGAAAATTAAGTATTTTTTAAATACTTAATAGGCTTAAATCAGTGGCTCTGATAACAACTTTTCCTGTCACGGCCCCAGCCTCGGTTTGACACGGTCAGGAGCCGCGGGACAGGAACCCGTGGTATTTATTAATTGATGCGATAGCGGAAGATTTATCAGGATCTTTTAAAACTTGAAAATGCCCGATTATTTTATTTCATAATTCGGGATAAACCCCGTAATTTACAATAGAGGAATTTTACTAGGAAATTCCCTAATTTATAAAACATGTTTATTTATTTTAACTGAGCCACCTCTTCAAGCTTGTTAGTGCTCCGTAGCACGTTTTCCTTGATTTACAGCAGGTCGCCTGAAACATGTTTTAAAAATATTTTATCAGCGGGGAAATACTGGCGAGTCACTCAATTTGATAAAATGACACATATTTATAATTTACAGCATAAGAGCGATTACAATGGCTTCTATCTTATTTTTATCTGGCGCCGTGTCACCTGGTGACGATGGTCATACCACTATTGGGTCCTTCCCCAAGTAGTGATGATTATCACGGTTAGGATTTATTAGCCTAACTGTGAGAAATTAGTAATGTGCACAATACCCCACTAGCCAGTGATTCAAGATAACCACGACTTAATCCCTGTAATTATAACTTTTGAAAATGATTGGAGTATTGTAAAACATTATTGATAAAAAGAGAATGACTCACATTGCAGATTAAAACGGGCAGAGTTTAGCCTACTGATTAGCCTTGTAACCTAATTTAAATAACAATGCACACGAACTAGGTCAGTAACTAATACAGCATTTACGATAACTCACGAGATTGGAACCCTCACATCGAATGACAAAATGCTATACTTAAACATCCGTCGAATTCACGACTAATGACAAAGTATGGCCCTAGTGTGGGCAGCACTTAAACATCCATTGGATAGTTTCAATCGATCGGACATTGAATTGTAGCAGCGATCGAGTTAATACCCTGTATCGTAGCAGCGCCTCACTACCGTGAATGTAATTTACGAATAAGAGCAGTGTAACTTCGTTTTTGAGATTTGGTTTCGACACCATTAAACTGCTCCTGATCGAATCTATTTATAGGTGAAAAATAGGGTTCACGCGGCCCGCGTGAACCTTAACTTGATCCTTACGCGGCCCGCGAGGGCACCTAGTCGTAGATTAGGGCATCCGTGTCACTGGTAGGCATGCCACGTGGATGACACATGGATCTGGACGCTTATCTGGTCAAACTTAGAGTTGACGCGACCCGCGTAAGGTTAAGCTTACCTTTACGCGGCCCGCCTGAAGACCAGAAATTTAGTTTTCTTGATTTTTGATATGGATTAGGGTTTCAGGGGTCCGGGTTTTCACTTACGGGTCGTTTTGGGACATTTTTGAAGGTCCTTACAGTTTGTACGGTACCGGTATTTACTGGTTTTAACCTTCAAATACCGGTATCGTACCGTTACCGAACCTTGCCAAGATGCGCGAGGAAACTCACCGAAAACTCGCCGCGAAGCGCGAGAAGACCTACTAGTTAGAATCATCTATACTATATAATAAAAGAGACCATATTTGGGACACTTGTCATCATATTAGTCCATACTTTATACATAAGTATTATTTTAGTTTAATCTTTTCTAATTATTATATATATCAAACAACATCGATGGTTTGCGCCAGTATATTTTTGCGACCTTCAGAGATTTGCCTCCCATCTTTTTGACTTTCGAAAAGAAACTCCACAGTTTGTTCTTGGCCTCACAACTCAGAGAAATGAGCGACTGAGAGTCGCCATGAGATGGGAAGCTGAAGCTGAGTGCCGCCGACCGCCAGTTGTTCTGTCCGGCGGTGTTCGATGACGTTTTTAACCACCGCCGGTGGTTATCTGTTGCATCTCTTGCCCTTCGGTTGCAGACTGCATATTGTCTATAACTATTGTTTATCAAATGTTGGTGGTATAGGAAAATATTAACGTGTCCCTCAACTGTAATTACGTATTTAGAGAGAGAAAGGAAGGCGGCCGGCTTCGGGCACTACGAGATGATGTTCTTTATCACTCTCCAGCAAAGCACTGCTACGGTAGTGGCGAATTGTCGATCCAAGGTCTGACTTCAGTACCATCCTTCCGTCTTCAGCCTTCATCGCCGGAAACCTAACTTGCCGGGGCCTCTTTCCGGTGGTGTAAACATCGCCTGAAACCTCCATCACCATTGCCCTCTGTTGGGTAAGTGATTGTGTCCAGCGGCGGCGGCGCCGCTCACCAACAGCTGATTCCGTTCGAAACCCCAACCGTTATCATCCTCATGTGATGTGATTTGCGGAAAGATGAAGATGGCGACGGTGGCGGTTTTGTGGTGGTGTTTTGTGGTTGTAGTCTTTTGTGGTGGTGGCATTATTGATGGTGGTTGTAGAGAGACTTACTAGGATGGTATGGCTGCTTTTCAACAAAAGATAAGAAAACCATGGGTTTGCTTTATTGCCCATAGGTTTTCTTTGAAGAACACAGATATAGCACGTGATGTTGTACAAAACTTGATTTTTAATAGGTTTAAAATTCAACTGGCTACTTCAACATTTATTTGTATAAATAATTACAATATAATGTAAATGAAAAGCTTAAACAACAGATAAGTATAATAAAATATTAATCAATTACGTATTGTAATTACTTTATCAAATTTACGAAACAAGGAAATATAAGACACGTCGATGTAGGCCTTTGCTAAATAACAAGTTTTCTAATAGTAATAAAAAAAACTTGGTTACAAGTTAGCAACAGCATAGTAGGTCATGTTGTATTATGTATTTTCGTTTACTTATTTTTTTGAGAAAAAGGTTAAATTAATTAATAGCATGTTAACGAAATTTATGATATGAACCAATAACTAATAACTTTTAACTTAGTATAAATTCTATTGTTGAGTTCAATAATAATAATAATTTAATGCCAACGTGACTTAATTGTTTACTAAAGTTTAAAATATGGTGTATAAAATTCCGTCTTTACTGTTTTAACGAGTTTCTTTTTATCAGCGTCACGATGAAACCTATCGCCGCAACGCACGATCAATAACACTAAAAGTTTCGCTAAAATTTGTACTTAAAATTGAAAAGGTCATGTATGATTTATTTATTTATCATGACAACTTATTTTTTAGGTTATATATTTCAATTGTTATACTGAGTGAGTGTCAGTATTAAACCGATATCATAATGAACCGAATCGCTACCGACTTAACTTTCGCCGCAACGCGGCGAGGGAATCCACTAGTTAATTATAGATAATCATCGTACTAAATATTATATAGTTTAATTTCTTATGAATAAATATTATTTAGTTTAATCTCCTCCTCATTTATAATATATTTATTTAACTAATAGAGTAAATTACGATTTTGGCCCCTGTGGTTATATCACTTTTACTCTTTTAGCCCAAAAAGAATTTTTAACATCTGAACCCCCAACGTTTTTTTTCTAATCTTTTTGGCCCCTAACGTCTTTTTTCTAACCTTTTTGGCCCCTAACATTTAATGGATGGGGCTAGTGTTAGGGGGCAAAAGGGTTATAATAAAAGACGTTGGGGGCTCTGATGTTAAAAAAATATTTTTTGGGCTAAAAAGGTAAAAGTGATATGACCACAGGGGCCAAAATCGTAATTTACTCTAACTAATATTATTTATCATTTATACATTTACGGAGTTTTAAATAATGGGTTAAATTTATTGAGATTTCGTTAACAAATTTTGCTACAACAACAATAATCTATTTATATCAATCTAAATTTTTATCTATACTATACTATATAATAAAACATTAATGGGTGACACATGTCGTTCATTGTAGATATTTATTTTATGATTTTCTCGCCTCACTTCCAATCTTATCTTATATTAAGTAAATAAATAAATGAATAATGAGCTAATATTAAACTTTATCCTACTTTAAATTTCGAATACCATTTTTCTATTTTTCTAATAAAATATTATCCAAAATTGTAAATTGTTAGTTTAAAACATTTTAAATAAAACAAATTATTTATCATGAAAACCAAACTTTGTATTAATATATTAAATATTTTTATTTTCACTATACAAAATTACATTTACTAACTTTTTTATTATTTGGTATATAAAATTACATTTATTTAACTCGTGTAATAAATGAGGTTTTTTAAAGATGTATTATCTTATTATTTGGTAAACAATGTTACATTTATTCAACCTGTATAATACATGTGGTTTTAAATATATAATTTTTTTATTTGGTATATAAAATTACATTAATTCAACCCGTACAATATGGTTCTTATATATATAACTTTTTATTATTTACTATATAAAATTATATTTATTCAAACCGTGCAATAAATGAAGTTTTTAAAGATATAATGTTTTATTATTTAGTATATAAATTTATTTATTTAACCCGTGTAATACACGGGGTTATATATATATTTTTTTAATTGGGGAATGGCTTTCCATCATAATGGGAGCCACAAACCATTCAAATTCGGAGCCCACGTGGCACGTGATCACCACCAAAGCGCATGTGGGTAGAGACCACTTGGCAAATGTTCGAGTCTTTGTTTGATTTGTTTAGAGCTCATTCATGTGGGTTGTGTGAGCTTGTGTAATTTGCAGATTTGAATGGGCTAATGTAAGTTATGATCCAACGGTCTGTAAATACAGATAGTAATGGGTTAGGTTTAGGTAATTCCAACCCCAAACCCAGTTAGATAAGTTTGTCTCAAATATGTCTTAAAACTCGTCAGGTTTCTTACGGGTAAATATCCATCCAGTATCGCGTATACCCGCATGTTACGAGTAAACCCGATAATTTAAAAAATTACCCGTTGGGTATACTCGACCCAAAATTTATTAGGTAACTACTAATCAGTTACATTTAATGGTAAAAGATCAAATAAAAACAAAATTAACGTACGAAACGTACGAATTGAGGGAAAAAGCAAAAAGTGGCGGTGTCATTTTGGTAATTATCAGCAACTTCAAATTACTGGGAAAAAGCAAAAAGTGACGGTGGCAATCTGGTAATTATCGGCAACTTCAAAATTACTCTAGTAGAGTAATTTTGAGCATCTGTAGAGTAATTTTGGAAAATGTAGGGTAATTATCAAATTACTCTAGTAGAGTAATTTTGACTTCTGTAGAGTAATTTTGGAAAATGTCTTGTAGAGTAATTTTGTTAGCATTTAGTTATGGGGTTTAGCTTTATGGTTTAGTTTTTAGCTTTTAGTTGGGGGAGGGGGGTTTAGGTTTTTTTTTTTTTTTTTTTTTTTGGGGGGGGGGGGGGGGGTTAGGTTTTTGTAGGTTTTTGGGGGTGGGGGGTGGGGGGGGGGGGGTTAGTGTAATTTTGATAATTACCCTACAATTTTGATAATTACCCTACACGACCAAAATTACTCTACATGAACTTTTACAAAATTACTCTACTAGAGTAATTTTGAAGTTGCTGATAATTACCAAAATGCCACCGCCACTTTTTTGACTTTTCTTTCAATTCGTACGTTTCGTACGTTTATTTTATTTTCACGGGAACTTAACTCTACATTTAATATTACCACTATACAAAAATATCAAATAACTACAATGTATACGAAATAAAATACCTATATGTATATAAAAATAGATGTATCGTATATAAACACATTAAGGAATATAAAAGAAATTATAGCGGATATACAGTCGGGTAAATGGGTATATACTCTATCGGGTAATCGGGTCAGGTAAATGGGTATATCACCAAATTCCAAACCAGTCTCAAACCCATGAAAAAAAAACTAGTCCCGAACCCGTCCCAAATGTGGCAGGTTTCAGATTTACCCATCGCCGGTTGGGTTCGAATTCGATTACCATCCCTATTCTTAAAAGTGTATATAAATTGAATGTTGTTTAAACTTGTATAAGATATCCTATTTTGACCAAATATGATTAAAACAAGCCTCAAAGATGCATCATCGACCTCAAAGACACATCCTCTCCTTCTGATCGATGGTTGAGAAAGAGACAATTGGTGGCCTTTTGAGGTTGGGTGTCTTAAAACAGATGTGGCGGGTCAAGGGTGAAGTGGATGTGAATGGGCTGTCAAGAGTTGATAATCAGAGTCTCATGCCTAGCTATAAAACTGTCATATACCTGGCCTTCCTTTGCTTCTTTGGCAAAATGCGAACCGGGTTCTTTCCCCTTTATGTATCTCGGAATTCCTATCGGAGTGAATATGAAACGTGCTAAGTTTTGGAAACCGGTGCTGGAGAGATTTTCGGCAAAGTTATCTAAATGGAAAGCGAACCATCTTTCCTTTGCGGGTCGGATGACGCTTGCCAAATCGGTTCTAGGCAGCCTTCCCTAGTATTTCTTATCCCTTTTTGCAGCCCCGAAGTGTATTATTCATAAGCTGGAAAAAATTAGAAGGGAATTTGTCTAGGGGAAATCGTCTTCGAGTCATAAGTTGAGATGGATTCGCTGGGAGTTCATTTTGAAAGCTAAAAAGAGGGGAGGTATGGGTCTCGGGGCCGTTCAGAATTTTAATTGGGCTATGCTTGTAAAGTGGTGGTGGAGGTTTAACTCGGATCCTAATCAACTTTGGGCCCAAGTGATTGGTGCGATTCATAGAGGGAATGGTAATGTCCTCCCGCCTAATATCCCGGTGAAGAAGTCGTTTTCTGGCATCTGGAAAGATATTGGCTCGGTGTCTTCGTCATTGGCTAAAGTTGGCATAATTATCAATGATTTCTTGGTCCGAGACGGTGACTCATGGAAGTGGAGGTCGGTTTCTAATGGAAACTTGTAACATCCCGAAAACGGGTTTGGTAATCAAACCCCGTTAATACTAGATGTCGGGTAAAGTACCGTTAGAGGTAAAAGCAAACCGGTGAATATTAGGATTTTAATTAAATGAACCTAATATTAGATAAAAACGGTATAAGGGCTTTTGAGGAAACAAAGTTAACTAGGAATAATTAACCTAGTTAGTTAATCATTTGAAAACAATAAAGAAAGGAAGGAAACTTGAAATAGTTAACCCTTTTATAAAACTACAAACTAGAGGGGCTAAAAAGGGAAGAATTGAAACTTGATTTATTAAAAATTAAACACAACACACACACTAGGTGTGTGTGCGTGTTCTGGATCGAGCTCAGGGGCTCCCATGGAGCCAAAAACCCTAAACCACATATAATCATTAAATTGAAGGATCAAATGAAGCCCAAATTCGGATTTGAACACATAGAAACGGTCACCAAGTCAAGGGGATTGTAAGGTATGTCGAATTTCTAACATTCTTGAAGTTGCAAAAATTGGATAATCATCCTAATCGCGAATTAGGCATGGATTAGAGAAGCTATGGCTAGATTAGTGATGTATACTTGCTTAGGAACGAAACCCTAAGTGAAAATCATACACAACATGCTATGAATTGAAGAATTTGATGAATTAACACACTTAGAGAAGTGGGTTTTAATGTTATGTTGATTTTGATGATATAACTATGCTTAGAATCAACATGCATGATAACAAATAGAAGGTGTTTGATTAAACCATGAATTTGTGTACAAGATCATAATTTCTATGAAATGGGTTTAGTTGATTTGATGAAAGTAATGTAGTATTGGTGTTTATAAATGCCATACTAACTCATATGAATGAAATACTTGAACAAAATAGGGATTTTGTTAAGAGTTCATAATTTATTAGAAGTGCGTCTTGACACAAGGATTAAACTCATGATTTATGATTGAGTTTAAAGAGAAAAATAGTCAAAGAATCATAAGGTGTGAAAGTCATGATTTGTAATGACTAATCTAACAACCTTGTGAATAA
This sequence comes from Helianthus tuberosus, assembly GCA_030545235.1. Lineage (NCBI taxonomy): Eukaryota > Viridiplantae > Streptophyta > Magnoliopsida > Asterales > Asteraceae > Helianthus > Helianthus tuberosus. The sequence goes on along the minus strand of CM060417.1, from coordinate 81,128,672 downwards.
TGAATGATAGTTGGCGCTTAACAAGCTAGGTGAAGCTTGGGGAGAAAGCGGGTCGAACGAGTCAAGCATAAAGGAAAAGCGTAATCGGAATGCAAGGTAAGTATAGCTTACACTAGTCTTATATGTTAGAATATTCTCTTATCGTATTAGTTACGAATAAGATAAATACATAATTGAGGTATGATGTTCCGACGTGTAAACGTACGGAACAAGGTAGTCGAGCATGACAAGAAACCATGTTGATGGTTTAAAAGGAATTAAATCGGTAATTCGATCATAACTATTGGTTTTGAAAGACACTGTAAGGCGTAAGCCATGATAGGCTAAAAAGCGTTAAGAAAACGATTAATAAGTGAAATGACCGCACGTTGTAAACCGAAGCGAGTCATATAGATGAGATGGTAATAAATATCATCTCGCCAACATAATCGGTCACTTAGACCAAATGGGTCAAAAGGTGAAAATATCACCCTTTGACAATAACGACTAATGATTATTGTCGAGCTATATTATTTCAGGTGTAAATGTCAAATGGGTATTAGCAACGCTATGAATTAGCGGTTATAAAAGCAAGGTATTAAAAACGGGTCAATAAATTGATCTGCGCCAGGTATGTGAAAAAGGGTAACACTCACTTAGAACATGTGGTTCAATGAGTGTTAAAAGTAGTCAAAATGAACATTTGGTTACTTGATAAGTAAACCAAATGTTTTAAGTAATGAACATTGCGTTTGGAAAGCTTAATGACTTTTCAAACAAAATCATAGGGTAAAAGAGGGATTATGGGTCAAATATACTTTCAAAAGTCCTTCATCGTAAATAAAAGACTAAAGTGGACCAAAACGCCCTTGGAGGCTAAATTGAGCAAACAACCTTTAAAGGTTGTTTGGAAATGAGTTTTACGATTAGATAAATACTTAGGACGAGTATAGAAGTTGAAAGATATATTACGTTAGTCAAATGGCTCTATTTGAGTCTTTGCCGTAAAATAATGAGTTGAGGGGTAAAACTCGGTTTACATAGATTACCTTAGTAAACCCACCATAAATATAGTTGTGGTGGAAGATCATTTGACAAATATTGCGAAAATAAGATGCTAGAAATAAATAATTATGAATTATGCGGAAAAGTGCTTAAATACCCTTAACGGGTCAAAATAAGAATTTGAGTACAAACGGGTTTAAGAATATACATGAACTCGTGAATTGAACCTAATATGATAGATAACATTGATATTATAAGATTCATGGGATATAGGAATCAAACAAATACGTTTGTTTGATAAAATCGCGAACGGGTCAAAATTTGGTAAAAAGGGTAATAAGCCGAAGACTTAAAAGTCTTAAATTTTGTTAAGACGGATGTTGGATTTTAACTCCATATGATGGAGAATCAAATTACATTCATGTAGAAAGAAACGGTAGGTCAAACGGATTAGTGGATTGAAAGATACGGAAGTTTTCGTATCAATAAACGGCAAAAATGGAAAAGCTGAATGCAGGAATCACCGTAAATTACGGTGCCACCGTAATTTACGGTGGAGCCAAAACTGTTACGGTAGTTAACCCCTGAATTACGGTGGGGGAATATCATTACAGGGGCCACCGTAACTTACAGTGACACCGTAAGTTACGGTGGAGACCAAGTTGAAAATTTTTGTTTTGAAATCAAGATATTAACGTTGGGATTTCTCCTTTCATATTCGTTACCGTACTCGTTTAATCACGTTTTAATCCCATTATGACTAAAGCATTTCATGTTTATGAAATGTAGGTACATTTTGGATGCCGAAAGACGATCAAGCTCATTGAAGAACCGAACACGATAAAGACTCATGCTTCCGCACATTGCGTCGTTGTAAATTTTAAACGATGAACTCGATCATGTTATGTTGATTTACTTATGATTTATTAAAAGTTTTAATAAATCCATATTTTTATAGTATGTGTAATCTTAACTACACATCAAATTGTTGGTATTTGCATATAAAACCGTTAAATAGAAAATAGGGTGTTACAAAACTTTTCAGTGAAACAGGTTCGCTTCGATATCGAATCTTCTAACGACGGAGTGGGTAACAACCACCTGGTCTTTAAGTGGAATAGTTGGGCTCCCTCGAAAGCGAATTTTCTCCTGTGGGAGGGATGATGGGAAAGGTAGCGTCTAGAGTTGGTCTGAGCCGAAGGGGAGTCCAGTTAGCGGATGTCTCTTGTCCGAGATGTGGTTTGCACGAAGAGGATTCGGACCATATTTTTGTTAAATGTCTTTGGGCTCGTAGCATTTGGTGGAATATTTTGGTTTGGATGAGAATATATTTTCCAGCCGATATTTTTTCTCTGGAGGAGTTTGTTTCTTATCTTCATAATCAACCGGGGGGGGGGGGAGATGGAAAAGGACAGTTTACACGGTTACTTTGGCTACGGTTTGGAGGATTTGGAAAGCGAGGAACGAAAAGATCTTTGAAGACCGCTTCATTCCGGTTCATACCACTGTTGAGTTAATCAAAGAAGATGCCTTTTTATGGTTGGGGAATCGCTCGAAGCTCCTTTTGACAGATTGGACCAAATGGAAGTCGTTTGATATCTTGGAAGTTTTGTAATCTTTTCTTCTGTTTCCGGTTTGTTTGTTTGTTTAGTTTTGGTCCTTTTCTGTGTTTCTGTTTTCTCAGCTTCTTGCTGGCTCTTTATATATATATATATATATATATATAAAGTGTTTTTGCCGTTCAAAAATATATATATATATAACACCCCAACTAATGGCCGAATATGTCAGGACGTCTAGATTCTTCATAATACATGGTACTATTAAAAGTGACATTTATTTAATCATACTCCACTTAAAGATTTGATACATGGAAAACAAATTGTCATAAATTAACATAACAGGATATGAAATAACATTGTATCATTTATTTTAATTTAAGTCCCACGCATCCTAAGTTTCATCACGCTTGAAAATTGTCTTAAAATGCATCACTGGTATTATGTTAAAAATAAAACGGTAAACTAAAATAGTTGGTGAGTAAATATAGGTTTTGACTAGGGCTGCAAACGAACCAAACGTTCGGCGAACAGTTCGTGAACTGTTCGGCGGGAAGTTCGTTTGTGTTCGTTTGTTTATTAAACAAATGAACACAAACAAGAAATTTGGTTCGTTTAGTTAAATGAACAAACATGAACAGAGGGCGCGTTTGTTTATTTATGTTCGTGAACGTTCGGTATCATGTTCGTATGTGTTCAATAGTTCATTAGTTTTTTAGCTTTTATATTTTATTTAAATACTTCAAAATTCCGACAAAAAAAAATATTTAATAAGTGTCAATGTATTATATATTTTGTTCATGAACATTTGTTTGTGTTCGTTTGTTAGTATTTGTGTTCATGAACATTAGTTTGTGCTCGTTTGTGTTCATTAGCGTTCGTTTTCATTCGTTGCCTAAAATTAACAAACAAACACAAACGAACAAGAACAAGTTCATTTCCTTAACAAACAAACACGAACATAAAATCTTGTTCGGTAAGCGTTCATGAACAGTTCATGAACACATATATTTTTTAACAAACAAACACGAACAAGGACTTGTTCGTGTTTATTCGGTTCGTTTGCAGCCCTAGTTTTGACACACATGATATATGTTAGCGAATCATAAGTCCAATAATGAGTTAAGCACATACGATCAACGAATGTTGCATTGATCAAACCTATGACAATAATCGGTATCAAAACCCAAAATGCCTTCTATAAGGTCAAAAAGATGGGCGAAGATAAATCCAATAGCGTCATTATCTAGTTCTCTAAGCTTGGTGTTGTTAATGATCAAGCATGAAAAAATGGTAGAATATCACAAATGGTAGAATACATCTAACACGTAGTATAACAAACACAAAGGCATGAATGAATTCGTATGATTGTATAAAAGTGTTTGTATTTGAAAAAAAATAATACATCCAAAACGTAAAATGAAAAGAGGGCTACGAATAATCACCTTAGTTAGCAAACAAAGCACGCATGTCTTGTAATGGAGTGTGAAAGAAAATCCAAAGAGTTAACCCTATATAGTTTAAGTAGTGTTACTTTAGTAATTGTTGAACTATGAGATAATAAGTTGGCGAAACGAGAGATTGAGGATTCTTGTTCATGTTTGAGAATATCTAAAGTCTTATGAGTTATTATTACAATTTAATGTGAAAGAATTACAAAACTAAACAAAAGTTATCCATACAAATTATGGAAAAAGAAAACTAAGAGTGTTTGATTAAGTTCGAAAGGGACGATTATTAGTTTATTTATCAACCAAAGATGCATTGATTTCTAAAAAATAGGTTATTGCGAATAAATGGATAGAATGGTTTTAAATCAATAAGTTTAAGATTTTTTTTTTTAAATTTAATTATGAAAATTTAAATAACATGGAATTTGTATGTTACTAACGTTTTGTAACATTTAATCCAATTAGATAATTTAACATTTTTTAATGTTATTTAAAAAATAAATCAGATTTAATTTACAACACTTTGAAATAAGCATATATTTTATAAATTAAGTATTTAATTTTTGTAAATAAACACTTTTTAAATGATTTAAATTTTATATATTTTCCCATATTGTAGTCTAGAATATCATAGTTACGAAAATAAATTTTTATAAAATCTCCAATATAAAACAAAAATCTCGCACCTAACTAGGATCGAACCCGGGTTGATGCTATGACACCACACACCAACAAGCACTGCATTACATTTGTTTTTGATGATATAGTTAGAATAATAATACATTTAATATGTAAACGAAAATTAACCTAATTCCCAATTCATGAACACAGCACGAACCCTAATTGTTGTTTCACAAAATTGAATACGAATACACTATTAAATGTCAAAATTGATATGGGGCTTTGGTTCCGTGGATAATAACGAGTAGCATGGGCACAAAAATTGACCTTGTTAGGCTGGAACGACGTGGAGGAATGATTATCGGAGGTTGTTAAAATTCGGCAAGAAACTAGTAAGCGTAACTGGACCGAATTTGATGTAATTGTATGTGTCTGTGCTCTAAAAGGGTTCAGAGGAGACTCTAGGTCGGAAATTATGCTAGATCATTAGGGACTCGATTATGAATTGTTTGGATTGCAATAACGGTTACGCCGGATTTTATATTCTGATATTAGGTTCTTCGTGCAGTTAACTCGAATGTGTTGGCATGTTTGGTCTTATTCGTAACAGTTTGTAGGTTGCCGGAAAACAATATGTAACGACCGGAATACACAGGTAGTCGCCAAAGATTTAGACCAGGAAAACGGCCGGACAAGCAGCATGTTAGGGTTTCTTTCTTTAAAAAAAATCATTTCAACCCTTAAACTTTCATATTGTTTGGATAACACCTTATTTTATAAAGAGTATTGCACTAAGGCCCCTAAACTTTTGATGTTTGAACAGTAATAACTAGAACTTGATTTGTTTAATATGAAGGTTTTGATATGTGTATATAAATATATATATATATATAAGGGATTTTTCAAATAAAAACCACTTTTAACGCGAAAACTAACTAAAAAAGCCTAAAAAACACAACAAAAAAAAATTCTTTACAATTTTTTACTAAAAGTCGCTAGTTTTTGTATATAAAAAAAAAATTTCAAAAAAAAAAAAAAATTTGTAGTGCACATGTGTAATAATACACATGTGTACTATTACACATGTGCACTATGTTTTTTTTTTGAAAAAAAGTTTTTTTATATACATAAAATAGCGAAAATTGGTAAAAAAAAAAGTTGGTATGTTTTTTAGGCTTTTTTAGTTAGTTTCGAGTTTTCGCGTTAACTAGTAGTTTTCGTTTGAACCTTCCCCTATATATATATATATATATATATAGGGGTGGGATTTAGGGAAAACGTATAAAAGTGTGAAAACGGTGAGAACGATTTTGTTGTTGACATGTCGCGTTGGTTCTAACTTACACTAAGGGTAATATTGTCAAAAAACTCATGCACATGCCACTTACATGTCAAAGACCATGCATATGCCACTCACATGCATATTCCACCATCTTTTTAAACTCTCGTAACTTTTTAATACGTGATTATTTAAAAAAAATACACCATAAAGTCGAGTGTTTTATTATCTTTCTAACGACTATACTATTGCTATACTTTTGAAATTAAAAAAATAACATGAACTGGGTGTTCAAATAAAAACGCCATAAAAACACCCAGTTCAGAAAACGCCATGAAAAATACCTAGTTGAAAACGCTATAAAACACCCAGTTCAGAAACACACTATAAAAACTCAATTGAAAATGCCATAAAAACAGCCAGTTCAGAAAAATGCTATGAAAATACCAAGTTGAAAATGCCATAAAACACCCAGTTCAGAAAAAAACCATGCAAAACTCGGTTGAAAACACCATAAAAACACTTAGTTCAGAAAACACCATAAAAAACGGGTTGAAAAACGTCATAAAAACACCCACATCCGAAAAACACCATAAAAACCCAGTTGAAAATGCCGTAAAAAACAAAGTTTAAAACGCTATAAAAAACCCACTTCATTTTTTTCGAAAAATATATCAATAGTATATTCGTTGGAAAGATATAAAAACGATGAATTTTATGGTATGATTTTTTTGAAAAAATAATCGCCTATAAAAAGTTATTGGCGTTTAAAATCGGGGAAATGGCATGTGATTAGCAAATGCACCCGTGTTTGGATCTTCCTATTTTACCTCTCCTGGTAGTTCCAAGGCCCCTAGTATTTACAAAAATATCACCGCATCAATCGCAGCCACAAACCACTAAGATCTTGTGGCTGAGAATCGTTCTCACCATTTTCACACTTTGAGGCGTTTTCTCCTGATCACGTTTCTCTCTCTCTCTATATATATATGTGTGTGTGTTATATAAATATTTTAAATCACAATCGTAATAAATATAACCTATGATTTAATTTTTATATATATACTAAAAAATAGATGTCACAGTCTCCCATACTTTAGAAAAAAAAATATCGGGTACGAAAAGGGTTCGGGTCACGAATACGGATAACTCATAGATGTCACAGTCTCCTGTACTTTAGAAATTTATTTCCCAAAAATTTAATCATAGAAGACAGTGAGAATAAAGTTGTGAATACCTAGAAAGAACCAAAATGTAATCAATCATACTTTATGTGTGCAAATGATCTTGTGTAGGAAGGAGGCTTGTTTCAAAAGAGTAAGTGACAACCGCTCGAAAAAGAAACGGTGTGTGTCCTAAGGTTGATGTGGATATTTGTGATATGAATGGATTATTGGATTCCTAAGGATGAAACATCATTTGGAAATTTTGAACTATAACAATTCGTTTAAAATTTTTCCCTAGGAATGAGATTTAGCGTGCTCACTAGATATAAGATTATACTAACATTGGTCAAGGTCAAGAACTTTAAGTGTCTCGTATCACACTACATTTGCAATATAATAGGAACACTTATATATAGGATGTACAAGCGACGTATCCACCATGTTCGTATCATATCACATCTGTCTCGTTATCTTGAATCACTATTGGTGTCACACCCCAACCGATGGCGGAAACATCGGGGCGCGACACTAAGCGTTCAGATTGCTCATGAGTTTCCATAACACTAAATATTTCAATAAAGATTAAATAGATTAAACATCGTCTTACAACATCCACAACCATCACAAGTATCAAAAAATTGTTTCAAGGTTTCTAAGATTAACTAAGGTGAGTTTCTAGCAGCAATCCTAGCATGTTTCTTAAGAATCAGCATCCTATCAGCCTGCAACATGTATTAAAATAAAGTCAGTACAAAAACGTACTGGCGAGTATACAAGTTTGAGTATATAGCATAATAGATTAAAAAGACTCATATCCATCATGTAAACGATAAAAATAGTTTCAGCCATGCTAGTGTTCCTAGTCCAAGTGATAGCCCAAGTGTCCCGATGCTTTAACCATTTTCCCAAGAATCAAGGAAAGCAAATAGAATCCTCCTAACAATACCCTCGAGAATAATACGGAGGTGCGTCTTCCTATAGCGCTACTATTGTTAAGGCGGAACTACACAAAAGGATTAAACATTCACATAGCATAAATAATCAAGAATCAAGAATCACAAAGTATCAAGTTTCACATTCACAGAGGATAGAGTTTAGATTCAAAAGTTTCAAGTTTCAAGTTTCATAGAATACATGTTGCATCCCAAAAGTTTAAAACGAAAAGGGATCGAGTATACTCACAGTGATTGCTTAACAGTAAAACTGTTATTGGATCAAAGGGAGCTCTTAGGATTAGCCTGATTAGAGTACAATAGATAAGCGTCGGACAGAATAACGAGAATTGTGCAAAGTGTCGGATCAGTCACCTGATCGGATGGCCATCCGGACTGATGGTCATCCGGTCGGATGACTTATGTGATTCAGACGGATCGCCATTCGATCCAAAGTTTGAGTATTTCCCAAAATGATTTAACTTTTATACCAAGTATTTATACCAAGTCATTCGATCGGATGGCCGTTCGGTCGAATGACCCTTCGTGTGCAAGTTTCAAAGTTCAAATTTCCGATTCAAAATAGTTCGAGGGTTGAAGGTTGTAAGGCACGTGTCGTTCGATCGGATGGCCGTTCGATCGGACGGCAGTCCGATCGGATCGCCATTCGACTGAAACAACCTTGTTCTTTTTGCAACCTTGTAAAGTTTCTAAGTTTTGAGTTTAACAGTGATGACGTGGTGCGTACTGAGACAACGAAAAGCGTATCAAGGCTCAGCCTGTCTGATCGGATGGGAATCACTCTGTATGTTCAGGTGTCTATTCTTGACGGTGTTCATGTCTGAATCCGTAATCCGGTCATCTTCTCCGGCGATAATCCATTTCCAAGCCGACTTCAGACTAATCATCAAGTCTACAGTCCGTTTGGGTCTGGATTCCACCGTTTTAAGTAAAGAGTTTAGGAAAGTTTGAAGATAAACATGAAATTAACTGAAAAAACTTAATTTAGCAAAGATTTGATGCAAAACACATGAAATTCCTTAGATCTATGCTGAATCTTGATAGGAATGACATCACACAACTGTTCGTACAAACCGCCATGATGATGTCATCCTCAAGAGCTCAAATCTTAGAGATTTCACGGTGAAAAGTGTGATTTCAAAGAAGAATCATGTAGAGAATAGTGCGTAGATTGAAGTTGTACAAGATTTAGGTTGAAAACTTACAAGAATCGGCCTAGAATCGAAGAAAAAGTGCTCAAGAATGAGAGTGCGTGCGTCTGGGTCGGAGGGCTCTGTCACATCAGTGAGAAATGATGTGACAGGTCCTATTTATAGTGACAGAGGAGAGTTAAGGCGGTGTGGCAAACGGATCCGATGGCTGTTCGATCGAATGGCCCTCCAATCGGATGGTCATTCGATAGGATGGTCATCCGATCGGATGGTCATCCTATCGGATTGCCATTCGGATGGTCATCCGATCGGATTGCCATTCGGACAGTCCAATCCTTTGCCACTTTCCCGTCTTTGATTCGTTTTGCGAGTTAGATTAAGCATTGTGTATTGTTGTGTACTAACATTAAATAGCAATATCATATCATTAACACAAAAGTTTCCAAGTTTACACAAGTGTCAAGTCTCCAGTCTCTCGTTCAACCAAGTCTCAAGTTTCATGAGTCTCAAGAGTCATGCACCAAGTATCAAGTAACAAGAATCAAGCCTCAAGAATCAAGTATCAACAATCAAGTCTCAAGAATCAAGTATCAAGAATCAAGTATCAAGAATCTAGAATCAAGCATCATAGCATTAAGTATCAAGAATCAAGTCTCAAGAATCAAGTATCAAGAATCAAGTATTTAGAGTCAAGTATCGTAGAATTAAGATCCACAAGTGCCAAAAGTGTCAAGAGTCACATAGTATAAGGACTAAAACTGACAATATCTAAAAGTTCAGGGATGCAGGCGTTACAGTCTCCCCTCCTTTAGGAGATTTCGTCCCCGAAATCTATGAGGAAGACTGCTCGAAAAGATGCGGATACTTGGTTTTCATCTCACTTTCGAGTTCCCTAGTGAATTCAGCACCACGCTTTCCTTCCCATCGAACCTTGAAGATGGAAATTTTGTTGTGCCTCAATCGCTTGACGCCTCGATCCATGGTTTCGACCGGTTTCTCCACAAAGTGTAAAGTCTCATTTACTTGCAAATCTTCGAGGGGAACCTGCAGTTCCTCGTCGGCTAGGCATTTACATAGGTTAGAGACGTGGAACACTGGATGTACGTTGTTTAGTTCTTGTGGCAGGTTGAGTCTGTACGCCACCTTGCCAATCCTTTCGAGTATCGTGAAAGGACCCACATAGCGAGGAGCGGTCTTTCCCTTCTTACCAAAACGAACTACTCCCTTCCAGGGAGATACCTTGAAAAGAACCCAATCACCAACATCAAATTCCAGAGGCTTGCGCCTTTTATCTGCATAGCTCTTTTGTCTGCTCCTAGCCTTGATCAAGTTATCACGGATCTGGAGAATCTTATCCGTTGCCTCTTGAATGATTTCAGGGCCAGTAAGTTGTTTGTCACCAATCTCATGCCAACTGAGAGGAGATCGGCACTTGCGACCATACAAGGCTTCGAAAGGAGCCATCTGAATACTGGAATGATAGCTGTTGTTGTACGAGAACTCAATCAATGGTAAATGTTGTGACAACTGTCAAAATTTCAGGTATCCGTACAACTATGAAACCATGATTAGTGCTTAATGACTGTGCTGAATTATAATTAATGACTTAAAATGCTTTCTGATTCTTGCCATATACATACATGTGCATCATACATTGCTTAATGTCATACCATTATTGCATGAAAGCTTTATTGACTCGAATGATGCACGAAACATAGTTAGCACAGTTATCAGATAAATTAGGAATATGCTGAAGGAATTCAGAACGTAGACAGACAGTGTGTTGAGACACAGAATGGGCCAGAAACCAAGTCTTACATTAGTATAGTGTGTAGGAAAGTAAGGATCACAAAACTGCCTTCTCAGAGATAGTTTAAGTGCCGGAAAGTGCCTAAAACTCACAAAAGGTGCTGAATTCAGCAAAATTCAGCAATAATCAGCATTTTAACAATCTAATTTTATGCAGAAATATGGTTAAATGGTCCCGAATGCTTTCCTAAGTGTCGGGAATCAAAAGTGTCACAAAAAGGTACATAAAGCACACTAAACTGCAAAGTTTAGCACTTTAACGAACCAGTAACCGACCAAACAACCGGACACTACCCGAAACACCAAATTTACACTAGAAGCACTGTTTTAACATTTCCAAGCTAGTTATGATCCCCGAACATCATAACACCTCCTAAATATCTAGTAACTAATATAACTAACTAATACTTACATTTTAACCTTAATGTAACTAGTTTAGTTTTAACCTATGTCTAGACCCCCCCCCCCCCACCTATTTACGGCCAACATGGCCCCCACACAAAGATTTTATTTGATTTAAATATTGGATCATGTTCCCTAGTGTTGAGCACATTATACATAAGTTAAAGTATTAGAATGGTTATAAGTATATCCCTTATGTTCTAACCTTCATACTTACACACATCAAAACACACACAAGTTCTTGTTCTCCCCTTGGTGCTCTCGGCCGAACCACAACACACACACACTCACCATATTCAATCCTCCTACATACATTAGAAACATATACAAAGGTGTTAGAAGTCACATAAAGGAGTTAGGAGCTTACGGAAGTTCAAGAACCTCTCTTATTTGCTTTTATCCACTTGTTTTCTTCACTTGATCATCCCTAGCCTTGTGCTAGTGGTAAGAACCTTGATCTTGCTATTTTACTTCCATTTTAAGTGGTTAAAAGAAGAATCATAATCATAATATTGAAGAACACTAAGAAACACAAGAAGTAAACTTAAACATAAGCTTAAAATATGAAGAAATCTTGATGAATATGAGTTGTTATGCTTGATGATTGTTGATTGTTTGTGAAAATGATGTTGATCATCATATGATCTTGTTAGATCATGATTAAAAACATAATCTATCAAGATTAGAGGATGAACTTGATGAAAGTTAATGGATCATCCACACATAAAGCATGAACTTGAAAGAACAAAATGTTTTCTTGAAAAATAATGATCAAAGTGAGTAGTAACACTTGTAGATCTAAAGATTTATGGATGATTTCTAAAGAAACCAAGTTAAAAATATAAGTTTTTTTTTTCTAAATTTTGGTTCTTACATAAACAAACCTTATTTTTGGTGGATAAACAAGTGTAGAAACACTTGTGTAACAATAAAATTTCATAAAGAAACATTTTTAGAAATGATGATCACAAGTTGTAAAGATACATATTCTTTAAAAATGAAGTTTTTAAAGAACTAATCACACTTTAAAGGATAACAAGGCTTACTAAGAACACTAGTAAGTTCCTATAAATTTTTACAAAGATTCAAGTTCATGAAGTAGTAGTTATTACTTGTTTTTGGCAAAGTTGGTAAGTAAAGGTTGTTTATTATTGATTGTGGATTGATTGTGTTGATTTTTACAAAAGAAAATGATATGATTGAAAGCATAGAAACCTCAATTTTTAGGGGAAACTATGGCAATTTTTTCTAAAAATCTAAACACTTAGAAAAATATTTATTAACATACACTTACAAGTATATATTCTAAACCAAGGAGTTTTACATGAACTTTGCCATAAATTTTGTTACAAAAATTATAATTATTGGAGGTTGGTTTTTATAAATAAAAGTGACTAAATATGTATTTAGGAAGTATATATTTAGATGACACCATGTGTGTGATTATTTGTATATTTTGTGTATTAGTTATATTATTTTAGGACTTGAAATAATATAACACATCAAAATACCAAGAATTGCCATCCAAAATATTACCAAAATTCCAAGGAATAAATATACACATTTCACGCAAAATATTGGTGAAACTAAACTATGAAATAAGACTTACAAAGTATTCCGGAAATTTATTCAAAAAGTATATTTTGGTAGATAATATTTTGGACACCAAGGAAACGAAAATATAATTTTTACAATTACTACAAGAATATATCATATTTTCGACAAGGGAAAAATATATTATTTTTGGCAAGTATGAATATATATTTTTCTTGAATTTTTTAGAAGATATATTATTTTTAAGAAATATATATTTTCTTACACAAACATGAAATACAATATTTTTGGAGTGAAAGATATATTTTCTCAAATAAATATGAAATATATCATTTTTGGAGAAAAATGAGTTTATATATAGATTTTCCAAGTTAGACATGAAAATATATTATTTTTGAAACTTATGAGAAAATACAAATATTTCGGCCAAAGGAAAATTATAAATAATATTTATTATAATATATATTTTGGAAATATATATTGGTGGACTTTTATTAAAGATAATATTCCAGAAAAATTAATACGAAATTAAGTATAAGAATACTTAATGCATACAATAAAAATACGCATTCTCGTACGTATAAATACACACCGGAATACGACCCTAATACATGGCAAAAATATACAAGTATAAGATACCCCCATCATTGGGAAGGAAATACAAGTATAAATACTTGGGAAGTATTAAGTTAAAATATATTGTTTTAACGATTATTCCAAAATCTAATAAATATAATTTAAGTTAAAATATTAATTATTTTAACAAATAATTATATAACTTGGATTGATATCTAAGACACAAAGAAACGTAACTCAAAAACATTAACACTAAGTCAAGGCACGGCCCGTTCGTCTAATAGACATTAGTACGCTGTAGGTAGTCGTGTTTTATCTGAAGAAGCTTGAGTTACGGTGATTGAAGACGCAAGACTGTGAGTTCATGACCCCCTTTTCTCCAACTGTTTTCGGTTTTATAACTTCGGGGGTGAAGTACATGTTACAACTATTTACAAACATTTTGATTTGGTATGGTTAGCTAAGGAAGGGTACTACTTGATCATGTGAGTGGTGGGTATAACACTTAAGGCCATTAATCCTCGTCGTAGGACCGAGGGACATGAGTGATAGATCTATTTAGGTGTAGCGAGCCCACACCCATGTGGACCAGGGTGGCCCATGAGGTGACTATGTCTTATTCCGGGAGACAAATTTGCTAGGTTTGAGTATTCCTGCATCACTTCACACATATCAATGGCCTTGCAAACCATTGGTGATCTGTTTTCCTTGTTGCTCTCATACCAGGGTTTTACAAACTTACATACATACTTTCAATGATTACAAAGGTTATTAATACACACAAACAAACACATGAACTCGCTCAACTTTTGTTGATGTTTTTCAAACTACATGTATTTCAGGGAATTAGATGTGGATCTGGCGGGCGTTCGGAAGTTCCAAAGTGTGGTTTAAGAATAAAAGATGTCATCCATGGTCTTAGGGTTTGGTCAGTGTGTCTTATCCTGGATGAGACACGTCTTCCAAAACCTGGTTTTATTTAATATCTTTTGTCGAGTCTTTGTGAACTCTTAAAGAAGTTGCATGTTTAGTACTCGAATTTGAATTCTACGTTTTAAAACAATGTTATTATTATGTTTTTAAAACTTATTTAATGGATGAACGTCTTCGGTTTTATCATATAGTTGTGGTTATGATTGAATGCAATGGTATTAAGAAAGTCACACCAAATCACGCTTCCGCAAAAAGTCAGGGTGTGACAGCTTGGTATCAGAGCTTCGATTGTAGTGAACTAGGATTCTTTCTCGAGTCTAGACTACAATCATTAGGGCTCTCACGAAAATATTTTAACAACATGTTTTCATTGCATACACGAAACGCCCAGATCCAGGAAAACAAACATTTTTACAAACGAAAAGACACGAAACACATTTCAAGGTTTATGTTATGGTTTAGTCTGGGAGACTGGGTGGTTTAGTCTAAGAGACTGGGTAGTTTAGTCTGGGAGACTAGGTGGTTCAGTCTGGGAGACTGGGTGGGATAGTCTGGGAAACTAGGAAGGATACATGATTACATGATTACCTTGTCATTGATTACATGCTTAATAGTTGATATATATGCATATGTTGTGATTGTTTGTTACAGACACTATGTCATCATCCGAGAGTGGATTGTCCGATACTGATGACCCCATGGCTGTTGTTTCTGACGATAAGATTGACCCCGAGCCAGAGATCTTTACTTCTGATACCAAGAGTGACCCGGAGATGATGTCCGACGATGACGACGACTTTCAGCCCTTTGCACTGCGCGACTTCGGAGATGATTTACCGATTGCTGATGGTATCCCAGACAAGGATCCGTTTGTTATTCCCATTCCTGTCCATGATCACCTTATCATCGGTCACCCCGATGGTGAGCATGTCGTGGCACCAATCCTCGCTCCTATTCCCCTCATGGTCATTCCTCCTGAGGATTGGCCATTCGATGATCTTTTTGACAATGATTTTGATTTGTTTGTTGATGGTCCCCCTGATGATGCTCATGGTGATGGAGAGCTCGATGAGGACGTTGTTGATGTTCCACTTCTGGGGATTCCCGTTATTAAGATTTCTTCTAATTCTAGCTTACACTCTGTCTCAGATTCTTTTGCGTCTGTGACATCTTCTGCCTTACAGGCAGTTGGTTTGCGACGTTACGCCACTGATTCCGATGACGATACAGCCATGTCAGCTGCACCGTCTCCTCCACATGACTTTGAGCCTGGACTTGAGCCTAATTTTATTCCTGTTGATCAGCCGGTTAATGCACCCGCTGATCCCGAGCCGATACCTGCTCCTGAGCATTTACCAGATCATGACCTTATTCCTTTTGGCATACCTGACATTGCACCCCTCATAACTGATCCAGCCCATGCTCCCGTTGATCCTCCTGTTGCTGAGCCATTTATTCCTCCACCTGCACCTGCACCCGTTGATGTTGCTCATTTTCACCCAGTAGAGTCAGATGTACACCGTGTCGACCTGCCCATTGTTTTCTTGCAGGATATACCCACACCCCGTCCAGGGGAAGGCACTTCTAGCCATGTCACACCCCGACCACGTAAAACAACAAAACGTGGCGGAAATATCGGGGAGTGTTGTAAAAGAATCATTGTGTTATAACACATGGAAATTGAAGTATTGTTTTATTGAATAAAATAGTTACAATGTCTTGACAATCAAAGAAACATAACATAAATAACTAGTCTTGCATCTTTTATTGTCGCTAAGGCCTAAGTCCGCCTAAGTGTATCTTGATCAATCCTATGCTTCATTTCCTGAAACACATGTGAAAATAGGCACGTTAGCATAAAAATGCCGGCGAGTACATAGGTTTTGTGAAAATGAGATTCATGACTTAAGTTTAAGAAAAGGTTTAATAAAGTTTAGTCATGAACCCTGTTAATTGTTTTGTTTTGTAAATCATTTGAAAAACGACAAATAAATCAAATGATATATATGTATAAAAGAATAATACATGGTTAAGCGAATAACCATGTGAAATGAGTTTGTATAAATTAAGTTGTTTGTAAAACAATGTATTGTGAAAAATATGTTATTTGTATAAAATGTTATATGTCCAAATTGAAATGATTCAAATAACGCCACGATATGTAATACCATACAATCACTTATATATAGGAAGTACCAGCGGCGTATCCACCATGCTTGTATCATATTACACACGCCTCGTTACTTAAATCACTTACCCAAATCAAACCAACAATGTAAGATGTCTATGTTTAAACCAATTGCCAAATGTATTGAATAATATGTCATAGTGTTTATGTCAAGATGTAAATTATGTAATGTATAACAAATGTAAAAATGTTTATGTGTCAAATGTAAATCATGTAATGTGTAACCAAAATGATATGTATGGCTAGTGAAATGCATCGACTAAACCATAGGTGAAACGCACAAAACAAAGTATTGAAGTAAAACTTGGTTTAAATCAAAGTTATGTTTTGTGGAAATGCATGATCAAATGTAAATCATGTCAAAATGTTTATGTCAAAATGTCTATGTCAAATGTCTTTGTGTAAACCTTGTCAAAATGTCATGTATGGCAAGTGGAATACATATATGTATAAATATATCCTTTAAGCCATAGGTAAAAATGCACGAAACAATATATTGAAGTAAAACATGGTTTAAATCAAAGTTATGTTTTGTGGAAATGCATGATCAAATGTAAATCATGTCAAAATGTTTATGTCAAAATGTCTATGTCAAATGTCTTTGTGTAAACCTTGTCAAAATGTCATGTATGGCAAGTGGAATATATATATGTATAAATATATCCTTTAAGCCATAGGTAAAAATGCACAAAACAATATATTGAAGTAAAACATGGTTTAAATAAATGTCATGTCTTGTGGAAATGCATGCTATACTGAATATGAACATTTATGCGGTGTTGTGAAAATGCATACATCCAAGCCTTGATACTGTGGCGATAAACCCTTAAACGACTTAAAGGATTATCTGTGCTTATGTATATCGAATTCGGTCATTCCTTCCAATCCACACCTACCCAGGATTTCAGGAACGGGAGTTGTCAATTCCTATGGTACCACTACCTACTAACGAACGGCGTAGCTAATGTTAATGAATGTATTGTCCCATTTCAACAAACCAAATGTCATACCAAAATGTAAGCATGTGATGAAATGAAAATGTACTAAGTATGCAACAAATGAACATACATAGCATGTGATGTGATGTAATGTAAAACAATGTACTAAGTATGCAACAAATGAACATACATAGCATGTGATGTGATGTAATGTAAAACAATGTACTAAGTAGGCACACAATGGGCATACATAGCATAAAATGTAATGTAAAACGATGTACTAAGTAGGCACACAATGGGCATACATAGCATAAAATACAATGAAATCATGCACTATAAGTGTACTAATGAACATAACAAGCATATGATATGAAAACATGGAAAGCATGAAAGTAACAAGTAGGCACATGTGTTCCACCCCAAAACAGTTTGGAAAATAGTAAAAAGAGGGGTCTATGTACTCACTTGAGATTGCTCAGAAGTCCTAAGATAACCACAAAGCAATGCTAGAGATCATGGAATCAAACGGCACCTAGTATAGGTAACTATGTTAATAAACCGGACCTAAATCGGAAGATCGGGTAGCATGAGGGTTCGTAAACCAAACGAGTATGGAGACTCGTGTAATATGGTTTAACAAAGCCTACATACTAAATGAAACCTAACATAAGTGCTTACGACCCATTACGACCCGTTTAGGTAGCTTATGCTACTTTAACGCGTCGTTCGCGTGAAACGCGTTCGGACCGCTTAACTAGTCCTACGACAAGTAACATATGCCTTAACATGTCTAATATTGTTGTCAAATCAGTTTAGATGTCAAAATTTACGTTACATATGCTTAAAATGAATTTTGGCATCAAAGGGGTATTTTGGTAATTTACCTAAGGCATATAAGCTACCTATCATACAACTACTTAAATGTCGTGACCATAAGGTATAACCTCGGAAGGTTATTCCCTACCTACTATGGTCACCTAATGAATTTGGTCGGATCCTAGTGATCGACCAAATGGGTCGGGTTCGAAGGTATAAGCGATTTATTAGATCGCTTACCCGTACGACCCTAGACAACGTGGTAATCAGTAGGCATAGTCCCAAGGGACTATAACCATCGTGATTACAATCACGTTGCGAAGTTCAAACAAACTTCGCATTGACCATAAACTGGTCAACGCAGAAAGTCAAAAAAAGTTTGACTTTCGGACTCGAAAAGCAATAAAAGAACGAAGGAATACTTACAAAGGGTCCCCGAAAGCTAATCTTAATCCAAATAACTCAGGTATGAAACAATGGTTCCAACTTAGAGTCTTTTGGATCAGATTTGTGGGTTTTCAAATGAAAGGGTGAAGGGTATATATAGTTTTCGGGTAACCGTTGAGATCGTTTCTTGGAAAAGAGGGCACGATCAAGGCCGTACACTTGTGGGAATGTTGTGGTACCTCATTTGGCCATCCACCATAAGGAATCAACACTTGGCATTGAGATTAGGAGTGCTAAACAGCTACAAACAGGCTGTAAAACATTGAATCTGGTCTGGGGAGTCTGACGCGGGCCGCGTAAAGTTTAAGCTTGGGTTTACGCCCCAGGCCTAAGAACTTTGACAGATTTACATTTTTAGCCCCTGCATGCCCAAAACTTGGTTTTCGATGCATTTTTGACACGTATAAGCCCCGTTAACCCCATTTCAAGGCTCTAAAATGAAGTTAAAGTATTGGAAACTCAAAACATGCTAAAAAATATCTCGGATGTCGGTTCGTTTGGCCGTACGATCGCGATGTTCGCTTAATTACGACGGAATGCGCGTAAGCGCGAAAAACGATCCAAATGGCGTGACGAATGGATTTTTCTTATGCCAAACACTAAAATAAAATGTTTTAGTGCTTACATAAATTTTTGGATGTCCGGATGTATTCAGAACGTAAGTTATGCGCGAAAATGCAAACTTGTGCACTTTTCGACGCTTTTAGTCCCTGAATGACCCAAAAGTTTATTTTAGCACACCGAACCCCTCAAAGCCTATTTCTAAGCTATGTAAAGGATATTTATGGTATGTTTAACTTATGGTCATGTTTCGGAATGTCTGTTACAGTTCAAATTGGCATACTTTCGCAGTTTGTCAAATTTAGTCCCTGTAGCCGAATTAACTTGTTTTTGCCATACCAAAGCCTTAAAAACTTATTTCTAAGTTATGTAAAGGTTATTTAAGGTATGTTAAGTATATGTTGATGTTCCGGAGTATTTGTTGCATTAAACTGGTTATATTTACGCATCAGTGCGCGTATAACCTTCCAGAAAGCGATTTAGGGTCTGAAATCGAACAAGAATTGATATGTGCAAATGATACACACATTTGTACAAATCCCAAGTATGAAATACAATATTTCATTTACTTGGTATTTGTTTGATGGTCGCAGTGACCCAGGTGTCACAGTCTCCCCTACTTTAGGAAATTTCGTCCTGAAATTTTATTTAGAGGAAGCTTGTGAGAGTTTGAAAACATGAAGTTGAAAAGATCGAACAACATTGGTTAGGGTTATGAACTCCTAGTAACCTTAATAACATTATGCTTGCAATGTAAGAGGGATACTTATATACAAGTATATGAAGCGTCATTGGTGCGTCCACCGTACCTCCATTACATCGTTCTCATTTTGTTATTGTTGTCACTATCGGTTCTTACACATGATAAATCTTGCTGGGTTTCTGTGCACTAAATTTCATAATTATGTACGCGTCCATAATTAGACAATTCCTTGCACAGTTCACACAGTCTATTTTATAATGTGTAGGGTAAAACTAAATGAACAATCCTGTGATGAGTGTGACTAGACCACCATAGAGTCCTTTTTATTAAATCAATAAATAATCTAAATAGACTATCAAGGAGTCTGTTCAACTACATCACTAGATGTCGTTCTTTAACCAGATTGTGAATCAATCTTTTTGACTAGACCACTAAAAGGGTCTCTTATGAATCATGGAGTAGTACTATATAATCCAAGGGTCTTAACTATTACATAGAAGCCCATTAAGGATTTAAGGTAGTACCGTTTTGAATATCCTACTACGAATCCCTCATATGAAGATATGAAAGATTCTACGAGCATTTGGATAACGAATAACCAGAGTATAAAACACAAAATGCATAAAAGAAAACACAAGATGCATAAACACATAGTCATATAACCACAAAGATTGTTTGTTAATTTGTCTTGTTAATTGCGTACATGCATTTAAAGCACACTAGGAATCCAATACGTGGATTTCATTTGGTACTTTAAACATTATCAAGAATCTAACTATAAAGATAGAAAGATTTTTAAAGAGAAAATTCGATTTCGATTATAAAGAACCGAAATGTTCGAATTAAGGTACATAAGGAATCCAATTAAGGACTCTGATTTGAATGATAATCATCCACAAGGGTCTAAATGTGAAGATAAAAAGATCCCATATGGATTTTAGAAGTTGAAGGTGTTTTGAAACCTTGCACTTGATGTGCTTAGGTCAAAACATGAAGTAAAGTGCTTATGGAGTTGAGATGCCAGATATGCCAAGGCGACATATGAAGAAGAATTTGAAGGTTAAGTAAATGTATGAGGAAAATATATTTGGAAAAACTATGCATGGGGTTCTAAAAATGTTTTTGGAACCTTATATATAATACTTTTGAAATCATAAAGTAGGTTATTAGATAATTATATTTATAAAAATGTTTTAAAATCATGCGAGATGAATTTTTGAAATTATGTATAAGGTTTTTGGAAAACATAAATGATGCTTTTGAAATCATGCACTTGATAAGAAAATATATTGTATGAATATTGTTTTCAGGATATTTGAGACATTTTGAAATCATGAAGGTTGTTTTGAAAACTTTATGTTATGCATGTTGAAAAATCAGAACGTAATGGGTATGAGATTTGAAAATATCCTTAGTTATATAACCAAGGATTCAAAGGCACAGATGTGCAAAAAGCACGATTACTCATAATTTCACTTTATTTCATGTACTTTGTTTCTTAGAATGAAACGAGTACTTAGAGTTTTCGAGGAAATTATGAGCGATCACTTGAAAAGAGAGAGAATCACAAGAGTAGTTTGTAAAGAACATAGTTTCTTGATGTAGGTAATATAGGGGAATGCCATACACACATGTAACTATACTTGTATATCAGAATTGTGAACAACAACTTTTATTTATAAACAAACAGATTGTTTCACATTACAAGGATAACAAAAGAACAAAATCATAAGACAGCAACATCCTTTGTTCAGCCAAATGCTCATCCAAGGGTTGGATTTGCACTGACAATCTTCGGACAGTTGTTCCTGAAATGGCTCGTCTCGCCACAGTTGTAGCAAGTACCAGACGGAAAACGAGCTTGAGTAGGGTTGACTTGGAGTTGGGTAGCAGCAAGGTTTATAGTAGCTTTGTTTTGGACAGCAAAGTGGCATGTGTTAATCAAATGTCCCCGCCGTCCACAGTAGGTACATTTGAAGCAGGGTATGAGGTTTGAATGATGACGGTTACATCGCTTGCACCTAGGAGCAGTTCCTAAGTACGGCTTCCTAGCAGGGGGTTAAGCTGGTTGGTTGGGGACGGCTTGACCATTGTGAGCGACCACGGCGAAGTTTTGAGAAGCCTTTCGCTTCTTTGACTTCTTAGGCGATCATTCATCCATGGTCTTTGATTCCTCGATTGGTTTCTTGGTTGGTGGTGCTGTCACCTGACTAGGTCCTGCCTGTCTTGGTGACTCTTGGGTGGCTTCATCCTGGAGACGATACATGGCAGTAGCTAATTCAACAGTCTTTAGGACTACTTCGCCTATTCGCTGAGCGAATTTGGCAGTCTGCTCGGATATCTGGGCGTCATCGTGATGAAGAGACATTCTAGAAGAAAATGAAAGACATAGGAAGAAACAAGTGAAACGTCATCGGATAAACAAAACAGAATGGCAATGCATAATAATTTGCGATCATTTGTTTGCTACCTAAGGCAAACAAATGAGACGGTGACAAGTCAAAGTAAGCGGATCATATTAATGTATCACTGAAGACATGCTCGCCTATAAGTGAACACTCACCCCAAGAGTTCCCAGGTAAGAGTGACTGGTCCGATACTGTGGATTTGTACGAACACTCTAGCCTTCGACAGAAAACTCAGGGTACAGGCATTCACTCTTCCAGTTTGCACGTGTTCACATTATATGACCCAAACTTTGACGAGATCTTGAAAATTCAAAGGGGTTCAAAACCTAGTAATCAATCATCCTACAACAGATGATTGGTTTTCAAAGCGGGTTTGAAATTTATGTTCTTGGTGTGGTCGTCGCCTAAGGATAGGTGACGGTATTGTTTTATAACTAAACGCAAGTAAACTTGCATTAGGGTCCTAGGAAGGTTATAGACTAGGTCAAAGCATTACTAATAACCTAATTCCCTATAACCATGAGATATGATACCAACTTTTCTGTCACACCCCAACCACGTAAAACAACAAAACGTGGCGGAAATATCGGGGAGTGTTGTAACAGAATCATTGTTTCATAACACATGGAAATTGAAGTATTGTTTTATTGAATAAAATAGTTACAATGTCTTGACAATCAAAGAAACATAACATAAATAACTAGTCTTGCATCTTTTATTGTCGCTAAGGCCTAAGTCCGCCTAAGTGTATCTTGATCAATCCTATGCTTCATTTCCTGAAACACATGTGAAAATAGGTACGTCAGCATAAAAATGCCGGCGAGTACATAGGTTTTGTGAAAATGAGATTCATGACTTAAGTTTAAGAAAAGGTTTAATAAAGTTTAGTCATGAACCTTGTTAATTGTTTTGTTTTGTTTTGTAAATCATTTGAAAAACGATAAATAAATCAAATGATATATATGTATAAAAGAATAATACATGGTTAAGCGAATAACCATGTGAAATGAGTTTGTATAAATTAAGTTGTTTGTAAAACAATGTATTGTGAAAAATATGTTATTTGTATAAAATGTTATATGTCCAAATTGAAATGATTCAAATAACGCCACGATATGTAATACCATACAATCACTTATATATAGGAAGTACCAGCGGCGTATCCACCATGCTTGTATCATATTACACACGCCTCGTTACTTAAATCACTTACCCAAATCAAACCAACAATGTAAGATGTCTATGTTTAAACCAATTGCCAAATGTATTGAATAATATGTCATAGTGTTTATGTCAAGATGTAAATTATGTAATGTATAACAAATGTAAAAATGTTTATGTGTCAAATGTAAATCATGTAATGTGTAACCAAAATGATATGTATGGCTAGTGAAATGCATCGACTAAACCATAGGTGAAACGCACAAAACAAAGTATTGAAGTAAAACTTGGTTTAAATCAAAGTTATGTTTTGTGGAAATGCATGATCAAATGTAAATCATGTCAAAATGTTTATATCAAAATGTCTATGTCAAATGTCTTTGTGTAAACCTTGTCAAAATGTCATGTATGGCAAGTGGAATACATATATGTATAAATATATCCTTTAAGCCATAGGTAAAAATGCACGAAACAATATATTGAAGTAAAACATGGTTTAAATCAAAGTTATGTTTTGTGGAAATGCATGATCAAATGTAAATCATGTCAAAATGTTTATGTCAAAATGTCTATGTCAAATGTCTTTGTGTAAACCTTGTCAAAATGTCATGTATGGCAAGTGGAATATATATATGTATAAATATATCCTTTAAGCCATAGGTAAAAATGCACAAAACAATATATTGAAGTAAAACATGGTTTAAATCAATGTTATGTCTTGTGGAAATGCATGCTATACTGAATATGAACATTTATGCGGTGTTGTGAAAATGCATACATCCAAGCCTTGAGACTGTGGCGATAAACCCTTAAACGACTTAAAGGATTATCTGTGCTTATGTATATCGAATTCGGTCATTCCTTCCAATCCACACCTACCCAGGATTTCAGGAACGGGAGTTGTCAATTCCTATGGTACCACTACCTACTAACGAACGGCGTAGCTAATGTTAATGAATGTATTGTCCCATTTCAACAAACCAAATGTCATACCAAAATGTAAGCATGTGATGAAATGAAAATGTACTAAGTATGCAACAAATGAACATACATAGCATGTGATGTGATGTAATGTAAAACAATGTACTAAGTATGCAACAAATGAACATACATAGCATGTGATGTGATGTAATGTAAAACAATGTACTAAGTAGGCACACAATGGGCATACATAGCATAAAATGTAATGTAAAACGATGTACTAAGTAGGCACACAATGGGCATACATAGCATAAAATACAATGAAATAATGTACTATAAGTGTACTAATGAACATAACAAGCATATGATACGAAAACATGGAAAGCATGAAAGTAACAAGTAGGCACATGTGTTCCACCCCAAAACTGTTTGGAAAACAGTAAAAAGAGGGGTCTATGTACTCACTTGAGATTGCTCAGAAGTCCTAAGATAACCACCAAGCAATGCTAGAGATCATGGAATCAAACGGCACCTAGTATAGGTAACTATGTTAATAAACCGGACCTAAATCGGAAGATCGGGTAGCATGAGGGTTCGTAAACCAAACGAGTATGGAGACTCGTGTAATATGGTTTAACAAAGCCTACATACTAAATGAAACCTAACATAAGTGCTTACGACCCATTACGACCCGTTTAGGTAGCTTATCCTACTTTAACGCGTCGTTCGCGTGAAACGCGTTCGGACCGCTTAACTAGTCCTACGACAAGTAACATATGCCTTAACATGTCTAATATTGTTGTCAAATCAGTTTAGATGTCAAAAGTTACGTTACATATGCTTAAAATGAATTTTGGCATCAAAGGGGTATTTTGGTAATTTACCTAAGGCATATAAGCTACCTATCATACAACTACTTAAATGTCGTGACCATAAGGTATAACCTCTGAAGGTTATTCCCTACCTACTATGGTCACCTAATGAATTTGGTCAGATCCTAGTGATCGACCAAATGGGTCGGGTTCGAAGGTATAAGCGATTTATTAGATCGCTTACCCGTACGACCCTAGACAACGTGGTAATCAGTAGGCATAGTCCCAAGGGACTATAACCATCGTGATTATAATCACGTTGCGAAGTTCAAACGAACTTCACATTGACCATAAACTGGTCAACGCAGAAAGTCAAACAAAGTTTGACTTTCGGACTTGAAAAGCAATAAAAGAACGAAGGAATGCTTACAAAGGTTCCCCGAAAGCTAATCTTAATCCAAATAACTCAGGTATGAAACAATGGTTCCAACTTAGAGTCTTTTGGATCAGATTTGTGGGTTTTCAAGTGAAAGGGTGAAGGGTATATATAGTTTTCGGGTAACCGTTGAGATCGTTTCTTGGAAAAGAGGGCACGATCAAGGCCATACACTTGTGGGAATGTTGTGGTACCTCATTTGGCCATCCACCATAAGGTATCAAAACTTGGCATTGAGATTAGGAGTGCTAAACAGCTGCAAACAGGCTGTAAAACATTGAATCTGGTCTGGGGATTCTGACGCGGGCCGCGTAAAGTTTAATCTTGGGTTTACGCCCCAGGCCTAAGAACTTTGACAGATTTACATTTTTAGCCCCTGCATGCCCAAAACTTGGTTTTCGATGCATTTTTTACACGTATAAGCCCCGTTAACCCCATTTCAAGGCTCTAAAATGAATTTAAAGTATTGGAAACTCAAAACATGCTCAAAAATATCTCGGATGTCGGTTCGTTTGGCCGTACGATCGCGATATTCGCTTAATTACGACGGAATGCGCGTAAGCGCGAAAAACGATCCAAATGGCGTGATGAATGGATTTTTCTTATGCCAAACACTAAAATAAAATGTTTTAGTTCTTACATAAATTTTTGGATGTCCGGATGTATTCAGAACGTAAGTTATGCGCGAAAATGCAAACTTGTGCACTTTTCGACGCTTTTAGTCCCTGAATGACCCAAAAGTTTATTTTAGCACACCGAACCCCTCAAAGCCTATTTCTAAGCTATGTAAAGGATATTTATGGTATGTTTAACTTATGGTCATGTTCCGGAATGTCTGTTACAGTTCAAATTGGCATACTTTCGTAGTTTGTCAAATTTAGTCCCTGTAGCCGAATTAACTTGTTTTTGCCATACCAAAGCCTTCAAAACTTATTTCTAAGTTATGTAAAGGTTATTTAAGGTATGTTAAGTATATTTTGATGTTCCGGAGTATTTGTTGCATTAAACTGGTTATATTTACGCATCAGTGCGCGTATAACCTTCCAGAAAGCGATTTAGGGTATGAAATCGAACAAGAATTGATATGTGCAAATGATACACACATTTGTACAAATCCCAAGTATGAAATACAATATTTCATTGGCTTGGTATTTGTTTGATGGTCGCAGTGACCCAGGTGTCACAAGCCAGCAGCCTGGCCATGACCCTCATGTTTCAGCAGCTTTTCCTCACATGCCGCAGTCTGCACCTTCTGCTCATTTTACTTCTTCACCACTTGATGAGCCACTTAGATGGTTCCCACCATACACCATGTCTATTTCTGACCCCTACCATCCCTCTCATTTTACTGGTTATACACGGGATGAGTTGCTTCTATCATTACAACTCTAGTATGAGATCATGAGCCATGGGATTTTAGAGCTTGAGATGATACCGCGTCCTTTGCCATGTCCATGTCAGCCTACATTTGTTCCTCGTTCATCACCGTCCCCATTTACGCATCCTCCTGCACCGCTTACTTCATTTCCTGAGTTTGATACTCGATTTCTTACTGTTGAGCAGCAGATCAGTTATCTGTTGCGTCACGTTTATGATCTTGAGGAGGAGCTTGCGCATGTGCGCAACTTGCTTTTTATTCCTCCACCACCATCAGCATAGCCGGTTTTTGGTTTTATGTAGGTAGCTTGTTTTTTATGAGAGCACCGCTATTGAGCCTAGCTAGTGAAGCCTTTTGAGGACCACCTTTTGACTGTATGCTTTTGTAGACTGATAGACTTGTTGGACAAGGGTAGTGTGACCCTGTGATCCTTTTTGACATGATACATTTGTAAAACATGTAACAATATGCGTGGTCGATGATTAATGAAAGCTCAATCGTAATGTTCTCATTAAATACGTTGTTAAATTACATGTTTGTAATCTGAGTGTGATGCTAGATGACATGCTTGCTATATGCTATTATATACGTACTATATAGTTATTATACGAATTAAGACCTGACCTATACAATCTTCTTTTAGAAGATGCCTCCTCGAAGGAACAATCAGTTGCCCACAACAGAGGCAGAACTGCATGAACGGATTTCACAAGCAATCGCACAACATGAGGCCTTACGCTCTGAACACAGCGGAGGTACCTCAGGAAATAACCCACCTCAAGGTAATGTTTAAGTCACTTAAGACACATTACGATACGTTTGGACATTCCATGTGTGTTTACTAATGCTTACTGTGAATGATGTTGCTTGTACAGGTTGTATTTACAAGCAGTTCCTTGACTGTAAATCTCTGAACTTTGACGGCACTAGAGGTGTTGTAGCTTTTGTAAGATGGGCTGAGAAGACTGATTCGGTGCTGTGAATGAGCAAGTGCGCGCCAGAGCACCAGGTCACCTACATTTCTGGACTATTCCAAGACGGAGCTCTATTGTGGTGGAACCTTCAGGTTCAGACCCTAGGTGAGGAAGCAGCATATGGTATGACTTGGGATGAGATGAAAGAACTGATGCACAAGAAGTACTGTTCAAGGGCAGCGATTCAGAAGTTGGAAACCGAGTTCTGGAATCTGAAGATGGATGGACCTAAGATCGCTGAGTACGTATAGAGATTCCACGATTTGTCTCGTGTTGTCCCCTACATGGTAGAACCAGAGTTCAAGCGAGTTGAACGCTTCATCTGGGGATTGGCACCCCAAATTATGAGCATGGTGGCTACTTCGAAGCCTCCAACGATCACCGAAGCCATTGATTTGAGCGTGGCATTGACTTAAGAAGCAATTAGATTGAACAAATTTTCGATCTTCGAGCAGAAGAAGAAGGAGACTCATTTTGAGTCGTCAGGAGAGAACAACAGGAAGTTCTCGAACTTCAATAAGGGTACCCAAGGAAGCAGCGATGGTAACAAGAAGAGAGATGCGAACCCACCGGCCGAGGTCAGGACTGGTGTTGCAAGTTCGGAGAGTAAGGGGAAAGGATACATGGGCACCTTGCCTAAGTGTGATGTATGCCAGTTCCATCATGCCGGCCAGTGCAGGGTTAGGAAATGTGAATCTTGTGGAAAGAATGGTCATTCCAAGGAAACGTGCTGGGCTGGTAATGGTCGTGGAAATGGTGGTCAGAGAGGTGGTGGTAATGGAAATGGCAGTGGAAACCATAGTGGAAACGGTAATGGGAATAGGAATAATCAAGGAGGGAATGGAAATTTCGGTGGTAATGGAAATCGTAGTGGTTTTGGAAACCAAGCCGGTAGTGTAAACCGCAGAGCAAACAACAATCAGAGTGGTACTGGAAACAGACAAGGTTGCTTTAGCTGTGGTGCTATTGGGCATTTCAAGCGGGATTGCCCAAAGAACAACCAAGCTGTAACACCTGGCAAAAATCATGCCCATTATAATAAAGACACGTGTCATGAACCTTAAACATGTTATAAACCCGGATCAAGCTAAAAGTTATATGGAGGGATTAAAAGTGTTAACATGTTAATTATTAGCTCTGAGCGACCTTTTAACATTTCCAAACTTTTGTAAAATATAAATACATTCTCATGAATGTCTAATAAGAATTTCACAAGTATCCGGTTAAACTTTGTAATGAATAATTCAACATTCAAAGAATGGGATCCTATGTGCAATAACGACAGTCTTTCATTCACATGGTTTCTTTCAAAGACTCCAAGACAATACTAACGCATGGCAACTCTTCCAAGATCATGCAGACCTGATCATGTGGACCCTTCCTACTGGAAATGACTATAGATTCGAGTTAAGAAAATTGCATGGTCAAATTTAAAAGTTCTCAAAATTTTTGTCTCTAATGGAAGGCTTACGGACCGCAAGGCTTCCTCGTTATGGTCCGTAATATGGCTTACTGGGCGAATAAAATTTGAAAAGCGGTTACGGACCGTAAGGCCAAGGCTTACGGTCCGTAAGGACTGTATCTGGGTAGTGAAAATGGACAGTTGCTGGTTGTCTCCTTCTACACCCCTTTTTCTCGAAACCAGCTGCTTATTAACAGTTTTGAAATACCTCTAGACATCTGTATGCATCAGAATTCACCTGAGGGACACCTGCATTGATCCTAGAATCCCTAATGCACTATAAATAGAGGCTTTAGTTGAAGTTCCTCACTTGCACAATTCATTTTCACACACAAACTCACTTCTCTGGAGCAACCTGACTTTGAAGGAAGCTCACTTAGTTATAATCTTCATGCTAAGGACTATTGTAAGTGTTCTTAGCTTCTTTAGTTAAGTTTTATTAGCTTAATGACCGAAAGTCAAAATTATCGTAATTAAGCTTTGACTTTGTGATTAATCACAAACGGTCCAGCCATTATTCGAATTGAAAGTGGCTATGAGTTGGTAGTTATGTAGGTAATAAACCTTTAAAAGGTCACCCACTGATTATCACTTTTACTTGGTCAATTGTCGGGTCAAACTTATTTATAAAAAGTCAAACGGGTCAGTTTTTACAAATAAATTCATAACTAATAATGTAGAGGTTATGGAACATGTTTTAACACTAAAATAACTTGGTAATTAATATAAGAACATGTTTAGACATGTTCAACCCGACGGTTCTGAGTTTAGGCTCGGTTCGGAACCGAAAGTCGTAAAAGTAGACTTTTGCTTTGACTTTCAGTTCTGACACGATTTAGCTTGTTTTAGATATGCCTTAGGGTTCCTTTAGGATCATATTATAGGTTAGTATAACCCTCTGAGGTTATACAACTTGGTTCCATAGAAATCCTAGTTCATTGCATGTTTCCGTTAAATGATTAAAAGTTGACCATTATGCCCTTTTGATATTAAAACGAGATTTTTGAAAATGTGAGAGGAAAAAAACCTTTATTACTGATATTTAAGTATGTCCTAAAAGTTTGACATCAGTTGTGGTCTAAAATAGAAGTTATACGCGATATCGTAAAATGAAAGCTTTTTATTAATTAAACGGCATTTTTGGCATAAAACCTATTTAAACCCAAATTTTGACACCAAACTTGCCACCTACTGTTAAGATACAATATTTAGGGATTTTTGGAAATTTTTGTTAAATTTTAAACTGATCATAACATAGGGTTCTTGCATTGACTCGGTAATTGACGGTTATGCCCTTTTTGCTAATAAAATGAGTTTTAGACATCCTTTACATATCAAACCTTTTTCTACTGATTTTATACATTAAATAAATTATTTGAAACAGTAGAGGCTGATCAAAATCTCATATTTTCTTAATCAACCCGAATACCGTCAAATACCGACTTTTATGCGATTTAGGCGCATAGTATGGTTTAAAACCATACTTAGCACCTAAGACTTGTTACCTACTGATGTTATGAATAAATTTTTATACTTAAATAGTAAGTAAAATTTTTGAACTCAGATTTCCAAATTTGACCCTTATAGTATATGTGAAATGACCAAAATGCCCATTCGGTGCATAGTTTGGTCATAAATGATAAATTTCACATATATATAATATCTTACTGATATAACTTATTAAAATAAATATTTTTACTAATTATTTTAGACCAGAACCTCAGATTGCCATTTAACCTCTTTTATAAACTTTAAAATGGAAGATATCCTACTGATATCATAACATATTTTAAGCAGATTAACTTGTGGAACCTGTACATGACTCATTTGGTTGCCCGTTATGCATATTCGTGCTCGGTACGGTTTATGTAACTAGTTTGCATAAATTAACCGAAACGGGTCAAACCTTATCATTTTTACTTCAAAATCCAGAATGTGTTTAGTATACCCATTTTATACAAGTCTTCATACTTGTCGGGTCTAAATCACATCCTAATCCGGTCTTCGCTTAATCATGCGTTTTGAACCGTAAACCTTTCATTAAAACTAACCGGTCTAAGTTTAAACTTAAGTAAGACCCATTAGGAATCTAATAGGTTATTAAAACCTTCGTTCCAGATCTAGGAGCTCGGTAAAAGCTATTTGCACTTATACGGTTGAGATTAAATTTATATTTTGCTCAGGTAAATACTTTTAACTTATTTTCCGTTATACGGGCTTGGGATACGGTACTATAATAATACCGCTTGGTCGGGTATGTAGTTATTTAAATCGGATTGTAATTTATACATTTTCATAACCCGTTTTAATCTGTTTTGTTTGATGCAATGCCTTTGGGGGTTAATGACCATGTCCTGGATATCCTCGGTACATTTATTAGAAATGGCCACGGCTTAAGTGTCACACCCCGATATTTACACGTATTACCGGTGGGCCCGGTGGGGAGTATCGTGACGTAGTTGATATAATTTTAGACAATTTAACACAGTTTAATACACAGCGGAAGTCGAAAGATAAAAACATTACAGCCCGAATAAAAGTAATATCAAAGTATTACAACGTAATGTAAAGGATCCACAGGCGGATCAAGTTAAAAGGAACATTGTTCAATAGATTTATAACATCTAAGCTTGCAAGACTCTTTGTTGATGCTAGGAGTAGCCAGCCTATTTCTTTTAGTACCTGCACTTATCCTTTTTGGAAAAATACGTCAGTTTACATTGGTAAATACAATTAACCGACTCATTTTGAAAATGTTTAAGAACATTGATTTGAATGCACAAGGCATAAAATATCTTTTATAACTTGGGACAATTATTTAAAAATAATCTTGTATACAGATTTAAATGTTTGCCATCTGTCAGGGCCGGTTAGAAGAGCCGGACAAGATTAACTGACACACCACATGTATAATACCCACAAGGAATTTTCCTTATTGTGGGGTACCTTTTATACATACGCAACTGTCAGGTGTATGCCTACACCCCGTGCTTAAGTCGTGGCCATTTCAATGAATGAGCCGAGGATATCCAGGACATGGTCATTAACCCCCCCAAAAGCCATATACCAAACAAAACAGATTAAAACGGGTTATGCAATATATATTAATCACAATCCGATTTAAAAAAATTACATACCCGACCAAGCGGTATTATTATAATACCGTATCCCAAGCCCGTATAACGGAAAATAAGTTAAAAGTATTTACCTGAGCAAATTATATAGTTTATCCCAGCCGTATACAATCAAGCAAATGCAGATATCTTTTACTGGGCTCCTAAATCTGGAATGAAGGTTTTAATAACCTATTAGATTCCTAACGGGTCTTAATTAAGTCTAAACTTAGACCGGTTAGTTTTAAAGAAAGATACACGATTTGAAACGCATGATTAAGCGAAGACCGGAATAGAATGTGATTTAGACCTGACAATTTTGAAGACTTGTATAATATGGGTAAACTAAACACATTCTGGATTTTGAGATAAAAATGATAAGGTTTGACCCGTTTCGGTTAATTTATGCAAACTACTTACATAAACCGCACCGAACGCGAAAAATGCATAACGGGTAAACAAATAAGTCATGAACAGGTTTCCTAAGTTAATATGCCTTAAATATGTTGTGATATCAGTAGGATACCTTCCATTATGCCCAAAATGGATTTAAACTCAAATTATGCCCTGTATGGGCATTTTGGTAATTTTAAAGCTTATAAAAGAGATTAAATATTAATCTGAGGTTCAGGTCTGATTGATCGTAAAAATATTCAATTTAATAAGTTATATCAGTAGGGTATTGCATATATGTGAAATTTACCATTTATAACCAAACTATGCACCGAACGGGCATTTTGGTAATTTCACATAAGCTTTAAAGGTCAAAATTTGAAATCTAAGTTCAAAACTTTTTCTTACTGTTTAATCATAAAAAATTAACTTAAAACATCAGTAGGTATTAAGTCTTATATGTTAAAAATAGTTTTAACCCATACTATGCGCTTAAAACGTGTAAAAGTCGGCTTTAAGCGATTTTCGGGTTTAGATAAGAAATCTGAGTTTTTTATCAGTTTATAAAGTTCAAAATATTTTATTTATCATAAAAAATCAGTATCAAAAAGTTTGGTATCAAAATATTATGTAAAACTCATTTTATTCAAGAAAAGGGTATAACCGACAATTACCGAATCAAAGCTAGAACCCTATGATATGATCAGTTTAAAAATAAATAAAAATCTTCAAAAATCCCAAACTATTATATTACATCAGTGGGTAAAAAGATTGGTGTCAAAATTTGGGTTTAGATAGGCTATATGCTAATTATGCCGTTTAATTAATAAAAAGCTTCTTAATTACGATATTGAGCATAACTCCTAATCTAGACCTCAAACTGATGTCAAATCTTTAAGACAAGTTTATAAATCAGTAACAAAGGTTTTTGTCCTCTCACATTTTCAAAAATATCGTTTTAAGGTCAAAAGGGCATAATGGTCAACATTTAGGCATATAACGGAAACATGCAAATGAATCGGATAAATTAGGATCCAAGTTGTATAATCACATAGGGTTATACTAATATGAAACATGGACCTAAGGGAAGCTTAAGGCATTTCTAAAACAATCTAAATCAGATCAGAACTGAAAGTCAAAGCAAAAGTCTACTTTTGCGACTTTTGGTTCCGAACCGAGCCTAAGCTCAAAATTGTCGGGTTGAACATGCTTAGACATGTTCTTACATTAATTATCAAGTTATATGAGTGATAAAACAGGTTTCATGGCTTCTACATTGTTAATTATGTGTTTATTTGAAAATTAGCTTTCTGTTGACTTTTTATAATTAAGTTTGACCCGACAATTGACCTAGTTAGAGTGGAAATCAGAGGGTGCCCTTTTAAGGGTTTATTACACACATAATTACCAACTCAAAGCTACTTTCAATTCGAGAATTGACCGGACCATTAGTGATTAATCACTAAGTCAAATCTTAATTACGATGGTTTTGACTTTAGGCCATTAAACTAATTAAAACTGAAT
Source organism: Helianthus tuberosus (assembly GCA_030545235.1). Lineage (NCBI taxonomy): Eukaryota > Viridiplantae > Streptophyta > Magnoliopsida > Asterales > Asteraceae > Helianthus > Helianthus tuberosus. The sequence continues at coordinate 81,093,999 of CM060417.1, read as the reverse complement.
TTAAGAGGTTAAGGATGCTTACTGAAGTACTTAGCACGACTAATGATCCTTAGGTAATGATCTTGAGCTCCAAGAAGCTCCAGAAATGAAGTTAGAATGATTTTCCAAGTGCATGCAACAATGTGGCAACAAAGTGTTCTTATATAAGGACTTTAATCACACAAGATCATTACAACAAGGCCTATAACTGATCTTAGATCAATCCCAAGTGTCCCTATGCATGAAAAACTACTGGCTCAGCCTCTGGATTTCGAATACCATGCTCATAAGTCGGTTAACCTGCTGAAAACAGACAACTGCCATGTTTTTGGAAGCTGGCAGGTTTTAGGCGGGCCACGTAAGAGACTATAAAGGTCTTCCGCGGCCGGTATGGGTGCCCCCCTCTGGTTACAAAGTTTCAGCAATTGCAACTTTAGTCCCTGGTCCTCCAAAACTCATTTTAACTATTTTTTATTGCACTTTTGACCCTCAAACTTGACTTTTAAGGACTCTAAGTCATAAACCAACTTCGTTAAGTCCCCGGTTAGTTATATGATCACCGAAAAGTCCTAAATTTCAACATTGATGCTTTTAACCCTTCACTTACGAATGTTAGCGTATCTTTCTCATACGTTATCGAAACCTTGTGAAATTTTTATCACTTATTCTCGTGAGCATAATTAATCGTTACAAAGCTTCGGGTTCGTTAAAAGGTCACTCAGAGATATAAATTAAACATGTTGACACTTTTAACCCTTGCGGTTTGTAAACTTTCACTTTCTTCCACAAACGGCTTCATATGATTCACAATTCATTCGTTTAAGGGTATAAACATCGTGTAGGGTTGTTGAAAGGTATAATTATCCAATGTTGACACTTTGAATCCTTTTACACATGTACTTTCTTTGTTTGTCAACTTTAGTCCCTCATATCTAATCCATTACATGTTTAAAGCTCATGACACGTGTCTTCATTACATTGGTCGTGATTTTACGAGGTGTTACATCCTCACCCCCTTAAAAGAAATCTCGACCTTGAGATTTATTGAAATAAATGAGGGTACTTTTCTTTCATTGTGGACTCTACCTCCCACGTATACTCGGGACCTCTACGGGCATCCCATTTAACTTTTATAATTGGCACGTGCTTCTTTCGAAGTTTCTTAACCTGTCGATCCTCGATTGACAAAGGTTTTTCAACAAATTTCAAGCTCTCATCTATATGCACATCCGTATGTGGTATGACTAGTGATTCATCAGCTAGACATTTCTTCAGATTGCAGATGTGAAATACATTATGAATTCCACTGAGCTCTTCAGGCAGGTTTAACTTGTAAGCCACTGTTCCGACGCATTCGATCATCTCGAATGGTCCTATGTATCTTGGGCTTAACTTGCCTTTCTTACCAAATCGCATTACCCCTTTCCAAGGTGATACCTTAAGTAGAACCTTGTCACCTACCTCAAATTTTAGAGGTTTACGTCTTTTATCTGCGTAGCTTTTCTGCCTATCCCTGGCAGCTTTGAGACGATCTCTTATCTGTACAATCTTGTCTGTCGTCTCCAGGACTATATCAGGTCCTATTAGTTGGACATCTCCAACTTCTTCCCAACAAACGGGCGTTCTGCACTTTCTCCAACACAGGGCTTCAAAAGGTGCAGCTTGAATACTGGAATGATAGCTATTGTTGTATGAGAATTCAATCAATGGAAGATTATCATCTCAACTTCCACCTAGATCAATAACACAAGCCCTTAACATATCTTCCAGTGTCTGAATTGTTCGCTCGCTTTGACCATCCGTATGAGGATGATATGCTGTGCTGAAGTTCAATCGAGTGCCTAGGGATTGCTGAAAACTTTTCCAGAAATGCGATGTATACCTCGTATCCCTATCAGAGATGATAGACGCTGGCACTCCATGGAGAGATACAATTTCATCCACGTACAGCTGAGCTAACTTATCTGAGCTGTGTGTTTCCTTAATAGGTAAGAAGTGGGCTGACTTAGTCAACCTGTCAACTATGACCCAAATAGTATCATTTCCTCGCTTTGTCTTTGGTAACTTGGTGATAAAATCCATAGTCACCATTTCCCACTTCCAGGTGGGAAGTTCAGGCTGCTGCAGAAATTCTGACGGCTTCTGGTGTTCTGCTTTAACTTGAGCACACGTCAGACATTTGGCCACATAAGTGGCTATAGACTTCTTCAAGCCTATCCACCAATAATTTGCCTTCAAATCCTGGTACATTTTATCACAGCCAGGATGAACAGAATATTTGGAACTATGGGCTTCCTGAAGGATCTGTTCCCTAAGTCCTCCATAGATTGGAACCCATATTCGTCCATTCAATCTTAGAATTCCATCTTTGCCATAAGATAACTGTTCAGCAGTTACTCCCAACTTTTCATTGGGGTAATTAGCTTCTAATACGGCTTCCTTTTGCGTGGCTAACAGTCTTTCATTTAAACTGTTCTTTAATTCAATGCTCTTGGCATTGATTCTTATGGGCTTCACCCTTTCCTTCCTGCTTAAGGCATCGGCGACTACATTCGCCTTGCCTGGATGGTATCGGATTTCACAATCATAGTCATTCAGTGTCTCCATCCATCGACGCTGTCTCATGTTTAGTTCCTTCTGGTTAAACAGATGTTGAAGGCTCTTGTGATCAGAATAGATCACACACTTGGTACCATATAGATAATGCCTCCATAGTTTTAGTGCAAACACAACGGCGCCCAACTCCAAATCATGGGTGGTGTAATTCTTCTTGTGCACTTTTAATTGTCGGGAAACATAGGCAATGACCTTGCCTTCCTGCATGAGCACACATCCCATACCAGTGTGTGATGCGTCGCATTATACTACAAATTCCTCTACTCCATCAGGCAATGTTAACACAGGTGCATTGCTCAACTTCTGCTTAAGAATGTCAAAGGATTCTTGCTGCTTAGGACCCCAGTCAAACTTGATATTCTTGTGGGTTAGTGAAGTTAGGGGTGCTGCAATCCTTGAGAAGCTCTCAATAAAACTAGGGCTGGTAATTGGGTACCTGTTAAGACACGATTAGACCCGTTTGACAAAAAAATACACCCTTTGACTTTTTTAATTTTTAAAATAATTAAAATTACAATGTTAGGATCTATCATTTATTCATCTTTATACATAAAACATAAAACTGTTTTATGAACATGAGGTAGAAAGTAGTTAAACGAGTCGTAATCATGTTTGAAACTTATGTTGTGCGCGCCATTAGAAACCTGTTAAAACTGTTAAGACACGATTTGCCAGCCTTAAATAAAACGCCTATAATATCCTGCCAGACCCAAGAAGCTGTGAATCTCTGTGGGCGTCTTTGGCGCTTGCCAATTCATGATAGCTTCAATCTTAGCGGGATCCACCTAGATACCACACTCACTAACCACGTGTCCAAGGAATTGGACTTCACGAAGCCAAAATTCACACTTTGAAAACTTGGCATAGAGCTTCTCATGCTGAAGAACTTTACGAATACAACGAAGGTGCTTTTCATGGTCAGCTTGATTCTTTGAATAAATGAGGATGTCATCAATGAAGACGATGACAGACTTGAAGTATGGCTAGCAGACGCGGTTCATGAGATCCATGAACGCTGCTGGTGCATTAGTGAGCCCAAAAGGCATCACCAAGAACTCGTAGTGACCATAACGAGTTCTAAATGCGGTTTTATGCACATCTTCATCCTTAACCTTCAGCTGATGATAACCTGACCTCAAATCGATCTTGGAGAAGTAGCTCGCCCCTTTCAATTGATCGAACAGATCATCGATCCTGGGCAATGGATATCTATTCTTGATTGTGACCTTGTTAAGCTCGCGATAATCGATGTATAGACGCATCGATCCAACCTTCTTCTTTACAAACAGAATCGGTGCTCCCCACGGAGACGAACTAGGTCTGATAAATCCCTTTGTCAATAAATCATCTAGTTGAGTTCTCAACTCTTTCATCTCTGTTGGTGCTAACCTGTAAGGTGCTCTAGCAACAGGTGCAGCTCCAGTAATAATGTTGATTCTGAACTCTACTTGCCTATCTGGTGGTAAACCAGGTAGTTCTTCAGGGAATACCTCTGGATATTCAGAAATGACAGGGATGTCTTCAATCTTGGGCTTCGGTTCATCAATAGTCACTTGTGCCATATAGATGACACAACCTTTCTTCATACACCTTGATGCCTTAAGCATAGACACTTGCTTAGGCAACCCATACTGAGTGTCTCCCTGTATGGTAAGTGGCTCACCATACGGAGTCTTTATCACCACTTGTTTCTTGTCACAAACAATCTTGGCTTGGTTATGCGATAACCAATCCATGCCTATCACTATGTCGAAACCAGCTAATTTCAAAGGAAGTAAGATAATGGAAATGAGTGGTTCCTAATGGATATAAAGCATCCATCTAACACAGTTGAGGCAGTTTCTATGGTACCATCGGCCAACTCTACTTCATATTTCATGCTTAGGGTTTTAACATGCAGATTTAGCAATTTACAAAACTTATCATCGACAAATGACTTATCCGCACCCGAATCAAATAATACCCTTGCATAAACATCATTAATAAGGAAGGTATCTGTTATCACGTTATCATCCTGCACTGCTTCCCGTGCATTCATCTGAAAGACCCTGGCATTGGTCTTCTTGCCTTCTTCAGGCTTCTTCGCATACTTTGGGCAGTTGGTCTTGATGTGCCCTTTCTCATTGCAACCATAACAGGTCGCATCCTTCAACTTCTTGCAATCCAAAGTCTTGTGTTCTTTGGACTTGCAGATCCCACAACCAATTGGCTTCGACTGCGACTGCGACTTCGATTCAAACCTGCATTTCCCAAAATGACGTTTCTGGCAGGTTTTGCATTTAGGCTTCTCATCCACTTGCTGGTTACCCTTGTTAGACCCAGAATTCTTCTTGTGGTCTAAGTCCCCCCTATGCTTCTTGTCAGAACGACGTGAGTTATCATCCTCACGTTTCCTTTTTCCTTCTTCAGAAATCTTAAGCGATCTCAGCCTGATCGCATCTAGAGTAAGGGATAATGACAAATCAGCTGCTGACCTAAAAGTAGTAGGTCGAGACGCCTTCACACTAGTTTTGACCTCCGGGGTTAAACCCCCAATAAAACGAGCGATACGTTTTGGTTCTGGTGTAACCAAGTATGGAACCAATCGAGACATGGTATTGAAACTGGTGAGGTAAGTCTGACAGTCTAAGTTCTTCATGACTAAGGTCAAGAAGTCAGCCTCGATCTTCTCAACTTTGTGTTGAGGACAGTAATTTTCCTTGATTAGAGCAACAAACTGCTCCCATGACATGCTATACAAGTGGACCTTTCCTGAAGCTTGAATCAGTGACCTCCACCATGCTAGAGCTTCTCCCTTAAACGATTGTGATACAAACTTCACAATGTCTTGCTCTGCACAACCACTAATGTCAACCACTGTATCCATCTCATCGAGCCAGGTCATACAGTCGACGGCTCCCTTCTCCCCTGTAAAGTCTCTAGGCTTACAGGAGACAAAATACTTATAAGAACAACCCTTTACACGCGACTCTTGATTGAGCACAACTTTCCTAGATGGAACACTCCTCTGATTTGATGAGTGATGAGAATCACTCTTGCGAGCTGTATGAATCTTGGAGGGTGGTTTTGAATGAGGTACTGACTGAGTTCTAACATGAGTTTCACTCGATTCATTAAATTGTCTGTTAAGAGCTCGGGTAACGGCATTATCTATTAATGCCTGTAATTCCGCGCCTGCTACATTAACTCTGGAAGTGTCATGATTCTCCCTCGGGTGACTGTTGACTTCGTCCGACCCAGCCATGTAGCTTATTTGCTACATAAAATATTGACAAGATTTATTCAAAAGTCCATTATGGAATTGTCTTTTATGGCAATTCATTAACCATGGTAATTATAAACCGTGTTTGGTTAATTTATTAGACATATTTGTTTAGGATTTTCATTATAATTTATCCTAATTATAAAGTAATAAGGGTATTATTAATGGCACATAAGGCCTAGTCACAAGGACAGTTTAAATTATAAACCATGATTTTTAAGAATCGAGGCATTAAGGTTTGAACGTAGTTCATTACCTTTTCTTGACAGGAAGTCGTAGACTACAACTGTCTTTTGTCTTATATGACAATGATTATGGCTCGTAGGCCCTACATCACAAATGGATGTTTAAATAATAAAGAAGAAATTGGAAGAATCCAATATAAGGATGACATGCGTGATTTTACGAATCACATCTGCCCGGAGTGTTAACATGTTTTCAGATGTTAACTAGGATTTGAATGTTTTTAAACAGGTTTTACCATCATGGCCAGGTCTTATAATGACATGCAGGCTAGGTTATACCATTTAAGATTCTTATTTAATATTTAAAGGCAGATCTCATAAAAGGAAATGACATATTTTGGATTTATTTATTTCATATATATTACATTTATGCATATAATGACAAGATTGAAATTTAAATTATAACATGCCACTAAATTTAAAAGAGTACATTTTGCCCTAAACGGGACTTTAACAGAAATAACTTGCCCACGCGGGGGCTAAACTGAAACTACAAGTCCTCGCAGGGACTGGGTACAGAAATAGATGTCCACGCAGGGACTTGATACATAAATAGATGTCCACGCAGGGACTTGATTGAAAATTAAAGAAATACAAATTAAACAAATAAGGAATTTAATGATCCCTTTTGCTCTTCCCCTTAATTAAACTTACCATACCCTTGAGAAATCCCCTGTGGCTTCTACGCTCTTCTCGAACCTCACTTTCCACCTGACTCAACCTTTGAAGAATCTCCTGCTGATGCGGTGGCTGGATCTGCGGCGGTTGTGGCTGTTGTTGCTGTGGAGGTTGAGGAGGGGGCGGGTATTGGTACCCATAGGCTGGGTATCCAGTCCCCCAGGGAGCTCCATAAGGCCCTTCAGGATGGAGAGCATTGTAGTTCGCCGCTACAAGGTATGGGTTAGCCTCGGCGTACTTGTAGTTGGTATGGGCTGGCTGCTCGAAAGGGTTATACACCGATACACCGGCGCATGCAGGAATTGGGTTATCATAACCCGGTGGCGGTGTGACTGGCGCAGACTCCACCTCAGAAACAAGGTTCGAAGGCCCACCCATCTGTGGGTCTTCATATAGTGGCGGGTAATGACTGCCACTTGAATGCTGAGGGGTGCTGATACGGATTCCCCCTCGCACGGACATCCGTGCGTTTGATCTTCTCCGCCTCCGTGGCTCCGGAGGCGGTTGCTGCACTGGTGGTGGTGGCGGTGGAGTAACCGCTACAAAACGCGAATCCTCCGAGGGATCCTGCTACTGCTACTGTTGTGATGAGTGGTAATTGGGAGTAAACACCCAGTCGTATTGGGCAAATCTTGCCTCATAACTGTCTGGACCACGATAAGGTGATCCATGATATGACGACCCATCCGAAATCTCGATGGGGTGAGTAGGTGTCCCAGATGGTGGCTCGGCGGGATCTGGGTCATCATCCATATCCATTCCCTGAGCTTCAGGGCAATGGTCTTCAGGGCCCAATGAGTTATGACCCATTGGTTCTTCAACCTGGTTAGCCGGGTTGAACCGGCTCTGAAAAAAGGTGTGGGGTCCTGAAAGGCCCGATAAGAAGTCGACCGTCGTAACGGCAAGAAGGAGTGGTGCGAATCTTCGGGCTCGTTCTCCTATTGCGGCCCGAAAGAATGAAGGTACGAGGGTGATGAACTTAGCGAGACAGGTCGCCTCGCTGGCTCCAAATAGGTCCTCCAGTCCTCTTGAGGACTGGTGCTCATGTTAATAGACTGGGTTCGCCGGTGGGAAGGCCCGGCCTCGTGGTCATTGGGGGCATTGAATGGCCCCTTGCCTCTTCCTCCTCTACGAAACCTTGGTGGCATTTTGTTGAACCTGTCAAAACAAACAAAAGGACAACAAAGAAAAAATAAAGGACAATTAAAATAAATTAGGATTAGTCCTAAGTTCTTTGTCTAGACTCGGAGGTCGAGAAATGTGTAAACTGTGTCATTGAGATTAAACACAAAAGGCTAGTGTTTAATTCACTCAATGTTGGCTCTGATACCAACCTGTCACACCCCGATATTTACACGTATTACCGGTGGGCCCGGTGGGGAGTATCGTGACGTAGTTGATATCATCATAGACAATTTATCACAGTTTAATACACAGCGGAAGTCGAAAGATAAAAACATTAAAGCCCAAATAAAAGTAATATCAAAGTATTACAATGAAATGTAAAGGATACACAGGCGGATCAAGTTAAAAGGAACATTGTTCAACAGATTTATAACATCTAAGCTTGCAAGACTCTTTATTGATGCTAGGAGTAGCCAGCCTATTCCGTTTAGTACCTACACTTAGCCTTTTTGGAAAAATACGTCAGTTTACACTGGTAAATACAATTAACCGACTCATTTTGAAAATGTTTAAGAAAATTGATTTGAACGCACAAGGCACAAAATATCTTTTATAACTTGGGACAATTATTTAAAAAATAATATTGTATACAGATTTAAATGTTTGCCGTCTGTCAGGGCCGGTTAGAAGAGCCGGACAAGATTAACTGACACACCACATGTATTATACCCACAAGGAATTTTCCTTATTGTGGGGTACCTTATATACATACGCAACTGTCAGGTGTATGCCTACACCCCGTGCTTAAGTCGTTGCCATTTCAATGAATGAGCCGAGGATATCCAGGACATGGTCATTAACCCCCCCTAAAAGCCATATACCAAACAAAACAGATTAAAACGGGTTATGAAATATATATTAATCATAATCCGATTTAAAAAAAATTACATACCGACCAAGCGGTATTATTATAATACCGTATCCCAAGCCAGTATAACGGAAAATAAGTTAAAAGTATTTACCTGAGCAAATTATATAGTTTATCCTAGCCGTATACAATCAAGCAAATGCAGATATCTTTTACTGGGCTCCTAAATCTGGAATGAAGGTTTTAATAACCTATTAGATTCCTAACGGGTCTTAATTACGTCTAAACTTAGACCGGTTAGTTTTAAAGAAAGATACACGGTTCGAAACGCATGATTAAGCGAAGTCCGGAATAGAATGTGATTTAGACCTGAAAAGTTTGAAGACTTGTATAATATGGGTAAACTAAACATATTCTGGATTTTGAGATAAAAATGATAAGGTTTGACCCGTTTCGGTTAATTTATGCAAACTAGTTACATAAACCGCACCGAACGCGAAAAATGCATAACGGGTAAACAAATAAGTCATGAACAGGTTTCATAAGTTAATATGCCTTAAATATGTTGTGATATCAGTAGGATACCTTCCATTATGCCCAAAATTGATTTAAACTCAAATTATGCCCCATAGGGGCATTTTGGTCATTTTAAAGCTTATAAAAGAGACTAAATATTAATCTGAGGTTCAGGTCTGATATGATCAGTAAAAATATTCAATTTAATAAGTTATATCAGTAGGGTATTGCATATATGTGAAATTTATCATTTATAACCAAACTATGCACCGAAGGGGCATTTTGGTAATTTCACATAAGCTTTAAAGGTCAAAATTTGAAATCTGAGTTCAAAACTTTTGCTTAGTGTTTAATCATAAAAAATTTACTTAAAACATCAGTAGGTATTAAGTCTTATATGTTAAAAATAGTTTTAACCCATACTATGCGCTTAAATCGCGTAAAAGTCGGTTTTAAGCGATTTTCTGGTTTAAATAAGAAATCTGAGTTTATGATCAGTTTATAAGGTTCAAAATATTTTATTTATCACATAAAATCAGTAGCAAAAAGTTTGGTATCAAAATATTATGTAAAACTCATTTTATTTAAGAAAAGGGTATAACCGACAATTACCGAATCAAAGCTAGAACCCTATGATATGATCAGTTTAAAAATAAATAAAAATCTTCAAAAATCCCAAAATATTATATTACATCAATGGGTAAAAATATTGGTGTCAAAATTTGGGTTTAGATAGGCTATATGCTAATTATGCCGTTTAATTAATAAAAAGTTTCTTAATTACGATATTGAGCATAACTTCTAATCTAGACCTCAAACTGATGTCAAATTTTTAGGACAAGTTTATAAATCATTAACAAAGGTTTTTGTCCTCTCACATTTTCAAAAATCTTGTTTTAAGGTCAAAAGGGCATAATGGTCAACATTTAGGCATATAACGGAAACATGCAAATGAATCAGATAAATTAGGATCCAAGTTGTATAATCACAGAGGGTTATACTAATATGAAACATGGACCTAAGGGAAGCTTAAGGAATTTCTAAAACAATCTAAATCGGGTCAGAACTGAAAGTCAAAGCAAAAGTCTACTTTTACGACTTTTGGTTCCGAACCGAGCCTAAGCTCAAAATTGTCGGGTTGAACATGCTTTGACATGTTCTTACATTAATTACCAAGTTATATGAGTGATAAAATAGGTTTCATGGCTTCTACATTGTTAATTATGTGTTTATTTGAAAATTAGCTTTCTGTTGACTTTTTATAATTAAGTTTGACCCGACAATTGACCTAGTTAGAGTGGAAATCAGAGGGTGCCCTTTTAAGGGTTTATTACCCACATAATTACCAACTCAAATCTACCTTCAATTCAAGAATTGACTGGACCATTAGTGATTAATCACTAAGTCAAACCTTAATTATGACGGTTTTGACTTTAGGCCATTAAACTAATTAAAACTGAATTTAAGAGGTTAAGGATGCTTACTGAAGTACTTAGCACGACTAATGATCCTTAGGGAATGATCTTGAGCTCCAGGAAGCTCCAGAAATGAAGTTAGAATGATTTTCCAAGTGCATGCAACAATTTTGCAACAAAGTGTTCTTATATAAGGACTTTAATCACACAAGATCATTACAACAAGGCCTATAACTGATCTTAGATCAATCCCAAGTGTCCCTATGCATGAAAAACTACTTGCTCAGCCTCTAGATTTCGAATACCATGCTCATAAGTCGGTTAACCTGCTGAAAATAGACAACTGCCATGTTTTTGGAAGCTGGCAGGTTTTAGGTGGCCCGCGTAAGAGACCATAAAGGTCTTACGCGGCCGGTATGGGTGCCCCCCTCTTGTTACAAAGTTTCAGCAATTGCAACTTTAGTCCCTGGTCCTCCAAAACTCATTTTAACTATTGTTTATTGCACTTTTGACCCTCAAACTTGACTTTTAAGGACTCTAAGTCATAAACCAACTTCATTAAGTCCCCGGTTAGTTATATGATCACCGAAGAGTCCTAAATTTCAACATTGACGCTTTTAACCCCTCACTTACGAATGTTAGTGTATCTTTCTCATACGTTATCGAAACCATGTGAAATTTTTATCACTTATTCTCGTGAGCATAATTAATTGTTACAAAGCTTCGAGTTCATTAAAAGGTCACTCAGAGGTATAAATTAAACATGTTGACACTTTTAACCCTTGCGGTTTGTAAACTTTCACTTTCTTCCGCAAACGGCTTCATATGATTCACAATTCATTCGTTTAAGGGTATAAACATCGTGTAGGTTTGTTGAAAGGTATAATTATCCAATGTTGACACTTTGAATCCTTTTACACACGTACTTTCTTTGTTTGTCAACGTTAGTCCCTCATATCTAATCCATTACATGTTTAAAGCTCATGACACGTGTCTTCATTACATTGGTTGTGATTTTACGTGGTGTTACATTAAGCACGAGGTGTAGGCATACACCTGATAGTTGCGTATGTATAAATGGTATCTCACTCTCTTGTGGGCATATACTTGTGGTGTGGAAATTAATCTAATCCGGCTCTTCTAACCGGATCCTGAATGGACTACAAACATATAAATCTGTATACAAGATTATTTTTAAATAATTGTCCCAAGTTATAAAAGATTTTATGCCTTGTGCATCTAAATAAATTTTATAAATGTTTTAAAAAAGAGTCAGTTAATTGTATTTACCAGTGTAAACTGACGTATTTTCAAAAAGGTTAAGTGCAGGTACTATGCGTAATGGGCTGGAACTCCTGAGTGATTAAATAAAGAGTCTTGCAAGCTTTTATCACTTAAGTCTGTTGAAAAATACTTCTTTTGTTTTGATCCGCCTGTGGATCCATCTTACAATCCGTTGTGTAATATTCATGTTACTTTAAACTCGATTTGTATAAATTACTTTTAGACTTCCGTTGTGCATTTAAACTGTGATTATTGACTATGATGATATCAACTACGTCACGATACTCCCCACCGGGCCCACCGATAATACATGGAAATATCGGGGTGTGACAGGTTGGTATCAGAGCCAACATTGAGTGAATTAAACACTAGCCTTTTGTGTTTAATCTTAATGACACAGTTTGCACTTTCCTTGACTTCCGAGTCTAGTCAAATGACTTAGATCTAATTCTAATCTTATTGTTTACTTTTGCTGGTTTCCTTTGTTTGTTTTGGCAGGTACAAACGACAATGCTACCACGATTCAGAGGAAGAGGTGGACGAGGCAGGGCGCCAATCACTGCTCCTAATGACCACGAGGCCGGGCCATCACACCGGCAAACTCCTTCAGCAACTTTAAGCTCAAGTCCCCATGAGGATTGGAGGACTTACCTGGAGCTGGCGAGACGTTCAATCTCCCTCAGTTCCTCACCATCATACCACAACTCATTCGGGCTCCACCAGAACAACGAGTCCAACCACTCACACCACTCCTTCATCCCACTTCAGCGGTCAGGATCACACCGCGCCTTCCAATACCAGACCCCGTACTTTCAGAGCAGGTTCAATCCTATGAACCAAATTCCAAAACCTGAGGGTCCAAACCCTTTGGGGCCAGACGACCACTATCCTGAGATGCAGGATATGGAGATGGATGAAGATCCGGATCCGGAGATGCCAACTGGGATGCCGACGCATCCCATCGAGATTTCTGACGGATCATCTTTTCATGGTTCACCATACCGGGGCCCAGACAGTTTCCAAGAAAGATGGGCCACATACCACTGGGAGTTTACTCCCCCTTTCAACCCACCTCAACAGCAGCAACAGGATCCCTCCAAGGATTCGCGTTTCCAGGTGGTTACACCACCGCCACCGCCGCCGCCGCCGCCAGAGCAGCAGCCGCCTCCAGAACCATCGAGGCAAAGGAGATCAGGTATGAAGACCCGCAGATGGGTGGGCCTTCAAACCACCACCACCAATGGGGTATGTCCGTGCAAGGGGGTTTCCACTTCAGCACCCCCCAACACTCCAGTGGCAGTCACTATCCGCCACTGTATGAAGACCCGCAGATGGGTGGGCCTTCAAACCCCATTTCAGAAGTCGACTCAGCTCCAGTCGCACCACCATCACCAATGGGTTATGATAACCCAATTCCTTCATACGCCGGTGCAGCGGCGTATAACCCGTTTGAGCAGCCAGCCTACCCGGGGTACAATTATTACAATGCCCCTGCCGTCGACCCGTACCTTGAGGCGGCCAACTACAATGCTCCTCACCCTGAAGGACCATTCGCCGCTTCATACCAAACTGGATACCCAGCCTATGGGTATCAATACCCGCCACTTCCTCAACCTCCGCAGCAACAACCGCCACAAATCCAACCACCGCAGCAGCAGGAAATCCTTCAGAGGTTGAACCAGGTGGAACAGGAAGTGCAAGAGGAGCGTAGAAGCCGTCGGGGTCTGCTTAAGGGTTTGGCAAATCTGATCAAGGGGAAGAAAAAGAGGGATTTTTGAAGATTCCTTATTTATTTGTGTTGTAATTTTTATTTTCAATTAAGTCCCTATGTGGACATTTATTTATGTAGTGGTCCCTGCGTGGACTTGTCTTTCTATCTTTGGTCCCTACGAGGACTTGTATTGGTGTTTCAGCCCCTGCGTGGACAAGTTATTTATGTAAAAGTCCCGTTTAGGGCACCTATGTACTTCTTTCATTTAATGAAATGTTCTAATTTAAAAAAAAATTCATTTGTCATTATATGTAAGAATATATTATATGAAATAAATCAAAATATCATTCCTTTTTGTAATTAATCTGCCAATAAATATTGAAAGAAAATCTTAAAGGTATAACCTAGTCTATATGTCATTTTAGACATGGCCCAGATGGTAAGGCCTTTTTAAGATTAAAATCCTTGTTAACATCTGAAAACATGTTAACACTCCTGGCAAATGTGATTCGATAAAATCACATAAGTCATCCTTATATTGGATTCTTCCAAATCCTTTTCTCTATTAAATTTAAACATCCATTAGTGACTAAGTGCCTACGGGCCATAATAATTGTCAAATAAGACAAAAGATGGTTGTAGTCTACGAGTCCATGTCAAGAAAAGGTAATGAACTATGCTCAAACCTTAATGCCTTGATCTTATAAGATCATGGTCTAAGATTTTAAAATTTGTCCTTGTGAATAGGCCTTTTGTGCCACTCTAATATCTCTAATGATTTATAACAAGGGATAAATTATAAAGAAAATACTAAATAAATTAACCAATATAGTTTATAGCTGCCATGGTTGATGAACCATCAAAAATGATGATTCCATAAAAATCTCTGAATAAAATATTGTCAATTGTTTTATGTAGCAATCAAGCTACATGGCTGAATCTGATGAAGTTAACAGTCACCCGAGGGAGAATAATGGCACCACCAGAGTTAATGTGGCTGGCGCGGATTTGCAAGCAATGATAGATAATGTTGTCACCCGAGCCATGGATAGACAGTTCAAAGAATCTAGTGGTACTCGTAGCAGGACCCTATCTGTAGCTCATTCAAAGCCACCATCTAAGTCACATGCATCTCATAAGAATGATTCTTATCACTCATCAAACCAAAGGAGTGTCCCGTCTAAGTAGATTGTGCTCAATCAAGAGCCACGTGTTAATACCTGTTCTTATAAGTATTTTGTCTCCTGCAAGCCCAGGGATTTCACAGGGGAGAAAGGAGCCATTGATTGCATGACGTGGCTAGATGAGATGGATACAGTGGTTGATATTAGTGGTTGTGTAGAACAGGACATTGTGAAGTTTGTTTCACAATCTTTTAAAGGCGAAGCTTTAGCTTGGTGGAGGTCCCTAATCCAAGCTACAGGAAAGATCCCACTTTACAACATGTCTTGGGATCAGTTTGTTGCGTTGATCAAAGATAATTTCTATCCTCAGCATGAGGCGGAAAGGATTGAAACTGACTTCTTGACCTTGGTCATGAAGAACTTGGATTGTCAGGCATACCTTACCAGTTTCAACACCATGTCTTGATTGGTTCCTTACTTGGCACACCGGAACCGAAACGTATAGCTCGTTTTATTGGAGGTCTAGCTCCAGAAATTAAAGCAAGTGTGAAAGCATCTAGACCTACCACATTCAGGTCAGTGGTTGATTTGTCGTTATCTCTCACTCTTGATGCGGTCAGGCAGAGATCGCTTAAGAATTCCGATGAAGGAAAAAGGAAATGTGAGGAGGAGAACTCACGCCGATCTGATAAGAAACATAAAGGGAACTCAGATCACAAGAAGAGTTCGGGGTTTAAAAAGGATAACCATCAGTCAGGTGAGAAACCCAATTGCAAGACCTGCCAGAAACATCATTTCGGAAAATGTAGACCCGAGTCAAAATCGCAGTCACAGTCAAAGCCTATTGTGTGTGGGATCTGCAAGTCCAAGGAGCATAAGACACTGGATTGCAAAAAGATGAAGGACGCAACCTATTACGGTTGCAATGAGAAGGGGCACATTAAGACCAATTGCCCCAAGTTTGCAAGGAATCCTGAAGAGGCTAAGAAGACCAATGCACGGGACTTTCAAATGAACGCTTAGGAGGCTGTGCAAAACGACAATGTGATAACAGGTACCTTTCTTATCAATGATGTTTATGCTAGAGTATTGTTTGATTCGGGTGCAGACAAGTCTTTTGTAGATAATAAATTCTGTAAGTTATTAAATCTGCCTGTTCTGACGCTAAGTATATCTGTTGGTGCATGCGTCTGTCGACTTCGTCTTGTATCGAGTCTTGTATGTATATAGATAAATCAGGGCATGAAATACAAGAAAACTGTCAAAAATAGGTCAACAGGCAATTTCAAAAGAAATTACAAGATGTAGTTCTGCTTGAAATGGATCAGTAATTTCAAACGAAATTAGCTTGTTAATTCCGTTTGAAATCGTAATTCCATGTGAAACTGATTCCGTTTGAGCCGGTTCAAGCGGAATTAGGTGGTCTATAAATAGGGTTGTCCTGATTTCGTTTGAGTGATTCGTGTATGTCTAATTCCGGAGCTGAAGTGCTGCTGAAGTGTCGTTTCGCTATAAAACTTTGTCAAATCAATCAGAAAGACATTTGAAGTGAATATCTAGCTGAATCGAACTCGATATGTCTGTTTTCGCCTTTCATATTGAGTAGAACACCTCTGAACGACTCGTTTTGGTAGATAAATCGATCCTACAAGTGGTATCAGAGCTTAGGAGGAGGAGTTCTACCGTTTTCAGCTTGATTTCATCAGATTTTCTAACTTCTACACCTTCTTTTCAAAATTGAACAACTTTTCACGGTTAAAATCGGCTAATTTTCTCACATATTGTGTGATACAGTGTTTTAACAAATCCTTGAAAGTTTCAGATCTTAAAACGGATTAAAACCTGATCAATTTGACAAAAAATGGACCGAAATGATGATGTCAGCATAATTCCGTTTGAAAGTACACTTAATTCCGCACGGAATTATAATTCCGCTTGAGTATTCCATTTCAAAGTGTTATTTCGTTTGAAGTTTAAAACGAAATCAGTAATTCCGCTTCAAATCGTGATTCTGTCAGGTGATTCTGTTTAAAAGGGTATTCCGTTTGAAACATTTCAAGGGAATTTAGTGATTTCACACCAAATCGGTATTCCGTGTGAGTTGGTATTCCGTTTGAAACAGTTTTGCAGGTAATTTTGTTTCAGACAAGTGATTCCGTTTGAAAGTGCTATTTCATGTGAAAGAATAATTCCATTTGAAAGTGTCTGTTTTGTGAAAAAGTGTACCGAATCATGGAAGAGGAATTCTATAATGCGTTTGCTACATCCTCGACTACTCTAGCTGAAATTGCTAAGAGCATGAACATGGAAAATGAAACTGGAACGTTGCAAAAACCCCTGAAGCTAATGGGAATTGAGGAGTATTATGGTTGGAAAGATCGGTTTGAAAACTGGGTTCAAGCTAATCATTTGAGATCTTGGGAATGTGTCGAGAAAAAGTATGTGCTACCACGTACAGAATTGGGAGTTGAGAAAAAGATTTTTGAATTTAATGATAAAGAACGAGACATGTACAAAGCAAAAAAGATGATGATTAGTTTACTCCAGCAAGCTATTAAAAAAGACATATTTGTATTGCTTCAACATGATAAGACTTCACGTTCAATCTGGGAAGCACTTAGAATTAATTTTGAAGGAAGTGAAAAGATGATCAAGAGTAAAAAATCATTGTTAAAGAAAGAATTTGATTTGTTTTCAAGTTTGCCGGAAGAAGATACAAAGAAATTGATTGAAAGATATTGTCACTTAGTAAGGTCAATGTCATTGTTAAACATCAACAAAGATCATGAAGAATGGGTTGACAAACATGCTGATGCTTTACCTCAGAAAGAGTGGGGTACTTATCTGATGATCTTGAAAAATACTGGAGAATATGATGGTTTGACAATTTCTCAGTTCATCGAAAAGATTGAAGGACAAGATCTTGAGCAGCAAAAGATTGCTAGAATGAACAATCCAAGTGCACAACAAGATGTTAAGATGTACTTCAAAGGGAGTGTGTAAAATGTTGAAGCTAGTCCGAAAGTCCAAACTGCTTTCAGTGCAGAAAATTCATTTGGATCTGTTAATCAAAGTTCAAGCAGTAGCAGTGGATTCTCTTCATATCCAAGTGTGAATCCAAAGAATTCAACATCAAATCATCAGTTTCAAATCTCAAATAGCAGTAATGGTCAAGTTTTAAATTGTAACATCGCATTACATCTTCAAAATGGCCAAAACTTCTCTGAAGAGGTTGTTAAAGGTCACATGTCATTACTTGCTACAGTGTTAGAATCATATGAAGGGTTGGTTACTGGAAGGATCGGATATCCTATGCTGACGAAAGAGGATTACGATCAGATAGATGCAGAAGAAATGGAGCTAATGGATATTAAATGGTGTCTAGCCAGTGTTTTGAGGAGAGCTGAAAAGTTTAAGATGATTACAGGAAGAGATGATTTAGAGATGCTAATGTTTCTACTTTAGGTTTTAATAAATCTAAAGTTACTTGTTTTCGATGCAGGGAGAAAGGTCATTTTAAGAGAGAATGTAAAAATCAAGAAGCAAGTGGAGCACAGAATCCATTTGGTGGCAATGATTACTATCGAAAAGCCATTTATCAACAAATTGCTCATCAGCCGTTTCAACAAAAGGAACCACAAACTGCTCATGCTAAAATGATCGTAGAAGCAAATAAGAAAGCTTATTATGGTATAATCGATCAAGATGATGAAAAAGTGGCTGAAGGCTTTAGCTGGGATAAATACATTCCATCTGATTCCAAAATGGCAGCTCTCATTGCACAGATAGTTCAAAAACCAGATTTGATGACGGAATGGATGAAAACGTTTGCCAGTGATGAGAAAAGTCAAGATGAAGAGTTTGTTTCTTCAGATGATAGTTCAGAACAAACACCAGTGTTTGATCAATCATCATCTGATGATAGTGATGATGAGGAAGAAAAGCATATAAATATTGCAAAAACTCATTTATCTTCTGAAAGTTTTCAATTTTATTTTGCAGATCGTGTGGAGAAGCTGAAGGAGAAACGAGCAGCAAAGGAACAGAAAAAGGTGATTGAAATTGAAAAAGTAGTTGATAATGAGAAGATAGCAGAAGTTGAAAAGGTGTTTGAAGCTGAGAAAGTGGTTGAAGTTGAAAAGATAGTCGAAGTTGAAAAGATTATCGAAGTTGAAAAGATTATCGAAGTTGAGAAGATTGTTGAAGTTACAAAACCTTGCTTAAAGTGTTCAGAATCTTGTAAGAAATGTGAGGAGAAAGATGATAAATTGAGGTGAGCAAGATAAGATGAAAGAAAACTTATTGTTCAATCTTAACTATGTGAAAGAATCATATGACGTGTTGAATAAAACAGTAACTGGTCTACAAAAGACTAACTCAGAACGAGAAGATACATTGACAATGATGAATGCTGTGATGATGACGAAACAGAAGGCCATAAATCATTACATTGAAGAATGTGCCAAGTTGAAGTAGGAGTTGGAAACAGAAAAGATAGAAAATGAAAGAATTAGAAGATTGTTGCAAAGTTATTCTAGTTTTGATTATTTGATTGATCAAATTTATCCAACTGTTGCAGGTTTTGAAGCCTTTCAAGACAAGAAGTCTGAAGAAAAGGATACTGGTAAGAAACAAAGTGCAAATTATAACAAGTGTCCGCCTCCGATCTGGGAAGGTTATTCTCCCAGAAAACCAAATGAGGAGCAAGTCAAAAAGGCAGTCAATATAGAGTTAAAGTCCGAAATAACTGATGAGTTACCAGAAAATATTGACGTCACGTTCACATCGTCTGACACTGATCATGAGTCTGAGTTAATAAAAAAGGTGGTCGATCAGGTGTTGGATAAAGATGAGGAGTCTGAGTCAAAGTCCGAGTCTGGGAGTTCAAATTCGTTTGCCAAAAGTTCAAATTCATCATCAGTTGATAGTCCAAAGTCGTCGGTTAAACGAGTTTACAATAAAGAATTCCTGTTGTCAAAATCTAATTTGAATGACGGACCAATCAAAGTGGCATATACTTTGAATGATTCAGACAAATTATATTCTGATGAGGAATTTCCAATAAGAGGTGTTAAAACTGAAATGATCAAAAAGGTTTACAAATTAACAGAAATTAATATTTCTGAAATAAAAGATGTAAATTTTCCTGGAAATCTTAGAATCTACACCTCAAGAGATCAACAAAAAATAAATAAAATTTTAAACAAGAAAAGGAGTTACAATTCTGGTTCAGGTTATCGAAAGAAACCAAACCATAACGGTAATTTCAAAAAGAAAGGACTTGGTTTTATCCCACCGAAAAATTATAAAAATGAGAAAATTTATAAACCAAAAACTGTATTTGTTTCAGGAGCAAGTACGGAAGTAAAGGAAAAGAGCTCATTCTGGAAACAATCAAACAGAGAATTTCTTGCTAAAAAGCAAGAGGGAATGAAGAATGGAGCTTATCAAAGAAAGGAAACAAGAACCTGTTCAGATGTCAAGAAGTTGGTCACATAGCCTGGAACTGTCCATTGGCAACCAAAAGAAAACAGGAAGTTGTTTCTAAACTCAAAGAAAAGATTGTTGATAAAACCGAACCACCAACTGAAAAATTCAAAGTTTTCAAAAACTCAACATATGAAGTTGGTGAATGTTCGAAAAGATTTTACAAGAGAAGAGTGAATTTTGACAACCAGAAGTGGGTTGTTAAGAAATTTGATGTGAAATCTGGCGATGAATATGATTCCACAAAATCAGAGGAGCCACAAGTTGAGATAAAATTGGAAACATCAGTGCCGCCAATGGATGATGTTAATTTTCCACCATTGCGGGCTGAAAATTTTAAATCAAAAATTGGAAAAGTTGAGATCTCGAATCAATTCTATTCTGAGAAGAAAGAATTTGATGTCGAAAAGATTTTTAATGGAAATGTGAAAAATATTTTTGGGAAGATGGTCGATGGGAAGGTCACAGGGGTAAAAGAATTTTATAAAACAAAGAAGGCTACATACACCCCGAGTGAAGATGAGGAGGAAACATCCAAGTTTGGTGAAGCTTGGATGTCTGTTTTTCATATGTAAAAAGTATGACTTGCCGGAGCTCCCAGGTTGGTAAGTGAGGAGCAGGTATCGGCATTTTTCTTGAGAAATTTACGAAAGTGATTTCGTCTTACAAGTGGTAAATCAGGGACATTAAGTTGTACTTGATTTTCTACAAGTGGTATTTGTTGATTGACATTAAAATTGTTATATTTTTCAAAAGGATGAAAATGATTGGAAAACAAAGTGATGTTTACATCCCCAAGTTTACAAAGTGGTTCATGAAATCAACAAAACTTATTTTCCGGAAAAACCATTTGATTAAAACAAACTTAAGTGTTTTGAAATCATAATGGGAAAATAGTTTGTTGTAAGGGGGAGTTCTGATTGTTTATGCTAAGTGGATGGCGAATTGAAGCGATTCACAACAGTTGTCACTTTACTTGTACAGTTTGTTTTCAAATTTCCTTAAATGATTTTGAATTTTAGGGGGAGTAAGAATTTTTCAGAAAATCCAAAAACATTTGAAAATTTGAAAAAGCCAAAAACGTGATAAAAAAAACAAAAATGAGTTTTGTTATAAAAAAGAGGAAATGATAGTACATCAGTTGACTATCACAGCATGCTAAAGAATTGGAAAGTCAAAATGTGATAAACGGTCTCACTGATGATGTGCCAGTAGGTTTTTGCACATTTAGTAGATTGTGACGAGATATAAACCTAAATTTCAAACTTACTTAATTCGTGGGAAACATCTCTCGGATATATGGGTAACCCCCGAAATCTTGTTTGAAAGGTCCCTCTTTCTGAGATACTAGGTCTTTATACTCAGTGATATCTGGGGTATTATCCCGGGACTTCTGATTTTGAGCAGACCTTAGAAGACATGGGTCAATGTCTGTGCCAAGAAGAGGTCTCGCAGACCTTTTTTAATGAAAGGTCTGCGAGAAAAAAACAAGCTGCAGCACTCAAACGTCTGCACGCGTCTGCACGACCCAGACATAAGTGGCCAGAAGTGCTTCTGGCCAAAAAACAAACACCACCTACGAGTTCTTGGTGATGCCTTTCGGGCTCACTAATGCACCTGCAGCATTCATGGATCTCATGAATCGCGTTTGCAAGCCATACTTGGACAAGTTTGTCATTGTCTTCATTGATGACATTCTTATTTACTCGAAGAGTCAAGCCGATCATGAAAGACATCTTCGGTGTATCCTTAAACTACTACAGCAAGAGAAGCTCTACGCCAAGTTTTCAAAATGCGAGTTTTGGCTTCGTGAAGTCCAATTTCTTGGACATGTAGTGAGCGAGCGTGGTATCCAAGTGGATCCCGCTAAGATTGAAGCAATTATGAATTGGTAAGAGCCTAAGACTCCCACCGAGATACGCAGCTTCTTGGGTCTAGCAGGTTATTATAGACGTTTCATTGAAATTTTTTCAAGGATTGCTGCACCCCTAACTTCTTTGACTCGCAAGAATATAAAGTTCAATTGGGGTCCCAAGCAACAGGAATCCTTTGAGATTCTTAAACAGAAACTGAGCAATGCTCCTGTATTGACATTGCTAGAAGGGATTGAAGAGTTTGTTGTGTACTGTGACGCATCGCACACTGGTATGGGTTGTGTGCTCATGCAGAAAGGCAAGGTCATTGTATATGCCTCACGTCAATTAAAGGTGCACTAAAAGAACTACACCACCCACGATTTGGAATTGGGTGCCGTTGTGTTTTCACTCAAGCTCTGGAGGCATTATTCATACGGAACCAAGTGTGTGATCTATTTTGATCACAAGAGCCTTCAACATCTGTTTAACCAGAAGGATCTTAACATGAGACAGCGTCGATGGATGGAGACTTTGAGTGATTATGATTGTGAAATTTGCTACCATCAAGGCAAAGCGAATGTTGTAGCTAATGCTCTAAGCAGGAAGGAAAGGGTTAAGCCTATTAGAATCAATGCCAAGAGCATTGAATTGAAGAACAACTTGAATGAAAGGTTGTTAGCTGCTCAAAAGGAAGCCGTATTAGAAGCTAACTATCCGAATGAGAAGTTAGGTGTAACTGCTGAACAGTTATCATATGGCAAGGATGGAATCCTAAGATTGAATGGTCGAATATGGGTTCCAATCTATGGAGGACTTCGAGATGTGATTCTTCAAGAAGCTCATAGCTCCAGATATTCAGTTCATCCTGGCAGTGATAAGATGTATCGGGATTTAAAGGCAAATTATTGGTGGGTAGGTTTGAAGAAATCTATAGCCACTTATGTGGCAAAATGTTTGACGTGCGCACAAGTTAAAGCAGAACATCAGAAGCCGTCAGGTTTGCTTCAACAACCTGAACTTCCCACATGGAAATGGGAAATGGTAACCATGGATTTTATCACTAAATTACCAAAGACAAAGTGAGGAAATGATACTATTTGGGTTATAGTCGACAGGTTGACTAAGTCAGCCCACTTCTTGCCAATTAAAGAAACTCACAGCTCCGACAAGTTAGCTTAGTTGTACGTGGATGAGATTGTATCTCTTCACGGAGTGCCAGTGTCTATTATCTCTGATAGGGATACGAGATACACATCGCATTTTTGGAAAAGCTTTCAGCAATCTATAGGCACTCGATTAAATTTCAGCACTTCTTATCATCCTCAAACGGATGGGCAAAGCGAGCGTACGATTCAAACGCTTGAGGATATGCTACGAGCTTGTGTTATTGATTTGGGAGTTGGGATGACCATCTTCCGTTGATTGAATTTTCATACAACAATAGCTATCATTCGAGTATTCAAGCAGCACCTTTCGAAACTTTGTACGGGAGAAAGTGTAGAACGCCAGTTTGTTGGGCGGAAGTTGGAGATGTCCAACTATCAGGACCTGATATAGTCCTGGAGACTACGGACAAGATTGTTTAGATCCGTGATCATCTCAAGGCTACCAGGGATAGGCAGAAAAGTTATGCGGATATGAGGCGCAAACCTTTAAAGTTTGAAGTTGGCGATAAAGTGCTTCTTAAAGTATCACCCTGGAAATGGGTGATGCGTTTTGGCAAAAAGGGCAAGCTTAGCCCAAGATACATAGGACCATTCGAGATCATCGAATGTGTCAGAACTGTGGCTTACAAGTTAAATCTGCAAGAAGAGCTCAGTGGAATACATAATGTGTTCCACATCTGCAATTTGAAGAAGTGTCTAGCCGATGAGTCGCTAGCAATGTCACATCAGGACGTGCAGATAGATGAGAGCTTGAAATTCGTTGAAAAACCTTTGTCGATCGAGGATCGACAGGTTAAGAAGCTTCAGAGAAAGCATGTGCCAATCATAAAGGTGAAATGGGATGCTCGAAGAGGTCCAGAATACACGTGGGAGGTTGAATCCACAATGAAACAGAAATACCCTCATTTATTTCAGTAAATCTCGAGGTCGAGATTTCTTCTAAGGGAGTGAGGATGTAACACCTCGCAAAAATCATGCCCATTATAATAAAGATACGTGTCATGAACCTTAAACGTGTTATAAACCCGGATCAAGCTAAAAGTTATATGGAGGGATTAAAAGTGTCAACATGTTAATTATTACCTCTGAGTGACCTTTTAACGTTTCCAAACTTTTGTAAAATATAAATACATTCTCATGAATGTCTAATAAGAATTTCATAAGTATCCGGTTAAACTTTGTAATGAATAATTCAACATTCAAAGAAATGGGATCCTATGTGCAATAATGACAATCTTTCATTCACATGGTTTCTTTCAAAGACTCCAAGATAATACTAATGGATGGCAACTCTCCCAAGATCATGCAGACCTGATCATGTGGACCCTTCCTGCTGAAAATGACTATAGATTCGAGTTAAGAAAATTGCATGGTCAAATATAAAAGTTCTCAAAATTTTTGTCTCTGATGGAAGGCTTACGGACCGCAAGGCTTCCTCGTTACGGTCCGTAAGATGGCTTACTGGGCGAATAAAATTTGAAAAGCGGTTACGGACCGTAAGGCCTAGGCTTACGGTCCGTAAGGACTGTATCTGGGCAGTGAAAATGGACAGCTGTGGGTTGTCTCCTTCTACACCCCTTTTCTCGAAACCAGCTGCTTGTTAACGGTTTTGAAATACCTCTAGACACCTGTATGCATCAGAATTCACCTGAGGGACACCTACATTGATCCAAGAATCCCCAATGCACTATAAATAGAGGCTTTAGTTGAAGTTCCTCACTTGCACAATTCATTTTCACACTCAAACTCACTTCTCTGGAGCAACCTGACTTTGAAGGAAGCTCTCTTAGTGATAATCTTCGTACTAAGGACTATTGTAAGTGTTCTTAGCTTCTTTAGTTAAGTTTTATTAGCTTAATGACCGAAAGTCAAAGTTATCGTAATTAAGCTTTGACTTTGTGATTAATCACAAACGGTCCAGCCATTATTCGAATTGAAAGTGGCTATGAGTTGGTAATTATGTTGGTAATAAACCCTTAAAAGTGCACCTACTGATTATCACTTTTACTTGGTCAATTGTCGGGTCAAACTTATTTATAAAAATTCAAACGGGTCAGTTTTTACAAATAAATTCATAACTGATAATGTAGAGGTTATGGAACATGTTTTAACCCTAAAATAACTTGGTAATTAATATAAGAACATGTTTAGACATGTTCAACCCGACGATTCTGAGTTTAGGCTTGGTTCGGAACCGAAAGTCGTAAAAGTAGACTTTTGCTTTGACTTTCAGTTCTGACCCGATTTAGCTTGTTTTAGATATGCCTTAGGGTTCCTTTAGGATCATATTATAGGTTAGTATAACCCTCTGAGGTTATACAACTTGGTTCCATAGAAATCCTAGTTCATTGCATGTTTCCGCTAAATGCTTAAAAGTTGACCATTATGCCCTTTTGATATTAAAACGAGATTTTTGAAAATGTGAGAGGACAAAAACCTTTATTACTGATATTTAAGTATGTCCTAAAAGTTTGACATCAGTTGTGGTCTAAAATAGAAGTTATGCGCGATATCGTAAAATGAAAGCTTTTTATTAATTAAACGGCATTTTTAGCATAAAACCTACTTAAACCCAAATTTTGACACCAAACTTGCCACCTAATGTTAAGATATAATATTTAGGGATTTTTTAAAATTTTTGTTAAATTTTAAACTAATCATAACATAGGGTTCTTACATTGACTCGGTAATTGACGGTTATGTACTTTTTGCTAATAAAATGAGTTTTACACATCCTTTACATATCAAACCATTTTCTACTGATTTTATACATTAAATAAATTATTTTAAACAGTAGAGGCTGATCAAAATCTCAGATTTTCTTAATCAACCCGAATACCGTCAAATACCGACTTTTATGCGATTTAGGGGCATAGTATGGTTTAAAACCATACTTAGCACCTAAGACTTGTTACCTACTGATGTTATGAATAAATGTTTATACATAAACAGTAAGTAAAAGTTTTGAACTCAGATTTCCAAATTTGACCCTTATAGTATATGTGAAATGACCAAAATGCCCCTTCGGTGCATAGTTTGGTCATAAATGATAAATTTCACATATATATAATATCTTACTAATAAAACTTATTAAAATAAATATTTTTACTAATTATTTTAGACCAGAACCTCAGATTGCGATTTAACCTCTTTTATAAACTTTAAAATGACCAAAATACCCTTTCGGGGCTTAAATTGGTTTTAAATTTGTCTTGGGCATAATGGAAGATATCCTACTGATATCATAACATATTTTAAGCATATTAACTTGTGGAACCTGTACATGACTCATTTGGTTACCCGTTATGCATATTCGCGCTCGGTACGGTTTATGTAACTAGTTTGCAACTTTGCATAAATTAACCGAAACGGGTCAAACCTTATCATTTTTACTTCAAAATCCAGAATGTGTTTTGTATACCCATTTTATACAAGTCTTCATACTTGTCGGGTCTAAATCACATCCTAATCCGGTCTTCGCTTAATCGTGCGTTTTGAACCGTAAACCTTTCATTAAAACTAACAGGTCTAAGTTTAAACTTAAGTAAGACCCGTTAGGAATCTAATAGGTTATTAAAACCTTCGTTCCAGATCTAGGAGCCCAGTAAAAGCTATTTGCACTTATACGGCTGAGATTAAACTTATATTTTGCTCAGGTAAATACTTTTAACTTATTTTCCGTTATACGGGCATGGGATACGGTACTATAATAATACCGCTTGGTCGGGTATGTAGTTATTTAAATTGGATTGTGATTAATACATTTACAGAACCCGTTTTAATCTGTTTTGTTTGATGCAATGCCTTTGGGGGGTTAATGACCATGTCCTGGATATCCTCGGCACATTTATTAGAAATGGCCACGGCTTAAGCACGAGGTGTAGGCATACACCTGACAGTTGCGTATGTATAAACGGTATCTCACTCTCTTGTGGGCATATACTTGTGGTGTGTCAATTAATCTAATCCGGCTCTTCTAACCGGGTCTTGAATGGACAATAAACAGATAAATCTTTATACAAGATTATTTTTAAATAATTATCCCAAGTTATAAAAGATTTTATGCCTTGTGCATCTAAATAAATTTTATAAATGTTTTCAAAAAGAGTCAGTTAATTGTATTTATCAGTGTAAACTGACGTATTTTTAAAAAGGTTAAGTGCAGGTACTAAGCGTAATGGGCTGGAACTCCTGAGTGATTAAATAAAGAGTCTTGCAAGCTTTTATCACTTAAGTCTGTTGAACAATAATTCTTTTGTTTTGATCCGCCTGTGGATCCATTTTATAATCCGTTTTGTAATATTCATGTTACTTTAAACTCGGTTTGTATAAATTACTTTTAGACTTCCGCTGTGCATTTAAACTGTGATTATTTACTATGATGATATCAACTAGGTCACGATACTCCCCACCAGACCCACCGGTAATACGTGGAAATATCGGGGTGTGACACAAGCCCAAGGAAGAGTCTTCAACATTGGAGCTAGGGAAGCTCGTCAAGATCCGAACGTAGTCACGGGTATGTCCCCTATCAACCAACACTTTGCATCTGTGTTATTTGATACTGGTGCCAATTATAGCTTCGTGTCCTTAGAATTTAAGGATATACTTGGGTTAGTTGCCAGTAAGTTAGATATCTCGTATTCAATAGAACTAGCTAATGGAAAGCTAGTAGAGGCAAACGAAGTGATTAGGGGTTGTGTAATAGAGCTCGGAGAGCATGATTTTACGCTCGATCTTCTACCTGTTGAGTTGGGAAGCTTTGACGTGGTAGTTGGAATGGATTGGTTGTCGAGTAACCGAGCTGAAATCATATGTCATGAGAAGGTTATCCGCATTCCATTGGCGAATGGAGAGACGATTGTAGTGCATGGAGAGAAACACGATACACCTCTAAGGATTATCAGCTGTTTGAAGGCCCGAAAGTTTATGCGGAAAGGATGTGTTGCCTTCATGGCTCACGTTGTTGATAAGGAAGTCGAAGAGCCGAAGCTGGAAGATATCCCGGTGGTAAGAGACTATCCTGAAGCCTTCCAGATGACTTGCCAGGACTGTCGCTGCAACGACAAGTCGAATTCCATATGGACTTGGTCCCAGGTGCCGCGCCTGTGGCTAAGGCACCTTATCGACTTGCGCCTTCCGAGATGCAAGAGTTGTCAACGCAACTTCAAGAGCTTTTGGACAAGGGAGTTATTAGACCAAGCTTCTCGCCTTGGGGAGCTCCAGTTCTAATTGTCAAGAAGAAGGACGGTAGTTTCCATATGTGTATTGACTACCAAGAGCTAAACAAGTTAACTATCAAGAATCGGTATCCTTTGCCGAGGATTGATGATCTCTTCGATCAACTTCAAGGTTCCAGTTACTAATCCAAGATTGACCTTCGATCAGGTTATCTCCAGCTGAGGATTCAAGAAGAGAGTATACCGAAGACTGCCTTTAGAACTCGATATGGATATTACGAGTTTCTAGTATTGCCGTTTGGTCTGACAAACGCACCCGCAGTATTTATGGATTTGATGAACCGAGTTTGCAAGCCATATCTCGATAAATTCGTGATCGTATTTATCGATGATATTTTGATTTATTCAAGATCGAAGGAAGAGCATGAGCAACACCTTAGAGCCATTTTAGAGCTGCTCAAAAAGGAGAAACTGTATGCTAAATTCTCGTAGTGTGAGTTCTGGTTGCGTAAGGTACAATTCCTTGGTCATGTAGTGAATGAAAATGGAATCCACGTGGATCCCACCAAGATCGAGGCGATCAAGAATTGGGAAACTCCAAAAACGCCGACCGAGATCCGACAGTTTCTAGGTTTAGCTGGGTACTATCGCCGATTCATTGAGGATTTTTTGAAAATCGCTCATCCGCTGACCTCCCTTACTCAAAAGGATAAGAAGTATGAATGGGGAGACAAACACGAGGAAGCTTTTCAGCTACTCAAGAATAAGCTTTGCGATGCACCTAGTTTATCCCTACCTGAAGGCACCGATGACTTCATGGTATACTGGGACGCCTCGCGTCAGGGATTGGGCTGCGTGCTGATGCAGCGACAGAAGGTTATCGCTTATGCTTCACGCCAGTTGAAAGTTGATGAGACGAACTACACCACACATGATTTGGAATTAGGCGTAGTGGTGTTTGCTTTGAAGATTTGGCGGCATTATCTTTATAGTACCCGATGCACGATCTTTGCAGATCATAAGAGCCTTCAGCACATATTCGACCAGAAAGAGCTTAACATGAGACAGTGACGATGGGTGGAGTTGTTAAATGACTATGATTGCGAAATCAAATATCACCCAGGAAAGGCGAATGTGGTGGCTGACACCTTGAGTCGAAAAGAGAGGATCAAGCCCATAAGGGTTAGGGCTTTAGAAATGATCATTCAGACAGACCTCTCGTTGCGGCATTCGTGCTGCGCAGAGAGAAGCTTTTAAGTAGGAGAATCTTAAGGAGGAATATCTCTGTGGGATGGAGAAAAAGTTGGTACCCAATGAGGAAGGAACTCTGTGTTTGATGGGACGAATTTAGGTTCCCCTCTTTGGTGGTCTTAGAGATGTGATCTTTGATGAAGCTCATAAACCAAGGTACTCGATCCACCCAGGATCGGATAAGATGTACCAAGATTTGAAGGATTTCTACAGGTGGCCGAAACAGAAAGGTGATGTTGCAACTTATGTTGGAAAATGTTTAACTTGTGCCAAAGTGAAGGCCGATTATCAGAAGCCTTCAGGACTTCTACAACAACCCGAGATACCCATGTGGAAGTGGGAGCAGATCTCGATGGATTTTATAACAAAGTTGCCCAAGACACCTAGAGGTCATGATACGATTTGGGTAATCGTAGACCGTCTGACAAAATCTGCGCACTTTTTGCCAATCAGAGAGAAGGATAACATAGGTAAGCTAGTTGAGCTGTACCTAAGGGAGATAGTTGCACATCATGGAGTGCCTATCTCGATTATATCTGGTAGAGATGGGAGATTTGTGTCAAGGATTTGGAAATCTTTCCAAGAAGCGTTTGGTTCACGATTGAATCTGAGCACCGCATTTCATCCACAAACGGACGGTCAAAGTGAGAGAATGATTCAGACGCTTGAAGATATGCTTCGCGCTTGCGTAATGGACTTGGGTGGCAGTTGGGACACTCACCTGCCTTTGGTTGAGTTCTCCTATAACAACAGCTACCATACAAGCATTCAAGCTGCACCGTTCGAAGCTCTTTACGGACAAAAGTGTCGATTACCGTTATGCTGGGCAGATGCAGGTGATAGACAGCTGGTTGGTCCCGAATTGGTCCAAGAGACGACAAATAAGATTATACAGATCCGAGAGCGCATCAAGGCGGCTCGTGATCGACAAAAGAGCTATGCGGACCAAAGAAGGAAACCTTTGGAATTCGAAGTGGGAGATATGGTTTTGTTAAAAGTCTCACCTTGGAAAGATGTGGCATGCTTTGGGAAGCGTGGAAAGTTAAACCCATGATTTATCAGACCGTTCAAAATCCTGGAAAGGATTGGTCCTGTAGCTTACAAGGTGGAGCTACCTGCAGAACTAAATGGTGTTCATGATACATTCCATGTATCTAATCTGAAGAAGAGTCCGACACAAGAAACAGTGGTCATTCCTGCTGAAGAAGTTCACATTAACGACACACTCCACTTTACCGAAGAACTCATTGAGGTTACTGATCGGAAGGTTAACAAGACTAGGAGGAGTAGTGTTAAGCTTCTCAAGGTTCGATGGAACGCGCATCACAGCCCAGAGTTTACTTGGGAGCGTGAGGACCGCATGAAATCCAAATACCCGCATTTATTCCCTAACTCCCTTGCTGCTAGTAGTAAAGCTTAAAATTTCGGGACGAAATTTTCTTAACAGGGGGAGAATGTGACAACTGTCAAAATTTCAGGTATCCGTACAACTATTAAACCATGATTAGTGCTTAATGACTGTGCTGAATTACAATTAATGACTTGAACTGCTTTCTGATTCTTGCCGTATACATACATGTGCATTATACATTGCTTAATGTCATACCATTATTGCATGAATGCTTTATTGACTCGAATGATGCACAAAACATAGTTAGCACAGTTATCAGATAAATCAGGAATATGCTGACGGAATTCAGGACATAGACAGACAGTGTGTTTGTAGGATCGGGGAATCGATCTAAACGAGTCGATCAGAAGAGTTCTAGACCAAATCAGAGGTGGAATTCAGTGATTTGATCTTCATTCAGCTTGATATGCACTTAGAAGTAGTTTAACTGTCGATTGTATTGATATAACAACTTTACCCGAGCTGGAGACACTTCGGCAGAGCTTCGCTACCGGAATCAGAAGTTCTACAAATGAAATCCCAAGACCACTATTTATAGG
This sequence comes from Helianthus tuberosus, assembly GCA_030545235.1. Taxonomy (NCBI): domain Eukaryota; kingdom Viridiplantae; phylum Streptophyta; class Magnoliopsida; order Asterales; family Asteraceae; genus Helianthus; species Helianthus tuberosus. The sequence goes on along the minus strand of CM060417.1, from coordinate 81,062,286 downwards.
AGAGCCACTTCGCACCAACAGGTCTCACACGACCTTGTCCAGTTCGCACGACCTGGTCCAGTTCGCACGAACTGGTCCAGTTCGAACGAACTGGTTGGTTCTAAACTTTTTCCCCATTTTTCTTGAACTACGTGTCTTGATTTCTCTAATCTATTACATGACTCGATACAAGACGAAGTCAACAGACATATGCACCAACAAACTCCCCCTTGGATGTTGACGAGTCTTCAGTGTAAGTCTTCAGTGTGTCGAGTCTTCAGTCTTGATCAATCTTCTCGCTCTTTCCAAAGTATCTTTCTCTGTAAGCATCTTCAATCTCTAACTTTCAATCAACAGACTCCCCTTTGCTAATAGACTTCCCCTTAAGTTGTTCCGGGATCGCAATCTGACATAGCACTCGTTCTAAGATCGTGTCCTGGCTCAAACTCTGCTCAGGCTTAGACACGAGGATCTGCACAAATCTCTACCCAAAAATAAATTTCATAATTTTTTAAGATTTAACAATTTTAAAATGTGACAACCCTCATAAATCCAGGTATCCATACAATTAATTAATATTAATTAGTGCTTAATGACTGTGCTGGATTACTTAACTGCTTTCTGATTACTGCATCATACTTACATGTGCATCACATATTACATAATGTCACGTCATGATCACATACAAACTTTATTGACATACATGATGCACAAAGCACGGTTAGCACTGTTAACGGCTAGAACGGAATATGCTGACAGGGTTCAGTACATAGACAGACAGTGTTTTGAGACCTCGTATGGGCCAGGGATAAGGTACTACCCTAGTATGGTGTGTAGGGAAGTAAGGACCATAAAACTGCGTCACTAGGTGATAGTTTGAGTGCCGGAAAGTGCCTAAAACCCACTTAAAGTGCAGAATTCTGCATATTTCAGCAAAATTCAGCTTTTTAACAAGCTAGTTATGTGCAAAAATTTGACTAAATGGTCCTGAATGCTTTCCTAAGTGTCGGGAATTAAAAGTGTCACAAAAAGTAACATAAAGATCATTAAACGGAATAGCTTGACACTTTAACCAACCGGTATCTAACCGAACAACCGGACATTACCCGGGACACCAAATTATTGCTAGAAGCATTATTTTTTTATTTTTGAACTAGTTATGATCCCCGAACACCCTAACACACTATATAAGGCATCATACACTTAAAACACTAGACATTACACTTAACCTCCAACTATTATCTAATTTACCATTCAAACTTACACTTACCCCCCCCCCCCCTTGGGATTTACGGTCACAAGGACCCCAACACCATACCTCCTAGATTTTTATTTCTTATTATATTTGGATCTTGCTTGATATAGTGAACAAAATATTAGTAGTGAAGATTATAAGTATGGCATGAAATCTCTAAAGAACATCATATCTCACACTTCACAACTTCACTCCATCTCTCTTGCTCTCTCGCTCTCCTCTCGGCCTAGATAGTGCCACCACCACCACCACCTTACATCCATCATCCAACTTCATTCATCTAATCTCAAGTACTCTCAAGGTTGTAAGAAGGTGTCTTGTGAAGCTTGGTGCTTGTAGAACTTGAAGAACCTTGATCACTTGCTTTCATCCACCATTATCATCATCTTCTTCATCAAGTGTTCTTCCCTAGCTTAGAGCTAGTAGTAAGACTCTCACAACCCCTTGATACTTCTAATTTTGATTTATTAAAAGATGTGTTATGTTATAAATCACAAGAACCCTAAAAGACATGAACATGAATCATGAACTTGAAGCTTACACATGATGAAATCTTGTTGACATAATGTTGTTTAAGTATATGTATGACACTTGTTGTTGTTTACTTGAGATTATGATGTTGATCATCATAAGGAGCTTGCTAGATTGTGATTAAACACATGATCTAGCAAGTTAGAGGATGATTATGTGTTAACAAAAGAAGATCATCCTCATGCATAAGCATGAACTTGAATAAAAAGATGGTTTCTTGAAAAATAATAAACAAAGTAAGCTAGTAATCTTATGAATCTAAGATTCATGAGTGGTTTTCCAAAAGAATCAAGTCCAAAATGTGATTTTTAGAGAATATTGGTTCTTACTTAAACAAACACTATTTTTAGAGATAAGACAATTGTATAAACACTTATGAAACAAAAAGATCTCACAAAGAAATGTTTTTGTAAAATATGTTTACAAGTTGTAAACACCTAAATTCTTTAAAAATGAGAATTGTAAAGTAATAAACGCACTTTAAAGGGTAACTAAGTCTACTAAACATACTACCAAGTTACTACAAGTTTTTAATAAAAGATCAAGTTCATATTGTTATGTACATTGTATAGTTTTTGCACTTGGTAAGTGTAAGATGTTTAGGGATTGGTTGTTGATTGTTTGTAATGATTTTTGAAAAGAAAATGATATGCTTTGATAGCATGGACACCTCCATTTTTAGGGGAAACTATGGCAAAATTTTCTAAAAATATAAACACTTAGAAATATATTTTCCAACAAGTATTTACAAGTGTATTTTGATCATAAGTTTTCAATATAAACCTTGCCATAATTTTTGTAACAAATATACAAATATTGGAGGTTGGTTTTTATAAATAAAAATGGGTAAATATATATTTGGAATATATATACATATTAAGACACTTGTGTGATTATTTGTATACTTGGTGAAATGGTTATATTATTTTAGGGTAAAATAACATAACTTAACAAATACCATGAAATTTACTATCCAAAACAATACCATTACGAATGCATCTTTGGTAAATATTATTTTGGATACAAGAAAGGAAAATATGATTTTTGTAAATATTACAAAGTTATATCATACTTTGAAAAAAGGGAAAATATTATTTTTGGGAAGTAAAAATATATTTTCTTAGTATATTTAGAAGATATGTAATTTTTGAGAAAAATATATATTTTCTTGGAATACATTATTTTGGACAAAATAAGTTTAAATATATTTTCTAAAGTGAGACTTGGAAATATATTATTTTAGAAATTACAAATACAATAATACAAATATACATGTATGAGAATACCCCCATCCTTGGGAAGGAAATATGAAAATAAATACTTGAGAAGTATTGATATAAAATGTGGTTTAAACAATTATTCCAAAACTAAATATAATTTAAGGTTAAAATAATTATTATTTTAACAAGTAATTATAACTTGAAATAATATTAGGAACATAAGAAACGTAACTCCAAAACATTAATACTAAGCAAAGGCACGACCCGTCCGCCTAATAGACACTAGTACATTGTAGATAGTCGTGTTTGCTGACGAGATCGGAGTTACTAGTTTTTGAAGGCGCATTACAGTGAGTTCATGTCCCCCTTTTCTTTAAACTGTTTTGTTTATTTACTTCGGGGGTGAAATACATGTTACAAAGGATTACTTACAATACAATTGGTATGGTTAGCTTAGGAAAGAACCATAGATGATGTGTTTGGGTAGGCGTATACTTGAGGCCATCAATCCTCTTGTAGGACCGTGGGGCATGAGTGATAGATCTATTTGGGTGTAGCGAGCCCACACCCATGAGGCCAGGGTGGCCCATAGTGGTGACTATGTCTTCCAGCCGGAAGCCCGGTACAACTTTGCTAGGTTTGAGTATTCCTACACCGTCACACATATCAGTGGCCTTGCAAACCATTGGTGATCTTTTCCTTGTTTGCTATCATACCGGGACTTTCATACATACATTGAATACAAAGGTTTTATACATACTCACGAACACATGAACTCGCTCAACTTTTTGTTGATATTTTTAAACTACATGTATTTAAGGGAACTAGTGGATCTGGCAGGTGTATGCATGTGTCTTCAAGCTGCGTCATGAATAAAAGATGTCATCTGGGGTAGTAGGGTTTAGAAGATGTGTCCTATTCCTGGACGGGATACATGTTTCTAAACCCGGTTTATTTAAGATCTTTTGTGGAGTCTTTATGAACTCAGTTGAACATGTCATGGGATGTAACTTAATTTGGTGTCGATGTTTTCAAGACAAGTGTGTTATGGTATTTTCTAAACTTAATTAATGGATGAATATCTTTAGGTTTTATCATATAGCATTGTTATGATTGAATGCTATGGTATTAAGAGGTCACACCAATAACCACGCTTCCGCAAAAGTCAGGGTGTGACAGCTTGGTATCAGAGCTTCGATTGTAGCGATCTAGGATTCTTTCTCGAGTCTAGACTACGATCATTAGGGCTCTCACGAAAACGTTTTCATTGCATACACAAAATGTCTAGATCCAGGAAACAAACATTTTTACAAATAAAAGACACAAAATACATTTTAAATAATTTGTTTATAATTCAGTCTGAGAGACTGGGGAGTTAGTCTGAGAGACTAGCTGGGAGATTCAGTCTGAGAGACTGGGGAGTTAGTCTGAGAGACTAGCTAGGTAATTCAGTCTGAGATACTGGGAAGTTGGTCTGAGAGACTAACTGGGTAGTTTAGTCTGAGAGACTGGGTAGTCTGGAGACTAGTTGGGGCAGTCTGAGAGACTGGGAGGTTTAGCCTAAGAGGCTGGGTAGTTTAGTTTGAGAAACTGGGAGGTTTAGCCTGAGAGGCTGGGTAGTTTAGTTTGAGAAACTGGGAGGTTTAGCCTGAGAGGTTGGGTAGTTCAGTTTGGGAAACTGGGGGGTTAGTCTGAGAGACTAAGTAGTTCAGTCTGAGAGGCTGGGTGGGATAGTCTTTGGAAGACTAGGATGCATACATGCTTACATTGTTATTACTTACATGTTTATTTGATGATTATTGATATGTGTGCATATGTTGTGATTGTTTTGTTACAGACACCATGTCCTCTTCTAATAGCGGAGTATCAGATACCATAGACCCTATGGCCATAGTTTCAGATGACGAGATGGCCACAGACCCTGAGGTTTTTACATCAGACACTACGAGTAGCGATGATGATGACTTCCAGCCATTTGCTTTACCCGAGTTTGGAGATGATATACCACTAGCTGATGGTCTTCCTGATGGGGATCTACCTCTTGTTCAGATCATTGCTCCTTTTCCTCTTGCTGCATTTCCTCTTGAGGATCTGCCTCTAGACGCTATGTCTAACGACGACATTGATCTTTTTATTGAGGGTCCCCCTGAGGATGCCCAGGATGGTGGGGCTCCAGTCGATGATGCCGTTGTCGTTCCACCTGTCGAGATTCCAGTTGATGATGATGTTGTTATTCCACTTGTTGAGATCCCAGTCGATGATTTCATTGCTGTTCTACAGGATGAGATTCCTGTTGTCGAGGCTCCTTCTGACCATTCTGGTCCCGATTCATTTGAGTCGGTGTCATCTACTACCTTACACGCACGGGGCGTGCAGCATCATCCTGTTGACACTGATTCTGACACTGCTATGTCTGCTGCACCTGTCCCTCCGCAGTACTTCGAGTTCGACGATGAGTTTGATCCTGTCTTTCCTCATGACTTTGACCCTGATCATGAGATTGAGTTTGTCCCCAATGAGCATCCTTTTGAGGCACCTGTCATTCCTGATGATCAGCTCTTTGATATACCCGCTGATCTTGAGCTTGCTCCAGCTGACCCTGAGCCTTTGATTGCACCTGAGCCCATACCTGCTTATGATCCTCTACCAGAGCACGATCACGTTGACATACCAGTTGTTGCACCACCTTTGCCTGACCCTCTACCTGCACGCGCAGACCATGCTCCATTTGCTACCCATGTTGACCCCAGATATGCGCACACCCGCAATGGGTGGATCGAGGACGACGACGACTATCCTCCTTTTGTTAGACCCGTCACTCCCCCTTCTGCACCTACACATGCACCAGCTGATATCGACCCGTTTCACCCACACGTATCTGACATTCATCGCACTGATTTACCAGTCACATTTCTACAGGATATCCCTCCTCCCCGACCAGGGGAAGGACCATCGAGTCAGCAGCCACCTGTGTCAGCAGCCTTTCCGTTCATGCCACCATTTGCACCTGCTACACATACTGCACCTTTTGTTTCTACACCATTGGGCGAGCCACAGATTTGGTTTCCGCCCAACACGATGCCCATTTCTGATCCATACCATCCCTTCCACATTGGATACTCGAGGGATGATTTGCTTTTGTCACTGCAGCTCCAGCAGGAGATGCTGTGTAGGAGAGTCATGGAGTTAGAGGGGATCCCGCGTCCTCCGCCTTGTTCTTGTCAGTCACCGTTCACGACTCCCCCTGCTCCACTCCTGCTATACCCAGATCCTGACTTCCGTTTTCTTACTTTGGAGCAGTAGGTTAGCTACCTGTTGCGTATCGTTCATGCCTTCGAGGAGGATTTGGCGCATTTGCGCAGGTTGCTTTTCGTTCCTCCACCTCTTCCTCCTCCACCATCAGCTTAGAGGTTTTTGGTTTTATGTAGATAGCATACTTGTGATAACTCGAGTTTCCAAGATTCCATTTTCGCATTTATTGCACGATAATTGTTAAGTTGTTGGTTTACACGACTTGTTTGCTTAGTAACTGTACACGTTGGATTATATATTGAGAAGTTTGTTTGATATGTTATCTATGTAATGTGATTAAGGTGTTTATCATGTATCCTGTTTGAAAACTTAAACTACTTAAACCTTGAAAAGGTCCGACGAAACACAAGTGTTTCGCCATAACCCACACCGACGAAACAGAGTTTGTTTCGTCACAAGCATCTCGACGAAACAGGTGTTTCGCCAGCCCATTGATTCGCCGAAGCCCATTTAGGGCCCAGTATGTTACGCGTATACTTATTAAGTTATACTGTTTCATTCGTCACATTCTAGAAAATAAGAAACCCTGGAACTCTCTTTCCCTATTGACGGCGACTGTGTGCCCTCGGAGCCATCTTTAATCGACCAAACCATTCTTGCTGTTCATCGCGGTTAGTGTTTAAACACTTGCATGATTGTTTGATTGGAATCATTAACTGTTAATCGAAATCATTAGGGATTGATGCTAAGTAATGTTTATGTTCATGCTTAGATGATGAATCGTCTATAATAGGATCTAGTTTATCGGTTACAGTTTCATGTGTCGAGATCGGATTGCTTGTTATTGATGATCAGAATAGGATATTGATATAGATGAATCTGTGAATGTGCTCCCATGTAATGGCCAGCATGTATGATATATTGTCTAAGGTTAACACATGATTATGTTATGATTGGTATAATAAATGGTATCGATGATTGCTGTATGACTGTATGATTTGCCGTATGATGATGATTGATGATAGGGTGTAATGGCTGTGGATAATGGTTAGGGTTTCTGGGTAATCATTCGTTACACGACGTAACTGACCGTGTAGACGAAACGCAAATCACGGCGAAACAGGGAGTGTTTCGCCGAGAGCATATATGACGAAACGGAGGGTGTTTCGCCGAAGATGATCACGACGAAAGGGATAGGTTTCGTCGAAGGGTTGCACGACGAAACAAGTGTGTTTCGTCAAGTGGGTAAACTACACAGTAAACTCAGTCAAGTCTGTTAAGGGTTAACTGGGTTAGTTAGACGTAGTTAAACAATAAGTATGACTTGCATGAACTTGTATAACTGATAAACGCTATGTGTTAGTGTTACTACTTGTACGTGATGATCTTGACTGTTAGTAGAACCTTGTAAATGTCAACTGATTGTGAGTATGTGCTAACCATAGGCTTTGACTGATTTGTTGGAAAACGAGTAGTTAAGCATACCGAGCAAACCAAGGTGAGTTCACACTTCCAAGGCATGGGATTCCCGGTGGGTTGGGAATGGGATTGTATGACTACCCGTACTTTCATCACTACTAGACTACTTAATACCGTCCTCGGTTTGGGAAGGACGCCAGTGCTAGAACCTACGTAAAGCCTACGTACCATTGTCCTCGGTTTGGGAAGCACACCAGTGTTAGAACCTACGTAAAACCTACGTACTATCGTCCTCGGTTTGGGAAGGGCACCAGTGCTAAACCTTCGTACTCGCTACGTACTACTGTCCTCGGTTAGGGAAGGGCACTTACGTAAAACCTACGTAAACTCATACTTACCACTGTCCTCGGATTGGGAAGAGCACCTATAGTTACAACTAGTCTAGTACATACAACAAGGGAAGCCCCCACTTATTATTATAAAGGTTTGGGAACAAGGGTACTGGGTAATGCATGGCTGTGAAACGAACTTACGATTTCTAAAAACGAACTCATTAACTGATCAACCAACTGTGAACTCGCTCAACTTTGTTGTTGACTCTCTGTTACATGCCTTGCAGGTCGATAGGTACTCATGGCGCTTGCACAGGGAGGCGCGGTCGTTGTGGGACATGGACAGTGGATGCCATGTTAAAAACATTGTCACATTTTCGAACTTAATACTTATGTTGGGTTTTCATATTATGCTTCCGCTACTTAAACTATGTTTTGACACCAATTGTATTGTGTTGGATTTCATAAACTACTTTTAATTATATGCTATGTTCAATATGATTGGTGGCTTGATCCTGGTCAGTCACGCCTCCAAGCGGTGATACCCCGCATGTGGATTTTGGGGGTGTGACAATACTGTTGATGAGAGTGCAGCTATTGAGCCAGATTGCACAGCCTTTTGAAGACCACACTTTGACTTTTAACTTTTGATTATTGTAGTTGGTAAATGATTTGGACAGGGGTGATGTGACCCTTTGGTCCCTTTGATGTATGATATATTGTGGAACATGTAAAACTGTACTCGTGGTCTTGATATATGAAAGCTCAATCGCAACATTCTCATTACATGCATTGTTGAATTACTTGTTTATGTTGTGATTGTTAGTAAGTAAACACATAACATCCACGAGGTTACAAATGGTAAAAGATATTATTCAGTGTTTACTTGTGTTGATGAATGTTATTACATATGTGTACTACATACTTATATGCATAAGACCTGACCTATACAATCTTCTTATAGAAGATGCCTCCACGAAGAGAAACTCGATTGCCCGCTACTGAGGCCGAATTACAAGAAAGGATCTCCCGAGCAATAGCAGATTACGAGGCCTCACGCGCCGAAACTAGCGGGGGTACCTCGAGGAACAACCCACCACATGGTTGTACCTATAAACAATTTTTAGACTGTAAACCGCTGAATTTCGACGGCACCGGGGGTGCTGTGGCTTTTGTTCGATGGACGGAGAAGACCGATTCAGTGATAAGAATGAGCAAATGCGCACCAGAACAACAAGTCACCTACATCTCTGGATTGTTCATAGATGGAGCGCTTTCGTGGTGGAAGGTCCAAGTCCAAACTCTGGGAGAGGCAGCAGCATACGTTTTGACTTGGAATGAATTAAAGGAACTCATGCGTAAAAAGTATTGCTCCAGGGCCGAAATTCAAAAATTGGAAACTGAATTCTGGAACCTCAAGATGGACGGCCCGAAGATTGCCGAATATGTGCAGAGATTTTGTAGGATCGTTTTGACGACCAAATGAGTCAATCAAAGACAATACACAACTGTTTAAGAGGCAGAAACAAACAAACAGCCTAGAATCAGTGTAGAAATGAGTAGAAACAGAGTATGATACTTAAAACAAGCTTCTCATTGATAATTGGCTTGAAAACACGGTGAAATTTAGACAGCACTTCGTTACACCTCAGATAATTTCGTACCAAATGAGAAGACATGACTGCCTATTTATAGGCAAGTAATTTCGCATGGAATTACACATGTCAGTTCATGCGAACCATGCGAAATTACCCTATGTAATTTCGTGCGAAATTACATCTAACATACATAAACTTTACATTTTGACATATTTGACCCCTGTACAATCTACCAACATGACCTAGACTTAAGACGTAGGCTATAGACATTATGCACCAACAAACTCCCCCTTGGATATTGCCGGAGTCTTCAGTCTGGTCTTCAGCGCTTTCTTCACAGCGACTTGAATTTTTCTTCCCTTGGCTTAGGCTTTCTCAGCAACAGCTTCCTAAGCTTTTCATTATCTTCAACTCTTTTCTTTTCTTCAGCAGCCATTCTTTGCACCACAGTATGCCTTAGCATGTTGTCTCTATCTTCTTGAGCTTTCCTTTCTCTTTCAGCCTTCAACTTTTCTTCTTCCTCAATCTTTCGCCATTTAGAAGACCATTTATTATCAGCATTGATTCCTTTCTGAAAGCAAATGGAAACAACTTTCTGAAATTGCATCGCTTGGTCTTTATCTTCAGCTTTAAAACCAATCTTGTTAACAAATAAGCATTCAATGTCTTTTGCTGAACAATTCACCAACCATAAAGGATCATACACAAAGATGTGTCTGATTTCATTTTCAGCTCTGTAGGTAATCACAGCTTCAGTCGACAAACAGCTGTATACCCAGTACAAGAACCCCTTATAAAAATCTTGTTCCATCTTCGGTACTGGAATGTTCTTGATAACTCTAGGCTTCTTCACATGCAAGATCGTTTCTTCATTTCCAGTCTCAGGATTCACTCTCCTCACCTTCTTCGGGTAGTGAGGTTTCCAGTGCTTGAATCCTCTGAAGGCTTCAAATTTCATCAGACCCCATATGGGTACATCATGCTTTCTGATAGGATAATCCAAAGTTCTAACTTTTGCAAGTTCTTCAACATCCCACCAAGGCAAGGTCATGATATCCTGAATGTATTCAAAGTACTGCACACCATACTCTCTACGAATAGCATACGCATTGACCTGTGGTAGAAAGACCCAACTGATAATGTCACCCAGTGACACATCCCTGTCTCTCTTATAAAACTTGAGCGGACGTTTGAATTTTCTTTCTGTACTCTTTCTAAACCACTTCTTGCGTTCTTTGCTCTGTGCATCTTTCGTTGTACCATCAAAGTTCTTATCTTTCAAACATTCTGTGACTTTCCTCCTTAATTCATCAACATTTGCTTGACTGAAAAACTCAACAAGCGTTGGAAAATCAGAAGTATCAACATTCTCACTTTCTTCATCGCTGCAATCTTCAACCTCAACTCGATCATAGTTGTCTGCCTCATCAACATACTTGTACTCATAGTCAGGCTGTTGATTCATATCAAAAGCATTCAACTCTTCTTCAAAGCCAAACTTGAAGTTAGGATCATCAATACGTGTCATCTCAATAATATCAGCCATAGTGTACGTATGTCTGATTTCTCCTTCTTCAACTTCAGGTTCAAGACACAAGATTAACTTTTCAACTTTATCAACATTTTAATCATCAGCGTTCTCCCCCTCACCTGTAGCATTCTCTAGCTCTTCATTCACATCATCATGAAGATAATCTTTGACATTTTCTACATTCGAAGCTTCAGTAACTTTAACACCAGAAGTACCCTGATCGTCGTCATCTCCATCATCATCACTATGACTACTCGCAGAAAATACATCATCTACATCATCTGTTTTGTCTTCATCATCATCCTCCTCGACCTCTTCCTCATCATTAATAATATCATCAATTAACACGTCTTCCTCAAAAATAGCAGACACAGCAGAAATAGGATGAGGATTCTGAATAGGTGATTCAGAAGCAGTTGATAGAACAATTGCTCTCTCAGAAACACCTTCAATGCCTTTACCCTTGTTCTTCATCTGAGCATCAATTTCAGCTTGACGTTGAGCTCTAACCTCTTCAATCTTTATTTCATCGAATTTCTGTTCAACAGATTTTCCAAGCATACTCTCTAATACTTTGTTTATCATGTATATCTCGTGTTCTTTTATTGCTTTAGCAGCTTCCAATTCTTTATTCTTTAATTCAAAGTACTTGTTTTGCTCATCTTTACGTGCTTTCTCTTCTTCCAACTCTGCAACTTTAACTTTCAGAATATCAATCTCAGCTTGATCTGATTCAACTTTCTTAAATAATGCAGAATTTTCAGCTTCCACAGACTTAACACGCTTTTCCAATTTCTTCTCACGATCCAACAACTTCTTGTTCTCAGCTAACACTTCATCAACTTTCTTTTCCAAACTTTTAACTTGCACATCAATTGCAAAATTGAAATCACCAATGTCTTCAAGAGAAATACCCTCCGGAACAGTTGGAAAAGTTTTGAATCCAGAAGAACCAGGTGTGGTTTGGACAGGTGGTTGTGTGGATGGTGGTGTTTGAAAGATTTGCTATGAAGTAACAACAGGTTGTTGTTCATGTGGTGGTGATAGATGTGGTGGTGATGGTTGTCTAGGTGGTGATTGATGAAGTGGTGAATGAATTGGAGATAATTGATGTTGAGGTTCAGGTGGTGGTGATGGTGGTTTACTAGGTTCCTGGATTGGTTTCTTCTTTAACAACACTTTCAATCTTTTTGCAACCTTTGGAGTAACAACTCTCTTTCTTGCAGATTGTTTCTTCCTACCACCAGATGATGGAGGCGTCTGAGATTCTATCACATTCTCAGGAGATGGATTGTATAACTCATCATCTTTATCTTCTCTCCTCTTTCTTTTAAGCTGTTTCTCTTTTTCAATCTCAGCTTTAATTCTCTTTGCACGTTCTGTTTCATCAATTTCTTCATCAGACGAGCTTGAAGAACTTTTATCTGCATCATCACCTTCATCACCAGCTGTCTTCTCTGTTTCAGCATTATATTCAGTAAGAGATTTCAATAACTTTGTAGATTCAGGAGATAAACGAACATCTCCTTCAACATTAACTTCAGCTTCAACTTCCTCCTCAGATTCATCAATAAGCATAGTCTCAACAACCTTCTTTTGACACTTCTTAGGCTGAGATGATGAACCCTCCTCTACTTGAACTTTAGGAGTTGATTTTCTACTCCTCTTTTTCTTCTCCTCTTTCAAGAACCACTCGCTTCTTGATTCTTTAAAATCTTCAAGGGTTTTCAATTCAGCTGCATAACTTTTTTCTTTCATTTCTTTCTCATTTCTCCAGTTTTGATGATTGATTGGATCTGGATCTTGATAATTCTTATCTTTGATAAAACCAAAAAATTCAGCTTTCGTCTTTGGCTCCGGATGGTTTGGATGATATCTGGCCAATTGTTTCAAAGACTCATTATCCATATGGTACATTACCAACAGATCATTATTTTCATCTCTCTCCAGATCAGGATAAGCGTGATCTATCATCATCTGAAGAAATCGTGGATACACCCAAGTCTTGCTCTTTGAAGTAATGTTCTCGACCATGTAATGAAACACAATCTTCGAAAAATTATACTTTTTGTTTAACACAAGAGCTGTCACCATATTCATTTGATAGTCTCTCATCACATCATAACCTCCTTTTCTGTGACTGAGTGCATGTAGTACTGAATGTATAACAAACTTATAATGCTTCGGAAAACACGCTTTCAAGTAATTGGCCCTGTTCAGTGGACCATTGTAACCCATCCACAACATACAACCTTTGACCATCCTCTCTGGGAACTTTGAAGGAAAATTCTCATCATCTGGAAAATCTATCACCTCTCGTACCAGTTGCTCTGTGATGATTATTGGTTTATCTTGGCCGTTTACACTCACAATAGAATTTATCGTCTTGCTTCCTTCATCATATGTGGCATTCTCCCAAAAACGTTCAATGTGCGAACCAAAAACAAGATGTTGATTTGTCAATGCTTTCTGTATCGGTAATCTTTTCATAAACTCCAGAATACTACTGAAATTGGCCATCTTTGGAATTTTCTCATCATACACACAACAAATGTTGTGCAATGGATCAAACTGCACATTAGATGCCTGAAAAATAACAACACAATCAAATCAAACACTTAGAATAAATTTCAGCAAAAACACTACATTCAAACGAAATTATTTCAAACGGGATTACATTTCATGCGGAATTACAGTTTGAAGCGAAATTACAGTTCAAACAGAATGACATGTTAAAACGAAATCACAGTTTGAAACGGAATTACATTTTGATGCGAAATGTCCTTTTGAAACGAAATCACCATTTAAAACGAAATCACATATTTGAAACGAAATGACATCTACAAACGGAATTACAGTTTCAAACGAAATTTCTCAAAACTTTTCTGATGATGAAATTAATGAACTGGGTTTGTTCTTTATCAGATTCCGAGCATGAGGGTGTGTTTTATTCACAATTTTAGACCACAAAAATACCCTAGATCTAAGTCCAAAGTTTCAGATCTACCGACTTCAAACGGAATCAAGTTATCAACATCAAATTGAAACCCTAGATAAGATCTACAACATATTCCGAACACATATATATGATTATCGTTCAATTTTATCAACAGATAAACCCTAGATCTATGTTTTAAGTTAAGTTCATCGCCGACCAAGCGAAATCAGTCAGATCTGGGTCAAATAAACAAGATCTCTTACCTTTCCCATGATAATAGTTGAGTATGCCAACTAAAATCAGGATATCAAACAACAATCGGGCAGAGTAACAACTGGAAATTGATGGTTTTGTGATTTCGCATGAAAACACTTTGTCAGGGACTTTGAAACGAAATAACAGAAGTGACCTATTCAAGCGAAATATCTCCTCTATTTATAGACGAGGTAATTTCGTGCGAAATTAGCATTGAGATGTTTTCCAACGAAATCACTGGTTCAAGCGGAATTACCATTTTCAAGCGAAGTTAATGTTTTCAAGCGAAATCATACAATTTTTTAACTTTTTGAGATTTTACCGACACACCCAGTTAACCAAGTCCAAGTTAATGACCCTGGTCAACTGTTTAGCCTGGAAAGTCCAAGTTAATGACCTTGGCTGACCAGTTTATGAAGATGCTGATTTTCTGAAACAGATTTTAGTTCAAATTAATGAACTTTTGAAACTTTCAAGCAATTACCAATCACTTTTTCTCAATCTTCTCCTTACCCAACCCTCATGATCCAGACATGTTCAGCACATAAGACTTTGATCATCTGATCCCCAACGTTCGTTGTCGAAAATAAGATGAAATGCAAATCTTTTTGGATTTTTAATAAGCAACAAACTGTACACACAATATTTTTGTGAGTGTGTTAGGGGATCATATTAGCTTCTGACAAGATACAAGCACCATTAAGCTTTGATTACATATTCAGCATTAAACAGTTCACATTGATTGTCGATATACTGATCCTCTTAAATTTTCACACAAAGTTCAATCTGTTCAGGATACGAGTTAATGTTTTAAGGCTTAACTTTTACGCGTGTACCACCTCAGAATATACTCCCGTATCCAGATCCCAATATTCAGTCTTACAGGTGAGTATACCTAGATGATATCTGTAAGGGGTTAAATGCGAGGACCGTGAGAGCTCAGGCTATTGCTTCCGCAAAATCAGAGAGATGACGGCTTTTACTTTTGGTGGGTCCTCTTTGGGGATCTTCTTTTACAACAGCACATGATTAGCATTTTTCAATGTTTCATCATTTTTTATGCTGAGGGGAGGCTTATATTTCAAGCAGCGTAAAGTATTCTCCGGGGACTAGGCCATTACTTCCGCAAAATCAGAAGTCCCGGGATAATACCCCAGATATCACTAAGTATAAAGACCTAGTATCTCAGAAAGAGGGACCTTTCAAACAAGATTTCGGGGGTTACCCATATATCCGAGAGATGTTCCCCACGTAAAAGCAAGTAATGATTTTATGTTTATATCCCAACAAATCTACTAAATGTGTAAAAACCTATCGACACATCATCAGCGAGACTGCTTAACACATTTAAACTTTACATTTTTTTAGCGTACTGCATCTGTCTAGCTGATGTACTATCATTTCCCCTTTTTACACAAACTCTTTTTGAGTTTTTCAATGTTTTTGGATTTTGACATTTTATCATGTTTTTGGATTTTCTGCAAACTTTCTCCCCCTAAAAACAAAGACATATTTTTGTGTTTTTGTTTTTATCAAAAGCAGAAAATAAACTGTACAAAAACTTTGACAACACAACGTGGATCACATCAAATCGCCGTCCTCCTCGGCTTCACATTCAACAACCCTCCCAGAAAACAAATTTTTCATCCCATTTAATTTCAAAAGATAGTTAAATCTCTTTTTATCAAACGGTTTGGTGTGAAAATCAGCTTTCTGTTCATCGGTGTGTATATGTTCAATTCTAATCAATTTCTTCTCGTGACAATCACGGATGAAATGATGCCGAATTTCTATATGTTTTGTTTTAGAATGGTGAACCGGGTTTTTCGTTATGTTAATCGCTGCTTCATTGTCCACAAATATAGGCGTGTCCAAGAACTGCAAACCAAATTCTTGCATCTGCTGTTGGATCCAAAGGATCTGAGAACAACAGCTTGAGGCCGAAACGTATTCTGCCTCGCACGTAGAAAGCGCTACTGAGGTTTGTTTCTTGCACTGCCAAGTGACTAATCGAGTTCCGAAGAACTGACACCCAGCAGTGGTGGACTTAGCATTTTGCTTGCAGCTACCAAAATCAGAATCAGCATAACCTGTGAGTGAAAAGTCACCCGACTTAGGATACCACAAGCCGATGCTTGGGCAGCCTTTCAAATACCGTAAAATGCGTTTCACGATCGTCAAGTGTGACTGGCGTGGGCTGGACTGATAACGGGCACATAAACACGTCAGATACATGATGTCCGGGCGAGAAGCAGTAAGATACATCAAAGATCCAATTATCGACCGGTAATACGTCTCGTCCACTTTCTCTCCACTCTCATCTGGACAGACTCCGTGATTTTGAGCTAAGGGGGTTGATGTCAGAGTAGATTCAGACATGTTAAACTTCTCCAGAACATCGTTCATGTATTTGGTTTGATGAATGAATATTCCTTCGGGCATTTGATCAACTTGCAGCCCTAGGAAGAACTTCATCTCCCCCATCAAACTCATCTCGAATTTTCTTTTCATCACTATCTCAAAATATTTACACAAATCGTCATTTGTCGAACCAAAGATGATGTCATCAACGTAGATCTGCACGATTAAAAGATGTCCTGCAACCTCTTTTGTAAACAGAGTGCTATCAACCGTCCCTCTGGTGAACCCGTTGGCCAGCAGATGTTGGGAAAGCGTCTCATACCAGGCTCTCGGGGCCTGGTGAAGTCCGTAAAGCGCTTTATCTAGAAGATAGAGTTTGTTTTTGTGTAGTGGATCAGTGAAACCCGGCGGTTGTCCAACATACACTTCTTCTTTGATTTTGCCATACAGGAATGCAGATTTCACATCTAGCTGGTAGACTTTGAATCCTTTCCAGGACGCGAATGCCAGGAAGATTCTGATCGCCTCGTGTCTAGCAATAGGCGCATACACCTCTGTAAAGTCAATGCCTTCTTGCTGACTGAATCCCTGTACTACCAATCGTGTTTGTTTCGAACAATGACTCCTCTATCGTCTCTTTTGCATTTAAAGACCCATTTTGTCTTTATCAGCTTCTGATTTTCAGGAAGGTCTACTAATCTCCAGACTCCCAACTTCTCAAATTGCTGCAACTCTTCTTACATAGCGTTCACCCAGCTTTCTTCAGTTAAAGTTTCTTTATATGTTTTTGGTTCAACCTGCAAGATGAAACACTTTAATGAGAATTCTTCCTGTAAAGGAGCAACAGATGTATAAAAACATGTAAGAGCTTTGTTGATCTGATCCCGCGTTTTTACTCTGCTCTGAAGATCACCAATTATTTGATCTGAAGGATGATAAGACAGAGTTCTTGGCATAGCAGTGTCAGGCACGCTCACTTCCGATTGTAAGTTCGTAATGTCTTAATCACCGGTGTGATCCTCAACTTCAGTCATAGCAACATTTGTTTTCTCGTCAAAAGTCGGACCGTCTTCCGATTCTGAGTCATCAGCATTATCAAAAGTTGGAGCTGATTCCTCTGGGGGTTCGTGTGTCGTTCCACTTGGACCTGCCTCGTGATCGTTTGTACCACTTGTGGGATTGCTTGTACCCACGTCGGGCTGAGAAACTACCAACGGTCTTGGCACCTGATCTTGTGACATAGATTGTTGATGTTGGTAAAGTAAAACGAGTTCCTCTACGCTTGGCTCGGTCGGCAGTTGGAAAGACTCCCAAAGTTTATCATAATCGAACAGAAATCTTTGTCCGGGAAGTTGTGGTGGAGCAGTATGCTTCTGACAATCAACATGCTGAACTTGAATTATCTTCCCCAGGCATGGTACGAACACCCTCTTCAGCGGACTCGCATAAACTACAAAGAAACCCTCATTACTTTTAGCACCAAACTTACCATCTTGATCAATAAAAGTACAAGGCGATCCAAACAGTTCCAAAATTTTCAAATTTGTTTTATAACGTTGAAGAAGTTCAAAACATGTTTTCTTGTATTTCTTCACTGTGAGAACGCGATTCAATGTGTAGCACGCTGCTGCAACTGCTTCACTCCAAAAAAATATGGGCAACTTGGAATCGGAGAGCATAGTTCGAGCTGTTTCAATCAAGGTACGATTCTTTCTTTCAGCTACACCATTTTGTTGTGGAGTGTATGGTGCACTAAATTCATGAAGAATTCCTTTCTCATTACCAAACTCGAGCATGCGATTGTTTCTGAACTCCGTTCCGTTATGACTTCTTATTCTTCTGATCGGCAATTTGTACAGCGTTTCCATCTTCTTGAATAGAACCATTAACGACTCAAAAGTTTGGTCTTTGCTTTCCAGACACATCACCCAAGAAAATCTAGTAAAGTCGTCAGTGACCACCAGACAATACAAGTCTCCACTGACACTTTTCACATTGACTGGCCTAAAGAGATCCATATGAAGTCTCTCGAGCGGTACTCTGATTGAATTCAATAACTTCTGTGGGTGTGACTTTTTGGTCTGCTTTCCTTTCTTGCACTCTACACAATCATCATTCAAATGAAAATTTTTCAAATTTACACCTTCAACTAAATCATTGTGTACAAGAAAGTTCATTTTCCTGACATGAATGTGACCCATCTTTCGATGCCACATTCTGGACTCTTTTTCAGTCACTTTCGTTTTTGTCACAAAACATTGTTTCTGATAATCTGTTGTTGCGACACTCATATCCAGGACATACAAATCGTTTTCCCGTGGAGCGCGCATCAACACCATGTCCTCAGGAATTTTAAAACCAGGTTTTATGATTAAACATTCATTTTTAGTAAAGTGTACTGTAAATGACTTGTCATAGATCTGTGAGATACTCAGCAGATTGTTTTCAAGTTCGATGATATAGTTCACTTTTTCAAACGACACAACTCCATTTGTTAGAGTTCCTTCACCAACTATTCTGCATCCCTGATTCCCTGCAAATCCAACATATCCACCGTTGATTGATTTAACATCGTAGAGTAAAGCCAGCATTCCAGTCATATGCCTTGAAGCTCCGCTGTCCATTATCCACTTTGAGATTATCGACCTCGGAAGCCCCTGCATACATCACAGAAAATTTATTCAAACAATGAAGCCCATGATTTATTTACTTTTGGAACACTTCCAAACACAAGATCACATGACACATCAACTTTCGGAATGTTAAAAATGACATTTGGAGCAGCAGATTTGGCTTTTGGTTTTAAATCACCCTCTTTAATTGGAGGAAATTCCTCAAGCAACTTGTCTAGTTCAAATTCAAGTTTCTTAACATCATTTTCAAAAACTTTTCCATCTTCAAAAACTTTTGGTTCAGATTTCAAAACATTTTCCATATTCTTTTCTTCAACTGATTGTTTTGATTTTGCCACCCATGATTGATTTTCAAAAATTTTCATCTTTGGATAAATCTTTGAAGTCTTTTGAGTCTTCGAAGATTCGCCAATCTCAAAAGTTGATTTCGGCTTTTCTTCGGACTTCAACGATTCACCTCTTTTCAAAATTCGAACTGGGGAAAGCATTTGTGTTTTGCCCTTATCATCAGTTGAAATTTTTTGTTTCGGCTTTTGCAAAACTGGTTTCTTGAAAATGGGTTTTTCAATCTTTTTGATGCATTGTTTCGCCATATGACCAATCTCATTGCAGCGGTAACAAACTCTTTTGTCATACTCAACAAAAGTAGATTTGTAGGTCTCCTGTCTCAACTTCTTAGCTGCATTGAAATCGTCAATGGCTTTTTGACTGAAGATATAATCCTTTTCAGCATCAACACTAGGACCAGCAACAAAGATATCACTCATCTTTTCTTTTGGCTTGACATTCTTAACCATTTTCTTTTCAAATCCAATACCTTAGTTTTTTAAATTGTTTCCATTTCTTTTGTTAGACCCATTTTTACCCACCCAATCCTTTTTCCCAGGGTTGTTCGGTTGTTGTTTCACAAAAGACTTCTTAGGTTTTGATAGAAACTCATTATTGTTAACCTCAGAAATATCAATCTCCACAAGTTTAAACACTTTTTCAACATTTTGCATGTTCGCGTTCTCGATTGGATACTCAAAATTAGAATAACGTTTGTCAGTTCCGGTCATTGTGTAAACCACAATGATCGAATCATCATTCGCAATTTTGTCTGATTTTGGTATGAACTTGTCCAAGAAGTTACCATCTTCTTCAGAATCAGAAATGGAGTTTTCAAAATGAGTTTTTACAGTATCAAACTCCAAGTTATCACTTTCTTCATCTAACACTTGGTCAACAATGGTTTTGATAACCTGTGACTCATTATCAGTGTTGGATGGAGAAAATGTAACATCAATGCTCTCAGGCAACTCATTCTCAATGGTTCTCAACTTGAGATTCAATGCAGATTCCACCCCATCTGGATACTTTTTAGTGTAATGATTCCACATAGGGGGTGAAACACTTTTGAAGACAGGTTTCACATCAGGTTATTTCGGAACAATTTGATCAATAACATATGATGAAGCATCATAACTCATCAGTTTCTTATCAACCCTTTCAGTTTCAATTCTCATTAACTCAAGTTCTTTTTTCAAAGAAGCAATTGTGTCTAGAAGAATGTTAATTTCCATTTGTTTATCCATGACAGTAGATTTTAGCAATTTTGTGGCTTTATCATTTTCAAAACTTTCCTTTTTAATCATTTTGATTGATCGTGCCAACGTGTCATATGCTTCTTTTATCTCACTGAGATCAAATTTTACTTCATGAGTAAATTTCTTCAATTCTTGAAATTTCTTGTCTTTTTCAAGACAGTCCGTGCATGGTTTTGAACAGTTTTTGCATGGAATTTCAAGAATCGAATCAACCTTTTCGGTAACCTTTTCTTCTTGATCAATTTTAATATCTGTTTTACCAAAACCATCAGACTCTGACTCAGGCTCGTCTCCTGATTTGATCTCCTCATTTTCCGATTTCTCGTCAGACTCTTTTTTTACTGTTTCGACAGACACACTTTCAACTGACTCGGTTTCAACAGACTTTGATTCAACAGATTCTGTTTCTACCTCTTTTAGCTTCCCCATCAATGCTTTGTCAGCAATCTCTTTTAGAGTCTCTTCATTCATTTCTTTTGAAACATCTATTATCTCTTCAACTGGCTCTGGTTCAACATCATATCTTGGACATAATCCTGTGGTTGGCTCATTGAAAAAACCTGCAAAAGATTCAAACATATTAGGAGGCATTATTGATTTGAAAGAACAAGCAATAATCTCCTGTTCAGATTGATAGTAGTAAACTTCTGCAGCTACTTCTTCCAGCTCTGCCAAACTTTCTTCAGACATGACTTCACCGACTTCTTCTGTCTTAACAACGCATTCCAGTTGTTCCACAATCTCTGCCATCATTGCCCTACCCTCACTACCAGGGATGTACTTATCCCAACTAAAACGTTCAGCAACCTTCTCATCATCTTGATTGACTAAGAGAGCTTTCTCAGGCTTGTTTTCGATCTGAGGCCTTTGGGTGAATGGTTGTTGATTTGTCTTGTGATAGATTGCTTGTTTGTAGTAGTCGTTTGTGAAAGGGTTTTGATGGTTGTTGACTTCTCGGTTTGGACATTCACGTTTGAAATGTCCCTTCTCTTTACATTTGAAACATGTTAGTTTTGATTTATCAAACCCAAACTTTTGATCATGTCCTGAAAGAATGTTTCGACCAGTAATTTCCATAAAACGTTGAGCTCTTCTCACCAAGCTTGCCATTCCCCATTTGATGTCGATCAACTCCAGCTCCTCTGGATCGATCTGATCATAGTCTTCCTTTGTCATATCGGGAAGCTTTCATACGATTCAAGTACCGAAGCAAGAAGTGCTATGTGCTGCTTTGCTGATGATTCAGTAAAGTCTTGAGCATTCTTTATGTTCACTGCGATGTTGCACAGAATTCCTGGACCTTGACTTTGACTGTTTGATCCTGACGAACTTTGAGTGTAGGATTGATTAGGTGAGTTTTGAACCTTTGGATTTGGTTCAAAACTTGCAAATGGTGAGTTATTGTTGCTTGATGTGATAGATGATACTCCGGATGTTGAATCTGCACTAAAGGTTGTCTGTACTTTCGGACTTAGATTCGATGTTGCTGGAGTACTTCCATTGTAATATAATGAGACATCTTGTTGAACACTTGAAGACTTCATCTTTCTAATCTTTGTCAACTCAAGCTCGTGTGACTCAATCTTTTCAATGAATGTGCTAAGGTTGAATCCCACATACTCCAAATTATTCTTCAACACCAACAGATAAGTTCCCCATTCATCGTATGTGTAACATTCTCAAAATTTTTATTTATATAAATTATATAAAAACTTATGTTATTAAAAGGATGCATCATGGGTAAATTGACCAATAAAAATAAAAGGTGTTTTGGCAAATGTAGGAACCGTTTAAATAACTAATTTATAAAAATACATTATATTTGAACCTATTCTGTTTTTAATGAAACTTGGTTCAAAATGTAGATAAAATTATTCTCATCCTAATGACATAATTATCATTTTATGAAACATCATATTTTAAAAGTTATAAACGCCAAATGAGTAAAGCAGTTGAATTAATTATAATATATAAATTAATAAAAAGTAAATAAAATAAATAAACTAACTATGTGCATAGTTACGTGTAGAAAATAAAATATTAAGATAATCAAAATTTACAATAAAGTATATGTATGTAATTTAAATAAAATAAATTCAACAACTAATTTCAATAATTTCATGCTACTACGTGTAGTATGCATAGAATATATATAATATAAAATTTTAAACAATTGAAAGTGTAAAAGTGCAAGAACATTGTAGCCAAAATTGAAAGCATTAAATGCCTGGATACGTGGCTTAATTTCGTAACCTCTAAGATATCTCCCAACTATAAATAGGTGGTATGTAGCAGCCATTTCATTTGCACAGACTCCTTTCTTTCTTCCATCTCTCGTGATATCTCTCTCTCAAATTCTAATTTTTATCTTTTTGATTTCACTTATATTATAAAAATAAAACTCTGCCCCATTTTAAGTGTTATAACCCTTGATCACCGATACCCTGTCCAAAGTGACGTAGGGCCCCGTAACGTATGTCAAGGCTCTGCCTAAATTCGTTGGGGTTCTGTCTAATGACGTATGGATAAAGTGGAATTGAGTTACTATACTGTGAGTACACTATATATTTTATTAAATAATCCAGGAGTGGTACCCAAAATATAACAACCCTCCCGAATATTTTTCTGACACCCTAATATATTTTAAAATATCCCAAACTATTCCAAACTACACCCCATACGCGAAAACTGGCCTCAAATATATTAGAGAATATTAAAAATAAATAAAAACTTAATATTTAAGTTGAGGCGGGCCGCGTAGGACCCCACCCCAACCTTACGCGGGCGGTATGAAGGTGTAGATCTGATTTCGTTTAATTCCTTAAGTTAAGGCGGGCCGCGTAAGCTACCCTTAACACTTACGCGGGCCGCGAGTGTCCCAAATGGTGGCGCAGCCTGGTGATGACACGTGTCATCATCGTGGCAAGGCTACACAGTGACCAGGATAAGCTATACGTTGACCTGGAGTCAACGCGGGCCGCGTAAGCCCTGCTCTCATGTTACGCGGGCCGCGAGAAAGTCAGATATCAGTAGTATATAAGAAGGCCATCGGATTTCATTTCAGTTCGTTCACAATTCAATTCTCAATCACAATTTCTATAGTAGAGTTATAATACTCGGGTATTATACCCTCTAATTAGCAAGGTTCTGCTCCGTTGTAAGTATTATAACCCCAGTTTCGTAATAGATACGCTGCCCGATTGATTTAGGGTTCCGTAACAACTGTCGTGGTTCTGCCCGACGTAGTTGTTGGAATACCGTCTCGGGAAGGGTATCATTAATCTTTTCAAAGGGTTATGATACTAACCTATGTACATCTGTGTAAATTATAGATTATTCCCAGGAAACCCTTACGTGAAGTCTAAAATAGCAATGTGAGTTTATCCTCTTTTTGATAACCTTTTTGGTAATGTTTTACCAAACCTTAAATGTTTTA
Organism: Helianthus tuberosus; assembly: GCA_030545235.1. Lineage (NCBI taxonomy): Eukaryota > Viridiplantae > Streptophyta > Magnoliopsida > Asterales > Asteraceae > Helianthus > Helianthus tuberosus. The sequence continues at coordinate 81,037,960 of CM060417.1, read as the reverse complement.
CTATGAAATTTAGCAGTGATTGAGTCTTTGTAGTTCTTCAATTACTGCCGGTATGTTGAGGTTTTGTATACAAAATTTGTACTACCTGCGAGTAGTAAGTCGAGTATGACAATACGTTACCATTGGACAATGAGTTAGCCAATGGGTAATATGACCCACAAGTCAGTGGATTGACAGTACTAATGGAGTAATTGTGTAGACATAAACAATGTGATCGCTCTCAATACTGTTCATTGTGACTTTTTATTTAAACTTGATTAAACTGGGATTCACTCACCAGTATTTCTTGCTGATAAAATGTTTTTAAACACGTGTTTCAGGTAACTTAGTGTGAAGCACATAAAAGCCAGCTGGAGAGCACTGAAGGCTTAGGAAAGTGGCTATAAAAGTTACCTAAATAAAGAAGATATTTTATTTCAATTAAAATAAAGTTTATCTCTATAAACAGTTTGTAAATAGAAAACTTGGGTTTTCCCCATGTATTTGTATTTATAAAATATGGTGGTTTACTCTGATAAAATATTTCCTAACTACGGTTCTGATGAAAATTTCCGCTGCCAAATTAATAAACTGATACCACCACAAACGAATGTGCGCGGCCGCCCGTTCCCGGGACAGATAGGGGGCGGGGGTTGTGACAGAAGGTGGTATCAGAGCCTAGCCACTGGTTCAAGCCAAAGAAGTGTTCTGCTGACACTTAAGTTTTAAATTCTGTGTTAGGAAATAACTTATGTGATTATGTGTTTTATATTATTTGACTATTTGTTAGTCTACAGTATGGGTAAGCAAAGAATTTTGGATATCTATCGACAACTAGATAGTTCACCAAAAGATAAGGGAACCTCATTTCAACCAAATCCCTCAGGATATTCAGCAGATACTGAAGAAGGAATATTTATTCGTAAGGCACAGTCTAAGAAACCATTTACCACTAAGAAAAGAAATTGGATTATTAGCAAAAGTCGAGAGAAAATAAAGAAGTCACAACCGAAGGGAGCGATAATCAATCAGGAAATAAATGCACAAACTCAGGAAACAGGCAATAACCTACCATGGGAAGGTGAATTAGATGAACAATGGGTAAATCTCCATATGTTAACCACTACAGCAGTAAATGCTAACTTATATTAAATAATCAAACGGCCAAACTAGTACCAGCACCCATGCCACCTATGAGCTAGAAACTTTAAAGGAACTTCGCTCATTAGATAACAACTTAGTAGAGGCACGAGATAGAATAAACTTTACATAAAGGCATGTTGAGCATAATACTTCTATAACTTAGATAGACTAAAATAAGTTACGGATGCATAATCATTAGTATATTTTGAATTCCCGTTGTAGTTTGTAATATATATATATATATATATATATATATATATATATATATATATATATATATATATATATATATATAAGTCGCAATGTTTGCCATTTTTAATCAATCTATTTTATGATTGTACTCAAATAATTGTACTAGAAATTTGTCTGTGATAATTAATACCACCTACTCAAATAATATCATAATATACATCAAACTAAGTTGGTTATTAACAAAGCAGTCATATTTATGATTCTCTTTTGAAACCAATCATTTACTTTGGTTTGAAATACATATTAAAATATATGGTATAAAACTTTAAAACTTTGTGGTTTTAATAATATTATTTTTATAAAAACCAAAGCTATTAAATTAACCAAAAGGATTTTAAGAATTAATTAAAAAAAATTTTGCTTTAGTAGATCTAACCAAAGCAAGTTTTGAAACCCAGGTGTACCAATTTATCCCTCCATTTTATCCTTTCTGGTCTATAACTAGTTGACCATAAGACTTCATACTTTCATAGTTTTATGAAATAACTGATGTTGGGATTACTTGTAAAGTTTCTATTGAAATACTTAGTAATAAAATAAATGGTTAAATGAATATGATGGGTATTCATGATTTAATAAAATCATTTAAAGTTTTTAAGAGATTTGAGTTGGTTGGACTATGTAAGAAAGGCCTAACTAAACGTTGAAAACATTTCTACAAATCTTTAATATTAAGGTATGTCCAAGATAGGTCTTATGCTTGGGAATAATTATAAGATTAACCAGTCATATTAGTTACAGGATTGTGTATCCTAAATTATAAAGAAAAATATTCGAGTCAGCTGGCTGATGTATAATAGTTAAATAATACAATATTAGTAAATGAGTGAAGTTGATAAATTGGATGTTAAACTTACCCTAAGTAGTTGCGAACTTTTTGATTTTGGTTTGTATATTAGCACATGGGTTGTTGGTTTGCCTAAAACCATAAATTAATTATTTTTTTATTAAGATGTTATTTCTCAAAATAATTTATTAGTTTAAACTTAAATTTATTTTGTAGTACATCTTTGGAGTATCTTTAACAAAATACTTGAGGGAAATATTCATTAAAGTTTGACCAAAAATAGAAATCCACTAGTACATATGGGTATCTATCCTACACGGTTTTCGGTTGGAAAATAATTTGATATCTAAAAATCTAATATAAATTTTCCAATATTCGACTCGTATAGTAAGTCAAATACATTTTTTTATAACTCATAATAATTGAGTTCATCCGTACCTTTTATATTATTAGTATAATGATAAAACATTTTACAATGATATATGAATAATATATTTTACTATAAGATAGTACAGTAAGTAAAAGATATATTTTATATCTAAAATTTTAAAATATCATGGTGTAATAAATTCTAATAAGTGTAATATAGTATATAGGATAGTATATGCACTTATGTTATAAATCGGTCGCGGGTTTATTAAAATGTAACAAGGCTATTAGATCTTTTTACTAGAATATGTATACAAATCATATCTTCTCATAAGTAGAAGTATATTATGCTATACGAAAATAATATACTGTATATTTTTTATCCTTGCACATTTACTTATGGTAAAAGATTAGATAATTAAATTTTTAGAAGTAAGGATATTGCAACAGTGAAAACATCTTTTCTTATCCTACTTAAATCAATAATTTAGTATTTATTTTTTTATTTTACCTGGCACGTTAAAATATTCCTAAACATTCATTTTTCAAAATATAATTTAAAATAGATGCCCCACATAAAAATAGTTGAATCAAATGTGTGTTTAGTACGTTTGTCCTTTATAAAAATTTATTTAAAAATCAGATTACAATTTTAAAATTGTAATATCTTTAAATAAATTATTATTGTATGGGATATACATACATATTCTAATACATGTATATTACTCCAATATGTTTAGAATTAATTTTTGAAACGTCAAACTTTATATTACTTACCATAAGTACTTCTTTGAATAAATAAATATACACTAAGAGTTAAGTTTTGATATTTTAAACCCATATGGTTCAACCCACTAGTTAAAAATAAATTTATTCCTATGAATTCAGAAAGTTTATATTTTGATTAATTTATTTTATTTTATACATCCTTAAATTTCAAAATATTATGTTTAATAAATTGAACAGAAGTTTATTTCAATATATTACTTTTATAAAAGGATAAAATAAAGTCATGGAAATAAGCTTAATAATTGGTACCATCGGATGTATAGTTATTATTTTTATTATAAAAATAATTTAGTATTATATATATATGTGTATACATTATGTAAGTTTAATATTAACTAGAGATTTGAAATTTTGTACACATATATGCATATACCCAATAGAATCTCTTGATGGTATACACAATATAATCATCAAATATCTTCTGAAGATAAATATAAGAGAAAATATCATTGGTGATTTATATGAAAACATGAAGTCATTATAAACCATGAAACCTACTATGTTTTAAAATCCCATCTGTCTCAGTAAAATATTCCTTGTGACGGAATCTAATAAAGTTAACTGTAAGCATACTCTTCACATTTAACCAAACCATAGAGTCAATGGAGACAACGATATTTTTGTCAAAACTCCATTTTCCAAGCAAAAGAAAAACCACAACCATAATAATATCTATGCTTAAAGATTTGGATATTGATAAGCACTGGTAAACACCCAGGAGAGTATTTAGACTTGAACCTAAGGAGAATGCCTTAGTATAAAGCTTTGAGATAAGCCAATTACTTGCAAAGATAAAGTGTGATGGTTATTGGTATCCTGTGAGGATGACGACTAGAACAGTGCAAGTGTGATAAATAAGCGATAACAACTGGCCACTGTTATTTCTTATTTATTGGTACTACTCGGTTCTAGAATATGATCCATCATGAGAATACTGATTTCCTTGTTTCTTGATGCAAACCATAATAAACGATGTACTTTCAAAATCCTGATTTGAGATAAGTCTATTTATGGGAAATATCATGATAATTACCTCTCCGGTAAAACTAGGCATGGTGCGGTAGACTCTCCAGCTTGTCCGGGTAAGATGTGGTTACCTCTCCGGCAAAACTGGGTATGGTGATGTCGACTTTCCAGCTTGTCCGGGTGAGATGGGGTTACCTCTCCGTCAAGACCGGGTGAGATGGGGTATAAGTTATGATAATGGAATTCCCTAAATAGTACCATGACCTGATGTCTGACTTGTGAGACTGTTTACATTATGGATAATGTGCATACTACAGTATATGAAATATTATATAGACATGTATGTCTATGAGTAAATCCAAAACCTATATTGATTGACAATTAGGGATAAATCATGAACAAGTGTATCGATGATAATTTTAGACTTATTTATTAGGAATCTCCCGTATACGTCTATAATTCCGACATCAAACACTATTTCGTTTGATCATCTGTCTCATAGTTCGTACGATAAGATGAACGACAGGAACTCTTTAAGTTGGAACGTCATCGAAAGTATAAGAATTTCATTTGCAATTATTAACGTATTAGGAAACCTGTAACTAAAAGTTGTGCGAAGACACAACACAACTAAACACTTACGCTAATAATGTTACTTTCATTAAGAAATTTTGAGAAGATAAGAATCTCACAACATAGAGAATAGTTCTGGTCAAAGTAAAGTAGAATTACCAGCAAGGACCAGAATATACCTAGAAATTAAACTAACTAAATAATAATCCATATTTCAGGGAATCTCGAGGACGAGATTTAAAATAAGGTGGGGAGGATGTAACATTCTCAAAATTTTTATTTATATAAATTATATAAAAACTTATGTTATTAAAAGGATGCATCATGGGTAAATTGACCAATAAAAATAAAAGGTGTTTTGGCAAATGTAGGAACCGTTTAAATAACTAATTTATAAAAATACATTATATTTGAACCTATTCTGTTTTTAATGAAACTTGGTTCAAAATGTAGATAAAATTATTCTCATCCTAATGACATAATTATCATTTTATGAACGTCATATTTTAAAAGTTATAGACGCTAAATGAGTAAAGCAGTTGAATTAATTATAATATATAAATTAATAAAAAGTAAATAAAATAAATAAACTAACTATGTGCATAGTTACGTGTAGAAAATAAAATATTAAGATAATCAAAATTTACAATAAAGTATATGTATGTAATTTGAATAAAATAAATTCAACAACTAATTTCAATAATTTTATGCTACTACGTGTGGTATGCATAGAATATATAATATAAAATTTTAAACAATTGAAAGTGTAAAAGTGCAAGAACATTTGTAGCCAAAATTGAAGGCATTAAATGCCTGGATACGTGGCTTAATTTCGTAACCTCTAAGATATCTCCCAACTATAAATAGGTGGTATGTAACAGCCATTTCATTTGCACAGCCTCCTTTCTTTCTTCCATCTCTCGTGATATCTCTCTCTCAAATTCTAATTTTTATTTTTTTGATTTCACTTATATTATAAAAATAAAACTCTGCCCCATTTTAAGTGTTATAAACCTTGATCACTGATACCCTGTCCAAAGTGACGTAGGGCCCCGTAACGTATGTCAAGGCTCTGCCTAAATTCGTTGGGGTTCTGTCTAATGATGTAGGGATAAAGTGGAATTGGGTTACTATACTGTGAGTACACTATATATTTTATTAAATAATCCAAGAGTGGTACCCAAAATATAACAACCCTCCCGAATATTTTTCTGACACCCTAATATATTTTAAAATATCCCAAACTATTCCAAACTACACCCCATACGCGAAAACTGGCCTCAAATATATTAGAGAATATTAAAAATAAATAAAAACTTAATATTTAAGTTGAGGCGGGCCGCGTAGGACCCCACCCCAACCTTACGCGGGCGGTATGAAGGTGTAGATCTGATTTCATTTAATTCCTTAAGTTAAGGCGGGCCGCGTAAGCTACCCTTAACACTTACGCGGGCCGCGAGTGTCCCAAATGGTGGCGCAGCCTGGTGATGACACGTGTCATCATCGTGGCAAGGCTACACAGTGACCAGGATAAGCTATACGTTGACCTGGAGTCAACGCGGGCCGCGTAAGCCCTGCTCTCATGTTACGCGGGCCGCGAGAGAGTCAGATATCAGCACTATATAAGAAGGCCATCGGATTTCATTTCAGTTCGTTCATAATTCAATTCTCAATCATAATTTCTATAGTAGAGTTATAATACTCGGGTATTATACCCTCTAATTAGCAAGGTTCTGCTCCGTTGTAAGTATTATAACCCCAGTTTCGTAATAGATACGCTGCCCGATTGATTTAGGGTTCCGTAACAACTGTCGTGGTTCTGCCCGACGTAGTTGTTGGAATACCGTCTCGGGAAGGGTATCATTAATCTTTTCAAAGGGTTATGATACTAACCTATGTACATCTGTGTAAATTATAGATTATTCCCAGGAAACCCTTACGTGAAGTCTAAAATAGCAATGTGAGTTTATCCTCTTTTTGATAATCTTTTTGGTAATGTTTTACCAAACCTTAAATGTTTTACTATGAAATTTAGCAGTGATTGAGTCTTTGTAGTTCTTCAATTACTGCCGGTATGTTGGGGTTTTGTATACAAAATTTGTACTACCTGCGAGTAGTAAGTCGAGTATGACAATACGTTACCATTGGACAATGAGTTAGCCAATGGGTAATATGACCCACAAGTCAGTGGATTAACAGTACTAATGGAGTAATTGTGTAGACATAAACAATGTGATCGCTCTCAATACTGTTCACTGTGACTTTTTATTTAAACTTGATTAAACTGGGATTCACTCACCAGTATTTCTTGCTGATAAAATGTTTTTAAACACGTGTTTCAGGGGGCGGGGGTTGTGACAGTATGGCAATGCATCCGCCAATTTATCGACTCATTCCTCATCCGTTTTGGTTATGCCCAACCTCTTCATCTCAACAACTAGAAGGCAATATCTTTCAATCAACTGCTTTGTTGTTTCACCCTTTATACCCGTAAAGATATCAAACTCTTTCTTCATCAAAGCAGTCTTGCTTTTTATCATAGACACGCTTCCAAGAAACTTTACTTTCAAAGAATTCCAAACGGACTGTGAATCACCCTGATGTTGTAGCAGAACTAAGATATCCTCTTTGATGGCTTGTTGTAGAATGCTCATCATTTTCTTTTCTGCTATGAAATCATCTTGTTCTTGTGGAGTCAAACTTCCAATAGATTTCTCTAAACCCGAACCATTCTTTGGAGGAACATATTTAGACTCGATTTTCATCCAGCATTCAAAATGGTTAGCTTGCACCCAAGTCTTAAACCTATCCGACCACCCAGCATACTCATCAATGTTCATCAACTTTGGCGGTTTCTGCATAGTGCCGAGTTCATTTTCCATGTTCACATTTTGCACGATACTGGCTGGTGTTTGTGCTGCCGTCATTCCCCCACCAGCAAAGAAGTTGTAAAACTCTTGGTTATCCATTTTACGAAAACAGTTTCGGAAATATTTTCAAGTTTTGAAATCTGGTCACTTTTATGCGAAAACACTTTCTACACGAAATGAACTTCAAACGAAATACCACGAACGAAATGGACTTTCACACGAAAACAGGTTTTCAAGCGAAATCAGACTTCTCAAACGAAATTATCTTTTATGCGAAATTACCTTTCACACGAAATTAGCCTTTTCAAACGAAATAACTAATTCCGTGCGAAATAGCCAAACGGAATTACTTTTCAAACGAAATAAGATGTGTTTCAAACGAAATCAGTAATTTCGTACGAAATTACCTCAACTTTTCAAGCGAAATTAGGTGCTCGTTCAAACGAAATTAACTGTTTGGCCCATTTTTGTCACTTTTAGTCTGAATTTAGGTCTGATTCTTTCAAGGGTTTGTTAAAACTGTATTTTACATACAATATCAAAAGATCAGTCCATTTTGTCCATGAATTTGTCCAGAAGTCCAAAAAATGAGTAGAAAAGGCACTGATTCAAGTGTATTGACTCATTGTGAGCTCTGATACCACTTGTAGGATCGTTTTGATGACCAAATGGGTCAATCAGAGACAATACACAACTGTTTGAGAGGCAGAAACAAACAAACAACCTAGAATCAGTGTAGAAATGAGTAGAAACAGAGTATGATACTTAAAACAAGCTTCGCATTAATAATTAGCTTGAAAACACGGTGAAATTTGGACAGCACTTCGTTACACCTCAGATAATTTCATACCAAATGAGAAGACATGACGGCCTATTTATAGGCAAGTAATTTCGCATGGAATTACACATGTTAGTTCATGCGAAATTACATCTAACATACATAAACTTTATATTTTGACATATTTGACCCCTGTACAATCTACCAACATGACCTAGACTTAAGACGTAGGCTATAGACATTATGCACCAACAGATTTCACGATTTATCTCACGTGGTACCACACATGGTTAGTCCGGAATTCAAGCGCGTCGAGCGTTTCATTTGGGGTTTGGCACCTCAGATTATGAGTATGGTAACAACATCGAAACCTGCTACGATCACTGAGGCTATCGATCTGAGTGTAGCGTTAACGGAAGAAGCTATCAGGTTAAACAAGTTTTCGATCTCTGGCCAAAAGAAGAAGGAGACTCACGTTGAGTCATCCGGTGAGAACAAACGGAAGTTCTCCAACTTTAAGAAAGGTACCAGCAGTACAAACAAGAAGGATGAGACAAACGCACCGGCCAAGGCCAAAGTAAAGGGGTATATGGGCACTTTGCCCAAATGTGATGCGTGTCAGTCGCATCACAATGGACGATGTCGAGCTGGAAAATGTGAATCTTGTGGACGAGTTGGTCACTCGAAAGAAACATGCTGGGTTGGTACTGGCCGTGGTGGTCAAAGGGGTTCTGGTAATGGAAACAAAAACCGTGTAGGTAATGGATACGGGAACCGCCCTCAAGGAGGAAATGGCGGTAACGGAAATCGTGGTAATTTTACGAATCAAGCTGGGAGTGGAAACCGCAACAAAAACAACGCTCAAGGTGGTAATGGGAATGGTAATGGTCAAGGACCAGGTTGTTTCAATTGTGGAGACGTGGGGCATTTCAAGAGAGAGTGCCCAAAGCTCAATCAAGCACATGGAAGAGTCTTCAACATCGGTGCGTTGGAAGCAGGCCAAGATCCAAATGTGGTCGTTGGTACGTTCCCTATCAATCAACGCTTTGTATCTGTACTGTTTGATACTGGTGCCGATTATAGTTTCGTATCACTAGAATTTAAGAATATACTTGGGTTGGTAGCTAGTAAGCTAGACATCCCGTATTCGATAGAACTAGCAAATGGAAAGCTAGTTGAAGCAAATGAAGTTTTTAGGGGTTGCGTGATAGAGCTGGGAGAGCACGAGTTTACGCTGGATCTGCTACCAGTCGAGTTGGGAAGCTTAGACGTGGTAGTGGGGATGGATTGGTTGTCAAGCAACCGAGCAGAGATAGTATGTCACGAGAAGATCATTCGCATTCGCATTCCGATGGCGAATGGAGAAACAATTGGGGTACATGGAGAGAAGCGCGATACGCCCCTGAGAATCATTAGTTGTTTATTGATGACATTTTAATCTACTCAAAGACAAAGGAAGAACATGAGCAACATCTAAGAGCTATCTTGATAAGTTTGTGATCGTGTTTATTGATGACATTTTAATCTACTCAAAGACGAATGAAGAACATGAGCAAAATCTAAGAGCTATCTTAGAGTTGCTTAAGGAGGAGAAATTGTACGCGAAGTTCTCGAAGTGCGAATTCTGGTTACGCGAGGTTCAGTTCCTTGGTCACGTGGTTAATGGAGATGGAATCCATGTGGATCCCACAAAGATCGAGGCAATCAAGAATTGGGAGACTCCAAAGACACCAACCGAGATCCGCCAGTTCCTAGGCTTGGCAGGATACTACCGCAGATTCATTGAGGATTTCTCGAAAATCGCTCAACCATTGACCTCCCTTACTCAGAAAGACAAGAAGTACGAATGGGGAGACAAGCAAGAAGAAGCATTTCAGTTGTTGAAAAACAAACTTTGCGATGCACCGATCTTATCCCTACCCGAAGGCACTGACGACTACGTGGTATATTGCGACGCCTCGCGTCAAGGTTTAGGCTGTGTGGTGATGCAGCGACAGAAAGTTATAGCCTATGCTTCGCGCCAGTTGAAGGTTCATGAGAAAAACTACACCACGCATGACTTGGAGTTAGGCGCAGTGGTGTTTGCATTAAATCAAATGTGGTCATTGGTACGTTCCCTATCAATCAACGCTTTGCATCTGTACTATTTGATACGGGTGCCGATTATAGTTTCGTATCACTAGAATTTAAGAATATACTTGGGTTGGTAGCTAGTAAGCTAGACATCCCGTATTCGATAGAACTAGCAAATGGAAAGCCAGTTGAAGCAAATGAAGTTTTTAGGGGTTGCGTGATAGAGCTGGGAGAGCACGAGTTTACGCTGGATCTGCTACCAGTCGAGTTGGGAAGCTTAGACGTGGTAGTGGGGATGGATTGGTTGTCAAGCAACCGAGCAGAGATAGTATGTCACGAGAAGATCATTCGCATTCCGATGGCGAATGGAGAAACAATTGTGGTACATGGAGAGAAGCGCGATACGCCCCTGAGAATCATTAGTTGTTTAAAGGCTCGAAAGTTATTGCAGAAAGGATGTGTTGCCTTCTTGGCACACATTGTGGATAAAGAGGCCGCTGAGCCAAAGCTAGAAAACATTCCAGTCATGAAGGAATATCCTGAAGTCTTTCCTGAAGACTTGCCAGGATTGCCGCCGCAAAGTCAAGTCGAGTTTCCCATTGACTTAGTTCCAGGTGCTACGCCTGTAGCTAAGGCTCCTTATCAACTTGCGCCTTCAGAAATGCAAGAGCTGTCAACGCAACTCCAGGAGCTATTGGACAAGGGATTTATCAGACCAAGCTTCTCGCCTTGGGGAGCTCCAGTTTTGTTCGTTAAGAAGAAAGATGGTAGTTTCCGCATGTGTATCGACTACCGCGAGCTTAACAAGTTGACCATTAAGAATCGGTATCCTTTGCCAAGGATAGATGACCTGTTCGATCAACTGCAAGGTTCGAGTTTTTACTCAAAGATAGATCTACGATCAGGATATCACCAGTTGAGGATTCAAGAGGAGAGCATACCAAAGACTGCCTTCAGAACTCGCTATGGATACTACGAGTTCCTGGTTATGCCATTTGGGTTGACGAACGCGCCAGGAGTATTCATGGATTTGATGAATAGAGTCTGCAAGCCCTATCTTGATAAGTTTGTGATCGTGTATATTGATGACATTTTAATCTACTCAAAGACGAAGGAAGAACATGAGCAACATCTAAGAGCTATCTTAGAGTTGCTCAAGGAGGAGAAATTGTACGCGAAGTTCTCGAAGTGAGAATTCTGGTTACGCGAGGTTCAGTTCCTTGGTCACGTGGTTAATGGAGATGGAATCCATGTGGATCCCACAAAGATCGAGGCAATCAAGAATGGGGAGACTCCAAAGACGCCAACCGATATCCGCCAGTTCCTAGGCTTGGCAGGATACTACCGCAGATTCATTGAGGATTTCTTGAAAATCGCTCAACCATTGACCTCCCTTACTCAGAAAGACAAGAAGTACGAATGGGGAGACAAGCAAGAAGAAGCATTTCAGTTGTTGAAAAAAAAACTTTGCGATGTACCGATCTTATCCCTACCCGAAGGCACTGACGACTACGTGGTATATTGCGACGCCTCGCGTCAAGGTTTAGGTTGCGTGCTGATGTAGGGACAGAAAGTTATAGCCTATGCTTCGCGCCAGTTGAAGGTTCATGAGAAAAACTACACCACGCATGACTTGGAGTTAGGCGCAGTGGTGTTTGCATTAAAAATCTGGCGACATTATTTGTACGGTACGCATTGTACAATCTTTACCGATCACAAGAGCCTGCAACATATATTTGATCAAAAAGAGATTAACATCAGACAGAGACGCTGGGTCGAGTTGTTAAATGATTATGATTGTGAAATCAAGTATCACCCAGGGAAGGCGAATGTAGTCGCAGACGCCTTGAGTCGGAAAGAAAGGATTAAGCCCATAAGGGTTGGGGCTTTGGAAATGATTGTTCAAACGAATCTCTCATTGCGCATTCGTACTGCACAGAAAGAAGCTCTTAAGGAAGAGAAACAGTTAGTACCCAATGATGACGGAACGTTGTGCTTCATGAAACGAATTTGGGTTCCTCTCTTTGGTGGTCTGAGAGACGTTATTTTTGATGAAGCTCACAAGTCACGGTACTCGATCCATCCAGGATCGGATAAAATGTACCAGGATTTAAAGGATTTCTATTGGTGGCCGAGATTAAAAGGCGATGTTACAACGTATGTTGGCAAATGTTTGACTTGTGCCAAGGTAAAGGCCGAATACCAGAAGCCTTCAGGTCTTCTGCAGCAACCTGAAATACCCATGTGGAAATGGGAGCAGATTTCAATGGACTTTATAACGAAGTTGCCAAGGACACCCAGAGGTCACGATACGATTTGGGTAATCGTGGACCTTCCGACCAAATCTGCACACTTTTTTCCGATCAAGGAGAAAGACAATACTAGCAAGCTTGCTGAGCTATACCTTAGAGAGATTATCGCACGTCATGGAGTGCCTCTCTCGATTCGATTATCTCTGATAGAGATGGAAGATTCGTGTCAAGGATTTGGCAATCCTTCCAAGAAGCCTTTGGTTCTCAGTTGAATCTGAGTACTGCATTCCATCCGCAGACTGATGGCCAAAGCGAGCGAACGATTCAAACGTTGGAGGATATGTTGCGAGCATGCGTAATGGATTTGGGTGGTAGCTGGGACACTCACTTACCCTTGGTGGAATTCTCTTACAACAACAGCTACCATGCGAGTATCCAAGCTGCACTATTTGAAGCTCTCTATGGACGCAAGTGTCGATCACCGTTATGTTGGGCAGACGCGGGGGATAGATAACTTGTTGGTCCTGAATTGGTGCAAGAGATGACTGATAAGATTACACAGATCCGAGAACGCATAAAGGCGGCTCGTGATCGACAAAAGAGTTACGCGGACCAAAGAAGGAAACCGTTGGAGTTTGCAGTAGGGGATATGGTTTTGTTAAAGGTTTCACCCTGGAAGGGTGTAGCACGCTTTGGGAAGCGTGGGAAGTTGAACCCGCGATACATTGGACCATTTAAAATCCTGGAGAGGATTGGTCTTGTAGTTAACAAGTTGGATCTACCCGCAGAATTGAATGGCGTTCATGATACATTTCATGTATCTAATCTGAAAAAGAGTCCAACTCAAGAAATAGTTGTCATACCTGCCGAAGAAGTCCATATTGACGACACACTCCACTTTACTGAGGAACCTGTTGAGGTTACTGATTGGAAGGTTAACAAAACGCGACGGGGTAGTGTTAAACTCGTCAAGGTTTGTTGGAACGCGCGACACGGCCCAGAGTTCACTTGGGAGCGTGAGGATCATATGAAAGCAAAATACCCACATTTGTTCCCCAAGACCCTGCAGCTAGTAGCAGAACTTAAATTTCGGGATTAAATTTTCTTAACGGGGGGAGAGTGTGACAACCCTCATAAATCCAGGTATCCGTACAATTAATTAATATTAATTAGTGCTTAATGATTGTGCTGGATTACTTAACTGCTTTCTGATTACTGCATCATACTTACATGTGCATCACATATTACATAATGTCACGTCATGATCACATACAAACTTTATTGACATACATGATGCACAAAGCACGGTTAGCACAGTTAACGGCTAGAACGGGAATATGCTGACAGGGTTCAGTACATAGACAGACAGTGTTTTGCGACCCCGTATGGGCCAGGGACAAGGTACTACACTAGTATGGTGTGTAGGGAAGTAAGGACCATAAAACTGCGTCACTAGGTGATAGTTTGAGCGCCGGAAAGTGCCTAAAACCCACTTAAAGTGCAGAATTCTGCATATTTCAGCAAAATTCATCTTTTTAACAAGCTAGTTATGTGCAAAAATTTGACTAAATGGTCCTGAATGCTTTCCTAAGTGTCGGGAATTAAAAGTGTCACAAAAAGCAACATAAAGATCATTAAACGGAATAGCTTGACACTTTAACGAACCGGTATCTAACCGGACATTACCCGGGACACCAAAATATTGCTAAAAGCATTGTTTTATTATTTTTGAACTAGTTATGATCCCCGAACACCCTAACACACTATATAAGGCATCATACACTTAAAACACTAGACATTACACTTAATCTCCAACTATTATCTAATTTACCATTCAAAGTTACATTTACCCCCCCCCCCCCTTGGGATTTACGGTCACAAGGACCCCACCACCATACCTCCTAGATTTTATTTCTTATTATATTTGGATCTTGCTTGATATAGTGAACAAAATATTAGTAGTGAAGATTATAAGTATGACATGAAATCTCTAAAGATCATCATATCTCACACTTCACAACTTCACTCCATCTCTCTTGCTCTCTCCCTCTCCTCTCGGCCTAGATAGTGCCGCCACCACCACCACCTTACATCCATCATCCAACTTCACTCATCTAATCTCAAGTACTCTCAATGTCACACCCCCAAATTCCCACCTAGGGTATGTCCCCATTAGGAGTGCGACGAATCCAACAACGAGCCACTAATTATATCAAACGCATTCAATTAAAAGATAAGGTACTTGATTGTAAATAAAACACTGTCTGTAAGTTTTAATGAAAACCAAAGTATCAGCGGAAGCAAAGTTAACCAGTTTTAAAACCAAAGTAATGTATCAATAACCCGATAAAATAAATACGTCCAGCAAGACCATGCCCACTCCAGCTGCTCCAGATAGCAAGTCCCAAAATATCTCAGCTAACGACCTACAAGCATGCAAACAAGTGTGTCAGACTACGCTGGTGAGTTCAAAGTTTTGTTACCGAGTTTAGTTACCAGTCACATGTGTAAAACAGTTCAATAAGATGATTTGTTGATTTGATGTTTCGTTGTTTTGATGTTGTTATTACTCGATTACCGAATAGCTACAAGATATGTGATTGCCCAACCCCAATGTCTCTATCAAAACATTGGTCATGCTTTAAGGAAATTAGTTCACGACCGTCCTCCCCGGTACGGTGTGAGGGTGCCAAACCTAATAGCGCTATCAACTAATAACCTCGTTGCCTCCTCAGCAACAATCGGTAGATGTAAGGGGTCTTACGAGATAGATACTGAGTACAATAACAAACATCCCAATAAACACGCGTTCCTCCCCGGAACGTTACCCGATATCCCTCCCCGGGATGCATGCTTGAGAAAAAGCAGTGAACTCACCTTTGTTTGCTCGGTATGATAATGTACTTCTAACGTTAATTAATGGTTAGGCCAGTTACACGCGACCTAAAATATAAGGTCATGTAAATGAGTATAAGAGTAGGGTTTTGCAATACCCTAGTGTCCAAACAATCCGGTGTTCATGTGATCAAGTTAACAGGTTAACACACAGTATCATACAATGCACAGTAAATTTCACTTAGTTTATTATTTCAGGATAATAGGCCCTATCCACCCCACATTACATAAGGTATTCCGAAAAAAAAAAAAACAATCTTAAATTAACATGTATGAACAAAGTTGATCTGAGTTAGGAAATGTATATTATTCTTTTCTTTTCTTTTGTAAACATCGATGCATTCAACATCCATATACACTGACCATATTTTGCATTCAACATCCATATGTATGCCGCCCAAAAAGTCAACACAATAACTCTCACTAGCCCTAATAAATGCTTGGACAGGTGTCACTATACCATGTTTTATAGTCCTCATACTTTCACTTTTTGATAAGACATGAAAACTGTTTATGCTATTGAACACAGATTCAAACGAAATATCACCTCATCATTTAATTCTCATAATATTATTTCTCATAACATTATTAGTATGTACATGTTTGACTTGATCAAGACAACAACACACACAAACACATGGGCCGCCAAAACAATCAATGAGTACAAGATCTACAACAGCCGACATGATTACAATTAACCAGCAACATCACGTGAACTTTAGTAATGAATTAGTGACATGCACATATATTATATTTACAAATATGAACACTTGAAGTCATGCATCACACACCATATCATATCATTCATCACAGATTCGTATTAACCACACCACATTGCACAGAATCATCAAGTACGAATATCACGCCAAAATCATCAGCAACCAACGAAGCTCTTATCATATAACCAACCAATTTAATAACCAACATCTATCAAGATCGGTCCACAGTTGCAAGGATTTGAAATTCATGAACCCTAGTTTTTATTATCTAACAGTTTCACAACCATGATTCCTATTCAAAACGCAACACTATTATACGAACCCTAATCTAATCATATAATCACCAATACAATCAATAATTATCGGCACTCAACAAGATCACAGATTGTATACCATTCAAAATTCCGAGTCCTATTAGCATGAGATCTAACCCACCATAGAACGCATGCTTACTAACATTGATATATCTAATAGTCACCCTAAATCAAATAAATCTACACGTAACAAGAGACAGTCAATCCATGATTAATACAAGGGAGATCACACTGACCGAGTAGTGGATTAGCCAGGCAAAAGGTAATCTTCGAATCTGAGAGGGTGTTGGTGTTCCTGCCGTTGATCACCGAGAGCAAGTAGGGTTTGCTATGGTCTCTACATGTTTTTCTTTCCAGGACATAATCGAATCATGTATCTCTTAATGTGTTTATTTCGATTCAAGTGGGCCGAACCCCACTTGGGCCTTGCTTGAGCCGCGTATCAATGCACCATGGGTATGGGTTTGGACTCGGTTTGATTCGGAAGGGAGAATCACATGTTAAGGAGTGTACGAGTGTAAGAGGGGTGTGCGACCCGGAACTTGTTCGTGGTTAACTATTGCAAACACAACCCCTAACTGCTTTCCTTCATTTGTAATATCTAATAATATAAATCAACTATATTGATTTCATATATTAAACACAAGGTCACAACATATAAACGGAGATAGTGCATAGGTAAATAACCTTATAATTTCGGGTTGTCACACTCAAGGTTGTAAGAAGGTGTCTTGTGAAGCTTTGTGCTTGTAGAACTTGAAGAACCTTCATCACTTGCTTTCATCCACCATTTTCATCATCTTCTTCATCAAGTGTTCTTCCCTAGCTTAGAGCTAGCAGTAAGACTCTCACAACCCCTTGATACTTCTAATTTTGATTTGTTAAAAGATGTGTTATGTTATAAATCACAAGAACCCTAAAAGACAAGAACATGAATCATGAACTTGAAGCTTACACATGATGAAATCTTGTTTACATAATGTTGTTTAAGTATATGTATGACACTTGTTGTTTACTTGAGATTATGACTTTGATCATCATAAGGAGCTTGCTAGATTGTGATTAAACACATGATCTAGCAAGTTAAAGGATGATTATGTGTTAACACAAGAAGATCATCCTCATGCATAAGCATGAACTTGAATAAAAAGATGGTTTCTTGAAAAATAATAAACAAAGTAAGCTAGTAATCTTATGAATCTAAGATTCATGAGTGGTTTTCCAAAAGAATCAAGTCCAAAATGTGATTTTTAGAGAATATTGGTTCTTACTTAAACAAACACTATTTTTAGAGATAAGACAATTGTATAAACACTTATGAAACAAAAAGATCTCACAAAGAAACGTTTTTGTAAAATATGTTTACAAGTTGTAAACACCTAAATTATTTAAGAATGAGAATTGTAAAGTAATAAACGCACTTTAAAGGGTAACTAAGTCTACTAAACATACTACCAAGTTACTACAAGTTTTTAATAAAAGATCAAGTTCATATTGTTATGTACATTGTATAGTTTTTGCACTTGGTAAGTGTAAGATGTTTAGGGATTGGTTGTTGATTGTTTGTAATGATTTTTGAAAAGAAAATGATATGCTTTGATAGCATGGACACCTCCATTTTAGGGGAAACTATGGCAAAATTTTCTAAAAATATAAACACTTAGAAAAATATTTTCTAACAAATATTTACAAGTGTATTTTGATCATAAGTTTTCAATATAAACCTTGCCATAATTTTTGTAACAAAAATACAAATATTGGGGGTTGGTTTTTATAAATAAAAATGGGTAAATATATATTTGGAATATATATACATATTAAGACACTTGTGTGATTATTTGTATACTTGGTGAAATGGTTATATTATTTTAGCGTAAAATAACATAACTTAACAAATACCATGAAATTTACAATCCAAAACAATACCATTACGAATGTATCTTTGGTAAATATTATTTTGCATACAAGAAAGGAAAATATGATTTTTGTGAATATTACAAAGTTATATCATACTTTGACAAAAGGAAAAATATTATTTTTGGGAAGTTAAAATATATTTTCTAAAGTGAGACTTGGAAATATATTATTTTGGAAATTACAAATACAATAATACAAATATACATGTATGAGAATACCCCCATCCTTGGGAAGGATATATGAAAATAAATACTTGAGAAGTATTGATACAAAATGTGGTTTAAACAATTATTCCAAAACTAAATATAATGTAAGGTTAAAATAATTATTATTTTAACAAGTAATTATAATTTGGAATAATATTGGGAACATAAGAAACGTAACTCCAAAACATTAATACTAAGCAAAGGCACGACCCGTCCGCCTAATAGACACTAGTACATTGTAGGTAGTCGTGTTTGCTGACGAGATCGGAGTTACTAGTTTTTGAAGACGCATTACAGTGAGTTCATTTCCCCCTTTTCTTTAAACTGTTTTGTTTATTTACTTCGGGGGTGAAATACATGTTACAAAGGATTACTTACAATACAATTGGTATGGTTAGCCTAGGAAAGAACCATAGATCATGTGATTAGGTAGGCGTATACTTGAGGCCATCAATCCTCTTGTAGGACCGTGGGGCATGAGTGATAGATCTATTTGGGTGTAGCGAGCCCACACCCACGAGGCCAGGGTGGCCCATAGTTGTGACTATGTCTTCCAGCCGGAAGCCCAGTACAACTTTGCTAGGTTTGAGTCTTCCTACACCGTCACACATATCAGTAGCCTTGCAAACCATTGGTGATCTTTTCCTTGTTTGCTATCATACCGGGACTTTCATACATACATTGAATACAAAGGTTTTATACATACTCACGAACACATGAACTCGCTCAACTTTTTGTTGATATTTTTAAACTACATGTATTTCAGGGAACTAGTGGATCTGGCAGGTGTATGCATGTGTCTTCAAGCTGCGTCATGAATAAAAGATGTCATCCGGGGTAGTAGGGTTTAGAAGATGTGTCCTATTCCTGGACGGGATACATGTTTCTAAACCCGGTTTTATTTAAGATCTTTTGTGGAGTCTTTATGAACTCAGTTGAACATGTCATGGGTTGTAACTTAATTTGGTGTCGATGTTTTCAAGACAAGTGTGTTATGGTATTTTCTAAACTTAATTAATGGATGAATATCTTTTGGTTTTATCATATAGCATTGTTATGATTGAATGCTATGGTATTAAGAGGTCACACCAATAACCACGCTTCCTCAAAAGTCAGGGTGTGACATAAAATCCACTTGTAGATATCATTTAACATTTCTCAAATTAAACCACTTGTATTCAAAACACTCAAATTTTGGTTTCAAATTAATGAACCATTTGATCATTTCAAAATCATTTCTTGTTTCAAACAAACTCTCCCAACCCTATTGTTCAACATGTTTAGCACACGGAATTTTGAGAATCAGCTTTTCAACATCAGTTGTCGAAAATAAGATAAAGTAAAATCTTTTTGTTTTTTCAAAATTTATGCTAAAATACACTAATGAAAAGCAGTAAAGAAATATTTACATACAATATTTTTGTGAGTTTGTGTAAGAGGATCATATCAATTTTTGACAAATCACTAGCACCGTTGAGCTTTAAACACTTTAAGTTTTAAACGATTCACTTAGATTGTCAGTATACTGATCCATTTAAATTTTCACACAAAGTTTAATTTTTTCGAGATACGGATTAGTGTTTTAAAGAACTTAAACTTATTCGCGTGTCCCACCTCAGAATATACTCCCGTATCCAGACTCCTATATTCAGTCTTACAGGTGAATGTACACTAATGATATCTGTAAGGGGTAAATGCGAGACCATGAGAGCTCAGGCTATTGCTTCTGCAAAATCAGAGAGATGATGGCTCGACTTTTCGGTGTGTTCCCTTTAGAGAATCTTTTCTTCAACAGCACATGATTCGCATTTTTCAATGTTTCATCATTTTTTATGCTGAGGGTGGGCTTTATGATTAAAGCAGAGCAAAGTATTATACGAGGACTAGGCTATTGCTCCCGCAAAATCAGAAGTCCTGGTATAATACCCCAGATATCATCACGCACAAAGACCTAGTATGTCAGAAATAGAAAGCCCTTCAAACAAGATTTCAGGGGTTACCTATATATCCGAGAGATGTTCCTCACGAAATAAGTAAGTATTTGAAATTTAGGTTTATATCTCGAAAACAATCTACTAAGCGTGTAAAAGCCTACTGACATATCATCAGTGAGAGCGTTTATCACATTTTAACTTTCCAATTCTTTAGCGTACTGTGATTTTCTACTGATGTACTATCATTTCCTCTTTTTCACAACAAAAACTCATTTTGATTTTTCGATGTTTTTAGTTTTTACATTGTATCATGCTTTTGGATTTTTCAAATTTTCAAAATTTCTAATTTTTTACTCCCCCTAAAATCAAAATTATGTTTCAAATTTTGATTTTTCGGGAAAATTTGAAAATAAATGCAATAAACTGTACAAATATAATGACAAACTGATGTGAATTGCTTCAATTCTCTATCCACTTGGCTTAAACAATCAGAATTCCCCCTGACAACAAACTATTTTTCCATTATGATTTCAAAACACTTAAGTTTGTTTTAATCAAATGGTTTTTCCAGAAAATTAGTTTTGTTTGTCATTTCACAAACATGGGGATGAATTCATCACTTTGTTCTCTCAACCACTTGTAAGTTTTTGAAAATTTTCACACAAACATTTTTCAAGAAATATGACACTTGTAGGTTCTTATCAACAATACCACTTGTAGGTCGAAATTTCACAGTTGTGAATTTCTCAAGAAAGATGCCGATTCCTACTCCCCAATTACCAGCCTGGGAGTTCCGGCAACTCAGGATTTTCAGTTAAAGAGATTCACCCAAGCCTGACGGTCCTTGGGTGATTCCGAGTCATCAACACTCGGTTTCTTTCCTTTCTTCTGTGACAACTGGCACCAAACCGGTAATTTCCGTACACTTTAATTATTACTTAATGACTGCAATTATGTGCTTAATTGTCAGCAATGTCTGAACACATGTTAAACAAGTGAATTCATGCACGTTGTATACTACAAAATAATGCTTTATGCATAAACGAGAGCGTTGCGTCAGTTATACTAGTAAACTCACCGGTAAGACACTTTGTGTCAACAGAACTGCAGAAAGCAGTCAGACATTAAAATTGGAGCCTAGGTGTAGGTCCAACAACAAGAATACATTAAAACCCAAGAGTATATACAAGGGTTTAATATCTAGGCATGCGAAAGCAAAAATACGCACTAAAAAGCACCCGAAACGCACTTTAAGTACAGAATTTTATATAATTCAGCTCAAATCAGCATTTAAACATATGAATATTATGCAGAAATTACGTTTTATTATCCAGAATACTTCCCTAAGTGTCGGGAATCAAAAGTGCTACAAAAAGGTACTTAAAAGACACTAAAAAGTGTAATTTAGCACTTTAACGAATCGGTATATAACCGAACAACCGGATATTACCTGGAACACTAAAATAATGCTAGAAGCATTGTTTACACTTTTCTGAGCTAGTTAGGGTCCCCGAACACCCTAACACCCGCTATATTATACTACACACTAGCAACCTAATTAACATCCTAACTAAACTAACTAGACACTTAACTATATCATCAAAATCCAACCATAAACCCCCCCCCCCCCCCCCCTTGTCCGATCGGTTGAAGGAGTAGGGACACACTCCACCATTTTTGATTATTTTATTTAGTGATGTCTAATATCTTAGTGACATATTGCATGATGGATATTAAGTAAACTTGGATTATAAGAATGCATACAAGACCATCATTATCTCACTTCCAACACAACCAAACTTGCTCCCTCCTTCTTCCTCCCTTGTGTAACCGGCCGAACACCACCACCCATCATACACTCACTATCAATTCTTGTTCAAGCCATTTTCTTACATACAAGTGTGCAAGAGATCATACGAGAAGGCTCGGTGCACTCGGAAGCTCAAGAACCTCTCTATATTTCTTTTATCCACCTTGTTTACGTCTTGTTTCTTCCCTAGCCTCGAGCTAGTAGTAAGTTCTTCTAAACATCCTCTTGTTCTTGTTTAAAGTGGTTAATAGGTGATTTAACGGTTAAAACTCAAGAACACACAAGATCAAAACTAAAAGTCTTGAAAGAATGATGAACTAGATGGATAAAGAGTAACTAGTAGTGTAAATCTTGTGAATCTTATTTAGTTGTGATTATTTTATGTTGTTTGTTGCTAGAAGTGGGATGAATCATCAACTAACCATACTAGATCATGTTCAAGAACATGAACTAGTAGTATGTTAGTGCTAGAGATAAGAAAGATGATGAGACCATCCACCATGAACTTGAACTTGAATAAACATAATGTTTCTTGTAAAATAAGGTTCTAAACTAGTAGATCTAAAGATCTACAAGTGGTTTTTCGGAAGAACCAAGTGAAAGATGCAAGTCTTGTTAAAACCTGGATATTTTATGAACTAAAAGTTTTTTTAGCAAATAAACAAGTGTGTAAACACTTGTGAAACAAGAAAATTTAACAAGGAAATGTTTTGTAAATCTTGACTAGAAGTTGTGAAACTTCATGTTCTTTAAAAATAAAGTTTTTAAGAAACAAATTTTATTTTTAAAGGTAACAAGACTTACTAAATGTGCTAGTAAGTTACTACATATTTTTACAAACTTTCAAGTTCATAAGTTTGTGGTATATGCTTGTTTTGACAAGTTGGTAAATAAAGGTTGTGTTGTTGATATTGTTGTTGATTTAAAAGAAAATAAACACATGTTTTGAAAACATGGGAAACCTCCATTTTTAGGGGAAACTCTGTTATAAATTTTGACACTTAGAAAAATATAAGTTTTTGAGAAACTTATTCCCTAAAAATGTATTTAAAAATATTACCAAGGTTTCCCTAATTTTTGGTGATAAGAAATGAGAATTTCTTCAAGAATAAAAATGGATATTAAGTATGCATATATTTTTGAGAAAAATATATATTATTTGATCACCAACTTTTGTGCTAAGTGTATATAGTATGTGTTATACGTGCTAGTGTATTAAGACTTAAAAATACACTAAATACTGATGAGAGGTATAAACACAAAATACACATGCAACATACAAGATACATAATTCGGGTGCAAAGTGCAAAACACAAGATACTTATATTAATTTTAGAGAAAATAATATAAGTAAGATACTTAGTTAAAAATATAAAATATTTTTTAACACAACAATACAAATACAAAAGAGAGTGACTGTACTTGTGCGACGCAAGTCTAGTGACTAACGTTAAGAAAACGCGTATGGGTCACGACGTTAATTAAGCAAATCCGGTGAAGTTTACGACGCAAGGAACGCAAAGTTGTGAGTTCATGCTCCCCCTTTTCTTTTAACTGTTTTCAGTTTTACAACTTCGGGGGTGAAATACATGTACAAATGTTACAATATTTATAAATGGTATGATAAAAATACAAGAAGCACACTTGGTGAGGACGAGTACCAAGTGTGATGAGATATAAGAATACGAGAAGCGCACTTGGTGAGGACGAGTACCAAGTATGATGCGTTATGAGAAATGATACGAGAAATCGTGTCACGAATAGGGTACATAAGCACCATTAATCAACAATATACCTAGACCGCAGAACAAAAGGTTAGATCTAACGGGTGCCGGGCAGCCACACTCTCGGTGAGGGCGAGTATCGAGTAGTGCTTTTGTGTCTCAGAATATGCCAACTAGAAAAATGCCTAAGGTTTGGTGACTTCCTATGTCGTGTCACATGTTAATGGCTTTGCAACCCATTAACAATCCTGATATTTACAGGAATACTTTATTTACATAAAATTCATACCATACTAAAAGTTGATTTATACTTGAGTACGTGGGGTACTCAAGAAAACGGGAATTATACTTGAGTACATGGGGTACTCAAGAAAAACTTGAATTATACATGAGTACGTGGTGTACACATGAAAACTTGATTATATATGAGAACTTGATTTATACATGACACAAACTATGTTTTCATACAAAGTATACAAACGTGAAATACAAAAACTGCATGAATTCACACCAACTTTATGTTGACGTTTTTTTCCAAAACTCACATGTATTTCAGGTAATTAGGATGGATGTGCGCGTGGTCTTACTCATGCTCGTGGATGTCGCTACGTTTATCGTTAAATAACGTTGTAACTTTTAAAACAATATGCTATCTCGTGTTGTAAACACTTGACTTATGTTTTCAGTAATGTAATGTTTGAAGTTACTTTTGAGCATGTAGTATGTTTACTCTTCGTATGCAATGAGAACCTTTCTTGATCACACCTCGTGCTTCCGCCGCAGAAAGGGGTGTGAAATCTTCTTCTTTTCATAGAAGTCCTTTACCCCTTTGACCTTCTCGTCAACCATTTTTCCAAAAATGTTTAGAACTTTAGGGTTAAAGGCTTTTTCAACATCAAATTCTTTCTTTTCAGAAAAGAATTGATTTGAAATCTCAACTTTGCCAATTTTTTGTTTTAAATTTTCAGTCCGCAATGGTGGAAAGTTTGCATCATCCATTGACGGAACTGAATTTTCACTTTTTAGCTTAGCTTGTGGCTCCTCTGACTTTGACGAGTCAGATTCATTGCCAGATTTAACATCTGATTTCTTAACAACCCACGTTTGGTTGCTAAGATTCACATTTCTTTTGTAAAAACGTTTTGAACTCTCACCAACTTCAAATGTAGAATTTTTAAACACTTTGAATTTTTCCGTTGTTAGTTCATTATCAACCACTTTTTCTTTGAGTTTAGAAGACACTCCCTGTTGTGTGTTGGTTGCCTTTGGACAGTTCAAGGCAATGTGACCAACTTTTTTGCATTGATAACAGGTTCTTGTCTCCTTTTTCTGAGCAACATCATTCTTCATTCCTTCTTGCTTCTTAGCAAGGAATTCTTTGTTCGATTGCTTCCAGAATGAGCTCTTTTCCTCTTCCTCAGAACTTGCCCCTGAAACAAATACAATTTTTGGTTTATAAATTTTCTCATTTTTATGATTTTCAAGTGGAATAAAACCTAATCCTTTCTTTTTGAAATTACTGTTATGGTTTGGTTTCTTTTGATAACCAGAACCAGAACTGTAACCTTTTTTTCTTGTTTAACATTTGTTGAACTCTTGAGGTGTATTTTTTAGGTTTTTTAGTAAGATTTACATCTTTTATTTCAGAAATATTAATTTCTGTTAATTTGAAAACCTTGTTAATCATTTCAGTTTTAACACCTCTTATTGGAAATTCTTCATCAGAATATAATTTGTCAGAATCATTCAAAGTATATGCTACTTTGAATGTTTCATCATTCAAATTATTTTGTGACATCAGAAAATCTTTATTGTAAACCCTTTTGTTCTTTTCGACTGTTAGACTTGAATTGTCAGACTTTGACATTGACTTTGACTCTGAATCCTCATCTTTATCCAACACCTGATCGACCACCTTCTTTATTAACTCAGACTCATGATCAGTGTCAGACGATGTGAATGTGACATCAATATTATCTGGTAATCCATCTGAAGGTTCAGATTCCCACTTTAAATTTGTTGCCTTTTTTACTCTTTCTGAATTAGGATTTCGTGGAGAATATCCTTCTTCAAGCGAAGGTGGACACTTAGTATAATTGGTACTATGTTTCTTACCAGTATCCTTTACTTCAGGTTTCTCCTCTTCAAACGCTTTCATGCCTTCTACTGTAGGATAAATCCTGTCAATCACATAAGAAGCACATGAATAACTTTTCAATAACCTGTTTACCCTCTCAGTTTCTATTCTCTGGGTTTCCAATTTTTGTTCAAGTTCACATTTCTCAATGTACTAATTGATGATTTTCTACTTCGTCATGAACGCTCCATTGAGTGTCTTCATAGCAATCGCTTGTTCATTGTTTGACTTACTATATTGATTCATAGCTTTGTTTAAAACATCATAAGATTCTTTCAGTCTGTTCATGTTATGAATCAATTTGTTGTTGTGCCTTTTCACAGTATCACAATTTTCACACTTCTCAGACATCTTTTCAGTATAAGCTTCCTTCTCAACCTTGATAGCTGGATTTTCTTTAACCTTCTTCTTTATCACTTGAACATTTTCCTCAGTTTTGACCTTTTCTTCATCAGTTGCTGCTTTATGATTCTTCTTTTTCGCAGCTTGTCTTTCTTTAATCTCTTCCATTTTACTTGCAAAATACAAATTATCATCATCACTATCAGATGAAAATTTTCTTTTATAATATTCAAGTTTTTGAATTTCTTCACTATCATCATCACTCTCTTCATCTGATGAGTGATCAAAGATTGGTGCTTTCTCTGAAGCCTCTTCTTTTGAAACTGGTTCTTCTTCTTTCTTTTTCGGACTGTATTGCTGAGATTCGTAATAAGCATACGCTATTTCATCTTCAGCAGTTGAATCTTCAAAGTTTTGAGCAACAAATGCTTTAGAATTTGACTTTCTGTTAGGATCATAATTATCCTAATTAAAACCTTCTGGAATCCTTTCATCATCTTGATCTATCAGACCATAACAAGCTCTCTTTGATGGTTCTTAGATCAGATCCTTCCTAGCATGTGCAGTTTGTGACGATTGTTGTTGATGCAGAGCAACTTGATGATAAATCACTTTTCGATGATAATCATTGTTGCCGAATGGATTTAGAGCTCCACTTGCTTCGTGATTTGTGCATTCTCGCTTAAAGTGTCCTTTCTCCCTGCAACGAAAACAAGTAACTTTAGATTTATCAAAACCTAAAGGTGAAGTTCCAGCATCACGGAAATCATCTCTTCCAGGGATCTGTTTAAACTTCTCAGCTCTTCTCAACACACTAGCCATACACCACTTTATATCCATAAGTTCCATCTCCTCAGCATCAATCTGATCGTAATCCTCCTTGGTCAACATTGGATTACCGATATTTCCCACAACCAAACTTTCATAAGATTCTAATACGGTCACCAATAAAGACATATGACCTTTGGCAACCTCTTCCGATAAATTTTGACCATTCTGAAGATGTAATGCAATGTTGCAGTTTAGTACTTGGCCATTATTGGTTGCTGAAAAATTTGGATCAAATGATGGATATGAAGAAAATCTCTTATTGTTGTTTGATCCTTGAGATGACCCTCCAGAAGAACTGTTTGCGTTAAAAGCAGTTTCGATCGTTGGTGCAATGTTGGTCTTATCAACCGTGCTTCCTTTGTAGTACAGACCAATGTCTTGTTCACCATTAAAGTCCTTCATTTTCGCCATCTTCCGTTGTTCCATCTCTTGAACTTCGAGTTTTTCAATAAACTTGCTCAACGATAGATTTGCAAAATCATCATTATTCTTCAACATCATAAGATACGTGCCCCAAACATCTTGTGGCAATGCATCGGCCAACTTTTCAACCCATTCTTCTCTATCTTTCTTGATATCCAATCGCTTCATGTTAACCACCAAATTGCAATATCTTCCTATAATTTGCTTGGTGTTTTTAGTTTTTAATCCACGAAATAGATCAAATTCTTTCTTCAAAAGCGATTTTTTGTTCTTGATCATGTCTTGACTTCCAACAAACTTCGTTTTTAGTGCTTTCCACATTGTGTGTTGTGTTGCAATAAAATCAAGATGTCTTCCTTAATAGCTTGTTGCAATATGCTGATCATCATCTTTTCACTTTTGTATTTCTTTTTCTCATCATCAGTTAGATCTTTAATAGCAACAATCTCTCCGTCTTCATCAATCGGTCTAACATATCGTTGTTCAACACATTCCCACGCATCTAAGTGATTCGCTTGAACCCAATTTTCAAAATGTTCCTCCCATCCGTTATACTCCTCGATATTCATGAGCTTAGGCGGTTTTTACATGGTGCCCATTTCATTCTCTAAGTTCACGTTCTGAGCCATAGTGATCGGGGTAGCAAATGCGTTGTAGAATTCGTTTTCCATGTTTCGGATTTAAAAATTCTCAATGACAGATTTCTCAAATGAACTAGTTAATCTTCAAACGACCTGATGTAATGTTTCAAACGAACTGGACTGAATCCAAACGATCTGGAATAATGTCAATCCGTGCGAACTGGAATAATCTCAATCCATGCGAACTGGAACTCTATGTCAAATGATCTGAAATACTTTCAAACGAACTGGAATTGAAACGAGCTGGACTTTTCACACGACCTTGTAAACTTTCAAGCAGTTTGGACCACTTCGTACAACCTAAATCAACTTTCAAACGGGCTGACAACTTTCAAACGATCTGAGTCATTTCGTGTGACCTAAACTGGTTCAACTCGTACGACTTGAACAATCTCTTCGTGCGAACTGAGGAAATTTCACACGAACTGAAGGTTTCTCGAATGATCTGACACGTTTTTCACACGGTCTGGTCCATTTTACCAAGTTTTAGGTTGATTTTAGGTCTGATTTTTTCAAGGATTGATTAAAACAGTGTTTTACGTGTTATATGTGAAAATCAGATCATTTTATCCGTAGATTCGTTGAAATTTTGAAGAAAAAGCGTAGAAGATGAGTAGAACTGAGATGATTTTGAAGAAAACAAGCTGAAATGGTAAGAACTCTTCCTCCTGAGCTCTGATACCACTTGTAGGATCGGGGAATCAATCTAAACGAGTTGATCAGAAGAGTTCTAGACCAAATCAGAGGCGAAATTCAGTGATTTGATCTTCAATCAGCTTGATATGCACTTAGAAGTAGTTTAACTGTCGATTGTATTGATATAACAACTTTACACGAGCTGGAGACACTTCGGCAGAGCTTCGCTACCAGAATCAGAAGTTCTACAAATGAAATCCCAAGACCACTATTTATAGGAGAGCCACTTCACACCAACAGGTCTCACACGACCTGGTCCAGTTCGCACGACCTGGTCCAGTTCGCACGAACTGGTCCAGTTCGCACGAACTGGTTGGTTCTGAACTGTTTCCCATTTTTCTCAAACTACGTGTCTTGATTTCTCTAATCTATTACATGACTCGATACAAGACGAAGTCAACAGACATATGCACCAACAGTGTTGAGACACAGAATGGGCCAGAAACCAAGTCTTACATTAGTATAGTGTGTAGGAAAGTAAGGATCACAAAATTGCCTTCCTAGAGATAGTTTAAGTACCGGAAAGTGCCTAAAACTCACAAAAGGTGCTGAATTCAGCAAAATTCAGCAATAATCAGCATTTTAACAATCTAATTTTATGCAGAAATATGGTTAAATGGTCCTGAATGCTTTCCTAAGTGTCGGAAATCAAAAG
Organism: Helianthus tuberosus; assembly: GCA_030545235.1. Taxonomy (NCBI): domain Eukaryota; kingdom Viridiplantae; phylum Streptophyta; class Magnoliopsida; order Asterales; family Asteraceae; genus Helianthus; species Helianthus tuberosus. Next base: position 81,007,885 of record CM060417.1, on the reverse strand, counting down.
TGTCACAAAAAGGTACACAAAGCACACTAAACTGCAAAGTTTAGCACTTTAACGAACCAGTAACCAACCGAACAACCGGACACTACCCGAAACACCAAATTTACACTAGAAGCACTGTTTTAACATTTCCAAGCTAGTTATGATCCCCGAACATCATAACACCTCCTAAATATCTAGTAACTAATATAACTAACTAATACTTGCATTTTAACCTTAATGTAACTAGTTTAGTTTTAACCTATGTCTAGACCCCCCCTATTTACGGCCAACATGGCCCCCACACAAAGATTTTCTTTGATTTAAATATTGGATCATGTTCCCTAGTGTTGAGCACATTATACATAAGTTAAAGTATTAGAATGGTTATAAATATAACCCTTATGTTCTAACCTTCATACTTACACACATCAAAACATACACAAGTTCTTCTTCTCCCCTTGGTGCTCTAGGCCGAACCACAACACACACACACTCACCATATTCAATCCTCCTACATACATTAAAAGCATATACAAAGGTGTTAGAAGTCACATAAAGGAGCTAGGAGCTTACGGAAGTTCAAGAACCTCTCTTATTTGCTTTTATCCACTTGTTTTCTTCACTTGATCATCCCTAGCCTTGTGCTAGTGGTAAGAACCTTGATCATGCTATTTTACTTCCATTTTAAGTGGTTGAAAGACGAATCATAATCATAATCTTGAAGAACACTAAGAAACACAAGAAGTAAACTTGAACATAAGCTTAAAATATGAAGAAATCTTGATGAATATGAGTTGTTATGCTTGATGATTGTTGATTGTTTGTGAAAATGATGTTGATCATCATATGATCTTGCTAGATCATGATTAAAAACATAATCTACCAAGATGAGAGGATGAACTTGATGAAAGTTAATGGATCATCCACACATAAAGCATGAACTTGAAATAACAAAATGTTTTCTTGAAAAATAATGATCAAAGTGAGTAGTAACACTTGTAGATCTAAAGATTTATGGATGATTTCTAAAGAAACCAAGTTAAAAATATAAGTTTTTTTCTAAATCTTGGTTCTTACATAAACAAACCTTATTTTTGGTGGATAAACAAGTACAGAAACACTTGTGTAACAAGAAAATTTCATAAAGAAACATTTTTAGAAATGATGATCACAAGTTGTAAAGATACATATTCTTTAAAAATGAAGTTTTTAAAGAACTAATCACACTTTAAAGGATAACAAGGCTTACTAAGAACACTAGTAAGTTCCTACAAATTTTTACAAAGATTTAAGTTCATGAAGTAGTAGTTATTACTTGTTTTTGGCAAAGTTGGTAAGTAAAGGTTATTTATTATTGATTGTGGATGGATTGTGTTGATTTTTACAAAAGAAAATGATATGCTTGAAAGCATGGAAACCTCCATTTTTAGGGGAAACTATGGCAAAATTTTCTAAAAATCTAAACACTTAGAAAAATATTTATTAACGTACACCTACAAGTATATTCTAAACCATGGAGTTTTACATGAACTTTTCCATAAATTTTGTTACAAAAATTATAATTATTGGAGGTTGGTTTCTATGAATAAAAGTGACTAAATATGTATTTAGGAAGTATGTATTTAGATGACACCATGTGTGTGATTATTTGTATATTTTGTGTATTAGTTATATTATTTCAGGACTTGAAATAATATAACAGATCAAAATACCAAGAATTACCATCCAAAATATTACCAAAATTCCAAGGAATAAATATACACATTTCACACAAAATATTGGTGAAACTAAACTATGAAATAAGACTTACAAAGTATTCCGGAAATTTATTAACAAAGTATATTTTGGTAGATAATATTTTGGACACCAAGGAAACGAAAATATGATTTTTACAATTACTACAAGAATATACCATATTTTCGACAAGAGAAAAATATATTATTTTTGGCAAGTATGAATATATATTTTTCTTGAAATTTTTAGAAGATATATTATTTTTAAGAAATATATATTATCTTACACAAACATGAAATACAATATTTTTGGAGTGAAAGATATATTTTCTCAAATAAATATGAAATATAAATATTTTTGGAGAAAAATGAGTTTATATATATATATATATATTCTAAGTTAGACATGAAAATATATTATTTTTGAAACTTATGAGAAAATACAAATATTTTTGCCAAAGGAAAATTATAAATAATATTTGTTACAATATATATTTTGGAAATATATATTGGTGGACTTTTATTAAAGATAATATTCCGGAAAAATTAATACGAAATTAAGTATAAGAATACTTAATGCATACAATAAAAATACGTATTCTCGTACGTATAAATACACACCGGAATACGACCCTAATACATGGCAAAAATATACAAGTATAAGATACCCCCATCCTTGGGAAGGAAATACAAGTATAAATACTTGGGAAGTATTAAGTTCAAATATATTGTTTTAACGATTATTCAAAAATCTAATAAATATAATTTAAGTTAAAATATAAATTATTTTAACAAATAATTATATAACTTGGAATGATATCAAAGACACAAAGAAACGTAACTCAAAAACATTAACACTAAGTCAAGGCACGGCCCGTTCATCTAATAGACATTAGTACGCTGTAGGAAGTCGTGTTTTATCCGAAGAAGCTTGAGTTACGGTGATTGAAGACGCAAGACTGTGAGTTCATGACCCCCTTTTCTCTAACTGTTTTCAGTTTTATAACTTCGGGGGTGAAGTACATGTTACAACTATTTACAAACATTTTGATTTGGTATGGTTAGCTAAGGAAGGGTACCACTTGATCATGTGAGTGGTGGGTATAACACTTAAGGCCATTAATTCTCGTCGTAGGACCGAGTCATATGAGTGATAGATCTATTTGGGTGTAGCGAGCCCATACCCATGTGGACCAGGGTGGCCCATGAGGTGACTATGTCTTATTCCCAGAGACAAATTTGCGAGGTTTGAGTTTTCCTGCATCACTTCACACATGTCAATGGCCTTGCAAACCATTGGTGATATGTTTTCCTTGTTGCTCTCATACCAACATTTTACAAACTTACATACATACTTTCAATTATTACAAAGGTTATTCATACACACAAACAAACACATGAACTCGCTCAACTTTTGTTGATGTTTTCAAACTACATGTATATCAGGGAATTAGATGTGGATCTGGCGAGCGTTCGGAAGTTCCAAAGTGTGGTTTAAGAATAAAAGATGTCATCCATGGTCTTAGGGTTTGATCAGTGTGTCTTATCCTGGACGAGACACGTCTTCCAAAACCTGGTTTTATTTAATATCTTTTGTCGAGTCTTTGTGAACTCTTAAACAAGTTGCATGTTCAGTACTCGAATTTAAATTCTACGTTTTAAAACAATGTTGTTATTATGTTTTTAAAACTTATTTAATGGATGAACTTCTTCGGTTTTTTCATATAGTTGTGGTTATGATTGAATGCAATGGTATTAAAAAAGTCACACCAAATCACGCTTCCGCAAAAAGTCAGGGTGTGACAAATGTACTGTGACAACCCGAACTTTCAAGGTCAGTATCTCTTCGTCACGTGATCCTATTTCTTGTATTCCTCTTTCACATTCCGAGCGATCATAAAAATAAGAATTACACATGAGACGGTAATATAATTAGTAGATGTTTAATATGCTCGGGTATGTCTTTAATTGGGCCAAACGTGTGACAGTATTAGGATTGGGCAGCCGCCCCCCTTAGTCCACATAAAATCTCCTTGGTCCACATAAAATCTCGGTATTAGTTGTTGGGCTTAAGCCCAGTATCGGCCATATAGGGATGCACCACCCAAGTTTGTAGTATATAGGTATGTAATATTGTAACTTTGATCACAAGAAATTCAAATCCATACCCTACCTAGTTTCCAAGATTTCATGCGGCAGTATACCCCCCCCCCCCCCCCCCCCCCCTCGTGATCTGATCACCATCATTACATTCTCCATACAATATTGGTTAGTATTAATTCGTGTTCTTTTAATTTCTGATTGCTTTGAATATATGTATTATTAGATATAAAAAAAGGGTCCTATATATATATTTGTATGTAATAATTTGATGGGATTGTTTAACCTTGATTTAGTGATTGACGGCTCATGTGAAGTTGTGATTTCTTGATTCCATCAACCCATGTGCACATATGTAAATGACTGCCATGTGAAATTGTGAATTCTATCTCATTAATCCATGTGCACCTCTTGAATATGTTGTCATAATTAGTCAAAGGTGTAAACCTTATCAATTGCTTTAAATTGCATGGTAAACTGTTATGATAGATAGGAATTAAATGCATGGTTGATGATGTAGAGGGTTGTTAATAATCGGAAGTGGATAAAGTTATAGTCAATCAATTCTTGATTTATTGTTAATCCTTAATGGACATATGATTATTGCCTAACTGATGTGATTATCATTGTATGATTCATGACTCGATTGTTCCTGTTATGCTTAATGAATGGCTAATTGGGTTAAAGTTGATGCTATGCTTAATAAATGAGCATGGGCTACGAATTAAGGTTGGGCCAGCTAACATATGCTGAGTTTGGCCGTAGGATCTTTATTAGTTTTGGGAAAATTTAAGGGTACTGGTAACATGTAGTTGGGCCTTAGGTTATTATATTTGGGCCGAATGTTTTAACAGATCACATGCATAATAATTGGGTGGTTAGATGGTAAATGGACTGCTTGATTAATTGGGAGTAATTAAATGGATTAATTCATTTGGGCTTCACTTGTAGTCTGGACCGAATTCCTTGGTAGATCACACACTTTTTATTATTGTCACCTAACAATATGATTGGATCACATGCTCTGTGTGGATTGTTTGAAATGCATATATGAATACATGAATATTTGATGAAGTGAGTATATGTATGTCATCATGCTGTCTGATTAGACGTGGTAATTATAATAGGGCGGGATTAACCAAATTATTTGACAATTAAGATTACCTACCGAGCAAACCGAGGTGAGTTCACACTTTCTACAAGGCATGGGATTCCCAAGGGTTGGGAATGGGTTAAAGAACTAAAACAGAAACTACATATTCTCCTTGGGTAGGATATGTACAGCCATCCTCCATGGGTAGGATGCCAAGATTTAAACCTCGCGTATTCTCCTTGGGTAGGATACGTACGTTCGTCCTCCTTGGGTAGGACAACAAGATTAAACATACTGGACCAAAACTCTATCATAAGTCCCTCATTTTATATCGACTTAATCACCGAGGCCGATGGCGAGCGGGTCATTAGTTAATAGCGCTATTAGGTTTAACAAACCTCACACCGTGCCGGTAGGACGGGCGTGTACTAATGGACTTAGGCAAAGGGTCAATGATGATAGACATTGACTTAGGGCACAACTTACTTTCGTTAGTAGTCGATGTGGTACGGTCTGGTAATTCACATGGGAAGCCCCCACTAATCATTGAGAAGGTTTGGGAAACAGGGTTACTGATTAAAACGTGGTGTACAAAACGAACTTACGATTATTGAAATGAAATCAATACCTAATCAACCAACTGTGAACTCGCTCAACTTTGTTGTTGACTCGTTGTTACATGCCTTGTAGGTCGTTAGGTACTCATGGAGCTTGCACGGGGAGGCGTGGTCGTTGTGGGACATGGATTGTCATATACCGTGTCAAACATTTGATACATTTGAACTTTTGTTTTGGTTTTAAACTTTATGCTTCCGCTGATTACTTTGACTATGTTTTGTTGGACACCAATTATATTGTGTTTGGGTTTTACATTTATTTATACGCTATGTTCAATATGATTGGTGACTTGATCCTGGTCAGTCACGCCTCTAAGCGGTGATACTCCGCATGTGGATTTTGGGGGTGTGACAGATTGGTATCAGAGCCATTGGTTATAGTGAACTTGGTTTTAAAAAGGGAAAAAGTTTTTGTTAAAACCAGACTATAACCTGTACAGTGCTCAACGATCCACAACGACACTTCGCTCCACGTGCAAGGCTCAACACTATAGGTGATATGATTTGTGTTTATATTGTCTACTTGCTAGTTACATAGTACATTGCTCATGGTATGCTTAGATGAACGTAACAACTATTGTTTGAAAACACATGTGTGCTTATTCTCTTCTGTCATCGCACTTTCGCGAACCCCTCTCACTCATGTTTCCTTTGATATGAAGATCATGAGTGGACGTATCAAAATGACTCAAGCCCAGCTGACGGCTTTAATCAATGAACAAGTTACTGCAGCACTCGCAGCCGCTCAGGCAGGAGGTATAACCTGCCATTGCAACTTACCCTAGGATCTTTAGATCCTACTCTCGTAAACCAACACTTGTGCTTAACATTGTTTCTTCTTACACACACGACAGGTCAACATGCTCAGCCTCCTGCATGTACCTTCAAAACTTTTATAGACTGTCGACCTACTACTTTCAGTGGCACTGAAGGAGCGGTAGGCCTCCCCACTGGTTTGAGAAGCTCGAATCGGTCTTCGAGATGTGTGAATGCCCTGAAGATCGTAGGGTGAAATATGCTACTGGAACACTCGAAGGTGCTGTGTTAACCTGGTGGAAAGCACAGGTTCAACTGCTAGGGCTGGCGGTTGCTAATGCCACCCCATGGAACGGTTTCAAAGAACTTATCAAAGAAGAGTACTGTAGTCGTGACGACATCCACAAGCTAGAGGTAGAATTTTTCAATCTGAAGATGTCGGGGTCTGAAATCGAGGCATACACAAAGAGGTCGAACGAATTAGCTATCATGTGTCCCACTATGGTGGATCCTCCTATCAAGCGTATCGAGCTGTACCTTAAGGGTTTGGTGCCAGAAATTCAAAGCCATGTGACCTCAGCTAATCTTGGCACCATTCAGCAAATCATCAAGTTGGCTCATCGTCTCACTGATCAGGCAGTTGAGCAGAACAAGCTGCCCAAGCGAATTAGCGCTACTACTACTGATGCTCCCAGTGATAACAAGCGTAAATGGGATGGGATCTCAAGCAAGGGTTCGACATCAGCTCAGTCTCAGGCTCAACAACGAAAGACAGACGATTTTAAGAGTCCCGGTCAGCAATCTTCAGGGGGACAAGATCAGGGTCAGGGTGGATACAGGGGAAATCACCCAAAGTGCAATAGATGCAACAGACACCACAGTGGTCAGTTCAACAAGGGTCGTTGTCAGAGGTGTCTCAAGATGGGTCATGAAGCCAAGGATTGCAGGAGCGCGCGACCTACGAATCAGAATCATCAACAGCAACAGCAAGTTCCACAGAATCAGCCGCAGCAACAGCAGGGTAACAGGGGATGCTTTCAGTGTGGTGCTGAAGGTCACTTCAAGAGAAACTGTCCTCAGTTGAACCAGAACCAGAATAACAACAATAATCAGGGGAACGGGAACAACAATGGGAATAACAACGGGGGTAACAATAATGGCGGTGGCGCCCGGGGCCGTGCGTTCGTGATTGGTCAGGGTGATGCTAGGAATGACCCCAACGTCGTGATGGGTAAGTTTCTACTGGTTGACTTTTATGTTAATGTTTTATTTGATTCGGGTGCCGATACCAGTTATGTGTCCTTAAAAGTTAGTCAAATGTTAAAGCGTGTCCCAACACTTTTGAACACCAAGCATATGGTAGAGCTAGCAAATGGTAAAAGCTTAGAGGCTACACACGTAGTTAAGGGTTGTAATCTCATCTTAGCTGGTCAGACCTTCTCTATCGACCTCATTCCTATTGTTTTGGGTAGTTTCGACATTGTTATTGGTATGGATTGGTTATCCCAACATCGAGCAGAGATCCTTTGCAAGGAGAAGATCATTCGCATTCCTAGTTCAAACGGAGAACCTTTAGTGATTCATGGCGACAAGAGTGGTGATGTTGTGGGCATCATCTCTTTCCTTAAGGCCCAGAAGTGTTTGCGAAAGGGCCACACTGCTATCCTAGCCCTCGTTTCTGATGCATCCTCGAAAGAAAAGAAGATTGAAGATATTCCGGTCGTACGTGACTTTCCTGTGGTATTCCCTAAGGAATTACATGGTCTTCCGCCTCACCGTCAGGTTGAATTTCAGATCGAGCTAGCTCCTGGAGCAGTGCCCATAGCTCGTGCACCTTATCGTTTAGCTCCATCAGAACTTGAAGAACTGTCCACGCAACTACAAGAGCTCTTGGATAAGGGTTTTATTCGTCCTAGCTCTTCGCCTTGGGGAGCTCCAGTATTATTTGTGAAGAAGAAAGACGGTACCTTCCGAATGTGTATTGACTACCGCGAACTCAACAAGGTGACCGTAAAGAATCGCTATCCACTTCCACGCATTGATGACTTGTTCGATCAGCTGCAAGGGTCGAGCTACTATTCGAAGATTGACCTGAGGTCAGGCTACCATCAATTGAGAGTCCGAGACGAGGATATCTCTAAGACAGCGTTCAGGACTCGTTATGGGCATTATGAGTTCCTGGTAATGCCTTTTGGATTGACAAACGCACCCGTAGCCTTCATGGATCTTATGAACAGAGTGTGCAAGCCCTACCTGGATAAGTTTGTTATTGTATTCATCGACGACATCCTGATCTATTCTAAGAGTCAGGAGGAACACGAGCATCATCTATGGCTTATTTTAGAACTCCTTCGAACAGAACAGTTGTATGCCAAGTTTTCGAAATGCGACTTTTGGCTTCGTGAAGTCCACTTTCTAGGCCACGTGGTAAACAAGGATGGGATTTATGTTGATCCATCCAAGGTAGACTCGATCAAGAACTGGCTTGCACCCCGCACACCAACATAAATCCGCCAATTCTTGGGTTTGGCGGGCTACTACCGAAGGTTCATCAAGGATTTCTTCAAGATTGCGCAACCTCTCACTGCACTAACTTAGAAAGGTGTCACCTATCATTGGGGTAATGCACAGGAATCAGCATTTCAGCACTTAAAGGATAGACTTGTAGCGCACCTATTCTCTCATTACCAGAGGGCACAGACGATTTCGTGGTTTATTGTGGTGCGTCAATTCAGGGTCTTGGGTGTGTGTTGATGCAACGGGATAAAGTCATTGCTTATGCATCGTGCCAACTTAAAGTTCATGAAAGGAATTACACTACACACGATCTGGAGCTGGGAGCTGTTGTTTTCGCACTCAAGATATGGAGACATTACCTGTACGGTACCAAGTGCACCATTTACACCGATCACAGGAGTCTCGAGCATATATTCAAACAGAAAGAGTTGAACATGCGACAACGTCGATGGGTCGAACTCTTGAATGATTACGAATGTGCGATCAAGTACCATCCGGGCAAGGCCAATGTTGTGGCCGATGCCCTCAGTCGAAAGGATACTACGCCTAAGCGCGTGCGAGCATTACAACTTACCATCCAATCTAGTCCTCCTACTCAGATACGGGATGCTCAGGTTGAAGCATTGAAAGCAGAGAACGTCTGGGCGGAGTCCCTATGTGGGTCAAGGAAACGATTAGAACAAAAGGAAGACGACGCTTACTACATTACAGGGCGCATTTGGGTCCCACACTCTGGAAAATTACGCGAGCTGGTGATGGATGAAGAACATAAGTCTCGCTACTCAGTACATCCTGGTTTGGATAAGATGTACCACGACTTGAAGACTACATACTGGTGGCCTAACATGAAAGCCCACATAGCAACCTACGTTAGCAAATGTTTGACCTATGCAAGGGTCAAGTCTGAATATCAGAAACCATCGGGCCTACTCCAACAACCAGAGATACCACAATAGAAATGGGAGCTAATTTCCATGGATTTCGTTACTGGCCTGCCTAGATCTCAACGTGGAAATGACACTATTTGGGTGATAGTGGATCGATTAACTAAATCTGCACACTTCTTGGCTATCAAAGAAACGGATAAGTTCTCTACTTTAGCCGACGTTTACTTGAAGGAAGTGGTTTCGAGGCACGGGGTGCCGACTTCTATCATATCAGATCGTGATGCATGTTTTACTTCTGAACTGTGGCAAGCAATGCACAAGTCCTTTGGCTCACGTTTAGACATGAGCACCGCCTATCATCCACAGACGGATGGGCAGTGAGAACGCACCATCCAAACCCTTGAAGACATGCTTAGGGCATGTGTGATTGATTTTGGCAATGGTTGGGAAAAACATCTACCGTTAGTGGAATTCTCGTATAATAACAGCTACCATACCAGTATTCAGGCCGCTCCATTTGAGGCATTGTACGGGCTTAAATGCCGATCACCTCTTTGCTGGGCAGAAGTTAGTGACAGCCAGATCACGGATCCAGAACTTGTAGTAGACACAACGGAAAGGATTGCTCAAATACGACAACGAATGGCGGCAGCTCGTGACCGTCAGAAAAGCTACGCTGATAAGCACAAGAAACCACTCGAGTTCCAAGTTGGGGATCGAGTGCTACTCAAAGTCTCACCTTGGAAAGGTGTAGTTTGTTTTGGCAAACGAGATAAACTCAATCCGCGTTATGTCGGACCGTTAGAAATCATTGAGAAAATAGGCAGGGTGGCCTACAAACTGAACCTACCAACAGAACTCAGTGGAGTTCACAACGTATTTCACGTGTCGAATCTGAAGAAGTGTCTGTCAGATGAGACCCTCATAGTTCCTCTGAAGGAGCTCACTATCAACGATCAGTTGCGATTTGTCACACCCCGATTTCCACGTGTCACCGGTGGGCCCGGTGGGGGAGTATCGTGACGTGGTTGGCAACGTAATAGTCAAACAACACAATATTATTATGCACAGCGGAAGCAAATTTAAAATATGATACAACCGAATTTAATATTGTTTATCAATGTAACAATATCCGGAAGTTTATCCACAGAATGGATCGAAAGAAAATAATATTAATGGTTCAACAGACTTCAGGCATCCTAAGCTTGCGAGACTTTTTATTGATGCTTAGGAGACAATCCAGCCGATTTCGTTTAGTACCTGCATTCAGTCTTTTTGGGAAAATACGTCAGTTTACACTGGTAAATACATTCAACTGACTCATTTTGGAAAATGATTGAAAATTGGTTTGGATGCACGTGGCATAAACATTTTTGTTTAACTTGGGAGAATTATTTAATATTATAATCTTGTGAACGAATTACATGTTACTTATGCGTTCAGTAGCCCGGATCTAGTCCGGGTTAAAGATCAATGGACACACCACATCAATGAGTTATACACAGATAGGTGTACGCCTACACCCCGTGCTCAGGTCGTGGCCATCTCGTAAGATGATGCCAAGGATATCCGGACATGGTCATTAACCCCCCAAAGGCTGTAAAGTAAACAAGACTGTTTAAACGAGCCGATCAAATTATTCAACTACCCACTAAGCGTGGAGATTTGATGCCCGATCAAGCGGTATGCTATATACCGTAACCCAAGCCCGTATAGGGAAAATAAGTTAAAAGTATTTACCTTTGCAATGTATAATTCACAATAAGCGAAATGCACGTAGCTTTTACTGGTCCTCCTAATCTGGAACGAAGGTTTTATAATAACCTATTAGAATTCTAACGGGTCTTTTATTAAGCTTAAGCTTAGACCGGCTAGTTTCAAGATACGGTTCGTACGCACGATTAAGCGAAGACCGGATAGAATGTGATTCAGACCCGACAAGTTTGAAGACTTGTTTAATATGGGTTTATTATTCACATTCTGGATTTTGAGATAAAACCGTTAAGGTTTGACCCGTTTCGGCTAATTTATGTAAACTTGTTACATAAACCGAACCGTACGCGTAATAAGCGTGACGGGTAGTCATGAGAGCTATATACAGGTTTCCTAAGTTAATTATGTCTCAAATATGTTGTGACATCAGTAAGGTGTCTATCATTATGCCCGAAACGTGTTTAAACACAAACTAGGCCCCGTAGGGGTAGTTTGGTCATTTTAAAGGTTGAAAAAGGGTTTAAGTGTTTAACTGAGTTACAGGTCTGATGTAATCAGTAAATATACTCAACTTGCTAAGTTATATCAGTAAGTTAAAGCATACATGTGAAACTTATCATTTTTAACCAAACTATGCCCCGTAGGGGTATTTTTGTAATTTCACATAAGCCGAAAAGCTCAAAACTGAAGTCTGAGTTTATCAACCTTTGCTTACTGTTAAAATATTATAATTTCCCTCTTATATTAGTAGGTATCAACCCGGGTATGTCCAATATGATTTTAAAACATACTATGCGTTAAAAACGCTAATTAAGGCGATTAAAGGTCATTTCCGGGTTCGATACTTAAATCTGATATTTTTATATTTCCATAAGGCTTAAAATAATTTATTTATCATATGTGATCAGTAGCAAAAGGTTTGGAGTCGTTTAGATAGGTAAAACTCATTTTATGGCCCGTAAGGGCAAAACCGACAATTACCGGATTACGCCTACGACTATGAGTTATGCTCAGCCTAAAATTGATTAAAAATCTTTAAAAATCCCAAAATAATATATCATATCAGTGGGTAAAAGATTTGATACCAAAAAGTAGGCTTAACTAGGCTATACGCTAATTACGCCGTTTTATTAACATAAAGCATTAGTTTTGCGATAATGAGCATAACTCTTAATCTACAAGTCAAACTAATGTCAAACTTTGCATACAAGTTTATATATCAGTATTTAAGGTTTCTACACTTTTACATTTTTATAAATCACGTTCTAAGGTGATAAGGGCATAATGGTCAACATATGAGCGATTAACGGAAACATGCATATTAATTGGATAATCAATGAAACAAGTACAGAGGCTCATACTATCATGTAACCTAACCCTAATGAAGCATTAAGGCATTTCTAATTCCATCTAACTCGGGCCAGAACTGAAGTCAACGTAAAAGTCATAGTTTCGTGACGTTCGGTTCCGAACCGGTTTAAAACCGAGAGTTGTCGTGTCAGACGAGTTTAGACATGTCCGTGCACTTATTACAAAGTTATATTAAGTTTAAAACAGGTTACATGACTCACGTATTGTAAATTGTGCCTTAAATCATATTTTACATTTCTGTTGACTTTTTCGGTCAACGTTTGACTTGACAAACGACCTAGTTAGGTCTGGAATCGGTACGTGCCCTTATAAGGGTTTAATACCCATATAATTACCTACTTAACGGTATATTTAATTCGACATACTACTGAGCTATCATTAATTAAACCCGAAGTCAAACCGTAGTTACGTCGGTTTGACTTTTAGCTAAAATACTAAGCTATAATTAATTTAGAAAGGTTAGGCAACTTACAAAGTGTTTAATTGATGATTTAGGAAGGCTTGATCTGCTTGGAAGCTCCCAAAATTGATCAGAAGTGTGTTGTGAATGGAATGATCAAAGAGTTGCAACTTATGTGGTTTATATAGTGTTCAAGGCACCATGATTCATTGACAACAAGGTCTACAACACTCCACAACTGATATACACATGCCCCTAGTACTCTAGAACAGTTTAGGGGTCGTTCACATGTGAGAAAAACCGGCCTAAAGGGTCAGATTCGCGTTAAACAGGCAACAGCCTGTTTTCTGGTCGCTGTGCGCAGCTTGCGCACCGTAAGCACATCTGCTTACGGTCCGTAAGCAATCATCAGGGGCTGTTTTGCTTGTTCTTTCATTTATTCGAAAAGGCAATCCACTTGCACGAATTTGGGGCCTCAATTAACAATTAGGGACCTTTTAAATGTGCCTTATACAGTATAATACCCTACCATGAAGAATTGTTTGCTTGAATCCATAAACAAGACCCGAAAACAAAGGGTTTCCATTCTTTTTCTTCGTGAGATCCTATCATGCTTTTCGAATTCTATCAATGACAATAATTCACTGATTTTAGGGAAACATAGATGTGTGTAATATTTAATTGGCCTTGGGATTTATAACTGAGGTCGTTCAGAGGTAAAAATTAACATGACGTCACTTTAAATCCGGCCAGAACATCTTTTAAAAATCCGGGTTTACAACGCGTTTTGTCAAACATGACACGTGTCGTTTATTCTATTTACCACGAATTTTCGAGGTGTTACATCCTCACCCCCTTAAAATAAATCTCGACCCGAGATTTACTGAAATAAATGAGGGTACTTTTCCTTCATGGTGGATTCAACCTCCCACGTATACTCGGGACCTCTACGGGCATCCCATTTGACCTTCACGATAGGTATATGCTTTCTTCGAAGCTTCTTTACCTGTCGATCTTCAATCGACGCAGGTTTTTCAACAAATCTTTAGCTCTCATCTATATGCACATCTGTATGTGGTATAACCAGTGATTCGTCAGCGAAACACTTTTTCAGATTGCAGATGTGGAACACATTGTGAATCCCACTGAGCTCTTCTGGTAAGTTTAACTTATAGGCAACTGACCCGACACGTTCGATAACCTCGAAAGGTCCTATGTATCTCGGGCTTAGTTTGCCTTTCTTACCAAACCGCATCACTCCTTTCCAGGGTAACACTTTAAGCAGGACTTTGTCACCTACTTCGAAGTGAAAATCCTTGCGATTTGGATCCGCGTAACTCTTCTGCCTATCCCGGGCAGCTTTGAGATTGTCACGAATCTGGACAATCTTGTCCGTCGTTTCGAACAAGATCTCTGGTCCTGATAACTGGACTTCTCCAACTTCCGCCCAACAAACTGGCGATCTACACTTTCTACCGTATAATGCCTCAAAAGGCGCAGCTTTAATGCTGGTATGGTAGCTATTGTTGTAGGAGAATTCGATTAACGGTAGGTTCTTATCCCAACTACCTCCCAAATCGATCGCACATGCACGTAGCATGTCTTCCAACGTTTGAATAGTACGCTCACTCTGACCGTCAGTCTGAGGATGATAAGCCGTACTAAAATTCAAACGTGTGCCCAAAGATTGTTGGAAACTTTTCCAAAAATGTGACGTGTATCTAGTATCCCGGTCAGAGATAATAGCTACAGGTATGCCATGTAGGGCTACAATCTTATCAACGTATAACTGGGCTAACATATCGGAGCTATAAGTCTCCTTGATGGGTAAGAAATGAGCTGACTTAGTCAGTCTGTCAACTATTACCCATATTGTATCATTTCCTTTCCTCGTCTTGGGTAACTTGGTAATAAAATCCATAGTTACCATTTCCCACTTCCAAGTAGGAAGTTCAGGCTGTTGTAGCAAGCCTGACGGCTTTTGATGCTCGGCTTTGACTTGCGCACATGTCAAGCATTTAGCTACATAGGTGGCTACAGACTTCTTCAAGCCTATCCACCAATAATTTGCCTTTAGATCCTGGTACATCTTGTCAGCTCCAGGATGAACGGAGTATTAGGAACTATGGGCTTCCTGGAGGATGACTTCGCAAAGTCCCCCATAAATTGGAACCCATATTCGTCCATTCAATCTTAAAATCCCGTCCTTTCTAAGAGTTAACTGCTCCTCAGTTACTCCTAACTTTTCATTAGGATAGTTAGCTTCCAACACAGCTTCCTTCTGTGCAGCTAACAACCTTTCCATCAAATTATTCTTGATCTCCATGCGCTTGGCATTGATTCGGATGGGTTTCATCCTTTCCTTTCGACTCAAGGCATCAGCGACTACATTCGCCTTGCCGGGATGGTACTTGATTTCACAATCATAATCATTCAACGTCTCCATCCAACGGCGTTGCCTCATGTTTAATTCTTTCTGATTAAACAGATGCTGGAGGCTCTTGTGGTCAGAATAAATCACAAACTTGATTCCATACAGGTAATGCCTCCACAGTTTTAGTGCGAATACAACGGCACCCAATTCCAAGTCGTGGGTGGTGTAATTCTTTTCATGCACCTTTAACTGTCGTGATGCATAGGCAATAACCTTGCCTTTCTGCATAAGCACACACCCCATCCCGGTGTGTGATGCATCACAATAAACTACAAATTCTTCGATTCCATCAGGCAATGTCAACACAGGAGCATTGCTCAACTTCTTCTTGAGAATATCGAAAGCTTCTTGCTGCTTAGGGCCCCAAATGAACTTAACTTTCTTCTTGGTCAAGGAAGTCAGGGGTGCAGCAATCCTTGAAAAAATTTCAATGAAACGCCTGTAATATCCTGCCAATCCCAGGAAGCTACGAATCTCCGTAGGCGTCTTCGGCTCTTGCCAATTCATAACAGCTTCAACTTTAGCGGGATCCACCTGGATACCACGCTCACTAACCACGTGTCCAAGGAATTGGACTTCTCGTAGCCAAAATTCACACTTAGAGAATTTGGCATAAAGCTTCTCCTGATGTAGGAGTTTGAGAATACAACGAAGGTGTTTCTCGTGGTCAGCTTGATTCTTCGAATAAATAAGAATGTCATCGATGAAAACGATGACGAATTTATCCAAGTAAGGTTTGCAGACGCGATTCATGAGATCCATGAACGCGGCCGGTGCATTAGTGAGCCCAAAAGGCATCACTGGGAACTCGTAATGACCATAACGAGTCCTAAATGCGGTTTTATGCACGTCTTCATCCTTGACCTTCAATTGATGGTAGCCTGACCTCAAATCAATCTTCGAGAAGTAACTTTCCCCTTGTAGTTGATCGAACAAATCGTCGATCCTGGGCAAAGGATACCTATTCTTGATCGTGACTTTATTGAGCTCGCGATAGTCGATGCACAGACGCATCGACCCATCCTTCTTTTTGACAAACAAGATTGGCGCTCCCCAAGGAGATGAACTAGGTCTAATGAAACCTTTAGCCAGCAATTCATCTAGCTGCGTCCGCAACTCCTTCATTTCTGTGGGTGCCAATCTGTATGGCGCTCTAGCAACTGGTGCCGCTCCGGGGATGATATCGATCCTGAATTCCACTTGTCTATCTGGTGGTAGACCAGGTAGATCTTCGGGAAACACTTCTGGGTATTCAGAAATGACAGGGATGTCTTCTATCTTCGGTTTAGGATCATCAATGATAACTTGCGCCATGTAGATGACACATCCCTTCTTCAAACACTTAGAAGCCTTGAGCATAGTTACCTGCTCAGGCAGCCCATACTGGGTATCTCCCCGAACGGTAAGTGATTCACCAGACGGAGTCTTTATTATCACCTGTTTCTGGTTACAGACAATTTGGGCCTGGTTATGAGATAACCAGTCCATACCCAGAACTATGTCAAAACCGGCCAACCTAAAGGGAAGTAGAGACAGAGGAAAAGAATGGTTCTTAATGGATATAACACATCCATCTAACATAGTAGAGACGGTTTCTATGGTACCATCTGCTAACTCTACCTCATAGTTTACGCTTAGGGTTTTGACAGGTAAATTCAGCAATTCACAAAATTTATGATCTACGAAAGATTTATCTGCGCCTGAATCAAAAAGTACTCTTGCAAAGACATCATTTACAAGGAAAGTACCTGTTATGACATTATCGTCTTGCACAGCTTCTTTCGCGTCCATTCTGAAGACTCTGGCATTAGTCTTCTTAGCCTCCTCAGGCTTCTTGTTGTACTTTGGGCAGTTGGTCTTGATGTGCCCCTTTTCGTTGCAACGGTAGCACGTTGCGTCTTTTATCTTCTTGCAATCCAGGGTTTTGTGATCCGTGGACTTGCAAATTCCACAAGCAAAGGGTTTTGACTGAGTCTGAGAGCTCGACTCCAGTCTGCACTTTCCATAGTGCTGCTTCTTGCAAATTTTACACTTGGGCTTTTCACCAGAATTATGCCCATCCTTCCTCGACTCCGACCCTTTCTTGTTGTCGCCGCTCCCACGGTGCTTCTTGTTCGACTTACGTGAACCATCATCTTCACGCTTCCTTTTCTCGGCCTCCTTATTCCTCAGCGATCTCTGCCTGGCCGCATCCAGAGTGAGGGATAAGGAAAGGTCAGTTACAGACCTGAAGGTAACTGGCCGAGAAGCTTTTACACTGGCCTTGATTTCCGGAGCTAAACCACCAATAAAGCGAGCGATTCTTTTTGGCTCCGGGGTTACCAGGTAAGGAACCAACCGGGACAGTGTATTGAAGCTTGTCAGGTAAGCTTGACAGTCGAGGTTCGTCATCACCAACGATAGAAAGTCAGATTCTATCTTCTCCACCTCATGTTGAGGGCAGAAATTTTCCTTGATTAGGGCAATGAATTGATCCCACGACATATTATACAATGGGATCTTTCCGGAGGCCTCCATCAGAGATCTCCACCAAGCTAACGCTTCACCCTTGATGGACTGTGATACAAACTTAACTACATCCCTTCCAGCGCACCCGCTGATGTCTACCACCGTGTCCATCTCGTCCAGCCAAGTCATACAGTCGACAGCTCCTTTTTCCCCAGTAAAATCCCTGGGCTTACAAGACACGAAGTACTTATAGGAGCAACCCTTGTTACGGGGTTCTTGATGCAGTACTAATTGCTGAGATGGGACACTTTGATGGTTGGTGGACTGACGGTCATCACCATCTTTCTTGGGTCCATTCTTTTTGGGAGGAGGCTTGCTATGAGCCTCAGAATGTGTCCTGGGCTTTGAATGTGTTGCAGAGTGGGTCCTACTTCGAGTACCACTGTATTCCTCATACTGCCTATCCAAAGCCTGTGTAACAGCGCCGTCTATGATCGCTTTTAATTCAGCACCAGTTAACGTAATCTGGGCGTTCTCATTTTGCTCCACTGGATGGCTATTTATTTCATTTGAGTCAGCCATTTGAATTGAACTGTTGCAGAAAACAAGAACAATATTTTATTTGGGAGTTTATTATGGAATTACCCCTTAGGGTAACTCATTAACCATGGTAAACAGAGACCATATTCGGTTAACTTATTAATCGTATTAATTTAGGATTTCAAAAATTTATCCTAATTATAAACAATATCAATATATATTAGCACATAAAGCTTGGTCACATGGACAATTTAATAAGCTATGATTTCAGAGAATCAAGACTTTTAAGGTTTGAACCTAGTTCATTACCCTTATCAGACAGGGAGTCATAGCTACCTCTGTCTTTTGGCTCATATGGAAGTGAGCTGGGTTCGTAGGCATCATATTACCACGTATGGTGAAATATGATCATCTTAATTGATGATCTTAACCCATGATTCAGAGATCATATAATTGGGTTTGGAATCTTCTAAAGAATCCTTATACATATAAGAATGACATGTGATTTTAACGAATCACTTCTGCCAGGAGTGTTAACATGTTTTAAGATGTTAACAGGGAATTAAATCTTTTAAACAGGTCTTACCATCTTGGCCCGGTCTTATATTTGACACGAGGCTAGGTTTCACACTTTAAGATTCTTAATTAAATAATTACATAGGCAGATTAATTTAAACGGAACGATTTTAATTTATTTATTTCATTTATAATTTATTTATGCACAAAATGGCAAACATGAAATTTATAAAACAAACATTCCATTAAGTTATTACAATATTACATATTGCCCTAAACGGGTCTTTCACACAAGAAATTTGCCCACGTAGGAGCTTAATTATACAAACATGCCCACGCAGGGGTCTTACAGAAGACATGCCCACGCAGGGGTCTTACAGAAAGACATAAGTCCGCGCAGGGACTAACACACCAATAAATGTCAACGCAGGGACTAAAAACAAACATAAGTCCACGCAGGGACTAAACATACAACATAAGTCCACGCAGGGACTAAACATACAACATAAGTCCACGCAAGGACTAAACATACAACATACCCTCGTAGGGGTTTATGGAAAGATAGACCCGCGCAGGGGTCAATACAAACAAACAAACATACATACCCACGTAGGGGCTTAACAACCAGATATGCCCACGCAGGGGCTCAATAACAGCTGGGAGGATTCAATAATCCTTCTTGTTCTTCCCCTTGATCAAGCCTACTAGTCCCTGGAAGAAACTCTGCCTCTCCTGGCGGTCGCGGCGAGATTCTCGCTCAACCTGATCCAATCTATGTAGAATTTCCTCCCGTTCCGGGGGAGAAAATCGTGGCGGCTGCGACTGCGTCCGAATGATAGGCCTGGGGGGTATTGGGTACCCATGAGTTGGGTAGCTCACTCCCCATGGATCTCCGTAGGGTCCTTGGGCGTTGAGGGCGTTGTAATTTGCCGTTACCATATAAGGATCTGCTTCAGCGTAACCGTAGTTATTGTGAGCTGGTAGTTCAAACGGGTTGTAAGTACTTGGACCCGTGTACGCTGGAATTGGGTTATTAAAACCCATAGGCGGTGGCTGTGGAACAGCTGGCTGTGAAGGCCCACCCATTTGTGGGTCCTCCTGGTGTGGCGGGTAGTGGCTGGCACTTGACTGACGTGGGGAGCTGAAATGAAAGTCTCCCGCTCGTGATGACATACGTGCACCAGTCCTCCTACGCCTTGGTGGTGGCGGAGGCACCTGATTAACTGGTGGTGGTGGAGGCGGTGGCGTAACTGCCACAAACCGGTGATCCTCAGAGGAATCTTGATGATGCTGCTGCTGTTGTGGCTGCTGCTGCTGAGACTGCTGCTGCTCATGAGGCGACGAGTGGTGAGAAGGCGTATAGTACCACTCGTGCTGATTAAACAAGGCTTGGAAACTTTCTGGACCCCCATAGGGTGATCCGTGAAAAGACGATCCGTCGGAGATCTCAATCGGATGGTTTGGAGTGCCACTTGCGGGCATGACGGGGTCAGTATCCTCGTCCATATCGTCAGCGTGATCGCCAGAGAAGTGATCGTCTGGCCCTAGTGGGTTGAAACCCACGGGTTCTGGTATGAATCCTACCGGGTTAAACTGGCCTCTAAAGATGGGCGTGGGGTCACCATACGAGTGATGAGACAGGGATCTCTGCAGCGGTATGTAGGAGGGCTGCGGATTGTTCGGTTCATAAGGGTTAAGAACAGGCGGTGTTGAACTATGCGAAACCGACCGCCTGGCCGGCTCGAACAGGTTTCTTCGGTTCTCCCGAGGGTCGTCAATCTCGGTGTTGGATGGAGCTCGCCGTTGCGAAGGTCCAGCTTCATGATCGTTGGGGGCGGTGACTGGCCCCTTGCCTCGTCCTCGTCTCCTAAAGAATCTTGGCGGCATTTTGATCTTCCTGTCAATAGAGCATAAGATAACAATAACAAAATATAAAATTTAAAGGACAAAACAAAAACCGAATAAGGTGGAATTTGTCCTATGTTATAAGTCTAGACTCGAAGGTTTAGAATGTGCAATTGTGTAACTGAGATTAAACACAAAAGGCTAGTGTTTAATTCACTCAGAGTTGGCTCTGATACCAACCTGTCACACCCCGATTTCCACGTGTCACCGGTGGGCCCGGTGGGGGAGTATCGTGACGTGGTTGGCAACGTAATAGTCAAACAACACAATATTATTATGCACAGCGGAAGCAAATTTAAAATATGATACAACCGAATTTAATATTGTTTATCAATGTAACAATATCCGAAAGTTTATCCACAGAATGGATCGAAAGAAAATAATATTAATGGTTCAACAGACTTCAGGCATCCTAAGCTTGCGAGACTTTTTATTGATGCTTAGGAGACAATCCAGCCGATTTGGTTTAGTACCTGCATTCAGTCTTTTTGGGAAAATACGTCAGTTTACACTGGTAAATACATTCAACTGACTCATTTTGGAAAATGATTGAAAATTGGTTTGGATGCACGTGGCATAAACATTTTTGTTTAACTTGGGAGAATTATTTAATATTATAATCTTGTGAACGAATTACATGTTACTTATGCGTTCAGTAGCCCGGATCTAGTCCGGGTTAAAGATCAATGGACACACCACATCAATGAGTTATACACAGATAGGTGTACGCCTACACCCCGTGCTCAGGTCGTGGCCATCTCGTAAGATGATGCCAAGGATATCCGGGACATGGTCATTAACCCCCCAAAGGCTGTAAAGTAAACAAGACTGTTTAAACGAGCCGATCAAATTATTCAACTACCCACTAAGCGTGGAGATTTGATGCCCGATCAAGCGGTATGCTATATACCGTAACCCAAGCCCGTATAGGGAAAATAAGTTAAAAGTATTTACCTTTGCAATGTATAATTCACAATAAGCGAAATGCACGTAGCTTTTACTGGTCCTCCTAATCTGGAACGAAGGTTTTATAATAACCTATTAGAATTCTAACGGGTCTTTTATTAAGCTTAAGCTTAGACCGGCTAGTTTCAAGATACGGTTCGTACGCACGATTAAGCGAAGACCGGATAGAATGTGATTCAGACCCGACAAGTTTGAAGACTTGTTTAATATGGGTTTATTATTCACATTCTGGATTTTGAGATAAAACCGTTAAGGTTTGACCCGTTTCGGCTAATTTATGTAAACTTGTTACATAAACCGAACCGTACGCGTAATAAGCGTGACGGGTAGTCATGAGAGCTATATACAGGTTTCCTAAGTTAATTATGTCTCAAATATGTTGTGACATCAGTAAGGTGTCTATCATTATGCCCGAAACGTGTTTAAACACAAACTAGGCCCCGTAGGGGTAGTTTGGTCATTTTAAAGGTTGAAAAAGGGTTTAAGTGTTTAACTGAGTTACAGGTCTGATGTAATCAGTAAATATACTCAACTTGCTAAGTTATATCAGTAAGTTAAAGCATACATGTGAAACTTATCATTTTTAACCAAACTATGCCCCGTAGGGGTATTTTGGTAATTTCACATAAGCCGAAAAGCTCAAAACTGAAGTCTGAGTTTATCAACCTTTGCTTACTGTTAAAATATTATAATTTTCCTCTTATATCACTAGGTATCAACCCGGGTATGTCCAATATGATTTTAAAACATACTATGCGTTAAAAACGCTAATTAAGGCGATTAAAGGCCATTTCCGGGTTCGATACTTAAATCTGATATTTTTATATTTCCAGAAGGCTTAAAATAATTTATTTATCATATGTGATCAGTAGCAAAAGGTTTGGAGTCGTTTAGATAGGTAAAACTCATTTTATGGCCCGTAAGGGCAAAACCGACAATTACCGGATTACGCCTACGACTATGAGTTATGCTCAGCCTAAAATTGATTAAAAATCTTTAAAAATCCCAAAATAATATATCATATTAGTGGGTAAAAGATTTGATACCAAAAAGTAGGCTTAACTAGGCTATACACTAATTACGCCGTTTTATTAACATAAAGCATTAGTTTTGCGATAATGAGCATAACTCTTAATCTACAAGTCAAACTAATGTCAAACTTTGCATACAAGTTTATATATCAGTATTTAAGGTTTCTACACTTTTACATTTTTATAAATCACGTTCTAAGGTGATAAGGGCATAATGGTCAACATATGAGCGATTAACGGAAACATGCATATTAATTGGATAATCAATGAAACAAGTACAGAGGCTCATACTATCATGTAACCTAACCCTAATGAAGCATTAAGGCATTTCTAATTCCATCTAACTCGGGCCAGAACTGAAGTCAACGTAAAAGTCATAGTTTCGTGACGTTCGGTTCTGAACCGGTTTAAAACCGAGAGTTGTCGTGTCAGACGAGTTTAGACATGTCCGTGCACTTATTACAAAGTTATATTAAGTTTAAAACAGGTTACATGACTCACGTATTGTAAATCGTGCCTTAAATCATATTTTACATTTCTGTTGACTTTTTCGGTCAACGTTTGACTTGACAAACGACCTAGTTAGGTCTGGAATCGGTACGTGCCCTTATAAGGGTTTAATACCCATATAATTACCTACTTAACGGTATATTTAATTCGACATACTACTGAGCTATCATTAAAGTTGGGGATAATATGACAACCCGAACTTTCAAGGCCAGTATCTCTTCGTCACGTGATCCTGTTCCTTGTATTCCTCTTTCACATTCTGTGCGATCATAAAATAAGAATTACACATGTGACGGTAATATAATTAGTAGATGTTTAATATGCTCGGGTATGTCTTTAATTGGGCCAAACGTGTGACAGTATTAGGATTGGGCAGCCGCCCCCCTTAGTCCACATAAAATCTCCTTGGTCCACATAAAATCTCGGTATTAGTTGTTGGGCTTAAGCCCAGTATCGGCCATATAGGGATGCACCGCCCAAGTTTGTAGTATATATGTATGTAATATTGTAACTTTGATCACAAGAAATTCAAATCCATACCCTACCTAGTTTCCAAGATTTTGTGCGGCAGTATACCCCCCCCCCCCCCCTCGTGATCTGATCACCATCATTACATTCTCCATACAATATTGGTTAGTATTAATTCATGTTCTTTTAATTTGTGATTGCTTTGAATATATGTATTATTAGATAAAAAAAAGGGCCCTATATATATATATTTGTATGTAATAATTTGATGGGATTGTTTAACCTTGATTTAGTGATTGACGGCTCATGTGAAGTTGTGATTTCTTGATTCCATCAACCCATGTGCACATATGTAAATGACTGCCATGTGAAATTGTGAATTCTATCTCATTAATCCATGTGCACCTCTTGAATATGTTGTCATAATTAGTCAAATGTGTAAACCTTTATCAATTGCTTTAAATTGCATGGTAAACTGTTGTGATAGATAGGAATTAAATGCATGGTTGATGATGTAGAGGGTTGTTAATAATCGGAAGTTGATAAAGTTATAGTCAATCAATTCTTGATTTATTGTTAATCCTTAATGGACATATGATTATTGCCTAACTGATGTGATTATCATTGTATGATTCCTGACTCGATTGTTCCTGTTATGCTTAATGAATGGCTAATTGGGTTAAAGTTGATGCTATGCTTAATAAATGAACATGGGCTGCGAATTAAGGTTGGGCCAGCTAACATATGCTGAGTTTGGCCGTAGGATCTTTATTAGTTTTGGGCAAATTTAAGGGTACTGGTAACATGTAGTTGGGCCTTAGGTTATTATATTTGGGCTGAATGTTTTAACAGATCGCATGCATAATAATTGGGTGGTTAGATGGTAAATGGACTGCTTGATTAATTGGGAGTAATTAAATGGAATAATTCATTTGGGCTTCACTTATAGTCTGGACCGAATTCCTTGGTAGATCACACACTTTTTATTATTGTCACCTAACAATATGATTGGATCACATGCTCTGTGTGGATTGTTTGAAATGCATATATGAATACATGAATATTTGATGAAGTGAGTATATGTATGTCATCATGCTGTCTGATTAGACGTGGTAATTATAACAGGGCGGGTTTAACCAAATTGTTTGACAATTAAGATTAGCTACCGAGCAAACCGAGGTGAGTTCACACTTTCTACAAGGCATGGGATTCCCAAGGGTTGGGAATGGGTTAAAGAACTAAAACGGAAACTACATATTCTCCTTGGGTAGGATATGTACAGCCATCCTCCATGGGTAGGATGCCAAGATTTAAACCTCGCGTATTCTCCTTGGGTAGGATACGTACGTTTGTCCTCCTTGGGTAGGACAACAAGATTAAACATACTGGACCAAAAGTCTATCATAAGTCCTTCATTTTATATCGACTTAATCGCCGAGGCCGATGGCGAGCGGGTCATTAGTTAATAGCGCTATTAGGTTTAACAAACCTCACACCGTGCCGGTAGGATGGGCGTGTACTAATGGACTAAGGCAAAGGGTCAATGATGATAGACATTGACTTAGGGCACAACTTACTTTCGTTAGTAGTTGATATGGTACGGTCTGGTAATTCACATGGGAAGCCCCCACTAATCATTGAGAAGGTTTGGGAAACAGGGTTATTGATTAAAACGTGGTGTACAAAACGAACTTACGATTATTGAAACGAAATCAATACCTAATCAACCAACTGTGAACTCGCTCAACTTTGTTGTTGACTCATTGTTACATGCCTTGCAGGTCGTTTGGTACTCATGGAGCTTGCACGGGGAGGCGTGGTCGTTGTGGGACATGGATTGTCATATACCATGTCAAACATTTGATACATTTGAACTTTTGTTTTGGTTTTAAACTTTATGCTTCCGCTGATTACTTAGACTATGTTTTGTCGGACACCAATTATATTGTGTTTGGGTTTTACATTTATTTATACGCTATGTTCAATGTGATTGGTGGCTTGATCCTGGTCAGTCACGCCTCCAAGCGGTGATACTCCGCATGTGGATTTTGGGGGTGTGACATGTACATCCTAGTTACCACCAAAGTCGATGACACAAGAACGGAGCATATCCTCTAGCGTTTAAATAGTACGCTCGGTCTGTCCATCCGTTTGAGGATGAAAGGTCGTGCTGAGATTTAAGTGAGAACCCACAACGGACTGAAAGGTTTGCCAAAGACGTGAAGTAAAATGACCATCACGGTCAGAGATTATGTCTAGAGGTATGCCATGGCGGCATATAATCTCATCGGTATAGATTCGAGAAAGCTTCTCCACTTTATAATCTTCGCGAATAGGAAGAAAGTGAGCGGATTTGGTCAAACGGTCAATGATTACCCAAATGCTGTCATGACCAGTGGGTGTACGGGGTAGTTTGGTTATAAAGTCCATAGCGATGCTATCCCATTTCCAAACAGGGATTTCAGGTTGTTCTAAGAGTCCTGAAGGACGTTGATGTTCAGCCTTAACCTTCATGCAAGTAAGGCATTTCGAGACGTAAGCAGCAATGTCCTTCTTCATACAGGGCCACCAATAAGTCGTACGCAAGTCATGGTACATCTTATCAGCACCTGGATGAATAGAGTATCAGGATTTGTGAGCCTCATTCATAATGAGCTCACAGAGGTTTGTCGCGATCTGGCACCCAGATGTGATTTAGATAGTATTGAAGTCCATCAGACTTAGTTTCGAGTTGATCCACAGTAGCACCTCGTATTTTGACAAATAGACTGCCTTCATTAGCTGACAAATACTGAGCTTCACGAATACAAGCATGAAGATCACTAGAGATATGATAACAACGAATAGTATTAACATGAGTCTTACGACTAAGAGCATCGGCCACTACATTCGCCTTTCCAGGATGATAGCGAATTTCGCAGTCGTAGTCGTTAAGCAATTCCATCTAACGTCTCTGTCGCATGTTCAGTTCCTTTTGGTTAAAGATATGTTGAAGGCTCTTATGGTCAGTGAAAACCACACACTTAGTACCATACAGGTAGTGTCGCCAAATCTTTAACGCAAACACAATTGCACCAAGCTCCAGATCGTGAATAGTATAGTTTTTCTCATGTATCTTGAGCTGAGGAGAGGCATAAGCAATAACCTTGTCCCGCTGCATGAGCACACAGCCCAAGCCACGGTTCGAGGCATCGCAATATACCACGAAGTCGTCATTTCCATCAGGAAGAGTAAGAACAGGAGCGTTACACAGAAGGGTCTTAAGAGTCTGAAAAGATTTCTCTTGCTCAGGACCCCAAGCAAATGGTTTTTCTTTCTGAGTCAACGAAGTGAGAGGAACGACGATCTTAGAGAAGTCCGAGATGAATCGACGGTAATAACCCTCCAATCCTAGAAAGGAACGAATCTCAGATGCAGATTTAGGAGTACTCCAGTTCTTCACGGCTTCGATTTTAGAAGGGTCAACATGAATACCTTGCTTACTAACAACGTGACCAAGAAATTGCACTTCATTAATCCAAAACTCACACTTAGAAAAATTAGCATATAAGCGTTCACCACGTAGAAGTTCAAGCATCAAGCGTAAATGACAAGCATGATCAGCTTTAGTTTTAGAATAAATGAGAATATCATCAATAAAGACTATCACAAGACGATCCAAATAGGGTTTACGAACGCGATTCATAAGATCCATGAACACAGTGGGTGCGTTGGTCAAGCCAAAAGGCATGACCACGAACTCGTAGTGTCCATAACGAGTACGAAAAGCAGTTTTGGGTACATCATCTTCGAGAACACGGAGCTGATGATAACCAGATCGGAGATCGATCTTAGAGAAATAGGACGCGACTGGTAGTTGGTCAAATAGGTCATCGATACGAGGGAGAGGGTAAAGATTCTTGACGGTAAGCTTATTAAGTTCACGGTAGTCGATACACATACGAAACGAACCATCTTTCTTTTTGACGAATAGCACAGGAGCACCCCACGGAGAGGTACTTGGTTGAATGAATCCCTATCGAGCAGTTCTTGTAGTTGGTTAGATAATTCTTGCATCTCGGAAGGCGCAAGTCGATAAGGAGCCTTGGAGAAAGGAGTCGCACTAGGTATGAGATCGATACGAAAATCAACGGATCTAGGAGGAGGAAGACCAGGAAGATCTTCAGGAAAGACATCAGGGAAATCGCACACTACTGGAACGTCACTAATGCTCTTCCCCTTGCCCTTTTGTTCCACCACGTGGGCCAAGAAGGCAAGGTTCTGTTTACATAAGCATCTGTTCGCTTGAGTGCCTGACATCAACTTCAGTCCTCTCGAAGGTCGATCTCCATAGACGTGCAAAATATCTCCGGACGGAAGAGGTAGACGAACAAACTTCTCGTGACAAGCAATCTCGGCATGATTCTTACGCAACCAATCCATGCCGATTATGACATCAAAACTACCCAATTACGTGGGTATTAGATCAATAGTAAATACGTGGTCATTAAGAGTCAAGGAACAACCACTGAGAATAGAATCAACTAGAATAGATCTACCATCGGCAATCTCAATCGAAAACGACTTAGGTAACTTAGAGCGTGCACAGTTTAACAAAGACTCAAATTATATGGACACAAAGCTTCTTTCGCTTGAGTGCCTGACATCAACTTCAGTCCTCTCGAAGGTCGATCTCCATAGACGTGCAAAATATCTCCGGACGGAAGAGGTAGACGAACAAACTTCTCGTGACAAGCAATCTCGGCATGATTCTTACGCAACCAATCCATGCCGATTATGACATCAAAACTACCCAATTACGTGGGTATTAGATCAATAGTAAATACGTGGTCATTAAGAGTCAAGGAACAACCACTGAGAATAGAATCAACTAGAATAGATCTACCATCGGCAATCTCAATCGAAAACGACTTAGGTAACTTAGAGCGTGCACAGTTTAACAAAGACTCAAATTATATGGACACAAAGCTTCTTTCGGCACCAGTATCAAATAGTATCGAAGCATAAAGGTTATTGATGAGAAACGTACCATTAACGACGTCATTGTTGTTACGAGCCTGATTAGCATTAAGATTGAACGCTCATCCACGAGCGGCTGGCTGTTGGTCCTGGTTCAGCTGAGGACATTGATTACGGGGGTGAGTAGTATCTCCACACTTGTAACATGCACAAACAGCATTGACTGGCCTAGGATTCTGCTGAGGAGCTGGGAGAGCTGGTAAGGCTGCCTGAATTGGGGCTTGCTGAGCTGGTTGGGCATGGTTGACTTGACGGCAATAAGGAGTCGTGTGACCATAGCGATTGCAGTTGGTACACAAACGACAAGCAGGCGCGAATGGATGATGAAAGTTGCAAGTTGCACACTTGGGATGAGGCCCAGTGTATTGCCTTTTGATTTCAGGAGCAGGCGGGTTTGAAACAGCAGCAGTGGGAGCAGGTTTAGCAGCAGGTTTACAGCAGGAACAATAGCATTGCATCCTGAACACTGAGACTTTCTCCTCTTGTTCTTGCTGCGACTTGGCTGTTGGGTAACTTGGTTTGCTGACTTAGAGGGAGCAGGAGTAGCAAACTGTTTGTCACGGATGTGGTTGTTGTTGAGACTAGCTGCAAGACGATAGACTTCCTCAATAGTTTCAAGCTGAGCTGCTTCAATTGAATCACGCATAGCAGGAGGTAGACCATTGATGTACTTGGTTATCATGCGCTTCGGAGTAGAAACCAAGTGAGGAACGATTAAGCTAAGCTGCTTAAAACGAGTAGTATAAGCCATATTGTCATCACCAATCTGCTTGAGATGCCAGAACTCTTCTTCGAGCTTTAACTGTTCATGGGGAGGGCAGAATTCAAGCATCATTAATTCTCGCACCTCGGACCATGGAAGAGCATAGGCTTCATCATTAGAACGGATGTTTCTCTCATTTGACCACCACTCTAGAGCTCTGCCTTGAAACATTCCCGTTGCACTCCTAGTCTTTAAATGCTCTGGGCACTCGCTGTTAATGAAGGTAACCTCGATGCTGTCGAACCATTCCAGCATAGCAGTCACCCCATCACTGCCCGTGAAAGGCTTAGGGTTGCAAGAGATGAAATGTTTGTAGCTGAACTTTGTAGGCTTTAGCTTCTCGCCTTTCTATTCCACGGAGGATGGAGGAGTGTTTGATCCTTGGATCCCAGAGACGATTTTTGGCACGACGCGTGCGATCTGGTCAGCCATGAAGGACATCATCTTCTTTTGAGACTTTTCCCTGGATCTCTTGAGAGTGTCGGATAGCTTACAAGAAGACATCTAAATATCCAACAAGAGGATCGTATAAGTCTAGATTACAAAGTCTCATGGTATATAGATTCACACACGATAGACTAAAGACTCAAGATTCAACAAGTTTCACGTAGTTTAAAGATTCAAGTTTCTAACAAGTTTCACATAGATTCCAATAGATTCAACACCGCAAACCCACGACCTTCGCATGGCATGTTGTATGAAGTTTGGCAACATGTCAGAAACGCTTATATATAGGAAGTACCAGCGGCGTATCCACCACGCTTCGGGCACATCGCTTCCGCCTCATATTCGGTGTCATGTTATGTGTCGCAATTGCCAAACATAACAACACACTCATCATCATCATCATACACACGTAGATTAACCCAATAGATTCACATAGATTAGCGTTAACAATCTCACCACAGTCCACAAAACAACGAACTCCCACATGGCACGTGCTACGAAAGTTCGGCAACATGACGGAAGCACTTATACATAGGAAGTACCAGCGGCGTATCCACCATGCTTCAATCATGCCACGTCCGTCTCGTCTTCGGTGTCATGCTTCGTTAACCATGACATTAGATTTCATCACAAAACTTTCATATAGATTAATCAAATAGTTTCAACAAGTTCACCACGAGTCCGCAAAACTACGAACTTCACTTAGCGCGTGGTACGAAGGTTCGGTAACATGCCAGAAACACTTATATATAGGAAGTACCAGCGGCGTATCCACTATGTTTCGGACATGCCACGCCCGCCTCGTCTTCGGCGCTAGGCAACGTTTCGCATTTTGTTACTCAAAACAACTCATTCACATTAAAGTATGCATAGAGTACACATAGATTTCACATAGATTACACAAGTAGTTTCTCATAGCTTTAGAGTTCCACATTCTCATCACCGGTCTGCAAAACACTAAGTTTCGCATGGCATGTGGTATGAAAGTTGGTAACATGTCAGAAACACTTATATATAGGAAGTACCAGCGGCGTATCCACCATGTTTCGTCCATATTACTTCTGTCTCGTCTTTCTATGCCATGTTACGTTTAGCGTTTTGCTACCATAATAACACATAGATTCATCAGATAGCTTCACATAGTATCATAGTCGATCAAGATTCCCACATGGATTAACATGATGAATAAAGCATCGCAAATTTAGTTTGATCCTGAGAGATTATGATTAGAGTTTTAGATTGTGGACATACGTGCGATTTGTTGTAAAAGGTCTCAAAATAAACAAAGAATCAAGTTTGAAACCACACATAAAAATTGAGTTAACATAAAAAGATAGGCTCATAAAACATAGGATTGTTCCGGGTAGAGGAACGGTGACTAACCAAAGTGATTCGAACCCCTTTCGAATTGAGGCAATGTGTCTTGACTTACTTAGACAAATACGTCATCGATGTTAGGCCTACGATATTCATCCTTTTGGTCATTTCACGTTCCTAATTGATTGGAAATTTCAAGATTTTGGCGAGACATAAAAATCAAAGAGTGGGACTAGCTATCAAGGTATGAGATTCACCTCTATCTTGACAACATCGTACCCTAATAGCGTCGGTACTTATCAAAAGATAAGACCTACTAGAATATAATATGGAGATTTCCCCATCAAGGTTCGGATGTCACTCATGACTTGAGGGCAAATCTCGTGCAAAAAGGCAAACACTGATTAGCAGTGTTTTCAAAGTATCCAAGAGTATATTGTGTCAGCCTTAGGAAAGGCATGTAAGTTTAATAGGGATATGTGCTGCTAGGAAGCAGATACGGTAGAATGCATAAGAGTCAAGATTCCTAGAACTATAGACTAGGCGAAGTATTCCTACTTTTCCTAATTCCCTATAGTTATGGCTCTGATACAAATCTGTCACACCCCAACCGATGGCGGAAACATCGGGGTGCGGCACTAAGCGTTCAGATTGCTCATGAGTTTCCGTAACACTAAATATTTCAATAAAGATTAAATAGATTAAACATTGTCTAACAACATCCACAACCATTACAAGTATCAAATACAAATCACCAAAATTGTTTCAAGGTTTCTAAGATTAACTAAGGTGAGTTTCTAGCAGCAATCCTAGCATATTTCTTGGGAACCAGCATCCTATCAGCCTGCAACATGTATTAAAATAAAGTCAGTACAAAAATGTACTGGCGAGTATACAAGTTTGAGTATATAGCATAATAGATTAAAAAGACTCATATCCATCATGTAAACGATAAAAATAGTTTCAGCTATGCTAGTGTTCGCAATCCAAATGATAGCCCAAGTGTCCCGATGCTTTAACCACTTTCCCAAGAATTAGGAAAGCAAATAGAATCCTCCTAACAATATCCCCGAGAATAATGGGGAGGTGCATCTTCCTATAGCGCTACTATTGTTAAGGTGGAACTACACACAAGGGTTAAACGTTCACATAGCATAAAGAATCAAGGATCACAAAGTATCAAGTTTCACATTCACAGAGGATAGAGTTTAGATTCAAAAGTTTCAAGTTTCAAGTTTCATAGAATACATGTTGCATCCCAAAAGTTTAAAACGAAAATGGATCGAGTATACTCACAGTGATTGCTTAACAGTAAAACTGTTATTGGATCAAAGGGGGCTCTTAGGATTAGCCTGATTAGAGTACAATAGATAAGCGTCAGACAGAATAACGAGAATTGTGCAAAGTGTCGGATCAGTCACCTGATCAGATGGCCATCCGGACAGATGGTCATCCGGTCGGATGACTTATGTGATTCAGACGGATCGCCATCCGATCGGATGGTCATCCGCACAGATCACCATTCGAACGGATGGTCATCCGCATGGATGGCCATTCGATCGAGTGGTCATTCTATCCAAAGTTTGAGTATTTCCCAAAATGATTTAACTTTTATACCAAGTGTTTATACCAAGTCATTCGATCGGATGGTCATCCGATCGGATGGTCGTTCGGTCGAATGACCCTTCGTGTGGAAGTTTCAAAGTTCAAAGTTTCCGATTCAAAATAGTTCGAGTGTTGAAGGTTGTAAGGCACGTGTCGTTCGATCGGATGGCCGTTCGATCGGACGACAGTCCAATCGGATCGCCATTCGACTGAAACGACCTTGTTCTTTTCGCAACCTTGTAAAGTTTCCAAGTTTTGAGTTTAGGAAAGTTTGAAGATAAACATGAAATTAACTAAAAAACCTTGATTTAGAAAAGATTTGATGCAAAAACACATGAAATTCCTTAGATCTGAGCTGAATCTTGACAAGAATGACATCACACAGCTGTTCGTACAAACCGCCATGATGACGTTATCCTCAAGAGCTCAAATCTTAGAGATTTCATGGTGAAAAGTGTGATTTCAAAGAAGAATCATGTAGAGAATAGTGTGTAGATTGAAGTTGTACAAGATTTAGGTTGAAAACTTACAAGAATCGGCCTAGAATCAAAGAAAAGTGCTCAAGAATGAGAGTGCATGCGCCTGGGTCGGAGGGCTCTGTCACATCAGTGAGAAATGATTTGCAGGTCCTATTTATAGTGACAGAGGAGAGTTAAGACGGTGTGACAAACGGATCGGATGGCTGTTCGATAGAATGGCCCTCCGATCGGATGGTCATCCGATCGGATGGTCATCCGATCGGATTGCCATTCGAACAATCCAATCCTTTGCCACTTTCCCGTCTTTGATTCGTTTTGCGAGTTAGATTAAGCGTTGCGTATTGTTGTGTACTAACATTAAATAGCAAGATCATATCATTAACACACAAGTTTCCAAGTTTACACAAGTTTCAAGTCTCCAATCTCTCGTTCAACCAAGTCTGAAGTTTCACGAGTCTCAAGAGTCAAGCACCAAGTATCAAGAATCAAGCCTCAAGAATCAAGTATCAAGAATCAAGTCTCAAGAATCAAGTATCAAGAATCAAGTATCAAGAGTCTAGAATCAAGTATCATAGCATTAAGTATCAAGTATCAAGAATCAAGTATCAAGAATCAAGTATTTAGAGTCATGTATCGTAGAATTAAGATCCACAAGTGCCAAAAGTGTCAAGGGTCACATAGTATAAGGACTAAAACTGACAATAGCTAAAAGTTCAGGGATGCAGGCGTTACAATTGGCTCTAAAACACAACAGGAGATATTATGATTTCCATACACCGAATTTCATAATTACATGCGCACCCGTAATTACTTGATTCGTCGCATAGTCCGCACAGTTCATCTTGTTATGTGGGGTTGCAATAAATTCAAAGACTCTCTAAATGATTGCCATTGTTTCACATAATCAGAACATAACTTAATGTTCATAAATGATCAAATTACGTGTAAGCATATTCATGGTAAACAAATTTGCATGCAATCATATTCATAGAAGGGTTCGAGTTCATATGTTGTGGAGAGTAAAATTCACAAACAATGAAACATCAAATTTCTATGTAGTCATTTTGCAGGTAATCATGTTCATGGAATGGTCAAGTTACATGTAGTTGAACCAAGCTTGTATACCAAATTGACATGAAATCTTAAAAAATAGTCAAATTTGTATGAAATTAAATATTAAAATCATGTTTTGTAAAATAACCAAAATGTTTAGCATGGAATATCAAAGGTATATAAAATCTTAGCATAAATGATTTTATAACTAAATATCAAATATAATGAAATCATGGAATAATCTAATTATATATTATAAGGTATCGAATGCATATTGAATTAAAGCATAATCCAAATCGTGTATAATAATGTATCAAATATATGTAAAATCATAGAAATAATTATATGTAATTGGATATGGAAATCAAGTTTGGCAGTATGATGAATTTCCACGAGTGTTAGGATATGAGTTTCTTATGATTGTGCTTGTTTGAATATAATGAAGATGAATTGAGATTAAGTGCAACGGAAACTAAATGAAACAAACTTTCATCACACAATCAAAGAGAGAATTGTTTTCAACAAACATGTTTAACATGAAATCGAATGATTATATTTATTACAATCTTCAATTACAATGCATGCATGTATACAATCTCCCCCTCAGCCTGAGCTCACAGTGGATGTTCGTACAGAATGACTTGTGATGAAGAGAGCTAATAGAACAGTACATGGTACTGTTCTATTTATAGTACAGAACAAACCACTATGGCATCTTTGCTGACGTCACCATGAAAGTGACATCTAACCTCCTAACAACCTCTAACCACTGACTAATACAAAAACTATTATCCAATACAACTACTGCTGTTACAAACTACTGAATACAATGAATAACAAAAGATAGACTAAACTATTGATTCCCATTCCACTGTTATACTCCTAGCAGTGCTTTGTGTCTTCAGCAGTACTTGAACCATGACAGTAGATTGAGCATCAGTGTTTCATCTACAACAGTCTTTAAGTCTTCATCAGTTGTTGAAGAACAGCAGGTGATGTAGCAGGACAGTAGATAGAGGTCATCAAATGTTAGGCCACTTTCAAGGGGAAAGAACTGTTACACACGACTGCTTATTGTGGATCCACTGATCTGATCCAATTTTGGCTTTATCAACTGTTCCTTTGTAGGGTTCAATCCCAACAACGAGTGTGATAATAAGTGCGATGAAAATCTCAGAATCTTATGTTCATGGTTAAGAAGTAAATATTGCTACCGACAAGGTTCTGAAGGGACAATGCTTGCGTTATGAAATGCTTACCCTTCACTTAGATGAAAGGATTATTTTGAAAATGTGATTGATTATATAAAAGGAGTAACATGATCTATGTTAGGTTGGGTTGAAGCTTTTTGAGAAATGTGAGTATATGGTTGATTAGGAATGTTTTGAGGTAAGTTGAGGGTGCCGTCCTCTTACGCTTGAATTATTTTCAAAACGTTTTACCAAAATTCAATTGTCATTTGAAAGAACATTTTATAAATACGTGAACACAATGTTTAAGTTTAAGGAAAAAACATATATACTACTGTAAACAGTAATTTACTAGTTGGTTACGAGAATCTTTTGTTAATCCAAACATTAAGGTCAAGAGCATGTCTCACACGAGTGGTTAAATAGCAGGAGATATATACGTACAGAATATGATAGGTTTATAGAGAACAAACAAAAGATTCCGAATTGTTGGATAATAAAGTGATTTATTTTGAAGATGTTTCGTACAAGTGTGGAGAGTTATCGTTGATGGCATGATATTAAGAAGTATAAAAAATAACATCCAATTAATTGGATAAACAAGTTGGTAAACTTATAAAAGAAGTGTGGTTCAATTTATCTTAACTTAATTAGACAATTGAAAGATATAAGTTTAATGATCAAGTATTGGCATTCCTTGAAATCACTTTGACTATGGTAAATAAATTTATCAATTTTGTCTTTGCAAAAGTAGATTTTTTTACTAAAATCTTCTTTAAAAAGAAAATGTGTTCGATTGTTATGAATCTTTATAAAACTTCGTGAGGAATCTGATTTTTATAAATTTTGATTCATAAGTGTTGTTTTATGAAAATATAAAACAAACTAAAGTCTTATTTAATTTATTAGTTATCCATTTGTAAAAAAAAAAGTATTTTAAAGTAAAACTTATCTAATTAAATTATTAGATAAGGTTTAGATAACTTAATTGTTTAAAACCACATTTTAAAATTTTATTTGTTTGAAGGATTTAGGATACAGGAGACAAATTAGATAGGGAGTTGTCAAATGGAAATAGAATACATATTGAGAATGCCTAAGGGATTACAAGATTTTTAAAATATATGCATGGTAGGAATTTTGGATAAGATAACGTCATGAGGATCGAACCTATTAGCTAGTCAAAGTATTTAATTTCATAAAATATGGGAAGTGTGTTGCAAGAAATGAGACGCAAGGGATTGTGAAGCTTAGGATATGGAGGATTTGAAAATAAAACACAAATGAAATATATGATGTTATGAAAACTTAGATGAATATGATACACAAATCAAAAGAATAATACTAAAATATCATGGAATAAACCTTGGGGATTGTAAAATATAAGTTTGGGATGGTACTAAAAAATGAACACCTTGACTTATCAAAGTTATTCAAGTTCAAGTAACGTTAATGAGATGCTTTGCCCTAATAGGTTAAGACACTCCAATAATTTCAGGGAAAACATAATTGCTCCCTCGGTTGATTCGGATTTATACAAAATCTTTTCCTAGACAGAAGACTCCGTGTATAGGTGTTCACCCTTCCGGTTAATACATGTCTGGCACTTAGTGAACTTTCAACCTTTGATGAGATTGAAAATCGAAATAAATCATATAACGAAATTGGGAAATATTATAGAAAACCAACGTACTTTCCCATTTTTCTTATAAAAGTCTCTCAATAACTTTTTGCATATAAAAAACCAACATACTTTCTGTTTTGTTTCAAAAAAAGTCCCTCAACAATTTTTTGAACATTAAAGTCCATTCACATGTTAAATTTCTACAAAATTTTGACAAAAATAATTTAAACAACTTGCAATAGTTAGTGGTGTCTATCGGTTATTTTCGTTTATTTAATTATTTGGTTCCTATTATTCAGCTAGAATTTTTTTTTTTTTTTGTTAAACCAAATATGGAACCAAACTAAACAAAATTTAAGTATTTCAAAACTGAATCACAAACCACATAATTTGGTTTCGTTTTCGATTTCAATTGAATACAATAAATTCATATAATTAGGTTTGTTCGACTAAATATAAAGGATGGTTTACTTTGGTTACTCGGTTTACTGGGATACATATAAATGAATTCATTTTGTTAGGTTCGAGTTTAATCGTTTTTTTTTTTTTTTTTTGTCAGGTTTCATGAAGGAACTTTAATGTTCAAAAAAACCGTTGAGAGACTTTTGTGAGACAAAACCATAAGTATGTTGGGTATTTATGTGCAAAAAATTGTTGAGGGACTTTTATGAGAAAAATAAGAAAGTATATTGGTTTTTTTTTTTTTTTTTTTTGTAGTATTTGCCCAACAAAAAGAAAATAAAATAAATATTTAATGAAGTTTCAGTCATATGAATTAAAGACTAGGCATCAAGCCTAAGGAATGAGCGCTTGATAATGTGATAATATAAGGGTGTGACATCAATAAAGTCTAAGTATATAAGGAACACGGTAACGTAACACGTATAGCATAAGGTATGATTAAATAATAGCTTATAGTACGAGTACAAACATAAGAAGTTAGGCATGCAATACATGAGATAACTTATAGTTGGGCACCTAAATGTTATAGTTTAGGTCACCATATCTAATAACCTAATTCCCTATAACCATGGCTCCGATACCAATCTGTAACACCCCAACTAATGGCGTTGTATGTCGGGCGTCTAGATTGTTCATGACTCATGGTACTATTAAAAGTGACATTTATTTGATCATACTCCAATAAAAGATTTCATACAAGGAAAATAAATTGTCACAAACAAACATAACAAGATATGAAATAACATTGTCTCATTTATTTTAATCTAAGTCCATGCATCCTAAGTTTCGTCATGCTTGAAAATTGTCTTAAACTTCATCACCTGTATCATATTAAAAATAAAAAGATCAACTAAAATACTTGGTGAGTAAACATAGGTTTTGACACGCATGAAATATGTTAGCAAATCGTAAGTCCAATATATGAGTTAAGCACATTTGACAACGAATGATGCATTGATCAAACCTATGATAGTATTCGGTTTCGATACCCAAATGCCTTCTATAAGGTCAAAAACATGGGTGAGGGTCAATCCAATAACATTATTATCTACTTCCTTAGGCTTGGTGTTGTTAATGATCAAGCATGAAACAATAGTAGAATCACAAATGCTAGAATACATCTAGCACATAGCATAACAAACACAAAGGCATGAATAATTTCGAATGGTTGTATATAAGTGTTTGTATTTGAAAAACATGATACACCCAAAACGCAAAACGTAAAACGTAAAAAGGGCTACGAATACTCAACTTAGTTAGCAAACAAAGATAACATGTCTCGTAATGCAGTGTGAAGGAAAATCCAAAGAATTAACCATAAATAGTGTAAGTAATGCTAGTTTAATAATTGTTGAACTATGAGATAATAACTAGGCGAAATGAAAAATTAGGGATTCTTGTTCATGTTAGAGAATATCTAAAGTCTTATGAGTTATTATTGCAATTTAATGTGAAAAAATTACAAAACTAAACACGACAAAAGTTTACCCATACAAATCTTATGGTAAAAGAAAACTAAGCGTGTTTGATTAAGTTCGAAAGGGAAGATTATTACTCTATTTATCAACCAAATATGCATTAATTTCTACAAAAATAGGAATTGCGAATAAATGAATAGAATGGTTTTAAATAAATAAATTCTAAATTTTATTTATTTATCTATCTAATTTAATTATGAAAATTCAGATAACATCGAATTTTTATATAAATAACGTTTGTAAATTTTAATCAAATTAGATAATTGATCATATTTTCTGTTTTATTTAAAAACTAAATCAGAAATAATTTATAAGATTTTTTTAAATATGCATATATTTTTAAAAATTAAGTATTTAATTTTTGTAAATAAACACTTTTTCAATGATTTAAATTTTCAGAAAAAAAAATCATTTTATAAAATTTTCCAGATTGTAATCTAGAATATCATAGTTATCAATATAAAATTTTATACAATTTCTTAGATTAAAAT
The DNA here is from genome assembly GCA_030545235.1 of Helianthus tuberosus. Taxonomy (NCBI): domain Eukaryota; kingdom Viridiplantae; phylum Streptophyta; class Magnoliopsida; order Asterales; family Asteraceae; genus Helianthus; species Helianthus tuberosus. The sequence goes on along the minus strand of CM060417.1, from coordinate 80,967,973 downwards.
AAGTCTAAAAAATAAAACAAAATCTTGCATCTAACCGGAATCGAACCCGGGTTGATGCTATGAAACCACACACCAACAACCACTGCACTTCATTTGTTTTTGATGATATAATCAGAATAACAATACCTTTAACATGTAAACAAAAATTAAACTAATTCCTAATTCACGAACATAACATGAACCCTAATTGTATTTTCACAAAACTGAATACGATTACATTGTTAAAGGTCAAAATTGATATGGGGCTTTGGTTTCGCGGCTAATAACAAGTAGCATTGGCACAAGAATTGACCTTGTTAGGCTGGAACGAAGTGCAGGAGCGATGGTCGGAGGTTGTTATACTAGATCATCAGTGACTTGGTTACGAATTATTTTGATTGCAATATGGTTATGAAGGATCTTATATTATAATCATAAGTTCTTCATATCAATGAATTAAAGGTTTAGTTACACTCGAACCTCGTTTAATTGTAGTTATTTCGAATTTATAGGCATGCTTGGTCTTGTTCGTAAACGTTTGGAGGTTGTCGGAAAATGATATGTAACGACCGGAAGACACAAGTAGTCGCGGGAGATTTAAACTAGGAAAACGGCGGGACAAGCAGCATTTTAAGGTTTCCTTCTTTAAAAAATCATTTCAGCCCTTAAGCTTTCAGGTTGTTTACATTATAGGATAACATCTTATTTTATAAAGAATCTTGCACTACAACCCCTAGACTTTTTATGTATGAACAATAATACCGAGAACTTGATTTTTTTAAGATGAAGTATTTTTATAAACTTTTATCACACACACACATAAATATATATATATGGTAGGTTTCATTTGAGAACTAGCTTTAAGAATAAAACAACAAGAACTAGGGTGATCACAAACAAATATTTTTATATAAAAAAACCTGCGATTTTTATAAAAAAATTGGTGTGTTTTTTAGGCTTTTTTTAGTTAGTTTTCGAGTTTTCGCGTTAAAAGTGGTTTTCATTTGAACCATCCCCTATATATATGGGTTAGGTTCATTTGTGAACAACCCCTTTGATAGTGAACTGTGTGAACTAATCGTAGCCCTTGATTATCAATACACGAGTGTAAATCAATGGCCATGATTTGATTAGGATTTGATGATAAAAATACATTAGTATATTTTACGATTTGATTACGTAAATCAATGGTCAGGATTTGTTCAATCGGTTTACAAATACACTATTGTTCACTCTAGAACCCCACCCTATTACGTAAATCAATGGGAAGGTTCTATGCGGAAGACTAAATATTGCGAGAACATGCAGAACAAAATGAATCACCCAATTTTTCATTTCTAAAAACATAAAAAGTAAATGAAAATGTTACAAATGTAAGATAAATTGTTTCTCACAATAGAACTCAAAACAAAATGTGGAAAATTTCCAGTTTTTGTATAATCTACACGTATGCAGGTTATGTGTATGTTAAATTACCTACATGTATGTAGGCTATGTGTAAGTAAAAATATATGATTTTATATATATATAAAATACACATATGAATGTAAGAAATATAAAATTTTAAAAATATGAATCTTAAATATTAAAATTTAGTGATTTGGAGTTGTTCTTTTTTTTTTCTTGCAATAACTAGCGTTATGTAATGATACCCATCCTATATATATATATATATATATATAAGTGACCGCTAAAATGAGAACCACCTCGAGTTGTAAGAACCGTGAGAACTTTTTTGATCCGGGGCGAGGTGGACCAAATTTTTTTTCATAAACGGAGATGCGTGTATTATAAACACATTTGTAAAAAAAATTCAAAAAAAAATGTCGTGTGTGTAGTTTTGAGCACCACAAGTTTGTGTTTACGGGTACCGTAAATTTTCCGGTAAGATTTACGGTACCCGTAAACACAAACTTGTGGTGCTCAAAACTACACACACGACATTTTTTTTTTGAATTTTTTTACAAATGTGTTTATAATACACGCATCTACGTTTATGAAAAAAAAAATTGGTCCACCTCGCCCCGTACGGTGTAGTTCTCACGGTTCTTACAACTCGAGGTGGTTCTCATTTTAGCGGTCCCCTATATATATATATATATATATATATATATATATATATATATACGTATACGTTATAAATCTTTTTAAATCACAATTTTAATAAATAAAACCTATGATTTAATTTATATATATATACATAAAAAATAGAATATTGGTGCGGTTAGAAAAAAAAAATATCGGGTATGAGAACCGTTCAGATCACGAATACAGATAACTAATGGATGTCACATATTACATGTCTTGTATCCGGAGTTCTTGTTAGTTTGTTAACAATAAATGTTAAAATTTATGCATTTCTTTTTCTTACGGTTCTAATTTTTATATATTTTTCACTTTTAACAACTACCACAAATAAAATATGGCAAATTACGTTGATAATATCATCATCGTAAAATGTTTGAAATATTTAAAAAATATATGTAAATTTCATGATGATGTTGATCTTAAAAAAAATCTCTATTTTATAGGGTCCTTCTATTTACACATCCCCTATTATATACGAGTCGTATAACTTTATACGGCCCGTATAGAATGTCTTTGAATAGGAAAATGCGTAGAAAATGTTTTTTAATTTAATAGTATACGGCCCGTATAAAGATATACAGCTCGTATACATTTGTATACGATCAGTAAAATGTATACGGCCCAATGGATTTATTTTGTGAGGTTTTACCATAGTTTTTGGTTTTTACCGCATGGATATGGGCCGTCTAACTGTATACGGGCCGTATATAAGGTTGTTTTTTCCATTATAACATTTTTTCCAATAAAAACACAATCATTCTAGGGTTTCTAAACTCTTCGTCACCTTTATCGATAAACATTGATCGGAACACGCCGCTTAAATCGGAGCACAAGTAGATTAACGTTACCGATCAGTCCGTTGATGGAAACCTTAGCGATCGCAGAGATCTCCGTGTTAGTTATTTATTGATTCTGTTAGTTACAGGTGGGGAAGGGTACAGAAACCACCAAGGGTGATAATGGATTGGTTACAGAAACCACTAATAGAAGAACCCGACAAGTCTTCTATGATGATCAGAAACATTCCGAATAACTAGCAGAAGAACCCGACACAAACAAGTTCTCCACGGTTTGTTATTCAGATCTCTATTCGGTCATATTTCCAAACTACAACACACGATAACTTTAAAGTTCTCTCTAAAATATGCAACCGAGACCGCCTTGTTAATTTCAATGAAGCAATAAAGATTGAATGTGCAAACCGCAACCGTCTTTGATCTGGAATTGGAGAACCGTTGTGTATTTGCTTACTGATCTGTAATTGGAGAACCGTTGTGTATTTGCTTAAGGTGTTTTGGTAGGTTGAATGAGGTGAATGATCTTGAAAGATTTGTTGAAATCAAAGAAAAGAGTAAAAAGATGATATGATTGTCTAAAGAAGCGCTTTTATAATGTGTCTTATGATTGTCAATCCGAATAACTAGCAGAAGACGTGTCGGGTTCTTCTGCTAGTTATTCGGAATGTTTCGAATCATCATAGAAGACGTGTCGTGTTTATATTTCCCATAGCCATCGTTTCGAATCATCATAGAAGACGTGTCAGTTTGCACACTTAATCTTCATTGCTTCCTTAAAATAAACAATGCGGTGTCGATTGAAGATGTAATTGCAAGACTGTTTATCGGGGCTTCCAATGCTCACACAGGGTGATAAACAACGCTGATATTGAACAGATTATTGAACCAGCTACTCGAAATCCCTTTCGTTTCTTGAAATTGAACGAATTATTAAACCAAGAATATGAAGATCAATTCAGATGAGTTGGTACTGAACCAAGAATATGAAGATCATGGTGCAGACACGTGGGAAGAAAGTCATTGGACTGCTGCAGATGAAGTCAAATGTGATCAAACTTGGACATCAGACGTAAATCTTGAAGCAAATATGTGGTTCCCAATTGGTTACAAAAACCACTAGCTAGCAGAAGAATCCGACACTATGTAAACGTGGTTGGTTTTGGGAAGAAAATAAGGGGTTTAAGGTGTTTTTGTAGGTTGAAAGAGGTGAATGATCTTGAAAGATTTGTTGAAATCGAAGAAAATAGTAAAAAGATGATATGATTGTCTAAAGAAACGCTTTTATTATGTGTCATCTGATTGTCATTCCGAATAACTAGCAGAATACATGTCGTGTTCTTCTGCTAGTTATTCGGAATGTTTCGAATTATCATTAAAATTAACAATGCGGTCTCGATTGAAGATGTAATTGCAAGACTGTTTGTCGGGCTTCCAATGCTCAAATAGGGTGATAAACAACGCTGATATGAACACATATATACCAACTGCTTAATCTTGAGTCCATACATGCATTTAATTCTCCCTTGATGTTGAAACCGGTTTTACCTCATGAAAAGGAAAGAAACAAATATTTTTAGAGATGCATTGGGATTCAAGGGTTTAGTTAGAAAATAATCCTAGATTGTCTAAAGAAGAGCTTTTATCATGTGTCATATGACTTTAATAAAACGGAAGCTATCAACGCGGGGATGGGTTCCATATCAGCGTTGTTTATCACCCTGTGTTTGCATTGGAAGTCCGACTAACAGTCTTGCAAATTTCAAGAATCACTATCCGAGCTCGACTCACTGCTACTAACATTCACATCATCCTTCTCGATCTCAACCGAAGGGAAAACCGTCATAACCCAACATTCCTTCAACCATTCCTTTTCCTTCAATTTCGAGAACATTCTCCCAAACATGATAAAAGCGCTTCTTTTGCTAGTGGGTTTTTTGAGTCAAAGTTAACTTTCAGATTCAGGAAGCAGATGATTTGTCAAAAGACATGGCTGACTGACAGGTGCATGTTATGTCAGGTAATGATTTGTCAAAAGGGATTTCGAGCAATTGGTAGAAGACGTGTCGGGTTCTTCTGCTAGTGGTTTCTGTAACCAATTGGGAACCACATATTTGCTTCAAGATTTACGTCTGATGTCCAAGTTTGATCACATTTGACTTCATCTGTCCATTGGAAGCCCGACAAACAGTCTTGGACGTGGTTTAATCTTTTTAATCTATTAGAACGATCCTTGTTTTGTCACGTACATGTGTTTAATTCCCAAACATCATTACAAATTCCACGTTTCTCTCTTGCTTGTCCCGAATGCATCTACTTCTCAATATAACTTCCATAAAATAAACATCAGCATTGAATGATTAATTTGTAATATATGAATAAGATACCTTCAAGATACTTCGTGTTAGTTTGATTTGAATTTTGAAAGTTGGAAGATGTATCTGGTGGGGGTGATATAGTAATTTTCAATAATGTAGGAAGGGTTGTAGTTGTAGGACATTGGAATTTGGAATCAGCGTCTCTTTAAAGACCCTGGTTAATATATATGTGGTTCCCAATTGGTTACAGAAACCACTAGCAGAAGAACCCGACAAGCACCACTAAAGATGAGTTGGTGTTGAACGAAGAATATGAAGATCACAGTGCAAGATCTTTATCTATCATGTCATCGACCAATTGCTCGAAATCCCTTTCAAACAAGTGATGATCCCAAACATTCAGGAAAGGATTGGAGGTGATTTCTACTTTTAATAAGCTGTCACAGTTGTCAATTCGTTGTGTGCATTCATATTATTTAGACAACAACAGATAATGAACGGATTGTTGGACTTCTTGTTCCAAATGCAGCTGTAGGATACAAACTGTAATCGTTTGTGACTATGGGAAACACAAGTTTTCTTTTTGAGCTTGATGGATGTCCGTTATCTCAACGCTTCTCCTTACATTACTGATCTGGAATTGGAGAACCGTTGTTATTTTAGTGCTTCTCAATTAGATATTATTTATTGAAACATAACTGAAACAGTCGGAAAAAAACTAAACCGAACCACTAGCAGAAGAACACACACGATAACTTTAAACTTAATATTGTGTGATTTCACCAGGAAAGGATTGGAGGTGATTTGTACTTTAAACTTTATATTGTGTGAAAAACCAACATTCCTTAAACCATTCTAAACCCTAGCTGGAAACAAACCAACAAAATCCGAATACTGAAAAACGGCTTTTTTCTTCAATCTTTGTTACTTGTTAGTGTTTTATTTTTTTATACTTTTAGAAAGGTTTGACCACCTCACGACTGTAATAAAGCGGAACATAATCTCAGATTGTCTAGAGAAGCGCTTTTATCATGTGTCATATGTTGGACGGAATATATGGATGGAAAGCCCGCATAGTTTGTTTTTTTATAATTTTTCAGACGATTTAGAGAAACAGAGAATAGGTTACGAGATTCTTCGAGAATTAGAAAAGGAGAAAATACGGAACGACAAGGGTGCTGGCCTTTTCTCCCACGTATTTTATCAAATGAACTGTCACGTGTGATTGGCACGTGTGATTATCAAATGACAACTTCAGGAGTCTTGTCCTAGCTAGTCCTCAGTTATGTATCATTGCATTATGACAATATTGACAGGGGTTTACTTCATCTGTCCAAGTTTGAGAACCTGTCCAATTATGTCTCATTGAATTATGAACTGTCTCGTGTGACTGGCACCTTAAACCCTTATATACTTTGAGAAAAATCCAATTTTCGAGGAATACGGGTCGTATAAGATTATACGGTGCGTATACTATATTCGTATACATTGTATACGACCAGGTAACTTATTTTCACATGGTGTATGTGGGCCGTATAAAGTTTTATGACCCGTATAGAATTAAATAAACTGACAAAGTCTGCTTGCACAGTTTTTTGTCAGTTTATTTAATTCTATACGGGCCGAATAACTTTATACGGCCCGTATACACCATGTGAAAATAAGTTTTTTCTATTTGTTATTATTAGGACCCATTTTATAACATACAAAATATATATAATATCATAAAATAAAGAAAAAATATTTTTCACATGATGAAGCTACTACAATAAAACATGATGAAGCTACTACAATAAAGCATTAGTTACTGAAAATTGGTCAACGAAAAATAATAAAAATTAATAATTTTGGTATAAGATTCGGGTGAAAGGGAATGTGTTTTTGGTAGGGTTGTTTATGAGCCGAGCCGGGTCGAGGTAAGCTTGGGCTTTGCTCGATTATAAACCGAGCTGGTTTGGCTGGGCTTGGTTTTAAGCTGAGATGGCTCGGCTCGCCATGGTTTGGTTTGGCTAGATTTTAAAAAGAAAAATTAATACATAACTCTTAAAATTCGGTAGTCTAAAATATTATCCAATACTTCAAAAGAACATATCCAAAATAAGTTTAACATAATACATTACAACTCAAAATCAAGTTCAACAACACACAATAAGTTTTAACTTTCAACTAATTACAATATTAGTTCATTAGAATGGTATTATATATGCCACACATATATATTTACAAGCCCAAATACATGTATATAATAATCATTTTTTGTAATATATTATAATGTATATGAGAAAAAAATTGAACGGCAAATATGGATCACTAACGGACCACGGGAGTATCATCGTGCCACCAGCGGAACCACCCGATCATATCCATCTCCACTAGGCATAATACTTATATACCAATTCAGGAGGAAACCCAATAAATATAGGAAAAACCCCCCTTGTGGGAATCGAATCCAGGACCTATTGGTTCCAAAGTCTTATCACACCCCTAAGATGCCACTAGGCTATAAAGCCATAGACTAATGTATATGAAAATAAAATACATTATAAGTAAAATAATCCGAGCTACTAAGCGAGCCAAACCGAGCCAATCCGGCTTGTTACAAGCCGAGCCGGCTCGGCTCAATTTCAAACCGAGCTATATCGAGCGAGCTTTTTCCGAGCTAAATCCGAGCGAGCTCCGAGCTGCGAGCTTTTTGGGATACATATAAACGAATTCATTTTATTCGGTTCGAGTATAATCGTTTTTTTTTTTTCGGGTTTCATGAAGGAACTTTAATGTTCAAAAAAACCGTTAAGAGACTTTTGTGAAACAAAACCATAAGTGTTGGGTATTTATGTGCAAAAAATTGTTGAGGGACTTTCATGAGAAAAATAAGTATATTGGTTTTTTTGTGGTATTTGCCCAACAAAAAGAAAATAAAAGAGTAAACTTCTGTTTTGCTCCCTGTGGTTTGGTTATTTAACGGTTTTGCTCCAATAGTTTAAAAATAGCCATTTTCCTCCCTGATCTTTCGAGTTTGTCGCCAGTTTGCTCCCTAATCTTTCGAGTTTGTCGCCAGTTTCCTCCCTGGCGGAGTTAGAGACTGGGAGCAAAATGAAGATAAGTTAGAAAAATCAGGGAAGGAAATGGCTATTTTTAAACTATTTGAGCAAAACAGTTAAAATGACCAAACCACAAGGAGCAAAACGGAAGTTTACTCAAAATAAAATAACTATTTAATGAAATTTCAATGATAGGAATTAAAGACTAGGCATCAAGCCTAAGGAATAAGCGCTTGATAATGTGATAATATAAGGGTGTGACATCAATAAAGTCTAAGTATATAAGGAACACGGTAATGTAAGACGTATAGCATAAGGTATGATTAAATAATAGCTTATAGTACGAGTACAAACATAAGAAGTTAGGCATGCAATACATGAGATAACTTATAGTTGGGCACCTAAATGTTATAGTTTAGGTCACCATATCTAATAACCTAATTCCCTATAACCATGACTCTGATACCAATCTGTAACACCCTAACCAACGGCGTTGTATGTCGGGCGTCTAGATTGTTCATGACTCATGGTACTATTAAAAGTGACATTTATTTGATCATACTCCAATAAAAGATTTCATACAAGGAAAAAAAATTATCACAAACAAACATAACAAGATATGAAATAACATCGTCTCATTTATTTTAATCTAAGTCCCATGCATCCTAAGTTTTGTCATGCTTGAAAATTGTCTTAAACTACATCACCTGTATCATGTTAAAAATAAAAAAAAAGTCAACTAAAATACTTGGTGAGTAAACATAGGTTTTGACACGGGATGAAATATGTTAGCAAATCATAAGTCCAATATATGAGTTAAGCACATTTGACAAACGAATGCTGCATTGATCAAACATATGATAGTATTCGGTTTCGATACCCAAATGCCTTCTATAAGGTCAAAAACATGGGTGAGGGTCAATCCAATAACGTTATTATCTACTTCCTTAGGCTTGGTGTTGTTAATGATCAAGCATGAAACAATGGTAGAATCACAAATGCTAGAATACATCTAACACATAGCATAACAAACACAAAGGCATAATAATTTCGCATGTTTGTATATAAGTGTTTGTATTTGAAAAACACGATACACCCAAAATGTAAAACGTAAAAAGGGCTACGAATACTCAACTTAGTTAGCAAACAAAGCACACATGTCTCGTAATAAAGTGTGAAGGAAAATCCAAAGAATTAACCCTAAATAGTGTAAGTAGTGCTAGTTTAATAATTGTTGAACTATGAGATAATAACTAGGCGAAATGAAAAATTAGGGATTCTTGTTCATGTTAGAGAATATCTAAAGTCTTATGAGTTATTATTGCAATTTAATGTGAAAAAATTATAAAACTAAACACAACAAAAGTTTACCTATGCAAATCTTATGGAAAAAGAAAACTAAGCGTGTTTGATTGAGTTCGAAAGGGAAGATTATTACTTTATTTATCAACCAAATATGCATTAATTTCTACAATAACAGAAATTGCGAATAAATGAATAGAATGGTTTTAAATAAATAAATTCTAGATTTTACTTATTTATTTATCTAATTTAATTATGAAAATTCAGATAACATTGAATTTTTATATAAATAATGTTTTGTAAATTTTAATCAAATTAGATAATTGATCATATTTTCTGTTTTTTTTTTTAAACTAAATCAGAATTAATTTATAGGAATTTTTAAATATGCATATAGTTTTATAAATTAAGTATTTAATTTTTGTAAATAAACACTTTTTCAATGATTTAAATTTTCAGAAAAAAAAATCTAATTTTATAAAATTTTCTAGATTGTAATCTAGAATATCATAGTTATCAATATAAAATTTTATACAATTTCTTATATTAAAAATAAGTCCACAAAATAAATAAAAAATCTTGCATCTAACCGGGATCGAACCCGGGTTGATGCTATGAAACCACACACCAACAACCACTGCACTGCATTTGTTTTTGATGACATAATCAGAATAACAATACATTTTACATGTAAACAAAAATTAACCTAATTCCCAATTCACGAACATAACATGAACCCTAATTGTTGTTTCACAAAACTGAATACGGTTACATTCTTAAACGTCAAAATTGATATGGGGCTTTGGTTTCGCGGATAATAACAAGTAGCATGGGCACAAGAATTGACCTTGTTAGGCTGGAACGACGTGCAGGAGCGATGGTCGGAGGTTGTTAAAATCTGGCAAGAAACCAGTAAGCGCAACGAGACCGAATTCGAATTAATTGTATGTGTGTGTGGTTCAGATGAGACTCTAGGTGGGCAATTATACTAGATCATTAGTGACTTGGTTACGAATTGTTTTGATTGCAATATGGTTACGACGGATCTTATATTATAATCATAAGTTCTTCATATCAATGAATTAAAGGTTTAGTTACACTCGAACCACGTTTAATTGTAGTTATTTCGAATTTATTGGCATGCTTGGTCTTGTTCGTAAAAGTTGGGAGGTTGTCGGAAGATGATATGTAATGACCGGAAGACACAAGTAGTCGCGGGAGATTTAAACTAGGAAAACGGCGGGACAAGCAGCATGTTAAGGTTTCTTTCTTTAAAAAATCATTTCAGCCCTTAAGCTTTCAGGTTGTTTACATTATAGGATAACATCTTCTTTTATTACAACCCCTGACTTTTTTATGTATGAACAATAATACCGAGAACTTGAATTGTTTAATATGAAGTATTTTTATAAACTTTTATCACACACACACATAAATATATATATATATATATATATATGGTAGGTTTCATTTGAGAACTAGCTTTAAGAATAAAACAACAAGAACTAGTGTGATCACAAACAAAATAAACCCAAAACAAACAATGAACTCCCCACTTCACCACCGCCCAAAAACCTAAACCCCCACCTCAACCCCCCACCCCTAAAAACCTAAAAAAAATCTAAACCCCCACCCCCACAAAAACCTAAAAAAAAAAAAAAAAAAACCACCCACCCTCCCCCCAAAAACCTAAATCCCCCCATCTACCCCCCCCCCCCACCCTAGCTAAACCGAAAACTAAATGCTAAAAAATAAAAACTAATAAAATTTGTGATTTTAATGGAAATTTTGTTTTTTAAGCTTTTTAAGGTACTTTTGGTTGTGTTCACAAGTGGTTCTCGCGATAAATGGTGGTTCCTAAATGATTCTTGCTCTTTCTCCCTATATATATATATATATATATATATATAGGGGAAGGTTCATTGGGGAACACTAAAAAAGTGGGGAACAACGGGGAACCGACTCAAACGAACTCTGATTGGACTCATTCCAGTGGAATTAGAACCGGCTCGTCAAACCCTAACTAGGATCTTTTAACCCTAAATCCTAATTCCTAAACTCTAAACCCTAAAGCTAAAAAATAAGGCTAAAACCTAAGCTAAACCGTGAAATCTAAACTATAAACCCTAAAAGCTAAACCCTGAAGACTAAAGCTAAACCTAAACCCTAAAGCTAAACCCTAATATATTTAGGGTTTAGGGTTAAGAGATCCTAGTTAGGGTTCGACGAGCCGGTTCCAACGCCGCTGGAATGAGTCCAATCGTTTGAGTCGGTTCCTCACTGTTCCCCACTTTTTTAGTGTTCCCCAATGAACCTCACACTAGATTATAGTTCACGCAGTTCACTATCAAAGGATTTGTTCATAAATGAACCTAACCCATATATATATATATATATATATATATATATATATATATATATATATATGGGTTAGGTTCATTTATGAACAAATCATTTGATAGTGAACTGTGTGAACTAATCGTAGCGCTTGATTATCAATACACGAGTGTAAATCAATGGCCATTATTTGATCAGGATTTGATGATGAAAATTCATTAGTGTATTTTACGATTTGATTATGTAAATCAATGGCCAGGATTTGTTCACTCAGTTCACAAATACACTAGTGTTCACTCTAGAACCCCACCCTCTATATGTATATATATATAGGGAAGGTTCTATGTGGAAGACTAAATATTACGAGAACATACAGAACAAAATGAGTCACCCATTTTTTCAATTCTAAAAACATAAAAAGTAAATGAAAATGTTACAAATGTAAGATAAATTGTTTCTCACATTAGAATTCAAAACAAAATGTGGAAAATTTCCAGTTTTTGTATAATCTACACGTATGCAGGTTATGTGTATGTTAAATTACCTACATGTATGTAGGCTATGTGTAAGTAAAAACGTATGATTTTTTATATATATAAAATACACATATGAATGTAAGAAATATAAAATTTTAAAAATATGAATCTTAAATCTCAAAATTTAGTGATTTGAAGTTGTTCTTTTTTTTTCTTGCCATAACTAGCGTTAGGTAATGATACCCATCCTATATATATATACACGTATATGTTATAAATCTTTTTAAATCACAATCTTAATAAATAAAACCTATGATTTAATTTATATATATACACATAAAAAATAGAATATTGGTGCGGTTAGAAAAAAATCGGGTATGAGAACCGTTCAGATCACGTATACAGATAAAGACTAGTGGGGAACCCACGCGTTGCAACGGAGTCGACAATATGAAGCGGAATCATAACTCAAACCTTAAACCTTTAAACGATAAAAAAATCATATAGAAGTTGTATTTTTATATAGAAGGACCCGCGCTTCGCGACATGGTACTCAAAAATAATATACATATAAAGAGGTTATATATCAATAGTAGTCCTTAAATATAATATAAAAACCTACAGTTCAAAAATTTTATAATTAGAATTTATATGTTTATAACTATCTAAGTAACATCGGATGACCCAAACTTAAAACAAAACATTTTAGTCATCCCATTACAGAATTCTAATATATCAAGTTGTGTAACACATTAATTTACCCAGTTAAAAAAGAACTAACTGGCCTGCAAATGTGTATCAAATTGGATAAATACACACATTACTACATCAGCGACTTATTCCTTACAAAATTGTTGAATAATTTTACACATCCTCCAGAACTGTTACAAAACATAAACCTGAACTTCCAGACCTAAAAGAAATAAATAAGAATAATGCTTAAAAGTCTTGTTAGATGTGTAAAAGTTCGACAAAAAAAAAACTCACGAATGTTTAATCAAAACCTGTAAGTCGAATAATTTGTCCCTTCAGTAAACGTTCTGTAGCCTTCAATTCTCTTCAAGGCCACATTTGTATATAAAGTATATATGAAAGGAGTTTATCAGGTGTGCTTTGGATGTCAAAGTTGTTGAAGAACACATTCACTATAAAGAAAATGATTGCTTTATCAACTATATCATTTGTGGCTGCAAAAATTTAATAAGCACAGAGCTACCAAACGACCCCAATTTAAAACAACCTCTTTTGACCCGTACTCAATTTGGTCGGAACCTATTGAGACCCGAACCTCCTACGACCCGTTACCCTGCCCAACGCTATGAAATCGTTCTGTCCAAACCAAAATGACCACTTTTTTAAATACTTCAATTTGATCCGTATTCCGTTTGGCCGGAACCCAAAACCTGAACTCGTTCTAACCCAAACCAGTCGACCACTTTCTAAAACAGTCCGTTTCACCTAAACTCAGCCTGGTTAGAACCATGACTCAAACCCACAAGACCCATCATAATTCTACTTTGGGAGCTTCTTCGGATCATCTATCGGACCTACAAAAATTTAAATAAATCATTAGAAACATAATTTTCTACGCCTTTTTAGTGGTGTAGTAGAAACTTTTCTTGTTTGTTAAGGTTGTAGGGAGTGGTTAAACACTTGAAAGTGGTAAACTTCAAAGTCAACCAATCAGAGGGTGCCATGTCATTCCATCTAAAAAGTTTAAACTATGCTGAAAAGTGTTGGCAATGGTTAAACATTTGAATTGGTAAACTATTATTTAAAAAAAAAAACATAAAACACAATATACCATCCAATCATCGCTCCCCAATACATAACTCATCATCTTCACCGATCGGTAACCAAACACCGATTACCAACCCCTTTGCCGCCCACACCGTACACCCTAATATAACATCATCTACGAATGTTTCTTTTATATGCTTAATGACAAGGATTCCAACATTGCGAGAAAAAAACACAAATATCAATGTACCTCTTCTTCCCCTTTCTTCTAGCTCTTCAAGTGTTGCCTTCTTAGCCTAAAAGAAAAAAAATGAAAATGTAAAAGCAACAATGGTAATATGAATTAGTAAGTTTAAAGATATAGCAAAGAGTATCACGGTGTTAAATTTTCAAAATATAAAAAGAGAAAGTGATGACTGAAATAAGCTATATTTGTGTTTACATGATCACAAATTTTGTTTTGCCCAATCTTATTTCTTAAATATCATTCAAAATTCGCAATAAGATTAACAATAGATATTCATGAGCTATATTTGTGTTTACATCTTAAATATCATTCAAAATTCGCAATAAGATTAACAATAGATATTCATGTTAAGAGAATAAAGAAGATGCCTTAAAACTTATATTAATGTTGTGCTGAAGCTCTAGAGGCTCCTGCTATGTTGACCTATAAAAACCCGTGGAGACTAAACTATAGTCAACCCTTCAACTGCAGCACCAATAACCAAAATCCACCAAGTTAATAACAATAAACAATGTAAAAAGATATAAGAGCTGGTTCAAAAGAAACAAAAAAAGGACAGAAAATACCGTGTGGTAGACTCTAAAAGACTGGACACATTAGACTCGTTTGAGATTAAAGGCAACCGAAATCGACACATTACTAATAAATGGGTCAAAATCATCACCTATACGAAGCTCGATGTGTTTGATACATTTCTGATTCCGCAGTTCTAAACGTATTTGTTTATCTGACTTCCACTCTTACGTTAGTGGTTCCCATGGCTTTTTGTGCAAACTTCTTGATCTCCTTGATACTTTTGGGGCCTGCTGTTGAAAAAGAAGGAACAAAGAAAGATATCTAAAGACGACTGATATACATGTTATCTCTAATGGGTCAACTGAGTCAAGCTAAATACTTACATAAAAAGAAGAAAAGTAAAGACCAGTCGCAAGTTGTCCAAAAATCTAAACATAATCTACCACTACACAAGAGTTCCCATCCTAGAAGTGAAACATATATGTGGTATTTTTCAAAACACATACTGGATAGTAGGAAAAAATGAAACTAACACATCCATAAAAAAAGAAAAAGCAAGCCGTTTATGAGAGAACTGGAAGTGTAAAATTAGGCCATTAGAACAAAAGCATCTTGATTACTTATGGGAAAAAGAAAATGCTCAAAAAGGCAATGTGAGAGTAATATGTTTACGTGTGGGTACGTGATGTACCGAATCGCAATACACTTACATACCAATCGCCACTTAAATTGTTAATTCAATCGCCAAGTATGTTGATCCATTTTAGAAATCCAATCGCCACTGTAAAACATATTCCATTGATTTGTAAAACGCAAACTGGAATGATTTATAGAGCTCTGATCGATTTTAAACAACGTGTCCAGTACGCTTTTACGATTTGAGTGGGAAGGCGGGAAAAATACAGTGTCTCTTGGCAAAAGCCACTGACTCTTCAATTTCCTTCCGAGGTTCCTCGTTCCATCTTTAATTTCAGAGTGCAGACATTAAAGACATCTCCATATATAAATACGTTCCACTACATACAAAATTACATCATCAAAGTTGAAACATGAGGGTTGAGGTGGTAAGACAGCCTAGAAACTTCAAGAGTTTGCTCTCCTAAACACACCGACATCATAAATACATGCTAGTCAAAAAATATATATAGATTAAGCCGCCAACTACAGTTTCATGAAACAACAAACCAAACAGGCAAGTTATACCGAAAATAACTGCATTATAAGAAAATGAACGAAAATAAATTAAAAATGGTAAAGCGACCGGTTTGGTGTAAATGGTTGGTTCCAAGTTCCAAGTCGTAGCACCGTTGAATTGCAAAAACCAAACTGTACATATTTCAAACCAGTCAAACCATCCGACTCGCTTCACTTAGCCATTTGATTAGTTTTAATGGTTTAGTAAGACCTTTACATGCTACTGACTGAAAACTAAATTGTGTAAAACTGAATTTAGTAAAGACTTAATACCTTTAGCAATAGCAGTTTGTCCATCTTCAGGCTCATGATGACGCAAATCAACTCCTTCTTAGCGATTATAACTATCACGGTATACATGCTGTTAACAAAGAAACCATCAACCTCTTTATGCATTATCCAAATAATTATATGATCAATATTCCCAGCTTCATGATACATAACAATGTATATCACCAATTGGTAGTTTCAGTTACCTTGTAAAAACAACTGGTTCCAAATGGGCACTACCCATTTACAAAGTCAAAGTGCCTGCAGTCAATGACCTGAAAAAAGAAACAGTTATTATGGGTGAGTGAATTAAAAAACACAAGAAATCAGTAAAAACCTTACAAGGCAATCGTAATATGTAAGAATGTGTTAAAAATAACTCATACACGGAACATGTATTTGAATTTTTTTATAATTAGTTTTTGAAAGTGACCAACTTGATTTGTGCTATCAACAAGATGATCAACATGTCTCAAGAATGTGTTAACCCCACTGGCAATCACAACTGCGTCAACTTCACCTTGTTTGTAAATTGTTAAATTATGAAAACAATTGATATGGTACCTTTACGTTTAGGGCAAGCCAGGCCTTGAGAGCTGTTGACCAGCATTGTTTTCTTTAATAAAACTTATGTGGAGATGATTAAGAGCAAAGTGATAATACCCACAAAATCTTGCCATTCAGGAGGATTTCCCTGCAACATTTGAATTCAATGAGAGTTTATAGAGGAAAAAAAAGGCAATTTCAAGCAAATCATGTAATCAACTAGGGTTCTCAGTTCTTACTCCTTAGTTAGGATCAGCAATCACCATGATAGCAACAACTTCCATAACCCATGATAATGGGTTCCACATAAACCCTAAAAACTTCAAGAGTTTGCTCTCCTAAACACACCGACATCATAAATTCATCAAAATTTTAATAACAACAAAAAAACTAACATTATCATAATAACAAAGTTTGCCAAAAAAACACAGAGAATGGCAAGTTTTTAACCTTACTATGGCAATAAAAATTGTTGAAGGAGCGTAATCAGCGCGTGACACCTGAACACCTCAATTACAACATTCAATCATCTTCAATACCTATTAATAATAGGCTATTATAACCTAAAATTCGCACGACGCTTGGTTGGGTAGGATAGAAACGCACGAATGCCTCAATTGCAACATTCAATCACCTTCAATACCATTGAATAGGGCGATGACCACACGAAACCTAATTGATTGAATTAGTAATTGCGCTGACGGTTTGAATCATCTAAGCATTCTTGATCGGCACAAGATTTATTTGTGGGCGACTGACATTGAATTGAGGGTAAAATTGGGAAAGAGGGACGAAAGATCAGGGAACAAGCAATGCCTTTTCATCCGCCGTCTTAAAATTAAGGGCAAAATTACATTTTAATCCTAAGGAAATGTATTATATAGTATTATAGATAACTGATGGATGTGACATATTACATGTCCTGTATCAGGAGTTCTTGTTAGTTTGTTAACAATAACTGTTAAAATTTATGCATTTCTTTTTCTTACAGTTCTAATTTTTATATATTTTTCACTTTTAACAATTACCACAAATAAAATATGGCAAATTACATTGATAATATCATCATAGTAAAATGTTTGAAATATTTAAAAAAATATATGTAAATTTCATGATGATGTTGATCTTAAAAAATCCCTATTTTATAGGGCCCTTCTATTTACGCATCCCCATATCTTATTTTCACACCCCCTATTGTATACGGGGCGTATAACTTTATACGGCCCGTATAGAATGTCTTTGAATAGGAAAATGCGAAGGGAATGTTTTTTGATTTAATAGTATACGGCCCGTATAAAGATATACGACCCTATACATTTGTATACGATCAGTAAAATGTATACGGCCTAATGGATTTATTTTGTGAGGTTTTACCAAAGTTTTTGGTTTTTACCGCATGGATACGGGCCGTATAACTGTATACGGGCCGTATATAAGGTTGTTTTTTCCATTATCACATTTTTTCCAATAAAAACACAATCATTATAGGGTTTCTAAACTCTTCATCACCTTTAACAATGTCGATAAACGTTGATCGGAACACCACTTAAATCGGAGCACAAGTAGATTAACGTTACCGATCAGTCCGTTGATGGAAACCTTAGCGATCGCAGAGATCTTCGTGTTAGTTATTTATTGATTCTGCTAGTTATAGGCGGGGAAGGGTACAGAAACCACCAAGGGTGATAATGGATTGGTTATAGAAACCACTAGTAGAAGAACCCGACACGTCTTCTATGATGATCAGAAACATTCCGAATAACTAGCAGAAGAACCCGACAAAAACAAGTTCTCCATAGTTTATTATTCAGATATCTATTCGGTCATCTTTCCAAACTACAACACAAGATACCTTTAAAGGTCTCTCTAAAATATGCAACCGAGATCGCCTTGTTAATTTCAACGAAGCATGAAGATTGAATGTGCAAACCGCAACCGTCTTTGATCTGGAATTGGAGAACCGTTGTGTATTTGCTTACTGATCTGTAATTGGAGAACCGTTGTGTATTTGCTTAAGGTGTTTTGGTTGGTTGAAAGAGGTGAATGATCTTGAAAGATTTGTTGAAATAGAAGAAAAGAGTAAAAAGATGATATGATTGTCTAAAGAAGCGCTTTTATCATGTGTCATATGATTGTCATTCCGAATAACTAGCAGAAGACGTGTCGGGTTCTTCTGCTAGTTATTCGGAATGTTTCGAATCATTATAGAAGACGTGTCGGGTTTATATTTCCCATAGCCACTGTTTCAAATCATCATAGAAGACGTGTCGGTTTGCACATTCAATCTTCATTGCTTCATTAAAATAAACAATGTGGTGTCGATTGAAGATGTAATTGCAAGACTGTTTGTCGGGTGTCACACCCCAACCGATGGCGGAATCATCGGGGCGCGGCACTAGGCGAATCAGATTGCTCAAGAGAATCCATAACAACTATATTGCGACAGTATTTAATGCGTTCATTATCCCTTACTAATAAACAATTACAATCACATAAGCTGTCACGAATTTCCTGTTTTCTCAAACAATTCAAATCCGACAACCTAGATTTTAGGTGTGTTTCTAGACTTCCTAGCTTGATTTGATGTAGTATGCGACTAAACCTGCAACATACGTTAAAATAATGTCAATACAAAAGTATTGGCGAGTATACAGGTTTGATATGTAATAGTGTAATGGATAAAAGCTGCGAATTTCCACATACATAAACGTAATACACGACATATATGCTCACAAAACTGATACTACCAGCTAAGTCCTCGAGCTTCGATCGCGATTGCTAAACTAGACCCCGTCGGGCGCAATAGTACTATACTAGTCATGGTGGGACGTCGCGAGTATAAGTCCTAGCACATATGTAACTAGCATCACATATAACTATGCACATTGGTCATTCGCAAGTGATAAATAGTCTAAGCATTTGATGTGATTTGATTTGATAGCAACGTATGCTACACCCAAAAGTGCAAAAGCAAAAAAGGGGTCAAGTATACTCACAGTCAGTGTTCGGCAAGAAAACACAACTTGATTGGATTGATGGGAGCGCGTCTGAGATTAGCCTGGTTTAAGTTTGAGAGCATAAGCGTCGAACAGTGCGTTAAACGGTGGCGAGTGAACCAAGTGTCGAATTGTAGTCTGATCGGATGGCAATCCGATCGGATAGCCAGTCGATCGGGTGGTAATCCGTTCGGATGGTCATCCGATCGGATGACCATTCGATTGGATTGTCACTTTGTTTGGTGAAGAGGTGTTTGTGTATGATGGTTTGTCTTTTGAAGTTTTCGTTGTAGCATTTTGAAAACAGAGAAGTATCTCTACCTTTCATGTCGGTCGATCGAACGGCCGGTTGACCGGGTGGCAACTCGATCGGGTGGCTGTTCGATCGGACGGTGATCCGATTGGCAAGACACTTTGGTTGTTGATAAGTTCACATCAGACTGGTCGCTCGATCGGGTGGAAACCCGATCGGGTGACAATCCGTTGGAACTAATGTGTGACGAGGATTTGTAAAACGTTTAAGTGTTGAGGATCCAAAAGTCAACCGATTGGATGGTCGTTCGATCGGACGGCAGTCCGTTCGGACGGCAATCCGTTCGTTGTTCAGATCCTTGAATGTTTGAAAATTTGATTAAGTCTTGACCCCAAGTGTAACCCGACCGGATTGCAGGTCGATCGGGTGGCAGTCCGATCGGATGGCAATCCGATCGGACGGTAATCCGTCCCGCAATCTTATCGTTTTACATCTTGGCCATCTTGTTAAGTTTTTGCGATTCGATCGAGACGTTACGACTACGAGCTAAACAATGGAACTCCGCCAGGTCTGAGTCACCGGATCAGATGGGAACCATGCCGTCCGATCAGTTAACTGTTCTCGATGGTTATTCGTGTTTAACACGACCAGCCGGTTATCTCGTTGATAGGAACCAGTTCTCAAACCGACACTTCATTATAGGAAAAGTAGAATGTCTGTACGAGCTCTGTTGCTACCGTTTTCGAGTGACAAGTTAGGAAAGTTTGAAGAAAAACTTAGAAAACTTTGATTCTCCGTGGAATCCATCAGATCTGGGTTGTTCTTGACGAGATGAGGTCATACTTCATTGTTCCTAAGAACTTCATGATGATATCACCTTAGAACGGCTCAAATCCGAAGATTTAACGATGAAGAAGTGAGATTTGATGGTGAGAATGATGAAGGAGTGCGTGTAGATCATAGAAGTACAAGATTTGAGGTAGAAACTTACAAGGATTGCGAGAAATCGAGAGAAAAAGGCGAGAAGGCGTCTGGTCGAGAGAGAGCAGTCACATCAACTGTTGTTGATGTGACAAGTGGGGTATTTATAGGCAAAGGAGGAGAAAGGCGGTGCAGTGCCTTGAATCGGATGGCTGTCCGATCGGATGGCTGTCCGATCGAAGTGCCATTCGATCAAACGCCTCCAGCGAGCTGAGTTTTGGCGTTCCATTTCGATTGCTAAGCGTTGCGATAGTTTGGTTACACATTCTCATCCATATATTTATTATAATTAGCTACGTCGAGTCGTATATACATATCCATATTTCAAAGTTGCGATACAATAACCGGGTTTCGTTTCGAATATGCGTTGCTTTGCGTCGCTTCACGGTCATCGAGGAGGGTAGAATATGTCCTCACTCAACGCCATCATGAACGTTAATGTGTGTGATGCGATGTGCGTTTTGAGTAATGAGTTGCACTGCGACACATCACGGCTATCAAGGAGGGTAGAATTGGTCCTCCTTTGATATCTTCGTGGTTGTCAGCAAGTGCAATGTGATTTGATAGAGATAAAGTATGCGCAATATGCGAAAATATTTGCGAAATAGCGATGTACGCGATATAGCAACATTATGATCTGAATCTCTGGTGCTAGGCATAACGAGTATAACGAGTAGTAACAACGCACGAACGTGTGGGTTGTTACATCGGGGCTTCCAATGCTCACACAGGGTGATAAACAACGCTGATATTGAACAGATTATTGAACCAGCTGCTCAAAATCCCCTTCGTTTCTCGAAATTGAAAGGATTATTGAACCAAGAATATGAAGATCACGGTGCAGACACGTGGGAAGAAAGTCATTGGACTGCCGCAGATGAAGTCAAATGTGAACAAACTTGGACATCAGACGTAAATCTTGAAGCAAAGATGTGGTTCCCAATTGGTTACAGAAACCACTAGCA